>OW026520.1:35830308-38230308 GCA_932274085.1 Protocalliphora azurea
ATACTTTATTTTAGTACATTTGTGTGTACATTAAGGCACACACATACAATCATACATACTTATCTACTGTTTAAATGTATGTGTCCGTGAGTATGTATTTGAAAAGATTAATTCACATTAAAGCTTTAATGGCTGACAAAATAAAAGTGAAAAATTACTTAAATTTATCAATTTAATGAACCACCAAAAACTGACCACTCACACTTTATTGTGCTTATAATTCTTGTATGGAATTTGTTAAAATTTTGAAATTTTTGTATAAAATATGGGTAATATTTATTCCAGCTGATGATGTAGGACAATGTCATTTAATAACTAAACGCTTTATATTCTTTTAAATAATAGAAAATTAAATAAATATTTGGTGTTTATATTTTATTTGAAAAAATATGTAGATATCGACCGTGTACATTAGGGTGGTCCAAAATTATTATTTTCCGAGCTACATTTAAACGTACCTAAAATTATGAAAAGGAACATAATTTAGAACATCTCGGGCAAATTTAAACTTTCTACGATGATGGGAGCAAGATGTTACACGAGTATTTATGTTGTTGATGATTGTAGAGCATTATTTCTACATACTACTTGTGGGACTGCTATCTAGACCAGAAATAAACTTTTAATACCAAAAGTGGAAAAGAAACCGAAAAATTTAAATATGACTCCTAACTCCTATGTTAACAGTTATAATATTGGTGTCTTTAATTTCTATAGGACATTGTGTCGGCAATAACAACAACAATTTTTAAAAATTTAGTTTTGTACCAAAAAGTAAAATAAATTATAGGATTTTTGCTTTTTTTGGAAAAATTACGACATAATATAACAAGTTAAAGCGCTAAAATAAAAAAACAAATAATAAAAATTACGCCTTAAAGTATGCTTTCATATTTTCACATTTATACTTACATAAAGAATGATTACAACCAACAACTATTGCTTGCTTATACAAAAAACAACAACACTGAAAGTCATTGCAAGGCTTTTTATATATGTTTGTGTGTGTATATTTTTAATATTTTTTCAGATTTTTGTCTATAACTCGGTTGTTTACGGTCCGATATGGTTTATTCAAAAAACCGAAATTTTAGAAAAATATTTAAAACAGATTTGTACAAAAACGAATTCTGAAAGGTTTACTAAAGAACCGATTTCGTTCATTTTTTGATTTTTACTAGTGTCATTCGATTATTCCCTATAATTTGATATATAAAACATATATCCGATAACTGGGGCTTTCCAAAAAAATGGTTTCAACAGAAAGACGGACATGGTTATATCAACTTCCCTATCAATAAGGATTCAGAAAATATATACTTTTTGAGATCTTAGATGAATATTGTAGATATTATATGACAAACTACATATATCCTTTACATCTGTAGTGAGGGGTATAAAAACTGCAAATTATTATTATTATTTTTGTTATTATTATTATATATATATATATATATAATTTTCTCAGCATGCTGTTATGGTCCAACTCAAAATTTCTTACAAATTATTGCCGATAAGTAAGTATTTAGTTTTCATTATTATTTTTTTTAATTGCATTTTTACAAACATAACATAAGTTTACAAATTTGAGTAAATTTTTGAACTTGAGCAGACGATGATTAATTTTAATGTAATTTGGTGCGCTGAATTCAAATACGTTATTTGTTCATCATGATTGGTTTTAGTTATGAGTTCTCTTGGCTTTTTGATGTTGATCTCTGTGACGTTTCATATCAATCATATTCTAAATCTTGCATTTTTTCAAGATCGCATAGAAATATAGAAAAATCACTGCAAATATGATTTCAAACGTTTTTATTACATTTGCTAGTGAAAATTGGCAAACTGATATTAAATGTCAATGTAAAGAGAACCTAATAATTAAAATTATTCCTGATTCTCAAGAAATATAATTGAGTGATGAAATCAATGTTATTTGATGAGATGAATACACCCTTCAATATTATTTGTGGTGAAAAATAAAACGTCTCCTTTACAATACTTTTAAGCCACATCTTCATATAGAACTTATCAAGTTGATTGAACCTTATCAAGTTAACTATAAGTAAATTGGAAAGCATTTTTTTTTTTATTTTTCAATACCAAACAAGTAAGAAAGATGTAGTCTGTTAAGCCCGATTTATAAGCAGAAAAGTGACTTCCAGAGAATCACTTATATGCAGCCTGAGGTTTGTTTTTCACATATGAAAAAATCGATATATGTATCAAACTAGAGCTCATGCATAATAAAAGTGAGTTCACAATTTTTCTTCAGAACATCAAATTTTTTCTAAAAAGTATTTCAAAGTTTCGAAAAATAAGCAACTTAAAAAAAAAAATTATATAATATTTATCAAAATTATATCAACCCAATATGAATGGCAAATGAAAGCTATGAATTCCTGTAATATAACAAAAGTTTTTATTTAAACGTTGCTGATGTTAAGAAAAAATCCTTCATATAAAGTGGGTAATTTTGTAATAAATATGATATTACAGTATTAAATTTTCAAAAAAATAGTTTCTTAAATTTTGTGCCGGAATATTTAACATCTATATTCGCAAATATTTTATTATATTCTTAAAAACTGCGCATCTATCAAAAATTCAAAATCCTTTCCAGAGGAAATTTGACATCCTGGAGTAAGACTGTTTACATAGTTTTGCAATGAATTTTTTCTAATTTTATTCATGTAACGATTTTTTCACGTGTGAGAATGATTTTTGCAGATTGATATATACTTGAAAATAAATAGTAAAAGGTAATATTTTCAAAAGGATATTTTCTTAAGTTTTTCCTTTTTTTTGCCCCAACATTTAAATCAAAAAAATATTATTATATTGCAGGAATTCTTAACTTTCATTTGACGCCCATATTGAGTTGATATAATATTCGTAAATATTTTATAAATTATTTGAAAAATATGTATCCTTCGAAATTTTAAAGTCCTTTTTAGAGGAAATTTGACGTCCTAGAGAAAAACTGAGTATATAATTTTACTACGTATAATCTCTAGCTTCGTGCGTATATCGATTTTTTCAAGTTTGAAAATAACTGCCACACAGTATAATGACTGAAATTTAAAGGACGATTTATACTTATTTGTATCAAATAGTATTTTAATACTAACATTAGCTCGGTTCCAGTACTTGCCAGACTTGCAAATTTTTGTCAGAATATTTACAGGAAAGCATTGCTGTACTAAGAATTTACATGTATTTTGTTGCTTTTTTTTTGATAACTTCTGACTAAATCTGACTAAAACATAAAAATTTAGCAAGTACTGGAACAGAGCTATTAATATGTACGTTAAAGTAGTTTTCGGAAGGGGGTTTATATGGGAGATATTGTTAATTATCTTACAAAATTTGGGCCACGAATTTATGCTTCTATAAAGCTAATTTTTGTACTGAATTTCAATTAAATTTTGATACAATTTAAGGCATTTTTCAGCATACAGACATGGTCCTTGTGTCAAAATAATCATATGTGCCAAATTTCATCAAATTAGATTTAAAATTACAATCTGTACTTTGTGTACAATGTTTACATAGACAAATAACCAGCCAGCCAGCAATCCAGACAGCCTGCCAGATGAACGGACAACGTTAAATCGAAATCAAAATCAGAATCTGAGTCGATTGGTATAATTTGAAGTGGGTGCTGAGACATTTTTCTGTGAGTTACAAACATCAGCTCAAAAGCATAATACCACAACCACCTATTTAAGCTGCCCGACATATATATAGCTTAATCTGTAGTCTTATTTCGATATAATACAAATGTAATGTTTTCTTTTAAGATAGTGGGTATAAAAATGTATTCATCTCCAGTCCTCATTTTTAAACAAATTTATTTTTATTTAAATAAATTAATATTTTTTTTTTTTTTTACTTTAAAATCATATTTTTACGCACATATTTAAATAATTTCCTTTATAGTTTGACTTTCTTTTGTAGACTTTGATTTTCAAAACTGACATTAACCACCATTTTGGTGGGGGGGGGGGGGGGGGTAAATAAATGCGCAGACTAAAATTGTTAAGGGAGCACAACATACACAAACGTTTTTCAAATATACAAAGACCAAATAAATAAAATGAAAAACATAAAAAATATGGCGTAAATCTATAAAAGGACGAAATTGATATGAAAAAAATTTAAATAAAAAGGCTTAAAAAGGAAATACGAGTTCGCTGTCATTGCTATGGTCAACACACAAATACTCGTATACAAATAAAATGTTAAATAAAATCCAAAAATAAAAATAGAAACAACTTGAAAATGTTCAAGTATTTAAATAATGATTCATGACGAAATAGAAATGAAAAAGAAAAAACCAACACACATACATTAACAAACTAAAACACTTTCTTGTAACAGAGATTTTACATAAATATTAAATGTTAAAGTTTAAATTAACCCTTTTTGGAGCAAGTGTTTGTATGTATTTGCAAAATGTGTAAGTTTGTGAGTGTGTGTGTGTGTGTATATACAAATAAAAATTCGTATTTGCAAGGGTTTTTTTGTTTTCCTTTTTTTTGATGTTATTTGTTTTTGTAACCATTGTATAAAATGGAATTTTATAACTGTCAATCTTGGGGACCATTTGTGCTTTTAGTGGACATGACTTGTACATACACACACAACTAACTGCAAATAAAATACCAAAGTTAATTCTATACAAACGCATTTTTATGTTTCATATGTGTATTGAAAAAAAGTTTATATTATTTGTTTGTACGAGAGATTGTATGTATGTATGTAAGTGTGTATATTATTTACTCTCACCTCCCACTTGTTTTAACTCCCCTACATTTACCACTGTTGTTTATGCTATTGTGTTGTTGTTTTTATTGTATGGGGATATGACAGTCATGTATTCTCTAGACATGTTTAACAAAAAAAAAAAACCCCAACAACTTTACAACCAGTGTTGCCGTTTTGGTAATTTTTAACCAAAATTGGTCATTTTATTTTCCAATTGATTCCATTTAGTTTTGAAAATGCTATTTACTCTGCCAACAATAAATGGATTTTCTAATGGATTGGAAGATTTTTGTGAGATAGTTCTAACGACCTAAATACTTGTAATTAAAAAATAAATTACTATTAAAAAAGAAATGTATATTTGGTGAAGAACGACTATTTGATATCCTACACTATTGTGTATGTGATGTAAAGGAATACATACTTGAGAGAGAGCATTATATGAGTAATATGGTTAATCATATTTGAATCAAATTTTATTAACATACGAACATTTCTGTGGGATTTAAGAGGACTCCATATAGAAACTACAATTAATTTTTAAAGCGATCCTTTTGAAACTGAATGTAGGCATATACAAATTTTTTAAGATATTTGAGCTTCTAAATATTCATTCAAGATAACTTTTATTTGGGGACTAGGTGAGATAATGAACCAAATTCGACCAATATCGAGCTATTGCGAATGAAAAGTGTACCTTGTTAAGTTATTTAAACTGTGCAAGACAACATAATTAAGTAATAATAATTTAAAAAGGGCACCACATAATTTTACAAATAAGTACAATAAAAGTGTTTTTTTTTTTCAATCCCGATGTATTTTCAGTTGGACCACAATTTTGTACACAATTTTTAAATTAACTTATTAAAATTTAATATATGTGAGTGCTTTGCTACATAAACGATTCGTATTGAATCCTTTCGCCAAACCTCTAATTAAATATCTTTTACTTTAAATCTTTAGATTTTGGAATTCATATTACCAAATGAGATTGGCTAAATCTCTATAAAAAGTAACTCTTATTTGCATTCTTTTTCTGTGAGCACATAATTACAAAAGCCAACCTTATTTTCTATTACTGCTCGACCCAGCTGTTTTGCAATTCTAAATTTATTACAATCTGGTTTGCTTTCGACATCACATCGTAAGAACGTGTGAATAATTAAATTCTTATTATTAAACTTTGTATGCTGACCCCTTAAAAAATTGGATCAGGGACCACATTTTGATAAATATTGTTCTAAACAGTTAAATTTTAAATACTTTTTTCTCCTAAATTCTAACTTAAGTTTATGATTAGTATGCAAAGTATTAAATATATATATATATATACTAAGACTATATTAATTTTGATATAATAACTCTGAATTTTTAAAATTTGGTTACTTGTTTTCCTAATTTGGTTATTTTTTCTAAAATTTTGATTAGAAAATTTTTTTGGCTGTGGCAACACTGTTTACAAACCAACATTACATTCATACACATTGTATGACTGTAAATTCATTGCAGCATCTGCACATTTTAAATTGTGTTAGGTACTACGTTTTTTTTCGAGCACAGTTCATATTCGTACAATGTATTTTAGTATTGTTCAATAGTAAAGTGTTACCAAAGTGCTCATGTGTTAATCATTGGATTTTTTTTTTTTTTTGGTTTTGATATGAGGTCATACTGGGCTCAATATATGTATTCGTATAACTTTTATTAAAATTTCAAATGTCGTAAATGTATTTACGATTGATTTTAGAAAAATATCGATATCATATCAGATGGTAATGACCACTAATTACCAAGTAATAGATTTTAAAGCGAATAAGAAATAATATTTTAACCACTTCGGGCCCATGTGGCAATACTGCTACTAACATATAAAATTTTATGAATAAGTGTGTAATATATGAGCATTTCCCAACAATTTTTCTTTAAAAAATTATATGTTTTTTATTATTTATTTAGACCAATCAGTACAAGATATAGAAATAATATGTAACACATTTAAATATTTAAACAAGCTGAAATACCATAATGACTTTTTCACCTAATACACCGTACTACAAAAATTAAAAAATTTTCTCACACATGACAAATTCCATATACATGTGAAAATATAGTCTTAATATAGTATAACTGCGTTTTCAGTTTTTTATTTAGTATTCGGTTTTCTTTTTTAAAGGACTTTAAAGTTTTATAATTGCTAGTATAGGGCGATATGGGTATCAAATGAAAAAAACAGAATTTTGGCATTATATCGGATTACTTTTTGTTAAAATAATCTAAATAAAAGCTGCAAAATTGTCCTTCAAATAAATAATTTCCAACAAATAACTTCCTAAATAATGTGTGCTAAAGATGCTAGTATCTAGTTTCAAGTACCAAAGTTTTATGGTTTTAACTTTATTACTTTAATCCATCAGAGTCGACTTTAGTTACTCCTACGATATTTAATTCGGCAAACCTGCCCATGATTTCAAATCCTGATACAAGTAAGATTCCAGAACTTATTTTACTAACTGCCTCATCTTCAAATATTTCCACTAATTTAGATGTCGTGAACAATCCATTTACAACAGTAACTCCAAAGCCTTTAAAAAATTATAGCTTCAAAGAAAATTACATTTGATAGCCGTTTTTCAGTAGATACAACAACAAATGATGTTGAATTCTATATTAAAACGAACCTTGGTATTGAAGATTATAATGATGTAAAAATTTACAAGATAAATGCGCGCAATAAAGTTTCATTTAAGATAATTGTCCCATAAAGTATTTTTGATCGTTTTGTTAATTCACAATTTTGGCTAAAAAATATAATTGTTCAAAAATTTATTTATCGTGCTGATAATAACGTAATTCTTCCAAAGGCTTCTGATCTAAATCCAAAAAACTAATTGAGTTAAATAATCCGCTAAATATTAATATTTGTCCAAGAAATGATTACAACTCCTCAGCAATCTTCATTGCATATCAAGATATTAGAGGTATGAACACAAAGTTAAAATCCCTATATTTAGAGAGCTTTCATATTGAGCATAATATCATTGTACTCAGTGAAATGTGGCTCCGAAAACAACTCTGATAAAGAAATTAATAATTCTGAAATAACATCCAGTAAATCAATTCGGCTTGGCAGAGTAGAGAGGACTGTAAGGTGTCGAGGGCGATATGGCCAGCACTAGACAAGGCAGGCACAAGCACTCTTCTGGGCTTGAATAGGAGAAGCTTAAGAATCATGATAGGGGCCATAACGGGTCACTGTTTGATATGGAAGATGAGGTCTAGATGAGACGCTGGCAAATCCGATTTCTGTAGAATGTGTGGAGACGTCGACGAGACCGAGTCTATTGAGCACATTATATGCCATTATCCACGATTGCAGCATCGTAGGATGAAATGGCTGGGCAGCCAATTCCTCGGCGGGCTAAGTGACATTCGGGACGTAGAACTTGTAGACGTCATAGGCTTCGTCATGGGAATCGACTGTTTAAGGGAGAATCAGGGGTACAACCATAGGGGGGTTGGTAACATTGCTAATCCTCCTATATGATTCGTTTTTATTCCTATTCCTATTCTTTTCTCTTCTATTCCTATTCTCCTATTTTCTGTATTTTGCATTCTATATTTCAGAGCTTTTTAATGAATGGACTCACAATGGACCGAGGTCGGTCTCTGGGTGTAGATGTGGTACTTTTGGTATCACGTTAACCTTCTCTATCTATCTATCTATCTATCTAATATCCAGTAAATTTCAAATTTATAGACGTGATAGACTGGGTAAAGAAAGTGGGAGAGTTTTGATTTCTATCTCAACTCTTTTTCCTTCGAAAGAAATAATTCTTAACAATGATCAAAATATTAAATTTATGGCCGTATGTGTTAAAGTCAAATTTAGAACGATTTTTATAACTTGCTCTTATATTCCTCCTGCGTCAAACATTAAAATTTATGAACAACATGCGAACGCGATAGAATTTGTAGCTAATCAATCCAAAACTGGTGACTCTATAATTGTTTTTGGTGATTTTAATATTACAAACATTAAATGGTGCGAAATTCCCGATTCATGATTTTTAAGCCCATCAATAAAATCGGAAACTTCTACTGAATTATTGGACGCTACTGTTGATTTAGGACTCTTCTAAATAAATAACATATTATACATGCTTGGTAAATTACTTGATCTTGTATTTGTTGATCAACCTGAAGAATTTAATATTCTTCGCATTAATCCATTATTAACATCTGAAGATGCTTGGCATCCCATTCTTGAAATAAACATATACGTCGAAACAAAACTATCATTACAATCCAATATAAATGATAAGATGGTTTTTGATTTTAGCAAAGCTGGTTATTCCAAATTAAATCACCTCCTTTGTTCTGAAAATTGGTTTGAATATATTCCTTACAATAAAGTATTGACATAATTTTGAATAAATTCTATGATGGCTTCTTTTTCTCATCATTGGAATTGATGCACATTGGACCGCTTTGGAATACAAAGCAGCTCAATGGCTTGACAATTTTGAAAAACAAACATTATAGAAAATATAAAAAGTCCGGTTTATCTATTGATTATATGAGATACTCCATATCAAGATCAATTTATAATTCGAAAAATATATAATTATCTTCTTAAGGTGAAAATAAACTTTAAAAATAATCCAAAATATTTTTACCAGTTTGTAAATTCTAAGCGTCGAGTCTCTGGATATCCATCCATGATGAAATTTGGAGATAAAGAATCCCCAAATATTTGCTGCTTTCTTCTCATCCACCTACTCTGATAAAGAATTACATCAACTTTCCAATTATCCATATCCAACTTCTGATGCATCCCTAATATATTGTCCAACATGAGATAAATTGATGGTAATGACAGCTGTAAAGAATCTAAAATATTCTGATAAATGTAGACCTGCCGGTATTCCAAGCTGTGTTTAGTGGTTATTTTCCTGATGTCAAAAGGAAATCTTATATTATACCTTTGTTTAAATCCGGAAGCAGATACAACATTTCCAATTATATAGGTATTGCTAAATTAAATGTTATTCCAAAACTTTTCGAAAAGATAGTTACTGAAATCCTTTCGCATCAAATTATTTGTTATTCTAATTAGAAATTTAGAAGTTTAATTTTCAGTTTATTGAGACTTGGATCATCCGAAACCAATATAACCATTTTTTGAGCCATTATATTTATTTTTAAAGTAATTTTTACCTTATGCGTAGTGTGACAACATTATTAGGAAGACTTTAAAATATATTTGAAAGTTTAAACTATAGAAAACAACTAGAAGTCCAACTTACTCTAAAAAAAACGTAACTCAGGTGTCAAAAAAAAAAAAAAAAAAAAAAAAACCGAACTCTTTGTATGTGTTAGTAGAATTTTCTTCAGAACTAATTTAGACGTGTGAAGACAGTAATTTTTTATTTTATATTATTTTTTTTTTTGCTGAGCAAATTGAAAGAATTGGACTTCTAGTTGTTTTCTATGTTTTAGACGATAAATGGATTATTTCTACATATTTATCTTTAAATTCACTACTTAAATTTTTAGTCTGCCCAAGGATGGCTATGATTTTTATATCATACTTAATTTTATTTTAAGAGTAATTAATTTGAAAAACAGCAGTGGTCAGTCAAGTGCGTACACCATTATGTATGCGCTTTGAACTGATTTTCAAGAGAGGTCCTTATATAGAAACTCTGATTATATGTGGATCAGTCTTTGTTAAACTTCATATTGCGGCTTATATAAAACTTATTAATGCCAAATTTAATTTAAAATCTGGTATTTATATGAAATTTGGTCGCTTAAAGTGATTTTCTGGAGTGGATCATATGAGGAAACCATGTTTAATTATGGATCAATCCTCTTGAAATTTAGTTAAATAAATTTTAATTATTGCAAATAAAATCACAAAATAAATTATTCATATGCCATTTATGTAATTGGTGTTGTATGGAGATATGATCAATTAGGGATGAAATCAATACAAAGTAATCATAACAAATTTCATTTCAATACTAATATTTTTATGGTATTTATACACGTTAAAATATATTTCGGAAAGGGACCTTATATGGAAACTATGATCAATTATACACCCAACCTCTTAAAATTAGATAGTATGTCTAATAAAATCCTGTATACCCCGAATTTCATATAAATATGCATAAAGCATTTTTCCGAGAAACATTTGTATGGGAGCTATGTAAAATAATGGACCGATTACAACCATTTTCTATAAACTTTGTCTTTAAGTCTAAAAAAAGAACTGCGACATTTAATATTAAATAATATTAAAAATTACAGCATATATTTCGTAAACAAAATTTACATAAACAGTTTTTTAAAATTTTATAAAATTTGAACTGTTGAAGACAAAAGGACTAATTGTGGAATTCAGAAATTCCATTATGATGTTTTTAAAATTAATATAATTTCAAAATATTTTTTTTTTAGAAAAAAACTATCATTGAGCAATACTCTCAGGATACTTTTATGTTTATTAAAAACAGTACACATGAAGTTCATGATCACATCTGTAAGTTACCATCTATGTTCAACCATTAATTTTGGGTATTGGTACAAGGACATGAAATCATTTGATTCTTTTTTTTATTGACATTATTTATAAATTATACTATTAATATCGTATAACATTTATAGCGTTTACATTAATTATATATAGAGAATTTAATTTTTACCTATATTTACTGAATATTATATAATTTATATAATTTAATAATATAATTTCAAATAAATTGAATACCAAAAGTATTGGACAGGCCTATTATTGTGGTATAAATTTATTGGGTCAATGTATAAATTCATTGAAATCAAGTCATTGGGACAACGAAAGTGTTGTGTAAATAATAAAAACAAAAATAATCAGTCAATAACTAAGATGTAAATAAAAATTGTGAAACTGAAATATATCATTGAAATTATTTTTTTAATTCAACGAACGCGTTCATCAAAACAAAATACGAATAAGTTGAATAAATGAGTTTGTAAATTGAATTTTAAGACTGTATAGGTGTTAACGTATGACAATACTTCGTTTCAACGTACCTTTACGTTAAGTTAAATTAACGTTGAATTAACGAATCAACGTTGTATTTATTTTCGGTTCAGTGTATTCGAGGCAAATTTTAAACAATATTAAAAAAATATAATTCCACAATTTTTCGAATTTAAATAAAATTTATTAAAAAATGTTCCATAAAAGCTTATACAATAATGATATAATTTTTAAAATCATATTTATTGTAAACATAACAAGATTTAGCGTTTAAAATTTAAACAAAAACTGTAGAACTTCAATTCAATGGTATCTGGAATAGCTTATTAAAAATTTTCACACTTCTCATTTTTGCGCCAAAAAGTATACACCAAATCAAATATCAAATAAAGTATTTTATCTTAAAATATATGAAGAATTTTTAATAAAGTTTAGAAAAATCATTAAAAATTTGTTCACGCGTGGAAAATACACTTATTTATGTACTTAGGTAATTTTAAAAACCTTTTCAGTAGAAAAAAATTATGAACACTTTAAATAAATTCATTAATAAATATTATTATCTCGTAACAAAAATAAGCAATGCAGTTGAGTGTTACGTATACACACATATAGAAATACGGAACAAAATAGTGAATTTTGCAACTTTTGACGTGACTTGGTAGTTTTGGTAGGCCATTATATTACTATTATTAAATGACCGATATCAACATTTTATATATCGTTGAATTGGTAAATAAGTCTATTTTTATATTCTTTTAACATTTTTAAAGTATTTGCAAAATTAGTGGAGTTGTATTAAAAAAATTAATTTTTTTTGGATTTTCAGCTATTTTAAAAAAAAAAATTTATTTTTGAAAAATTACCAAAAATAGGTTATTGGAGCTATTTTATTGATTTTTTTTAGGAATGAAAGCTTGATTTGTGTTTTATACACTACATAAGAAATAATATTAAAAATATTATGCTAATATGCTTTTAATATGCTTTTAAAAATAGTCGTTAAAAAAACTGACTTTTAACATAAAATCTCCATTCCTGCATTCGTTTTTGGCAGGGCGGGAAGCAGTTTAGTGTTAAATCATTCTAAATCTATTTCTATAAAAAATATGGGTACCAAATTTAAAAAACTCGCGTGACATTTTTTTTTATTAATCGTTAAAAATTAAACTATTTTTTCAAATTAACAATTTTCGGCCAATGCTGGATGTAGGGTGCAAACTTAACTTATCTTTTGAAATTAATAAGGAAAAATTTTTTTTATTAACGGAACTTTGAGAAAAAAGTGAATGAATTGTACTATATTTTTGTAAAAAAAAACCATTTTTCATGCCAATTTCAGAGTGCTGACTTTGAATATTTTTCACGTCTAGACGAATTGAGATAATCAAAAAATTCTTTCAGCATATTATTTTGAAATATGTAGCAAACTACAGAGTATTTTTAAAAAATGTTTACCTCATATATCTCCGGACTTATTCCCGAATTTATTTTTGATAAAATTTATTTAAATTTATTATATTTTTTATTTATTTTATTTTTTTACCATAAAACTTAATAAGTTTGCAATAAGTAATTTGCTTTCTTTGAAAGATTTTAGGATATTTTTTTTCGGAAAAAATGCAAACATTTTCTTGCTCTAAATATATGGGACATATGATTTTTCAATCGCTGGTGGGGAGCTAGACTTCAATTATAGATCCTTAGTTTCTTAAGGTAATTTTCTTAGAATTTTGCGTAGATTTCGTTTTTTGCTATATGCTTTTCTCATTTTTCTTATCCGAACAATTTGACCCACCTTAAAGTTTAGTCTTGCAGAAAAAAATCTAAAAAATTTTCAACAAATCCTAAATTTCGAGTAGGAAAATAAATTAAAAAATTTTGAATAAATTATTACTTATTTGGATAATAATGATGTGAATACAATAAAAAAAGGTAAGTTTTTCTGCTTCTAAAGTAAAATGCATTTAAAATTTGGAGAACTGCGAGATCTTTATGCAACCAAGCTACCATCAAGTAGGTATTTTTCGGAATACCTAAAAATTTAGGAGGTGTTTCGAAATTTTTGAAAATTGGTTTGTGATTAAGAAATGCTTACATTATGTAGTTTTTTGAGAGAAAATAAAAACTAGCAGAGTCTAGTTACCCAACGAGTTGGGTTTTTTTATAGGAGAAATCGCTGTCTATCCTAAACGTTCATGGATGTCGTTACTTTAAAGAAAATATCATCTTATGATAAGCTTTCAGCGATATATTATACTGTGATAATTTATGGTTTATTTCAAAGTTTTCTCTGATTGCGAAGATCCTGGCTTCTTTTTTCTCTTTAATATTTGGTGTTACGAATATGTTCTCCTTAATTTTGAGAGAAGGATATATTTCGCTCAAAAATTTAACTACATTTTTACTTTCATTTTTATTCCCACTCCTTTCGCAATTTACTACCATATTTCCAAAAAATGTTTACCTTGCAGAGAGTTTCCCTTTTCAATTTTCCATTTTAAAACTTATTATCAATGAGTTAAATTTTAGACATGGTAGAATGAAACTAAATTTTTTCTAGTAATAAGAACAAGTATCCCCCTAGACTCCACAACATATTTCCAAGATAGTTTTTAGTGTTGACTTGAGGAATTAAAATTTTATATTATATTATCCAATTACAATAAAAATATTTATAAACTAAAAATTATTCAAAAACAAGTTTTAATACAACAAATAAAAATGTAAGTTTTCAAAACATTTGCAACTCTTAAAATCATTAAACGAAAATATAAAAAAATACATTAAATATTCAGTATTTGGTTGTAACACCATGGTTTTTTCTTATCACTTTCCAACATCTTTTTCTACTTGAGGCTGTAAGTTTAGTGTAAATTGTTTCAATTAGAAAGGGAAAAAGAAAGAGTTGCAAATGTTTTCGATACTTTAATTTAAAGTATTCTACTAAATAATTAAGTGTTTTTACTACAAATTAACGAATTGGTTTATTTTTAATTCAAAACAAAAGATATTAATAGACTTTCTGAAATACCAAAAAAGGAAGGGATGTACAAAAAATATTTGGAGAACAAAAAATATATGTAAACTCAGTTCCAAATGTTTTGATCACTGATATATGTATTAAACAGTTGAAAACAAAGTATTAAGCAGAATTTTAAAAACTAATACAATTGTTCAAATAAATGATAAAGAACTGAAAATTTTTTTAAAAAAAAGCTAATTAAAAAAATGGTTAATCAAACACACTTCAGAAAAAATCACTTATAAATTTACATTTAGAATATTCATCTGTATAATTACATATGGATTTATAGCCCTATAAATATTTTCCACTTCAAAATTTAAAAGAATATCAGTAAATACTCATATGTTTTAAGTGAGAGTGTACAAATGTATTATGTCGTATTGTATTGTATGTCGTCAACATTGTTTATATATATATATATATATATATATATATATATATATATATATATCATAAAACGACAACAAAATTGTGTTGTCGTCTGCGTATGTATCAAACTAAAATCATTTTGATAACAACCCTTGGTTAAACAGCGGGGAGGCCATAACAAAACTGATCCGCCTTTTAATGGTGCTTTTTGTATTTTTCTTTAACATTTTTATTTTGGTAGCTGTATTGTTGGCCTCCCCAACATACAATCGCTCGCTCAAATGCAAACAAACACATAGACATTCCAACAATTGTATAAACGAACAAGTACATTTAGTATTCGTACGTCCTAGTCGTTCCTACAAACATACATAAACAACCTTCAAAAGAGTCTGAATATAAAATAACAAACAGTTCAGTTCAGTTCAGTTTATCATCATTCATCCCACATACATTCAATCTAAAGAGAGTAAAGTAAAGAGACCTTAATATTGTACTTGTTGTTGTTGTAATTCCTTTTTATACCCACCATCAAAAATGTTGGGAGGTATTTTGGGTTTGTCGTTACGCGCGAAACATGTCGAAATAATCATCAAAGACCCCATATAGTATACATATATTCTGGGTCCTAGTGAAAATCTAAGACGATCTAATGATGTCCGTTCATCTGTCCGTCAATCCGTCTGTCTGTTAAAAGCCGGAAAAAGCACGGGGCGGACCCTCTAGGGAAACGAAATTTGACCGAAAATTTGGCGAAATTTGATTTGTTTGATGTTGGAAATGAACAAAATCGTTTCATAAACTCAAGAATTATGGACTAAATACAAAAATGGGCGTTGTTCTCACACGTTATCGTTCACCTCCCATATAAAGTTGCAAATGGTGGGTATAGATTCGGTCAAGACGAATATAACATTCTCATTTGTTTTTTGCGTATGATATTTTTCAGCTTTACATGAATGTTTGTATTTGGATATTTTTATTCCTTGTATACTCTAGACTTTCTACTTTTGACTGTTTTATGAAGACTAATGGCTTCCACTTGTACATCTTCTTATGGATTTCTTTTTTATTTTTTGCTTTTTTCTGTTATTGCTGTTATGGTGCAGAGTGTGTTAACAAACAAAATCCTCTTCAACAATAATGGCAGAAAGTTTTTTTTTTAAAGATATTATTTTCCATTTTTTTTTGCCCTACAAATTTTATTTTTTGTGATTTTATTTTTTGGCAACCAACAAAACATTATTTCATATACCGTTTGATTTGTTAAAACTTCTTTCATTTTTCATTTCTTTCCTCTCTCGGTATAGATTTTCTTTTAAAAATATTTTTTCATGAATGTGTGTGTGTGTGTGTGTGTGTGTGCTTGTAAAAATATTTGAATAACAGTAAAGAAGAATACAAACGAAAATTTTTGTTGGCTCAGGTGAAGTTAAAAGTTTTGTTTATATAGTTTTTAACAAATAAAATTTTGTTTTTGCTTTATTTGTATTATATTTGTGCATTTTTTATTACGAACAAGTCAACTAAAGGGAAAGAAATATGAACATTTTTTTATATAGACAGACAACTTGGCGTATAAGCAATATTTATGTTTTCTTTCTTGTTTTAAGTTTTACTAAGTTTATTAAGTGACTTTAAATAAAAAAATTTCCCTTTATTAAAGACTGTTATTATAGAATTCTTTAACATTAAGAATCAAAGTTAAAATTTTTTCATAAATATACAGCAAAGAAGACAGAAGTACTTCTAAAGGAATTACATTGCCACTACTTCAAAAGATTTAAAATGAATTTTACAAAAGTGAAAATTAATCACTTCTAAGTAAAAGAAAAAAAACTTTTTTTTTTTAAATAAAAGCGCACTTTTCCCATTTTAAATGTATTTTCAATTATTTCACACAAAAGTATTATATATTATTGTGATTGGAACATATAATTATAGCGCAAAATAGAAATGATTATAAGTAACATAATTATTATGATATTTTTGTCATACTATTTCTGATTTTATGGTTTGTTTTCCCATATTATGATTCTAGTATTACATACAATTTAACAATCTTACTACATCATTATCTCATTCTATCATATTATGATTTGATGTTATTATATTATTATTCTATCATATTATATTATTATACCATATTGTCATATTATTATTTCATTTTATCATATCATTATCCCATGTAATCATATAGTTAACCAATCTTATCATATTATTATTCCATCTTATCATATATTAAATAAAAATGTATTAATAAAAAATATTCTTATAAATTTTTTATTAAAAATAATAGAGAAAGAAAAACGCAAAAAAAATATATTTACATTTTTTTTTCATTAATTATATTCACTTGTACCACCATATATGATTCAAAAGCATGATATGATATGTTTTTTTAACTAAACCCTTTAATGGTAGTTAATCAATATCTTATATTGCTTGGATCACACCGAGTATAACCAAACCTTATCTATTTATATTTATTCATATATAAACTAAATGAGAATTACAATGAAGTTGGAAAGCAAACATTATTATGTTATGAATTTTTCCACAAATTATGTGAATTTATTTCAACATATTTCAAACATTTTTTTGTTATGGGAATAATAATATTATCATGGTTTAAAAACAGAATATGGTTTAAAAACAAGGAAAAACACTGCAAGTATTTTACGGTTTATTACACGATTTGTCATGTTCCTATTTTATTTTCTTAAATTTTCCATAAGTTATCAAAAAATTGTCAATTAACGAATTTTTAATTAGTTACTTTGTAATTAACCATATTTTATTTGCCGTTTTAAAAATAAATTTTAATTAAGTTCATTTAAAATTATGAACTAATATTATTTTAAAATTATTAAAAACTTTCCTTCCAGCTAAAAATATTATATATGGAAAGTATATATAACATATATGTCGTTCCATATATTTTTGCATTCGAAAATTGGAGGTATATGGAGATATATGACTATATATATCATATATATGTATTCATATATATCGAGCTATTGCGAATTATAATAAAAATATATTTTCTTTCTTTCTTTATAATTTTATTTAATGTAGACAAAAGAAAATACCCAACTAAAAACATTATGTATGGATCATATATATATGGATCATATAATCATATACGGAGTTCTGTATATGTTTGGATCCGAAAATTGAGGGTATATGAAAATATATGACCATATTTATCCATATATACATTCATATATATGAACTCTATTGTGAATTATAATTAAAATATTTTTTCTTTTTTATTTTTTTTTTTTAATTTTATTCAAACTATAAACAAAACAAATCATAATAAATAAATAAATAGTTTTGTAAATACATATGTACATGATTTATGCAGCAATTTAAATACATACATACATAGCATCACTATCCAGCAATACTCTTCCGTACAATTTTGGTACGTGCCGTAGTTAAATTAAATCCCTGATCATAAGCAATATTTCCACTCTATTCACCACAATCACAACAACAGTAAAGATGCCCGTAGCAATAGAATTTGGTAAATTTCTTGGACATGACCTCCGTGTAGTAGCCCCAGACTGAAAATTGTTAAGATTATAATTCGTTTCGAATGTTATGTTTATCTCATACTAGCTGACCCGAGCCGCGTTGCTGGCCCTAAGCAAACATTAGTGTTGTATTACTGAACGATTTAAATTGATATTTTAACGAAATTTACGACCTTTAAATAAAAATCTAAGGAATACCTATTATAAAGTGTTTTTTACAGAAGAATTTAAATATGATGTAGATGTGGGCTCAATCAAAAAATATACGCATGTATTTAAGGCAAATTTGAATTTATATTTATTTATTACTTCATCTTAAGGTTAGCGGATAGACAATGTCTTTTTTTTGAACGGAATGATGAGAGCTGTAGTCGAAATTGCAGTTGTAATGGAACGCTGCTTGATTCAAATCAGAACTTGAAGCAATTCTTCTTATGCGTTGATTAAAAATTTTAAAGTTGTTGAATTGCTACATTTGCTCGACGATTTCTCATTGCTAACCGAGCCGTTTCATTTCTCGCCTGCCTTTCTTCCTGCGTTTGTGATGTACGAAGTCGGGCCAAACTAATACGGGGTTGTTCTCGTGCGATTTCTCGTTCATATATATTCAATTGATTGACGATATTACGATAAGTACTTGCATTACGTGTTCGACGCGAAATATTAGATCTCCGGGGTCGCGGCATTGTGAATAACACTTAATAACGAATGCCAAAAATACAACAAATGGTTTTAAATATCACAACCTCACTAAATGATGAGCTTTACTTGGAACTTACCGTTTGGAAATAGAATTCTACACCACCACCAGAAAACAAATTGCACAAAAAAGTAAGCGTTTCGATAGAAACAGAAACAGTAATTGTTATAATTTGTATTAAAAAAAATATTTTTAATGATTATTAAGGCAAATAAATTATGACAAAAAAGAGTTTTTTTTTATCGCGGATTTTTCGCGAATTTTTTTTCGTATTATCCTTTTCTGGCCGGTGACCGGTCCGAATTGGTGAGAATCATCAAAATCGGTCTAGTCGTTCTTGAGTTATAACAATAGTAACTAACATCACTTTCTTTTATATATATAGATAAAACAAGTCTAGAAAACAAAAGTATCTGGAACATTTTTGAATGGAACTGCTAACTTTCCTCTTCTGTATTTAACTAATTTGTATCTAATACAAAAAGAACAATAAAAATTACAGGATATTTGGCAATAATATTCAGATACTTGCCATCATTTGACACTAATAATTGACTTCTTAATAATAGTGAATTTTTAGAATATTTTTATATATTTGATTTGTTTTAATTTGTTTAATGTCAAGAATTTTTATTTTGAATATTTTGTCAAATATTTTGTTATAATTTATAAATGTTAATTTTTGTCAATTTTTTTACAAAAGGAAATATATGTATCCTTTTGTAAATAAATTGACAAAAACTTTTTATCAAAGACACCAATTTATTCAGTATGCAAACTTTTTATAAAAAATATATAGCAAAAAATATATTTGTTAAATACATTTGTATAATATAATTGAAATAAGATGATTATTTAACTCCTTTTAAAATTGAGTAGCATTTTATTATCTATTCTATAAAAACTGGTTTCAGCTAATATAGCTTTAATATATATTTTTAATATATGAAGCTCATTGCAACTTTTCCCGAAATCACGCTTATGCAGTTTTGGGTGTTCCACTATATTTTATATATAGAAAATATTTTCATATATGACACCATATATGACTAAAATTCTCTTTTGTGGTAATCTTTTTCATATATCGTTTTATATATGAATCCATATATTGAAAACATTTCCATATAGGAGTGTATACTTTTACATACAGTGACTCACAGCTTATTTGATTTTTTTTAGAAAATCGAAAATGACTCGATGTGTATTAAATGCCATAAAAAAAATTATATTAACTGCCTGTTTTTATAACACGAGCGAAAAAACGACTCGTCTAATTTACATTTAAAACAAAAACAAAATTTCAAAATTTGTTTTGAAATTTTGTTTTTGTTTTAAATGTAAGTAAGTCGAGTAGTTTTTGCGCTCGTGTTATAAAAACAGGCACTACATGTAATGAGATATGTATGTACTGTTTACCGTTACCGAAAAAACAATGACAAAAACAAAGTTTACTGAAAAAATAGAGAAACAAATAATTTTCTCATAAAAATATGCTAACAGCTTAAATGATGCAGTGTATTTTATACTTTCTCTGAGAATGAAATAACGGTGCAATGTATTCTATTCTGTTTAGCTTAGCGTCTTAAGTCATTCTCATAAAATTTTTGCAAAGAAAAGTTGAAAAAATATAAATTTTTTGAAAATGGGAAAACGGACTTCATTTGAAAAAAGGGAAGACGTTATTCGTCATTATAAAGAGGGCAAAAGCCAATGAAAAATTGCAGAAATTATTGCTATTAGTTCGTCAACTGTCCAGCACATTATAGAAAGGTTTCGCCGCGAAAACAAACAAAATATTTAATGATGCAGATAAGAGGTGGATTGTTCGCACAGTTAAACGAAAACCCAATTTAAGTGTTTCAAAATTAACGAACGAAGTTGAAAAATACTTAGGCAAGGTCTGTAACCCTGAAACTGTTCGTAGAGTTCTACGCGAAGAAAATTTTCATGGAAGGACTGCCCGAAATAAGCCGTTTATTAATGCTCGTAATAGAAAACAAAGAATAGAGTTTGAACAAAGACATTTCGTTCTGGAAGTCCGTTGTTTTTGCGAATGAAAGCAAATTTAACCTTTTCAGGTCTGATGGGAAGTCCTGCGTTTGGAGAAAACCAAACACCGTGGAGGCAGTGTCATGGTATGGGGTTGCATGTTCTATTCAGGCGTCGGATATTTAACATTTATTGAAGGAAACATGGATAAAAAGATGTATCTGGATCTGCTAAAAGATAATTTAGTACTAAGTGCGAATAAAATGGGCATTAGGGATTCGTTTAGGTTCTAACAAGACAACGATTCCAAGCATACAACTGGTATTGTAAAAACTTGGCTTATCTGGAACTGACCACATGTAGTACAGACACCTGCACAGAGTCCAGATCTCAACGTTATTAAGAATTTGTGGTCAGTGCTGGAAAATAATATAAGATACCACAATCTTTCTAATGCAGCTGATCTTAAAAGGGCACTACAGGAAGAATGGGATAAAATTAGTCCCGATTATACCATAAAACTGGTGGATTCTATGAATTCCCGATTAAAAACTATTCTGGATCAAAAGGGATACCCCAATAAGTACTAGCCATAATTACGAAATCGCAATATTAATGTGTTTATGTTTTTTGAATACTTTTAATTTAGTGCATCTTTCAAGCTATGACCTCAAAACTGTAACTGACTTATTTAATTTGCTATATCTTTCTCATGAAAAAACATTTTTTCTTAATTTTTATTATTAAATAAAACATATAGTTTAACAATATAAAAAATATAATTTTTTTTTTTTTTTTTTTTGTAATGGAAAGAGCATAAAATATATTTGATATTTTAATATTTAATTTTTGGCTGCATCAAATAGGCTGTGAGTCACTGTACATGGAACCATTTATATCTATATATTTTCATACATGGACCATATAAAATAATATATGTATTACCATTTTTAGCTGGGTATACAATAAAAATTATTAAATAGACAATATAAATTAATACATATAAAAGATTTCATAAAAATGCATATAGTTGGAAAAATGCATTTCTGTTCGACTTAATACATGCATATGTTATTCCATGCCAACATCCTTCAAGGAGCATACATATATTGCAATGGATTTGATACTTTTAAAGGCAACCAGCAATGAAATCGTTCAGAAGACAGATAATTTTCTTTGAGGACTCATCTGTAAATGATATTAATCCGTTAAATAAAAAATGATTTCATTTTTAACAATAAGTTAGGTGAAAATTCTATTATCTTTCATCCTAATGATTAACAGGAGTCTTGAAAATTTTAGCTCATACTAAGGAATTTTTTTAGCTGGATAAAAATATATACATACATATATGAAATTTAAGTAAGATGAAATTTTTACATAATTACTATTTTTTATCCTTATGATTGACTGGAGACTAAATATTTATTGCATATTGAAGGAGTTGATAGTTGTAAATAACAGCTATTATTTTAGATGTTTTTATAAAATGTTTATTTTTCATGGCTTTTTCATTTCTTCAAATAAAATTATTATTTTTATTTTTTAATGTCAAAAATTTCTTTTAGCATATAATTACACAAATATTTATTTAAACCACGAACCAATTTATTCAGTATTGAAACATTTATATGAATTAAACATTATATAATATTTAAATAAATTAATAAAATAACTATAACTCATTGTGATAAACTTTACATAAATCATTTTCCTTTACTTGGTTTTTGTTAAAATTGCATATTTAAATATTTAAAAACGCTTGGAGTTGTAGCCAAATTTATTAAAAATATTCATTAATAATAGCAACATCTACTATAGGTATTGACTTCACAAAGGATCTAAAAAATATTAGTATAATGTTTTATATTGAAGTCTCATATCGGACAAGTGTTTCGTAGTAGGTACATGCATATATGCTTTCATATATGAACTATTTATTCATGTATGACAACATATATGGCTTTAAAGTTCCGCATATGCTTCAATATATGGTCATATTCTTCATATATGGTTTTATATATAAATCCATAGTTGCAAATATTTCCATATACGAACGCATACTTTTTCACACATGGAACCATATATAACCATATATTTTTGTACATGGATCATATGATCATTTTTAGCTGGTCATTTACTTTTTCGAATTATTTTAATTAACCTTCTTGAACTGTTATCAAAAAGTAATTTAACTAAAACTACTTAATGCAAAGAAGAAAATAAAAAGTTATTCACGTTTGAACGCTTTTCAGTTAAATTGTTAATTATAATTGATAATAGAATGACGTTATTAAATATTATTAAATGACTTAACACAAATTTAAATAAAAATGATTAAAACATTTTGTAAAAGTTTTTATTAGTTGCACTATATATATAAAATAGCATTTTAAGATGGACAAATTTTAACTATATCTTACTTGAAAAATATTTCATAAATTAAATTTTTTTTGTTAAATTTTATATACAATAACATGTGTAAAAAACAAATAACCTGAAATTATTTTTTAATGTATAGCCACAATTCTCTACTCTTAGCTTTTTAAATAAATATGTATTTTTTTATTTTAAATATACATTATTATGTTTTTTAATGCATCTTTTACTCAATAATTATGGAGTATGTTTTTTTATTAACTGTCCTTAAGAAAAAAAAAAAAAAAAAAAAAAAATACACACACATACAACAAATGCATTCTATTTTTCTATTTTTATGATTAGTTGCAATAAATTTTTTAATCAACTTTATAGAAATCAGAAATTGAAGTAGAAAATTTTTAATTACCCAGCAAAAACTTTTGGGTTTTCGGTAGTGGCAACTACTTATTAGTTGCTCGGTAATGAGGCATCATTATTATTTGCCTACTCTGTATTAGAGAAATAAGTACTCAATAGCATAATAGCATAGAAATATTGTAATCACTTAGTTGAGCTGACTAGAGCGCTGGATTAGCAATCAGAATGCTGACAGTAGTTTTTTATAACAAAATGTCTAAAAAGATCTTTTATACTAAAAAAAGTTTTTGCCACCTAAAAAATTAGGGGCGAGATGGTGTACTGAGTAAGATGTTAGTCATTAAAAACGAATGTCTAATTTGTGTGCAAGTTCAAATCTCACTGACAGCAATATTTCTTTGTTTTTTTTTTTATTTTTACTTTTGGTTTAGGTACATATTTTTGAATATCCCTAGAGTCAAAAAATAGCTACATGAATTTGTGAACAACTCGAACATAAATAACTAGTTGTTCAGGCAAAAAATAAATAAATTATTTTTGGTTCCAATTATATCTGTTAGCTTACCAGGAAAGCAAAGTTTTTGATGGGTAGTTTGTTATATTTTATAACAAACTATCTTTTGTATTTTTTTATTATCTGTTCACAGATTTATTGTAATAATTTATAGTAATATTAATATATTACAACAATGGTACTTAATAACATAGGAAGTAAGACCATTCAAATAATGCTGAATACTGGAAAAATATAAAAACTAAAATTTGCCTTCTCATTTAATTTAGAAGTTATGTACCAAAATATAATCTAATATTTTCTGAACTATCTTCTATCTATCTTCTTCTATCTATCTATATAGCTAACATTACTGAGTGATTCACTGACGGACTTACTTACTGATTCATCATCGCACAGACCAAACGCCTGAAGGTAGAAAGATGAAATTTGGATTGTAGGTTGGTCTCTCATCCAATAGATTCACTAAGATGTGATTTTAGGCATTTCGAATGTGTAAAGGGGTAAAACGGGTAAATTCGATAACCTTATATTTGCTAAACTATTGGAGATATAAAAAAGTTTAATAAAAAAAGTTAAATTTAAAAAAATAATCGAACAGGTATCTGGTACTTTTTTGAAATTCCGCTATTTTAGGGAGAAAACGGGTAAAAACTGTATTTTGGTACTTTTTTGGCAACTTATATACTTTTTAATCTAGTATCAAAAAATGTCAAATATAAATTTTTGGAAATTGAAACGTTCACAACTGTTTTTGATACTTTTTTCATAAACAATTTTCTGCTATTTATTGACATAACTCTCTAACATAATTTTGAAATTCATTGGAATACAGTTTTGGCTATATTTATGGGGGTAAAAAAAAGTACTAAAAAGGGGAAGGAAAAAGGGAAAATTACATTTTATTCAAACTCAGTAATGAATTTTCTATTACATTAAACCTAGGAACATGAACTTAAGCGTAAGTGAATAAGAATTCACAAGAGGGGAACTTGTGATACTTTTTCTTTCTTCTAATGGTACTTTTTGAATTTTTTGTAATAAAATACTTAGAAGCACGAAATTAAAGATACATGCTTCTATGTTGATAATAATTTACAAGGGGGACTTTATAGTACTTTTACGTTCTTATAAAAAACACTTTCTAAATTTTCTATAATATTGAGCGTAAAAACATGAAATTAAAGATTTATGGTCTTATGTGGTTAACAATACAAGAGAGGGACTTTGTGGCAATTTTTGGTTCTTCTAATGGTACTTTTTGAATTTTCTATAAAATTGAAATTAAAGGTCCTAAGTGAATGAGAATTCATAAGAGGATACTTTGTGGTACTTTTTCGTATTCTAATGACAGTTTTTGAATTTTTTATAATATTAAACCTAGAAACATGAAATTAAAGGTACGTGGTCTTATGTGGGTAAGAATTCAAGAGGGCAAACTTTGTGGTACTTTTTGTTCTTCTAATGTTACTTTTTGAATATTCTATAATATTCAACGTGAACAAGATCCTATATGAAGGAAATTTTTGGTACTTTTTCATGCTTCTTTGGCAGGCAGTGTATCGGAGTCAAGTGACACTGAAAAATAATTGCTCGTTTCAATTTAGTGCAACTTTTAACATTTTTTTGTGCGTGTATTTTTGTCATGGAAAAATTTATTTTATAGCTATATAAATAATATTTGCAACTTTTTATTTATTATCATTTAAAGACTTTTTCTGTGGTTAGATGTGAAAAAGATATCAGTGAATTAAATGCAATTAAAAAGCGAGAAAGAAAGATAAAGTCGGTCAAGACCGACTATATGATATACCTTTGTGTACGAGCATAAAAATTCGGGAAGAGGACTTATATTACACCTGTGGCGAATTTTACACAACGTAAAATAAAATATAAAAATACAGAATAATGCGCTGATACCAACATCCAGATGATGTTATGGACTTTAGGGCGATTCCTGGAAGTGGGTTTATATGGGAACTGTGATTAAATATGGGCTGATTCTCATAAAATTTAGCAATGTTGTTTCTATTTACATAAAACTTAGTTGTGTCGATTATTAACTTGATATTAACATTCGTATGGGATTTACGCACGTTAAAGTGATTTTCGGAACAGGGGTTTATATAGGAGCTATGATTAATTGTGGACCCATCTTCATAAAATTTGGTACAAATATTGATACTTATACGATATCTATCACCTTAAATACTGTTGCTACTAAAAATTTACGAAATAATAAATAACCCTTTAACCTTGTTTCCAAATGATTTTGTATAACTATATATCGTTAAGTGCTTTAACTATTTCAATGATATTTAAATCGTACAGCATGTAGATTTGAATACCAAATAAATTGGTTGGTGCTTCTGAAAAAGAATGTTTGTGAATTTAATAAAAACAAGAATTTGAGATTAAAAAAATAAAATTAGAAACAAAAATTTTATAAAAACTAAACTTTAATAAAATTCTTTTTTGTAAATTTCTGGTTCACCTATCATTATAAGAAAGTCCCTCTGGTCAATTATTGTATTCAAAAGAAGGTATGTATGGAAATATATTCGATCAGTATCCTTTCGCGCTAGATATTATTGTTTTCTATAAGGATGTTGCAAATCTAGTTAAGGACAGTTTAGAAATTCAAAGTAAAAGCAAGTAAGCAACAATCTCAGTTTTTTTAATATGTCAATCGGTTACTCATTAAATTCCAGAGAAGATAAGTACCTAAACCATTTTGATGAATATGGTCTCACTTTTTTTCTATACTGAATGTATGTATATATGTAGGTCTATTGGAAATCAAGTTACGAAGAGCAATTAAGTAATCAAGTCACGAAGAGCAATACTTTGTATACAAGTGCAAAATAATTATTGTATATGTATTTACTTTTTAATTTTTAATAAAATTTATAATAAAAAAATATTTCAATAATCATTCACAATAGGGCCTTTCAATACATATCAATAAATATATGGATATGTATATGAACATATATTTCCATATACCCTCAATTTTCGGATCCAAATATATATGGATTATAATGTATGTTGTATATATTATTCATACATATTTATTTTAGCTGGGTTTTTTTAACTTTTATTTTCCCATTTATTTTAAAATATTAAGAAATTAATATTTTTGTTCAAGAAAAATAATAAAAGTTTTTTTATAGAAAATAAAATTTCTTACAAATTTCCTGAAGTACATTTTTATGTACTTTTATTGGTTTAAGGATTATGCTACGAACACAATTGTGTCGTAGGAACGTACTACGACCGTATTTGTGTTGTATTTGCGCTTATTTTACCCACAATTGCGACGTAGACGTACCTTTTTTTGTTTGAAATAAATATTAGAAAAACTAAACAAACTATGAAATTTTCTTTATTTACTTTGTTTGAATTTTATTTTCAAAGAATAAAAAATTTAACTTAAAAAATAATTTTATTGTTTTTTTTTTTATTTTGACTTTTAAAATACGGTAGTACTTTTTGTAAAAAATAGAATTAAATCTATTTAAACGTACTACGTACATTTTAGACGTACGTAGTACGTTTAAAACGTACTACTTACCTACGTAGTGCGCTTCTACGTTTATACGATATAATTGTGTTTCTAGCATTATATTGCACTTTGTTTGATTTAATATTTGATATATGTTTTCATATATGAAAATTTATTTCGCATATATAAAACCATATATGATAAAAATTTTACAAATATATTTCCATATATGACAGAATAGTTCATATATTTTTGCCATATATGTATCCATATATTGCAAACTATTCCATGTATGAATCCACAAACTTTCATATATAAACCCCCCATATATAACAATATATCGTAATACATGGGTCATATATTTATTTACTTGTGTTATTATAAAAACATGAAATATAAAAAATTAAGATTTTTAATAAACTCTTTAGTTTCTCGTTATTCAATAAAAGTCTACCACCTCATTACTCGTAATATTACATTTCAATTTATTTATTATTTTTTTTTTTAATATTTCTTATTTTTTATTGAATGGAAATAAATGTCAAAATAACTTTATGACTCATGACAGCAGACTAGTAAACAAAATGGACCTGTAGACTTTTAATGTATTGAGGCGTTTTATTTCAATTGTTTGAACAAACATCAATGACATTACATTTTAAGTGTGAAGGAGGTTATAAGTAACACAGAAACACACACACGTACATATACATATTGTACATCCATAAACATCGATAAGTACAGACAATTTCCTATGCCCTGCGGTTTTTAGGACTTAGTTTTTCTTTAACAAAAATATTAGTCACTAAGAATTACAATTTTCTATCTGTACTTTTTTATATCGCTAACTGTTAAATTGTGATAATGTTCAGTTGAAAATTTTAATTTAATTTATGGACTATAATATTTTTTTATATTTTATGATGATTTTAACAAAGAGTACTTATGAATAATAATATTTTATTTTTACAAATGTTTAAAGTAAAAAAATGAAAACTTGATTTTATTTTGTAAATGTCCTCAGCAACAGTCTCCTCCCCATAGAAAAAAAGTGGACTTTAATTACGAAATTTTTTATATTAATTAAATTTTTGTTTGATTTTGCTTCAATCACCAAATTGATAATATTAATTAACTCTAATAATTGATTTTGGCTTAAATTTCAATTAAACTTTTTAACCAAATAAATCAAAATTATGTTTGAGTATTTGCCTAAAATTAACTAAAAAATTTATTGATTCAATTCTACAATTAATTGAATATCTCCTTTAACACAAACGCGCATATTTAAATAAAGGGTGATTCCAGTAGAGATACTTTTTTCAATAGCCTTTTTTTGACAGATCACGTGTGAGTCGTGTCATGTTATTTTTGCTTAGTATTGTTTGGCATTTCATAATGAAAAGACTTACGCCTGAACAACGTTTACAAATCGTTCAACTTTATTACGAAAATTCATGTTCTGTGTGGAATGTGTTTCGTGCACTTCGCTCAACTTATGGTCAACATAATCGGCCTACTAAGCGTACTATTCGCAACACCATCACCCATTTTGAGGCCCAGCATTCATTATTGGATAATAATCGACCGAATAGACCACGTCCAGCACGCTGTGAAGAAAATATAGCGGCCGTAGCTGAGAGTGTACACGAAGACCGTAGAGAGTCGATTCGTAGGGAACCTCGAAATGGATCACCCTATATAATTATTTATTGAATTATTATAAATATTTAAATAATAAAATACAATTAAAATTTAAGGCAAAAAAATATTAAAACTTCAAATTTTTTTGAGGGAAGCGAAACTTGGTATATATATAGTTTAATATTGAGGTCATATGCACTCAGCAGAAATCATAGAAAATCACGTAAAAATCATATTTTTGTAACCTTTAACCTCGAGTTTCTCATATAGGTTAAATGTGATTATCGGTGACTTTTAAAAGGATTTATGGGACGCCAAGGCTTAAATATATATCAAGTTTCGTTTCCCTCCATTAAATTTTGATTTTATATACTTATTTAACTAGGTTTTACAATAATGTATGTAGTGGTAAGTGTAATGTATAAAATGTGTACTCTTAATAATACATTTAAAGCATATAATGTTTATACTTATATTTAATTCTCAAAAAACTTATCATAAAAGCATTTACCTCTTCGCGGGATGTTGCAATAAAGATCATATTATCCTCTCTGAGTGCCCTTGCGACGTAGAATGAAATACCAATAACAATATAACAGATGTCTGAACAAATCGTCAAAAACAATCAATATGAACTGACCTCATATACACATATAAATTATCTTTGATAGAAGAGCTTTGAATTTAATCTTGAATTTGATCTTGAAATTGTATACATATAACCTCCAGTACCAATGGCGGTAACATCTACAATAGCATCGAAAGATTAATAATCTAATCAAATATTTAAAATTCGTATTTACCAAACAATTATACATTAAACATGTTACTGAAGACTGAGGAAATCATGGAAATATTTCGTATTGCTAATTTAGATTGAGCTCAAATAGTTGAAATTGATTGCAAATTGAATTATAGTTATTTTATTTTTATAATTCTTATTAACACGTTTTTCTTGTTTCTTTATACTTTTTAAGAGCTGCCTATTTTTTGTCAAAATTTTTTTAATTAATTAGAAAGTTAATTACATTAATTAATAATGTAATTAAATTTCAATATAAAATTAATTATTCATTTTATTAAAAAATTATTTGGGATAGTTTTATCTGTGCAGAAAGCGAGTGTCCTTATACAGAATGAAACGACAAAATTGATATACACTTCTTTTAATATTTCCTCGAGCAGTTTTAATCAAACAGGATCTTGCCACATCGTTTGGTCCATAATATAATTGGAATATTTCCTTCAGAAATTACTACGATATCTCCTTTATTTAGTTGTGTAATTGAGTCCACTTTGTTCTCAAGGATATTATTGGTAGATATTCTTTTAGTCACATATTCCAGAAACAATTTACATGGATTTGAGTAGTTTTCTACATACAATGAAAACGTAAACATTTTGCATTAATAGGAACCTTCGAATTTTGACCAATTAATATATAATTGGGTGTTAAAGCTCGTTTTTCGAAATCACTTCCAACATACGTTAATGATCTAATATTTACAAAATACTCTGCTTCAGGAAATATTGTTTGAAATACTTTTTCTTTTACTGAAGTACCTCTTTAAACGATTTCAATACATCCAATTAGACATCCCCAAGATTCTTCCATATGTGGACTGTACGTTGCTATAAAATTCCAACTTTTTCTGTTATGTCATTGAAATTAATATCCTCTTTAGTCATTTGTAGTTGTTTACTAGTAGATAAGAAGTATCTTCCATTATCAGATCATATCCTTTTGACTTCACCTCTTCTTGCAACTAAGCGCCAAATTGCTAAAAGACAATAATCTGTGGTAAGGGAATGAACAATTTCAACATGAATAGCTCTAGTTGTTATACAACCGTATCTCTTTTCAGCCCGTCGAACAATTTTAACTAAATAAAAGACCAAACTAATCAACTCCCACCGCAGTAAACGGTTTGTAATGTACTAGCAAGTGATCTGGCGCCAACCCACTCATCATAGGGTTAATGGCTTTACGTTTTAAAGGTTTGCAGGTAAAGCAATTATGGAGAACTGATTTTACAACTGATCGAATATTCTGGATAAAATATTTCTTTCGAATACAAATAATTACAGCATCTGTTAATTGATGATTAGATTGTTTTTGAACAAAAGGACGTTTTCCATCCAAACATATAGGGTGCTCTAATTGAACAATTGAATCATCTAATAAACGATTTTTTTTTATACATGGAATTCCTTTACTGTCAACATATGCAGGATGTTTATATAGACGACCAGATTTATTATCACCTTTTAGAACAGAGATATTGTGTATATCATCCGGAAACATATAAATTTGAATCTGTTTTATTCAAATTATTAAATTGTGATTAAAAAAGTTTGCAATCGTAAATTGCCTTGTTATCTCCGTTTGGCAATACCAAAGCAGAGTTTGTGGACTATAATTAGATACCAGCAGAATGGAATACGTATTTTCTATGCTGCTACACACTTCGTCAGCATTCGTGGTGTCTTATCCATTTTGGTTTCGTTGAAACCTAAACAGTGATTATATTTTGTTGAAAATTTTAATATAATTTATTGAATATAATATATAAATTTTTTTATATGTATATTTTATGATATTTTTAATAAAGAGTAAAAAAATTAAAACTTGATTTTATTTTTGAAATGTCCACGGCAACATCAACAAATAGTAATGCCAATAAATGTAGCATGATATAAAATTGGTTTTGTACACTTTTAAAACTGCAGGATATACTATTCATATTTCAAATGTAATTCACATTTAACTGACCAGGTTATTTAGTGTCTTTGTAATCAACTCACCAGCTAAGCCATAACTTAAATATAAAACAATTGAATTGCTTTGAAAGAGCAAAAATTTCCTTTCAATTAAGGGTGAGTCAAACTCTAATGCAAATAAAAAAAGTCAGTCAATTAATTTTAATTTACTAAACAAACGAAAAATTAAAATAACTTTAAAACTTGTTGCTCCAAAACCTTTTCCTATTTTTACCATAATTTTTTCTAAACTTTTTCCTTATAAAAAGTGTCCACTATAATATGCTTTTAATTTCTAAGCAATAATTACAAAAAAAGTTGTTATCATTAAACAAAGTAAAGCACTCAAATTATGCAATTTATTGGTCAAATTATGGCTAAAAACTTTTACTATATTATTAACCAAATGTCCATTTAGTACAACAATAAGACCTAGAAAAAAAAAACACAAACTCCCACTACCGGTCGGGATGGGCAGACAATGTTTTTTGTATATTTATTTATTTGTTGCTCGCTACAAGTACTCGTAATAATAGACAAATTGTCTACTTAAAGAGACACATTAAAAAAAAGCCTTAAAACATTTGGCTTTTGTTTTGTTGTTTTTATTTCTTACCATAATGGCCTTAATGGCTAGAAGTTTTTTTCTTTTATTTCGTTTTTATAAAACAGCCTCTAATTAGATAATACCCACCAGATAAAGTCTACAATGTAAAGTAGCAGAGCTTTAAAGGAGTTAATAGAAACCATGTTTGAAGTTTTTAAACTTGTAGTCTAAAAATATGCAAATTCTTGTTTTATTTGTTTTATTTGGCAAATTAAGTATTTTTAAATTTTGTGTTAGTTAAGGATCGAACAATTTTAATTAAATTTAACATTTTAAAATGAAAACAAAATTTGAACTTATCTTATTAGATTTTTTTTCAGAAAATAAAAATTTTGCTTTTCAGCTGCCACAAAAAATATAACAGTAGTAAATATATATATTACTGATATTGTAAACCGATTTAGCTATATCTGTCGTATGTTCATCTGTCTGTTAGAAACATTCTCATATTAAAAATACAAAATTCAAAATAAAGAAAACTATTTGAGAATATTTCTGATTAACTAAAGCAGTTCGGTATTTAAAATTATTGTAATTGGTTCGGTAGAAAATAACCCAATAAAAACTTGGTAATGACATGTAGTTACGGATGTAGTTACAGTTCAATGATAACAACATACCTTCAGCATTGCATAGAAGTAGTTTAGTAACTAACTATTTATAACCGGGTATGTAATTACTTATTTATGATCAGATTTTTGAAAATACTATTAAAAAAAATTAAATGCAGTGCCAGTTCGGTATTCGCGACTACCCACTTTTTAAATGTCTATAATCAAAAATGGTCCGAGTATTTTTGGCTTCAAAAGGTCTGCCGCAAAAAGCTGTTTTGCTTCTAGATAACGCGACATGTCACCCAGTTGAGGAAGTAAAAAGTGATGACAGTTTAATTATAGCAATGAATCTACCACCCAATTACACTGCTCTCCATCAACCGTTAGATCAAAACGTTATCAACTTGGTCAAATTAAATTATAAAAAACAACTGCTCACCCACTTGCTCAAACTAAAAAACTTCAATCTCAAAAATTCAGTTCAGATTCTAGTTACGTCCTGGGATAAAATATCAGTGTCCAACATCTGAAAATCCTGGAACGCCTTGCTCGAATTCGGTAGTGAATGGAGTGAAGAGTATAACATACCCTTAAATAATTTACAAAATATAATTCAGAAAGAAAACGAATATCTTTGAACTATTGGTACACTTGTAGCTCAAATTGTTACCGAATGTCTTTTCACGAATGCTGACATAAACAATTGTATTCAAGAAGAATTAAATGTGGAAAGTAATGGAATACGGAATCGGAGGATTTATACGATAATGATCATGAAGAAAACAAAATTAAAGTGGACGATTGTATAACACCGATAAACATATGCATACATGGGCTTTGGAATATAATAAGCCGACAACAGCGCTATATGAACTACGTGATTCAGTTGTTATTTTAAAAAATAATTTGCCAAAAAAGCAACTCAAAATCTCCAATTTCTTTGAAAATGTTTAAAATGTAAATATATCAATAAAAGCAATTCTAATTTTAAAAATTACATACAATTTTTCAATAAATTTTGGGTTCTGTTATCATGAAAATTCAGTTTTCGCGTCTGGTCTGGTTTTTAATTAGTCGCGAAAATCGAGCTTGCACTGCACAGTGGGGCAGAATCGAAATTTTTTTGGAACTAAATCTGTAACTTCTGATCGGCTAGTTGGATTTTCATGAAATTTGGTACAAGCATAGCAGAGGAGTGTACAATGTTAGGTTTGGAAGGGGGCCACAACAAACCCCTCAGGGGCGAAGCTAAGGGGGCTCAAAATTAGGTACCTCTAATTTTTTGTTTGTTTTGTTATTTTAAATTCATTAATAGAAATATATGAATAGGATAAAGATTTACTTAAATTTTGTAAATGTGTAAACCCTATTAAAAATAAAAAATATTTATTAATTATTTTTATAAAAATATTTTGTGTGTAGATATTATTAAAAGTATACAGAAATATTCATAAATTTCGAAGTAATTATTCACGCAAAGCTAAAAGCAAAAGTTGCAAGTTTGTAAAAATAATATTGTATACTCCTCTGCTACGCCTATACCAGATTTCATGAAAATCCAACCAGCCGATCAGAAGTTACAGATTTATTTCCAAACAATTTCGATTCTGCCCCACTGTGCACCGTATATGAAAGAGCAAATTTTTAATTAATTTTCAATATAAAATACCCAGCTGAAAATTATCATATATTTTCATATATGTAAGTTCATGGATTAATACAGGGAATAATTTGCAATATATGGATACATATATGGTAAAATTTATGAACTATTTTATCGTATGTGGAAACATACTTGTCAAAATTTAATCATATATGTTTTCATATATAAAATCTATTTTCATATATGAAACCATATATAAAATATTAAATCAAACATAAAATACAATATAACTCTTAAACCAAAAAAGGTACAAAAAAATGTACTTGAGGGAATTTTTAGGAAATTTTATTATGAATAAATGTTGTAATAACATTAAAACAGGGACGATGCTTTATAAGCGAGTTATATGTAAAAAACTGTTATTTTTAATTTAATTTGACTGTCTTTAATGTATTTTGCGCAAGAATAATCATTTATTGAAATTTTAAAATAAATTGAAAAATAAAAATATTAAAATTTTATGAAATATTTAATAGTTAAGGAATTCTTTAAAATTAAGATGTCGTTTTGTCAACAATCACATTAAAAAATTTCTTATATGTATTTCAGCAAAATCAATCTAAAGAGCTTCAGCAATGAAACATTCTAGATTGCAAACATTATCAGGAGCCTCCAATATCAGGCAATCAAAGTGTAGGTAACATAATTTAAAGTTAACTTATTATTGAATATTTAACGGATGAAAGTATTTTTCAGATAAGTGCAGACATTTGAGAAGGATGTAATAGTTGAATGTCCTCTAAACGGAGAAGTCCACTGCCATATCGGCGAGAATGTAGGCAGCTTTTACTTAATGTATGTATTAAATTAAAGAATTTATATTGTATGTTATAAAATGTAATATGAATACATTTTAATCTTTGCATTTTTAATAAAATTATTAAAAAAAAAAACAAGTTAGAGCGCTATATTCTTTTATATCCTTTACCACCTTACCGACTAATAGTAAAATTTACGCCTTAAAGTATGCTTTCATATTTTCATATTTATACTTACAAAAATATTCAAAATTTTTTTCCAAACTGCGTTGCTTCTTTGAAAAAACACAACACTGATAGTTTTTGATGACTACTAAATTTATATACATAAGTTTGTAGATACATGCTTATACAAAAAAACAACAACAACACTGTGCCATTGCAATGCTTCTATTTCCAACTAAAAAACGTCCAAACATACATAAAAAATTATTCCTGCTTGCTTATGCAAAAAACAACAACACTGAAAATCATTGCAATGCTTTTTATATATATTTGTGTGTATATATTTTTAATTATTTTTTCAGCCTATAACTCAGTTGTTTATGAACCAAGATGTGAAATCCATAGTTTAAACAAGGGTTTCAAAAAGTCATAAAAATTCAGAAAAAAATTTCCAAATCTTCTTTGCAAAAATGAAGCCATTAGGTTATATAGAGGCTTTTTTTTGACTTATCTATGCAATTTATGAACCGATCTTACTAAATTTTAATAGCAAAATTATATATATATATATATATATGGACGGACGGACATCATTTCATTTCACAAGGATCCAGAAAATCTTACATTTTTTGCCGATGAAAATTGTGGAAATTACAAACGGAATGACAAACTTATATATACATGTGGTGAAGGATATACAAAATAGTTTAGTTACCATTCACAATAGAATAGTGGTTCCTTTATAGGGGGTCAACTCAAAATTTTTAAATTTTTACTTTTATCAAAAAAAACTATATACAGTGGTCATTTCTACCCTCTGTAAGAATCTTACATCATTTTCTCTACTCTTTCCGAAAAAAAAGAAAAAAAAAGTTGCATCCCTCTTTGTGATATAAGAATAGCTTCTTTAGAGTCAACTAAAGAGAAATATTTTGAGTTGACTCTCTTTAGAGAAACCAGTACGATATGTATGAATATATATTTTGCTTTCAAAATATTAAAATTTGGTTACGTTTAAGTTATTGAAATTAAAATAAAAAAAATATTAGTTTAAAAATGTTTCTTATGTACTGACATTTTATTAATTATTTATAACCTAAAATATAACTAGTTCCTAATATTTTTATTAATAATGACTTCAATAATACTAAAAAACCATTAAGTTTCTGAACTCCTTGAAAGTAATTAGTTCTCGTAATCATGTCTAAGTAATGATTTTTCAAAATGACTACTTTTAATAATAAAAAGTAAGTAGTTGCCTCTAATGTCATCACCGCATTAAAACAATGGATTATTCAGCTAATGTGTAAATAGTGAAGAGCTATTATATTAACTTCTTAACTCACTACATGGCAACAAAAGTTTTTGCTGGGAAGTTATAAATTAAAATTGAAGAAAGCCTGTAAATAATTTTATAGGTTTTTATTTTGTAATGAAATATAGAAATATATGGTACAAACATGTAGTTTCTCTTAAAATAATTTTATTAATTTATATTTTTAAAAATTTTTTAAAACTTCAACTTTTTAATGTAATTTTAACTATAGAAAAGCCGTTTTCTGATTTATTAAATCAGTCGTTTTTTATGTAAAAAAACAATGCAAAAGTTTTTTATTTCCGATATTTGAAAAAAATTCATTACAGCTGTGATTATAAATTGCAGTGTTGTTTCCCATCATTCGCTTCGAAGGACCATAAATAAGTTACAATTGTTATTATTATTATTATTATTATTATTATTATTATTATTATTCAAAACAATACTAAATGATTATTTCTACGCTTTCTTGTCAATTCTTAACTCCCAAAAAATCGCACGTAAAGCATCTAATCAGCTGAATATTTATCAAAAGATGTGGTTGCTTAATTTAATTTCTTTTTTACTCAATACTTGCCAAATATAAAATTTATATCATTTTAAAGGAAATTGTATCTTCATTAAAATTGTGTATAAAAATATTTACTATTTTTAAATTAAAGGAACATTTTTCTTAAATAAAAGAAAAAATGCAAATTATATTTACAAGAATATATTTCATAAATTTGAGCCAGAATAATTTCGAAATGGTTATAAAAATAATTTTTGCACATATTGTAAAGTGGTTAATGAAGATTTCAGACAAATATGAGCAACTTTACTATATATTTTGTTAAGATTAAATTTCATATTATTGATAATATTTGTTTTTCTTTAGAAAATTGCATCGTTGTCACAATATAATATATAATTCGAAAAAAATGCCGAAATCAACAACCAAACTCTTATAAAGACTTAAAAAGTTGAATTGTTGTTCAAAAATGTATCATTTTCAAACACTACTGAATGTTGGGGCCACATTAAAAAAAATTCCAAAATTACGCTTATACGCTTTTCTAAGGTCCAATGTTTTAGCAAATGTCAAAAAATATTGCTCTTTAAGAAATGTATATCTATAAAATAACTTTATTTTAAAAGTTATAAGACAAAGCGCAAAAAATATACAACAAAAATTAAAAATTTGTCTCACATATGATAAATGCCACATACATGTCCTTTTTAAAGGATTTTAAAGTTTTGAAGGATGCACAAGTTTAATTTTTAATTTTACTACTTTATAATTAATATTATATAATTAATTAACATATCAAATTAAAGAGGATAATTTTGGTATTATAACGTATAACTTTTCGTTAAAATAATTCTGCAAAAAAGTCTTTCAAATAATTCATCCTTTAATATCCTCGAAAGATTCCTACAAATAATTTCCAAAATAATATATATTAAAGATGTCAATATTCAGTTTCAAATATCAAAATCTTATGGTTTTAACCCTATTATTTTAATCCATACAACAATTTGAAAATTATTCCTAAGAACAAATATATAAATGTAATTTTCAGTTTAGTGGGACACTGAGCATACAAAACCAATATTTTATAGCCATTTTTGAAGCCACAGGATTTTAATTTTAAGTAATTCAAACCTTATATATTCAACATGACAACATTATTTGGATGACTTTAAAATACATTTGAAACTTAAAACGATGGTAAGTTCAGTATTTATATTTATTTAACTTTAAATTCATTACTTATAATTTAAATCTACGAAAAGATGATTTTTATATGATATTTAATACCATTTTGTAAGTAATTAATAGGAAAAAAAAACTATAGTCTAAACTAAACTAAAAACTAATTAAACTATATGTAGTCAGTCAAGCTCAACCATATAATACACGTGTTAAAGTTATAGTTCAAAATCTCCCATTTTAATAAAATTTATGTGCATTAAAGTGATTTTCTAGAATGAATCTTATATAGGAACCATGTTAAGTTATGGACAGATCCTCTTGAAATTTGGTAACGTCATTTATAGCTTTATAAATTTTAATAGTTGCAAATAAAATCAGAAAACAAATTATTTGCATGCTATTTGTGTCTTAAAGTGACACACTGTGCCAAATTTTATTTCGATACTAAAATTTTTATGGTATTTATGGACAAAATCTGAGATTAAGAAAACATATTGTGATGTTTTTAAAATTATTATAATTTCAAAATTATTTGTTGGATTTTTAAGGATAAAAAACTTGAAGGACATTTTTGGCAATATAGTGCTCTGAAAAGTTAAAAAAAAAACATTTTACTACAATTTCTAAATCCTATTCTATCATTTGATGCTATAGCGACACTACTGACATTATTGAGCAAGTAACAGATTTTAAAATAATTTATAAAAAATAAATATATTATTTTTGAAATTTAAAAGTCCTTTAAAAGGATTTTCGAAAACAAAAAGGCAAAACTGAGTATGCAGTCCTATCATAAAATGTCACTGTTTTCATGTGTGTATGGTTTCTTTCATGTGTGAAAAATGCTGTAATGCACGTTTTTCTTTATCTTTCATATTAATACTCAGAAATATAAAAATGTATCAAACCGATTCACGTTTGTAAAAATTACAAGCTTTCGATATGTTTTTCACAATCTAGATGGTCCACTGTAGCATCAGCCGTACTTCAGTTACACTCTGCAGCCAACAAAATTCTGAAAGCTTAACTCCTACTCTTGTCGTCCTGCAGTATAGAAGATCGATAAAGCAGTTTAAAAGATTCAGATTTATTACCATATATTTTGCAAAAAAGCCCCACTGTGCATTGTCAATTATATCTCAAACGAATTAATCGTTTTAGTTCTAAAAATCATATAGGAATTTTCAAAATGCTTTGATTTTATTAAAAGTATAAGTACGAGTATTTACGAGTACTTTACGTGAATTTAAATGAATTATACTATTTTTGATTTCTTTTGCCAATTGTAGTAGGTCAAGACCGATCATATGATACATTACACCATTGTATATGTGCAACAAAATTCGGGGAGGAGTTTTATATAAGACCTGAGTCCAATTTTAGATCAGTGCTTAAATTACGAGAAATTGATACAAACATTTATATGGAATTTATATACTTAAGGGTGATTCTCGGAATTTGGCCTTATAAAATGATTTTCGGAAGATTTTTTTATGTGGAAGCTATGGTCAATTATGGACCGAAATGGCACAAAGTTGTATAATTGTATTAAACTTAATTGCGCCAAATTTCATTAACATTTTGCAATATTTAAGAATGTTAAGCCCTTAATTGAGGGAGAACACTTTAATGGGGGCTAGGTGAAATAATGGACCAATCAGAATCATTTTAATAGTCTGCGTTATTGTATAAAAATAATAACACTGGTCGGCAAAAAATCCTCCCTTAAAGACAAATAGTTTAACTACTCGTATATGGATTTTGATGTGCTCAACACGAATCTTCTTTAATTTTTTTCCATCAGGTCTGGATTTTTTTTTATGGACGTGTCTAATAAGGCCATTACACGAATATATTTTCCCATAATTCAACGGTGTGTACGATTAATATAAATGATACACCAAAAGATGCAGACTAAAAATGTCTTCAAGTTTCTTTAAAATAATTTATTTATATGCTCAATATTTTCAGGGTTACTTAGAAAATAGTACCCGAAAAAAATTGTTTTTTGCGAAATTTAAGACTTTTTTTAAGTTCTTTTAAAAAGTGAAAACAGCAAAAATATTCCATACATCAGAAAAATTGATGCTCAAATCTTGGTTCTATTCACAGTTACGTGAAAATACTCACGTATAAACTGCTGGCAAAATATTTTTTTTAAACAAAAATAGGTGGACTAGATGGAATTTTACAAGCTAAACTCGAATCTGCTTTCAGATTTTTTCTGTTAGGTCTTGATTGTTTTATGGGCGTGACAAATATTCCTCCCTTAATAAGGCCATATGTGTATATATTTTACTACAACTCAAGAACGTCTTGTCCAATTTAGACAATTGAAACACCAATAAATGCAGACAAAAATTATCTTCAAATTATCTTAATATTATTTTTATCCGATCAATATTTTCGGAAAAATTCTGCCAATTTTTCATGAAAAGTTTATATATATTTTTTAGTCTCTAATTTCCGAATAACTCCGAAAATATTGAGCATATAAGAAAATAATGTTTAGATAATTTTCATCGGCATCTACCGGAGTTTTATTTATCTAAATTGGTAAACCGTTCTCGAGTTATACAAGCGTCACTGCATAAAAAGGGGGTCACATTAGTCATGCACATAAAAAAATCAAAAAGTGATAGAAAAAAAGTGAAAGCAGATTCTTATTCAGCATGTTACATTCCATTTAATTCACTTAAATTTGTTTCACACCAGTGTGTCTCTACTTTATTGTAGGCATGTATGGGTACTTTCACCAAATTGTGAATAAAATCAAGATTCGTGCATCATCTTTAATAATATATGGCTTATTTTATACAGAATACTACCAGTTATATGATATGGATGATAAAAGATGGAAATCTGCATATTTTTGTAGATTTCATTTCTTAAAAGAAATTTTCAGGATAAAATTTTTTTGAATGAAAATTTGTTTTTTCGGCACTAATTTTTGAATAAAAATAAATGTTAAAGAGATAAAAATATAATGTTAAAGTGACTTAAAGATTTTTTTTCGTTTGCATTATTTGTGTTTCAATTGTCTAAATCGGACTATCCGTTCTTGAGTTATGGTAAAATGTAATCGAGTGTTCGCTTTATTAAAGGGAGATATTAGACAGGCTCATAAAAAAAAATCACTACCTGTTGAAAAAAAACTAAAAGCAGATTCAAGTTTAACAGGCCAAATTCCATCTACTTCACATATTTTGTTTTTGCAAACTCTTGACTTGTATTACACAAAAATTATGTTGGGTCGTTTTCCAATTGTTGTCTCAAGGGAATTGTGAAGCTATTGCTTGTGAGAACCCATGGTCTAGGATATAAAAATACCATATATGTATAGACAAATATATGTTTTATTTTATTTTTGACAATTCTGCCTCATCTCTGCAGTTTTTATTTAATTCAGAAATTTATAAATAAAGTTGAAAAAATAAAATGGTGCTGAGCCAAAGGACCTAAATTAAGACCAAAAGATCGAAGTTTTTATGCCAAAAGAAAGTTCACTAATATAGTTGTGATAGTAAAAGTGACGCGTGCTCTCTACACTACCTTAGTATTTACCCAGTAATAGCTTTGCTTTCCTGGTAACACAGAAAAAATTATTGCAAGAATTTTTTTTAATAAATGAATTATTGGATATAAAACAATTTTGATTAAAATAATTGTTTGGTTTAAATATTTTATTTTATTAAGTTCAAAACCAATATGAAAGTAATAAAAAATATATACAAAATTATTAAAATGAAAAAAAAGAAAATAATACGAAATCTAATACTTAAAGACTTCCATGGGTAAGTAATGTGGGATATAGAGCAGTTTCTAAGAATTATGGATACATTTTTCATCTGATTTAACTTAAATATATTTAAAAAAATGAGAAATATATTGTAGGAGAGGGGACTTATATGGGATACGTGGCCATTTGTGGACCTATATACTTGTGTTAAGCCTAGTGTATATCTCTATTAAACATATATATACATTATACAATGGAGATCTTCAACCCACAAGGAGTCCTTAAGGACATTTGAGAGGGGTCGCGAAGAGATCCTGAAAAATATTCTTAAACATTAATTCTTTAGTGTTAATATTATTTAGAAATTTAAAAAATGAGTTATATAAAAGACATCTTTATACAAATTATCTCCAAATTAAAGACAAAAAAAAATCTTTATATATCAGGCAGTGAGTCCCCAAGTATACAACAATATAATCAATCATAGAAAACAAATTTAAGGACTTGTATCTATTCCAAGGTCAAAATACACATTTTTGAATTTGGATTTTCAAAAATTATCTTTTTTGCTAAAACAAAATAAAAAAATTTTCGTTAAGACCATATAAAAAAATTATTATACTTTTATGACAAATATCATTACGAAGGTGATTTTAAAGATAAAAACTTGTTCAATTAGCGATTAGAACTTAACATAGCTTTTACCTATATTATATGAAATTTAAAATTCTTTTGTCCAATAATTCTTATGCATTATTTCAACTTATTATGATAACATTTATTATGTGATAAACATTTTCTAGAATAGCAATGTTTAAACCCAATGGAATGAATTATTTTGAAATATTTAGATGTAATAAGTGAGAGATAAATAACACAAGCAAGAAATGTCAAACAAAAAAAAAAAAAAAAAAAAAGTATAAGAGATGGTTCTCTATTTTAAGACCCTAAATAATGTTTTAAAGAAACCGGCTTCAACATTTAAATTCAAATACTCCCGTGCTGATACCCAGCAAAATCTTTTTGGTTTTCGGTAATAACAACTACTTATTAAAGTAGTTTCTTGGTAAAGAGGCATCATTATTATTTGCCTACTCTGTATTACATAAATAAGTACTCAATAGTATAATAGCGCAGTAATACTGCAATCACGTGGATAAGTTGGCTAGAGCGCCGGATTAACAACGAGAGGGATGTTGGTTCAACCCCATTCTGAAGCTGTTAGTTTTTTATAACAAAATGTCTAAAAAGATATTTGAAACTAAATGGAGTTTTTGTCGCTTAGGATGCTATGTGCGAGATGGTGTACTGAGTAAGACGTTAGTCATTAAAAACGAGTGGCTAGTTTGTGTCCAAGTTCGAGTCTCACTGGCGGCAAAATTTTTTTGTTTTTTTTTATTTATGTTTTCGTTTAGGTACATATTTTTGAGTACCCCTAGAGTCAAAAAATAACTACATGAATTTGTGGACAAGTCGAACAAAACTAACTAGTTATTCAGGCAAAAAATAAGTAGTTTATTTTTGTTTCCAATTATACCTGCTAGCTTATCAGGAAAGCAAAGTTTTTTCTGGGTATAATCTGAACTTTAAAACTACAGATATGTGTACATATTTCCAAAAAAGTTAATTCTGCCATGATTTGCATTGTAAATTGTTTAAAGGAAATTTTAAAAAGTTTTATTTCTATGTTCTTATAGACATAAGTTAGGTGGGATTGTGGCTTGTTTCGAAAATTTACACTTTTTATTTAACGGTAGGTAATATACAATTACAAAATCTAATTTTTTTAATAACGATTGGTTTTCTTTTTTAGGTTCGATTATTCTTTTATTTTTCTCGATATATGTATTCTTACAAAATCTCCTCTCTTTACAAAAACTAAACAATTAATATTACAGAATGTTCAGAAATTAGTGCTTTATTTGCACTAATCCAACATTAGCTCATAAATAGTAATGCTTAAAATATCTATCTATATTTCTATATATCTACCTATCTATATATATTTCATAACTTTGTAGAAAATATATATATATATATATATATATATATATATATATATATATTATTATTGACTGAATTTAATATAAGTAAGAATTTACAATGGCATTTGTATCTTGAAACAAAATAAAAATCCAATAATTATATTAATTAATTTTAAAATATATTACCATTAATGTTTCCATTAAAAATTTCGTGATAGGTCCTCTTTCAATAAAAATAATTATTGACTTTATGAATTTTATTATTATTATTATTATTATTAAATAAATTATTTATTTTTTGCCTAAATAACTAGTTATTTTTGTTCCAGATGTCCACAAATTAATGTAGTTATTTTTAGATTCTAGGGATACTCAAAAATATCTACCTAAACGAAAATAAAAAAAGACGAAAAAATTTTGTCGTCAGTGAGATTTGAACTTGGGCACAAATTAACCAATCGTTTTTAATAACTAACGTGATTCTCAGTACACTATCTTGCACTTAATTTTCTAAGTGACAAGAACTTTTTTATTAACATAAAATATCTTTTTAGACATTTTGTTAAAAAAAGCCTCAGAATGGGGTTGAAACAATAACCTTCTGGTTGTTAATCCTGTGCTCAAGCCAAATGATCCACGTGATTGCAATATTACTGTGCTGTTGTAAAGCGTGATCCATTTCGAGGTTCCCTACTTTTTTAAAGAAAAAAAAAAAACACAGAAAATTCAAATCTAATGGGGAATGTTTATTATCATTTGAAAGAACATTCTTTGGCATTTATTTTTTGAAGATTATATCTATCAAATGTTGGCCGTTGCTACGTCGCAGATGGTCCATCCGTTGAGTCCAATTTTCGATGACTCGTTCGAGCATTTCGACTGGTAACTTTCGAATGACACGCGTGATATTTTCCTCAAAGGCCTGAATCGAAGCGGGTTTGTCCGCATAAACTTTAAAGTCTAAAGTTTATATCTTCACAGGAAAAAGTCTAACGGTGTGATATCAAACGATCTTAGTGGTCAGTCGACCGACCCAAAACGTGAAATTATGTGCTCACCGAAGTGTTCTCTCAATAAATCCATTGATTGATGCGGGAAGTGGCGTCGTCTTGCTGAAACCAAATGTCGCCGAGATCACGAGCTTCAATTTCAGGCATCAAATAGTCGGTTATCATGGCACGATAACGGTCGCCATTGACGGTTACGTTCGCACCGGCATCGTTTTTAAAGAAATATGGACCGATGATTCCACCGGCCCACAAACCACACCAAACCGTTGTTTTTTCTGGATGAATTGGCAGTTCTTGAATCTCTTCAGGTTGCTCTTCGTCCCAAATTCGGCAATTTTGTTTGTTTACATATCCATTGAACCAGAAATGGGCCTCATCGCTGAACAAAATTTGCCTCGAAAACGTCGGATCTTCTTGGAACTTTTCAAGAGCCCATAGAGTGAAGCGTTGTCGCTTGGGAAGGCGAGCGGCTTCAGTTGTTGCACGAGCTGTATTTTGTCAATTTAAGAACTCGATGTAAAATACGCCAAGTCATTCCATACGTCAGTGCGAGTTGCTGCTAACTCTACACTCTCAGCTACGGCCGCTATATTTTCTTCACAGCGTGCTGGACGTGGTCTATTCGGTCGAATATTATCCAATAATGAATGCTGAGTCTCAAAATGGTTGATGGTATTGCGAATAGTACGTTCATTAGGCCGATTATGTTGACCATAAGTTGAGCGAAGTGCACGAAACACATTTCTCACAGAACGTGAATTTTCGTAATAAAGTTGAACGATTTGTAAACGTTGTTCAGGCGTAAGTCTTTCCATTATGAAATGCCAAACATCATATGACAGCATGACACGATTCACACATCATCTGTCAAAAAAAGGCTATTGAAAAAAGTATCTCTACTTGAATCACACATTACTATTCAATACTTATTTATTTAATATAGACTAGTCAAATAATAATAACGCCTCATTACCAAGAAATTACTATAATAATTAGTTGCCATTACCGAGAACCAAAAAGTTTTTGCTGGGTACTTACTTAGATATATATAGAAGAATAAAGGTATTACTCTAATGTATGAGATCTTAAGTTTTAAGATTTTATTCTTTGACTTGATTCTTTTATATTACAAATCATAAAATGAACTATTTCTTTAGTATTGTTTTAGTTGTAAAAATAATATTCCATTGTGTATACTTAGTTAAACAGTAACAAAGTGTTGGCGCGTGCTCAATTAAGTCAACGCCATAAAAAAACATTATAGAAAAAGAAAACATGCACATATTCATAAAAACAAAACTACATATATATGTATGACAAAAAAAAAAAAAAAAAAGTAAATATAAAATAATCATAAAAACGAAATAATAGCAACAGACTGAAAATTCATATAAAATAAAATTTCTATAGAATAATTTCCTATTTAAACCCGACAGTTTCAAAGTAAGTAATTGCCAATATTTTATATATCGTTTACAGTGGATGGCAATAAAACATTTTGTTCCTCCCTTAAACAAAAATAGGTGGACTAGATGGAATTTGATGTGCTGGACACGAATCTGCTTTCAAAAAATTTATGATATAATTAATTCTGGCTAAATTTTAAATTATCAACTATTCGTGCTAAAAATAAACTGATTTTTTATTAGCAATTGCCAACAAATATTTTCATTTTGCTATTAAAATTATTTAAATAAATATTAGGGAATCGTATTTGGAAAACGAAAATTTCGCTATGTAAAAAAAATAAATATATTGATGGCAAAATATGCAAATTTTTTCCCTTAAATGCAAAGTATACAAAATAATTCCCTTAAGTTAAAATATGCAAAAATATGTCATTTAAATTCACTAAAATATAAATAAGGATTCTCTATGAAAATATGAAAAATTATACTATTAAGCCCAAAATATGCAAAAATATGCAATAACAAATCGATGACAAATTTCTGTCTGAATAAACAACTAACAGTTTGGTTCATTTGAAGAGCAGGAAAAAAATATGATTTTACATATTTTTAGTTGCCCTGGCCATAACATTTTTGTGCTCATTTTAAATTAGAGTTTTGAAAGAATTATAATTTATAGACGAGTGACTAATAATAGTTTTTAGTGATTAACGTGTATACGAATATATTTACTTCAATGTTAGATTTGATCCTGTAACTGCAAGGCATTTACTTATAAATATTTGTATTTAAAAAAAATATACGCTCACATTATTGTAGCAAACTAAATGAACAAAACAAAAAAAAAAAAACTGAACAACTGAGTCCTTTAATGGAGATGCGTGTTTTTTGCTATAAACGATGCAACATCACGCAATGTTCCAATACAAATGTATAGAACTAAAAACATATAAAAATTTGTTTTTACAGAGCTACAGAATGGAAAGGCAGAAGAAGAAATATATATTTAAGTAGGTCAATTATGATAACGAGGATCAGTCTGTAAATGTTACTTGGGCAATTTATAGCTTGTATATATAAAATTATTTTTGCATTATTTGAGCTAAGAATTATGTATTTTAAATTCAAAAAAAATTAATTTTATATAATTTGTTGTATTCCTTTTATGCATATTTTTATTTAGATGATTAATGTTTAAAAAATATAAAATTTTGCATGAGTTATATACAGTGGTAGGATATATTAAACATTTGCCATGAAAAGTCATCACCTCTTTTTCATTTAATCAAACCTCCCTCAACCACGTAATTATCAAATACTCTTGTCTAACATTTCATGCTACGAGTAATGCTTATAGTAAGTAAATGATGAGCGAGTGAACAGCCTGTTTGGAGCATACATTTCCAGCACAAACACTCATTTGTATATTTAAGTAAAATTTTAATTTGTATAAAAACTGCCCTCTCAACCATTAACAGATGGTGGAAGGTGTAAAGTTCATGCGGTTCTACATTATGGATTATGCATAATGCACAAGGTTTTTTTTTTTATATTCCGAAGTATGTATATTTTTTCATTCCCTTTATAGGTATACTCTTCAAAGCCAACCCATTAAAATCCACTTTAACAGCACGAAGAATTGCCAGCAAACCGACCATCCATAATTTAGACAACAGTAAAAACAAAAAAAAAAAAGCATTTAGCTTTTTGGTGTGGTCGCGTGTTTGCTGTTAATGGTGTTCAATAATGTAGAATTTTATTATAAATGTACATTCAAATATACATATAAATAAATACATTTATACAAAATATAAAAAGGATAAACCACATAAATATAAATGGACACACTTTTGCATAAACTAAATATAATATTAGTTAAAGGATAGGGGTTTCGAATGTTGAAAATTGAAGAGGTTTAAAAGGGTTCGCTATCAAAATAATCTTTTAAAATGTTATTATGTAAATAATAGTGTGAAAATTTATATAAAAAACAAATATTGTACTTATAATATACATATATGGGCTATTATCAAAAAATTTTTAACCTGGCTGAAATTGATTTTAATCTTTAATAAGTTTTGTGGTAATACTATTTTAAACAAACGTTTTACAGATCTGAACTCAGAAGACTTCAGACTAATAGAGTGCAAAATTTTAGCACCATAACTTACATTTTATAATCATGATTGCTGTTCAAAGTTTATGAACTTAGAAAAAGGGCAACAATTTCTTAATTTTCCCCCATTCTTCTACACTTTTCGTTCGCGCGTTTATATTATTTGATTCTATTTAAACTAATCGGACTTTGTGGAAAATTTGTTTTCACTTTTTTTGTTGTAGTGTAGACTTTCAACAGTTTCATACAGGGTAGTAAAATTTTGATGAAAAATTTTTTAATTTTTTTTTAAATTGTTGGTTTTTTGGACGGGGTCTATGCACCCCTCAACGGAATACAAATTTTGAAAAAAGATTGTTACTTGTTATAATTATGCATATTCTGCCTTACATCTCGTTGATGTGCCCGAAGCAGTCAACGCAGAATAAAGTTTGGAAAACAAGAGCGCACATTTTAAAAAGATTTTGTTTTTCGTGAGGTACATTCACAGTTTCTAATGGAATAACATGGATTACTATGTGAACTTAGTTTTTTGTTATTTTACAAAATAAAATCGAAGAGACATTAAAAATAAATTTAATAAAAAAAAAATTATGGACTTATTCAAAATTACGCAAAAATTGCACTTTTTGTTTTTGTATTTTAATATAGCAAATTGCAATTTTGTATAAACCTTGAATACCTTTTCTTTATAATTTTGAACGTATATTTATTAGGAGAAGAGGTCATAAAGTATATTTCATATTGCTAAAGGGCGCAAAATAGGCCACATGAACATCTTCTTAATTAATAAACCCATTTTCTTGAAATTTGGCATATAAAATAGTGTAACACCTGGAAGGAACTATAGCCTATAACTTTTATTATATAGGGCGTAAAATAGGAAAAAAGCTCCCCCTCCCTATATCTTCTTAACTAATAAACCCCTTTCCTTAAAATTTGGCATATAAAATAGTGTAACATCCGGAAGGAACTATAGCCTATAATTTTTATTATTTAGGGCATAAAATTAATTTTTTTAAGGATATAAATATTTTAATTCCACTATTTAGGGCGTAAAATAGGTCAAAACGTGTAAAAGCTCCCCCTACCCATGTCTTCTTAATTAATTATCCGATGATAGCTTCAAGTCCTGAAGGAACTAAAGGTTATAAATTTTAATATTTGGGGCGTAAAATAAAGCAAGAAGGGGTAAAAGCACGCCCACCCATCCCCACACACTTGCAATGCATTCGTTATTTTTTAATTAAAAACTAAAATATTCACTACAAAAATAAGTTATATGGCAAAACAACGTTTGTCGGGTTAGCTAGTATAGATCTAAGAGCGACGATAAATATAATTGATCGGGATCATAAATTTCAGTCAAATATCGTTGATAATTGAAAACAGGAATAGATTTTACTAAGGCACTTCGCATGGACAGCATGAAATTGACCACAATTGGTATAATTGGAAAACGTTTGTAATGTTTAACGGAAATGTAGAGGCGCATCAAAAAATTTCGAAAGATAGAAATGGTATGAACCGAAAAATTTACTAGGTTATAAAAGGAACATTAAAAAAATATATTTTCGTATAATACTCGTATATGAAGAAATAATAAAGATTCGAAAATATCATAAATTTTATTCGAATAACTCAGTATTTTTACCAGAATTATATATAAACTTCTAGTTTGTGAATATTTTATTATGTTCAATGTAAAACCGCCACAACTTTCGCGCCTCCTGCATGAAATGAGTAACGTCAACTGATTCTGTATGCATTCGAATCACTTTATATTTATACAAATGGATTTTAATGTAAAAAAATAATAATAATTGTTTTTGAAGACCTAAAATCAAACATTTTTGATAATGGCCCTTATAGAGATTTTTATGTGTAATTCAATTAGTCAGTTGGATCAGAAACCGATTTGGTACCAATTTTTTTTTACAATTTAAGATCGAAGTTAACCTAGTACAGATGGTGTCTCTTCGGAATTCATAGAAAGAGCTAAATATTGGGTGTATGCATTAATTTTCAACGTTTTTTTTTTTAATGAAAAATTAATATTATTTCCATTGGAAAATATTATTTTTTTTTTTTATCATCTTTGTCACAACATGGATTCCTTCTCAAAATCACTTCTGATATTTTGGGGGTAGAAACAAATCATGGCAAGTTTTGATGCCTTGTTCTGAAGTGAAGCGTATTTCATTGCTCCTTTTGGCTACTATTTATGATTAAAAACTTAGTTTTTAACTAATCATGATAGAAAATTTTGGACTCGTGTCTGGTGGAATTTTTTTGCTTAATGCTTTCTTTAAACGAATCAACCAGGTCTTAATAGCTCATAATAGATAACCCCCTTTTGACCCCTTAAAATACAGAACACAGAGATATTCGACTTTGGTCTCGATTTTCCTTACTTCACGTATCCACTTATTATCGCCTTTAAAATTCGATGCAGAAACGACATCATTTTGTAGAACTGAAGCATTATTTCACACAAACAAAATCGCTTTTTGACGTTTCTTTACTTCAGTTCATGCGGCACCCAAATTCCATACTTTTGAATGAATCCAAGTGCTTTTAAACGTCTTGATCTAGTTCCATTTATTTTGCAATCATTTCTTGTATTTGGCGCAAAGCTTGATTGAACAAAACCTCTAATTCTTTATCTTCAAACATTGTCGATTGACTGGGGAAATTCCTTATCAAGCACCAGTTTTTAATCCAAATCACTCAGAACAATAAGCCTTTGTAAAGCATGATTTCCGCACCAAACTTTTTTGGTACGAAACTCTCCATATTTAATGCTTTAAAACACTGTTTTGTTTAGGTTTCAATAGAATGAAACATACTGAATAAGAAAGTCTAATGGAAGTAATTTTACATGACGTAGTTGTAAGAATAAACTGGATGGAAATAATACTATTAACGGAATCTAATATAAAACAATGAAAATTAATGAATACATGCAACAATTTGATGTACTCTTTAATTCAAAGATTTTGTGGACAAGAAACTCTAAGAGGAGATGAGTGCTAAGAATGTGCTTTTTTGCATATCTTAAACCAATATTACACGTAATGAAGAACTTCCCGGTAGAATGCGGTAGATACAATGACCTATTTCTTCATCTTCTGTTCTACAATTAGTGGTTTAATATGATCTACAGCGGTTAAGCTATTTAATGTTTGACATTAAATGGATGGGTTTTTGGACGATTTATAAATAGATGAACATAGTTCAACTTGCTGGGTATCTTAACTTAACTCTATTTAAACTTTGAGCTGTAGGGAGAAAAGCTTCTTCATAATGACTTCTGTAAAAGAGTCTTAACGAGAAAGCAGACAAACTGACAGAACATCTCTTATGTGAAAGTACCATAAATGTTTCGAAAGATGTTCTTTATCCTAAGAGGGTTGTATGCTAGTTTCAAATTTTAGATTTTATCAATGAAACTGATGATCCACAGTGGGTCACGATCCCTGAATTTTTGCCGTAATTAAAATACTTGGTTTATGTAAAAAAATATGCGATCTCTGAATTTCGGTTACAATTAGAATACTTGCTCAACGTAGAAAATATAGAAAATTCAAATGGCAAATCCAATATGACGTCTCAAAATTTTATTTTATTATTTGGCGAAATTTTAAATAATCACACATTTTAACACGAATTTGTTTTTTAATTTTCCGAATTTTGAAATGCGGAAGTAATATAGCGAACCAAACTTGGTCGTAATTAAAATACTTGGTTTACATAAAAATATATATATCAAATATAGGATTTTTGGGGGCACTGATTATGATTTTGCAATAAAAAATAAGAAATTAAAAATGGCGAATCCAATATGACAGTAAAAAATTTATTTTATAATATGGCATTTGAGAGATGTGTGTTCACTGAATATGAATTAGTTTTTTAATTTTCCGAATTCGGAAAGGCGGAAGCAATACGATGGATTATAAGTCACTGAAAGATAATTTTTCGCCCTATAAGACAATATAGCATTTAAACGGCAAAAATAAATTCATATATGATTTATATATTTTTAAAGTTGTTAATAATAATTTAAAGTAAATTAAAAAAAAAAAATAAAAATAAAAATGGCGGATTGAGTGTGGCTATTTTGGATTCACCATTTTGTCTTTTCTTTTTTTTTATCTGAAATCATCAAAAATTAACATAGCAACCAATTTTTTATTTTTCTTAATTTTTACCAAACAAATGTTTGCCTTCTTTTAGTTAAAACTATAGCTTACGAAATTATGAACAGTCGCAAAAACTTAGATAAAAGACAATCCACCAGTATTATTAGTATGAAAATATCCCATGGCACTGCTTGGATCAAGGCTTTGAAAATTCCTATTTTTGGAGAAAAATCATATTTTTGACAAATAAGTTCAGTATTTCATATTTGCCGATTTTTTTACTTTATTTAAGTATTTATTTTACCTGAGACCATTTCCGAGCACCTTTTTGAGTTCTTGTGAATTATATGCATTATTTATAACAAATAAAAAATTTCAGGAAAAATATGATATTTTGACTTTGACCCCTTACTATTAAGAAACGGTAATCCGTAGTAACAAAAAATTTGTTACTACGGCATAAAATCCAAAGGTCCTAGATGTATCTGTATGAATTTTCCCTTCTATCTGAATTTTCGTTTCCAGATATCGAATTTAAAGTGAATTTTGTACTTAAATTAAAATGCTAAGAAATCACAATATAAATTGTCATCTGAAATATCAGAATATTCGAAACCCAATAGCTGTGTACCTTTTCGTATTTACACATATAGTAACTTTAAATTTAAAAATGTTTTTTCACAATTAAATAATTTCAAGTTCTCTTTAATCAAAACGTTTTTAATCTCAATTGGAAACCCTACACTGTCAAATTGAACCCTTTTATGGTTAAAAAAAAACAAGCAACAACAGCAAAATAATACAAAATACTTTAGTTAATATTGTATATTAAAATAACACCACTTTTCATTGCATAATATCAATTTAATGGTAATTCCACTCTAAAAGTCCATTTGTTCAGTTGCTGTTGTTATTGCAGTAAGTATTTATTAAACAAATAGTATTAAATATATACCTACATACACACATAGATAAATGTATGCACACAGATACAAATTATAATATTTAAATGATTGAAATGTAGGTATTTGTTAGTTTATGTGGCTTTTAGTTTGTTGTATGTAAATGTATTTGTGCATGTGTATCTGTGTATTTATGTTTATTTATTATTATTGGATTTTAAGATGATTTCATTCGATAACAATATGTACTTCATAGATTATTCAAAAGGGACAAAGTACTTAAATTTTATAAATTATAATTTATTTGTAGTGGTCAAGCCACCACTTTGTTAAAGTCTTTTATTTTTTGTGTTTGTGTAATAATAACACATTATTTTTTACAGGAATTAATTCCGATTAGTAAAGTACGATTAATCAAATAAAAAAGTCAATTTTGAGAAAAAATATTTGAGTTTGTAATGAAATAATTATCTAGAAGTGCAGAAAAGTTTTTCAATTGTTTTTAATTGTGAGTAAAAAGTCGTCTAGTCTATAAATTATCTTTTGTTTATAGCTTTGGTAGTGGAGCAACAATTAAATGTTTTAGCTAGAAAGATCCAGATATGAGAGAGAAGCTTACTTTTGGATACACAATTATCTGGTCATAAACATAAACAAGAAAGTAGATGATCTTCCATTGCCCTCCGATGTACACATAGCCGAGAGAAAGTTTCGCGAAATCATCACAGCAGTAGTCACTCACTTTGTTCTAGCTGGTTGAACATTCGTAGTGCGTCCACATTTCTCAATCGAACGACCTACAGATGAGCATGATGATACCTGAAATTGCAAAACGTCTACCTGAATCGTGAAATCTGCAAGTTGGTAAAAGACGAAAAGCGGAAGAAGTGATTAAAACATTTGAAGAATTATCAATTAGGTACGGAAGTTGATAAGTCGTGGTCTATTTTTCAGTCTTTTCAAACCCAAAGAATAAGGACGATTAGGTCGCGACTAAGTCTGAGAAATGCTCGTATGAGTTTTGGCGATTATAATTTGAACACCCGTAGAGAGAGATATGGCGAAACAAAGTATTGTTTGCAAACTTCACAACCTCCATTCACAACCTCCATTCACTCACGAAAAGCTTCTGAAACTATAGTTTCAGAAGCTATCATCTATGCTAAGCCTTCTAAGGCGATTGGTCCAGATGGAATTTCCATGCTATACTGAGCCATGGCGTGCGGGGAGTCGTGTACCAAACAATAATGTTTAACATGTCAGTGAGAAGCCGTGTTATATCTAAAGTCTGAAAAATAGATTGAGTCATCCCAATATAGAAACCCAGGAAATACCCGAGTGAGGGAAACCTGATATACTTCTTGTCTTGAAGCCCTCCTTCTTCTTCGCAAGCTAACCTTTCACTTAGCTGTCACCAGCATGGATTTGAAAAATGCTCAGCACCACCATAGCATTAACCACCGTAGCAACTGAAATTGTACATGGTTTAAACTAGCACTGGTCAAGTGAAGGGACAATCCTTGTGAGCGGTGTCCTGTCGCCAGTCTTGTTAAACTGCTGCATCTCAAACTCCTAAAGTCTCCAATAGGAGTTGAGGTAACTGTAACATATTGGCGACGGCCATAACATAGATGATATATGCGGTTTTATAAGTATAACTTGAAATTATCAACAGGGAATGTGACAGTAACACTATTTAACACGTAGACAAAAATGGTAAAATTGAACTTATACATCGTGTAGATTGAGTCCAAATTCCGTTGCCGAAAACACTTCATTTTAAACTATGTAAGAAGGCGCCAGTCCTTTAATAAGTGGGGCACAGATAACCAGGCTGACCGGCTCATATTCGGCTCCTAGCCGTCGCCGCCACCGACATGTACCGGCTTAAACGGCTGAGAAAGCTCAAGGTAAGTCGCCGATACAATCGGCTGCGCGAAAGATACAAGCTCTATTTTATATTTTTTTATTTGTAGTTTTTGGACTTCAGATCCATTTTTTAGTTACATTTTAATTTTTCTGTCAAAATATAATGAAGGATATATATCTTTTGGTGTGTTGGCCTTTTAATACAGAAGATACAAAGATATGTTCAGGATCCACTTGATCGCAGTAAACGGTAGGTTTGAACGTCATTCATAGAAACGATGCTAATTCCGCAGTTACCGAATGAATTTTGTACTTAGTGACCACCCAAAAATAAAAAAATCTGCATCGGAAAACAAGAGTATTTCTGACAAAACTAAGCAACAGGCTTAATGTTTACCATTGTCGCATAGGCCATGGCATCCCAAATTTATATCTCAGAATGTGGATAGGATTCCCATGGCATCCACAACTTATTTGACTGTACGGCTAACCCTACTATGTTCGATGGAAACTTTCCGTAGAAGTTTCTTGGCCTTGGACTTCAAACGGAATCCCCCAATGCAAAATACATAGATTAAGCATTGATATTGCAATAATCGTTTTAGAAGTTGTCTAATCAGAAAGAAAGAATATCGGTACAAAGCCCTCTAGACCAAGGTTTTCCAAATGGGGGGTTCATAGGAACTTTCCAGGGGGCCAGAGAGAGAAACTGAAAATGTGTATGGAATTATTATACATACATAAAATATATGAATGCTAATAGCAAAAGCAAAGAAAGAAACACACGCGATTCAGCGACAAGTAATTGCTGCGAAAACCTTACCTCACATATTTAAAAGTGCTCTTCAAACTACTTTAGACGTAGTAAATTTAATAAAACCTAGTGCCTTATGAAATGTCCGTTGGATTTCGAAAAAAAAATATGCTGAAGAGGTTATACGAATTAAAGACAGGAATAGAAAATTTCCTTTACAAAAAACAATTTTTATATATTACTTTGCTTATATCTCGAAATTTTTCGAGGCGTCAAACAATCTTAACATTAAACTACAAGGCAGATAAGTAAATAAATTAACTAAATTTAATTCAGTTAAGTGCTTTTATGTGCAAAATTTCTTTATGGAAAATAAGTCTACAATCCCCTCTACCAATATATTCCTCATTTCTACTGAATAATATCTTGGATTCACGATGGTCAGTAAGAAGCGTTAAAATTTTTACTATAGTTTGTATCTACATATTAGTTTTTCTGCCATACAGTTCATTAAATTTAGATTTGGATCACTTTAAGGTGTAGACAATGAAGTAAGATGTGCTTGTTAGAAATTACTGCCAATATTAAAAAGTTATTAAAAATAAAAGCATTTTATTGCATATAATATTTTTTAATTGTCTATAAGCTTTAAAAGATTCATAGTTTTTATGTTTAAAAAATAAATTAATTTTAGTAACGCAATTTTATTTAAAATAAACCTTTAAACTATTTTTCATTTCTACTAGACTAAAAATCAAAAAGTGTCAAGGGTCCGCGAAAAACAATAACTTCTAAAAGGGCCTGTGAAGCATATAGACGTGGGAATCTAGAGCATTACTTTAGCGCAAGTTTAATCATTTTGATACTCGCATATAACAATTGGAAGATCTAGTTTGTCTCTGATCAGAAGCATAAACGTTTTTAAGTTTATTTCCTACTTTCCACCGAAGAAATAGAAGAACGAGTCTCGAGATATCAATTTACATTTATAAATATGGGCAAAATAACAATGGCTGTGTGTGCGTTTTTATTACGAGAAGAAAATTCAATTCTAAATCATAACTCTATGCACACAGTTCCTCTTCGAGTCCAAATAAATCAAAGGATTTATTTAGTTTATATTCAAGACTTTTCTTTTTTTTTGCCAAATATGTTATCAATATAATCTAGATCACCATCCCATAATATAAATTGTCATAAATATTCTTCTTTCACCGTTAATATGTTCTCATTCAGTTTGCCAACAACAAATAGTCATCAATACTCTCACTTTATTAGTGACAGGCACCTTACTTCTCTATAAACCTCTTTAACTCATTATAATTTCAACATATCTATTGTTATGACTATCGTTCTACTATGAATTTTTAAAGTTGAACAGTTGTCAGCATTTAGGCAAAAAGAAGGCAGGAAGAAAGGAAACAATGGTAGGAAATGGCAAGTTAGAATAAAATAATAAAAACCGGCAACAATAAAATGTTAGTGAACAGAAAAAAAAAATTGAAATAAAAAGAAAAACATAAAAATTATAAAACGAACCGTGGCTGACTTAATGGCAGACAAGTAAGAAATATCAAACCAACCAAACATCCACCCTTCATTTTACCAACAAACACTTACTTGTGCTTATATAAATTAAGGACTACATTTGGATTCATTCACTATATTTATACATACATACATACATACAAACATTGTACATGTAACGCGTGCTGTATACGTGTCTGTTCGTCTGGTATTGTTTGATTTTATGAATTGATTTTGTTAAAGGCAAAAAAAATTAAATAAAAGAAATAAAGACAAATAAATGCAAGAGGGAAATAAAACGAGTGAGCGTATGAAGAAACTTATAAAGAGTGGAAATAAGTAACACCCTTGAATTATAAACATCCGTTTAAAATCATTAAGTAGAACAGGACTTGGCGATTGTATAAGAATGAGTATGATATGTTTGTTTGTTGGTTTGTTTATTTATTTAATATGATTTGCTATGACGATATGTATGTACTTATGACTAGTAGAATGTACCGCATTTAAGAGATGCGTTTCCAATTATATAAACATATATATAACCCAGCAAATAATTTCAGAATTCTTTTTAACATTTTGTTACTTCTCGAATTGACGTCATTTTACTTTCAGCCAAAATCAGCTGACGTCATTTTACTTTACAATCAATGATAGCCATTTGCTGCTTATATGTTAATTTCAAGCTATTTGAGGATTTCAACCTTTTGTCCTCATATACCTGCTTCTCACATGATCTCTTTCACCTAATGCAAGTTTTGATCGCCTGGCATTTGAAAGCTGTTGTGGTGTCTATAGTGGAGTAGGTTGCAGATAGCTCCTTAGGTGTAATAATTCCAGAATGATTGTCTTGCTAACTCCCTTATCACAACGCTCTAACCACTCTAAACGAGATGTGGCTTATTTGGACATATTTTAATTATCTCAGAATTGGTGTTGGGTTTAAGTTTTGGATCCGTACTTCCCTTAGTTGGTTTCCTTCCTTCACAACAGTTGTATAAAGCAAATTTTTAGTAGGTCAAATTCGCAAGATCTCGAGCATCCAACGAACTGACATACTGAAGCCATTCGTTGACACATGGTCACTATCGCTACCAGGATGTTACTGACTTTAATTTTAATTTACTTTTAAACATTTTTTAATTTTATTTTATTATTATTTTTTAATAAAATAAAATTTACATAAGTAGTGATATCTAATTGAAATTTTGGTATAAAATCAGGGAATTTTAAAAAATCCCACATTTTCATATCGAAATACCCAAAATCCTTATCCGGGAAAAACATATTTCAAAAATAGATTTTTTTTTTTCATTAAATTGTCATTAAATAGGGGATATATATTAACAGATATACACATAACTGATATATATTTTTGTTGATCCCAGCTTTACCTTTAAAGAATTTTAGTATAAATTTAAAAAACTTCTTTAAAGTTTATAAAGTTTGTATAATTCTTGTCGGGAGTCTGCTGCTCAAAGTGCTTCCCACTTTACTTTATTCGCATATACATTAAGATTTCTTTAAAAAAAAAAAAATGATACCCTATAAACAAAATAATACGCAAGCGATTCGAATTCGTACTGCTTAGAAGAAAAATTTTATTGCAGCAACAATCTTATTCGTATTGCGGAAGTTTCTCCCATCGGGAGAGATTGTGAACACAGGCGAAAGAAGATACCGCCAGATAATCTGGAAAATGTAATAAATATGTAGAAAAATGATCACCAAATAAATCCTGAAATAATATAATAAAGAAATATTTTACATCCTAAAGTACGAAAACTGAAATGTTCACATAAAATATTTTCATTTTTAAGCAATTTTTCGACAACTGAAAAAAATTGTGACTGAAAAATAAAAGTATTGCATTCATTTCTTACAGATGATTTCAATGCGATATCATCAATTTATTACGGAGGTGTTAATCACCTTACTGAAACAAGGGCGTTATTTTGAAGATAAAATTAATAAAAAAAAAAAAATTAAAATAATATATTTTTTGCTGTTTATTGCCTAAATTTCTTTAAAATGATAAAAATGCAATATTAGAAAAATATTGCTTTGATGATTTTCGTCCAAATAATAAAAAGAAGATATTGCGTAAATTTCTTCCAGGAAAATATCTTTCAAATGTTTCTAGGGTATTGACTTAAACAAAACAAAACTATTTTAGAAGTGAAAAAATATTACTACCTTTTTAAACAAATAGAAAAAAAAAATAAAATTTAAAAAATGTTTGGCATTAATATGACCTTTTAATGGATTGATAAATTTGCCGAAATCGGACCTAGCGTATATTAAAAAGAATTCTAGAATACAAATAAAGCCCGCCAATTTTAAAACACTTTAAAAAAATCGAGGCCAAAATTAAGAGAAAAATGTTCCTTAAACTAAAGCAGATAACCTACACATGTAAGCATATGTAAGGACTATATTTGAACTGTATTTGTTTAAAATAACTTTAAAAAAAAAAAAAAAAAAAAAAAAAAAAATAATTGTGTTGTTTGTTAGATACAAAAGAAATATATATTTATGTCTGGAAAACAGATATTCCAAAATAAGTATAAAAATTCTACCAGGAATGTTACTGATATGGTTTAATAAAAAAATAACATGTACAATAGAAATGAGTTTATTTAAATTCAAAAAGTTAAACAAGAATGAAACTATTTTCTGTACAATGCACATTGGGGCAAAGAGGAACCATAAGTTTTTATAACAAGATATTGGTATCATTGAAAGGAAGAATATTTCAGCATCTTAAAAATGTTAAAAAAGTTATATATGTCACATTTGAAGTTATATATGTCACCTTGCAATTTGCAAGGTATCTTAATGAAATTTGAAACACAACTTCCTTTCCAACGACGACTCAAGTATATTTGTTGAAAATCGCGATAAAAATGCTTTCCCCGACATATGAACGTTTTTAATGTTTCAATTAAAATGACTATCGGCCTAAATTAGCGCTCACATAAGACTTCCCATTGAAAATTATTTTTGGAAAATCATATTGCATTTTATATAGATGCTTGAATCGAGATCAAATTTATCTGCAAATTATAAGTCGTTCCACTATATAAAAATCTTGTGCTGCAACTTTTAAGAGTTTTAATTATAAAAATTTAAATATTTATTTACACAATATTAGTGTTTTAGTTGTTTTTAATAATTATTAAATAGTCTTTAAAACTAATGTTGTACCGAAATATATATACAAAGCTAAGTTTAAAAATTAAAAGTATTGTTCAACAGTGCAGGCCTGGGCAGAACATTTTTATTATAATTTTAATCCTCGGAATGCTGGCTGTAAACATAAATTTATGTTCTCCAACCTATGCCTTATACAACTTCTATAAATTGACACTTAAAATTTACATAATTTTTTTAGTTAAGAAATTATTTATTTTAAAATAAGCATTTGTCATTGTCTAATTAATAAACGGACATTAAAAATATATGATTCTGTATTTTAAAATATCAATAATTTATGATATAAGGGAAAATATACTAAAAATATTACCGTTAGGGTAACATTTTTCAGCTAACGTTAACGGGAAAATTTACATAAATTCCCGGAAAAACGGGAAATTAAAATTATACACTTTTAATTGCATTTTTTTTTTAATTTGAAATTTTATTTTGTTATTATTAAAAAACTAGTTCATTGAAACTTTAATAGAGCCTAATTTTTATATTTTTGTTCAAGACAAAAATATCACAAAAAATATTGAAATAAAACACACATAATATTTTTAATCCGATTATTATCTGAAGTTTTGTAAAATTTAATAGCATTCGATGGAATTTCCATTAAAAACAATAATAAATATTGTTACGTTTTTACCTTTTAGAAAACTGTGGTTTCTTTCCTTTTCTTTAACAAACCGGATACTTTTGATTGCAAATAAAAGCAGTTTAGTAGTTTAAAAGTTGTAACAACTCTTTATTTTATTTAAAATGTGCAACAACAACAGTTTAAATAGTCACTATGTGTTCTAATACACACACTTAAATTACACACTTTATGCTGAACATTTGAATAATGTACAAGATTATACAGCCAACTTGAAGGCAGTTTATTTCAAATTAGACTCCCTCAAGGGTGTTCTCAGGGCCAATTTATATACACTGCATTACCTTCAAGATACTTCTCGAAAGCTCTATTTCTACAATGATCTTAACGGACAAACTAGTATATTCGAATTCTAGAGCTTTCGATGTTAATGTTAGCAGCTTAAACATTTAGTGTGGTCATTCTTGCAAACAATGGTGAAAGCTTTTTATTTAATGTTGTATGTTAATAATTTCCACAGATATATTAACTGCTGTTAACATAAATAGAAAGGTTTAGAAGCATTATGCAACTTTAAACCAGCCGTTAAAACCGTTATATTTGAATTCAAGTACAATTTCGTAACAATATAGACATAATGGTAAAAATGTTTAATAAAAGTTTTCGTTCTGATAGCTCATCAGGAATGTTCATATTTTAAGTCGTCGAGAATTTAACTTAATAGCAAATACTATTTATTATCAAAACTTTATGTAGTTTTAGAATAGGAAGTATATAGTTTTCAAAACAATGGTTATATTCATAAAAAAGAACTAAATAAATAAAAAAATTTGTTAAAGTCGCAAGGTTTCAAATATATATATAAAAAAAAATGCTTTAAAATATATCCCGAACCATTGTTCAATTCCACTGAAGAACAAAATTAAAATTTAAAAAATAAAAAATTCAAAGATTGGAGATTTTTTTTTAAAGAAATATTTTTATGGAATTTTTGAAAAAAAAATAAAAAAAACGGTTCTAAAGACTAATTTTTAAGCAAAAGTCTAATATGTAATTTTCACTTTCTATTAGATCCTCTATTTTTAAATAACTGTATTAATTCTAAATGTTACCAAAAGAATTCATTTAAAAATATATATAGCTTTCATCCCAAAAATAACTTGTTTTGAGAAACCGTTAATAAAAGACTTTTTATCATTAAACTAACGATATAGAGCTTTATTGATTTCAGCATATTTATATTCTTCTTAAATAGATTTGCTTTCAAAACAAAATTTTAATATAGTTTTTATTGGCTATATTAATTATGTACATTTTTTTTTAAATTACACTACATATAAAACTTATAGTGTTGCACAAAACTTGTAGTTTAGGTTAATTTAACAATTTCCCGAGAATTTCCGGGACCACGATTTTTTTCATTTTCGTTTCCCAGAAAGTTGAAAGTTGATGTTCTACTCCTGTAACTTAAAAAAAATAAAATAATGTTTGAAAAAATATTTCACCTAATTCAACAAAAAACATATCAAAAAAAAAAAAAAAAAGATTGGTGTAAAGTTCAGCACATTTTTAACTATTGAATGAAATATTTATTTTTGCCAAACTCGAACTTTTATAATTGGACTTTCTGCCGATAAATTGAAATTATAGAAAAGTAAAAACTAATTTTTACTTTGCATGGGGACTTCCATTTCTAATTCATTCCACTTTCGCTATAATAGTTCTTCAGATATTCAATAATTAAGATTTACTTTGCATGGGGGCTACCATACCCCCCAGCCCTACTCGTCCTATTTTCATCTAAATTATGAATCTTAATAGAAAAAAATTTTCCATAAAATCTTAAGACTTTTTATGGAATAATTCTTAAGCTATACGATAATTAATATATGCTTTGTATGGGGGTTACAGTCTCCCTAGACTCGTCCGCCATATCTTTATCGCAATTGTGAATCTTAAATTTTAAGGCTTAATATATAGTAGTTCTTTAGATAATTTTCGATAATTAATATTTTTTTTTATGGAGGTACCACTCCCTCTGCTCCCATCGAAAAGTAAAGCAGCCTATTTTACTTTTCTTGAAAATTTCAGCGGTTTATCTTTCTATACGCATGTTTTAATTAAAATATGCTATTGAATATGTTTGCTGGGTTATATCAATTATATTTACAGTAACAAGTGTCTCAGTATGAGTTTATTACATATACAAAAATGCATTTGAGTATGTGGTATGTTACAATGTAAACGCTAAATATTTTCCACAAGTTCTGCATTTTCTTGTGGATAATTTTCCAAAAGTTACAATCATTATGAATGTGTTTTCTCTGTAACTTGTTTGTATGTATGTCATCTTTTCCCTAGTTTTGTTTTCTATTTATTTATTTATTTATTTATTTTTTTTTTTGAACTAAATAGAGCACTTAACGGCAACTGCAAACAAATTATTGCACTTGCATACACTTAAAGGATTACATATTCTCATAAAATGTTTTAAGTGTGGGTTATGGATGGAATAGAACAAATAGGGTGGTATGGTGTGGTGATTTAATATATAAAATACTTTGTAACAACCAAAGACATTTAAATCGATAAATGTTAATAGTTTGTTGTTTTGTTGCTTGATGATTATGACGATGAGGACAATGTTTCCTAACGATGATGAAGATGATGTTGTTGTTGCTGGTGGTAGTTTCATTTCAATATAGCCCACATTACAAAGTGGGTGGATCATCATCAAAGTCAGTGAAGGTATTGTTTGTACTTTAGAAACCATTTACTTTATACATTCAATTCTTTATTTTATTTTTTTTTTTTACATTTTAGCTTTATTTTTTTTTTTTGTTCATGGCCAATGAATATGTACGCGTTACTTAATGGATTTAGTCTCTCTAAGTGCTGCATTGACATTTTGATAAATGCTTTAGTTTAACAGATGTGTATTCTTACTACGCTCCATTTATTTATTGTGTTCTTTGGTACGTTTTCCATGGCAAGAAGTAAAATTGTTTGTCATAAGCCGAGTTAAGTACGGGTAGACTATTTTTCTCCATTATGATAAATTGTTTTATTTTATTCAATCATTTCGTACACCAAAAGAAATTATTTTCCCCTTTGGGCTTTTTTTTAAGGATTTTAAAATGTTTATCCTTTGGTTTATCGTTTTAAATTGTACAGATTTGTTTATTAGTTTATTTATTTGCAACATTTTAATGTATCAATTATGGTGTGATAACATATTTAGGTTTTTTTTTAATAAAAGGGGTCGCTGGTATTTTACTTAGAGACTTTTAAAAGGCGTGACAATTTAACAATTATTTATGAAAAGGATTAAAATTGTTTTTTAATTAAAGGAAATTGGAAACAAAAAAATTTTAATATTTTTAACAATTTTTCATACCTAAAATGTCCATTTATTAAAGTACCTTCAGTGTTTAAATTTATCAACATTGCAAACAAATTTTGAAAACTTATTTATATTTCCTCCAAAAATATTTTCTTCTTTCTTAATCTCCCTGCTGCATATTTAGAGCTCCAAAGTATTTTTAATCTTCATATTGAAAAATAAAAAGAAAAATTAAGAATAAAATTGTCTACTAATAGTTTTTTGTCGTTTCAAAACAAGGATTACTTATGAACGAAAGAGTTCACTTAACTTGAAAACAATATACGTTAAGTGGATTAAATATCAGGTGATTTAAGGTGAAACTTTCAAATAAACAAAATGTGTTATTTTTTAGTGGCACAAGTTCTTGTTTTTTTTTTCTCTATGTTTACTTATTCTCATCCAAAAACACTTAGGGAATATAGAGTAAAATTATATTGTAGTTGTTAGGGTAATCGACTCCGGGTTTTTTGTTTAAGTACTGTCAGTTTTTTCAAAATTTTCATTTTTCGAATGTCGAATAAAGTTTAAAAATAATAATTTATTTAAGAAAAAAACATATGTACTAATACTTGAATGGAAATTTAGGACAAATTTGTTAACTGATTAATATTCATAGAGTTAATTTGTTGTTATATTTTATTAGGGCTAAATTGAAATTAATTCTTTAAGTTTAAACAAATATTAATGTAATAATCTTGAATGAAATACTCCTATCAATGGAATTAATTTTTTCTCTTGCCAATAAAAATCGATTTAACCTAAGAAAATTTTTGAAAAGTTTTCTTTACATTTGTAAACAAATGTATTTTGTTGTTGCAAATATATATATATATATATATATATATATATATATATATATATATATATATATATATATATAATTAATTCTTTAAGTTTAAACAAATATTAATGTAATAATCTTGAATGAAATACTCCTATCAATGGAATTAATTTTTTCTCTTGCCAATAAAAATCGATTTAACCTAAGAAAATTTTTGAAAAGTTTTCTTTACATTTGTAAACAAATGTATTTTGTTGTTGCAAATATATATATATATATATATATATATATATATATATATATATATATATATATATATATATATATATATGTATATATATATATATATATATATAGATATGTATATATATATATATATACAAAAAAAAAATATATATATATATATATATAAAATAAATAAAGATGGATTTCAATTATGAAATTTCTTATATTAATTAAATTTTTATTTGATTTTGCCCAAATCAAAATATTTTAATATTAATTAGGAGAAAATAATTGATTTTTTAGATGGATTTTAATAAATTATACTATTATATCAATAATACTTATGATTAAAATTTTGCTTAAATCCGAATAATTTATTTATCGTTTCGATTCAAAAAATAATTAAATATATATTAATACTTCCCTAAATTAAATTCAAAAGTTTCTATAAAATCTACAAAACACAAACATTTTTTTCACATTTAATAAATACTGAAAGTCACAGGCGAAAATGGAATTGACAATATCTATAATAAAATTGAAAAGTTTAAAAATTTTAATAAAGATAACAAATTGTATTTACTGATCTTCGACATCTGAATATTTTATCGCAATCGGAATTTTTTGTGCATTGGAACCCAATGAGTCAGAATATATATATATATTTCTAACATTTTTTTTTAAATTTATAGGTAAAAATTTTATAAGTTGTAGCTATAGCTACTTAAAAACAAGTAGGGATCAGTGTTGTCAATTTACCCTTTTTACAGCTAAATCTAGCCTTTATGTTTCGCTTTTTCCTAGCCTTTTTTGATTAAAGTTACATTAAAAAAACTTAAATGTTAGTATTTTAACAAAGAAGAAAGTGATTTCTTATTTGATTTTACTAATTTTATTTTTACAGAATCATCTATTTCAGCATTTTTGTATATCGAACTTATTTATATGTAAGAAAAATTTTCGCCTTCGTTGCTTCATTCAACAAATCAAATATAACTGAGCTCATTTTATAGAATTGATAAATTATTATAATTATATTTTTAATAAACTTCATTAACCATAGAAACTATTTATGAAAATAATTTTAAAAAATCGTAAAAAGCGAAAAATCTCCCAAAAATTTGGAAATGATTAATCAAAAAGGAATTATAATATAAAAATGACAAAAAATCACGTCAATACTCGTACATTGGATAATTCTTCATATGAAATAGTAACACAAATTTTTATGTGAATTTTGGGTCAATTTTTCATTGGATCATTGAATCATACTGGCAGCCGTTTCATGTTTTATTTGTAAATTTATTACAATATCTTTAAAAAAAAAAAAAATACCAAAAACTAATGAGAAAAAAAAAGTTATTAAGTAAAACAAAAATATTAGTTTTTTCTGGCTTTATTTTGACATTTAGCTTTTTCTGACCTTTTTTAAAGTCCTCTTTTTTTCTCACCACCTGGCAACACTGGTAGTGATAAAAATCTAAGAAATTAATGGTTTGTGAATTTGATAGGTAATATACAATTAGCATACTTTCAAGTAAAAAATTTTCTGAATTAAAAAACAAACGTAAATTTGTTCCAAATTTTTGTGATGGCATCATAATTTCAATTTTATTTGAAAAAATTTTTTTAATTAGAAGTATTAATAGACGTAGATATAAATTTTGAAGAAAAAATACAGCTATTCTAACAAACAGTTAGGGTTTTATTAATTCAATATTTATAATAAGAGTTTACTTCATCTTTTAAAGGAGCTTTACGTGCAAAACCTTAAGCCATAGTTTTTGCACATATTATATAAAACTTAGTCTCAATTTGATGATTATTTTCTTATTATAATTAAATTTTTTTTCTTAAAATGATTATATTTAATAAATTTTAACTTGAATATTATAAAATTTATTGAGTTTTTTAGAGAAATAAAGACTTTTGATGAAAATATTTACTTCTGCGAAAAGCCTGTTAAACAGGTTTTTTTCCGAATTTTAAAAACAGCAACCGGTTTATAAAAATTTCAACTATTCAAACTATTTGAAAACCGGTTTCTCGAAAAAGTTAAATAATCGATCACCCTAGTAGTTTTGCATTATATAAAGTCATATTACATACAACTTGTTCATAGTTCTTAAAGATTACTCATGGTGTAAAAGAAAACTTTGTACAGTGCTATGTAGAAGTATAAAAATTTAGGTTTACATTTATTTTTATAATATGAAAAAAAAAAAAAAAATAAAATTATAAACTATGCCACCATAAAAATTCTAGATTAAATTTTGTACCTTCATTCAATGTATTTAATATATTTTGTTAAAATGACAGCTGGTCGCAAAACTTCCTATTATTTTTTTGAAAGTAATGAACATTTTAAATAATTTCAATGTGATACAAATTACACAAATTTAATAGCACATCGATTTTTATAATCTCTGACAATTCACAAACTCTGTTGTACCTTTATATCAATTTACATATCGTCGCTGCTCCAAATGTTACTCCCAATACTGCTCAATAACTTCCAAACTAGTAAAGATTTTTGAAAGTGGTTTGGTAGACCCATGGAAGATCAAAAATTCTTTCGAATGGTTAAATAAACAAAATTTTGACATATTACACATAACTGTTTTTGTCGGAGCAATGGCGATATGTCGGTGAAATGTTTAAATTCACTGATTTTTACTTTCAAAAATTTAGTTTGAAAAATATTTACAATATATTTACGTAGATACAACGACGAGGTTGTGATGGGAATGTTTGCCTCTGCTCTTTAGTGTTAAAAACACTGGATATTTAAGAGCTTGGCCAGAGGTTAACTTAACACACATATACTAAGAGTAGGCCTAGGGAGACCGTCTTGCATTCTCTAATGCACACGAAGAAAATATCCCTTTTATAAAAGCAGTACACGTTGGTAGCTTTCCTGGATATAGAGGAATCGTTTAATAACCCAGCAAAAACTTTGCTTTCCTGGTAAGCTAGCAGGTATAATTGGAAACAAAAATAAACTACTTATTTTTTGCCTGAATAACTAGTTATTTTTGTTTGAGTTGTCCACAATTTCATGTAGTTATTTTTTGACTCTAGGGGTATTCAAAAATATGTACCTAAACGAAAACAAAAATAAAAAAAAAAAAAAAAATTCGCCGTCAGTGAGACTCGAATTTGGACACAAACTTACCATTCGTTTTCAACGACTAATGTCTTACTCACTATACCATCTCGCACATAGCTTCCTAAGCGACAAAAACTCTTTTTAGTTTAAAATATGTTTTTAGACATTTTGTTATAAAAAACTAACGGCTTCAGAATGGGCTTGAACCAACAACTTTCTGCTTGTTAATCCAGCGCTCTAGCCAACTCATCCACGTGATTTCAGTATTACTGTGTTATTATACTATTGAGTACTTATTAATGTAATACAGAGTAGGCAAATAATAATGACGCCTCATTACCAAGAAACTACTTTAATAAGTAGTTGTCATTACTGAAAACCAAAAAGTTTTTGCTGGGAATAAATTTCAAGTTACGATTACTTATACTTTGGTCACTATTGCATTTCACTGAGCAACAGTTTGTGAATAGGGGTATTCATGCACATTTTGGATTTTCAATCGAAAGACGAATGAGCAGAGATACGTCTGTGGGAAGAGTTCCTTTACCGCTTATTTGAGTTGTGGAAAAGTATTGCAGAAGGCAAGTGGACCTCTGGCAGAGTCCAATTCCGTAAAGATTTTTTAATTATTATACCTCCGTGTCTGAATGAGATCATGTTTGTATTATCATATCACGCATGTATAAGACATGTGTCTCAAAAGAACTGAAACATGTTGTGTTTTCAGTGCAAAAACTCTCAATTTAATAATTTTTTTATAATAGTGAATATATTCGAAGCGCAACTTATTTAATATTAATTTCCACAAACCAATAATACAATTAAAAAATCAAAAATTTAACCTGCTAAAAGTTAAATTGTTTTAAAATTTCATTAAATTCTTAAGACATTCTATGACGAGAAGTATTAATACTTTTGAAAAATAAAATATTTTGTATTTTATCATTATGTCAAAAGATTCGGTAGAGAATACTTTAGATGGTAATACCATGAATTTATATTCAATTTAGTTTTTATTTTTCTTTCAATATTTTTTCCTTTTTAATTTTTTTTTTTTTTTTGGAAAACTTTTGCATAATCTTATTTTTGATAATGCAGAAAAAAAATCCTTATTGATACGTATGAAAATCAAATGTTTTTCAATAATTTAAAGTATCAATTTTGTATCGAATTTTTTGACAAATCTTAATATTCAGTATTACCATCTAAAAATGTCTTTAGTAAGTATGTAAATTTTTCATTGAGGTGTTAAAAACAGTAATATTTTTGCTATAGGATTTAAAAACTACATATTAAATTAATATTAATATTTCTCGACATCATTTTTTCGGGAAATTCCCGGACCCCAAATCCTAATGGCTACAAACAAAAAGTTTGGAATAGTTTGAACATTTTCCAAATTGCCAGAAGTTTCTGGACAGAGCTTACTTCAAACCGATCTTAATATCCCTATCGAGATCCACCACGGCGTCTTGTCTTCTTGGATAAAATCTCATCCTTGATGTACGTGGTAGAGAAAATTCCTGTCTTTCTAAGCCTAAGATTGCTACTTTGTCTTTTCTGAGGATTGACGGGAAATAAAGTTGGAGTTAGTACCCTAGAATTTTCTAGGTTCTAAAGTTGAAAGAATGAAAGTTCGAGGTCTTACCTAGGACTTAAAAGTTGGTGCCACGGGAACCAGCAGCCCCAAGGACGTTAAGGCCACCTCAACCGTCACTGTCTTGGCTGGTTATTGGTGAGGCCCTGACAAGGGGAAATGGTTTGTCCAGAAAGCGAATTGTTAGAATTGCAAACTGTATGTGTAACAGCATATGGGGGCGTTGGTTGGCGCATCATTCTTCACCCGGTGCTAAGACCACCGTGGGGTTGGGTCGTCAAGGTAGGTACCCAGTTTATCGTTTATCAAATCTATCTCCATCGAGATATAAACTATCTCTTTGGTCACTGCGTTATATTTGAGGTCATGAATACATTAATTTTATTTATATAAAAAGCAAACAAAAAATATTTTTAGAAATATAAAAAATATATATATTTGCAATAAATATTTTTTTATTTAATATGTGGAGCATCCATCCAGTTTTGGCAGGAATTTTGATAAAATCGCACTTGTATAAAAACTTCTCTAGCACACTGTAAATGTAATGCAATAACCTGAATGAATATCCCATCATCGTACCCATAAAATAAAGAACAAACCTTTCTTTACGCTTGACTTGAGTTAAAAGGTGTCAATAACAAAATATGGTTAAAATATTACTTTGGAAAACCGTTTAAACAGTTTGACTTAAACAATCAACTTATAAACTATATACCCACGCACACACATACACACACACAAATCTTAACATACATATGAGGAGAGTAATATGAGTTTAAATGAAGTATTTAGTATAATAGTTTAAGATATTAATACGATACCATATACGTATGTGTCGTATTTCTTAATATTGCATGGTATACCTAACTATTACTATATTGTTGTTGTATATTGTTGTTTGTTTAAACGCGTGCCAACAATTAAAGTAATTCAATATTATATAACAAAAACAAAAAAATAAAAAATTAAAGTCAGGAAGCCACTTTGCAATTAGACCGTGTTAACAGCTACAAATATAAAAAGGAAGGAAACACACAAACACAACACTTGTTAGGCGTAAATATAATGGGGGGAAAAAGGTAAAGACTTTTAGTTAGTTATATTTATGAAAATGACAATCCATGTACTTGGCTTTTATTCATTTAATTCATTGTTTTAACCTTGTAATAGGACCAAGTTGCAAACATATTCATTTATCTAAATATTCTTTTTAAACCAACACCAAAAGTCATAAGGAGCATACTTCTTATTACAGGTTTTTATGAAACACACAAAAGGTTGCATGGGTTTAATGTTACGTTGCCATTAACTTAACGACAGTATTTAAGTTAATAGGGACAATAACAACAACAACAAAAAAAAAACGTTTAACCAAAAATGGTCCTTAAAAGCATAAGTGCACATTTTTGCCACTTTTGTGTTTTGTAATTAAAAATGTTGCTCATGAAATATTAACCCGGTTTTATTTTCTCTTCTTTCTTTTTACAGTTTTATCCACCTGAGCTCAATAATGCGAACACGTTTAAAATATACAATTTTGTGCGAGTATGTTTGGTTCACCCACTCCCCCTACTCAATAGATGCAAAGAATTTCACTTTAAAGCAGGAATGGAAAATTTAGTACAAATTTTGTACATTTCGTGACGGTATAATTTTTTAATGTAATTCTCTTTCTTTCTCAAATAAATGATAATTATGAAAAATGTTTAAGTCATATTTAGTCATAAAACTTTAGAGGATATTTACATATGCGGTATCCGAGATCGATATGAAGACGGTCTCGCAAAGTCTTGAATACAAGAGCCTCTGAAGCCTTAACGGACATCTATGTATGTATGCAGGAAAGCCACTGGCATGAAATGAATTATGAGGCCAAAATAAGTAATAAGTTCTATTTTAAACGATCGTGAAACCAATACTAACATACGAAGCATCTGTCTGGTGGAGAGCTCCAAAGAAGATGTCACTCCGCTATATCGTCGATAGGGTTGTGAGGACATTCACTATTCTCAAGAAGGGAGCTATGATAACGACTTCATATAAAGAATTATTCGTAATGCTAAACTAATTGTCAGTAGATTTGCTGGCAGAACAAATTGTGCTCAAAACTGCGATGAGTTTGAATGCATTTCAACTAGGATCGTAGAAGATACACCAAAACATACAGATTACTGTCTTCCCACACTCTTCTTTAAGAGGCATTTCAGGAGGATATTGGCCTTACCTTGAATACTAGCTGTCGGGATGGCGAGACATTCGAATATTATACTCGTGAATTGACACTAAGACCTTTGGGACAATAATATTACGGATGCAGTGCCAAAAGCGGAGATATTATTCGAAGACATTCAAAAAATTGTCTATGCGAAGTCACACTTTCGTTTCGAAAGCTTTAAGTGAAACATGTGTTTCTAAATGGTGCTAAGGTAATATGGTCACAGGATTACTCATGTTCATGACCTTATGACTGAAATAGTCACCAGATAGTGTTTCTCTTAGGTCTGAGAATGCAAAATCTCAGCGATATGATTGAGTTTCTGTAGGTTCAATAAACATGCAGAAGAAAATGCCTTAACATTTACTTTTTAAGAATAATTTCATTCAAATATTGCCGCGAATACGCTGTAGGTGGTCCATTCGGAAGATCCTATTTTCATTTACACTATACACTATTGCTATAAAGTGCATTACCGACATCAATCCTGCGAGTCCACTATTGGCAATACCATCAGCAAGTTAGAGTATCCTTTTACATTATTCTCTTCTATTTATAAAACTCTCATTCCGTTTAAAATTTCTACAATATTCATGTAAGACACCAAAATGTATATATTTTCTAGATTTTTATAGATAGGAAAATCGATATAATGATATCCATCTGTCTATTTAAATCAGTTTTTAGAAAGGCCCAGTTATTGGATAAATATGTTTTAAACATCAAATTATAGGAAATTTTCCTTAGAATGATGTTAATAAAAATCAGCAAAATCGGTCCAGTAATGTCAGAGATATTGCAAAAAAAGGTCTCTAAAAATATATTAGTTTTCGACTTTTCTAAGCCCCAATATAAGATAGCGACTTCGTTTTTGCACAGAAAATTCAGAATATTTTTTTTGGAATGGTTTTTATAAATCTGTTGTAAATATTTTTTAAATTTTCAGTTTTTTAAATTAACCATATCGGTCTAAAAACAACCGAATTATAGACAAAAACCTGAAAAAAAAAAAAAAAATATTAAAAATGTACATACGCAACCATATAAAAAGCATTGCAATGACTTTCAGCGGTGTTATCGTCTTTGTAAAAGCACGCAGTAGTTGTTGTTTGTATATACACACAATAATTTTCATACCCTACGCCACCATAGGTGTTTGCGTTTGTGCTAATGTTTGTAACGCATAGAAAAAGTTATCCAACATCAGAATAAATAAAATAAAGTCCGGCATATTTTAGTGTTCCCAAGTAAAATTTTAAAAATATTCTCTATAATAAAAATAGAAATTTTTAAAAATTTTCAAAAAATTTGGATCGAATCTCTGAGTTATTTCCCCATGTAGCATATTATACGAAAATATATTTTATTAGAGTTTATTACAAAGAAATCCTATTTAATAATAAAAATATTTTTTTGGCACTCAGAGAAAAAATATAGCTGTAGTGTCCATAATCTAAGAGTAACATATTGTGATTGAAACATATAACTATAGCGCAAAATAGAAATGATTATAATATTTTTGTCATACTGTTTTTAATTTTATGGTTTGTTTTTCCATATTATGATTCTAGTTTTACATATAATTGAATAATCTTACTACATCATTATACCATTCTATCAGATTATGATTTGATGTTATTATATTATTATTATTATTCTATCTTATTATATTATTGTAATAAATTGTCATGTTATGATTCCATTTTATCATATTATTACCCCATGTTATCCTATAGTTATCCAAACTTATCATATTATTAATTAATTTTATTATATTATTCCATCTTATCATATATTAAAAAGAAACGTATTAATTAATAAATTATTTTTATTAATTTTATATTGGAAGTAATAGAGAATTAATTATATTAATTTTTACCACCATATGTGGTTCAAATGGAAGATATGTTTTTTGTTTTTAACCAAACCCTTTAATGGTAGTTAATTAATATCTTATGAATCACACCGAGTATAACCAAACCTTATCTATTTATATTTATTCATACATAAACTAAATGAGAATTACAATGAGGTTGGAAAACAAACATTAAAACCAATATATATTTAAAAACAAATAAGTTATGAATTTCTTTACCAAGTTTGTGAAAAGGATAAGTATTATATTTATTTGCAACATTTTATTGTCATGGGAATATTAATATTAATATGGTTTAAAAACAGAAAATGGTTTAAGAATAAGGAAAAAGACTGCAAATATTTAATGGTTGTAGAAGTAATGACATTTTTTACATTAATAAAATTTTGTTTCTGGTAAAAATATTTGAACACATATAATTTTGAACCATATTAAAATTTTCATTGAATGTAAACATTAAATGACAAAATTTAAACAAAAACATTGTTATCATGAACACAGAGCTATAAAAATTCAAGAAAACTAACAATGAGAATAAAATATTATTATAGTGATAATGCTGTAACCATGTTTTTTTTCGCGTGTGTGGTCAATTTCGTGTTTAGACAAAAGTGTCCTGTTTTGAACTATCAACAACATTTGACTTAAATTTATGATCCCGATCAATTATATTTATCGATGTTCTTATATCTTTTTTTTAATTTTTTAAGTAATTTTTTTAAGTAATTTTCAAAAAGCCATCAAATTTTTTTATTAAATTAATTTTTAATGCTCCTTCGATTTTATTATATAAATCAACAGTTCTCAAATGGAGGTCCAAGGGGTCCGTACGAATATTTTAGATGGATCGCGACGACCATTTATTTAAAGATTATTTTACATTTAAAAGTCAATGATACAAATTTACTTCTATTTATGTTCCTATAAAAGATTTAAAATTTAGTAAAAATTTCAATAATTTGATCTATTCTTATGAGGATTAAACATAAGCAATATTGTTTTTATAAACGATTTTCGAATTAACTGGGTCGAGCTTTGCAACATTCTGAACGATAAGCTTTTAACGAGCGTTATTAGGTGTTCCCCATTAAATATATTTGTTAATATGATTTCTATTTGCACAAGTGAACTTTTATGGACTCAGATAGCTGCTTACTTGTGCCAGTATTTAAAAGAAATTTAGAAGTTTCAAAGACATTTTAGAATAGGGTATGTATGAGAGATTAAATAAATTATAGATCTACACACTTTGGTGGAAACATTTAAGTTTTAATCAGTTGCCTTTAAAATTGTGACATATCAATTAGTCTTAAATGGTATATGAAATTTAACTTCTTCACAAATGTCTAAGGTTTGAAAATAAATAATAAACTCCTCAACAAGAAGAGGAATTTATTCAAAAATTGAAAATGCATTTTTCTAATATTCATTTGTATTTACATTTAAATTTCAGAAATATTTGAGATTAAATTTGATATTTAAGTACGATTTATTTAACACTTTTTGTAACAGAGACCACAATTAAAATTTAAACTTAAAATCTAAATCTTTGGTCTATGTTTGAATACTGCTTAAAATATATTTGAAATTAAGCAAAACCATTTACTTATTACACAAAAATTGTGGTGGGTCGTGCTCGAGTTGTAATGTTACAAAGGGGGTCGCGAAGCTGTTGCTTGTGAGAATCCCTGGTGTAAAATAACAAAGAAATAAGTTCACGCAGTAATCATCCATGCTATTCCATTAGAAACTGTGAATATGCCTCGCCAAAAACTGACTTTTTAAAAATGTTTTACTCTTTTGTTTGAAACTTTGAGACTACTACTTTGACTATTTCAGGCTCATCAACGAGATATAGCGCAAAATACGACTAATTGCAACAATTATTAATCCCTATTTTAAAATTTGTATTACGTTGAGGGGCGTACAGACAGCACCTAAAAAACCGAAAAATTTAAAAAATTTAAAAATATTATTATCAAAATTTTACTTCCTTGTATTTAACTGTTGAAAGTCTGTCCAATAACAGCGAAGGTATAGAATTTATCCACAAAGTCCGATTAGCTTATATAGGAATAAATAAGACCAAAATGTATAAACGCGGGAACAAAAAGTGTAAAAGAATGGGAAAAAGTTAATTCATTTTTATTCCTTTTTTAAGTTTTTGAACTTTGAACAACAAAAATGATTATAAAATGAAACTTATGGTGCTAAAATTTTGCACTCTATTAATTTCAAGTTTTGTGAGTTCAGATCTGTTAGCAAACTATTTCTGTTAAAATTTTTATATGTAATTTCTTATCCGAAATGTATTAAATTTTATAAAATTTCATGTTATTTTGGATTCTATATTATTAAAAAATTTCCGTTTTCCAGCCCAGTTTAACTCAACCTAATACATTTTGTCAGGCAGGACTCATAATCATTGTATTAAATGTATGTTGTTATTTTGTTGACTTGGTTTCGCCTGTTTTTATGCTACTTTTTTCTTATATTTTTCTTTGAATTATAGCATATCTACTTATAGTGCAGGAAAATTATTTAAGGCAAATATTTTACAACAATAAGTTCGGATATTTTTACAAACACAACAAGTTCGGATCTCTTTACATAGCCCGCATTGTTAAATTAAACAAAAACTTAGACGGAAATGGAAAATAAACAAAAATTTGATTTATTTTCTTTAAACATTTTTCAATCTTGTTTACGAAATTTATATTAATTTTTAAAAATAATAATAATTTTTTTATGAGAAAATGAAACAACAAGAAATCCAGTGCAAAATTTAAAATACAATTTATTTTCAAACCGAGCCGCATTGCGTATTTTTTATACAAATTTGTATGGATATTAACGGACCGGGGGTTGTGGTTGTACGTTTTTGCTACTTTTATATGAAAATTGTTGTTTTAAAATCGTTTTGTTATAGTTTTAAAATTTATATTAAAGAAATATGACTTCTTTACTTATTTCAAATATAGAAAGTTAAAAAAAAAAAAATGATTTTATAATATAATTAAATATTTAAAGTCACACAGTCATACCAATCAGCCATATTAGCACTTATTTTTAGTTCTCTTATTACTTTGCAATTCCAAAGTAGACCTTAATTAAATTTCGCTTACTTTGCTCAAGCAAAGTTATTATAGTTAAACGCAATATATTCATACCCAACTTCATAATGTAATTATAAAGTGACCGCACATCTACAAAAACAACAATTGCTTGTATTTTGTTAGTGCAAAACCACCGCATAAAATGTCAAAATGCCATGAAGAAGAAATGAATAAATAAAGAAGAAAAAGAGTAAATGAAAGTAAAATGTTGCATAGAAATACAAAAACGGTTTGACAACTTCGCGCGGTACGTACATGAAAAAAATTGTAAATAATTGGGCTTACGAGGTCACTTTCTTATTACACTATGTCCAACCTTAGACTAAAAGCAACGCAAAACATGAAAGATATTCATAAAAATAAAATAATAAAAACAAAAGGTGAAAGTCGTTCTCAGTTTATGTGTTTATCCCTTAAAAATATTTTCCATTTTGATTCTTAATGAAGAGCAACAACAGCAAAAAAACTCTATTTCACTTATGGTCGCATATGTATCTTCTTTTTTAGTTTGTTGGTTATAGAAAACACAACTGGCCAGGGAGGTGATTGTCCATGGTTAACATGAAACACAAATTACTTAAAAATGGTTAAGAATTAATAGCAGATAATCATAAAAATAAAAATACGTTGAAAGTCAAAATGATTCATAAAGCATTAAATGAATATTTTGTTAAAGAATAAGCAGTTTAAGAAAAAAAAAAATGTCCGAATTGTCTGGTTTGAAACCGCATTGTATACATAAATAGGTATACTTTTAAATATCGTACATATTTAGTGCTTATAGCTGAGGTTCTCCTCTATAAATTCCCTATATATCATTTTTCGATCGGACCTGCAATTTAGGAGATACATATATGTATTTTTTACCACCACAATGAAAAATTAAAACCTAAAAATTTTCAACATCTCTGTCTTTAAATCTTGCAGAAGCCGTTTATGCGGAAAAGCTTTAGTTAGCAACAAGAGAGTTTTATTATCATAGACGAGAAAATATTTGAACCTGACTCAATAAAAACAACGCAAAAAAAATAAATAACTTTCCGTGTACAAAATTAACTAGTGTCCAACCCACTGGGAGTTATTTCATAATGAGATAAATATCAATCTGTACAGAAAGAAGTTTTTGAGTCATTTTTTTAGTTGGAATTTATTTCAGCCAAGTTCCCAAAAAAACGCTCTTTAAGGAAATACGTACATATATCAGGTTGAAATACATATATTCAAAATCATTAAATTTATTACAAATTCCCAACCATTAACGTGTTTTGGAGCACTTTTATAATAAATGTACTGAACAATTTCACATTTTAAAATAAAATGTACCCATTTTAATTAAAAATGTTAATAGGAAAACCTCAAAAAAATACGTACGTTATTTTAATGAAAGTTAAAATTGAAAAATTCCATTTTTTTTAATTTTTAATAAAATAACCTTTTTTTTTGCTCTTATTAACTTTCTTGACAAAAATTACGAAATATAAGTATAATAATTTTTTAATAGCTATCATGTGATGTACGTAGTATATATTCTTACGAAATTGTACTTGCATTCAAATATAACGGTTTTAACGGCTGGTTTAAAGTTAAATAATGCTTCTCAAACTTTCTCAATCTTTCTCAATGCTTCTCGAATTTCTGTTTATGTTAACAGCAGTTAACATATCTGTAAAAATTATTAACATAGCTGTAAACATACAACATTGAATAAAAAGCTTTCACCATTGTTTGTAAGTATGGTAACACTAAATGTTGAAACTGCTAACATTAACATCGAAAGGCCTAATTTGTCCGTTAAGAACATTGTAGAAAGAAATAGAGCTTTCGAGAAACATCTAGATGGCAGTGCAGTATATATAAATTGGCCGTGAAAACACCATTGAGTCAGTCTAATTGGAAGGTCCCACACAATGTTCTAAGTAAGCTATATATGGACATGGTGCTAAAAATTGTAATAGTATCATGGGGTGTTGGTAATCACGATTATGCAGTATGTTCACTTAACAAAGGTAATATTAAAGAACGTTAACCATTGTGCTGATGACCCAAAATGCCAAAGTCGCCAAGAGTATTTAGAAATATGACATCGAATTACGTCTAAAACCAGGGGGACTAACAGAAGAACTAACGTTTCGTATTTTAACCAAGACGATCATGACTTTGCTCATTTGCCAGCCCATAACTCCAAAATAATACAATTATGTGTATTGTGGTAATTTGTATTCTGAGGTAGCTAAGAAGAAAAGCTACGAAAAAAACAATAACGATGACATTCCAATAGAAGGTTTTTGGATATATTTGTTGATGCTATGCAAAGATGTCAGAATAAGCTACCGTACCATAAACTTCACCTTGGTGGCTATAAAATTAATGTATAGTGGAGGAGTTCTAAAGGTGATATTAAGCATATGTTACTACCGAAAATCAAAACGACTACTGCTGAAAGCATTATTAGAATACAGGTCATATTACTTCAGCGTATAATCCAGTTTAAAGCTGATTTGGATAATTTAACAACTTCTTTATTTTCGGTGACCAGAACGCCTAACATATACATAACACTATACAACTGTATTTAGGGGACGGAATCTTTCCACCTGCAATTGATATCATTTGATCAGTGTAATAAACTCTCCAAAGGATTTTTCGGTGGTAGGCAAAATTTTTGATTTATGATTTCTAAACTTTTCTTTGGTTTAAGACCAAAGTAGTCTCAGATACGTCAAAAAAATAATATAAATAAAAAAACTCAATTATTTTCGCAAAAATATTTAGAGAATTTAACGGGAAATATTCCATTAGAGCTTTCAATTCATTTATCTCTCCTTATAATTGGTCATTTCTAGTCTTTTATTCAATAGTTTAAAAATATAATATTTGCATTAAATGAATTCACGAAACTTTCTCTATAAAAAATTATAACTTGAATATTACCGTTATATCGATATATTTTCGGGTTAACAGTACTTTTATGAACAAAATCAGAAAATACAACAAACTATTAGATATTGTCATTCAACCTATTAATTAATTGGTTTATTCCGAATATAATTTATTAGATATTTGAAAGCAGTCTGAAATAATATACATCTTATTACAATCGGTTTACAAATAGCAGATATATAATAGTTTATATAACAAAACTTTGAACTTTTATATCTTTTAAACTAAAAGTTGCTTATAGGTTATTCAGACCGCCGCGAAATTGCATACTTTCGTGATTTCGGCCGAAATCAGTTTGAAATTACGTAATTTCCCATACATTTTGACAGATGCGAAATTACATAATTTTGTGTAATTTCGGCGAAATTACATTGAAGTTACGATGCCCATCTCCGTGCAACTCTGAACATGGTTGAAAGAATGCACTTTTTTTCAACTCTGTACAACATATTTCAACAGTGAGATATAAACAAAAATAGCTGACAGCTTTTTTTCACATATACTTTGCTACATTTTTCCTCGAAAATATGACAAAAGAACAAAAAATAATCATAAATAAAATGACTTTATAAACAAAATGCAATATTTTATTGACAAATTGATGCAAACAAAAAGTATCAGCTGTTCACGAAATTACATCAAATGTCATTTAGCCATTATGAACTGAATGGATTTCCTTTGTAATTTCACTCCAGTCTGAATGTGCTATTAGCTAAAATGCACATACCTTAGAACAAAAAACTCTACTAAATGTAAGAAAATTTGCCAAGATCTGACATATACATATATATAATGGTATAAAAAATAGAAGGTAGTTCTAATCAATTTTATTTTTTAAACTAAATATTTTTGAAGTTTGCTTTTTGTAAACATTAAAAATAAACGTTGCCATATTTTGGTATTTTTGGATTAAAGGAATTTTTTATTAAAATTGTGTAATTATACTATTTAATGGGTATATATTAACAAATAATTTAGAATTGATTCATAATCTCTTTATAAGAGTATATCTTTCAGCGTAAACGATAAAGTATGAAATTTGATTTGGGGATTGCCAAGTTTGTTGGGGATATCTAAAATATTTTGGGAATATTTTTTCGGAGAAATTATGTAATAATTGTATCATTTATTCAACTACTAAAATTGAAATTCTGAACAAAGGTATGTAATTTTAAAGATGCTAAATTTGCATGTCATTATAAAGAACTTGCACAAGCAGTTCTTGATGTGCTAACGATCCCTACAAGTATATTTTTATGAGTTTAACAAAAACCAAAGTTCAACCATGCAATATGAATTTCGGAAGGCATCTTAACTCATTAATATCCGACAGTACCTGATTAAGCTGAATTATCTGATGTTATTTTTAAAGTTTAAGGAGTTGCAGTTTTTTCCTTTCTTTTTTAAATAAGTGTCAAAATATTAATGGTAAATGTCAGAAAGTTGATTGTGAATTTTCATATTTTCAGGAAAAAAGCGAATATATCATTCGGAAATTTCTTAAAATTTCGTTGTTCTTAATGTTTGTCTCGAATTTGACTTTTTTGGTAATATGATGCTTTATTTGCAAAATACTTATATGATGTATAAATCTATAAATCTCATAACACTCCCCATAAAGAATTTTTCATTTTTATACATCAAGTTTAAGCAATAGTAAAACAAAAGTTTTGCACAAATATCTTCCCTGAACATTACCTTGGCCATTAATATATTAATATTGATAAAGTCTGTTGGTTAGAATTTAATCCGAATAATTTTAATTCTATAAAAAACTTGTATAGTGCCAATTCTTTCGATTCAGATGATAAATCTGTAGTTTGATACATATATTGTGTTCTTATTTTTGAAATACACTGGTGCATATTCCTATAAACACACATCCTGGAATGAAGAAGTGGAATTATGTTGATTTCTGTATTTTGTTCACAAGGTTTATATGGACAGACAACCAGCCGCCCAGCCATACAGACATCGTTAAATAGACTTAGAAAGTGGTTCTGAGTCGAACGGTGTACTTTAAATTGAGGTTCCGATAGTTTTTTCTCTGCGTTAAAAACATCAGTACAAATTCATAATACCACAACCACTTACCGTGTGAATGGTATAAATACAAGTAATGTGTGCTACATTCATTTCTTCCTACCCAATATGTTTAAATGCCTGTTAAGTGCTGTGCGGCTGCAACAGTTTGTTGCAAATACCTTATGATATGTTTACAAAAGTATCCATATCAAATATCCCATAGAATTTTATTTTAGCCATCATTAATTCAACCCTCTTTTTTTTAATATGTATGTGTGCGCCTTTGCTGTATGTTTGTTTTGTTGTTGAGAAACCCCTGCAAATATTCAGTCGATCAAATGAATTTCTTAAATTGATTAAGGTCATTACATTTTCCCAATGGTATAATCACAAACATATTGTGAAAAATTTCAAAGTCTTTTTTATTTCTATACGTATTCTACAAGAGGGTACTATTTTTTCTATTTAATTTTATTAGAAGGGTTAAAAGTGATTTTTTTTTAACAAATTGCACAAAATTTTCAATAAAACAATTACAGACACATACAGATACATTACAATATTGTAAATGTAAAAAACAGCTAGGCCTAAATGAATATATGAGAGTTAGAAGAATATTTTGAGTGATTAACTGAACTTCACTATAATATGGAAAAAAAATCCTTTTATTATAATGCTGTGAATTCTTTTTCATTTTAATGAAGTTTTCTTTTATTTTATTGAAAAAAAAAACTATCATTTAAAATTAAAAAAAAAAATAAACTGGAATATGTGGACTAGATGGAATTTAACGTGCTGAACATGAATCTATATTGAGTTTTTTTTTCTATCAGTCTAAATTTTTTTTATGAGCCTGTCCAATATTTCTCTCTTATGCGGTCTTTCTTATAACTCGAGAACGGTTAGTAAAATTTAGATAAATAAAACTCCAATAGATGCCAACTAAAATTATACTGCAGTGGTGCATATTCCTATAAACGCATTTAAAATAATTTTTCTTTGAGATATATTCGTTTCTCTTAACCAAAAACAATGTTGTGTTGTTACAATAACTGGCGATATAACGGTACTTTTTTATGTAAGAAATATTTGTTTTTTTTTTTAATTTAGCAATCAGAACATATTGGTGATCATTTTAGTGGAATATTCCTATAAACGCAGTAGCGAAAAATTTGTTTAAAAAGTTATTGCAAAAAAAAAAAATAAAATTAAAAAATTTTAACAGTTTTAGTTGTTTGTCTCACTTAAGGTAAGTTTCTGATCTCTGCTTACTGGAAATATTTTTGTTTTAATTCGGGAAATTTCATTAGCTTAAAGGATGCATAAAGGAATTTTTCGTACAGACCAGGAAACAATTTCAATTCAATTTTTTCGTGATCAAGGCTGTTCCGTTGGAGTCTTTGCTACATTTACTCCTATCGGACGCGTCCCCAGGTGGCGGATCGGGGGGATTGGTTGTAAGGCACATGATATACACACTCTACTGAATGGTGCATTCTGGCCCATCGCATGGGGGTATATATCATGTATATTATCTCCGATCTTAGGGCTTTTACAGCTTCTCGCGGACCAAATAAATGTAGTTCACTTTAAGGTCAAGGTGGTAGGCAGTAGTGCTGAGGACCTGAATGGTTAGTTGGTGCCTAAACAAACTAACAGCTAACAGCTCCCCTTCAACGCCCATGACACGGGTTGGTTGTAATTCTAGCCTAGTCCGCGCACGCCGTCACTGCGCGAGATGGTCCTTTCCCTTTACTGGCATACTCGTGGGACAAGATAGAAAATTTCATGAAATTTAATAATCGGACACAGGACAACGGACAGTTGCAGGGCGACAGGACTGTAACGGACGTGAATACGGACGTGAATACGGACGACGATGAGGTGATAATAGGGGTCCAACGTGACATTCTTCTTCAGGAAAGTCAACTGTTGGGCCAGCTATCAGAGACGGATGAGATTCTGGGTATCTCGAGGGATTCCTTCACTGGGACCAGCGCCACTGAGAAACTTGAGAATCTTACTCTCGGCTCTGAAGATGAACATGAGATCATTGTGATCTCAGTTCGCGCTCAGAGTCTGGAGAAGAACTCGGGTGTTGAGGCGGGTCTGAGCGGGGGGATGGCTCGACGAACTCAGAGTGTCATTCGTCTGGCAGTGGTTTAGTTCGGCAAGACGCGGTAATGCTTGATGCGACAACCGACGATTTAAGCCGAACTAAAGAGGAGAATGCTCGTAGAGGCGCAAGAGCCTCTCTTGGCTATCTGCACAAGATAGCCAAGAGAGGCCCTTTGCCACTTACAGGTAAGGATAAGTACCTTATCAAGAAGCACAGAAGGAACGTTAAAAGATTCGAACGAATCTACGGTCCTGTCTGTGCCTCTTTGGGAATGTCTTATCCTGAAGGATTGCATGTGGATGCTGGCAACACTCCAGAAGTGTCTCGTGAGAGCACAGGAGAAAAGCCAACCTCTTCATCAAGCCCTACCGGAGCGAAATTTTCTGGTAGTGGCGACCCGGGCAAACCTGCAGTCCTAGAGAAACAGCAGGTAACGTCTGGTAAGCCAATAACTACCATTGAAATGGTTGGTCATACACTATCCAGCAAACCTGGCAACCAACAAAAAGTTGTCAGAGATGCTAGGCCTGGAGATGATCAGCCATCAACTAGTAAGAGGACTTCACTTTCGAAGCCTGTCAGCTCCAGTAGTGGTGCTGTACGAGCTTCGATTGGGAAGCCCTCTACATCGAAGAACGCTGGTCAAAACCCATCCGGCTCTCTTAAAGGCCCTCATAAGGGGGTTGTTAAGAGGGCCAGGTCTGGGGATGACCAACAACCCTCGATGGCCAAGAAGGTTGTTCACACGCCGGACAGCTCTAGTAAGGGCCACCATAAGGAGGTCATTAAGAGAGCTGTATCAGAAGGTGAACAACCCTCAACATCGAAAAGAGCGAAGGAATCAGTGTTGCAGAATTGTATTCAAGCTGCTGTCATTGACAGGGTTGATCCAGATGAGAGGATCAGCGTTGAGCAATGGCGACAAATTGAACACAAGCTCATTGAGGAAATCGCCCTTGTTAAAGGAAGGCCGGATGAGGTATCCTTCATAGGCGCAGACTGGATGAAGGGCGTCAAGACTATTAACTGCGGGAACGAGAAATCATTTGAATTTCTCAGGAACGCAGTTGCTAGGTGCGACGCTCTCTATCCAGGAGCGAAGCTTGAGGTGATACTCGCATCTGAGCTGCCCCTGCGTCCAATAGTGACAGCATGGTTCCCTCCACCCATTTTAGAGGTTGGAACCATTGTGACAGTATTGGAAAATCAGAATAAGGGTCTTCTTACAGGTCAATGGAAGTTGGTGAACACCATGACTTGTAAGGAAAACCAAGGCAGAGACTTCAGATTCGCAGTGGATCAAGAGTCTCTGAAGAAGCTGGAGTCACTGGGGGGAGTTGTCAATTTCGGATTTGGGGTGATCAGGTTTAGGTATAACAAATCTGATAAACCCAAAGAGGCTGTCAGTGGTGCAAATTAACTTGCATCACTGTGAAGCAGCCTCAACCGAACTGACAAGACTCCTCATTGACTCCAACGTAGACATGGCCCTCATACAGGAACCCTGGATTAGCAACGCCAGGGTATGTGGTCTGAGGGTTACGGGGTACAACCTGTTCATACCATCCACAACGGAAAAGGTACGGACATGTATACTGGCTAGGAATAATCTAAATATTAATTTTCTTCATTCCTTTAGCAGTGGGGACCTTACAGTCGTCCAACAGGAAGCCGCAGGAGATAGCGGGCTTATAATGGCGGCTGTGTACATACCGTACGAGGCAGCCGATCCACCAGGTATCGCTCTGCAGCAGCTGGCGGAGCACGCTAGGATGAGAGGCGCGTACATGGTCTTGGGATGTGATGCGAACGCTCACCACTATCAATGGGGAAGCAGGGACATCAACAAAAGAGGTGAGTTGGTATACGATTTTATAACTTGTTATGATCTACACATCTGTAATAGGGGTAGTACTCCTACGTTCAGAACGAAAGATAGAGAAACAGTTATAGATGTAACGCTGGCTAACCGTGGGTGTAATTATGTTAGGGATTGGAGATTAGTTTTGGATTACTCTTTTTCCGACCATAGCATGATATCTTTTGGTCTCAACTTTGAGAAAGCGAGGGAGCAGCCCTATAGGAACTCGAGAAGGACAGATTGGAAGTCCTTTAGGATGTCAGTCTGTAGGGACCTTAGGGATACTGAGGACTGGAGAGATTCAGTTGAGGGTATCGAGTTGGTGGTGAATAATTTCACGAATGTTATTAGGAATAGTTTTGTGCTCAATTGTCCAGTGATTTATCCTGGAAAGAGGAAACAGCCTAAATGGTGGACTAGGGAACTTAGGGACCAGCGGTCTACAGTTAGGAAGCTGTTTAATAGAGCCAAACTAACGAGGAGCGATGAGGATTGGAATAGCTATAGGGATAGTTTCTCTAAGTATAAGAAGGACATTAGAAGAGCGAAACGGACTTCATGGGTAAATTTCTGTAAATCGGTGGACTCTGTTAACGAGTTGTCTAGGTTTAGGCGAGTATTATCCAAGGACCCAGTGGCACCTGGATACATACAACGTGCGGATAACTCGTGGACAGAGTCTAGCTCAGAGTCCCTCAGTTTACTTATGGAGACTCATTTTCCAGGCTGTAAGGATATGGAATCTGATGGAGGGACAGGTAGCGTCAGTGATAACCTACAACCCGAATCAGATGCTGGGGGTACCGATGTGATAAGGGAGATGATCACTAGAGACAAGGTATTATGGGCGGTAAATTCATTCGAGCCATACAAATCTCCGGGCCCGGATGGAATATTTCCGGCCATGCTACAGAATGTCGATGAAAGAGCCATCTCTCTACTGACGGAGGTTTTTAGGGAATGTCTTAGAATGAAGTACATTCCCAGAGGGTGGAGAGAGGTAAGGGTCATTTTCATACCCAAAGCGGGTAAGACGACTCACTCGAAGCCCAAGGATTACAGACCGATCAGCCTATCGTCTTTTCTATTGAAGACAATAGAAAGACTGATCGATTGTTATCTTAGGACTAGTATAGGAACTCAGGTCATTAGCGAGTCATGCTTATCTTAAAGGTAAGTCCGTTGAGAGTGCTCTGCATGACGTTGTGAGTTACATTGAGCGGGGTCTGCTGCAGAGGGAATATACCATGGCAGCTTTTCTCGATATAGAGGGGGCCTTCAATAATATCACGATAGAGGCTATTGAGGAATCACTTGTTTCGCTGAATTTAAGCAAGCTCCTTATTGAATGGATAGTTCTGATGCTTAGCAGCAGGGTTATCAACTCAAACATGGGAGGTACTTGTATGAGGAAACTCGTGACTAGGGGCACACCGCAAGGGGGGGTCCTTTCTCCATTACTGTGGCTCTTGGCCGTGAACGTCATTTTAAGACAGTTTGATGCTAAGGGACGGAAGATTGTGGCCTACGCCGATGACTTTGTTTTACTGGTCTCTGGTAAGTTTTTATCTACGATCAGTGAGGTCATGCAGACAGGATTACGTGATCTGTCCCTTTGGGCCAACAGTAAGGGATTAGGGGTAAACCCAGAGAAAACGAAACTAGTTTTGTTCACTAGGAAATACAAGGTCGAGCATTTTAGCTTGCCAGTATTGAACGGGATTGAGCTTGCATTGTCAAGTGAGGCCAAATACCTGGGTGTGTACTTGGACAGTAAATTGTCTTGGAGGAGAAACACTCAGGAGAGGGTCAAGAAGGGACTCAATGCCTATTACACCTGCAGGAACTCTATAGGCAAGAATTGGGGTCTTAAGCCGCAAGTTGTATACTGGATTTACACTTCGGTTGTAAGACCTATTCTTACTTATGGCTCTACAGTATGGTGGAAGGTATTGGGTAAGGAAACGTATAGGAAACTTCTCTCTAAAGTTCAGAGGTGTGCTTCAGTTGGCATCTCAGGTGCCAGGAGAAATACACCTCAGGCGGCGCTGGACATAATCCTCCACCTTCTTCCAATTGAGGAATTTGTGAGGGGTATGGCTGTCCGTGGCCTATTTAGATTGAAGGAACTGGGATTATTAGGTTCCTCTAGAGCGGGGCATGTCAGCATACTAGATGAAGTCAAATTCAACGGTCGGACACTATCCTTGGCTGAGCCTACGGATTATGTCGGGACTACGATTGACTTCGCTTTGGTGTTACCTAGCAGGGACCTTTGGGATGGAGTAGGAAAGCTCTATGGAGGGTGTGCGGTCTTCACGGACGGTTCGAAAATGGAAGTTGGCACTGGTGCAGGTGTATACTTTATGGGAACTGATATCAGACGATCCTACAAATTGTCTGACAGTTGTAGTGTCTTTCAAGCGGAGATTCTTGGCATTTATAAGGCTCTAGGCTTGATTGAGGGGAATGTTGAACGAGGGTCTGAGATCACTATATATGTTGATAGTCAGGCAGCGTTATTGGCTCTAACTAGTCATTTTGTTAGGTCCAGGTTGGTATTTGAGTGCAGAAGGGAATTGAAAAGGTTAATGGATTCCTATATGATGAGACTCTGTTGGGTTCCTGGTCATTGTGACATTCTTGGCAACGAAATAGCCGATGAGCTAGCTCGCAGTGGCTCGGAGCTAGATAGGTCTTTCATAGAGTCATCTGTTAAGATTCCAATTGGGTCCTTCTTTAGGGCCATAAGGGAGTGAACTCTGGACAACACGAATCGAGCCTGGAATGACAGATCGGACTGCAGAGTTTCTAGGGCATTATGGCCTAGCTTAAAACTAGCGGATTCCAGGCATCTTCTGGGTATGAGTCGTGGTAGTCTTAGAGTCATAGTAGGTATGGTTACGGGTCATTTCTCAATAGGGAATATGATGAGTAAGTGGGACATTGGCACTTCAGATTTTTGTAGAACGTGCGATGATGTTGAGGAGCTAGAGACAGTGGAGCACATACTCTGTCACTGTGTAGGGCTTCAGCGTAATAGGTTGAAGTGGTTTGGAAGCCATACACTACATGAACTAGGTGAGGTTAATGGCAAAAGACTTTTCAACCTCATAGGGTTTGTAATGGGAATAAAATGGCTTAGGAACAATCATAACTGATTGATTGGGTATAGGTTCCAATTTTCTTTCTCGCTCTTTCCTTCATAAAGGGATCACAATGGGCCGTTTGGCCTCTGGGTGTAGGCGTGAGTACGCCACCCTTTCTAACCTAACCTAACCTAACCTAAGGCTGTTCTAGCAAAGAAATTGTATGAAAAGTTAACCGTTCGGAAGGAGTTATTCGAGGCTTTCTTAAGAAAGGGCAGAAATACGGAGTGCGGAAACCAACAAAAGGTAATCAAAAGTTAACATAAATGTAAATAAGAGGAAGCTGCCCGCAATAAATTAAATGCTAAACAAATAAAAAATAAACTTGAACTTCCTGTCACTTCCAAACATGTTGCACATATTTGCGAACAGATGGTAACATAAAATGAAAGAAACCAAAATGTAAGCCAATTTTAAAACAGCATCATAAGGAAAATCGTTTAAAATTTGAGCGTATGAAATGGACAGATGAGTGGAATAAAGTAACTCATATTTTTGCTATTGACATGAAAACACTATTTCGGTGGAGGCAGTGTTATTTTTGGGCAGCCGTTTCTGCTGCAGGAAAATCAAAAATATGTTTGGTTCCAACTAAAATGAACAGTGAAATTTATAATGAACTGTTGGAAGATGCTCTTCTCTCACTTATGGATGAAGATTGCATATTCCAACGGGATAACGCTACAGTCCATATCTCAAACCAATCTAAATCGTGGTTTAATGAACACAGTATTCCAGTTCGGATTTAACTCCAATGGAGAATCTGTGGGGGTACATGGTCCGTAAAGTTTACGCAAAAAATGCACAGTATGAAACCATAATGACAATTAAGCAAGCTTGGGAAGAAATTGACAGTGATTTTCTTTAAAAATTAGTCGAATCAATGCCAGATCGAATTTTTTAAGTTATCCAAAACAAAGGTTCATGAACACACCTAGATTGGTTCATTATTTGAAGTGTCATAAAAAATGGTATTACTCTAATTTTAATGTACATTTTAATTTTTTTTTTTATTAATTTTTTAAGTGAATTCAATAAACAATCAAAAAATTAATTTATAGCACCTTAATTATTTTTTAACCCCATTTTTGGTAAGTTGATTAAAAAAATGATGTGCGTTTATAGGAATATGCACCAGTGTATTAAAATTATTTTTTATCCGCTATGACCATTTTAATTGTAATATATGTAGATTTGTGATAAAAGATTAAATACCGCAATTTTTTACTTTTTAATATCTTCTAAGGAGCAACATTTTTCTAATTTTGTTGAATACTGAAATTGAATAAACCGTTCTCGAGTTATACTAATGTGACATATTAGGCATGCCCATAAAAAAAAATCAAGACTTGATAGAAAAAAAAAACTCAAAGCAGATTTGTGTTTAGCACGTCAAACTCAATCTAGTCCACAAATTTTTGTTTTTATGGAGGATTTTTTCAGCCAATCTGTGTAATTTTACATTTCATTCAAAAATAAAAAAAAAACAAATAAATAAATCTTCATATAGAACAATTATTAGAATTTATTTTGAATAGTTAACATCATGTAAGCCTCCGCAATATATGAAGAACAAAAGATGCATTTCATTTTTGCGTTAAAATAAATGTAAAGAATACTTACAATAGACATAAATGAATGAAACATTGAATATACATATGTATGTATGTATGTATGTATGTATGTATGTATAGCTATTTGCCCTAAAATCATGGTTGTTAACAAGTATTTTTTTATATTCCAATTATAACAACCGCAAAAAAAACTAATTGGAAAGTTTTTGTTTAGATAGTTTAAGATTTTTTTTTTTATAGTCAAACTCTGTTGAGTTAAAAGAATATTTTAGATTCAAAACATCCTTTAGAAAGATTTTTATAATTTTGAACTAAGCAATGTTAATCTTTCAATCTGTATTGAGGACATAGCAGGGGTAAACATTGGCAATTGATAATGATATAGAATTTGAAATCCAATGGTATTGGATACTTACAAAAAATGCCCAATAATGGGGAAAACCGAATATTAGCGTAAAGGATAGTGGATGTAGTTTTTTGAATACGAGTACAACAAAAGGATTTTAAATACGTCTCTTTAGTTATTAATTAAATCTATTATGTAAGAAGAAATTTAAAGGTTTTACTTTTTTCTAATTTTATAATGAAGATATACTTACAAAGTATAAATTTAAATTTATATTTAAATGAAATAGCAGAGGCGTAGCTAGTTTCAAATTAATTATACTAAAATTATACTACAGTAGTGCATATTTCTATAAACGCATTTAAAATTTTTCTTTGAGGTATATTCGTTTCCATTAACCAAAAACAATGTTGTGTTCTTATAATAACTCGGGATATAACGGTACTTTTTTATGTAAGAAATATTTTTTTTTTTTAATTTAGCAATCAGAACATATTGGTGATCATTTTAGTGGAATATTCTGTTTAAATTTTGCAAAAAAAAAATTAAAAAATTTGAAAAGTTTTAGTTAATTGTTTCACTTAAGTTAAGTTTCTGTTGACAACTCTCTCTCTGTTATTGCATTTAAATTTATATTTAAATGCAGAGGCGTAGCTAGTTTCAAATTATATCATACTAAATAATGGGTATAATTTGTAAATTATTTATTTAGAAACATGGTAGAGGTTTACTCGATAAAACTATTGAAAAAACTCTTCATAGCTCCAGATGGTAAATTTTTGCTCAATACGGCATTTTGATTTAAATATGTTTCATCTAAATATTTAGGATTATATATATATATATTCTAACCACATGTTTTCTACCCTTATTACTATTTTTTTTTTTTGCCAAAATAAAAGCATACCCCACTCATTCTGCCAAATAAAACCCACATTTAAGGAAAGAAAAAGGGAAAAAAAACTTTTTCATTGATCCTAAATAAAAAAAGGAAAAAACTAAAATACATATAGTATAATAACAGTAATCATTGGGGATTGTTTTTATATACTTGAGTTGCTTTTGAATTTTAAATAAAATTATATCCTATACAATAAAAAAAAATCAAAATTGTTATGCATGTGGAGGACTAAAGTTAAATCTTTAATATTTGTAGTCATCCTAACTATTTTATATTTGTATGTACTCTACTCTACTCTACAAATATAAAGGTTCAATCTTATACTTTTTCAATAAAATCTTGTAAACTGAGTATTTCCTGAGTAAATTTAAGATTTTACTCTCAAGAAAACTTGTAAACAAAAAGATACTAGAATGGAAAATTTGTAAAATCCTGTTTGGAAACAAATAAACCCAACAAAATATATTGGAAGTTGTTCAAAATTCACGACGTTTTCATTGAGCACCAAGCTAGTGTTCCGAATTAATTACTCCAAAACAGTTCTTTGAACATATTATAAACGTATTAAATAAAAGTGACTATTTGTAATAAATATGAAGTGATTTTGATCTAATAACTTTTTTTAATGAAGCGGTGCTTATGGACTTATTAAAAATCAGCCTGGTTGTCACTGTAATTTCAGTAATGAAAGGCTAACACCAAAGAGTCAATCTTTCATAACATGCTGCTCAGTAATGTTGATCATTCCCCTTCTATGACAACCGCGTGTTAAATTCATTGATGTTTCATCAAAATTGGAACTAGTTCAAGTTAAAGTTCACTAGCATTAGTGAATTTACTAATGAATAGTATGATATTTTTTTGCTGGGAACATACAAAAACAAAAATCATCAGAGTTTTTAGAGAAATTGTTATACTTTAGTGAATAACAACTACATTTTCCCTTTTATTATAAAGATATTTTCTGTTTTTTAATGCACTTTTAATAAAATTTTAATGCAAAATTATTTTATTTTTTTAAATTTTCGACCATTTTCCATTTATTTTTTACATTTGTTTTCACCTTGTGAATACTCCGTTTATAAATTGTAATTTTTCTCTATTTCTTTCTCTCTATAAATTGTAATTTTTTTCTCTCTTTACTGGATTTTAGGAACGTGAACGTAAAATAAAAGCTTTTACTGGACAGTAAAAATTTTTGGATAGACGAACGCTACTCATGTGTCCATATTGTAACTTATTAAAAAAATATTTACGGCTTTAAAAATGTTTTAAACAGCAAATTTCTGATTACTCCATTTATTATCTCATTGGTAAATTTATAGATCCCATGTCCTTTGATGCTTAGCAAATTTAATGAGTTGATTTCGGCGAAATGTACCAAGTGGGGGTATTTTGTTCAGATTTGTAAGTTTTGGATGTTAAATGTCAAAAAATGCTTGATTTGCTTTTAGCTACTCTTCCCAAATATCCGCCATGGCGGTTTGTTTTCTCGGAAAACTTCTCTTCCTTGATGTATAGCTCATACGCGGTAGAATAAAAACCCTGTCATGCTAAACTCTAAGACTCGCCTTTCGATCTAAGAAATCGTATCAGTTTGGCAGGTGCAAAATACCTGGACTTCTCTGGGGTCTATACTGGTAGAAAAGTATCTTCGGGGCCTGACCAGAGACACAATCTGGTTCAACGGGAGCCAGTAGTCCTTGGTACAGCAGCACTTGCTTGTCAGTGCTATTGTACTGGACTGACTGTTGAAATGGGGAGTTCACGTATTGGCTGTGGTTTAAAACCAAATCCACAAGAAGGGGATTATTCTTCCGATGTGGTGGTGCATGGGAACATAAGCCGCTAATAGTGCGGCAGGAGATTAGATAGCTTCAACTCCCAAGCAAGGTTGAGTAACTTATCCAGATAAGGAGTCACTCTAATTACTACCTGTGTATCCTTAAAAGGCACATAAGGGCATTGGTGGGCACATTGTACTCACCCAGTACTAAGACCACCGTGGGTTTAATCCGTCAAAGTAGGCACCTCTTCCCAAAGCTTAGTTTTAGAAATAGAATATCGTCGCTACGCTGACTTGATCACCTATGTAAATATTTTCGAATTTTTTTTATTGGTACATTTAGATTCACTACTGGTCATACATAAGTCATACATTACCTATGTAATATCATATATAAAATGCTCCAACAAAAAGACTTATTTAAATAATTTTTCATATTAGTTTTCTTAGCTTTCTTAGAAAAAAAGTTGATATTAAATATTTTATATTTATGGTAGGATCAATTATGGATCGATCCTTATGAAATTTGGCACACTGATTTTGAAAACTTATTTGTACTGTATTTTATTCAAATATTACCATGTTTAAGGCATTTAAGCGTGTTAAACCCTATTCCGGGCAGGACATTTGTATGGGGGTTAGGTAAAATAATGGACTGATCCTAACCAATTTCAATGCAGTTCATCCTTGTTCCAATAGAAGTTCACAAGACAAATTTCAATGATTTACTTTTAAAATTGTGGCCTATAGTTTTATTACAAGGTTTACATAGACAGACGGATGGACGGACATCGATAAATTGTCTCAGAAAATGATTCTGGTATACTTTAAGGTGGTAATCCAATAATATTTTCTATGCGTTACAAACATCAGTAAAAGTACATAATACCCCAAGCACCTATGGTGGTGTAGGCAATAACAAAAATAAAATTCAATTAGCGAATTTTTAGCAAGTCGTTAATTTTATTATAATTTTTTATAATTTTTTTTATATTTCTTTTTTAATGAAAAATCGTGAATTACTGGTTCATTAACTTTTCTCTAGCTATCGTTCGATATATGTAACACTGATATTGGCGAGAAAAATTATTATTTATTTATTTATTTATTGATAATATTTAAGCCACTCAAAGACAATCGATTGCAGTTAAAAAAATATGACGGTAGTTCATATATAATATTTTATTAAGTACTTATTAATAAATATACATTTTTAAATAACACTGTGCGACAAATGGTAGGGGTCAGTGATCGGGAAGGGTTCAAACTACCGGGGAAAGTTATATCGGTAAAAAAGAAGTTATACGTGTCCCGGCGTTTCGCTGGGTGAAATTGTGACCTTTGGTGGTCTTTTTTTTACATAACTCGAGAACCACCAGTCCGATTTTGCTGAAACAAATTAAAAAAAATTAGGAATAAAAATTCCTTTAATCTGTTCATACAACGTTTCGCTACATAAGCAACAGTTTCGCAGTTATAAATAAATGTATGAAAGAAAAAATATTTTTTGCCTAAAAAATTGAATTTTTTTATTTTTAATTCACGTATAACTTCTTTTTTACCGATATAACATTTCCCGTTTATTTCATCCCATCCCGAATTTGACTGTCGCATAGTGTAATTAGTATATACAAAAATGTTCAATGTTATTCTATCGCGAATATATAGCTAAGACATAAAATTACCTCCAAAAAAGTGGCTTAATTGTTATTAATAATAGATAAAATTAAACTCTTAAAATTATCAGCTGAAAATGAAAAGTTTCTTTATCATATATCGTAATACGGTATTTCATAATAATATATATATATATATATATATATATATATATATATATATATATATATATATTAGGCCCGTTCATTAAGAATTTTGTGTTAAAATTATAAATAACATAACGATGTGAAACTTATTTTTAAAAATTCCTAAAAAATATCTAACTCGAAAAAAAAAAGATTTTTCATCAAATATTCTTCTTTTGTACAAGAAATTCACTACAACACAAAATTTTATCTAAAAATTAAAATTTTTACCAAAGTATCTAATTTTAACAAAAAATTGAAAATACTAAAAATCTAAATTTTTACTAAAAATCAAAATTAAAAAAAATCCCTTTTTCACAAATATTTATATCCTAATTTTTTTGAAAAAAAACATAATATTTTACTAAAAATCCAAATTTTTAAAAAAATTCTAAATTTTTGCTTAATATTCAATTTTTCGTTAAAAATTTTAATTTTCACCAAAATTCAGTATTTTTCCTAAAACTGAATTTTTCACAAAAAGAGCAAAACTTTTCATTAAATACTGAATTTTATTGAAGAAAAAAAGATAATGATGATAATAATAACGATGATAATAATAATAATAATAATAATAATAATAATAATAATAATAATAATAATAATAATAATAATAATAATGATGATGATGATGATGATGATGATGATAATAATAATAATAATAAAATATACATATTTATGAAAGGGATAATAATAATGATGATGATGATAATAATAATAATAATAATAATAATAATAATAATAATAATAATAATAATAAATTAGTTCTAAAATTGTAAATATTTAGTTATAAATTCTTATTTTATTCTCTTAATTTTTGCCAAAATTCATTAAAAATTTTTGGTAAACGAAAAGTCAGTGAAATCTTTTACGTAAACGAACGCACCTATTTTTCACTACATTTTTCTAATTATATTATTTTTAAAAGAGTGTTATTAAAATTAAAAAAAAAATAATATTTAAGATCCAAAATCTGCTTTTTTGTTTAATAAATTTTCAAATACCTAACAACATCGTTATTATCATAATGGGTTTACGAGAACTTTTTTGTAGTTAGCTTAACGAAATTTATCGTTAACTACCGATGGTTTTAACGACAAAAATCGGTAAATTTTTACTACTGAATAGCACTTAACGACAAAATTTGTTAACTAAAGAATTTTCTATACTTAACAAAAATTTTTTGCAGTACTGATGAATTTAAAGCATTTTTGAAAGTGGGGGGGAAGTGTTTTACAAAATTAGTCCCTTCAATTTTAATTTTATTGATCTTTTATATATAACCGACAATTGATTTAAGAAAAAAAACTAAATGTGATTCTATCCTAGCGAAACATGTAAAAAAAGGTATCGTTTTACGGCGTGTGGAAAAGGTTTTTTTGTTTTAAAGAAGAAGTACTATGTTTTTTTGTCTGTTTTTTTTTTTTAAATAATCAATTAATTCTTAGCAGTAAATTTTTAAAGTCGTTTGAATTTCTAAAATTTTGCTGGTTCTATCCTGATGTATAACCAACACTCAGAGGATATAACTATTAGGAAATATAGGTGTTAGGAAGATGATAGAGGGAATAGTGTTTGTGTACGTTTAACTTAAATTGATTGACGTTGTACTCGGTTGGGAATATATGGACTGGAAGTACTTCCTCATACGAAAGGGTTTTCTCTATAGTGAGTGAAACGACTCGTATTACAGACGATTACAAATGGATGAGATTTATGCGATAGGTTCCATATAAAGCTCATAATCGAGAATCACTTTTAAATACAAAAATTCTAAATAAAGCTCACACCTATTCATACGCTCTTTCATTTAGTTGTCGCTGAGAGTATAAAAAATTCAAAAAGCATGGGAAAAAAATTATGGAAATATACTGTTTAGTAATTAATAACCGTCAGTTTCTTTAATATTAATGTTTCAAGATAAAATTGGAGGAATGTGAATTGTACTATTTTATGGCAATCTTAATAAATTTAAGTGTAATAATAATAAAGTACCATTAATAAGGTTTTTCATTTACTAAGCCCAACTCTTCTTTAAGTAAATTTGTTCACGCTCTCTAACACAGCTACATTTTTAGTTACTGACATCCCTAGTATAGAGTATCATATGGTTGGGCTTGGCAGACTATACCTTTCTTACTTCTTTGAAATAAAGTTGTTTTTCTAGTTGCTTTTCTATCTACAATGATTTTTTTTTCGAAGTATCTGAAAATTTAGAAGGTGTTTCGAAATTTTTTAAAATTGTTATGTGATGTACTCAAGAATATCTACAGCCTACATTATGTCATTTTTCGACTGATAATAAAAAGTTTTTAACAGAAATTTGATACTAATAATTGTTAATTCATCTGAATTTATATCGGTCTTTAAAATTTTACAAATTTCTGCTTTTTAGCAGAAATTATATGACTAATTGTAAATACATGTGACAACATTAAACTCGTGGCTTCTGAAGCTCTTTTTTAGTATTTCCTAAATATTAGCTAATTGTTTTATTAATAAATATTATATTTTTATTTTTTATTTTAACTGAAATTACTTTCTAACAATTTCTCTCAAAACATATTCTTTTTTACTAAAAATCTACTAAGAACTAGTGAAATAACTAGAGCTTAGTGGCACAAAAGTTATAATATTCTTTATATGTACGTATGTGTTAAATATTTAAATAGTTGGGTTATTTTAAACTGCCTCAACCAGTCTATGAAACTTTGCCAACATAAAAATTCTTTTGTTTTTGTTTTTCTAATTCAGTTCCTTTTTTTGCATTTTTTCTTAAAATTACCAGTTTTCAATATTCCTTAAAAATCTATAAAAAAAAGAAAAATAAACTAAAATAAAAAAGAATTCATTCAAAGATTTCTTTTAGCCCGATTTTTATTATGTTTTTTTTTTTAGTTTAACTTTTATGATTTTTTTCCATTAAAAATGTTTTTTTTTTCATTTTTCATTCTTGTTATTTTTCGTCAGTGATTCTATTGTACCAAAGCTTTGAATGCTTCAAATAATCGCATGGATGGATGAATAAATAAGTGAAATGGTAAAGTTATACAAACAATACATACACACACACACATACACACACACACATCCATGCATCTACAAGCCTAAAAGTCTGCTAAAGAGTAAGGAAGAATAATAAAAGACTGGCAGGCAGGCATTCAATGCTTGGTTGGACTAAAAGATGTATAATAAATGGTTGAATGGATGGATGGTTAGAGAATACATAGAAGGAAAGAAAGATGGAGTATTACATATGTACGAGTATGTTTATTCAAATATTTCTATGTGTTTGTTTGTATTTCTAAACCTAAACGCACTCATACATTTATAATATACACATTTATCAATGTTCAGTCAATATTACTGTTAAGTTTAACAGCAACAACAAAACAATATGAATACGTAATATCTATTTGGAAGAACAAACATGCATTCAATTTTTTTTTCTTTTTAATATTACGTATACGCATTGTTGTTTTTAACTATTTCCTGCTATGTTCGTTCACAGAAAAAAAAAAAAAAAGAAAATCTCAAATTGCCAACCAACAGTTTTGAGTTATCAATATAAAAATGTATTTGATTAAAAATATAGTTAAGTTGATAAAAAATTTAGTTAAAATACGTGTTGTGTTCGAAAGCAATGGATAAATTCATTTGAAAAAAGTTTAATTAGTTTGAAATTAATTTTAATCAAAAAATTTATTAATTGGATAAAAAAAATTGTTATCTAAAATGAAAAAAATATTAAATACAAAATATTATTGAGTTGATAAACAAGATTGCAAAAAGTCATCTTGAGAAATAAAAGCAGCCAAGACATAATTTTAATAAACATATTTTATGTAAGTTTTGACTAAAAAATTTAAATAATCTTGTTTTGTTATAAACTTTTTTCCTTTCTGTTGTTGCTATGTAATTTTTTTAACAAACGTTTTTTGTTATAATTCTATTTATGTGTATGTACATATTTTCTAAAAAGGCGTTACAAAAATAAATGTACATACATACATATGTACATATGTGCCCAAGATCATGTCAAAACAAGATGAACGTAAAATGAAAATATCCTGGTTTATGTTTAGAGTTATTTTGCGGACTTATTCTACTAAAAGTGAAAAATGGTTTAAAAAAAAAAAAAATAATAATAATAATAATAATAATAATAATAATAATAACAATAATAATAACGCTGTATTAATCGCAAATTTCAACAAGCTGAATTCAATAGTGGCAGCCGTTTTTCGAAGTTAGCGCTCCAATTCGCTATATTTGGCTTTAAACTTTATTATGGAAGCAACACAAATAATAGAAAATTAGTAATAAAAGCGATATTATTTATGTAAATTAAACTATAAATCAACTGAATAGATATTCCAATCATAAATTAAATTAATTTCAGTCCCATGTTTAATGTATTTACACTTTTGTTTGAAAAGTTGCTCATTGGTAACATTAGGTAGTTTACTTTCGAAACTCTTCTAATATTTTTTGTTAATTTAAATTTTTGTAATTTATCGTTTAAATATATTTGATAATAAGAACTTATGATCTTATAATCCAATAGAATCTTACTTGTTTATTTTGTTTAAATTTAACAAATAAATTATTAAATTTAAGAAAATAAAACATAATTTTCCTAACCCCACTTTTAGCTTTTCAAAATAAAATATCTTGAAAATGAGCGTTAACTTTCAAAAATAGTTAACATCATAAAATTCAGTGTCGTCAACTTGGTTTTAACCAGTGGGTGCCCATCTTGTTAAAAAATAAGTCTCATTTTCGAGCACATTGTAATTATTTGATATTGTTAATAAAAAAAAAATAAATAAAATGGACATCAATTACGAAATTTTTTATATTTAATTGATTTTGCTCCAGTCATCAAAATTATAATATTAATTAACTAATAATAATAATAATAATAATAATAATAATAATAATAATAATAATAATAATAATAATAATAATAATAATAATAATAATAATAATTGATTTTGGCTTAAATTTCAATTAATGTTTTTAATCAAATTCATTAGAATTACTATTGAATGTTTGTCAAAAATCAACTAAAAATTTTATTAATTTAATTCCACAGTTAATTAAATTCTTCCATCAATAAATACGTATGAATTTTATTATAGTTATTTATTAAATTATTAAAAATATTTAAATAATGCAGTGAATGTAAAATTAAACGAAAGAAATAATAAAACTTCAAATTTGTTTGGGGGAAATTAAACATGATGATTTTGGCGTCTTAAACATTTTGATAAAATCATCGATAATTACAAATGAAAAACTGAATTTCGAAAAAAGTAAGTGTCAAAAAACACAGTGGTATCCTAATACAAAATTGCAGCAGGAGCAGAAATAAAAAATGATTTCCAGCAAGTGCTTATAAAAGATAATTTTAATCACTCTAAAGGTAAAAGTAAGAGCATATTTTGAACTTTTTTTGGAAGTTATTAATAATTACTTCGAAAAAAGTATATATAAATGTATTTCACAAATTTATAAGTATTTTTTTTTTCGTTTAACAAACCTAAAACAACATTTTTCTTAAATAATATTATAAACATTTGTTTTAAGAGAAGCAGTGAATAAAATTCATAGAAATGAGCACAGAAAAGAATTGTCATTGGTAGGACAACAATGGGTTAAAAACATTGCAGTTCTTTGTAAGCACTAAGAACTTCCTCGCAATGACAACAGATTGTAAAAATCATAGCTTTTACAGCTTTACTTCAGTGTTTTTTTTTTGTGCTGGAATATTTATATTTTCAAAATAAATTAAGTTTTTTTGTACTTTCTTCTTATTAAAATGAATTAATTTTTAAAAAATTTACATTTTTGTGTAATTTTTTAAATTTTGGATAATTTGAAGTCTTTGATTGTGTAATATGAATTATCGACTACGGCAACACTGTTAAAAAGTGATTTTAATAACTTAACTTTTATAGGGCATTCAAACCGACGCGAAATTACTTACTTTCGTGATTTCGGCCGAAATCAATTTGAAATTACGTAATTTCCCATACATTTTGATACTTGCGAAATTACATAATTTTGTGTAATTTCGACGAAATTTTTTCGAAAAATTACGATGCCCATTTCCGTGCAACTCTGTACATGGTTGGAAAAAATGCTTTTTTTCAACTATGTACTGCATGCTGATCTTAAATTTAAACACATATCTTAAAATTAATTATTAAAGTGATTTTGCAAAATGAAACGTATCCTTTTACCATTTTTAATTATTGCAAAATAATAATTTCAAATTTAGTAAATAATTGTTTCTTATTTGTTTCCATTTCAAAATACTTTATTTACCCCTATAACAATTTAAAATGTAAACAATAATTATCAGCTGTTCACGAAATTACATTAAACGTCATCTAGCCAGTATGAACACTCTAGATTTCATTCGTAATTTCGGCATAAAATTTCGTAATTTCGCGCCGGTCTGAACAAGGCTTTACTTATTATTCATTAAATCCAATATGAAAATCGATAAAGGCGTTTTAAATTTTCGAATAACATAATATGCATAATCAAATACATGTTATAATCTGTACCGAAATTTCGTAACTTTTTTCATTTACTAACGATATCGTTAACTAACGATAAATTTTAGTTATTTTAATTATTTTTCAATATATTTTAACAATGAATATCGATAGAAATAAGAGAACGTCATTATTGGAAAAACAAACGTTAAAAATCAAAATTGGATTTTTATTTAAAATTAAAAATATTTTCTTGAGAAAATCTGTAAAAGTTTAAGTATTAACAAAATTGCATAAATATTTCCTTCCATTAATAAACCAAAAAATTAGAATATATTTATCGCATTTTGTTGGAAATATTTCTAAAATTAATTTGGTGTTAAAAGTTATTATATTAGGCCCGTTCATTAAAAATTTGTGTTGAAATTATAAATAACATAAAGATGTGAATTATTTTTAAAAAATAATAAAGAATATATTTCATTAGAAAAATTTTTTTATCAAATATTCATTTATTTGTACTAAAAATTCACTAAAATATTTTTTTTTTTTTTTCTAAAAAACAAATTTTTATAAAAAAAAAATCATAATTTTGATTAAAAATTAAAATTTTTACTAAAAATCCATATTTTGCAGAAGTCCAAATTTATACAATTAATCCTGCTTTTCTGGAAAAATATAAATTTTTACTAAAAATACTAATTTTTACAAAATTCTAAACTTTTAATCAAAATTCAGTTCTTCATAAAAAAAAAAAATTAAATTTTCACCAAAATTCAGTATTTTGACTAAGAATAAGTTTTTCAGTAAAAAAAAATTAAGAACTCAATTTTATTGAAAAAATAATAATAATTTTGTTTCAAAATTGTAAATATTCAGTTATAAACTTTCATTTTCTTCTGCCAATTTTTTGCTAAAGTTCAATAAATTTTTTTGGTAAACGAAAACTCAGTACAAAGTTTTATGCAAACGAATGTACTTATTATTCATTATATTTTTCTAAAAAATTTGTATAAAACAGTGTCACCAAAATTAAAAGTCAGCTTTCTTATAATACATTTAAAAAATTAAGCATATTTTTATTATCCTTATGGTTTATTATCCTTACGGTTTATTATCCTTATGGTTTTACGACAACCACCAATGTGTTTAACTACAAAAATTGGTAAAATTGTACTGTGGAATAGCACTTAATATCGAATTTTGTTAATTTACGAATTTTCGATAGTTAACGAAATTTTTTGTCGTTATGAAATTGCGGTACTGTAGTGAAGAAAATTTTTAATCTAAAATCTTTCTAACATAGTATTCATTAAAATAATTTTTATTATTTTACTAACTCTGCGGAAGTCATCTACTCCACTTTTATTTAGAAAAATAGTTTCTTAATATTAAAAAAAAATCCAGAATATACCATCAGCATTAAATTTATAAATTTTATATTTTCACAAATAATAAAAAAAAGCAAAATCTAAGCAGAATATTAACATGATCTTCTCTTTCATTAAAACTCTTTTCTGCTGACATGTTTTACAAAAAGCCCATAAAAAAGTTTCAATAGTGCAATATTTGTATGTTGAAATGAATATTTTCATTTACTCCTTTTTGCAGCTGGCATTTGAAGCATTATTGAAAGAATCTTGGAAAAATGAAGAGAAAAGAACCAAAAAATAAAAAAAACGAGAAAGAAAGATATAGTCGGTCAACACCGACTATATGGTACCCTACACCAAGGTGTACGAGCATAAAATTTCGGGCCAATTTTACTAAATGTAAAATAAAAAAATATACAAATACCGAATAATGCGTTGATACTAACATCTAGATGATTTTATGCACTTTATTGCGATTCCTGGAAGTGGGTTTATATGGGAGCTATGATAAATTATGGACCGTTTCCCATAAAATTTGGCAAAACTTTTTTGTATCGAATATTAACTTGATACTAATATTGGTATGGGATTTATGCACATTAAAGTGATTTTCGGAAGAGGGGTTTATATGAGAGCTATGGTCAATTGTGTACCGATCTGCATAAAATTTGGTGAAAAGATTGATACTGATACAGAACTTTTTTTTCACCGAATTTCAATAAAATATTCTTATTTTTAAGGCATTTTTGAGTGTTTAAACTCTATTCCGGGGGGACATTTGTATGGGGGCTAGGTGAAATAATCGCAACTAATTTCATTAATCTTCGTCCTTGTATCATAGAAGTCCCACGTACCAAATTTCATTACATGGACAGCCAGCCGTCCAGCCAGCCAGCCATACGGACGGACGGACGGACGGACGGACGGACGGACAAACATCGTTAGATTGATTTAAAAAGCGATTCTGAGTTGACTGATAACCTTTAAGGTGGGTGTTGGATGATCTTTTCTATACGTTACAAACATCAGCACAAACGCATAATACCCCAACCACCTATGGTGGTGTAGGGTTCAAAAAAAATGTGCAACATTTGCAAAAGCACGTTTGCTGCAACAATAAAAAATTGTGAAAAATCTTTTGAAAATCATGTTGTTGGCAATTCAGCAAAACTTTTTACAGTCACAAAAAAAAAAAACATAAAATTTCACAAAGAATAGAAGAGACCATAAAGAATATAAACTGAATAAAAGGATGAGTGCAAGAGAAAACGTAGAAAAGTATCATTGAAAATATTAAGACGATGAAAATAAATAAAGGAAAATCCCTTGACGTGCAAATTATAGCGTGACCATAATTTTCTTTAGCAATCTTTGCACGTTCTTTAGACGTTCAAACTTACCAATATACAGAGGAAATATAAAGGCTAGGTTAGTTGAAAATGTATGCAGCGTATTTGTTCTACTCTTATGTGAGTATTGGTCTAATAAAAAGTACCCTAAATGAAAAGTGTTTGAAATTTATAAAATTGGGTTTAGCGATTAATTGGTAAATAACTTTATATATAATACATTTAACTCATTTTTGAAAATTAGAACTAAAACTTTTGAAAAACTTTTGTTCAAGTTTACCACTAAACGTATACCAACACTCTAATTTTACATCCCATAGACATACCTGTAGCCCTAGTAATCTTCCATATATAAATAAATCAAAGACGTACATGTTGCCATAAATACAACCAAGTGGGAGTAGGAATATATAGGTATATGTTTAAATAACATCATAATATCTCTAAGGATCAAGAACAACAACAAAAAAAAACAAAATAAATTTTACACAATATGACAGACACGACTATGAAATAACATTTTATCTGTTATAAACTGCAAGAGAATGTTTCTGTAAGATTCAAATCATAATATTTGTCTAAATTCATAATGTTGCATTTCTGACAAAATTATCATCAACAACAAAATTCACATACATACACAGACTTATATACAATACATAAATACATGCATACATGCACATTTACAAAACATAAAAGAGTCAATATACACAATTTTCCACATGAAATGAAAATATTTACGAGTATTTATCAAATGTTTATCTGTTTAAGGCCACAAAAAAAAAAAAAAAAAAGAATTGTCTACTAGTAAATGATACAAATACACAATACATGTTCGTCTATTTTATACTCTAAGGACAAACAATGGGCAGATAGTGTAAGTAGTGATATATATGTGAGTGTATGTTGGTAGAGAGACAAGTGTAAATCCCTCAAGAGGATTTTATGTGAATAGATGTCATTGTTGTTGTTGTTCTTATAGTTATAGTTGTCTGTAAGTAAGTATTACAAAAGAATAGAGTTGAGATTTATTTACTGCAATATTCATGTGGATAACACCACTTACACACAAACAGTAAACAAACCTTATGTTACAAATTATGCTGAACGTATAGAAATGAGATGCTCTATGGCACAGTGGCTTCATATTGCAAAGCAAAGAAAAAAAATAAATTTTGGAAATGCCAAATTTTGAACTTTTTTCTGAAAAAAAATTTACATTTTTTAGGGAAAATTTTATTTAAAAGAATATAAAAAAAAAATAAAAATGTCCTATAAAAGAATATTAAAAAATTTGTTTTTGAATTATTTCCTATAAAAGAAAAAAGAAAATGAATAAACTTCCTACAAAAATTTTTTTTAAATTTCCTATAAAAGAAAATTTTTTAAAAATTTCCTACAAACGAAAGTTTTCAAAAAATTTCCTATAATTTCAAAATGCTGAAAAAAATTCCTAAAGAAGATAGATGTTTAAAAAATGTCATAAAAATGGTAAGGGTAAAAAAAGGGTATAAAAATTTACTTTTATAGAAAATTTTCTAAAAATTTACTTTTTATAGGGAATTTTTATAAAATTTTCTATAAAAGTAAATTTTTATAACCTTCACATAAAATTAAGGGTATGCATTAGAGCGGTTCCAAAGGAAAAAGTTTCAAAATTTAGTTCATTCTAAGATACCGTTTCTCAAAATTTTCATCCTGATATTATCCTTTTGTCAGCTAGATCAAATTAAAAAAGTCCTTTTTTTCTTTTATATTTCTGCCAAAGGAGCAATATAAAAATTTGATATCGTAAAAAAGGCCTTTAAGACACGCATTTAATGACATAACAAAATTTTTGACCAGGTCCAAATGAATCCAAAATTTTGCAATTTTTCACGAAAAATTTGGGTATATGAATTGTTTACATACGATACAATATAATCCTCTAGCAGTTATAATGAAATGGTTTTTTTCGTTTTTTAAAATTCAACCTTGTTTGAATTTTATTCGATTTATAAACTTTCTAATAATATATAACACTTTATACTTCTATAACAAACAACGAAATAAATTAAGTTTAAGTGAAATACCTATAAAATTTATGTTAATAAGGATATTTGCTTACAATTATACACAGAGAGCGGTTTTTCTTGTGACTCTCGGCAAGAAATTATTCCCCGTATGCAACGAATTGTAAACAATATACTTCTTAGCATAATTTTTGTGCATATTTCACTTAAACTTAATTTATATCATTGTTTGGTAACAGAAGTTTGAAGTATTATATATCATTAGAAAGCTCATAAAAATACGCTAAATTCATTTAATTTCTCCTCATATATAAACATTTGTATATGAAGAAAAATAACTTTTGAAAAAATCGAATAAACTTCAAACAATGTCGAATTTAAACAAAAAAAAAAAAAACTGAAAAACCCGTTTCGGTATAACTGCTAGAGGATTATAGTCCAAAACTTATGTTATGTTTCTTACGATACCAAATTTTTATTTTTTCCTTTGACAAAAATATGAAAAAATCCCAAAAACTTGAAAAAAGGACCTTTTTAAATTTTGATCTATGATTGATAATGTCAGGATGAAAATTTTGAGTATATGTAAGTTCACCTTTTTATACGAAAATCTTAATTAAAACTTTTTGTGATTGTCATGATTGAAAGTAACGTTTTAGAATATTTGTCTGTCCGTCTGGATATCTGTCCGTGTTGAAATGGATTTTTTGAAACTAATAAATACATTCCTTTTTATACACATATGTGGCATATAGTCTTGAAATTCTTGGTATTGAATTTCAGTGAAATCCGTTCAGGGATGGCAGAGTTTTAAACAATTTTCTAGAGCAATCTCAAAATTGTTCCAATTTTCTTTACCCAAATTTTTCTATTGAAAAGTTGTGAGCACGATTAGTCTAGAGGAAGTGTTCTAAGCCTGAGTTCGTATTTCCAGTATTACTTGTAAGTTTCTGTTTTTCTTAAAAAATTTTAAAATTTTCATTATTAAAAAAGGAAATTAATTTGACAAGAATTTTTTAGCATGTTGATACTTTAAATTGCGTTTTAGACCTTTTATATAAGCAATAAAGATAATGGAACTCAGCACGTCGAATTGGAGTACTGCTTGAGCTTGTAACTTAAGAAGTGTATGTTCTGAGTTCGACCCCAGGCCAGGACTTCAATAAATTTTTTTTTTATAATTTACCTTGAAACAAAAATCAAAAATTTTTAAACGTCAGATAAGAAACTGTCAAATATCTTTTTACAAAAAAAAAAAAAAATTTCTTCGAAATTTATTTAATAAAAATTTCTCTAGTGTTCGCTTGGATTCAAACCCATACTTTGAAACTCCTACCTTCGAATTCTTATCTTTTAGGCCAAATCGCAACTTTTTACTTTTATGTTCTTTCTTTTTTTACATTTACACAAAATCGATTTAGAATGAGATTTCAATCAAAATCTACTTATTTTTTATTAGATTTTCCATAGAAAACAAAATCAAGTTTGTAATAAGATTTTACCAAAACCTAATAAAATTTAATTCAATTTTAAAAAATGCCGCTAACCAACACTGTTTTTTTTTTCAGTGTGTTAGTAAAATGCAACAATTCAGCCAACACAAATGTTTAATATCGAATTGAGAGTGACTTCAAATCAAGTCCTTTCTCAAATGTCAAACGTTTGCGAATTATTTGAAAATAACTTGAAAATAATAGCTTTCTCAGCAAAAAGGCGAGTTAATCGTCAAATTGAGAAATGCTATTATTATCAAATCACTGTTAAATGTAGTTCTCAAACTTTTTTCAAAAGTGGATTATATCCACATATGGAACATATATAAAAGCAATTTGCATTTTTAATTTTCTTTTTTTGTTTTTGTAAGTATTTTTTTTTTTTTTTTTTTTTTGTATGGACTTGTTATTTTGTCCTATCAATAAACGTATTCTTTAATTCGAAAATATTTTATTAAATATTTTCATTTATTAATTAATTTATTTTTATATAATATTTCAAATATTTTTTTAAATATATTGTTTCAATTATTTTTAAGAATGATTTGATAATAACATTTAATATCAAATTAAGAATATACTACTTTTCAAATATTTTTAAAATTATCTTTAGGTGTGAGAATGATTCAGTAATAACATTTGATATCAATTTGAGAATGTACAGTTTTTCACACTTTTTTCTCCAATGATTCTCAATTTGAAAACAAACTTAAAATTCGAACCTCTACCTACATTTGAAATAAGTTGGAGAAACATGTTTGATATCAAACGTTAAAGTTATCATACTTCAAACGTTTGACTTCGATTTTGTGTGTTTTCAGAAATATTTTTAAAATAAAAAAAAATAACAATGAAAAATTAAATTTTACTTCGAAATTGTACATAAATTAATTTAAAATTAAAAAATAAAAAGTTCCGTTAAACATGGAACACATATAAAATGCTTTAATGATTGTGTTAAATTTGTTTTTTATTCAAATGTCAAATGAAATCTACAAAATCTTCAAAAGTACTTATATAAAATTGATTTGATTTTTAACCCATTCACATATATCAAAGGTATATATAATTATTTTACAACAAAACTTCAAATGGATAAAGATAGTTTAGTGGCAGTATGTTAGATTACAAATTTTCAAGCCATGGTTCGTATCCTCGCAGAATCGAATTGATGTTTTTTTTTTTTTTAAATATGAGCAATATTTTTTTATGAAAAAATAAGTTTGACAAGTAAATCTGAATATGTGAGATGTTTTTTCTTAAAAAATTATCACTCAAGTTTCTGTTTCGTAACAAATTGTTGATAAGAAACTGAAAATGTAATTAACAATTTTGTATATCTCTTCTTTATTTGGCTCTTTAACATATATGGTCTTAGCGATCTACACATGTTATATGCCCAAGAAAACAGTTTTCGAAGACTCTTTATATTACAAGTTTCCGATGTTATGGTTAACGCCTATTTACAAATAAGAAGTATATTTCACGATTAAAGATAAGAAATAATATGAATATGAATCCATTCTTTGAAACTTCTTTAATTGCTTATATTTTTTTCAGAAAAACTGTTTTATTTAGTCTTCTTTTATAAATATTAAAAAAAAAAATAATTTAAAAGTTATAAAGTAATTAAAAACCCAGCAAAAACTTTACTTACCTTTAAAGCCAAAAAAATTACATTGTAAAATTTGGTATCTACTTATAATTCAGGTGAAAAGCTCATTACCTTTGTATGGAAATGTGCAAGAATTCATGGGTCCCCATTATTAAAGTAATTAGTTAAAACAGTCAAATAAGTAGTTAAACGAATACTACAAAACTACAAAATACACTAAAAAATAGAAAAGTTACCAAACTACATACCCACAGTTAAACTGAAAATAGTTATTGCTATTCCACCATTCATTATACTCATTATTTGACTCTTTTAAATAATAATATAAATCACTACTTATTTAAGTCATTACCAGCGAGTAGTTATTTTACATTTTAAAATAATGTGATAAAAAAGAACCAGTTATTACTTTGTAATGTATGAAATAACTACTACCCATTACCAAAATTTCTAAAATTTTTACTGGGAAGTAAAGTTGGCTCACAACCAAAAATGTTGGCAATATTTTGTATTACTTTGATTGTATATTTACAAGTTTTCTAGTTGATCCTCAACCCCTTCAGTTCTTAAAATTTCAATTAAAATTTCATATTGAGAAAATAGAAATAAGTATGTGTCAAAAAATTAAAAATTATAAAATATTTATAAAATATTGTTTTAAAATATAGGGTAAGCGAATAATAGCTCTAGTAGATGACGCATTGGAATAAATATTAATAGCTAAAACCATACAATAAAACTAGAAGTTTATGTGAGAGGCACTTCGAACTAAATTTTCAAAAAAAAAAAAAAAAAAAAAAAAATACTAAAAGGTTAGTAGTAAAATTAGTGGGTTATTGCAAAATTTTTTATATAAAATTTATTATTCCATTTTTAACAGTTCATCTATAGAAAATTATCTTCAAGAAGAAATCTGTGCTAAATTTGATTAAAGACACTTATTCCATAATTACTTGTAGGATTGATTGAAATATAAATCACTGGTCGCAAGAAAAACCAAACAGTTCATCTCTGCAATTTAATTTGAGTTTTGTAATGCCTTATAAACTAAACGCTAACTTTAATTTTTATGATTTTTACAATATATTAAAAAATATTCACTATTAACTGTTATTAAATTAATTTTTAAATGTGAAACAAACAATAAACATTAACAACATTATTTTTTAATAGGACAAATCTATTGTTTAGTAATAATATTTTCATTTAATATTACAAATCCGTTAAAAAAAAATTGTTAACTGTTAACAATTATAAGTAACAATACTTATTTTTAAATTTACAAAAACGGTTGTTGGTGCCTTTTTAATTAAAAAAAAAATTATTGTATTGACGAATTCGTTAATTAATAAAACAATTGACTTATCGTAACTTTTTTCTAATAATAATAAATTCATGATATTTATAAATTAAGCAGGAGTGTTATATAAAATATAACTAATGTTTTTATTTGAAAAGTTTGTATTCTGAATTTATATATTTATACAATATAGATTTCGTGAAGGGTATACAAGATTCGGCCCTGCTGAATATAACACTTCCACTTGTTTTTATTAAATCCTACTTTTGTCTTTACTAAACCACTGTCTTAACTTCAAGAGTGTTGGGAAGAGAAAAAGTAGCGAAAGCCAAAAAACCAGTCAACAAAATGATTTGATTTTCAAGAATGCCATATGTTGCAAATAATACCATTCACTGGGTGACATTACCGGAAGGGACATTATCAAGTCAAAAAAAAAAAAAAAACGAAAAAAGATTAAATGAATGGCTGAATGCTTGGTTGGTTGGTAAGTTGAATGAATATCATGCTATACAAAAGTATCAGCCTTTCTTCACTAGGAAACAACAATACATATAACCCTAAAGTAAAATATGACTGTTTCCAGTCATTTGTTACCATACTGTTAAAATCTTCCTTTAGCTAAGAACTACCACAACGACAACAACAACAACAACAATAACAAAAACCAATGTCATTTATCCTTACTTTAAAAAGGAAACATTACTATAAAATTGCGTACCCAGTACCAAAACTAAGAATAAATAAGTACTTTCAATGACTCTACACACTCATACCATGTGGTGTTTAAAGACTACCTACCGTTGTTGTCATCATTGTCATACTTCAGCCTCTCATAGCAAAACAAGAACATAATGCCCACAGTATGAGACCAAAAAGGGTGGCAAATTGTTTTTTATTACGAATTTTTATCTAAAAAAGCTATGAATATGTACAATAAGAAATGGCAACAAAATATAGATGAATATAGAATATAGAAAAAAAAAGAAGAAACAACAATAAGGGTGGACTTTCTATATTTGTCATTCTCATTGATGGCTCAACGACTTTGCCATAGAATTATAATGCATTCATATAATATATATTCACTTAAAATATTTGTGTTGAATGTTATGGACGACAACAAAAACTAAACGATACTAAATGCCTTAATCCCTCTATTGCGGAAATAAAACTTTAATGGAACGATAGACAGACAGACAGACACACAAATCCAGTTGTTAGCGCTAATGTAAGTAATTGAGTGCGAAAATACTGTCGCATTTAAAGCATTTAACACTGTGAGGGCTTGTAATTGAACATAATTTTATACGTTGACAACCCCGTATATAATCCATTTTCATTGGGATCGTTTCGGTTAAAGTGTTTTTTAGTTTGGCAAAATATTTAAATGTCTGTATATTGTTTGTTACAATTGAGCTATGAAATTGATCTTTAGTAATTATGTTATTTACATAAATATTTTAATTACTTAAAGTATTTAATAAACAGTGTTGCCAGTTTAGCCTTTTTAGCTTGGCCTTTTTATTTTGCTTTTAACCTCAAAATTTTGGTTTTAGCTTTTAGCTTTTTTGAATTACAATTGCCTTAAAAAGGTTAAAATTTTAGCATTTCAACGAAGAGAAACAATTCTTATTTGCTTTTACTAATTTTATTTACAGAAAAGCAAAAAAAGGTCAGATTATTTATAATTTACAAAAATTTTCGCCTGCTCTAAATTAAATATAACTTAACCCATTATATATACTTACTTCTTTAATTATTTATTATAATTATTTTTTAATACATCATTAGCCATAGAAACTAAAATTATATAAAAATAAATATTATTAAAAAAAAATCTTATAAAAGCGATAAATCACCAAAAAAAATTGTAAAATTATTAACCAAAACTGAATTTTAATTCAAAAATAACGAATCGCTTAAAAACATTGGGACATTTTTCATATAAAATATAATCCAAATTTGTATGGAAATTTTGTGAGCGATTTTTCGTTGGGTCATTTTGCTAACAGAGATTCTATATTTATATATATATAAAAAAAATAAAAAATATTAACTTTTCTCTGGCCTTATTTAAAGTTCAATTTGCCTCTTTGTCTCACCTCCTGGCAGCATTTTATATAAAGGTGTAGGGTACTACGTAGTTTGAGTCATAGTTATTAGACTGAATAATAAAAGTAGATGAGTAAGTATATTTTATTAAGTATATTACTCTTAATTGTTGAGGTATTTTTAAACAATAAGAATGCAATAAAAATTTAAATAAATTAATAAATTAATTATGGATACATTTTTGTAAGAAGTTGTTTATTTAGTTTATAGTTTTTTGTTGAACTTTTTTATAGTTATTTTAGAATTTTTGTATTTCGGCTTAAGTTTATTGAATAATTGCAGAAGAATATATTGTAAAAGTTTTATTGGACACTCGGCATTTTCTAGTCTGCCACGACCATAATCAGCAATCTTCAGCGTCCCACTGTGATGTTCTCTGTAAACATCATCTATATAATTTATAACTTTTCGGGAAATGGAAACTGTAACTTATTTTTCCTGTATGCTATTAAGTAAGACGAATGGTTTGAGATAAAGCTTTTTACAATTATTTTTTATTCTCTTTTTTTTCAATTATTATTGCTTATATGCTTAAAGCTACCAGTTAGGTAGTAAATCAAGCAATGTATAATTGTTATTGTTTAGCCATTTATTAAGTAGCAATGAACAATGTTGTTGTTATTTAATTATATTAGAAGCCTGATCAAATTTAACTAGTTTAACCCTTTAAAGGTCAAGGCAGCCTCAGGGAAACAATTTTTATTTTCATCTTATGTTTGTTTTACATTTTATTTTTCTTTTAAAGGCAAACATGTGTAATTCTTTTGCTCATTAGTATAATAAAAAAACGCTCAAATTTATAATTTTTATGGCTAAATTACTGTCGGTCCATTTGTCTTTGTACCAATAAACAAAATTTAATATCATCTGTAGGTTGGTTTTTAGAATACAACAAAATAAAATTTGGCACTAGACATTTTTTTGAGTATTCAATTTAAACTTGTTTAAATTGATATGACTATTAGATGGGGACTTTTAATTTTTCTTACTTGCAAAAAACTTGCACCTTTTTTGAAATTTGGTATTACTACAGACCTTAGTAAACCTCACCAGAATATATAGAGCATCAAATCACACTATGATATCAGCTTTGTAAATTTCAAAAATGTACACATTTCAGATCTTCAAAAATTATTTTTTTCTTAGATTTTTTCCCTTAAAGTCTACATTGAGTATTCGGCTCGTAAAATACGTTTACAAAAGATTTTAAACACCTTAGGGTTTCTGAAACCTGATTCCGTTTTTTAAACTCCGCCTTGAGATTTTTGAATATTAAAATGGGGTATAGTTCAAATATTTTTATAAAAAAATATTAAATTCGGTAGGATCTAGAGTGATCTTTAGTAGAAAATGGGACTTGATTTCTTCCTTAGAATGAGGTCTATAAAGATATATTTCTAAAGTATTTGGTTCCCAAGTATAGATGCGCGATCCTCGAGTGGTCTACTTTGCGGACTTCAGTTGTGGTATTAAATTATCTAAAAAAAAAAATCACTTAGTCTTGTGTCTATTGTTTACTACTTGTGAGTGTTTCCCTTGGAATAGAAGTTTTATTCGGAAGTTTAACTTGTTTTTTTTTTTTTTTTTTTTTTTTTTTTTTGAAGGAAACCTATATGAAAAGCCGTCGGAATTTGGTGTTTTTGTTGAGAAAACTTGTTGTGAGTAATTAAGGTAAAAAATTCAATTTTGTGGTGGGGAATTGAATGCTTTGCTCGATCAAAGTTCATTGCGAGTAAATCAGCAACAATTTCTTGGTTTTAAAACCACTTGGATTCATCCGAAAACAAAGAAATTGGGTACCACATTAACTAAAAACAAGAGATGTCTAAAAACGATTTTGAATGTCTGAAATTCTCAGCCTAATAATCATAGCGCCCAGGTAATGCTCTGTATTTGATGGAATCAGAAGAGTGCCATCTATTATGCTACACTAAAAGGGGAAGAAACAATCATTAGAGACCTGTACCGAAAACAAATTTGTTCGCTCAAAAATGGAAAATCCCTGAAAGGACCCTCGAGGGGAATTATTGTGGAAACCCCTTGTTTATATAATTATAGACATTTTTTATTTAAAAAAAAGTGACAGCTGATGCACAAGCACACTCAAAAGATCACAATTTATTAAATTTTGGACTTGAGAAGGATAAGGAATGAAGGAAAAAATTTGGATGGAAAATGCATCCGATATATTGAAAAAACTGGACTAGGGCTTCGTGAATTTGGAAACTTCAGATACAAATAACTCGATAAATATAAAGGCCACGTCAGAACTTCCTTAAAAAATTAACATAACGGAGAGATAGTCAGGACCAAATGGACTTAATTAAAGCCAACATATTAAGTCTATAGTACAAAAGAAAGTTTACATATATTACTGTTAGATATTATTGTTATGAGAATAAAGAACTTTAAACCAAAAATTGGCAAATGCTCCTGGTCGTTCAAAAATTTTAAAACATCAGTGCTTAAATATTAAATAAGGTATGCGTTTAAATGTATATATAACATTTTTTTTTTTTTGTTAGTAATAGATTAACGGAATAAGTTAGGATTAAATCTAAATCAACTGCTTGTAGTATTTCTTCTTCAGATTTTTCTGATGTATCATTTTATATAAAAAATTAATTGCTAACTAGATTATTTAAAATTTTTTTATGTGTGACTTCTGAAAAAGAATTTAAAGTACTTTTATGAAATTTTTCATGGTGTCTGTCTATAAGAATTCAAAATTAATAATAACATTGATCTAATTCTTTTATAATTTCCAACATTATATAAAATAACATTCCAAATTCTGAGAGCTTCGACTGTAATGAATAAATTCTAAATCTGGCCAGAAAATCTTAAAAACACTGTTACATGTCACGAGTGTCATCAATACATTTTTATGACACTCTTTGTCATGATTATTTGAGTTTATTCAGATTAAAAAAGCAAAACAATCACATATCTTGTCGCATTTTAAGTAACCATATCCTACGACAAATTCTTTTGAAAATTTGTATTGCTTTTAGTTCTATACTATTCAGGACCATTTTCTCGATTATTCGGTATGCAAAAATTGTATCTTGGAGCTTGTAAAGTCAGCAATAACGTAGGTTTTCCAGGGTAATAAAAAATATTGAAAATATTTTTATTTATGTTTTTATTATTGAGGAGCTTTGACCATTCTTTGCCTTAGAGTTCTTTTGAGCTATGTTATTTAATTTTTTTTTTGCTCATATTTGATTTTAAGAAAATGAACTCAACATGCCATTACGGGGACGAACATGTTTGGCATAGCTCTTAGAAGCTTCTCTATTTTTGGCTTGGAATTCATTCTTGTGACTTTTTCTTTTTCTGAACCAAGTTACATCTTATTCTTTAGGTCCTTATTAAACTGAATTGTATTACTTTTGTCAAAATTTACTCAATCAACATTTTCTAGTAAAAAATTAAAAAAGATCAAATTTTATTTTGTACATTTTTCTTTGACTGCCATGGCTATCGGCTGTTAAATCTTACATGTCTCTAGAAGATATTTTAATCAATAAAGATATTTAAAATTAACGGCAGTAAGAGTTATTACGAAAATTTTGTGTTATGTTTTATTCGAACGCACACTTTATTTTTAAAATAATAAATATAAATATTTGTAAATAATAAAATTAGAAACATACGACCAAAATATTTCTTTTCGTTATCATTGAAAAACACATTTGCAAGATATCGTATCAATTTAATGATTTTAAGACAACAACAAAATTTTTATTAACAAAAACTAATCATATTTCGTATGTATTCATACAAGTGCTCTTATTATTATGAATATAAAAACATTTGCGTATTAAATACAAAAGCAAACATTTTCTTCTAGTTACCCTCTTCTAGCAAAAAAAAAAAAAAAATACCTTTTATCCCTTTACCCCCGCTGATATGATATAGGACAGCATAAACACTAACGCAGTCATATTAGTACCCAGCGGTTTTAAAGGTACCAATTTGCACTTTAGCACTAGATATATAACTACTTGACGATTCACTAATTACTTTTGGTAGTGCAAGTGGTTGCCAAACGAAGGTGATTTGCACTACATTTCTCTAGTTAAATAAGTAGTTGAGAATGTTTAATGTTTTAATTAGCAAATATAATATAATAAATGAAACTGCCATTTCTATTTTTATATGTAATGCATAGAATTACCGTTAATAGTTTTAAAAATATCAATTCAGAAATTTATTCTCTTGTTATATTGGCCGCTATCAAAAATTTTTGATTTTTAGGTTTAAAAAAAAAAAAAAAAACTTTTTCTTTGATGGCACATTCAAATAAATTTATTTTAACCATAGAATAACATCCAGTGGAATAAGATTGTTAAGATTGTTGCTAGAATGGTGCGATCTCTCAGCACTGATTATTCAAAACTTTTATTTCACAGAGAAGTTTGAGGGCCATAAAAATAAAATGTCCTTAAACGACTTGAAAAGTAATCTAAAGCCGGGAAAATCCTTTCAATATGGATATCAAAAAGAGTTAAAGTGTAACTCATGTGTTACATTTAATTTTAAATACAACCGACTTCAAAGCATTTTAGTTGAAATACAGCAAACATTATCTACTTGTTGATGCCCAAGCCCTAAAACTATTAGAACAATGTTTATCAACATACATTTTTATATGAAAATATCTTTTTGGCTCCTTTGTACATTAAAAGAAAGAATCGATCTTTTGTGGACTCAAAGATTGATATTACATTAATTATTAATGTTATTTTTAAATTATTTTATCTTTACAAAATATTTTATCAAATTTTTAAAGTGGTCAAAGTTGTAGTGGGCCGCGCTTCAATTACAATGTCAAAAGGGCTTCGCGAAGCAAGATCTTGTGCGAACCCCTGATATAAAGTGACTCGAATGCATGCAGAATCAGTTCGCATTAATCATTTCATGCAGGGATCGCGAAATTTATGGCGGTTTTAAGTAGAACGTATATAAATTTTTATAAACTAAAAGTTTATGTATTGAGTTATTCAAATAAAATTTATGATATTTCCAATGTTTGATGGTATTAATGTAGCATATTTTAGGGATTCCTAGTAAAATTTAAAAAATTTTTCTTATTCTAAAAATCGCGATTTTTTAAACATCTAATTTATTTGTCCATATATTATACGAAAATATAATATATTAGAGTTTATTACAAAGAAATGCTATTTAATATTGTGATCCTTTTTTTAAACCCAAGTAAATACTTTTTGGTCCATAAAATTTTTATCTTTCGAATTTTTTTTTTAATGCACTATGTGCTAAAAAAGTCATGATTTTAACATTGTGTTTTTATTAGTGTATTCAAAAACCGAAACCGGATACCGGTTAACCGGTTTTTACTTTTTTAAAAATAACCTATACTTCCCATTTTTTATATTTGCTAATTGTACCTTATTTATGGTCTGATACATTAGAAGTTTCAAATTGGCTTTTTTCTAGCCTTTTTTTTTGTTCTTAAAATTGCATTAAAAATTTTATTTTTACATAATCACTCGTTTAAGTATTTTTGTGTATTAATTCGCATAAAAATTGAGATTATTTATATTTATATTTATACTTATATTTATATTTATATTTATATTTATATTTATATTTATATTTATATTTATATTTATATTTATATTTATATTTATATTTATATTTATATTTATATTTATATATATATATATATATATATATATATATATATTTATATTTTATTAATATTTGTATTTAATAAAAAAATTTCGACTGCGGCTCTTCATTCTCCAAATTAAAAGTGCCTTAACTCATTTTTTTTATGGCGATTATTATAATTACTTTTTAATATACTTTATCAACCATTCTTATGAAAAGAATTTAAAAAAATTAGAAATGCTTAATCAAAAAGGAATTATAATTAAAAAATTACGCAAAATCACTTCAAAACATTGAGTAATTTTTCATATGAAATATAGCCCAAATTTGTATGGGAATTTTATGGAAATTTTTCATTGAATCGATTTGTTGGGTGTTATTTATAAATTTATATAATGGGAGCGAAAAAAATAAGTTTATAGATTTAAAAAAAGAACCTTTTATTTCCTTATTTTTCGTGTATTTAACCTCTTTGACCTTCCTTAAAGTTCAACTTAGCCTCTTTTTTCTCATCTCCTGGCAACACTGATTACAAGTTTATTTTCCTTAATAAAAATAATAATCATTTTTTATATATTTGTATTTTTAATAAAAGCCGATTAACAGTTTAAAAAAAAAAACTATTTTTCGAATAACTCGAAACCCGGTTTTCTGAAAATGTCGGTTTTTTTAATACATTAATTGTTATTGAAAAAGAGCTTTAGAAGTTCTTTTTTAAACCCATGGTTGTCATTGATAGCATATTCATTTTTATGCTTCTCGTTCATTGCTTTTGAAGTACTTCTCTTAAAACCATATTTATAAATTTTTTTAATAAAATATGATTTTAGCTTTGTTAATAGATAATAAAAATACTTACGACCATTTTCTTTCTTTCTTTCTTTTTCCTGCCAATTTTTATTAACTTCCAAAAAAAGTGTAAAACATGCACTTAGTTCTACTTTTGAATTGGTGAAAAAGTTCTTTTTTGGAGGCACTTGCTCATTTTTTTTTTTTTTTTTTGCTGCGATGTAATGCAGAAATTCACCATTAGTGTTTGGAAGCCGCCGCCGCCGTAAAATTTTCGGCTTAACTCGGCTTAAAAGCAGCCGCCGTTATTAAATTCTTTTTGTAGGAAATATGTTAAAAATTAAACTTTTTTATTATTTTAATGCAGTATTTGCCATCAATTAAATATGAAAGAAAAATATTTGCATCATTTTGAACTTCAAATAGTTATAAATCAATCAAGTATATTTGATGACTTATAATTGATTATTTTTGATGCAAATACTGTGAAAAAGTAATATTAACAGTTGCTAATAAATCTGAATGAGCCTTAATTGCCATCCTACGAGAAATCTAAAAAAACTCGTACACAAGAATTTGTCAGCTAATAAATCACTTCTATTCACTAGCGATATGTAGTTGGGAATTATCAAAATAATTGATTTAAATTCCACTATTTATTGTACTTTTTTATTTTTTAGCATATCTTAATAATTGATATATTTTTATATCGGAGCAGACCATTTCTTATTCTAATATGCGAACAATTATTCTAATCTTTTATGGAAAAATCCAAAAATATCCTTAGATCACTCCCATATTTTTTCTTATACATTTTCAATAAATTAATAATTCTTTTTATACTTTCGCTGGAAAAAATGTTAATCAAAGGGGCATGAAAATATAAAATTTTTAATTAGAAAAATGTGTGTAGTATCAGCCGGCTGACAGTCGATTTTAAGCCGCCGCCGAAGCTTTTTAATGCAAGCCGCCGCCGCCGATAAAATTCCTCGGCGCAGGTCTCTGCCCTGTGGTTAATGCGCGTGCTTACAAACTAGAAGGTTATAAGTTCAAGCCCAGCTGAAGACAGACATCAATGGAAAAATAGAAAATTAAAATATCAAAAATAAAATTAAATTAAATATAAACAAAATAAAAATAATTATTAAGGAAATTAAAGCTTAATAAAGACAAAAATAATATATAATACATAAAATTCTTTTTATTTAACTTTTTCGACCCTAATATTAGAACTTTCATACTACAGAAAATACTAGTGAATTGTCAATAGTACTACTTTCTTACGAAGAGTACAATGTGTAGCATCATATTACATTCGAAGTAACTAGTGAATTGTTATGCAGATTGTGCCAGTTTATTATTTATGATGATATATTTAGCTTCACAGTACCTTCCAAACTAGTAGTGAATAGTAATACAAAGGTTTGCCAATTGGTTACCTACAATGACATTCCCATGTTAAATTCATTAGTCAAAAACATTGCAAATTCTTAGTGACTAACGAATTCGACGTTACGGAACTATTTCGGCGAACCGTTGGGTACTTGTACTCGTAGAATTGGCATAAATGCCTTTTATAAATGGCAAATGTACCATTACGACTTTGATTGTTTTATGCTCGGCTGTGTCTATTGTTTAAGAGCGGATTTAAACAGGTGGTCTCGGCATGTGTTAAACACGTTTCAAAAGAAAAAAGCTCTATTATTATACTTCATACACATACACCTTCATGTGCACATACATTTATTTACAGATACACCAAACAACTAAAGAACGAAAAAAAAAAAAATAATTCCTGTTGTTTGTTTTTTTTTTCGGATGTTGTTGTTATGAGTAGACAAGATGATTTTTTTGGTTTTCTTTTGTTGTTGGAGATGAGTTTTGTTTGTTTTACATATTTTTTTTTCTGTTTTTGTTGTACCAACATTATGTTAAATAATAGCCTTTTGTATTTAACATTTCGTTTTGTTTTCATTTGTTCTTTATTTGTTAATTATGTTGTTGTAGTTATTTTATTTTGTCAGTGAAAAGTTTAAAGTTAAATATAAAAGCTTTTGTTGTAATTTTTTCTTATTAAGGGGGTTGAATATTGTTTTTGTATTTGGTATTGAATTTGTCTTAAATAGTTTTATTTGCATAGGTCAAAATAAACGAAACTGAAGAGGTAATAGCAAATAAGTCATTATTTCGGATATTGGATCGGTTCACATAATATAACTTATGGATACACGTATGTTTGTATGGAGAGAAAATAAGATATTAATGTTTCCAGCTCAGATGAAAATTTACTTCATTCTAAGAAACCGTTTCTCAAAATTTTCTTTCTCCTTTCGTGTACTAGATCAAAATGAAAAAGGTCTTTTTTCGGGGTTTTCGGATTCTTTTCGTATTTCTGCCAAAAAACGACATGAAAATTTAGTATCGTAAGAAAGGTCTTTGGAATTCACATTACATAATATAACAAAAATTTGCTACCAGGTACAAACGAGTCCAAAATTTTGCAATTTTTCACCAAAAAATTTTGAAATTTTATTTTTTTTACATAAATATTAAAAAAAAATTATACCCAAATAATGGAACATAATCCTCTAGCAGTTATACCGAAACGGTTTTTTGTTATATCGTCAAAAGCGCATTGTAAAGGTTTTTTTTTTGGGTTACCAAGTTTTCATATTGTTTCTTTGGCAAAATACGAAATAATCCGAAAACCCCGAAAAAAAGACCTTTTTCATTTAGATCTAGTACACGAAAGGAAAATGTGAGGAAGAAAATTTTGGGAAACGGTATCTTAGAATGAAGTAAATTTTCATCTGAGCTGGGAACATCAATAACATATCTGAAGTATTGTATATCATTAAAAAGCTTATAAAAATGCGGTCAAAATTTTTTGTTATATCGTTAAAAGCGCATTGTAAAGGTCTTTCTTGCAATACCAAGTTTTCATATTGTTTCTTTGGCAGAAATACGAAATAATCCGAAAACCCCGAAAAAAAGACCTTTTTCATTTTGATCTAGTACAAGAAAGGAAAATGTGATGAAGAAACTGTTGAGAAACGGTATCTTAGAATGAAGTAAATTTTAGAATTATGTTCACGTTGTGTTGATATAAATCTTATTTCAAGATTTAAAACAATTTTCGATGTACTTGTGTGCAATGAACAAATTGATGCGAAGGAAACTGCACAAATATATACAACCAAATATCTATGGAGAAATATGTGTGTAACAGTTCAGAAAATCCTCTATCATGGAGAAGATGTTATTAAGCATCATTTAGTACCACTTGAAGATCTATTAGAGGAAGCTCAAGAAAAAAAAAATGGACTGAGGATTACAGATTTTATAGAAAGCACAATATCAGAAAAATATTACGAAATTCTACAAATGAAGATATATTTAATATATTACTGGCAAAATCAAATGCGCTCATCTCTAGGTTTCGAAGTCAATGGAAAGTAGAACATCGAGACTTAGATGAAGAAGCAAAAGAGCTGCTAGACATAAATAATGTTGAACTAAATATGGAATATTTGCAGGCTATTTTCCAACCGAATTAATAATAATTATAATTCTATTTTATTGTTATTTCAGTTAAAAATAAACATTAATAAACTTTAAGTTATTATAAGAAATAAAAAGTTTTGTCCCTAATGATATTTAAATAAAAAAACAAATAAATATTATTTTTTGTTCAAAAACAACTGATTCTAGAAGAGTCGGTTCTTTAAGAACCGGTTCTAGTGGTACTTGTTCTAGAATTGATAAACTGGGAACCTGTTCAGAAAATTATCCCAAATATTATATATAGGCAACTAGTGTTATCAATGAGCAACTTTTTAAACAAAATTATAAATATATTAAAAATCTGTCTGAAATTCATTTAATTTATGATTGGAATTATTGATTGAGTATATAAATCAATTTATTTTTTAATTTGCATAAACAATGTCCCTTTTATTTCTAATTTTCTTGTATTTGTGCTACTTGCATAATAAAGTTTTGAATCCAACTATCGCGAATACGAGCGGTAACATCGAAAAACGGCTGCCACCATTAAATTCAAAATGTCCTTAAGCCACTGTTTTCACTTTTCTCTATCAACTACTGACTTTTTTTATGGCCATAACTAATATACCTTGACTAGTGTGTCCTTATTCAGCGGTCACACTTGTTTGTCAAATTTATATAAATAAAACTCCCATAGATGCGGATTAAAATTACCTTCAGGATATCTTAACATTATTTTTTTATCTGCTCAATATACGGAGTTAATGACCAAAATTCTTCCAATTTTTCATTAAAAGTTTATATTTTTTCGACACTAATTGCCGAATAACTGCGAAAATATTGAGCGGATAAAAAAAAGTCATATTAAGATAAGTTGATGATAATTTTAATCGGCATCTATTGGAGTTTTATTTAACTAAATTGGACAAATTGTTCTCGAGAAAGGCTCATAGCAGTCATGCTTGTAAAAAATCAAGACGTAATAGAAAAAATTTAAAGCAGATTTTTGTTCAGCTCCTCAAATTATATTTAGTTTTGTTTAAAGAAGAAAAAAATATTTTTTTACCCACCAGTGTGTCTCCACTTAATTGTAGGTATTCAAGGATAGTTTTACTCAATTGTGAATAAAATCAAGATTTGTGCATCAATTTTAATAATATATTTTATTCATTGTATTATTAGATTTATGATAAAGAATTAAAAACTGCACGGTTTCATTTCTTTAAAAAAATGTTTATGAAAAAAAAAAAAAAATTAAATTTTTATGAAGATTTTTTTTCACACTAATTTCTGAATAACTCTGAAACTAATGGGCAGTTAAAAAATAATGTTTAAATAACTTAGATAGTTTTTGTCTGCATCTTTTGGTATTTCAATTGTCTAAATCGGACAACCCGTTCTCGACTTATGGTAAAATATGCTCATGTATTCGCCTTATTAGAGGAGGAAAAGAGAGGGAAAAGAATTTATAATGAACATCAATATATATATATATATCAAGACCTGATGAAAAACTGAAAGCAGATTCGCGTTTAGTAGGTCAAATTCCATCTAATCCACATATTAATTGAGAGCAAATAATTACACGCTGCTACAGTGAAAAATCACGCGAGAAAAGGCAAATCGTACGTTATAGGCCTTATTTAAATCAATTATAAAAATTTTTAATACACCAAATTTTGAGTATTTCACAAAAAACAGTTTTTGGGTAAATTCTTGTATAAATGTATTCCTAATTCTGTTATTATTTTGTTGATTTTTCCTTTTTCTACTTCCTTGGTAAGTAAAAGGAACAGTCCTTTCAACCGCATGCATTTTTTATGTTTTCGTCAAAGATAAAAAAACTAGAAGAAATAAAATTGCTACACAATTTTTCGAGTTTTACTGCGATTTTTTTAAATTTTGTCTATAAAAGCCTATGGAACGATGTAATAAATTTGAAGGTACTTTTGTGATAAACATAATCAAATTTTGTATTTTCAAACTTGATAAAAACTGTAGAACTTATTCGATTTTATCTGTAATAACTTACTACATTTTTAATATTTTACTCAATAAGTAAAAACAAAGTAAAAATTATAAAAAAATATTTTATCTTAAAATATATGAATAATTTTTTAATAAAACTTAGAGAATAACTGATTGAGTTTTTAAGTGATTTTATATCGTTATATCTCATTTTATTCTAAACAAAATTGCGTTTCAAACTTTGTATATAAATGATATAGTCTTGAAAAAAATAACCAGAAAATTTACATTAAAGTAAAATTTTTGAAAAAGAAAAGGGAAATAAATTGAGAAATATTGAATAAACCATTACTTCATTTTAGTGTATGTAAAGGACTGATATATAGTTAAAATGCGTACGTACTTCTCAATCAATTCAAAAATCTTAAATTGACTTAAAATGTATGAAGTTACGAGATCTATAGTGCAGGAAGTAACCTAAAAATGTTTTTTTTTCGCATTATCTCGAAATTTAGAGAGTGTTTCGTTAGATCGTTTTCCGAGTGAAAATAAAAAGTGGCACTTTGTAGCAGCGTGTTATCAATAAGGAAATAATTATTAATAAGAAATTCGTCATAAAACTTATGACGAAAAAAAAAACTAAAAATTTTTTTTTGCTTAATTACATACCCGAAGTGATCAACTCTACTCTGTCAACCCTCTACCTTTCTCACTCGCTAGGCATTCGTGCTCCTTCAAATCAGCTTTTGGAATCACGGTATATTGTGGGTTTTAGGTTAAATTGGCGAAATTAAAGGTAATATAAACTGATTTTTTTTGCTTTAGTGTTAAGTAATAATACACAAAACATTATTACCTTATATTTTTCAATTACCACAGTTGTTTCATTTTACAACAAAATTTAATTCATATATTGAAGCAAAAATAAAACAAACGAAATAGTAAAAATAAAATTCAAGTATTTTATTTTTTACATTAAAATTTTTAATTTATTCAATTATCTACTTGACTGATTTAATAAATTTTTTAATTGGAATTATTTAATTGAATTTAGAATTTTTTTAATTGATATTATAATTTTGGTGAGAGGTGCAAATTTAAAAATTTTTAATTGAATAAATTATTTTGGTAATTGCTGACTTTTTTCTGTAAACATTACTTAACCAAAATTTACTTAAAACCTACATTACTCAGTCATGTTGAAATACACACACACACACACACACACACACATATATATATATATATATATATATATATATATATATATATATATACGAATCCTAACAACTATTAATTACACAAAAAATTTTTTAGCTATCTAACAATAAAGGCCAGAAAAAAAACTAAACTAAGTTAACTACAAATACAGAGTTATACTTTTCTGAATGGTGATGTTGTTTCCTTTAAATTTATTTGTAACATCCTTGAATATTGTACGAAAATATTAAAAAAAATGCATAAACTTAAAAATCATTATTATTCATTAAAACTAATTTGACCACTATTAATTCTTACAGTGTATAAACTAGGCTCAATATGTAAAAAAAAAAAAACAAAATGTAAACAAAAATTTAAAATATATCGTTACAAAAAGAGGAGAAGAATGCAAGAAAAAGAATACTTTTTTCACTTTCTTTTACTTTAGTTTTTATTATTTCTGAAAAATGGCACGTGGTAAGCCCGTTTGTGAAGAAATTCGAATTTTAGTAGTTGAAAAATTCAAGTCGGGAAAGACGTATGGGCAAATATCGACTGATCTTAAACTCCCAAGATCAGCAATACAAAGAATTGTTAAAAAATACGAAATTAGTGGAAATTACTGCAATGAAGTTTTAAAAAGAGGCCGGACCTCAAAAATAACGCCTCGAGATAAAAGAGCTTTAGCGAGCATTATTAAACAAAATCGTCGAAGCATTGTTCGCGATATAGCTTCGAAGTGGTCTGATGCTATTATAAAGCCCGTGCGACGTGAATAGACACGTCAGCAAATGAAAAATATAGGGTATAATTTTTATAAAGTAAGTTAAAAATTCATTCGGTATGTCAAGATCAGTTTAGAAAATCATATAATTTTTTTAGGTCAAGGAAAAGCTATTGCTTACCGCCCTTCAAAAGAAAAAACGCTTGTTACAGTGTAAGGAGAGACGTTCCTTGGTTCAAAGGCAATGGGACAGTATTATTTTCAATGACGAATCCAAGTTTGATGGTTGTGTTGGTGATGCTAGGAAAAGAGTAATTCGCAAAAGCACGGAGGCTTACAACAAAGACTGCTTGAAACGCACTGTCAAGTTTCCAGCTAGCCTCATGGTATGGGGATGCATGTCCTCAAAGGGTGTCGAAAGGATCCACTTCATTGATGGAATCGTAAACACAAAAAAATACATAAAAATGTTAAACGAAAATCTAATACCATCAGTAGCTAAGTTGTCTGACTGCAGCGAATATATTTTTCAACAGGATGGTGCATCATCATACACCGCTAAAAAAAACTAAAAAATGGCTGCAGGAAAATGGTATAGAGGTTCTGGATTGGCCATCATCTAGTCCAGAACTTAATCCGATTGAAAATCATGGGCTCTAATGAAAAAAAAGCTTAGAAATGACCCTCAACGGACTCTCGACGGGCTAAAGTCAAAATTCAAAAAATTTGGGACTTAATAACCCGCGAAGGTTGCCAGAAACTGATCAACACCATGCCAAAGTGAATCGAATCCGTATTAAAAAACAAAGGAGACGTAACACAGTTCTAGGTAGGAAAATATGCGACTGTATGAATTAATAGTGATCAATTTATTTTAATTAAAAATAATGGACTTTCGTTTATGTTTCTCTTTTTAAAAGAATTTTTCTTATATATGTTAGCTTTTTAATACAAATTTAAGGACAATAAAAGTATCTTTAAGAAAAAAAAATATATAAACTTTCTGGTGTAATCAATATTATTATGAGGCCAATTTCTGGCTCAATGGGTATGTAAACAAACAAAATTGCCGCATTTGAGACGAAGAGCAACCTGAAGAGATTCAAGAACTGCCACTTCATCCAGAAAAACAACGGTTTGGTGTGGTTTGTGTGCCGGTGGAATCATAGGTCCATATTTCTTTAAAAATGATGCCGGTGCGAACGTAACCGTCAATGGCGACCGTTATCGTGCCATGATAACCGACTATTTGATACCTGAAATTAAAGCTCGTGATCTCGGCGACATTTGGTTTCAGCAAGACGGCGCCACTTCCCACACATCGCATCAATCAATGGATTTATTGAGAGAACACTTCAGTGAGCACATAATTTCACGTTTTTTCCTGTGGGGATATGTAAAGTCTAAAGTTTATGCGGACAAACCCGCTTCGATTTAGGCCTTGGAGGAAAACATCACGAAATGCTCGAAAGAGTCATCGAAAATTTGACTCAACGGATGGACCATCTGCGACGTAGCAACGGCCAACATTTGATAGACATAATCTTCAAAAAATAAATGCCAAAGAATGTTCTTTCAAATGATAATAAACGTTCCCCATTAAATTTGAATTTTCTCTGCTTTTTTCTTTAAAAAAGTAGGCAACCACGAAATGGATCACGCTTTATATTACTTTTAGCCCCTTTTTACGTTTATTGCATTTTAATGGAATCATAATATAATTTATAAATTTCAACATATCATAAAGTCTACTTTGTCAGACTTATTGACTTTAATACATAATCAAACAACTGAAGTAGTCGTTCAAATCATTAAATAAATAATATCATATCAAATAAATACAAAAACAAATAATAAATAAATATAAATCTAGATCTAAACATAGAATGTCGGCAAAATAAAAAACACCTTTAGATCTGTGTTAATAATTCTTTACACAACAATTGAAAGTGTCACATTTAAAAATAAAAAAAAGACAACAACGACAATAAGTAAATAAATAAATACGAGAATACCAGCAACATCTAAACAGATCCCAAATATACAAAAACAAAGATTCAATAGTTAAATAATAAAATAAAAAAACCCATTAAAGGCTTATCGTTTTGCGTTTGTGTGTATTTAGTTTGAAGGAAATATATCTAAAAGAAAATCTAAACTTCCATGCACTACATATTTCTTGTTTTTCATTTGCTTTTTGGTTTCGTTTTTATACACCACCATCAAAAAAACAATGGGTTTCTCATTCCGTGTGTAACATTTCGAAATAATTATCTAAGACCCCATAAAGTATATATATTCTGGGTACTCGTGAAAATCTAGTTCGATCTAGCGATGTTCGTCTCTCCGTCGGTCTGTCTTTCTGTTGAAAGCAGGATAGTACTAGGGGCGGACACCCTAGATGGTCGAAATTTGGCCCTGATATTTGTCTTATATAAGGTTTATTTGGTATAGAAAATGAGCCAAATCGGTTCATAAACAAAAAAGTTATGAACCAAATACCGGAAAAACAGGGTGTCCGTCGAAACTCTTTCCTACTTTTTGGCCGATATCTTTTACAAAAAAGCATGTACATCAACGAAATTTTGTATGAATAGTTCAAGGGCTAATGTAAATTTGGAAACCAAAAATGGGCGTTGTTCGACCACTGTATCGCCTACCTCCCATATATATATATATATATATAATTTTAAAAAGTTTCAAATAGCGGCTATATGATTCAGCCAAGCCGAATATAACATTCTCATTTGTTTTCTTTCACTTCTTATCAATTTTAACCACAACTAACCGTAACCACCAAACCCATTACCTACAGTTGATAGCAAATCATACAGTTTTAAAGATATGGATTTTTACGTTTTGATATGATTCTCTGTAAGTACATTTTACATTTACCATCTAGAAGGCAATTTAAAATCATAATAAATAACCAGTTTTATTAAGAATTTCTTTAATTTTATTCAAGTCTATTTGATATTTTTTTTCATAGAGGTATTGATTTTATGGCTTTCATGTCATTTCATATGGTGTTCGATTAATATTGTTCATACAGTCCAATATATTTGATTAAAGGCATTTGCGAACGAAATTTTTTGTAATTGCAACATACTCGTAAAATTATATTTATTCGCAAATCGTTGAAATTTAAATAATTTTCAGAAGCTCCTTTAATAGATCTAGGCGTTTGATATATACAAGAGAACCTAAAGTTGTCAACACTGAAGTTATAGATATGTCATTATCGAACATCAGGCTCGAAGGACCAATAAGAAACTAATTTTCATGTCGTCTATGTTTAGCGGTACCAAAACATAATGAAATGTGTATAAAAATCGTAATGGAGGCAAAATTTTAATTTATTGCATTCTTGCAATACAATTAATATATGAGTATACAAAGACAAAAAAGTTAATTGATGAAGGTATTCAACTACAATTAATTCTTTCGTTGTTTCTAGTTTATTTTTCAAGCTACACTAAAATTTAAATAAAAATTACTTTTTATATTCAATTCAGATTATAGAGTGTGTAATAAGTTGGCAAATGAGGTCCGGACTATCGACCGTTATATACCGTTTATATAATTGACATCCTAAGAATCCAAAAATATTTATAAAATTGGTCAAAAGTTGTGATTGGTATGGGGAGAAGAATAAAATTTTCGAACAAAAAAATACAATTTTTAACCTCACCGCCTATGATTTTTATTTTCTCATTACGCCAATACAAGATTTGAAGTTCTTAAAAATCTTCAAATTCGTTGCAGTTTAGTTCACTTTTTTCATATTTCTTTTTAAAATACATGAAATTGAATCCATATGTATATCTTCGGACTTATTTGTCCGAATTGAACAAACTTTAGCTCAAATTGATGATTTTTCTTTAAAATGCTCCTCGAAAAAGTCTTAAGGACAGACAAATTGATTTTGAGGATATTTTTAATTATTTTGGATATTTTTGGGAATCGTAGATTTTCTCAGGCGTTGAAGTGTATTTGTCAAGCCATTTGATGAATTTTCGATGCAACTCACACTTCTGGTCATAGACCAAGTATTCCTTGATAATGACGTATAGACATCCGTCTGTTGGTAGCAAACATGAGAAGGATAGCATCAATCTTCGAACAACCTGAATGGCATTCTTGTATATGATTCATCTCAGGTAATTAGCTGACAAGCGATTTATTATATGTCACTAAAACCCTATTGCATTACGATTGGATGCCTTGGGATAATTCCCCACCAGTATTGCCAGGAGAGGATAAATTGATCTCTAAAAAAAAGATCAGAAAAGGCTAAATGTTCCAAAAAATAAGGCCTGAAAAAATGTATTTTTTTTTTTTTAATTTAAAACACTTATTTTATCGTTTTTATTAGTTTTTGATATTTTTCTAAATATCTGCAGATTAATATTTAAATTAAACATAGAAAAGCTGTCAGCAAAATGATCCAAGAAAAAATCGCCCAAAAACTCCCATACAATTTTGGGTTATATTTCATATGTAAAACGACCCAATGTTGTGAAGTGATTTTTTTTTTTTTTTTTGTAATTTTTGAACTATAATTAATTTTGTATTAAGCATTTTTAAATTTTTGGGTAATTTATTTTTTTTTTTTTTTTTTTTTTTGGAAGATATTTTTTTAAATATATTCATAAATATATTCTATGGTTAATGAAGTATAATATAATAATTGATAAAGTAAGTTCATAAAATTAGTTAAGTTATTTTCGATTTGGTGAATGAAGAACCGCAGGAGAAAATTTCAGTCATCTCGATTTTTTGTGCGAATGAATACACTGAAATGCTTAAATGGATGATTATTTAAAGATTAAATTAATAATATCAAATAAAAAATTAATTTCTCCGTGGTTGAAATTTTAACGTTTTAGCCTTTCTAAGACAATTTTAAAAATTAAAAAAGGCTAGAATAAAGCTAGAAGCTAAAAAGAAAATTTTAAGCCTAAAAGCAAAATGAAAGGCTATATTTAGCCTTAAAAGGGCTAAACTGGCAACACTGTTCCCCACTCAATTTAAATTTATCAAACTAAAAAAACATTAACTAATTCAAGAAACAACAAGCCCTTGGTGAATGAAACATGAAGAACTCCATCTGAAACTTCCAGAATTGAAGAATTTAGAATGAAAATTATATATAACCGAATTGATATACTGGGTCTTGAGGCATAAGGCTTAAAAGTGACTTGGCGACAGCATCCCTTGCAATACGTATTAAATAGCACTTTTTGACATTTTCAATTGAGACGATCATAACATTTAAAGTATTGAAGATATTTTTAAAATTTAAACATTAACATTAAAATGGGAGCTAGCACTTGGGGGTAAACCGATATTGAGCTTCAAGTTTTTCTTTCAAAGTTCAGTATTATTTATAATATTTTCAGTATGTAAAAATATATACATATCGTCGGTGCGCTGACGAAAAATCCTATGTGTTTTTTTATTACTTTTCAGGAGAATAAAAAAAAGTTTTATTTTGTAAATTCGCAAACTTTTATTAATTTTGGATTTTTCTATTTTTCGTTAGGATATTTATTAATTTTAATTAATTTATCCATATCTCATGGCATGCGCGAATGGCAAAAGAAATAAAAAAACTTTTCATTTTTTGTTTAATATTTTTGTCTTTTTTTTTTGTGATCCAAAAAGTTCTAGCAAAAAATAATAAGTTTTTCTGTTCTCAAGGAAATCTACACATAGGATCTTTTGTAACTTCGAAACCAGTTGAGATAATGGCAAATGCTTTGGTAGGTAAATCTATAAAAAATAACGAGGGCAACCAAAAATATGCTTTAAAAAAAGTTTTTTTAATGCGCATGTTAAAAATGCTCTTAAAATCGAAAAATATGCCCTTAACATTAAAAAATATGTTCTTAAAATTTTATTTTTTCCACTAAAAATTTAAATAGTAGGTAAATTCATGATCAAAATAAATTGATTTCTATTAGCAATGAAATACGTTTTCTTTGTGCATCAGGAAATTAAAAAATTTCTATCAATTTTTAAGATGAAAATTATTAAGAAATCTGACATGAAAAACGTGTGTGATCAGTGCTAGAAGAAAATGCCAAGAACAGAAACTGTTTGTATTTGAAAAAAAGAGGTATATTATTTATTTTAAGGATAAAAGTTAAAAGAATATTAAATAAAATAATAAAACCACATTCTGAAATTGATTCTTTAGAAATTAAAAAAAAAATATGAGTGGATTTTTCTGATTTTCTAATTCTAATTCTAATTTTAACATAAGGTCTCCAAGTAAGTGTTATCTGAATTATACTGTTATTTGTATTCCAAATAACATATTGGTTAATATTTTTGCGAAGTAAAGTCTTCTTTCATTATCAAAAATTTGATTTTTAAAATCTCATTATTAAAAACGAAACGCAGTATAAAATCGAGAATCTAGGTAATTATTGCAGACCCCAAACCGGATTGTCAAATTATCTGTATTATTGAGGCCTTTTTTCTGATTCAATTTTGTTAAAAATAAACTATTAAAATATATCTTTTATTTAATATGTCAAATTATATTTCATATTTTAAGCTGTTTATCTAAGAAAAAGACTTATTTGTCTTTTCTTAGATTTATTAAAGATTTATTAAAGAATATTGAAAATGAAGCAATTCATCTAGAATCAACTCTTTCATAAGAATTATAATAATTCTTATTGTAGTTGTACAAAAACTTTAATAAGAAAGGATTTTTTATTATTTAATTGGGATTATAGAGTTATGGAGTGGAAAGTTAGGAAATGTCGTCCGAATTACCGAATAATATCTATTTAAATGAATCTATTTTTTTTTTATTGAAATTCGAATTAACTTAACCAAGGAAATAATAAAAAATAATTTTAACTAAAAAAACAGACTTTTATAAAAAGAAAAAAAAAAAAAAAAACAATATTTAGCAAAAAATAAAACTCTCGAAAAATTTTGTATTACAAAAAAAAAATGATTTAAAAATGTAACAAACTACTCACAATAATATTACAAAAAATAAAATAAAATATCATAGTGCTGTTAACATATCAAATTTTAAACAAGTATTAAAGTGTAACCCTATATAAAATGACATTCTTTTCACACAAATTAATCAATTTGTCTGCAATTAGGATTTAACTTTGGGTTAAAATTAGATAAGTTAACGGCCCATAATATCATAATCGGGTATGTGATGGAAATCGATTTCGAAAACGAAACGAAATGAAATTGAAAAAATATGTGATGTATTTATTTTTTCATTTTCTTTACTGGTGAAAATTACAGTAAACTCACTATTTATAAGGTTTTGTTTCCTTGGTTTTCAATACATCTATATATCTTATAAAGGAAAAATAAAGCATCGTTTTATTTATTTTTTTTTTAATCGATCGAAATTCATTACAACTTTTCAATTTGAAAACGATCGATTTTCACCACATACGATCGATTTCCATCACATATCTGATTATTTGTAATTGTATTGGTTCTAACAAAGTTTATAATGCTAAACACACTCTTTAAAGATCGCATTAGTTACTACCCAGCAAAAGCTTTGCTTTCCTGGTAAGCTAGCAGGTATAATTGGAAACAAAAATAAACTACTTATTTTTTTCCTGAATAACTAGTTATTTTTGTTCGACTTGTGCACAAATTCATATAGTTGTTTTTTGACTCTAGGGGTACTAAAAAATATGTACCCAAACGAAAACAAAAATAAAAAAAAACAAAAAAATTTTGCCGTCAGTGAGACTCGAACTTGGACACACACTAACCATTCGTTTTTACTGACTAACGTCTTACTCAGTAAACCATCTCGCACATAGCTTCCTAAGTGACAAAAACTCTTTTTAGTTTAAAATACCTTTTCAGACATTTTGTTATAAAAAACTAACAGCTTCAGAATGGGGTTGAACCAACAACCTTCTGGTTGTTAATCCACGGGATTGCAGTATTACTGTTCTATTATACTATTGAGTACTTATTAATGTAATACAGAGTAGGCAAATAATAATGAAGCCTCATTACCAAGAAACTACTTTAATAAGTAGTTGTCATTACCGAAAACCAAAAAGTTTTTGCTGGGTATTGTTAAAAACACCAAATTTTTGTTGCAGTTTTAATTAAAAAAAAAGCTGATAATGTTTTTGTCAGTAATCACCCTATGATTATCCCCTAATAGAATCCACAGGCTTTACTATTTTCGTATAAATGTTACTTTGTAAGATAGCAATAAGTTTACTTTATGAATTGAAACTTGTTCATTGAATAAACGTCTTTAAGTAAAGTTCGTCTTTTGTCTCGTGTACTTAATTCGGCACTTATTTAATTCCATTAACTCTGAGAAAGTGTATGAGTCCAGCGTGCCAAATAAATTGTGGAAATTAAGTAGCTCGAGTTTTTTTCAAAAAGTTTGTAAATATATTGTATATTGTTTTGTATATTTGTGAAAGATGTCAAGTTCAATGCAGACCGAAAAACTGAGTGATAGCAAGTATCCAGGATGGTCAATACACATAAGGAGTCTTTTAATCGCTTTGGATTACTGGACGGTAGTAGATGGTATTTGTTCACCAACATCATCAGCGGAAAAAAAAGCGTAATGGAAAAATATAGACCAAAAAGCATTGGCCACTATCACGTTAAGTATTAAACCTTAAGAATTAATTCACATCAAAAAAATGCAGAACTTCTAGAGAATCATGGGAGAAACTTAACTCAGTTTATATAGCAAAAAGTCCTGCTCGGAAAATTAATTTATTTTAAAAATTAATACTTTCCAAAATACAAAATTATATTTTTTAAACACAACAAATCAACGAATTTAAAAGAAATCGATGTTTCAGTTCCTGATGACTTTATTAGCATTTTGTTGCTGGGTAGTCTAACAAATGACTTTGAAAGTTTTATTGTAGCTATCGAAAGTAGAGACAAATTACCAACGATAGATCAATTAAAGGTCAAAATATTGGAAGAACATTAACGTCGAGGCTAACAAGTTCATGAGGCTGAAGAGTACAGAAAGAAAGAAAGAAGTAAGAATAAATACCAACAAAATACAAGATATAACGTAAAATGTTATTCATGTGAGAAGACGGGACATATAAAGTCTCAATGTAGTAAGAATGAAAATGTGGTGAGTGCGAGAGAATGCGATTTATATTCAGATAATAATGAGTGGATAATAGACAGCAGAGCATCATTACACATGAGTGGAAATAAAAAGGTTTTCTCTTTATTAAAAGAGCATAAACAAAAAGTAATTATGGCTTCGGTTGATTGTGTGTATGCAGAAGGCATAGGTTATGTAAATTTAAAATCGGAGTTTACCGACATATTACGCTATGCAATGTTCTCTTTGTGCCAAAGTTAAATGCATTTTTTTTTTCCAGTGCATAAAATAATTAAGCATGGAAACAAAATGTATTTTTCTCAAGAGAAATTAAATGCAAAAACCAAATTCGGTGAGAAGATTTTTGAAGCTCAAGTCTGTCAAAAGAAATAAAAGAAAAAGATGAAAAAGTGATGGTAGCAAATTATAAATAACAAAATTGTGACATGTGGCATAGAAGATTTGGTCATGTGAATATTAATGATTTGGAAAAAATGTATAAACATAGAATTGTGCGCGGATTGGAAGTGAATGATACCGATAAGTTTTCTTATATTACATGTGCCATGTGTAAATTAAGTGTACAACCTTTTACAAGTTATGAAGATCGTTTTACAAAGAATCCATTGGAATCGGTGCACGTCGATATATGCGGTCCAATGCGTATTCCAAGAGAAGGAGCTTCACGCTACTTCATATGTTTTATAGACGATTTGTCAGACTTCTTCCTAAAGAAGAAGTGTGATGCATTGGCAGTATTTAGGGATTTTCATACAAATACAGAAAGACAGACGTGTTTAAAGCAGCGATAATGGCTGTGAGTATCTAAATAATAAATTTCAACATTATTTATCGTCAACAGGTATATCGCATCAAACAAGCGTATGTTAGACCTGGCAACAGAAGGGAGTTGCGCAAAGGGCAAACAGAATCCGGATATAAATGGCCCGTTGTTTACTGATGGATTCGGGTTTACCATATACGTTATGGTCTGAAGCTGTAAACACAGCGACGTATTTGAGAAATCGCCATCCTACGAAAGTGTTGAATAATTTTACTTCCTACGAGAATTGGTTTAGACGTAAACCTACCAGTTTTCATATACGTATTTTTGGTTGCCAAGCTGTAGCTTTAAATAAAAAACCTGGTCGCTCTAAACTCTTACTAAAGGGAAAAAGTATATGTTTGTCGGTTACTCTCAAAAAACAAAAGGCTATCTTTTGTACGGTAATGAAAGTAAAACTATTGTTATGGCGCGTAGTGTTATTTTTTATTTGAAGATTCTATATGTCAGAGAGCTGATTCAAACGAAAATGGGATCAAAACAAGTATTGAAAATAAAAACAATGATGATTAGTTTGACGTTAAAATTAAGGAGAATAATGATAACAACAATAAAGTACCAGATCAACAAATGCAGAAGGCGATAATAACATTGAAGACATCGATAATTACGAGAGCTCTGAGGATGAAAATAGAAGAAGAAGAATACTGATATACTAAATGAGTTAATAAAGGAAACGAAGACCCAATTACAGTACAGGAAGCGATGGAAAGTGATGACGCTAATTCTTGGAAAGAGGCAATGAAAAGTAAGTTCGAGACTTTGCAATACAACAAGACATGGGAGCTCGTGCAAAAGGCAATGGTAAGAACGTGATTGGTTGTAAATGTGTATTTGTCACAAAAAGAAACCCATCAGGAAAAGTGGAAAAACATAAAGCTCGCCTTGTTGCTCAAGGGTTTTCCCAAAAGTACAACTTTTACTACACAGAGACCTACTCCCCTGTTGTAAGGTATTCTTCAATTCTAATGCCGTTTGCTGTAACTGCACAGAATAATATATTGCTGAATCACATTGATGTTGTTGCTGCCTATCTGAATGCAAAGCTGCAAGAAGAGGTATATATGCGCCAACCACAAATGTTTATTGATGAACGTCATCCAGATCGTGTCTGTAAGTTTAAGAAGTCGCTTTATGGGCTTAAGCAAGCCGGTAGAGATTGGTATCGGAGATTAAATCAAAAACTTATTGATCTAAATTTTGCTCGATGTAAAATCGAAAAATGTTTGTATACAATGCAAGTAAATGGTGAGCTGGTATTAATTACTATTTATGTGAACAACATTTTGCTGTCATGCTCATCAGAAAAAACTATGAAAGAAATTGTTGCAAAACTTAACCAACATGTTGACGCGATCGACAGAGGCCCACTAAAATACTACTTAGTTATGGAAATGAAAAGATATGGTCTGAGTCGTAACAATTAAAATTCATCAAGCGAAGTATACCTCGGAACTTCTTCAACAATGGAAAATGGTAGATTGTAAACCATCAAACTCACATTTTGCTGGCGGTACTATTTTAGAGAAGTGTATTAAAGAATATTGCGGCGGTTTTAATAAGAAAATATATCGGTTCTATGAATTACCTGGCCGTTATATCCCGTCCGGATATTGCACATATTGTATTTAAGCTGTCAAGAAGGAGCATTTCTTAGCAGGCAAACATGTCTTAAGATAACTTAAGAAAGAAGCAAAAGGACTCATATCCTGGGAGTTTAGGAAATAAACTATTGTATCCCTTAGTTCTATGGAAGCCGAATATGTAGCATTGTGCTAAGGTGCCAAAGATGTGGTAGCATTCTTTTGGAAATAGATTTTCCGGACTACACTAAAACATCAACAACAATTATGTTTAACAATTCAGTTGCACATAAAACAAGCAAACATATAGAAATACGCTACCATTATATTAGAGAAAAATTTGAGTCAAATGAAATTATTATTCAGTATGTCAGTACTAATGAAAATATTGCCCATTTGTTTACTAAATGTTTAGGAAAGGAAAAACATTTAAAATTCTGTAATATGATGAACATAACATTTTAAACAAAATTTTATATTATAAAATTTTTGTAATTAAAATAAAAAAATTTATGTTTTGTAAAGTATTTGGACTGAGCAGAATTATGTTAGTAATCACCCTATGATTATCCTTTACTCCAATTATTTAGGGTAACTGGTTACCTAAAATAATAAAACTCCTAACAAAAAAATTATTTTTATTGATACTGCTAATATGGGAGCCATTATCTATTTTGAATCGAGTGAATTCGTCGATTCACAATTTTTAATGTTGCCGTTTTTTTTTTTTTTTTTTTTTTGTCACTATATCGGCGAAGTGTAATCTTTACATCATAAAAATAATTGTAACCTATCAGGGTTAATACAATTTGTTACTGTGATTTCTACTTACATAAAACTTCATTAGTACTTATGGTCAATTACGAACTAATATTTGGCCTTCAGATTTACAGTTTTTAAAATCACCATCGTCTATTCCAAAATATTTGTTATAGAAATAAGTATAATCTTTCAGGGTTAAATTGTACATAATATAAAAAAATTCCCAAACTCCTAAGTCAATTTCCATTAGTTTACGTAAATAGGTACGTACGTAAGACTATTTTCATTTTCTTTATCTGTTAAAATGTTCATATGTACGTACATTTGCCTAACAATTACTTTATATTTATTTATATTTGTATTATTACCCTTTTAAAATAAAAAAATCTTCAAGTATATTTTTTATATTGTTTGTATGAGACCCACTAATGAATGATAAGATTTCTTTTCTAATCACAGCCCATTACTATTAAATATTGACATATCGAAAATTCTATTGTTTTATAATGACAAATTTATTATTTATGAAATTAATCGTTTGACTGTGATTCTTATTTATTTTCTTTTATGATTTATTTATTCAACTCTTTAGTTTTTTTTTTTTATGACGTTTATTAATATTTAGTCGTTCAATACACTTAAGAACTTAAGAAGTTAAGAAAATTATATATAGATCGTCAATAAATTTATAGGTTTGAGTTATTGATAGTGAAGTTGATATTATGAAGGAAGTAACTTTAAATAAATACGAATTGTTTAAGAGTTTCTGGGGGGTGAGGGAGTAAAAGATGGGGAATATTTGAACTTTGTTTTATCTAGTTTCTTTAATTAATAGGAGTTGTAAATTATTTTAAAAAATAATAAGTGTATTAAAATATTACAAGATTTGAATTAAGTAAAATTTGTAATTGAAATGTATAATACTTATTTACTCGTATAATATAAAAAGGAATAAAAATAGCATAAAATAGTACCTTATGTTTTGCAAATACCTGCAATTTTACTTTATAAAGACCTATGGGGCAGAATCGAAATTTTTTGGAAATAAATCTGTAACTTCTGATCGGCTGGTTGAATTGTCATGAAATTTGGTATAGGCGTAGCGGAGAAGTGTGCAATGTTAAGTTTTGAAGGGGGGCACAACAAACCCATCAGGGGCGGAGCTAAGGGGGCTCAAAGTTAGGTACCTCTGACATAAAAAATTTTTAATCGCTTGCCAAATTTTTTGTTCGATTCAGCCCCACTGTGGATTATTATAATGTACAATTCGTATTACATAGAAACCTTAAAATAAATCGAAGTCATATAAAAATTGTAATCTTAGGTTATGAAATGAAAGCATTTAAGGAAAAATAGATTTTTAAATATACACGAAAAATGGGATAATATGCACAGAAATATGCAAAAATACCCTCAATATGCATAGAAAAACCGACAAATTTTTGTGTTTTTTATATAAAATACATACACATAAATATGTATATTTCTATCTTTAAATCTCTGACCGTTTTCAATTTTTTATAATAAAAATGAAAATTTACATTAATAGATTTTGATAAAGTCCGATCGAAACCGAATCGAACCTAATATCCGGCCAAAAAATCGAATATATACGACCGAATCCGAAACGAACCGAAACTATTTAATATGTACTAGTATTTTATTGTTTTTGTTTTTTATGAAAATTGCTATGTATAAACTTAAAAGTGTGTTTTAGGCGCTTAAAAAACGCACTAAAAATTTTAAAATATGCAGTTATTTGTTAACTTTTATTAAAAAAAAGAACGTAAAATTATAATTCAGTATCATATTAAATTAAAAATAAATATACAGTAAAGATCTTAGACTCCTTTTGTACATATAAAATTATCGTTCGACATCAACAGATATGATGGATGCATTTTCAAATGATGTTGAAAGATTTTATTATTTCATCGTTTGAAACTGAAATTGTAAGAACTATATAGACAACATTTCTTTCGATGGCTGTGGTCTTAATGATAAAACGTTTTTTCTTAAATGATATTAAAAGTAGCTCTATACAGCTTATTGAGCTCTCAGACTAAATAATCTCATTGATAGCTTTTTTAAAAAGAATTAATCAATTCTCGATATTTTACAAAAATGTATGGCAAACAAAACAAATGTTTCATATACATAACTCGATATTACATCAACTTGTGCTACCTTCAGATAAATGACTGACAATTTCACCCTAAAAGTCTGTATTTATCTCTATGTTGTAGGCTATCCAAGGGCTGAGATACTTTTTTCACTAATATTGTTTTGTTGAATGTTTTAGTACAATACTTCTCCCAAAACAAAATAATTTTTTCTGTGTAATTTCGCATCCTAATAAGAAATAAATATCCACAGAAAAAATAAAAATGGCTTTCAATTACGAAATTGCTTATATCAATTAAAATTTTGTTTGATTTTGCTCCAATCATCAAAATGATAGCATTAATTAAGCAATATAATTGTTTTTTGTATAAATTTCAATTAATTTTTTTAATCAAAAAAATTAAACGCATTATTGGAATTTTTCTAAAATTTAACTAAAATGTTAACTAATACAATTAAAAAAACTAATTTAAAAATTGCCAAAAATGTTTTAGCCAATAAATATATATAAAATTGGTTCCAAATTATTTATTTAAATATTTGAAATATTATTTAAATAATAGTGATGTACATATGTATTATCCAATTAGGTGTTTGGTCTTAAAAATAATAAATTGTTCTTATTTCACTAGAAGATCCGATGCAAGTTCTAATTTTTTCGGGATGTTCCAAAGAGAAGTTAAATGCCTGTATATATATATATATATATATATATATATATATATATATATACATATATATATATATATATATATATATATATATATAATGGGTGAGATACTTTTTTCAATAGCCTTTTTTTGACAGATCACGTGTGAGTCGTGTTATGCTGTCACGTTATTTTTGTTTAGTATTGTTTAGTATTTCATAATGGAAAAACTTACGCCTGAACAATGTTTACGAATCGTTCAACTTTATTACGAAAATTCACGTTCTGTGAGGAATATGTTTCATGCACTTCGCTCAACTTATGGTCAACATAATCGGCCTACTAAGCGTTTTATTCGCAACACCATCACCCCTTTTGAGACCCAGCATTCATTATTGGATAATATTAGACCATATAGATCACGTCCAGCACGCTGTGAAGAAAATATAGCGGCCGTAGCTGAGAGTGTACACGAAGACTGTGGAGAGTCGAAACGGCGCCGTTCACAGCAACTCGGACTGACATATGGAACTACTTGGCGCATTTTATGTCGAGATCTTAAATTGAAAGCGTACAAAATACAGCTTGTGCAACAACTGATGCCGCTCGACCTTCCCAAGCGAAATCGCTTCGCTCTATGGGCTCTTGAAAAGTTCCAAGAAGATCCGACGTTTTCGAGGCAAATTTTGTTCATCAATGAGGTCCATTTCTGGCTCAATGGGTATGTAAACAAACAAAATTGCCGCATTTGGGACGAAGAGCAACCTGTAGAGATTCAAGAACTGCCACTTCATCCAGAAAAAACAACGGTTTGGTGTGGTTTGTAGGCCGGTGGAATCATAGGTCCATATTTCTTTAAAAATGATGCCGGTGCGAACGTAACCGTTAATGGCGACCGTTATTGTGCCATGATAACCGACTATTTGATGCCTGCAATTGAAGCTCGTGATCTCGGCGACATTTGGTTTCAGCAAGACGGCGCCACTTTCCACACATCGCATCAATCAATGGATCGATTGGCCACCAAGATCATGTGATATCACACCGTTAGATTTTTTCCTGTGGGGATATGTAAAGTCTAAAATTTATGCGGACAAACCCGCTTCGATTCAGGCCTTGGAGGAAAATATCACGCGTGACATTCGCCAGTTACCAGTCGAAATCCTCGAACGAGTCATCGAAAATTGGACTCAACGCATGGACCATCCGCGACGTAGCAACGGCCAACATTTGATAGACATAATCTTCAAAAAATAATTGCCAAAGAATGTTCTTTCAAATGATAATAAACATTCCCCATTAAATTTGAATTTTCTTTGTTTTTTTTTAAAAAAGTAGGGAACCTCGAAATGGATATATATATATCACCTTTAAGATCTAAGCATATGTTCACATACAAATTAGTTACAAACGATCAGAATTTTTGGCTAAATAAAATTTAACTCCTGTATTAGGAATATATTGTCCAAAATATTTTTCTTTTTTTAGGAATATTTTAAAAGCTGTCAAATTTTGAAAAGTAATTTTAGAATATTAATTGTATAAATTAATAAAAGAATTTAATTTGTAGAAAAAATTAATTAACAAATTACTAGAAAAATTTTATTAAATAATTTTTTCTGTGTGAAACCTTCTGATGACGCACCTTTTACAGTAATCAACGTACTTCTGTGACTGTTAGTTTTGGAGCAATGGCTTACCACATATTAATTTGTCCATGGTATTTTTAATAATTAAAAATATTTTTTAGCTCTTCTAAAATTTTTGAAATGTAGACTTAAGTCGTTTTACCAAAAGTCCATAGAATATTGCACTAAATATGATATGATATATGCATTTATATCAAACTATGCGAAAACTTGCATTTTCAATAAAATATGCATAAATATGCACTAACAAATCGATGTCATTTTAAAGCAAATTCTTTAAGATATTTAGTTTACTCTGCTATAGGAGTAAAGGCAAAAAACATGCATTTGCATGAATTTTCGGACTTTGATATTTACCCCTCTTGCCTATTAAAATTGCTATACGCGTGAACTCCAACCAACTTAAATTATTACAGTACCTCTTGTTTTTTTACTCATACAAATATATAAGTATGTGTCGAATAGTAATTAATTACTATTCAGCAATTGTTATAAAATAATACAAGTGGAAAGAGACATACAGAAAAAAAAAACAGTTCTGTCACATTATTAATTTGGAAAGATTTTAATGTATTTATCTAAAAAGTCCCCATATTCGGCCAAAATTTAACCGAAAACCTAATATTAGCCGAAACTGATTTTTTATAGTCATATTTGATACGCCTGATTTGTTTTTTTTTTTTTTCTTTACATTTTTTACGAATTATTCAAAAAGTCACAAAAAATCTTATACAAACCAATTGATTAAACTTCAAAAAATTACTAAAAAATAGCCCTTTTGTTAAGAATAATTTTTTATTCATTATATGAAAATTTATGCAAAGATTTGTAATATAAGCATTTATTGCAAAATATGCAGAAGTTTATTTTCAAGTGAAAAGCTTTAAAAACTTGCCCTGATTATAACCGTTATTTCCTTTTTCTTTATTAGCTTTTTAAAAAAGCTTTTATGGACATTTCATCTTGAAACATTTTTCATTATACATATATATCGTCACCGAAAATGCAAAGCAACGTAGCATCAACTTTTTTTTCAAATTCGGGTTTTTGATGAAATGTAGACTATTATTCAAAAATAACGATTATATTCATGAAATTCAAAACAACGTATCTACAAGTGAATAATTTTCATAAGTCATAAGAAAATTATAACAAAATAATTTATTTTTTTTTATGAATTTAGATTTTTATACCACTGAAGTTATACAAAGAAGATTTTCTTCTTGTAACATAATTATTTCCTTTGTAAGATAAATTTTTCTTTTTACAGAAACTAATGACAGAATTCTAAAAAATTACCATAAAAAAATAAGAAAACTACTTCATTTGCTGGCAAGAAAACCTCAAAATTTTGTTAATTATAATTCTTGCTAAAATTTGTATTGATTTACGTCTTTTTGGTTTCAGAAAATAAGCATTAAAAAGGAAAAAACCATAATCTACATAACTTGAAAAATACTTAAAATTATTAAAAATATTCTTCACCAATATATTGGCCAATATTTAAGGATCTAAAAATTCAAAAATTTTGTTCATTTGATTTTAGAAAGCTTTTTGTTCCCCCTGTAAATTTATGAAAAGTAATGTTACGTTGTTTTATATTTTCGGTGACGATATGTACGAGTATGTAAGTATGAATAAGTCATCATTATATCATTTATCTTTTGCCTTTAAGTGTTTTCTATACTTATTCGAAAAAAAAACAAACAAACTCTCCTACACAATCATCAAAAACAAGAAGAACAACCTCAAAGGACATTATTTGACAAAAAATGAAATAAAAATCCTGGTTTTATTTATACATTAATACTTACTCGTATTTATGAAGTAACATATAGTATTCTCTCATTCGTATATTTATTTAACAACCAACAATATTTCTTTGATTATACCAATCTACCCTAAAGAAATATTATTTACCTCTTTTATAAACTTTTTTTATGTTTTTGTAAAAGCACTTAAAATTGTTTGTTTATAACTTTGTGTTGTTGTTGTTGTTGTCTCTTCGTTTTAAATTTTAAATCAGCCCGAATTTTGTGATGAAATAAATCCTATGGCTTTGCTCTTAAGTAAAAGAGAGTGAAGTGAAGATTACAAATAAATATTATTTTTGGAATACAGAAATCTTGAAATATTTAAGAGCTAAGTTCACATTAGCCAAATATTTGACACGAAATATTTGGTCGTGTTTTCCTGCAATTTTTTAAAACTAAATACAGAGTTGAGTTTTTCGTTCACATTACATGCATTTATTTAGCGTAGTTTTGTTTGATGAAACAGCTATCAAATATCGTAAAATACGAGAAGGGTGAAAAAATTTTAAACCTGTAATGATTGGATGCAAACACTATTATGATTTTAATAAAAAATATTAATATATTGAAAGTTTTATTAAAAAAAAAACTCTATTTTAATATATAAAATATAAATTGTTCATTTCTTTTTTTGTTGATTTAAAATTTAAAGATAAAAATAACAACATTGGATGATGAAGATGTCAAAATTTTATTCAAGTCGGTTCAGCCGTTTGAGAGTTTTAAAAAGTGGGCTTAAAATAAGGGGGCCATATCATATCAAGAACCAACATAATCTATAACATTGTGCAGTGCCAGCACTATTTGTGTATCAAATTTTATATAAATAGCTTCCTTAGTAACGTGAAAAATTGAAAAAAAATTTTTTGGTTCTTTTTTTTTAAGTAGGCGTCAATGTGTGACATCCAATCGATATCTAACATAGCCTATAACCACCTCCGGCACTAGTACTAACTGTGTGTTAAATTTCGTGAAAATCGGTTCAGCCGCTTAGACGTGATTAATACACAAACAAACAAACTTATGTTATAATATATATAAAGATTAGTGTCATTGACGACTGGCCGGCGGTATTTCTATCACTCTATAATATTAATATTAATAGGTGTTAAAGATGAAAAAATTTAAAGATAAAAACAACAACACACACTAGCTACACACTACCCACACTAGCTTTTGTTTGTCCCTATATGTTTTTAAGAGATCAAATAAAAATTCACCCAAAATAATGGCAAATGTTTTACATCTTGTGTTCACATTTGCCACATTTTTGATTTAAGGCAAATATTTTTGTTCGACCAAAATCAGTTGTTTTCTTGTTTGGTTCGTAAAAATATTTGGTGTTCATATAAGGCAAATCAAATGTTTTGTAAACATCGTCAAATATTAGCTTAATGTGAACTTAGCTTTACAAACAAATAAATGTACAAATGCATAGCGACACACAGCCACACTTACATTATAGTATAATGGAATAAATAAATGAATTTCAAAGAGTTTTATTTTATGACCATAATACAAAAATAATAAATAAATAAACAAATACAAGAAGTACAAAAGAAGGATATAGAAACATTTTAAGATTTTAAAACCTAAAAAACTATTTAATGTCTTTATAAGTCCTTGTACGAAGTTTGTTTGCAATAAAATAATAAATCACTCGCTCTCAAGTCTAAAACAAGGCAATGCGATGTCATGTCTTGCAAAATTGCCCTATATTCTGAAAGGCAATTGTTGACTGCACATGTTTTATGTCATTGAAACTGAGAACTCATCATGGGGTCTAGAAGACCCCATATTACACCTGTCTTAGACTTATATTATTCAATTAACACAGTTCTTTAATTTTACATCAAAAGTTAACTAAAATATTCAAGCAAAAATAAAATAAAAGAAATAGAAATAATAAAATTCAAGTAACATTTTTTTCTCATTAAAATTTTTATTTCATTCAATCATCTACTAGACTGATTTAATAAATTTTTTAATTTGAAACATTTTTCTATTTTTTATTTTTTACAGTTATTAGTAATTGATTTAATCATTTTGGTGAGAGGTGTAAATTTAAACAATTTTTAATTGAATGAATTATTTTGGTGTTATTTTTTTCTGTGTATGGTTTTAGTAAGGTGGAATAAGGAAGAAATAAATATAACCCAGGAAAATAAGATGAAAAATTTAATAAACATCGGAATTTGATGGAGGAAGGCGAATTTTACCATAATGATACGTTTATAAATGCTATTAAAAATCAAAATTTAATCAAACATTGTAGGGTCAGGAATTTTTTCAGTTTATATTTGTAATTTTAGCCCGTATCTTATTGCGATTGTAATTTTAGCCTGCAACCTTATTGAAAAATTCACACTTGAGGCCACCTTAACCATAAAGCAATTTCTCGACAATATATGAAACAAAAGATTATCCTTAATTATCCCTATAGTTTCACTATACCGTTCTGAAATGTAAAAGGAACTAAAAACATTAAAACAAATATAAGATGCTCTAGAAAAAATTTTGGAAATTTTGAAGTCTATAAATATTGTAATTACTTCAATATAAGAACGATCTGGCGTCTTCTCCGAAGAACTTTGAACAAGCATAACGAATCATCTTCCGAATAAATGCAATGTATTTCAAATTGTAACACTCGCTGTCCGAGAATTATGTTACTATATCACAGAATATTTATGAGAATACTAGCTTTTTCCGGTGAGCTTCATTAGTTCTTGTGATGCGATAACTAATATTTACGTTATATGGGGGCTTGTATTCCCCCTGGATCTATCCTTACTATTTAAAGTTTGATATGAAAATTATTTCTAAAACTTTTTAACGCTTACTTAATTACCGTGATATGCTCCTTTAAATACGCATAAATTAATATTTTCTTTGCATGGGCGTTACCTCTTCCCTTGGACCTATCCATGCTATTTTTGTTATATGATAAGATAAGTGGTTCCCACGAAGTTTGAGATCTCTCACTATAATAGTTCCTTAGATACGCCATAATGAAAATTTGTTTTGTATGGGGCGGTACCACTCCTCCTGCTCCGATCGAAAAAATCGAATTTAGAGACACATTGGATGATGATGATGATGTGAAAATTTTAAGCAAATCGTTTCAGCCGTTTGAGAGTTTTAAAAAGTGGGCGTAAAATATGGACGCCGTATCCTATCAAGAACCAACATAGACTAAAACATGCTTCAGTGGCAACACTATCTGTGTGTCAAATTTTATATAAATAGCTTCCTTAGTAACGTGAAAAATTGAAAAAAAAATTTTTTTTTGTTTTTTTTTTTATGTAGGCGTCAAATGTGTGGCATCCAATCGAGATCTAACATAGCCTATAACCACCTCCGGCACTGGTACTATCTGTGTGTCAAATTTCGTGAAAATCGGTTCAGTCGTTTAGACATGATTAATACACAAACAAACAAACTTATTTTATTTTATAATGTATATAAGGATTGGTATCATTGACTACTGGCCGGCAGTATTTCTGTCACTCTATAATATTAAAAAAAAGCTATCTAGGTGTATCGGCTATCTGACATTACTTTACTTTGGGTCACTATAGTAATGAACAGTAAAAGTAGTATATTTAAACATTTTCGTCACGAAGCTGAATATATGTGGGTCTATTTTAACGATAAAAGCACATTGCAACTTATAAGCTGTACTCAGAAAAAAATGTCGGGGTTATTGATAGCATTATTATTTTTTATATTTTGTTAATATATATACATATTCAATATTAACAAAACTTGTGTTGCCATGTGAGGAGTTAAGAATGGCTTTACACTACTTACATATTAGCTGAATAACCCATTATTTTAATGCGGCGATGACATCAGTTACAACTACTTACCTTATATTATAATAAGCAGGCATTTTAGAATGCCATTACTACAACTAATTACTTTCAAGCTGTTCAAATATAAATTATTGATTTTAAAGTATTACTAAAATTATTATTAGTAAAAACAAAAGTAACTAGTTACATTTTAGGTTACAAATAACTAATGAAATGTCCGGACATAAAAAGCAAGTTTTTATTTTGATTTTATTTTAAACGAAAAAAATTTATAAATTTTAATTTTAAAAACTTAATAATGCCCTAAAATATAATTAAAATAATTAAATAAAAACAAACTGAATCAACAAGAAAATGTATTTTTAAAAATCTGATCATAAAAAGTTAATTACATACCAAGTTATAAATAAGTAGTTACTAAACTACTTCTGCGTTATGAAGATGGTATGTTGTTGTCATTGAAAATTAACTATATCCTTAACCACATGTCATTACCAAGTTTTTGCTGGGCAATATCTATAGAAGGCATAATATTATTGTTGTGAGCCTGATTGGCGTTAGAATTCAAGTATTTCCTTTATTTTATTTTAGTAAAAAATATTTTAAGAAATATATCATATAATGAAGTTTAATACAAAATTTGTATATTTCATTTTAATCATATTTCATTTAAAATTAGTTTACAATATTTTGAAGACAGTTTAATATATTTAAAAAATACTAAAAATTGTTACCATTAAGGATACTAAGCATTTCATTAACACATAGATGACTCTTGCTAAGAAATGTTTTCCTGATAACATTATAAATCGGACACACTCCTAAGAAGTGGTCTCATCTTCATTTAAGTTACAGATTGTGCATAAAGTTGTTATAATTTTTTAAAGAATCTGCCATTTAAGTCCAGTAAACCTTCTCTAGATTTGATAAGAAGACAAGTAATACATGATGTCAAATTATAAGCCAATACTGGAGTGACGTTGTAATTAAGTTGAGAATACATATCGTGATTTTGTGAACTCATTGCATTTATTACATAATCTTCATGTTCCTTTATTTTCAATGTCGGTAGTATTAATGGGTCTCTAAATATAAGAAAAACATGAAAAAACCGACTAAATTTTGTCTTAGTTGAACAAATCAAGAAAAAGTTGGAAAGTGATGTCCAATAACTCTGCAAATGCACGGTACTAATTTTAAGGAGACATAGATTCTTATGCAAACACATACTAGATAACATTTGTGAGATATCTGGAACCTATTGGATATCTCGCAGTTACAGGTTAGATCCAGTATATTTTTCATTAGTATCTAAATATGATCTAAAAGATATTAACTTTTTAGATCATATCTACTCTACATGACTGCTTGCACCCGACGAGATACTATGGTAGCCAACCATTGAAAAATATCCAAAAGTCTCAATTTAACTTCATTGCTTTGCAGTCATTTATATCGAAAGATGACTTGAAATTGAGGATGGAGATATTTAAATCAAAGAATTATTTGATAGCTATGTGGTCGACTATATAAATAATATTTGTCTAGAGAATATTTAGTTAGGTTACGTTACCAGTACCTAGTGAACTCAGACGCAATCCACGATCCTGTTTTTTCTTAGCATATCCCGCGGGAATGTCAAAAAAGGGCCTCAGGCCTTATAAATACACGTCGATTACTTCTATTGGCTAGACAATCGGCTCTATCATTGCCAGCGTAGTGTTATCCAGCATAGTGTTACAGTGTTACGCGCACCTAGTATGTTCAAAGAAGTTTCACAGTCATAGACAATCTTAGACTTAACTTCTTTGGATTATAAAACCATTAACGCAGCTTGACTAACCGACATTATAAATATTCTCAGCACCCTCGTTCCTCTCTTCAAACACTCTTTGGCGCAAATTTCCACCTGGAAGATCGAAAGGTATTTACTCATGAGTAGAGCCCTTTGAAAATTTGGGCCCAAAATACTCACCACAGTGTCACTCTTTATCTGTTTGGAGGACATAGAAATTACTTTGGAACTTAAGGAAGGGTCTTTAACCCTAATAAAAAGGTCGTTTTCAAAGCACTTTAATATCAGCAAGTGTCCTACCAGCCTTAAAGTGGAAATTCCAGGCAATCTTAGTACACTATTGCAAGCTTCATCATTCACTGTAGTGTGTAAAGAGGAATATGTAAAAAGCCCCAGAGCTATGTTAGGACAAGTTGTCATAGCTAATTATCACATTCTAAAATATAGTGTTCTTTTAACATTTTTTTTTTTTTTTGGAAATGTAATTAGATTTATGTTATATAGAATTTGTACATCAAAAATATTGTCATAATTCCTCTTGCAACACTATATATTTCAACATACCATTCCGATTCCGACATAATCTCTCTTATAAGGACTTATTGAGAAGTTACTACAATAACAAGAAGGAATATATATATATATATATATATATATATATATATATATATATATATATATATATATTCTATACCCTACCTTCTCCGAATGAAGAAACTTAAGTATGGGTAAGTCCTATTTGCATAATCTGACGAATTTGTCGGTTACAGAAATTGTTAAATATACAATTCCTTTACAATTTGCTATTTCTGGGTCCAGGGAAAATTAATAATAATGATTTATTATTAAAGGATTTATTTTCTCAAATTCAAAAGAAAATTAAATCTGTTTTAAAGAAATAATAGTTAAATTACATATTTCTAAGGGAATTCCCACTATACACGGAAGGCTAATATAACAAATATTTATTAATTTTAGGTATTCTAACTTTTGGCTGGCTTTTTATATTTTTCACACATTTTTATAGCAAAAATACTCTTAATAAAATTTGATTTGATTAAAGATATATTATAAATGTTTAAAGTCAAATTGAAGTCTCTTTATCGATTGTAATAGTCCATTAAGCTGGAAGGATAATTGTATTTGATATCTAACAAAATTTACGCAATACATGCTTTCAAAAAGAAATTTTTGTTATGAAAATCTGGCGGATTTGTATAAAAATATTTAGAAAAAATAAAAAATTTTCAATGGTAATTCGAATAAGAATCAAAACGATCATATTGAAAAGCTCATGGATTTTTTATTCAGGGGAAAATTATGATACAACCCAGTTGGGTAGATAACGAGAAAAATAGAAGGAATATCTGTATATTGAAAGACAAGCTAAATAGCATTATTAGTTTCGCCCAAAATTGTATATGTTATTAAGGATTGAACAATGAAAATCTCACTCGGGTGGGTTTTAGCCGTGCAAGGTTAATAGAATACATCAGGGAAAAATTTTGTGCTAGATAAGATCACAATTTATGTAGTCGTGTAATGACAAGAGCATTAATTTGACACATTAGTCTAATTAAGTATATTTCATAGAGCGGGACAATACAGTTTGCTCTCATAGGATAGATTATTTTTATTATCATTTTTTTTATTTACATAAAATTTTTAAAGCAGTTTAATTTTAAGAATTTTTTAATTTTCTGACTATGATTAAATAATTTTTTCACTTCCATGAGGGTGAATATTATTAGTCTTTCTTTTATTGAATATTAGAAATACTTCATAATATCTAAAGTCAAGTTAAAAAACATACATTTTCTACATATGTATATTACTACAATATTTTTGTGAAAATCTGTCTATATAGTTACATACAAATAAACATATGAAGGCAATATACAACATGTATATTCATACTTTCATATTTATCTATGTACTAATAAATGTATATTCATAAATACTCGTGCCATTTTGTTTATAATATGGAAAGGGATGATGTTGGAGCATCTATGTGAGCTTATAATAAATTTCTTTTTGTACAAGTGAGGTCGTCATATATGTATGTTTGTATATGTATGTACCATTTTCTTTATATGGGGGTTTCTTTATTTATTCTATACTTTTTTTTTAAATTTCAGTTTTGTGTACTTTAGTTATATTTACCTTTGGTTGGTTTGTGTAATGGTATAGTATGGTTGTATAAATAATGGCAACATACCAACGACAACCACTGTTTGTTTATTTGCTTGTTGTTTTTTCACATTTTTTACGTAATAAAGTGAAAAATACATAATAATAAAAAATAAAAAAAATGAAAAATTATTCTAAAGTAAAGTGCAGATACCTTTTGTTCAAAATAAAAACATCTCTAAAATACTTTATTTTTTTTTTCTTTTCGTTGTGTATATGTGTTTAGAGATTGTTTTTTTTTTATTTTTGTATAATTTTCTACTTTTGGTAAAGGTTGCCAAAAAAAAAAAAAAGAAAAAAAATATTGTTATAATTTTTTTATGATATTCATTGTTGGCGAAAAAAAATATTGGGTAAACTAAAAAAAAAAAAAAAACAATAAGAATTTTTTTTTGTGTACACAACAAATAAATAAAAATAAGTTAATACATATTTTATGTATGTTTTACAAAGTACCTACAAACAGTGATGAGCATTATAAAAGCAACAACATTTTGGCGGAAGGTCTCCATATACTGCAAATGTTGACAAACAAAATTTTTATAAAAATCGAAAGAGATTTCCGAAAACCCAATGTGGACTTGAAGTGGGGATATATTTATTTTTTAGAAAATTCAGCAGGAAAAATAATTTGACAATTAATAGGAAAATGCTTATCGTTAAAATTGTTTATTAAAAATACTCTAGTAATTTATGCGTTTTAAAGCACTGATATAATTTAGCCTAATATACACTTTTTAATAAGGATGATAACTATTGGTACTAACTTAAAGCTGCATTACTCTACCGTAATTGGAAATGTAACGAATTAGCTGACACCATTTGTCGACTTTTTGAATAGTCGAATTTTCGACTTTTTTAAATTTTGTAATAGTCGACTTTTCTACTATCGACTTTACCGACTATTTTCGACTTTTTCGATTTTTCAACTTTTTGACTATTTTTGACTTTTTCCGACTTTTCGACTTTTTAACTATTTTCGACTTTTCGACTATTTTCGACTTTTCGACTTTTTTCGACTTTTTCCGACTACCATCGAGATTTTTCGCCTCCTTTGACTATTATTTGTTATTTGTCTTAAAAAAAAAAATAAAAAAAATATTTAAAAATACCACACATCAAATATATTAATTAATTAACAGCAGCTTTAACATTTGGCGATTTTAGTCTCCAATTGCGCCATTTTCAACCACCTGGCCATTTTTTTTGGTCCCTTTCTTAAAGTGGAACTAAATGAAGACTTTTTAAGACTATGTGATAAATGACGAGAAACTAAGTTATTTGAAATATTTCGACCCATTATATACTAATTCCAATGAAGAAATTAATTATATTGAGATTGTTTCACAGTATAGTAATGAAGATCCCGAAGAATTTATGAATGAACTGAAACTGTTAAAAATTAAAGCTAATTATAAAGTTTATGAACAACTAAATCAAATGCCGAATGTTTTTGGACCAGATAGGGAAAAATAAAAAATAGATTTGGTAACTGCTTATATTCTAATATATATTTTTACTTTGGTTCATAGCAGTGCCTCTGTGGAACATCTTTTTTCCAAATTATCACTAATAAAAAATAAATTGTCCAACAGGCTTAAGGTCGACACTTGTGAATTCATGCTTTCAGTTCTAAATTTGTTAGACGGGAATTTGTAAGACTCCCAGTGAAGAACTCGATTCCAGTCAGAGGTTCAATATTTTATATTCATAAAATGTTAACTATATTTATGAGAAAATTTTTATTTTTGCAATAATAAAAATTATTATAAGTAAAATATTTTGTTATTAATGAAATTGGGTTTAGTAGTTCTTCTTAAAATACAATATCTTTTGTTTTTGTTTTTAACAAATAAAAAAAATTCAATGAGTTTTTTTAGGCACTGAAGCAGTTGCACCCTTTTTTCGAAGAACCCCTTTTTTGGCGACTTTATTTTTTTAAATCCCCTTTCTTTGGACACATTTTCTCAGCGGATTGACAAACAATATATGCTATGAAAGTTCTAATTACACACAAAAAAATGTTTTTAGGACACTATTTCCAACAGTTGGATGAAATAAAAACTGCTAAGAAAATATTCCTTTTAAGTGAAGTAAATTTTTTCGACTATTTTCGACTTTTTCCGACTATTTTAGATTTTTTTCCGACTTTTCGACTATTTACGACTTTTTCCAACTTTTCAACTTTTCCGGCTATTTTCGACTTTTTCCGATTATTTTCGATTTTTTCCGACTTTTCCACTATTTTCGACTTTTTCCTAACTATTTTTGACTTTTCGACTATTTACGACTTTTTTCGACTTTTCAACTTTTTCGGCTATTTTCGACTTTTTCCAATTATTTTCGATTTTTTCCGACTTTTTCACTATTTTCGACTTTTTCCTGACTATTTTTGACTTTTCGACTATTTACGACTTTTTTTCGACTTTTCAACTTTTCCGGCTGTTTTCGACTTTTTCCGATTATTTTCGATTCTTTCCGACGTTTCGACTATTTTCGACTTTTTCCTGACTATTTTTTGACCTCTCGACTATTTTCGACTATCCGGCAACAAAAGAAAGTCGATTTCTCGACAATTTTCTAACTAAAAAATAGCAATATTTTTGATTTAAAGCATTGAGGTAATTCAAAACTTTTCCTTTAGTATATTTAGAATATCATTAGGTTATTTATTAAAAAACGCAAAGCGTTAAGGCCAAAAATGAACAATTAAATTTTTGAAAACAAAAACCTTTTAAGTACTTATTTAGTAAAACTTAGAAAACATTTAAAATCGTTTCATATTTTGAAAAGTTAGAAACACCGAAATTATCACACGGAAAAACTACATAAGATAAGCTATTTCTTCCAACATATATCCAAAAATAAGAAATAGTGCAAAAAATAATGAAAAATATTAATAATGCACTTTTAATGCCAAAAACTTCATTCCATTCCTAAAAAGTGCAAAAAAGTACTAAAAAGCATTTAGCATTATTTCTTCACAAAAAAAAAGTGCAATAGAGGAAAAATAAGTGCTAGAATTGCACTTAAGATGCCATTATGGCAATGCTGATTGGAAGGCCTAACCTTGTAGTTATTTATCTCGTCAGATTGTATTTAGTAATTCTATACTTAGCTGGTTGAGAGCCGAAACATATATCTCCTCGGATTTTATTTTGTGACCAAAACCTGTAGTTAGCCAAACGAGAACCGAAGCCCTTATCTTGTCGTTTTCCTAAAATTCTAGTTAGCCGACTGAGAGTCAAAGAATTTATCTCAGAGGTTTGCATCCCAATAGTTAGTTGATCGAAAGTATTTTATAACCCAGTTGTCATATACAGAAGAATTTGTCTCGTCGTATTTTGTATAATATCTGTCACCTTTTTAAAATTAATCTGGAAATGAAAACTGCGTTACAAGTACTAGTCAGATTTTCAGGTTTTAGTCAAAATTTTTCTGAAAAACAACAAAATGTAAAGAAATTTTAAACACAAGAACACTTTCTGACTAAAAATCGTAATTCTTACTAGTAACATAACAGAGCTATTAAAAAGTAAATTTTTATTTCTTTATTAGTTTGTGACGCAATCGCACCTAAGCGGCTGTAAAGATTTTAGTGAAACTTTCAATACAGAGAAAAAAAAGGTATAAGTTTGAACTAAGTAAATGTTCAAAAGACGTAATAATTTAATTTTTCAAAATCTAATGAAATTTGATTTTATAATCATTAATTATAAAAAGAATATATTTAGTCATTTAATTCTTTAATTCAAATTGATCACAAAATTTGCTTTAAGGTACGTTCACACTAGTCAAATATTTGACCTAAATGATGTAACCGATATAAAATATTTCCTAATTTTTCTTTTTTAATGGGAAAACATTTTTTACTTATCACTAATCATACCTGACATTTTATCGAATTTTGTTTGACGCTGTTTTCTCTTACATAACTTTTCCAAGATCAAACAATGGCAAATAATATTTTTGTAAAACTAGTGGTCACGCAATTTTGATCAAATATTTGTCAAATGTAAACATAGCTTTAGGCATTAATTCTTAATTTATATTGCAAAAGATTAGAAGCCAAAAATTAAAAATAAAATATTAATTTCTTTTTTATTATTTATTTAGAAATTTAAATTTTGAGAAATATTATTGTAATCTTAATTATTGAATTTTCTAATTGTATAATACTAAGGAATGTACTCAATGAAGTATGGATTAAGTTTATTTTGTAGTAAGTATTCTCTGATGGATTTATAGAACGTATATGATTTTTTGTGGTTTTCCAATTTTTTTTTACTTATTTCCCCTTTATATCACTGCATATAATTTTATTGTTCTAGTCTGAAATTTTATTTTATCGTGACCTAAAATTAATAAATTTTATTGGTAAGTTGCATAAATAAATCTCAATAAAATATTAAAAATCAGCCCTCTAAAATGAATTAGTAAAAAAGTTTTTTCTTTTTCTTTTTCTTTTTAACATAACGAATTTGCATCATAAATTTTCCAGTTCCAAACTACTTACTGCTTTGTGTAAGCATGTAAGAAAATTATAAAAAAAGTGGCATGAGTATATCAGTATCGTTGAATATTTTCCTGTGTTTTTTTATTTATTCAAAGTATTTCAAAAATACAAAATTTATGGTGTTATGAATTTTTATACTTCATGAGTGCAGTGAGCCAATACAAAACAAAAAAAGTCATATATTTCTTTTTTCTTAAATACAAAATTTGTTTCAATACTTTAGCTATATATTTTTCAACGGTAAGTATGTAAAAAGATAGACATAAAGTATCTTTTATAAAATAAAAGTTCTACAGTTAGTTTTGTAGTAAAAAAAAAATAAAAATAACACTAAATATATACTTGTGTATGTTAAAAAAAAAAAAACAGGGATGAACAAGACAATATCCCGCAGTGAACTTTATTAAATTATATAATTTTGACAGTTACGAGTATTTTTTTTTTGCGCTTCTTTTATACATTTTTCTACCATTAAAATTCCCCCTGTAAAATTGTAGAAAATATTGCCAACTACCAGCCAAAAATAACTAAAGGTTAGTTACATTAAATGTATCCACCATGTTATTATTGTATACAACATCAAATGGTTGGTTACATGCAGTGTAAACAGTGTATATTTACCACTTCTGGCTTTAGATGGTTGTTAGTTGGTTGGTTGGACGGATGAGCTGTTAGGCAAGAAAGCAGGCTGGTTGCTGTAATTTTATTTCCTGAGTTCATGGTTGTCAGTTGCTGGCAATAAACCCCCCCCCCCTCCAGACTGCCAACATTTAAGCGCTTTTCATGTAACAATAAAACCACATATATACGCACGCACACACACACAATAAAACGGGATGTAAGTGGGTAATGTGCGTTAAAAAACTGCGTGTAACGCAACTACACGGTGAGAAATTATCTGTAGGAATGAAAAGTTATTAATGTGCAGAATTTTAATACATACTAAAAAGCTTTTCAAAAAATTTTAATATAACACAAGTTTTGTGACATCCTAATTTAAAATTTGACCACTATTGGTTTTCGAGTTTACATCGATTTTTCAACTATTTGTTCGTAATGTCATGGCCCATAACTTTTCTAATTATGCACCAATTTTATCCATTTTTAGTACCTAAAGATCTTGTCTACTTGAACTAAATTTTATTGCCCTAGGAGGTCTGCCTTGAGCCCTATCAACAGACATCTTTACATCATTTTTTTAATGGTGGGTATAAATATGTACAAAAAACCTTAATTTAACAAAAATAAATAAATAAATAAAATAAAATATTGGTCTAAAATTTTTCTAAAGAAAAATATGTATTAATTCTCAAAAAATTATTCATATATAATTGCGATGAATCTTACAAAAAAAATAACATTTTACAAAACTCTAGAACTAAAAAAATAATAATAATAAAATAAGATTTTACAAAAATGCTAGTTTTAAGAGAATCATTAATTTTACCAAATAACTGCAAACTTCATTAAAATAAAGGTAAATTTAGCATATAATAGGTCGTTCTTTCAAAATTGCAAATAATGCGAAAAAAATCGCTACTCTAGCGATTTTTTATTTATTTATTTATTTATTTTTTTGCATTTTGAGGATTTTCTTGAATTTTTGCGATTTTTTTTCTGACATCAAAATTCATGTAAAAATTTTGGTGTTTTAGCGATTTTAGTTCTTAATGAGAATTACAATTTTTAACTTATTATCATTTGGTCGTTTTATATTTTTTTGTATTTTGACGATTTTCTTGAATTTTTGCGATTTTTTTTCTGACATCAAAATTCATGTAAATTTTTGGTGTTTTAACGATTTTAGTTCTTATCATTTGGTCGTTTTTTGGCTTATTATGCATTTGTGCTGATGTTTGTAACGCATAGAAAAAACCATGCAACACCCACCTAAAAGTATACCAATCGACTTAGAATCACTTTTTGAGTCGATCTAACAATTTCCGGCTGGACGGTTGGCTGGCTGTCATGTAAACTTTGTACACAAAGTATAGGTCGCCATTTTGAAGATAATTCAATGAAATTTGGCATGTAGGACTTTCATGACACAGGGACAAAGCCTATTGAAACTGGTTATGATTGGTCCATTATTTCATCTAGCTCTCATACAAATGTGATCCTGGATTAGGGGTTTAACGATCATAAATGGCGAAAGGAAGTTTTGTATAACTATCAATCTTTGTGCCAAATTTCATGAAGATCGGTCCATAATTGACCATTGCTCCCATATAAAACCCTCTTCCGAAAATCACTTTAATATGCAAGAATCACATACGCATGTTATTCGTCTGTCATCAATTGCAGAGAGGGCAGATAACCCATGCATATGTGGAATACTATAGTCCTAATATTCGCAAGAGCAGGACAGAAACAAAGAAAATGTTCTATTGTTTCATCCTCCTAATCGTTAAAGCAACTTCTGCAATAGTTTTTAAAAGGTAGTCCTAAACTCCCTTTTAAAACCATATCGAGCCTTAACCGAGAAAATATCGTAAGTGCAGAATACAAAACTTTCGCTATAAATCCTAAACGGTACTTGGTATGTTAATAAAATGTTTATAGATGATGTAAATGATTTTGAATAATATTTTTTCATTAAAAATTAATTTCAAAAAAGTTGTAAGTTACGATATTTTGGCGTTTAGGGCATGATGTGTTAGAAATATACGAGTACTTTATGTACTTTATGTAAAAACACTTTCCTTATTCAATATTTATATTTTTAGCATAGAAAATTATTTTATATTGTCATTTAAAATTATCAAAAATTTCCACACACAACTTTTTCATCGAGATATATCTTCAGAATTAGTTTCACTTCAAATAAACTCAATAAAACTTTTTAATATTTCTCCTCATGGAGTGGGACCATGAGGGAATGTTATCAAAATTGACGTTTTGTAAAAAAAGCAACATTTTAAGTTTAAATGTCATGGATACCTGCTAACATATTGCTATAGTGTTCATTCCAGAAGAAGCCTCCTTCGCAAATCATCCACCGGAAATATACCTCCATATAAAAAGCAATAGTTTACAAATTTAGCTCCATGAGTTTAATGGTCTCCACCAATATATCACTTCTTTGTACTTAAGATGTCATACCAACAATGCGGGAGTTGTTCCACTACCCAGAACTACATACTTTATGACTCGTGTGATGATATTGTTATGTATGATCGTAAATCACGAAAATTACAAAACAACAAAACTGTAAAAAATGTGTAGACAGGATTAATAAAAAAAATAAATTTATAAAGGAGGGATAAGAATGGACTAGAATGAGTAGCCAACTCCAAATGTAATTCAAATTTTGATGTCGGTTTGGTAGAAAATTTTTGATCGTCAAATTAATTTTTCAGGCGCATTTATGTATGATTTTTGAGACCCTGTATTCAGGTTTGTCTTACAAATATTAAGGTCAACAGTTAAAGGATATATAATTGCCAGAGTCACCTAATTAAAGCTGGCCCTAACTTTAATTTTCTAAACAAAATGTTTCATTCCTTCAGTGAATATTAAGAAAAGAACCAAATATAAATGATGTAAGAAAAGAAACTTGAATAACGTAATAGCTTTTACACCTTGTTAGTTGGAATTGAAAAGTTGTTAAAAAAAATATAAAAATTAAAGGTTGTCTCATAAAACAGTGACGTCATATAGAATTTGTATTTAACTCTCCATACTCGCTGTATTTAACTAACTTTTGGAAAAGTTCGGACAAATGAGAGTATTTATAAATTTCCTCTCTCATATTGTAAAAAATTCTCAAAAGCTGGGGAACGCAAAAAAAATGAAATCTGTTGCCCAAAAAAAATTTCAGAATAAGAACTTTCTCTTGATCTTATTTGGGTGGCTTTGGATAACCTCAGTAAGTTTGCCGAACATACCCCCTATGTCTAGCACAAGCGATATGAATTACGTAAAATTATTTGCGCTACATTTTTCCCTATGATTTTGTTGACTTGTGTTAAGAATTTTTAGAAACCTATTTACAGCAAAAAGCTAAACAAAATATACTAAGAGCTATAGATAAATTTGTATTTTATAATATTCTTTATTGATCAGCTTAATACTGATCAATGTGAATCGTTTTAGGAAATCTATTGGAGCAAAGACACAAACAACAAAAGGACTATAAAAACTTAAAGCAAGAAATTATTTTTATAAAACATACTCGTATTACATGGTAAAAATTACGAAACTAAAATACCGGTATGTACCCGTATTGATGAAATTAGTATTTGATTATCGGTATTTTTGAAAAATAATAATTTCGATAACGGTATCGTTTATGGTAAAACATTTTAAACGGTATTTAATCGGTAACGGCATCGGTTTCCAATCTTAACAAAATTTTCGAAGATTATAGACTTTATCATTTAAAATGATAAAGTTTATTTTTTTTTTTTTTTTTTTTTTTTTTTTTTAAAAGGAATTTCCAAAAAGCGTCGAAAATTCCGAAATGGGATTTTTTTTTTTTGGAATTTTAACCATAAAGTTTACATTTATTGTATGTCTCTTGAATCACGATTGCAAATACATGGAAGATTCCGAAACTGTATTCTGTTTGTAGATTCAGGTTTTGAGATTTTAGAATATATAGCCTAAAGTCAAAATTTCGATACAAAATGGTTCAAATTTGGAAGGGTCTGTACTTAACCCTATTTGGTGATTGGGCTAGTTTTTAATTTTATAATCATCTCCGTAAAGGTACCTTTCGAAAAAGTATAAAATTATTATATGTTTTTAAATAAAATTTTATTTTAGAGAAAAATTAGTGTAAACAATTTTTTTGGCAAAAAAATCATAATTTTTATAATTTTCAAATTCAAAATCATCTCCCTTATTCGATAGATAATTTTGTTTTTTAACTAACTGGATAAAATTTACAAAATCGGATGAAAATATTGAGCTACATTTCAAATTTCAATTTCAAACACAAATAACTTCAAAACTATAAGGGATACAAAGCATATGCTAATATGTTTTTCATAGTTTTAAGAAGATGTAAAGATATTTGAAATCGAATAAGAAACTTTTTAGAGTCAGCCATCCAAACTTAAAATTGTACACTCCTCTGCTACGGCTAAGTGAAATTTCATGTAGATCCAGCCAGCCGATTAAAAGTTACAGATTTATTTTCCGAAATTTCCGATTCTGCCCTCTGATCATTGATCAAAAATTGTTAAATTTTTATCGAGCTAGAAAAAAATGTACGCAAGATTTTTCAAATCTAAAAACTGGTTTTAACAATCACTTATATTAAGATCGATTTGACACTAAAATGGTTCCCGCCCATTCAAAAATTTAGACAAGATATCATATTTTCCGAAAATAGTGAAATTTTTATAATCATAATATTTAAATGCAAAAAACCTAATAAAATGTTTTTTTTTAATTTATTTTTAATGTAGTGTATTAGCAAAAATAACGATCTTTCCATGCACAGAGGGGCAGAATTGAAATTTTTTGGAAATAAATTTGTAACTTCTGATCGGCTGGTTGGATTTTCATGAAATTTGGTAGAGGCATAGCGGAGGAGTGAACAATGTTAAGTTTGGAATAGGTGCACAACAAACCCTTCAGGCGCGGAGCGAAGGGGATTCAAAGTTAGGTATCTCTGACATAAAAAATTTTTAATCGCTTGCCAAATTTTTGTTTCTCGTCCGATTTCAAATATTTTTATATATTGTTGTAGGCCCTGATAAGACCTATAAAAAACATGCTTACATGTCCTATTTATCTCTTATAGTTTTCAAGTTATTTGCGTTTGAATTTTTAAGCACCATAATTTTGTATGTTCTTGGTCCAGTTTTTTTCATATATATCCTAGTATTTCCGACCGATTTTATTAGTTTTTTTCTCATCTAGTTAAAGAACAAAATTATCTATTGAATAAAATAAATTGAAGTCGATATCTTTACCGAATCCAAAAATAAAAGATTTTGAATTTGAAAATTTCAAAAAAACCGACTTTTTGTGTTTTTTTAGCCGAAAAAGTATCTACACTCTTTTTTATCTAAAACAAAAATTTCTTTAGCAACATATAATAATTTTACACTTTTCTGAAAGGCAACTTCACAGAGATGACTTTAAGATAAAAAACAAGCCCAACAACTCAATTAGTCATAGTAAACACCCTCCCGAATTCGACCCATTTTATATTAAAGTTTTGACTTTAGACCATTTTTTCTCAAATCGCAAAGCACGAATCAACAAGCGAAATATATTTTAAGAATCGTCAATATGTTGTTAAAAGTTTTAAATCAAAATCTACAGGCCTTCGGAAAAATGTGGATTCTATAGCCATAAATGTAAAAGATTCCATTTTTGGGAATTTGGATTAGTTTTTTTGAGAATTCAGGAAAACCCTACCCCTGATTGAAATTTGGTTAACGCGCTTTTATTTACATTAATAATTTTAAAAATATGTATTCCAAATTAGGCTTATCCTTTGGCATATATAATTTCCGATCTTCTGCAAAAAGATTCAAGTCAATATATGCGCGTTTAAACTTTTATATATCCAATTTCTTGTATATATGACTATATTTTTACAAATAAGCAACTTTTGCCTTTAGTTTTGCGTGAATAATTACTTAGAAAATTAAAAATATTTCTGTATACTTTTAATAATATCTATACACAAAATATTTTTATAAAAATAATTAATAAAAATTTTTTATTTTTAATAGCGTTGCCACATTTCCCAAATTTAAGTAAATCTTTATCCCTTTCTAAGCATTCATATATTTCTATTAATGAATTTAAAATAACAAAACAAACAAAAAATCAGAGGTACCTAACTTTGAGCCCCCTTAGCTCCGCCCCTGAGGGGTTTGTAACATTGCACCCTCCTCCGCTACGCCTATACCAAATTTCATGAAAATCCAACCAGCGGATCAGAAGTTACAGATTTATTTCCAAAAAATTTCGATTCTGTCCCACTGTTCCATATACTGTAAATCGTTTTGATGTCTTTAATGGTTAATATTTTATAAATTTTCAAATAATTTGTTATATTTTTCTTAAAAATTATAAATAGTAAAATTTTATTATTATTTTTTCAGGACACTGTGTGGTACCTGAAAGCTATGGCTGCTAATCATCGATCTAAATTGGTTAAGAAATTTTCTCTATGTATTTTATATTTTCTACTTTTTTGTAACTCTATTACATATTAATATATAAATATTTTACGTTTTATTTTCAGCATTTTTTGTTGAAATGTATTCTCCAGAGACATGTTTATTTTATACAATATTTATAAACTAATACTCTCGCATATGCCTTAAAGTCTTAACAGCAATGAAAAAAAATCTATTACTAAATATTCAAAGTATAAAAAAAAGCTTAAATTTAAATCCCAGAAATACCTTCAGTTGGATTAAATGTTAGGGCAACCATTTCAAGTCAAAGAATTACTAATTAGAAACTAACAAACAGCTGGCTGTGTCATGAACTAAGAAGTAATTGTAGATTAATACAAAAAAAAACCAACAAAATTAACAGTTTGGGGAAGATTTGTTTTAAAACTTTATTGTTCCTTTCCTAGAATCTTTAAAAGTAGAGGGGAATTTTATTTTGAAAAAAAAGCTAAACACGCATAGTAAACATTTTAGAACTCATGTTGCCTAAATTAAATAAAAATAAAATCTTTTAGGAATATTATATCTTAGTTTCTAATCTGAAAAATAAATAGGTACAATATTTTTAACTTTTGAAAAATGCCCAAGGTAACCAAAAAAGGAAATATGTTTTAAAATGGGAGATTGCTATTTGGCAGTAAAAGGAATTTTGACAAAAGAGTACATTTAAAATTATAATTCATAAGTAGTATTTTTTGAAATCGAGAAATCAATGGGAGATAGTTCCAATTATATATTTCTTATTGCAAATTTATTTATTCGTTTTTAGTTTACAATAAAACTTACTAATGCCTTTTACTGAGTAAAAAATATCAATGATCTAAGAAATAATTCCAATTCCTTTCGTTCGTCTGTCTATTTACCCTTTGGCTAACATTCACAATATCCTTGATTTACATCGTTTACCAATGTACAATATATTTCTTTTTTTCCCTGGTCTTTTTTTTCCTAAATACAAATAATGATGTTGTGAAAATAAGTTAATTGTGTTTACATTTCATAAAAATTACAACAAGAAGAACAAAAGGAAATATTGTAGACGAGTATTATTTTACAACCCCCCCATATAATTCAATTGCCACACTTGGTTTATAATCCCCGGCACTTGAAAAATCCAATGTCGACACACTCATAGTAAAACGAAAGCAATACTCACGCACTCAAATTTAATAACTTTTAATAACACTAATAATAAATAAATAAAAAATAAAAAGAAAGTAATAAACTCATACTCGTGTAGAGAAATAAAAACAAAATTCCATTTTCAAGTGGTTGATTTGTTGTTGCTTTGGCAGATGAATGAATGTCAGTCATTCATTTAGTCAGTCAGCCAACCAGCCAATGTGTCTAGCAGCCTTTTCGACTTAAATTGAATTAACATTATACTCAGCAAACAGGATGATAAACAGAAACGGAAACAAGGGAAATAAGTATGTAACACAAATTCACATACATACATACATACACTTATAAAACATTTGAAATAACAGAAAGCCTAAAATATTTTACCCGCAAATACAATAATAAAAACCAAAAATAAATACTACAACAAAATCAACACGAAAAGTTAACCAGAAAAACTGACTGCGTAACAAAATTGTTGACATAAAACAAATTACAACAATGAGAACTTCTAAAACCACCCCCTCACCCTCTCCCCCCTTGTAGATGATTTACAAGGATCCTAAGCATAATAAGTAGAAGAATTGTTTGAAATCCGTTATGGATTTTGAATTGTTAAAGGTAAAAATAATGAGTGTGTGTGTGTGTGTGTGTATGAATAATCTATCAGTAGGTTAGTATTGCTGAAAAATAATTTATAATTCTTAACCAAAAGATGCGTTGTAAATCGTTTGTGGTGGCAATGGTACTTACAGTAAATTGCTAGTAGTTGAGGAAAAAGAGGCCAAAAATAAGACCAGAAAAAAAGTTAAAATATTTTTTAAATTTAAAACTTATTTCTTATTATTTTCGTTCTCATTACACAGAATAAAATTATGGCTAGAATTTTTTTTATATGCCATATTCACCAAACGAAAACTAGTAGTTTTTGGCTTCATTCATTTTTGAATGAAAAACAATATAAATTTCATTGGTTTTTCTATAAAAATCAAAAACCATTTTCAATTAGTTTTTATCGAAAACCACATAAAAACGAACAGAAAATTTGAAGTTTTAAGAAGTATTTTCATTTGTTAATAAATTTTTTACAAAAACTGCCTGTTTTTATAATACGAGCGCAAAAACGACTCGTCTAACTTACATTTAAAACAAAAACAAAATTTCAAAATTTGTTTTTGTTTTAAATATAAATTAGACTAGTCGTTCTTGCGCTCGTGTTATAAAAACAGGCAGTAAATTTATTTTAAAATGCAATTAAAAAACATCCTAGGGCAAAATCCAAATGAATTATAAGTGAATTAAGAAGTTGTCAAGAAATGTTGACGTCAACGAAAACCACATTCAGGCGAAAAATGGTATGTAAACGATGTAGATTTTAATTAAATACCCGATTAATTTTTTTTTTTGGTATAAGTGGCATATTAAACAAATCATTATTTAGCTACAAATAAAATTTTATAAAAAAAATTATTTGACTTTAAATTTTAGTTTTATTGCTTTTAATTTATGTAAAAATTAATAAAAAAAACAAAATTTATTTTTTATATTTTGACATTTTCAATAAAAATTAAAATGAAATTATAAAATTTCTGAAGCCAGAAAATATAAGAACAAATTCCAAAGTTAATTTGTCTTAATTATCGTCCAGATTTTATAAATAATTTGATATTTATCTTCTTCTAGATTATTTAAAAACTAATGAAATGGGTATATGTTCATCTGTAAATATGTGGCAAGATTTAGCAGTAAAATTGGTAGGTAATATTGTTGTCTTATCTGGTACCAAACCTATCATCATATTATGGATCAATTTATGAATATTCGTACGTATGTATAGCTTTCTGTAAGGGTAGTTAAGTTATCCATATAAACTCTATACGTAAATAACACTACGCTACAAAAAAAATACTCCTTTGAAGAAAAATATTACATATACACTGCCTGCCACTTGAATAATTAATCATTTTTTAACTTTAATTAAGTGTATCTCCTAAACTAAAGTTCAGAAAAAAATAATTTTTTGTGCAACCAAATTTCAAAGTGTTGGCTTTAGTTTCCTGAAGAAATAAAAAATATACATATTTTGTTATACTGAAATAATGCATTTATTTAAAGACATGTATTTCTGTGGTACTTTTTCGTGTGTCACTTGAATAAGGAATTCTTTTAATATTAATCAGGAAGGCTATGATTTGAATTTCATTCAATATAAACGGCTAGAGAATTTTTAATTTGATAGTTCTTAAATAGTTTTTATTCAAAATGGGACGTGGTAAGGCTCTTAATAACTCTGAAAAAGAAAAAATTCTGACTTTGAAATCTCAGGGTCTGAATCCGGTCCAAATAGCCAAAAATATTAATAGAGGAAAGACAGTTAGTTGTGTACAATTATTTAAATAACGTGAAAAGATATGGAAAAAACATGAAAAGGCGGAAGAAAATGGCAACAACTCCAAAAGAAAGACGAAAAATTCTTAGAATTGCATCAAATTCTGCCACGACGGTATTAAAAATACATGAAAAAAGTGGAGTCAGAATTTTAAAGTCATGTCCATACATAATCCGACGAAAACTGCAAAAAAAAACCACCACTTAATGAAAAACGCAAATCACAACGTCTACAGTTTGCCAAAAATACAATGACATAGTCCGACAAATGGTTTAAAGTTGTATTTTTCGATGAAAAAAAGTTTAATATTGATGGTCCCGAAGGGTATAACTATTACTTCCATGACCTAAATAAGGAGGCATTATTTTTGAGCCGCAGACACAGCCGAGAGGGCGGAATAATGGTATGGGGTGCCATTTCGTATTATAGTACCATAGAATTGGTTTTTGTATCTAACAAAATGACTGCAACGACTTCCAAAAACATTCTAGAGGAAGCATTTCCAAAATTTCATGATTTCTTTGGACCCATATCTTAGACGTACTATCACGACAACGCTCCGATTCATACCGCCAGAGCAGTAAAACAATAGATTAATCAACAAAGGGGTTCAGCTTTTGGATTGCCCCCCATATTCACCAAACCTGAATCCAATGGAAAATGTCTGGTATTGGCTTGCAAGAAAAGTTTATGAAGAAGGAAAACAATTTGAAACGTTAGAATCCTTAAAGGATGCAATAACGGAAGTATGGAGTTCAATTTCGCTAAATTACTTAGAGTCATTATACAAGTCTATGCCAAATCGCATTTTTGAGGTTATTTCTAAAAATGGTGGCAGTACTCATTACTAATTGAATACTAGAAGATAATAACTTTCATTTTTATAACCTAAAATTTAAAAATAAATTACAGTTTGCTTAGTTTTAAAATATTCCTTATTCAAGTGACACACGAAATAGTACCACAGAAATAAATGTCTTTAAATAAATGCATAATTTCAGTATAACAAAATATGTTTATTTTTTATTTCTTCAGGAAACTAAAGCCAACACTTTGAAATTTGGTTAAGCAAAATATTATTTTTTTCTGAACTTTAGTTTAGGAGATATACTTAATTAAAGTTAAAAAAAAATGTGATTCCTTATTCAAATGGCAGGCAGTGTATGTATAAGAATCTGTTTTAAGTTTTTGTATCACAAACAGATTTTTTATGGGCATGATATCCTTAATAATAAAGAAAATTGTAATTCCTTACAATAGTTAAATTTTTTCATGATTTCATAATACTGCGATATAAATAAAAAGGTCAAAAATAAGACCAGAAAAAAGTTAACATATTTTTTTAAATTTAAAACTTATTTATTTTTTTTAAACAAATCATTATATATAAATATATATACATATGTATATAATACATATATATATATATATATATATATATATATATATATATATATATATATATATCACGTTTTAAGATAACTAGCGTAGCATATAAATATTCGAGTTTTACAAACCCTCCTCTGAAGCAAAATTATGGGGCCTCAAAATAGCTCCTCTACTGGCACAGATCTATCCAGAATGTGTGAGCTTTTATATAAATCGGGCCAGCCGATAACAAATTGCAAAATTATTTAGAACTGATCATATATAACACCTTTTCAATATTACTTGTTTAATTGCAGTTTAATCTCGTCTATTTTCATTAGCATATATGCTGGGTAGTTAAAACATCTTTAGCTAAAGGAAACATAGGGAAAGACTTAATTAAATACAAAAAATTTTAAGTAATATTCAATTAGAATTTTTTTTTTTCCTTAAGGTCGATTTGGTCATTCCGCGATTGTAGAAAGAGACTACAAGTAATATGTAAAAGACTAAAATCACTTACTTATTTTTACATTATTTTGCACAATTGCAGTTAAAAATAAAACATATTATAATTGAAAAAAATAATAATTAAATTTTATATAATAATTTTTATTAATTCAAAAATAAATATTGTTTGAAAATTAATAAAAAAAAAAAACTAAATATTGGTGTCTATTCTTGAAAACGCGTCGAAGAAGTAAAATTTTCTATTAAAACAAAAACAAAGTTTAAAAAATTGTTTTTGTTTACCATATATTTTTAAAATGTAATAAACGTGAGAACTTTAACGCGTTTCTCTCTCTCTTTTAAAAACGGTAAATTCCATTTTAGAAATGTACAGTAAACAAAAACAATTTTTTAAATTTTGTTTTTGTTTTAATGAAAATTTTCACTTTTTCGGCGCGTTTTCAAGAATAGACACCATTATCTTTATTGTTTCATTTAAAAAGATTATTGAATTTTATCAAAATTTTAAAATATTCAACTTTGTAAATAGTGAAAATATTTTAATGAGAAAAAATATATATATTTTTTTAAATAAATTTAATGTTTAATTTTACAAATTCAGTCAGATTTTAGTAAAAAATATATTTGATTTTATAAATTTAGTAATAAAATATGAAATTTAATTGTTTTCTGTATAGTTTTTGATATATTTTAAAGATATTATAATAAATTTATAAATAAAACATAAAACGGCTGCCAGCAAAATGACCCAAGAAAAAATTTTCAAACAAATTTGGGTTAAACTTCATATTATTAAGCATTCCAACTACGGATGGCAAACATGGTACAATTGTACTTTTTTTGGTACATTTTTACCAAAACATAATTCAATGAAATTTGGCACGTGGGACTTCTATGATATTGAAACTGGTTGTAATTGGTCCATTATTTCACCTAGTCCCCATATAAATGTCTCCCCGGAATAGTGTTTAAACACTCAAAAATTCCTAAAAAAAAAAATAAGAATATTTTAATGAAATTTGGTGCAAAGAAGTCCTGTATAAATATCAATCTTTTTACCAAATTTTATGTAGATCGGTCGACAATTCACCATAGCTCCCATATAAACCCCTCTTCCGAAAATCACTTTAACGTGCATAAATCTCATACGAATGTTAGTATCAGGTTAATATTCGACACAAATAAGTTTTATGTAAATAGAAACAACATTGCTAAATTTTATGAGAATCAGCCCATATTTAATCACAGTTCCCATATAAACCCACTTCCAGGAAATGCCCTAAAGTGCATAAAATCATTTAGATGTTATTATCAACGCATTATTCTGTATTTGTATATTTTTTATTTCAGATTTAGTAAAATTGGCCACAGGTGTAATATAAGTTCCCTTCCCGAATTTTTAGGCTCGTACACAATATATCTTTCCGACTGAATCCAAAATATTCACTATTTCTTAAAATTCGCCTTTATAAGTTAAACTTTCCATTTTACAGGTAACCCTCGATTTACACGTAAAAATGCTTCACAATAAATACAAAATTTTATTTTGGGACCTGAACTTCTATATATCGCGTAAATTATAGCACTAATTAAATGAAAAAATATTAGTTTGGAACCTAAAATCGCGTTAAATTAAAACACATGAAGTTATTAATGTTTTATATTGGTTCCAACGTGTTGAAAACAAATTACATATCCAGGGCTTATTTTCAAAAAGGACTAATTGCAGATTTCCAAAATTTTTTTCGCGTCAAACTGTTTAGTTTTGTGTTTTTTTTTTTTATCTATACGATGTTTTTAACTTTTTATTTTTGAACTATCTACAAACAATATATATTATTTTTAAAGAAAAGTTTTTAAAATTAAAAATTGGTAAATAATGAGAACATTTCTTTAGATTTAAACTTATTTTAAATACGAGTATTTCGAATTGGAATCTTAAAATATCTCATTAAAATTATATTATCTTAATACAGTCTGAAGAAAAAAGCTATCAAAGCTATCATCTTTTTTTTTTTCATCCACACACGCGCATACCCAACAACATTTCATGAGGCTAAATGAGAACATCATTCCTTAAATTTAAAGACAGGAATAAAAAAATTTTAATAAAATTCGTGATTATAAGCAAAATATCATAAATACCAAAAGTACGAAACTACTTTTGGTATTTATGATATTTTGTATTTAAATAAAAAGTGCGGTAACCCAGCAAAAACTTTGCTTTCCTGGTAAGCTAGCAGGTATAATTGGAAACAAAAATAAACTATTTATTTTTTGCTTGAATAACTAGATATTTTTGTTCGACTTGTCCACAAATCCATATAGTTATTTTTTGACTCTAGGGGTACTCAAAAATATGTACCTAAACGAAATAAAAATAAAAAAAAACAAAAAAATTTTGCCGTCAGTGAGACTCGAACTTGGACACACACTAACCGTTCGTTTTTACTGACTAACGTCTTACTCAGTACACCACCTCGCACATGGCATCCCAAGCGACAAATACTCTATTTAGTTTAAAATATCTTTTTAGACATTTTGTTATAAAAAACTAACAGTTTCAGAATGGGGTTGAACCAACAACCTTCTGGTTGTTAAGACGGCGCTCTAGCCAACTCATCCACGTGATTGCAGTATTACTGTGCTATTATACTATTGAGTACTTATTAATGTAATACATAGTAGGCAAATAATAATGACGCCTCATTACCAAGAAACTACTTTAATAAGTAGTTGCCATTACCGAAAACCAAAAAGTTTTTGCTGGGAAACTTCAGAAACTATATAACCGTTTCTGAAGTTTCCCAGCAAAAACGTACAAAGGTAATGTAAAATAAAAACTATTGGCACTTTCTAGATCATTTTATCTTTATGGATGGTACAAAATAATGTAACATAAAAACAAATTTTGTTCAACATCCATCTTTAAGTATACCATACGACTCAGAATCAATTTTTGAATCTCATAAAAAATTTAGTACTAAAGTTAGTTTTTTAAAAGTCCACAGTTATAATCAAAAATGTTAAATAATTAAATAATTAATCTGTAGACAGCGTCTCTGAATGTTTTAACCACAATTGAGTTGTTGATATGAAATTTAATACAATTTTCATCAGTTTAAAATTGTTTCCAATGTTAGTTTATACTTTTAATTAAGAATATATTTCCGTCATTTTGAGTACCCATACTGTCTATTTTAATATTGTAAAGTTTAAATATTGTTCTGCTAACCACTAAATTTCGCTTTTTTTTTTTTTTCTTTGTACACTTCACCTTCGGGGTAAAGGGTATATATAACTTTGTCATTCCGTATGTAATTATGACAATTTTGGTTGGAGAGCAAAAAAGTTTATATTTTGTGAATCCTTTTAAGAAATGATATCGATAGGACATCGTTTCTGTAAGTCTGTCGGTGAAAATGTCGTATTTATATATATATATATATATATAGGTCCACCAACAGACTTACAGAAATGATGCTCTATCGACATCATTTCTTAAAAGGATCCATAAAATATAAACTTTTTTGATCCCCAACTTCTCTATTGGAATTCGGAAAAAACGATTAAAAAATAGCGGAGATATTTAACAAAACAAAAACGTTTTTTCAAACCGGTTTTTTATTTTTTGAAGCTGCGGACTACGGGCTTCGTTTTTGCAAAAAAAGATCGGAAAATGTTTTCAGATTTCCTTAGTTACAGAGACATCGGCCAAAACGCATTCAAGTCCTAAATAAGCTACGGACTTGCTTCTTATATAGATCATTCACAAATATTTTTCTTGAGTTTCGATTTTTTGAATCAACCGAATCGGTTTACAAACAAACGAGTTATTGGTAATTGTTTTTATTCATTTAATTCCCGATTCCCTTACAGTTATTGTTTTCATGAGTACTGAAAAACAACAACAATAAATTAAAGCATATTTGGCTTTTAAAGTTGTTGAAGAGCCTATATAAGCTAGAAACTTAGTTCTTTCACAAGAAAATCTGATTTTTTTTTTTTAGAATGTTAGTGTTGAAAAACTTAACTAAATAGGTCCAGTATTTACCGAGTTATAGGCCAAAACGCGTTATTACATTTTTGAAGCTATTATATAAGCTATGGGCTTCATTCTTGTATAAATCAATCTCAAATATTTTTTTTTCGAATTTCGGTTTTTCAAATAAGTCAAATCGGTCCATAAGTTTTTAATATTATCTTACAATTATAAAATATTTCTTTTAAATTTTTTTTAAGACTTTCTCTGTAATAGTCCTTTAGATGAGAAAATTTTATTTTCTTTGTGTGGCGGCTACCTCTCCCCTTGGACCTATCTGTCCTATTTTCATTTCATCAATGAGATATGATAAGATAAAGGTTCCCATGAAATTTGAGGCTCTCACTGTAGTAGTACCTTAGGATATTTGCTTTATATGGGGGGTACTACATTCCCTGCTCCGATTTTAAGCTAATTGGTTCATCCGTTTGATTGTTTTAAAAGAGTGGGCGTAAAATATGGGCGCGGCATCCGCTTAAGATCTAACATACCTATAAAATTATACAGAGCACTATCTATGCGCCAAATTTCATGTAAATAGCTTCATTAATAACGTATAAAATTGAAAAAAAATATTTTTTTTATGTAGACATAAAATGTGGGTGTGACTTCCAATTGAGGTCTAACAAAGCCTATGACCACCTCTGACACTGGTACTATCTGTATGTCAAATTTTTTGAAAATCAGTTCACCGTTCAGATGTGATTGATACACAAGCAAATAAACAAACAAACTTAAACTTAATTTTTATAATATATATAAGAATGTAAGGAATTATAAAATCTTGATTCTATTTCAAATTTATATGAAAATGCAAATTATTTAAAGTTTTTAATGTTTACATAGATATAGTAATTAATCCAATATAAGGTATTTCATTTTCATATAACACATCTCAACACGGGTAAAGGGTATACAAGATTCGGCACAGGCGAATATAGCACTCTAACTTGTTATTGTCTAATTTTTAGCAAAAGTTGTATCTTTAATACCTTTAATTTTCCATAAACAAAAAAGGCACATTAAAAATAAATTAAGATAAAAGGGGCTATCTACCATAACTTCGCGAATAATGAGGTTAAAAGATTTATTTTTAGGCGTGGTATTTAGTAGACGTAATATTAATAAATCGTTGAAGATCGAATTGCTAAATGTTAAAAAGTTATTGAAAGAAACGGCTTATATACTCTCCTGAACAATTGGGGCTTTGCAGATAGCTTTTTTTGAATATAAGCCCTCGATATTTAATATTGGATTAGAGCAGTTCACGACTTTATAAGATCCATATAGGAAATTACAGGTTTAAACAACTTTGTGTATTTAGGCCCAATTAGCAGCCTTATTTCATTCGAATTAATATTTGTAAAGTAAATAGCTGGAAATTGATATATAAAAAAAACCGGAATATAAAATTTTTGTTTGATACTTCACATTTTCTCATAAATTTACTTTGCTCGTCAAACAAAAGTAGGGCATTACAATTAACTATACAAAACCAACAAAAACCATCAAATAATATAAACAACAAACGACAAACATATTTACACAATTTTTGACAGTGAACAAACAATTATTTTCAATCAACAAACAATAAATGATGACTTCGGAACTCGTACAAGTTGTTCGTTTAGTCAGTAAAAATTAACCAACCCCCCACCCTACTTAAATATAAGTAAGAAACATAATACAGTCGAACACAGTTATAATGAACTCGAAGGGAACGACGAATTTAGTTCGTTATAAATGTAGTTCGTTATATCTGTAAAATTTCCAAAAATTAACAAAATATAGGTAAATCATTACGATACTAATATTTGCAATTAAAGCGTATTTATTTTCTTTAAAAATGGGACTGTAATTAAAATTTTTTAAAAATTAATGATTTTAATATAACAGAAATAATATTTGCATTAATCACTTATTGCACAAGATGAAATTGAGATTAATTAGTTTTTTTTATACTCATTCATAGTTTTCGAGGCTTTGAAATTGACATGTTTTGAGATTTAGCGATTTTCTAATATTGTATATAAATTGATTTTTAGTTTTAGCTATTTTCAATAAATCTATATGCATTATGTTAAAATGTTAACAATTATAAAAAAGTAAAATTCCTCTTTTATTTGTCCAATAATTTAAATTAAAATTAACAAAAATTATTTCACAGAAAAAATATTTCGAAAAAATTTCAATTAAATTATTAAACGGAATTTTAAAATAATTTCAATTATTTTTATAATTAAATAAATCGAAGTTTTTTAACAAATTAAATTAAAATTTTATACTGAAAAATATAAATTTCAATTTCAATAACGAATAATAATACATTTCAATTATTTCATTAATTGAAATTCAGCCTATTAAAAAAATTGCATATACAAATACAAATATACAAATTATCACTTATTTTTATTTATATTTGATTAATTTATTAATTGCTACAATAAGAAAAATAATTGAAAGCCAATAAATTGTCTTATTTTCAGTAAAAAAAATATTAGAAAATTTTAATTTTGATCACTTGAATAATTGATACAATTAAAAAAGTAATTATAATAGTTTTTATCTTTATTAAATCGTTTAATAGACCATATTTTTCCGGTGTTATATTTGTTCAATAATAGATTTTACTTTTTTAAAACATTTTGAAATGTGCAGTTTTATTTATAAAAAATTTTTATTTGTCAGAGTTCGTTATAAATGTAGTTTTCTGTAAGAAATGATCTTCTTGGGACCACAAAAATGTGTTGCGTTATAAAAAAAGTTCACTATAACCATTTACTTTATAAACGTAGTTATTTGTATGGAAATTTTATGTAAAATCAATTGGATCGAAGAAAAGTATTAGCTGTAATCATAGTTCATTATAACCATGTTCCACTGTAATAATATTTTGTTTGCAACTACGTCAACAACAACAACTACGAAAAAATCATACAATTCCACGAGTATCAGGTTTTTGTAATAGAAAGAGGAAATATTTGTTTCTGGTTACAAGTTTCCGTTTACACAACCATCACAACACAATACAATGTGCTGATAAACAGCCTTAAGGATAATAATTCAATTTTTATGCTCGTTTTAGCGAACGTTGGTCGTCATCGTTCATTCTTTCAAAACGACATTGTCTTATTTAACACCATTGGGAATTGAATTAAAGTTGGGAATAAAATCAAAAAAAAAAAAAAAAAAAAAGGAGAGCATGAAACCAGCAAAATAACAAAACAAGGAAAAAAATTAACGACACGTGCCTGTTGATCCTCTAAAGACAAAGAGCATTTTGCTAAAAACGAAACAACGAAAAGAACAAATGAACACATGAGATCGTTACAACGAGAGGCGTTAAAATGTTTGCCTGAGAACGTGTGTCGGGGCGTTTAGTTTAGCTAAAAGCAACGTTACAATTCTTAAACAACCGCACTAGGCACACACACTAGCTCACATGCCACTTGTCAGTCTATTTCACTACACACCCTTTTGGGCTTTAACCACTCTACTCTAATACAACCCACTTCACTCCACTCCACTTATCACAATTTACAACAAAGTCCTTATGAATATTATTTTCTATATATTTATTGTTTATGGTTAAATAAAACATTGTTTTATTTTCGATTTATTTGTTTGTAATTAAGGTTGTAATAGAATGAAAAAAAAAACAAATCCTTCTTCAACCAAATGAAACGGTACTTTGCGGCATAATGCTCCTTTCTGTGTTTAGTTTTTGTTATCTATTCCTACCAAACCGTTACATCTAATGCATTTCCATTATTTCTTGTTTGGGGTTCTCCAGAGAAATGACATGTCATGTTGTTGGTTTGTTAGGATGGTCACGTGTCTTTTGATGTCAGTGCATTAATTTCTCTTTCATGTGTCTTTTCTTCTTTACAACGAACGACTTTGACAAAGTGAAATCTTATAAAAATCCATTAATCCCTGCACTTGTTATTGAAATGAATGAAGAGGAAATTTCCCAATGTAATCCTTATAATTATCGGATTTGATAAAATCTTTCGAAAAAAAAAATCATAATCATTAAATAATTATTAGTGGGAATGGCCAACCCCTTTAAGGTCTGTGAGATAATTTAATTTTGAAAAGGGAACAACTATGGAACTCTATGGAATGTAAACATAATTTTTTAACTTTTTTTTACGAATCTTACATTTTTCAATTTTGTAGGCCTTTTATTTCATTCCTTTTAACAAATATCGGTAGTCTACTATTCCACATAATTATCTAGATAAATTGATAATTGTGTTCGCATGTAACCAAGTAGGAATCTCTTTTTGAAAATGCTGTTTTTTAAGTGTTACCAAATATTTAACTGTTGTTTCTAAAAACGTAACAGAATAATAATAAAAAAAATGTATTAGAAGTACAAGTATTTAAAACATTTTTTATATACAACACAATTATATCTACTAAATTTTTATAGTTAATGTAACAACGATGTGCTGCTGCGGTTGCGGTTAATGATAAGGAAAAACATGGCACAACTAATTGACAATTGATAAGAATAGTATTATAACTCACAAAAAAAAAAAAAAAAAAAAAACAGAATACAAAAGAAAACAATGTTGTTTGTATCTAGATAAATTAACATTTAGTTTAGGAAATGCAACAAAATGTTATTGACATTTAAATATATGTCTGTACGTACTGATTGTCAAAATAGATACAAGAAAAATTACAGAATTCACGATGAGTACAAACTACTGCTGTATAATATAATATAATATATATATATATATATATAATTTTACTCACCTCATACCAATCCAAAATTTAACAAAAACATACCCTTATATCGTTTCATACAGGCCCATACACATAATTTTGATCAATTTAATAATTTTCTCAATATATCTGAATATAAAAAAGTAAACAAAAACCTCGGATTTTTTAAAATTTGTACGGTAGCACTATGTGAGAGATGTGTTACAGATTAATGTGGGTACCTGCCACGACGGCCTTACCCCACGGTGCTCTTAATACCGGGTGAGAACAATGCGCCTACCAACGCCTCCAAATGCAACAATCTGCTACATCTGAGTACCAATTTGAAGACATTTATTTGAATATGCCTTCCCCCTTAGTCAGGAGCGGAGCCCATCTAAAACTCCTTCCGATCTATGGGTCACGACATCCGGTTACAATGCAACTCCACACCGAGCTCAGCCTCTACCCGCGATTTGGATCTAAACCACAACCAACACGAAAACTCCCCAAGGGGCCACTTCAATGTCAGGTTGGAACCGAAGTTGCAGGGGCTCCTGATACCCGTAGTACCAGTATTAAGTCACCGGTCGGACTTCGTAGCCCAAAATGAACTCCAAATACTTCGGGACTGATGACCCACAGCTGCCACACACAAAACATAAAAACACAAAGGGACAACAGTTCACACACTATGTGAGAGAATAAAATTTGTGTTGGCTTAAACGTCAGATGGTTATCATGGCTACAAAATGAGAGAGTGGTGCTACCTTCTTATTTTTATATCATGCTATATAGTTTGTAGCAAAGAATACAAAGAAAAGAAAGTGGCTCTTTTTTCTACAATAGCAACATTACCCTCTCTTCACATACAAGTTCTATGTGAATTCAACAAAACAAAATTAACAAATATATATATATATAACAAATATATATAACAAATATATATATATATATATAACGAACAAAGTTGCTACATCAAAAAAAGGATTTAAAATAATTTTAAATTATTTCCATATCCATCAACAAAAATCTAAAAACTGCAATTATTTTTATACTAGTGGAAGTAGTAGAAGTAATCCGCATCAAAAGAAGAAAATTTAAGAAAATCAGCGTATATTATTGTGATATTTAATAACTTCTGAATACATATAAGTAAAATTTGCCCAACACAAAATTAAATTTAGGTTTTTTTTTGACAACTGAGTTATGTTTTTTTGACAAGCCTTCCATTCTTTGTATTCTTTGGTTTGTAGTTTCTTTATTTAGTAACATTTTTTAACCACATAGAACGTTTATATAAACGAATAATGAATCAGTATATTGTAAAAATTACAACCCAGGAAAATAGAACTAACTTTAACTAACTTTAAAAAATTAAATTTTCATTTCTTTCATTAATAATAGATACACTGAGGCCCCGGTCTGCGTTATTGTGGGGACCGGAGAATTGCGACGCAAACTTAAATCACAATTTTCTATGTATTTACACTGTTTTCTTAATAATTAGTTCCAGGATAAAAATATTTGAACAAAAAAGAAGTTAATCTTTAATAAAGAAAGGAGTATTTTTTGTACAAAAAAAGCTTCAGCTAACATCGTCGTCGATTTAGTTTTATCCAATGGTTACCCAACTTGTTAAAAAAAACCTTGAACTGTAAATTCCGAAAAAAAATATTTAAACATAAACTTTTCTTATTTAAATGAAAATTAAACATAGTATAATACTTCAGTAAAGAAAAGCATAAAAAATGTATTTGCCATTGGAATAGAATCGAAAATTTTTGGAAATAAATTTGTAACTTCTAATCGAAGTATATTTTTAAGTTTGTAAGGGGGTCCCCTCAGCATCAGAACTAAGGGGGCTCAAAATAGATATAGAAAATGTTTAACCGCTAGCCAAATTTTTATTTCTTAATCGATTTAAAAGATTTTTATTTCTTCTTAAGTCTCTTAATAAAACCTATGAAAACATGTTTCTAAATTATTTGTATTTGAAATTTCAAATACAAATAATTTCTCAATTTTGAAAAATCTTAGTCCAGTTTTCTCAATATATAGACAAATATTTTTGTCCGATTTTTTAAATTTCAATTAGCTAAAGAACAAAATTATCTATCAAACAAAAAAATTGAAGTCGATATCTTTTCTGATTCTGAGAAAAAAGGATTTTGAATTTGAAAATTGCAAACATTTTGATTTTTTTCATTCTTTTTTTCTCTAAAATAAAAATTTCCTTAAGCCACATTTTCGTGACTAATTAAAGTTTAAAGTAGCGTATTTTTGGTCCCATAAAAGATATCAAATTCAGTATTTTTTTGTATAGCTAGATATAAGAATTTATTTGAAAAAATTCGAGTCCATAGTTTTTTGGAATTAAAATAAAATTTTTTAATAATTTAGTTTTTGGAGAAACTATAAATATTTTATCTGTAATAAAATCTTTGTTAGTTAAGATATCCTAACGAATTTTTCGGTGCTTGTTCCTTTGCAATTAAAAAAAATAAGAATTTTGTAAAAGAAATCCCGTAATTCCCAAAAAAAGGCGAAAATCCCAAAAATATTTTTTTTAATTTAGTAAATAAAATCCACATTTATTGCAGGTCTGGAAAAAGCTGCTGGCAAACTTTTTGCAACATATTAGAATTTCCAAAACTGCATTTTTTTTTTTTTTTTTTTTTTAATCAGAAAGTCAATATCTTTTCTCATTTTTTATTCGATAGATAATTTTGTTCTTTAACTAATTGAGAACAACTTCAGAAAAAAACTAGTGGACTATATATTCAAAAAACTGATGCAAGATCTTGCAGAATTGAGATTTGAAATTTCAAACGCAAATAAATTAAAAACTCTAAGAGATAAATAAATAATGCTTTTCATAGGTTTTATTAAGAGCTTTAAAAATATATAAAAATCTTTAAAATCGGAAAAAAAAAACAAAAATTTTGCTAGCAATTAAACATTTTATATGTCACTGATACCCTATTTTAAGCCACCTTACCTCCACACCTGAGAGTACTGTGGGGTCCCCCTTCCAAACTTAAAATATTTAAAATTGTATGTAAATCCAAGCAGCCGATTAGAAGTTACAAATTTATTTCCAAAAATTTTCGTTTCTGCCCCACTGTACATTGGAAGCTCTAGAAGTAATGATAACCCATATTAGTCATTCGATGAATATTAATTTTTTATAAAAATATTAATTTATTTTTTTAAATACTTTTAAGTTAAAAGATTGAGGTTTTCTTAGAAATAATTAACATTTGTTTTAGTAATTTTTTTTTTTATTTTTTAGAAGTAATTATTAATATCATCCAAAAAAAAGTGCAAAATATAAAAAATCTTCAAAACATTATAATTTAAATAAATTATTTTAATTTAAGTTTTAATCGGACAATTTGAAGAAAATTCGTGTTACGAAAATTTCAGCGATTTTAAGTTTATTAGTGATTTCTTAGATACATATATAATTTATAGTTGGAGATTTTCTATGAAATCTTAAAACATACGTTACAATAATTCATTACATATGCGATAATATATATTTTTCGGTTTATTGATCGATTTTTCTGCTTTTAGGCACATAACTATATTGTTTATGAACCAATTTTACCCATTCAATACCAATACCAGACAAACCTTATATAATACAAATATTTAAGACAAATTTCTCTTCCTAAGTAATTCGTCCTTGGCTCTATTATTCTTTTAACAGGCAGATAGACAGATGGATGGACATAGACAGATCACCTTAGAATTTGAAGAGGACCAAGAATATATAAACTTTGTGGAGCTTTAGATGAATATTTCAAAATGTTACAAACGGAATGACAAACACAAACATTCCCTTTTTTTGACGGTGGGTCTAAAAACATATAGTATATCAATCAATTTCCAAAACATATCATACACCAATATATGATATTTATAATGACAATTTACTAATATTCCTAAAATTGCTAATATTTATACCCTACACCACCATAGGTGGTTAGGGTATTATGCGTTTGTGCTAATATAAAAAGTTATCCAACACCCACCTTAAATCGATCTAACGATGTCCGTCCGTCTGGCTGGCTGGACGGCAGGGTGGCTGTCCATTTAAACCTTATGCACAAAATACGGGTTGCAATTTTAAAGGTAATTCAATGAAATTTTTCACGTGAAATTGATTGTGATCGATCCATTATTTCACCTACCACCCATACAAATGTCCCCCCGGAATAGAGTTTAAACACTCAAAAATGCCTTAAAAATAATAATATTTTAATGAAAGTCGGGGAAAAATAAGTTATGTACAAGTATCAATCTTTGCACCAATTGTATGCAGATAGATCCACAATTGACCTCAGCTCTTCCGAAAATCACTTTACGAAAATCAATTTTACGAATGTTTAGTATCAAGTTAATATTCGACTCAAATAAGTTTTATGTAAATAGAAACAACATTATCAAATTTTATGAGAATCGGTCAATAATTTACCATAGCTCGCATATAAAAGCACTTCTAGGAATCGCCCTAAAGTGCATAAAATTAAATCAAAGTATCAACGCGTTATTTCGTATTTGTATATATTATTTTACATTTAGTAAAATTGGCCACAGGTGTAATATAAGTTCCCTTCCCGAATTTTTGTGTACACTGGTATAGGGTATCATATATTCGGTCTTGACCGACTATGTCTTTCTTTCTCGTTTTTTTATGTATGTGTGAACATTTTTAGTTAGAAATAGAAGCATTGCAATGACTCAGATTTTTTTTTTTTTTTTTTGTATAAGCATGTATATATGTACAAACATATGTATATAAATTTAGTAGTCATCAGAAGCTATGAGTGCTTTTATTGTTGTTTTTTTTTTTTTTTTTTTTTTTGATAGTTTAATTTTTCATATACATTTTTTAGTTTGGAAAAAATTTTTATTATTTTTGTAAATATAAATGTGAAAATATGAAAGCATACTTTAAGGCGTAAATTTTGTTATTTGCCTGTAAGTTGGTGAAGGGTATAAAAGATTCTGCACAGCCGAATATAGCATTCTAAGTTGTTTTTATTTTTTAAATTCAACTGACTTGAAAAATCAGAATTATTGCTTACATAGCATGTTTTGTCACTATGTTAACAGTAAACGGAGTTATGACAGAGTCTCATTAATATTCATAACTTTCAGTCATAATAAAATTTCGACTTTTTAAAAAATATTTCTATTTAAAGAAATGTTAAATAAATATTACATTACACGATCTTTATTTTGTTTTTATTCAGGGAAAATAATATACTAAAATATGAAACGAAACAAATTTTCATTAAAAATTCCATTAAACTTTAATTTTTTACTATTTATATCAGTCGGTCCATTAAGTACAGAGATATCGGCCAAAACGCATTTTTGACAGATATCCAAATCCTCAATAAGCTACGGACTGGGTTCTTATATAGATCTATCACAAATATTTTTCTTTAATTTTGCTTTTTAAATCAACCAAATCCGTTCATAAACAACCGAATTACTTATAAAACTGTTTTTTATTTATTTAATGTCTGTTTCCGTTATAGCTGTTGTTTTCATGGGTTCTGAAAAACAACAACAACAATAAACTAAAGCATATGTTATTTTTTTTAATTTTTGCAGCATCTATGTAGGCTAGAGACCTTGTTCAAAAATGAACTAAGTAAATCCAATATTCACCGAGTTATAGGCCAAAACTCGTTATTAGATTTTTTGAAACTCCTATATAAGCCTCATTCTTGCAAATATCCATTACAAATATTTTTTTCGAATTTCGGTTTTTTAAATCAGTCAAGTCGGTCAATAAATTTTCCTCCATACACTTTTTTTAATTTATTTATATAATATTTGATCTGCACCGAAGTGATTATATCTTCCTTAAATATGTATGTGCTAACTTTTGTAAAATTCCAAAGTATTAAATTTGTGTAAAGGTGCACTTCGCTACCCTATTTGATGAGATAACTAATATTTACTTTATATAGGAGCTACTACTCCCCCTGGACCTATTGACCCTATTCGAAATTTGATATAAAAATTACTTTTATATTTTTAAGACTTTCACTGTAATAGTCCTTTAGATGAGGAAAATTGTACTTTCTTTGTATGGGATTTACTTCTCCCACTGCACCTATCCGTTCTGTTTTCATTTCATCAATGCAATATGATATGATAAAGGTCCCCACGAAATTTGAGGGCTCTCACTGTAACAGTTCCTTAGATATGCCACAATGAATATTTCAATATTTTGTAATCGGTTCATCCGTTTGAGAGTTTTAAAAAAGTGGCCTTAAAACATGGGCGTGGCATCCGGTTAAGATCCAACATAACCTATAATATTCTACAGTACATGCACTATCTGTGCGTCATATTTCAAGTAAATAGCTTCATTAATAACGTGTAAAATTTAAAAAATAGATTTTTTTTAAATAAACATAAAATCTAAACAAGCCTATAACCTCTGGTACTGCTACTATCTGTGTGTCAAATTTCTTGAAAGAAACAAATAAACAAACAAACTTATATCTCATTTTTATAATACATATAAGGATTTATAAAATCTTGATTCTATTTCAACTTTAAATGAAAATGCAAATTATTTATTTAATTTTCATAAAACACATCTCAATACGGGTGAATGGTGTATAGGATTCGGCACAGCCGAATATAGCACTTAAACTTGTTGAGATCTAAGGTCATGTGTTAGTTATATCAAATAAAAATTTCCCTCTACACTCGCTTCTCACCCCTAATTTTTTTTATGGTTTAAAGAGGGTTAATTGAGAAATTCTTGATTTTGACAACTTTAAGGACTTCTAGGGGCAATATTTATGTGGCAAGTTGAAAACTTGACTTGTACTACATTTTTGTAGCACCATTATTTCATTGCTACAAAACATGAATTTTGTGCTACCTATTTTTGTTTTCTTTGGTCATCAATGGGTTAAAAGAGTGAAGTAGGATATCCAATCGATTAACCATTATCCGATTAATTTTGGTCGATTAAAAAAATAAAAAAAAGATAACTGTTCGAATAATTTAAAATTGTCTATTTTCGAATAACAAATAAACCGAGTAATTTGTATCGAATAGCCGATTAGCCGAAATTTAGTTTTTTGGAGTTAAAAATTCTGAAAATGTTTTATTTTTAAGATAGTAGTAGGGAAATGGGAAGGCAATAGTTGTTTTTGTTTTTAATGAGGAATAAGAGCAATTTTGAAGAGCAAATTGTTTGTATGAAATTGAAACCATGAATTTGTTTTTGTAATTTTTTCTTGTGAGTGCATTAATAGGAGGAAAAATTGTTTTGCATTTTATGAAATTGAAAACCAATGTATGTATGTATATATGTATTTATTTATGTAATTATGTTAAAAGTACATACAAACAATTAAACAGGGGAGACAATTTATATCAGCCATATCTTTTTTTAAAATTTATTTTTTACCCCGGCAAAAATGAAGTCATTTTTGGGAAGTACTTTTTCATTACTTCCAAAGTATTGATAGGTGTACGTTTCCTTGTGCTTAACAAATAACACAAACAACATCAAAAGATATTATTAAAAAATACAAATGAATGAATTTTTCAAATACTTGTTACTAAAAAGATCTGTTAAACAAATGAAAACAAGTACGAAAGATATAGTCGGTCAAGCTCTACCATATGATATCCCACACCATTGTGCATGTCCATCAAAATTCATGGAGAGGTCTTATATTAAACATGTGGAAAATTGTGTACCGATACTTTTACTAAGTGTAAAATAAAATATATGAATGGAGAATATTACGTTAATATTAACATTTATATGAATTTATGCACTTTAGGCTGACTCCCGAAAGTGGGCTTATATGGGAGCTATGGTAAATTATGGAGCGATCGTCATAAAATTTGTCACTGTGAATTCTACTTATATAAAAATTATTTGTGTCGAATATAAACCTGATGCTAACATGTGTATGTGATTTATGCACTTTAAAGTGATTTTCGAAAAAGGGTTTTATACGGGAGCTATGATCAATTATGGATCGATCTTCATGAAATTTGGCACAAAGATTGATACTATCTTGTACCAAATTTCATTAAAATATTGCCATATTTAAAGCATTTGTGATAGTTAAACCCCTATTCCGGGAGGATATTTGTATGGGGGCTAGGTGAAATAATAGACCGTTCATAACCAATTTTAATAGGCTTCGTCCTACGTGCCAAATTTCATTGAATTATCTTTAAAATTGCGACCTGCACTTCGGGCACATGGTTTACATGTACAGCCAGCCAGCCGTCCAGCCAGACGGACGGACGGACATCATTAGATCGACTCAAAAAGTGATTCTGTGTCGATTGGTATACTTTAAGTTGGGTATTGGATGATTTTTTTCTGTGCGTTACAAACATCAGCACAAACACATAATACCCCTAACACCTATGGTGGTGTGGGGTATAAATAATATTATGCATAATTTTTTGCACCGAGAAAAAAGAATTTGAATATTCATTGTAATTTTGCATGAAATCATGAGCATGACTTCGTTCTCAGTGAATAGGTATCAAAAAAGAGAACATCTTTCATTGGAAATGATCCGAATTTGTACTACTTCAGGATCACAAGTTTAGTATCTTATGGACTTCTTTGAATGTTCCTTTTTTATTGGATTAGAATATTTAATAAAATGCTACATTAAAAGATTATAATATTATAATTCTATAAATATTTGAACTTGTGACAATAGAAATTCTGAAAATATAGTTTTGAGTAAAGTAAATTTAGAGCTGAACTAGGAGAATATTTTGTAGTATTAAGTCGAAAAATTTAATTATTTTCAAATAAAATGGCGAAGGAACTAATAAGATTAGTACTTTGTGATCTATATTATGTTTCTAAATTATTATTTCAATAGATTAAATATTATAATTAGTGTTATTTATATGCTATTCGGTTAATCGAATAATTTGCCATTAATCGAAATCGAATAAACCCATTAATACGAAATGGATACCCTAGTGCGAAGTGATGGTAATGATGGAAATGTTTAATTTAATTTTTACACTGTATCTGGTCTAACGAATAATAATTTCGCAGAATTATTTTTATGTTATTTCGTTGACTTCATTTCAAATTATTTCTCCAAAAGTTAATTCCTTAAAATATGAAATGCATAACAGTTTTTCTAAATGAACAAAAAATCAATGTTTGATAAATTTGCTGAAAATTTCATTGAAATATTTACGAAAATTGTTTATACATAAATACATACTTATGTACATATTTATATTTTCTTTTATGTTTAATATCTTTTTTGAAATTACAAATAATTCTTAATATATTAATTCCTTTAACTCTCAACATCACATTGAAACTTAAGACAAAAACGACTTGAAAGTAAAATCAAACAACAAGAAAAGTTTATATAAAGCATGACTTACCCTCTAGCTCTCTATTTCTGGAGATTAAAGCCAATACTATTGCAGGATTTGGGTCATCTTGGTCGTTATTGTTATTGTTGTTGTTGTTGTTATTACTATTGCTGCTACAACTAATCTCTGACAAATGATGTGACTGTAGGCTGTTTGAAGAAGGACCACCACCAGTTGAAGCTAGAGAACTGAGAGGTGTAGCTAACGGTAACGAGGATGTTGAAGAAACCATAGGTGGAGCTAAGGAGCAAGGTGTTGATGGTGTAGCCACAGATATGGCAATTGAAGAAGAAGAAGAAGAAGAGGTGGCAGTGACAAGAGTAGCAGCAACAGCAGCAGGTAACTGTTGCTGCTGTTGTTGTGTAGAGTTGGCCATTATTATTTGGGGATTATGGTTATTTGTCGTTGGTAATAACAATGACGGATGTTGATGATGATGGATAAGTTGTTGTTTTTGTTGGTGTTGCTCTAGCATTTGTAGGTGATTAAGAGAAGTTTGTAAATTTTGTTGCTGGTGGTGGTGTTGGTGGTGGTACTGATGTTGATGGGAATGATGTGGCTGTGAATGTAGTTGCTGTTGCTGTTGTTGCTGCTGTAAATCCATGTTGGCCAAGTTATTGCTTAGTAAAGTCGAGGCTAATGTGTTGGCTGTGATAGACGTTGGATTCTGTGTTTGAGGTGGGTGATGTTGTGGTGTATGATGGTGAGGTTGATGTTGCTGTTGATGATGATGATGTTGTAGTAGTGTTGTGGTTGTTGTTAATACCGGTGGTGGTGGTTTCAAAGTTTGCATCATTGCTAAACTAAAATGCATAAAACCAACCGAAAACAGCAACAATTATTACAAGTTTAAAATAAACAGGAAACCAATGTATGATGTATGTCTTTATGGGAGAAAATGTAGCTAGTGTGTGTTTGTTGTGTTTGTATTAGCTTGGCTTGAGGATAACAGAACACCGTTATACTAGTTTATATATGTTCTACAACAAACTTAACCTGTCAATCAATCCTTATTTCTCACTTTCTTATTATGTGTTTGTTCACTGGATCTTTGTGCTACGTTAATTCCTAAGTATTTACGTACTACGTAGCAGCAGCAACAACGTAGTGTGGTAAATGTATAATTTTGTTTTATGCCTGACTGTTGTGATGGATTTAACTGTCAAGTTTTAGGCTTAACATTAACTTTGATAAATTTCTTTTGAACAATTTTATTTATTTTCTTTTCTTTACACTTTTTGCTTGCTTTTACACTTGAGACAATTTAACACTTCTTTAACTAGATTTTATTTTAATTATTTTAATAATAATAATTTCAAAAATATATTACTAAATTTGTAAAACTTTTTTTAATTTATTCTTCACATTTTATTTTCTTTTCGCTTATTATTATTATTTTTTTTTTCTTATTAAATTTTTTTTAATAATAATTTTATTTTTTAAATACTTATATTTATTATCTTTCAAGAGATCTTTTTTATTTCGTAATTTCGTTTACAGGCAACCGACCGCCATTACGTATACCGCTGATACCGCTTAAAATTTTGTCTACGTCTAGTTGGGTTCTAAATTGTATCGGTAAGACATTCAACCAACTTTCGAGTACTACAAACAATATTCAACCGCATTTTATTTGCAGAGAAGCCGCAATGTTTATCACCTATTTTTTTGTTATTGTTGGTTTATTTTTTATTTTATATTTTCAATATGAATTGTAGAGGTTGTTTTGTTTGTTGTATATTTGTTTGATGATATAAAGTTGGTTTATACTACGTATGTAGTATAGATATGTGCGTATTGTGAATATGTATAATTTAACACATACCTACATACCTACATACCTAAGTATGTTAGAATTTTTGTATGTATGTTTATACTCAATAAAGTCACTACTTATTGTTTAGTAGTGGCTTCTTATCACCTTGAAATGATTTTTTGTTTTTGTTGGTTAGTTTTACGTTTAAAACCCTTTTGCAGTACTCACTTGCTCATATCTAGACGTATATATTCTTTATTTTACTCATTCAGGTCTCTGAGGTTATTTCTTGGGGTTTCAAACAGAATCGATCATAAATATAGCACTATAGAAATATCCTTGCATCATATATTATAGGCAAAAACGGACTAGGTCGTCATAGTTTTAACAACTTTTATGAAACAACAAATTAGCCTACGAAAGTTTAATCGATACCTTTTGGAAATGGCGCGTATCCAGCAATCCATTTGAGGACGATTATTTTTTATTTTTAATTTTTTTTTATTAAGGAATATTCTCGATTTTAATTACTAAAACTTTATGTTTTAGTTAATATAAAACTTTTAAAGAATAAATTTTTAATCGAATTCTTGTGCTGTGAAATTTGTATATTTCTGTTGCCCAAGAAAATCGATATTTTACATAAATTTTCAATTCTTTGAAATACAAACAAAAAAAAGTAAAGAATGTTTTTTTTTTAAATAAATATTTTTAAATAAATATTATTGTTATTGTTATTATTATTATTATTATTATTATTATTATTATTATTATTATTGTTGTTGTTATTGTTATTATTATTGTTATTATTATTATTATTATTATTATTATTGTTATTATTATTGTTATTATTATTGTTATTGTTATAATTATTATTATTATTATTATTGTTGTTGTTATTGTTATTATTATTGTTATTATTATTATTATTATTATTATTATTATTATTATTGTTATTATTATTGTTATTATTATTGTTATTGTTATAATTATTATTATTATTATTATTATTATTATTATTATTATTATTATTATTATTGTTAATGTTATTATTATTGTTATTATTATTGTTATTGTTATAATTATTATTATTATTATTATTATTATTATTATTGTTAATGTTATTATTATTGTTATTATTATTATTATTATTATTATTATTATTGTTATTATTATTGTTATAATTATTATTATTATTATTATTATTATATTTTACTGTTGTCCTCTTAAATTTTAAATTAAATGAATTTCATAAAACTTCATCTCATTGAATTAAATTATGAAAAAATACAAATTTTTTGAAATTTGTTTAAAAATTCTGATTTGCAGTCTGAAATTTTTAAAATTTACAGAAAAATTTTTAAATAAAGTAATACCCCATTTACATATGTACAAAATCTAGTTTAAATAAAATTACAATAGAAATCTGCATAATTTTAATAGATTATATTTAGATTTTCCATACAAAACAAAGTCTAGTTTCTAATGAGATTTTAATAAAATCTGGTAAAATTTAACTGGTTTTTGAAAAATTTCGTTATTCAATACCTTTTTTCTTTTAGTGTATTAGTAAAATACAACAATGTGCCAAAAATTAAAAGTGACTATTGTATAAAAACAAATATTTCTAAAATTTAAAATGAAACTATTAATTCAACTAAAATTATTTATAAATAAATGAAAATTTGATATTAAATAAATTTTGTTGAAATATGTGTCAATTTTAAACGGTTGAATTTACATTTGTCAAACAAAATCTACAAAAGTGTCGAAATAATAAATATAAACGGGGTAGATTTTATTTTTTAATCTCAGAGTAATTCCATTTTAAATTTAAAAATTTTTACCTCTGAAATTTTATTTGTGGCAAGTATACTGATAGGAAGCCTTCTATCACAAAAATATGAAAAAAATTAAAGATGGACTTTTTAGATACACTTCACTAAAGAAAATTCTTACAAAAAGATATGTTATTAAAAATATTTTCAAAAACTTTATTTGGTATCTTAAAATAAAAGCTTTGACAAATACACTGCAAAAAAATCACTGCTCATTCAAACGAGAAATTGGGTATAAGTTACTTTCATTGATTTGAGTTAAAAACATTCAAACATAATTTTAGAAATATAAATAAAAATGTTTTAATTTTTTTTTTGTTAATTAAATAAAATCATCAAGGATTGAATAAAATTCAAAAATTATTTTAATATTTCACTGTGAAGACGAAAATGAGTTTTCAACATGTATTTTGTATGAAAGCCATACAAAATTATAAATATACATTTTTGATTACTTCGGAACTAATTCAGATTTTTGAAAATAGATTAAAATTGAAAATGGATAATCAATAGGTAAATAATTTGGAAAATTAGTTTTCAAGTTCTAAAACAATGTTTGAAATTTTCTTAGGAATATTTTTAGTTCTTAATGCTATGTGCTCTAGAAATTTTAAAATACAACTAAACCAATCCAAGCACAGGTTATTTTAAGAGCAAATCAAATGAAAATCTATAAATTCTAACAGACTGGTCCGATTTACATACAAATTTATACAATCGTAGCAGATAAGAAAATAAAAATATGCGCTTGAAAAAGCACAAGAAAATGGGATAATATGCACAGAAATATGCAAAAAAAAGACAAATATGCATGAATATGCTTAATAATAAAGACAAATTTATGTGTTTTTATATAAAATATGTATAAATATGCATAAATGTGCATTTTTCTTACTTTAGAAACCTGATAGTTTTTGAATTATTTTCGAATTTATGTCAAAAATAGAAATATAGATTAATCGATTTTGATAGCCATATTTGATTTTTCGTTAAAATTTTTACGAACTATTCAAAAACTGACAAAAAGTTTTATACAAATCAGTTGAATAATCTTCAAAAAAAAAAAAATCACCAAAAATAGCGTTTTTGTTAAGAATACTAATGTTTTTATTAATTATAAGCTAATTTATGCAAAGATTAGTAAAATAAGTATTTTTTTAAATACTTGTAAAATATTTTTTTAAATACTTGTAAAATATTTCTATTGACTTAAAATATTAAAAAAATTATTATTTCTCAAATTTTAAATTCAGAATTGTTTATTACTGGACTCGGAATAGTTAATGAAGTGAAGTGTTTTTCTTATTTTATCGTTATCTTTCAAGTTAAGGAACTTACTAACTAACAACAATTTCTCATTATCAGAAAAATAAAATTATTAATATAAAATAAAAAAAAAATATTTAAATATTTTTTATTTTACATTTTTTTGGCGAAGCTGAAGCTTTTTAGTAGTAATAAAATATTTGTTAATTTAATTTAAATATATTTGTGTAAATAACAAAACTATCATTTAAACAAATATTATGAAATAATTTGGAATTTCCTTTTTTAAACTAGGAAAAAGATATAAAATTATAAAAACGCATAAAAATATTATTATTTAAAAAATTTAAAAATCATTTGTATATTTCCTACATATTTAATTAAGTAAATGCCGATTTTTAAAACATTTTATTTTGTTTTAAAATTAAAAAAATACGGTATTTTCTCTAAAAATAATTTAGCTTCATTATATTTCAATAAAAAAAAAAATCATTCTGCCTTTTTATACCCTACACCACCATAGGTGGTTGGGGTATTATGCGTTTGTGCTGATGCTTGTAGCGCATAGAAAAAGTTATCCAACACCCACGTTAAAGTACACCAATCGACTCAGAATCACTTTTTAAATCGATCTAACGATATCCGTCCGTCTGTCTGGCTGGCTGTCCATGTAAACCTTGTGCATAAAGTGCGAGTCGCAATTTTGAAGATAATTCAATGAAATTTGGCACGTGGGACTTTTATCATGCAAAGACGAAGCCTCTTGAAATTTGTTATGATCGGTCCATTATTTCACCTAGCCCCCATACAAATGTCCTCCTGGAATAGAGTTTATACACTAAAAATGCCTTAAAAATAAGAATATTTTAATGAAATTCAGAAGAAGCAATTGACCATAGTTCCCGTATAAACCTCTCTTCCGAAAATCACTTTAACGTGCGTGAAACCCATACGAATGTTTGATACGAACATGATGGTTAATATTTAACTCAAATAAATAGAAACAATATTTCTAACTTTTATGAGAATCGGTCCATAATTTACCATACCTCTCATATAAACCAATTTCCTGAAATTGCCCTAAATTGCAAAAAATCATTTATATGTTAGTATCAATGCATTATTCTGTATTTGTATATTTTTTTATTTTATATTTAGTAAAATTGGCCATAGGTGTAATACAAGTCCCCTTCTCGAATTTTTATGCTCGTACACAATAGTGTAGGGTATCGGTTTTGACCGTCTATTTCTTTCTTTCTCGTTCTATTTTTGATAAAGTATTTTTTTCTTTTTCAAAATAATTTATATTTTTACCCTTTCAGTTTGTAAATTTTTTCTGCTTTTTTAATTTTTCTTAATTGAAAAATTAATTTTGGGGGTTCCGCAGTTTGCAATAGGAAAAATGCATGGTCCGACTGTAAAACGTTTGGGTGTGTCTCAAGGTTAGAAAAATGGAGACACGAGTTAGATAAAAGAATGTCTACTGTAGACGGTTAAACGGGTAATAAGTGTAGTAGCTGGATTGAAGACAGTGGCTGTAGAGATCATTATCAGCAGAATTATTTGACATACAATTCCAATATGTATGTTGGGCATTCAGATCACCGAAAATAAAATAGTCGTTTGAAAGTGAAGTTAATTTATCCAAATCAGCTTTCAAATTGGTAGTATAGACTTGATTATATGCTGAAGTGAATATAACTGGCCTTCTATTAATCATAACTTGTACTGAAATACTTTCAGCAGAACTTGTTTTTATTTTTGGTTACAACGTATGCTTAATATTACCTTTAATTGCAATTAGAACTCCCGCGCCATGAGCAGATCGATTTGTGGTACGGTTTCGAAAAAATCTCATTTAAAAGGTGAATATCGATTTCCCTTTTGTGTAAAACATATTCCAGCTGGGCAGCTGCTGACTCAGTTGTTATGCCTTGGACATTCCAATGCATAACAACATATATATTTAGCTAAAGATTATGATTATGATTTCTGAATAATGTCCAATTAGAAAAAAATTTTGGCACAGTTGACTCACTTCACTTGTAGCGATTAGTACTGGATTTCACAAGTCATGAGACAAGTATTTTGATACAATTCACACAAATTTCTTCTATCTTAAACCGAACCTCTTAAACTGAAACGCTCGAAACTTTTTTCTTGGTCAAATGTACCAGGCTCACGATTTAACTGATGGAAACAAGTTGTTTTTTTTTTCTGGAAATAATTCTGTAAGTTGAGAACTATTAGACTTACATTTCTAAATACAATTCAAACAAAATAATAATTCAAAAAATAAAATATAAATAAAATTCTAAATAACACTGGTCGGCTAAAAAAATTCCTCCTTTAAACAAAAATAGTGTAGCCAGGGACTAGGTGGAATTTGAACTGCAAATAAAATCATAATTTTTTCATAAATTTTTATGATATAATAATTTTTAAAGAGTTGATTTTGTCCAATTTTGGTATACAAGATTTTGTACCTGAGCAACTAAAAGTGGATTCTGAGGTAATTTAGGGCGCTAAATTCGAATCTTCACTTTCGAAATATCAGCAAAAAAAATTTTTTTTTGCTATATTTGAGATCTGATAAGCAATTTGTTCAATAAAAAGTAATAAATATGAATTAAAGTTCTGTCAAATTGAATCGTTCATATTATTTGAGATCTGTTTTAAGGACATTCCAAAATCCTTGGTATTACTTATCGATTTTCGCTAAGTTTTATAATATTTGCTCTTCTTTCTCGTAACTTGCACTATCAAATTTTTAAAGGAAAAATCGAAATATCGAATAAAGAAAATTAAGTTTTCAAGATATTCGATATCTTGTGGTAGTTTTGCAAAAAAACCGCCATTTTTTTTTTTTTTTTTTTTTTTTTGCTACAAAGTAGGGGATATGCGATTACCGATAATGTTCCGAACACGATTGTCTAATTATGATTGATTCAAAAAAACATTGTTGCCAACCAATTTTTAGTATTTTCCAGATTTATGTTTAATTTAGTGAGAATTATTTAAGTAAAAAAAAAAAATAAAATAATAATGTAAATTAGAGAAATAAAGTGGAAATAAACGGCCAGCTATTTATAATGAAATTAATCTAATAGATTAGGGTACACAATATCGTAAAATTCTGAGCACAGTTTTTAATATAAACTACGAAAGGTACTAATTTTATTTGTCTAAAATATTTATTTTTTTTTTAATCTTAGAAATAGCGTTATGCTTTTATGTTATTTCCTTTTTTCGTTAATTCTATCTAAAAATATAACAAGAAGCTATCATATCAAGTTATGGATGTAATCAATAATTAATCTTACCTTATCATGTTTTATACGTTTTCTTAATTTCGAATTTGATGCATTTATTTTTTTGATTAATTGTACTTAAAAAAAATCAATATTTTTCATATAAAATGTCAAAATAATGAAACACCAATAATTCGATCATGGTACCTAATTTTTGTCAATTAGGAACTCCGAAAGCTGATACACAAATAAATTTTCTATTTCATCAATTAATTATTTGTTATAAAAGCTTTTTCAATTTGCTTTTTCTTACCGAATTTGTAAAATTTATTATATCAGAACAAACTAATCTGTGATCACTCAGTTTTTCACCAAAAATTAAAAATCGATTTTAAAGCCAAACGAGGAGAGATGGAGCCAAACTGACAAAAAACTGTGATCACTCATATTTTCACCAAAAATCGGTTTTTGTATGAAAAACTTAAAAATCAATTTTAAAGCTAAACGAGAAGTGATAGAGCCAAACGGACAAAAATATGAGATCACTCAGTTTTTTACCAAAAATTAAAAATCGATTTTAAAGCCAAACGAGGCGAGATAGAGCCAAACTGACAAAGATCTGTGAACACTCATATTTTCCTATTTTCACCAAAATTCGAATTTTGTATGAAAAATTTTAAAATAGATTTTAAAGCCAAACGAGAAGAGAACTTTTTTCTAAATTCACAAATTTATATAGTTTTTCTGCTTCCCCGAGACCAAAACGTAAAAGAACTGCTAAGTTATCATCAACACCCCCTTGTATTCCTAAAAATACAGGGGTTATTACTACAAATAATGATTCTATCCCGTTACCAACCGCAAATAGAAGTAGTTGTCCTGCTGATGTTGTAACTCCTAATTCAAATAATTTTATTCCGCCTCATCATGCTTCAAATGCTTCCAATTATAATATAAATCCGTCAGAGTCGACCTTAGTTACTCCTACAGTATCTAATTCGTCGAACTTGCCCATGATTCCAAATCTTGCTACCAGTAAGCCTCCAGAACTTATTTTATTAACTCATTCAGCGTCAAACATCCCAACTAATTTAAATGTCGTCAACAATCTTCTTGTAAGTCCGTTTACAACAGTAACTCCAAAGCCTTTAAAAATTATTGCTCCAAGGAAAATCATATTTGCTAGACGTTTTCAGCAGATACAACAACAAATGATGTTGAATTCTTTATTAAAACGAACCTTGGTATTGAAGATTATAATGATGTCCAAATTTACAAGATAAATGCGCGCAATAAAGCTTCATTTAAGACAATTGTCCCAGAAAGTATTTTTGATCGTTTTGTGAATCCACAATTTGGGGCAAAAAACATACAATTGTTCAAAAATTTATTTATCATGCTGATAATAACGTAATTCTTCCAAGGGCTTCTGATACAAATCCAAAAAACTAATTGAGTTAAATAATCCACTAAATATTAATATTTGTCCAAAAAATTATTACAACTTCTCAGCTATCTCCATCGCATACCAAAATGTTAGAGGTATGAACACAAAGTTAAAATCAATTTATTTACATAGTTTTGATATTGAGCATAATATCATTGTACTCACTGAAACGTGGCTCCAAAATAAATCTGATAAAGAAATTCATACTTCTGAAATAATGTGCAGTAAATCTCAAACTTATAGACGTGGTAAAGTGGGTAAAGAATATGGGGGAGTTTTGATTTCTGTCTGAACTCTTTTTCCTTCGGAAGAAATAATTCTTAATAATGATCAAAATATGGAATTTATCGCCGTATGTGTTAAAGCCAAATTAAGAACAATTTTTATAACTTGCTCTTATATTCCTCCTGCGTCAAACATTCAAATTTATGAACAACATGCGAACGCGATAAAATTTGTAGCTAATCAATCCAAATCTGGAGACTCCATAATTGTTCTTTGTGACTTTAATATTCCAAACATTAAATGGAGCAAAACTCCTGATTCATACTTTTTAAGCCCATCAATAAGATCGGAAACATCTATTGAATTACTGGATGCCATTGCTGATTTGGGACTATTCCAAATTAACAACATAGTAAACAAACTTGGCAAATTACCTGATCTTGTATTTGTTGATTAACCTGAAGAATTTTATATTCTTCGCATTAATCCATTATTAACATCTGAAGATGCTTATCACCCCACTCTTGAAGTAAACGTACAAGTCGAAACAAAGCTATCATTACAATCCAAAGTAAATGATGAGATGGTTTTTGATTTTAGCAAAGCTGATTATTCCAAATTAAATCACCTACTTGGTTCTGAAAACTGATTTGAATATATTCCTTACAATAAAATATGCCCTCGTAATATTAACATCATTTTGAATAAATTCTATGATGGCTTATTTAAATGTTTGAAGAAATCAATCATAAATTGCACATGGACCGCCTTGAAATACAAAGAAAATATAAAAAGTCCGGTTTATGTATTGATTATATGAGGTATTCCATATCAAGATCTGTTTACAATTCGGAAAATATCCAATGTTACAATAATTATCTTTTTAGGGTGAAGAGAAACTTTAAAAATAATCCAAAATATTTTTACCATTTCATAAATTCTAAACGTCGTGTCTCTGGATATCCGTCCTTGATGAAATTTGGAGATAAAGAATCCTCAAGCGATGCAGATATTTGCTTATGTTTGCTGCTTTCTTCTCATCCGCCTATTCTGATAAAGATTTACATCAATTTTCCAATTATCCATACACAATTCCAACATAAATTGCTGTAGATAATCTAAAATATTCTGATAAATGTGGACCTGACAGTGTTCCAAGCTGTGTTATTGTAAAATGCTTATATTCTCTTATATCTCCAAGGACTTATTCAACATATCAATATTTAGTGGCTACTTTCCTGAAGTTTGGAGGAAATCTTATATTATACCTTTGTTTAAATCCGGAAGCAGATCCAACATTTCCAACTATAGAGGTATTGCTAAATTAAGTGTTATTCCAAAACATTTCGAAAAGATAGTTAGCGAAATCCTTTCGCAACAAGTTGTATGTTATCTTTCGCCATTTCAGCATGGATTTAAAAAAGGATGTTCCACCACTACTAACCTTTTTGGAGTTCGCAACCTCAGTTATAACTGCATTTGATTCCGGTTTACAGACAGACGCAATATACACTGATTTCAATAAAGCTTTCGATAAAGTAAATCACGATCTCCTATTGTTCAAATTGGATAAACTCGGATTTTCTCCTATTTTCCTTAAGTGGATCTCCACATATCTTAAAAATAGATGCCAATGTGTATTATTTAGAGAATGTATATCTGGTTGTTCCACAAGGTAGTCATCTCGGCTCCTTATTATTCCTAATATTTATAAATGATTTAACAATTCTAGAATATTAATGTATGCTGATGATGTAAAGCTGTTCCATAGCTTTAACCATTCCTATCAATGTTCCTTATTCCAATCAGATCTTGACAATCTTTATGATTGCTGTATGATGAATCTAATGGATCTAAATTTAAGAAAGTGTAAACACATGATGTTCTACAGAAGATGTCCAATATTCTGTAGATACACAATAAATGAATATCAACTTGATCTAGTCGAAGAATTTCTTGATCTGGATGTGTTGCTTGATTGTAAACTATACTTTAATTCCCACGTTTCGTAAATCATTAATAAGGCATAATGAGGTCTAGGTTTTCTTAAGCGCTGGGGAAGAAAGCTTAATGATCCTTACGTTTCCAAGCAATTATTCATATCTCTTGTAAGACCGATAATGGAATATGCTTTCGTGGTCTGGGATCCTCAATACGAAGTTCATATAAAGAAAATTCAATTGTCTTCGTAATCTTCCATGGAATCCTAATATTAATTTACCATCATTTGAAAGTGGATTATAGCTTATTGATCTCCCTACTCTTGAAAGTAGGAGAAAATATATGAATATTTCATTTGTAATTAATTTAGTAAACGGTTCAATTAATTCTCCTGTTCCTGCTTAGTAAGATCGAATTCTTAATCCCAAATCGTCAAACTAGAAATTATACTTATCCTTTAAAAATAAAATATTTTCGAACCAATTATGCCAACTTTGATCCCATGAGACAGTTTTTATCCATATATTGATTTGTCATTAAATCCAATCCGCATTAAGAGGAGTATTTTTAACTTAGTTAAATAACAATTTTTTGTTATTAAATGATTATGAAAAATATTTTATTGTAAATAGCTTTAAGAATAATATATATGTTAGCCGGTAAGAAATTGTAGTTTCATTTCAATTGGCTATTAAATAAATAAAATAAAAACATATATTGATTAACTTAGCCAATTTTACAGTTTCATGAACTAAAATAACAATATTATAACATTACGTTTTTATATCTTTAACTATAAAATATCAATTAAAGTATATGATTTTTAATTGTTAAAATAAAATTTTAATTACTTAGATAAAAATTATATAATTCTAACCGTTTTCCAACTAATCTTCTTTTTTCGAATTAACTTGTTTTGATTTTAGATGATATAAATATTATATTATGCAGGCACTTGTTAGTATATCTTTAGATTAGAAAATATTTAATTAATTGCAAATTTGTTTCGTATATGACATCAAAATTTTTTATAAATAATTATCTATTTTGTTATTCGCACGTGTTCTTTTTAATCTTTAATTCTAGTGTTAAAAACATTTTATTCACGATTTCCATCGAACATTTTATTTAATGATTAAATTCCCGGTACTATTGAAGTATATTGTGGTAATTTTTAAAATAACTTCAATAATACTTAAACATTTTATTAAACAAAGATATGTTTTTTTTTTACTTAATTAAAACTTTTCCTTAAATCAGGTGACTTTGATTCTTGGAAATTTTATCAGCTTTTAAATCAAAATGACTCAACTAAAAACCTTAACTTAACTTTAACTGCTATTATTTTTAACAAATCTGTATTTAATATTTACTTTCGATATCAGTTGGTTCTTGTTTGTATTCAGTATTCTTTGCAATTGTTTAGATCTATTTGACAATTTTTTTTTTTTTAACTTTTTCTTTTCTATCTTTTACTTGCCCATCTTAGAACTTCGTTCGAATAATGTTGGGTTCTGGGGGTTTCCAAATTGTGTTCTATGAAGCACACAAATCGATTTTAATATTTTGTTTACTTTGAAGAAGGCGTTTTTTATACTGTGCAAGTATGTGTATCTTCAATTGTATTGAATTCTTCACATAAATGTTAGATAAGATTTTGCTATCTTTGTTTCCAAACGAATGGAAGTCTTATTTTTAATTGTTACATCTAAATTTATAAGAAAAAAATTCCAAAAATTGTCTCTATTGTATTTTGTCTGATATGAAATCAGTAAATGTTACAGTTAAATAATTTTTGCTACCATAATGTGTTTTCAGTTATGAAATATTGATTAAAATATATCTCTGTTCATTTGTCTACTAAATTAAGTTGTATGTTATTGAAAAGTTACATTTTTAGTGTAAAACATATCGCCTTCACTTGAGAACAGAGATGTTACATGAGATATTAAAATTTTAAATTACCTTTTTTACCGAAAATTTTAATTTTTTTTTTCCATTTTTATTTTTTATTAGTCTTTTTAAAACAATATTAATTCATTTTGCACCTCGTTTTTATTAAAAAGAGCAAAATATTAAAAAACATTAAATTTGACAATTTATGTTAAATGTTATTACTCCTCTTTTTGTTTAAACATTCCCAGCAAAAACTTTGCTTTCCTGGTAAGCTAGCAGGTATAATTGGAAACAAAAATAAACTACTTATTTTTTGCCTGAATAACTAGTTATTTTTGTTCGACTTATCCACAAATTCATGTAGTTATTTTTTGCCTCTAGGGGTACTCAAAAATATGTACCCAAACGAAAACAAAAATAAAAAAACAAAAAAATTTTGCCGTCAGTGAGACTCGAACTTAGACACACACTAACCATTCGTTTTTACCGACTAACGTCTTACTCAGTACACCATCTCGCACATAGCGTCCTAAACGGCAAAAACTCTATTTAGTTTAAAATATTTTTTAGACATTTTGTTATAAAAAACTAACAGTTTCAAAATGGGGTTGAACCAACAACCTTCTGGTTGTTAATCCAGCGCTCTAACCAACTCATCCACGGGATTGCAGTATTACTGTTCTATTATACTACTGAGTACTTATTAATGTAATACAGAGTAGGCAAATAATAATGACGCCTCATTACCAAGAAACTACTTTAATAAGTAGTTGTTATTACCGAAAACCAAAAAGTTTTGCTGGGTTTATATTTATTTGATTAAATCTATGGATATGAATCCTTACAGACTACTATATATTACAAGATTTTATATAAAGGCATTATTAACGAAAAAAGAAAAAATTTGTTAAGACATATTAAATATTTAAAAACATGATAATATTGCGTTTAATTACATTTACATTAATAGAAATATCGATTAAGCTATACAATTCATTGAAATTTTTGCATATCCTCCTTAAAGGATCAGCATCGGCATAATTTGTTTGAACAACAGGAAGGTGCAGAGGTATTAGGTGTCGGGTAAAACGTCGTGGAATATTAAAACTTATGTTACGAAGAAGGAAGTCGGAGAGGACATCAGCATTAATCAAATTAATTAAAAATGCTACATTTAGCATAGTCCTGCGGCTTTTTAAGGTAGGTAGTTTAATTAATGATAACCTCGCAGTATAAGAAGGAAGATTCCTCAGGCAGAATAAGAGAAACTGCTTTTGAACAGATTCTAATCGGTCTATGTGCATATTAATTTGAGGATCCCCGACAATAGACCCATATTCCAAAATTGGTCTTACTAGGGATGTGTATAGTTGTTTCGTAACATTGGAATCTGTAAACTCTTTAGACCATCATTTAACATAAGCAAGCACACCATGAGCTTTATTTATCGTCATTGTAATATGCTTGCAGAAATCTAATTTAGGATCAAGTAGAATACCAAGATCCAGAAATTCTCCAACTAACTCTAGTTGATACCCGTACAGGAAATAGTGTAGCATTGAAGTGCAATTTCTAGAAAATCGCATGTGCTTGCATTTTTTTAAGTTTAGCTCCATTTGGTTATATTTACACCATGCGAAAAAGCTATTTAAATCCTGCTACAAATACGCACCATCTGAAGATAATTTGTAGCTGAGGAACATCTTAACATCATCAGCGTATATTAAAGCATTACAATGCTTCATTACAAGCGGCAAATCGTTTATGAAAAGCGAAAATAGCAAAGGGCCTAGGTGACTTCCTTGGGGGACACCGGACCTAACAAAAATTTCTTTGGAGATGATATTATCAAAAAGAACGCACTGTGTCCTGCACAAAGCGTTACGAGTAAACCCTAATACATTCAGCTTAGTGAGAAGTAGGTTATGGTTGATTTTATCAAAAGCTTTGCTGAAGTCGGTATAAAGGCCATCCTTAAAAGCTTGATTTGTTAGAGTTGTTAGTTGTAAAATATTTGTTACTGCAGAACAACCTTTCCTGAAACCATGCTGGTATTGTGATAGCATTGAGGATACACTGTGGCTGAGAGAGTCTGTTAAGCATTTTTAAAAAAGTTTAGGAATCGCACTCAATTTTGCAATGCCTCTATAATTCGTTATGTCCGACTTGTTTCCTGATTTAAATATCGGTATAATAAAGGATTTCCTCCAAAATTGGGGAAAATATACGTATTTTAATGACACATTAAACATAATAGCCAAAGGAGTGGCCAAGGCATGAGCACAATATTTTAAAACGCAAGCAGGAATGCCATCAGGTCCACTACCCAATGATGATTTTATTGTTTTTAAAGATAAAACAACCTGATAGGTATCAATAGAAGAAAATGATATTACCTGATGTTCCATCAGAGAAAACGGGTATTTAGTTGATGTATCATACTGTTGCTTGGAATATGTTGTTGCAAAAAAATCGGCAAACATATTGCTTTTGATCAAATTAATATTAGATTCATTAATTAAATTCTTCATAACTCTCGGATAGCCAGTAGATTTTCTTTTCGAATTTACAAAATTATAAAATGATTTTGGGTCACGTTTTAAGTTCCTTTTCATTTTCTCAAGGTAATTTATATACAGTCTCCTGTTGAGAAGATTATATTCCGCTTGAGATACACAGTATTTGCTATAATCATAAGCTGTTCGATATTGCTTATATTTTCTATAGCATTTGTTTTTTACATTTTTTAATCTTGATAGATGCGGAGAATTCCACGGTGGTGAATGTTTAATCACGAAAAGTTTTTATTGCGAAATAAATTGCTCAATAGATTTCCTATTGATCTACACATAAAATTTTTAAGAGAGAAATAGAATTTGACAACATAACAATGCCTAAGTGTAGACTAGGGGTAAATTTTAAAAAAATTTTATATATTTTCAAATGAAATAAAATCAAGAAGGCTTAAAAAATTGCGAAAACGAAAGCCACATGGAGGAAAGTGAGGTATATATACGATTTGTTTTTATAAAATTAGGTTTTTGTTTTTTATAAACTGCATCTAAAAAAGAATTGCTTTCAATATATTAAAAAACTAATATATAAAATCATAAAGCGTTGTCCTGAAAATATGAAATTATTTCAAACATATAAAACAATTTTCATTTAAAAACTTCATTAACTTTGTTAATCAAGCAAAATCTTCAATGATATATGAAAATAAAAAATTTTTAAGACAATAATATTTCATGTGATGTATACGATACTCAATGGAACAAACTTCCTTTCAACAATTGGAGTGATAATTTTGGCAGCGAAATACTTTCAAATTTATATGAATTTTGGTTAAAAGTTTTCAGTTCAGGGACATTTCCTTATTCCAACAAGTAATGCATATGTGAAAAGAATATTTTCTATAGTGAATTTAACAAAGACAAACCTTCGTAATAAAATACAATATGAATTATTAGAGTCATTGTTGCGTATAATAACACATCTTAATATTAATAATATTTGTCACAATTTTTTTTAATTTTAAACTACAGTACACGCTCGCAAATTCGAACCACTTTGTTTTTAGGTCGATTCGAATTTCCGAATTATTCGAATTTCTGTACATTTTTTTTTTTATACAAAATTTTAGGTAAGTTTGACCATAAAGATATAAAAGACTAAGTTTTTTTCATTTTAGTTTATGTAATATAAAAACCATAAAAAACAACGAAATATTACAAAAAACTTTCCACTTTCGGATATTCAGCACTATGTAAAGTTTTATTGGATACGTGTTGATAAGTGTTGGCAGCAGCATCCAATATTGATTTTCTATTCGATTTAATATGTATAGCTAATGGTAGAAGTAGTTACATTAAAGTCCAGTGCTAAACGCTTTCCTTGAACGCCTTTGTCAATCTTTTCCAATATTTTTAATTTGCCTTGTAAAGACAAAGTGTTTTTCTTACGTTTGTTTGGCATTTCTAGGCCACTTTCTATTTTAATAAATGTTAAATCAAACACCAAAATTCTGACTTTTAAACTATAACATCAACAATATCTGTAAATCATCTATTAAAATGGGATTTCCCTATTTACTTTGTATTTGGTTAAACTAAATTATCAAAATTTTAGTGTTTACAATAAAAAAGAAAAAACCGCTCGAATTTTGTATTCTAATTTTAGAGCGCCAAATGTAATGAAATTACTGATTCGAATTTCTGAGAGTTCGAATTTCTGAGCGTCTACTGTAAAGGAAAGCAGTTGCAAATTTTGGTATTAAAAATGTAGTAGAATTTAAAATAATTTATATTTTTGTTGATATTTAGCAAATAAAATATAATTAAATCATTATGAATACAATACGCATTAAAATGTTTAATATTTGCTGAAATATGCGAATATAAAAGTAAAAAAAAATATTTACTTTTTTGCACATCATATGCCAAACCATATGAAGTGCGGTGAATATGGTTTTTACACCAATACATATAAAAAAAATTTACTAACACATTCTTAGCATTACGTCCCAGCCGGAAAAAGAAGGTTTTTTTTTTTTTGCTGAGCGAATTAAAAAAGTTGGACTCTAGTTGTTTTCTATAGTTTAAACTGCCTCTTACATAAACATCTAGTTGTAATCTATGTAAAAGGCCTTAATCGTAATACAAGGAAGCAGTGTTGCCAGATGAGAGGATTTGTCCCTAACTTGGGGATTTAAATTTAAATTTTCTGATAAATTTTCGTGGGGAGGGGATTTGGTTATTTTCCTAATATATAGGAATTCCCTATTAATTAATACAATTATTCAAATTTCGATAAATTTTAATTTTTATGGAAAAACTTCGATAAGTTTTAAATTCTTGTAGATAATTGCGTTGAATTTAATATGTAAACATTTTTTGTAAAACATTCTATTTATTAAAATATGTTAGTCATTCCTACAGGCCTTCGAAAAAATTTTCAACACATTCCACTTTGCCTTCTATCGAACTTCCTCAAAGGAAGCATCGGCTTCATTAAAAAAAAGATTCGGTACTAATTCTTGTTTCCTTTTCATTAGATGCGATATAGAAGGTGTATCACTCACTTATTAATTTTCTCATTAAAAAAAGAAATATTTTTAACTACAAGGCTTACAAAGCTCAAAATCTTTTTGGAAGCGAGTAGCATATCTTGTGAATCCTAAATACTGCATTAGACAGTGGCATAACTGGTTCCTTGTATTATGATTAAGGCCTTATACCTACAATACAACTAGAAGTTTATGTGAGAGGAAGTTCAAACCATAGAAAACAACTAGAAGTCCAACTCTTTTAATTCGCTCAGCAAAAAATATTACTTTCTTCACACATATAAATTAGTTCTGCAGAAAATTCTACTAACACATACAAAGAGTTCGTTTTTTTAACAGCTGAGTTAGGTTTTTTGAGAGCAAGTTGGGCTTCTAGCTGTGTTCTACGGTTAAAGCTAAATTTTCAAAAAATTTACTCATTTTTTTCAAAAAACAAAATATATGTGACTACATGCATTTTGTTGTTGCATGAATTAGGTTTTTGACAACTGAATTAGGTTTTTGTATCTCACATAAACTTCTAGTTGTATTCTATGGTCTTATATGTTTTGTAGATAGAAGAGAGTTTCACGTAAAAAAGAAATTTTTGAAATATAAAAAAAAAATTATAAATATAAAAAAGGCACGAAAAGAATTTAAAAAAACTGTATTTATTTTTTAATTTGTAAATTAAGTTTTAATCAGGTTGAATAACTAATAGCTCAGATTTTGTTCTCTTTATATATATTATCCTATTTTAAATCCGCTAATATAAATATTCACATCCTACGTGTATGCCCCTCAAATGTTAAACTTAAAACGATTAATAATAACTATTATTTATAATGCGGAATCCCAAGATATAGAACAATTATTCTCGCCTTTCCTGGTAAGCTAATAGTCTAGTAATAGTAGAAATAGTATTTCCTACTTTAGAACTATTTTAATAAACCTTTTTAAATAGTTCCTTTTAAATTTTCAGTTTTTTATAATTTGCAAAAATATTATGTAATAATAATTTTATACATATGTCGCTTGCTCTTTTCTGTAAATCGTCTGCAATTTTAATTAAACAAAATTATTTATTTATTTTTTTTTTTTTTATTTATTTTATCTTAAGAACTTTTATTTATAACAAACTAAAGGATTTACAATAGGAGTATAATTTTTTGTAATTTTTGCAAATATCAAAATTTAAATGACATAGCCATATAGTACATGAAGAAATATTAAGAAACGCGAAATTATATTTTTACGATTGTTAAAAAAGTTTCCGCGCCATACGCGTTAAAGTTTTCAAATTACAGTTTTAATCTTGAAGTAATGTATGGTAAATATATGGTAATTTGGCTAATTAGGAACTGCTATAGCATTACATAAAATATGAACAACATAACAATTTTTTAACACAATCGCAGTTAATATACAAACATTTTATTTCAATATTTTTAAAAATTAAACATTTTCAAAAAAAAACTGAAAAGCTTCATAAATTGCTATCAGTACGAAATGTTTTTATCCCAAAATAACTTTTGATATCACTACAATACGGTTAGTAATGTGATACCAACGTTACCGTTGAGAACTTTTAAAAAGTGTCCAAAAAAGGGGATTTCAAAAATAAAGTCGCCAAAAGAGGGGCCAACATCTTCAATACCCAAAAAACTATTCAAAATTTTTTTATTTGATAAACACAAAAATATTGTATATAAAGGAAAACTACTAAATTCAATTTTACTAATTACAAAATAATTTATAATAATTTTTATTATAATAAATAAAGATTTATTCATAGTTAACATTAAATTCTCCTTTCATTAACTAAACTTCTGTACTTTTGCACAAGGTCTTCACTCGGACTCCAGTCTTACAAATCCCTGTCTAATAAACTTAAGACTGAAAGCATGGATTCACAATCTATTTTTCATTAGTGATAATTTGAAGAAGGACATTCTGCCGAATCAATGCTATGAGCCAAAGTAAAAATATAAATTAGGATATAAGTATTCAACAAATCTATTTTTTTAATTTTTCCAATCGGGACCTAGGAGATTCGGCATTTGATGTTTTAAATAATTGTTTAAAAACTTTATTATCAGCTTTAGTTTTTAACAGTTTCCGTTCATTTATAAATTCTTGGGGACTATTTTTACATCACTACAAAATATATATATATTTATTTTTTTTATTCAACTGTCATAAATTCTGAAATTTTTAACATTAAAAAAAAATTTTTTTCTTTAAATTATTTTATTTTTATTTTTCTAATTCAACTAACGAGAAAAGTCACAATTTTTACTATATGTAGCATGTCAAGCATGTTTTGTGACTATGTTAATAGAATGTTAAGGTGTTATGACCAAGTCACATGAAAAATTTTGATTTTTTGAGACTTTTTCTATGAAAAGGCATGTAAATATAAATTTGTTAAATTATGAATGATTTGTTCTAATAAGGGTTTTAATTATTATAAGTATTGGGGCGAATTACTTAAAAAGAAATAACAACAAATAATTATTTTATTTTATTTTTTTTTTTATTTTATTTTTTATTTTTTTGCATACATTTTGCTTATTAAGCATTTTACGTGTTTGAAGCCATTACAATATTTGTAGGTACAGTCCACTTACTAGCTAAATTATGTGCCCGAAGTAGGGGGATCGAGTCCATTTCATTCGAAAGATTTTTTTTTTTTTAATGTTTGCTTTTTTCTTAAATGTTAACTTTTCTAATATTTAATATTTCGTTTTTATCTTCAGAAAATTTGCCTAAAAAAGATTATTTTAAACATTTTCTTTAAGTTTGTAAATGCATCATAATATTCAATGACCGGAAGTTTATTTGAATTCAATTTTTTCTTTTTTTTTTTTTTTTTTGTCTTTACTCCTAGAGCAGTGAAAACTAAATATCTTTCTAAATCAGAGAATTTGCTTTAAATTAACATCGATTTGTAAATGCATATTTTATTCAAAATGCATGCTTTTGCAGATTTTGCCACAAAAGCATATTTTTGTGTAATATTTTGTGAAAAATTGCAATTTAAAATAATTTTTTGTGTAAAAAAAAAAAAAATAATTTTGCAAACTTTTAATAAAGCGACTTAATCTATTTTGCAAAATTTTAAAATATTGGAAAATACTTTAGAAGAGTTAATTTTTGGTAAGCTATATATCGAAAACTAACAACCACAGAAGGACGTTGATTCTTGTAAACGATGCGCAATCAAAATTGCAAAAAATAAATAATTAAGTTTTCTCTTATTAATTAAAACTTTTGGTATAAATTTATTGCAATCTTGACATTGAAGGTGATGTTCACATATTTGTCTACTAAGAACATATTTATTTTTAATAAAAATATCAAATATGTTTATATATGCATAAAAAATATAAAACAACCATTTCTTGATTAACTTTTAAAAAAGCTACTAATGAAAAATATTGAGGAAACTCTTAGATATGTTTTATATTCCAATGAACGCGTATTCCAAGTACCTTTCAAATGATACTACATTCTATGCGTTGCTTTGGAAGAAAATACATAAATTTTCAAAAAAAAAAAAAAAAGTAAAACTAAAAAAAGACCTTTTTTTAAAAGCGGTCCAGTTCACGAATGGTCATCAGTAGAACCAAAAAATTTTGGGAAACATTATAAAACATACCAATATTTACTTTCAGGAAGGTAACAAAAACAGTTTTGAGTCGCCTTAATGTATATGGGGAATTCTCTTTTTACGTTTACCTTTAAGAAACCGACTCTAAAACTCAAATATTTTCTTTAATTAAGATTTTTTAAAATTAACTTTTCATGCAGTTATGTTAACAACACCTCATGGAGTAAAACAACGAAAATTCAAGACCTGAAATGGTTTCATGTGGTACCAGCAGGCACTCAAATTTAAAAAATCCAAAAAAAGTGTTTGAAAATAGCTGTAATCGCCCTTTTTAGCATATGTGTGCAATTCCTCTAAAGTAAACTACAAGCACTTCTAGAAATACGCCAACTTGTGTTTAATCAGTCCGTCATCGACCACTGTTAAATTATATTGTGGACAATTTGTGAAACCAAAATTTTTAAAACTTTAATTATTTGCAGTTTTTTCGATTAGAAAATTTGCACCCTTTCAAATATTACAAAATAAAAAATAGAGATTTATTGCTCTTGTAATTATAAATCGTTTGATATATATTAATTTAATTTGCCCTCAATAACGGCGCTATAAAAGGTGCCCAAACTTGAGGACTCCAAGGCATACTCTCAGCGTAATTTCAATGAAGCTAAAGTATCATTTTGCATTTTAAAATCATTGTGGCGCGAAAAAAATATTAATTTTCAAAAATGTTATAACTTTTTAAAATCGATTTAAATTTTTGCGTAATTTATATTAGCATTTTGTTATTTTTTATGTGAAGTTTTAGTTAAGCGAAAAATTGCATAAAAAGTATTCATGACCTGAGATCGCGATATAGTTAATATTTCATAAATCGTCGAGGCACACCCAAGGCACTAATTGAAATTGGTGTAAACGTATACCAATCTGTAGGTGTCATTATATCGGAAAAATAATTTAGTGAAATTTTTAACACTTTTGGACATAGATTACTAAGTAGATATTTATGTGAGAGAAAAAAATCTGATTCAATTGTCCAAAACTTAATTTATGCAACAACAAAATACATGTAATCATATATAATTAGTTTTTGTGTTTTGAAAAAAAAAAGATGAGCAACTTTTTTGAAAATTTAGTTTAAAATGCCTCTCACATAAACTTCTAGTTGTATTCTATGTTTTTGCGTGTATTTTTGCCATTGAAAAATTAATTTTATAGCTATATAATTAATATTTGCAATTTTTTATTTACTAACATCATTTAAAGGCTTTTTTTTGTAGTTAGATGTTAAAAAGATTTTAGTGAATTAAATGCAATTAAAAAAAATATCAAAAATTTATGTACACTTTATTTTTTACTCAATATTCTAAAGGTAGGTTAAATCAGTATTATATTTAGTACAGATTATGTTCACTATTGTAAAACGCATCGATCCTTCTTTAATGTATAAATATAACAAGACCGGTCCGGAAATTTCCATACAAATTTATTTATGAAAAATGCGCAATGCGGCTCGCTTTAAAAATAAATTTTATTTTACACTTTCTCCGGATTTTCTATTGCTTTTATTTTCTCATAAAAAATATCACCATGTTTTTTAAAAATTTATATGAATTTCGTAAACAAAATTGAAAAAAAGAAATGGAAAGAAAATAAATAAAATTGTTGTTTATTTTCCATTGCCATCTAAGTTTTTTTTTTACTTTAGCAATGCGGACTATTTAAAGGAATCCGGACTTGTTGTTTCTATACATTAAGTTTGTATTTTGTATACATTTATGTAGGTGCATTTATTTTTGATATCGGACTTAAAGTGGAATTTTTAAAATTTTTTTAAATTTTTGATTTTTAACTACCATAACATAAATGGTAATTTCTTATCAGATATTAGAAATTAAAAATATATCATCAAATGTTATAAAATTAAAAAAGAAAAAATGTATGCATACTTTGTTGATTAAATTTTTTTAATGAAATGTTTAAAAATCACAATAATCGCTATTATCTTTGATGACATCAACCATAAAGTATCACTTTTAATTTGTATTTTAGACTTGTGTAGGTAATACACATGTGGTAATACATTGTTGAAAATATTTTTGCATTTTCTTAAACCTCCAGAACACCGATATCGTTAATAAAAAAAAATTTTGAACTGCAAAAGTAAACGAAATTATATATATATATATATATATATATATATATATATATATATATATATATATATATATTCGTATACGTCTATATATATTCGTTCTTTTTACAATTTACCGACGGAATTTCTTATTTGTTTTCCCTTCTATCACACAATTTGCCACCATATTGTATGAATAACAATCAAACACATTCACACTTAAAACGAAGGTGACATCAAACAAAACAAGTAGCACAAATACAACCAACCGTATGTAACAAATTTATAATTCCATTACGTACACGCAACGTACTACCGACGGAAGAAACCATCATCAAACAACATAAACGATGACGACTATTGCTTGGGCACAAAAACGAAAACAACCGACGGATATTTGAATTACAAAAAAATATTTTGTTACGTCTCACAAAATAGCGTAGCAGGTTAGAAAAAATAACGGAAAATTGAGAGAAAAATAAAAGAAACACGACGGCTGCTTTTTTTTGGCAACAAATGCAAACACAATATTACCGTTACATTACCGTCGTTTAAACAAAAAAACGAAAAGAAAAACACACAAACACTGAGTGACACTAAAGATTACAAATGCCGGACAAACAATAGTTATCTCAATAACAACAAATACAAAGAGACATCCATACAACAAACAGCTACAACATTAACATTTTCAAAGCGACATTGGTCATCATCAGCAACAAAAAGAAAGAAAGAAATCAAGAGAAAAAACAAGCAACAAAATAAGGAATATTTAAATTTCTTAATGTAGTTGTTCTAAACGAAGTAAATATATAGATGAAATAAAGTTGTTAGTATTAGTTTTGCTGATGATGATGACAATGCTGCTGGCTGGTTGACTATTACTATTGTTGTTACCTTTATTGTCATTGTTGTTGGCATAATGTTGACTATTTACCAATTGATCTTAATGTGACACAAATGATACGACAACAACGGCATAAAAAATGAGAAGAGAAAAACACAACAACACCAAAAACAAAAGTAAAAAAAAATAATAAAAACAAAAATGCAGTAGCAAAACAACTAAATGGCGAACAAGACTATAGACCAACAGTGTTGCCAGTTTAACCTTTTAAGGCTAAATCTACTTTTTTTTTTGCTTTTAGCCTCAAAATTTTTTTTAGCTTCTTGCTTTTTTTTAGCCTTTTTTGATTCTTAAAATTGCCTTAAAAGACTAAAATTTTAGTATTTCAACAAAGTTTTAGTATTTCAATTAATTCGCACAAAAAATTAAGATTATTTTATATATATAACTTTCGCCTGCGGCGCTTCAATCACCAAATCAAATATAACTTAACTATTTTTATGGGCTTACTTAATCAATTATTATAGGTAATTATTTTTAATAAACTTTATTGACCACAGAAAATATTAATATAATATAATTAAAAAAAATCTTATAAAAGCGAAAAATTATCCAAAATTTTGGAAACGAATAATCAAAAAGGTATTATAATTCAAAAATGATGTAAAATCACGTCATTTTTCATATGAAATATGTATAACCCAAATTTATATGAAAATTTTGTAGGCAATTTTTTACTAGATGATTATGCTGCCAGCCACTCTATGTTTTATTTATAAATTGTTTACAATATCTTTAATAAAAAAAATATCAAAAACTAATTAATTATTTTTGGGGCATTTAGCCTTTTCTGAGCTTTTTTTAAGGTAAATTTAGCCTCTTTTTCCCACATCCTGGCAACACTGTAGACCAGTGGTGTCAGTTACAAATTTGAAAAAATCCCTCTGGTGCATTGAAAAAACCCCTTTTTCCCTTTTTTCTCAAAAAATGTTTCTCCCCAATTTTCACACTTCAATAAAATCGTTGTTTTTAATAAGAAATATTTTATAGTTATATGAAAATATATGCAGACTGAAGTACACTGAAACTATTAAAATTATTAAAAGCTATTTATACAAATATTATAATGGCACCTTAATTTTATAAAATCAAAAATATAAGTACATTAAATAAGAGTATTATACTTTAAAAGGGTTTCAAAATATATTAACCGAAAAAATCCTTTATTTATGGAAGTATTCGGAAAGCCACTTCCAAAAGCTACTTAGCATAAATGAATTAAAATATTTTGACTCTAGCAGATATAACAACTCAGAATATTTAATTAATGGAGTTTCAGATAAATGTTATAGAAATTAAAAAGGGAATAAATGTATGTAGTCCGCTACTATTTATGATGAAGAATATAAAAAAGCTTATAATACAATTGAATGTAATTAATTTTTTGAAATACAGTTTTAATACCAAATTAGTGCGGATTTTTTTTTAATTTTACGTATGATTTGTTGCTATTTTTGTGAAAAATTTCAAACATTAAAAAAAATCCCTTGATTTCCAGAAAAATTTAAATTCTCTTCCTTTTTTTTCCTTTGCTTAAAAATTTTTATAAAAATTCCCATAAAATAGGAAAATTCTCTTCATCTGACATCACTGTTATTGACTCTGTTGTCAGAAAATTTCAAACATTAAAAAAAATCCCTTGATTTACAGAAAAATTAATATTTTAATTAAAATTAATATTAATATTAATATTAATTCTATAAAAATTCCTTTTGTATATTTTGTTGCCACAAAAATTGCATTTAAAAAATCGCTTTAACATATGAAATCATTTTAAAAAAATTGGAAATTGAAGCGTTAGATTTGTAGTTTTAAAATTTGACATACAATATAGCCGTGTAAAAGCACTTTGGGACAAAAAATAAACAAACGAGTAATATATAGCTTTAGAGTAAATTTTTGGAAGCTGTTTGAAATTTATATATTTATGAACTTCAAGCCCACTGTAAGCCAAACATTTTTCAAGACCATTATTTTAATTTGTTTATTTAAAACATTAAATTTAAAGAAAAAATAATTTTTCATTAGATTAACAAACAATTGATGAAAAGTCACCAATCTAACGAAAATTTGGTATGTTGACATACAATTATCAATTTGATGAAATTTCATCAATACTACATAAAATCATTAAATTATCAAAATTAAAGAGATGTACCACAAATATGGCAACATTGATTACCAACACAACACCGGTAAATACACGAACTCAATAATCATACGAATACATAGTCAAGTCACATAACGTAATCAACCATACATATACACACACACACATACATACATATTTACGTTGCTCTTTACATTTACTCACAATGAATAAAACTACAATAATAACAACGATGACAAGAACTATATCAAAACTATAAAATAGTTAAGTCGAGGCGCATCACATTTATTTACAACAAAATGTACAAAATGAAATAGAAACAAAATACAAAAAAAATTTGGTACATTCGATGTGCACTTTTTGGTCAAAATTATAACAATTCATAGCAAATACCAAAACCAAAACACTTACACATACATAAATACTTAAATAAACACAGACTGATTGTACACCCTGGGCAGCATGAATGCATGTTGTATGTATTTAAGTAAATAAAATGTAGCAGCTAGTAAGTAGAAGCAGGCGGAAATAAAAATTTGTACACATTAAAGCTGAGGAGCATGGCATGGTAAAGTAAAATGTTGAATATGTAAAACAAATACTAACAGTTCTGATATACAAAATATAAAAATTTACAAAAACATGACAAACATTGCATTTAAATTTCTACACATTTACAGTTCACACAAATATATACACAAACAGAAATATACATTAAAATATTCTTACATAAAAAGTACTTAACAATAAACATACCTACTACCTATATATATACATATGTATGTACGTGTATAAATTCTTAAACATCAGCAACTTTTTAGTTAAATACAAATGTACATATGTTTCTGTTTCAAAGGACATTGTACAGTGGTTATAACAGTTTGTTAAAAAATCCAAAAAAAAAATTCAAAATTATTGAGAATTTTTTAATTAATTATTCTAGTCTTTAAAAACAAATTTGCAAAGAAAAATGCTAGAAAATGCTAAAAATAAAAAAAAATACTAGAAAGAAGTGCTAAAAATAAAAATTGTTAATATTGGTAAAAACAAGGGATATATTATATATTTTCAGGTTTAAAGCTAAAAGAACATTAAAAAAATATATAAAAATACATTCTGAAATTAATTCTTTGAAGCTAAAAAGTAAAAAAATTAAAGCTAAATAAAATTGAATAGAGGATTTTTCAAAAAAAATTTTTTTTATCATAAGTTATCTAAGTATGTTTTATCTGAATTATAGTGTCATATAGTTTAATATTTAGACGAACTAAAATCCAATCTAAAATCATTAAAAACCAGATACAGTATAAGCTAGACAATCCCTATAATTGATTGCAGACCCCAATCCAAATTATCGAATTATCCATTTTTGTTAAAAAAAAAAACTATTAAAATATATCATTTATTTAATAAATCAAACAAATCAATTTTTTTGTTAAAATTTTAATTTTCAACTAAGTAAATGATATTCCAATAATAATAAAAAATAATTTTAACTAAATAAACAGACTTTTACCTAAAAATCAATATTTTGCAAAGAATAAAATTCTCGAAAAAGTTTGCCTCTAATAAATATTCTGATTTTTAATCTTCAAAAAAATTATTTAAAAATGTAACAAAATACTCAAACGATGTATTACTTTTTTTTAATTTCTTCATTATAATATTTCAAAAAATAAAATAATAACAATGTCTTCAATTGGGTAATAGGTTGTTTAATTATGTATAATGAAAAGAACATTTTTTTACCTGATTTCTTTCAACTTCCATAAAAATTTGTATACACAAAATCCATTAAACCGTTTATTGATTTCAGTTTTCAGTTTTGTGAAATTACGAAAACACGCCATTTAAAAAAAACCAAAAAAAAAAAAATCAAAAGTATATAACTTTAAATAGCAATATCTCAGGGAAAGCTTTGAGAATTTTAATAATTTAAACGACGTTTGAATTTCGCTTATGTTATGTTATGTTATGTTATGACATTTCTAAAATAAGAAAGATTTTTTAAAGACGGATTTTAATCATTTTTAGGCGCATTTTTCGCTAAATATGCTATTTAAATTTTTGGATTTTTTAGCATATTTGGAAAGTATGTAATATTTACATTAAAATAAAAATTTAAAATTTTTGAGATGCGCACATTTATTATGCACAAAACAGTTTTTAAAAAATCATGTTCCAAAATTTTCATATAAAAAAAAATGATTTTAATTTCTATAAAAGTTAACAAAATATAGAAATTTATTGACAAATTTGTGTAATTTAAAAAAAAAAAGGACTTTGTCTTCGTTTTGATTAATTTAGTAATCATCTCCAAAATATCCTTTCCATTCAAAAATATTTCCAAAATACAAATGCAATTTATATATGCATTTTTGACAATTGTGTGTTCATTAAATTTTAATTTTTCTTTAGGTGTATTTTAAATTGTTTTGTTTACCATAAATTGCAATATTAATTAGCATAGTATATAAAAGTTTATTATTTTTAATTAATTTTCTAAAAATATTCTAATGCATTTTATAAATAAAATATGTAAAACTACTAATATTTTAAAAATAATATCAGAAAAATACGATTATTATATGAAAAAATGTAAATATATTTAAGAAAAAGCGAAATTGTGCATAGTATATATGTGCGTCCCAAAAAATTTTAAGTTTTTTATTTAATGTAAAAATTCCGTTCTTTCCAAAAATGTTCAAAAATCAAAAATGTTAAGTAGCGCACTTAAAGAAAAATGTATTCAAAAAGTGCAATTGCATTAAAATGAATTTTTTAAAAATCATTTTTTATTTGTGAAATATTCGTATTAAAGCTAATGGAATCCTAATTCAAATGCAATTTAAATCATTGAATTCCACGAAGCGTTCCCAGAAATATTGTTACTTGTTACTTTTCTGAAAGTCGAAAAATACTCGATAAATTTTTGGGCGTTCTTTCATGAAATTGTCGACCAATATTTTCAAGTAGATTGTTTCAATTTACGACATCGATTCAGTAACGTTTACAACTAAATTTCAAACTATAAGTTTTTAAAAATTAATAAGTTATTTTATCGTTACTATTATTTATAAAACAAGAATTACTGTTTACTAACTGCCAAAATTTTAGTTGATAGTTAGGTTAACTGTTGGTAATTGTATTGGTTTTTATAAAGTTTATTTTGCTAAACATACTATTTAAAGATCGCATTAGTTATCATCGCTAAATACATCATATTTTAGCTGCAGTTTAAATTTTTAGAAAAAAACGTATGATAATATTTTTATAATACAAAACTACAAATTAATAAAACCATGTGCAAAATATGCTAAAAAATGCCAAAAATAATTCGAAAAATGCTAGAAAAAGTGCCAAGTACTAGATTAATTTCTTTCGTGTTAAATGAGTTTAAATGGTGTTAGATCTAGCAATGAAAATGAAACATTGGCAACACTGGCCATGACAAATATAACCCTTTTAATGACGCATCACACTAGTTAACCCAAGAACGATTTATCCGATTTAGATAAGTAAAACACCAAAAAATGCTGACTAAAATTATATGATTTTTTTATCTGCTCAATAGTTCCGGAGTTATTTAGACTCATTTTTAAATAAGTCCGAAACTAAATAAAAAATAATTATTCATGAAAAATTGGAAATACTTTGCACTTATACTACCAATAATCAAACTGTGACTCCAGAATGGTTTGTGTAATTTAGATTAGCAAAACACTAAAAGATATTAGAAATACCATGAATAAAATAAACCATACATTATAGAAATTGATGTACATATGTTGACTTTATTTACAATTAACCTAATACTAATAAATCGTTAAACATTTGACATACGCGACGTATACGTAATATTTCAGCTGTACCCCAGCAAAAACGTTGCTTTCCTAGTAAGCTAGCAGGTATAATTGGAAACAAAAATAAACTACTTATTTTTTGCTTGAATAACTAAAAAATATGTACCCAAAGGAAAACAAAATTAAAAAAAAAAACAAAAAAAATTTTGCCGTCAGTGAGACTTGAACTTGGACACAAACTAACCATGCGTTTTTACTGACTAACGTCTTACTCAGTACATCATCTCACACATAGCAGCCTAAACGACAAAAACTCTATTTAGTTTAAAATATCTTTTTAGACATCTTTTATCTTTTTAGACAGAAATCTAACAACTTCAGAATGGGGTTGAACCAACAACCTTCTGGTTATTAATCCGGCGCTCTAGCCAACTCATCCACGTGATTGCAGTATTACTGTGCTATTATACTATTGAGTACTTATTAATGTAATACAGAGTATTCAAAGAATAATGACGCCTCATTACCAAGAAACTACTTTAATAAGTAGTTGTTATTACCGAAAACCAAAAAGTTTTTGCTGGGAAGTAAATTAAGGTTGGAAACCGAAAAGAATAACGGCATCGGTAACAGTGTTGCCATGGCAAATATTTTTTTCTAACCAAAATTTTGGAAAAAATAACGAAATTAGGGAAAAAACAAATTTTAAAAATTCAAAGTTATTATATAAAAAATTAATATAATCTTAATATATGTATGCACTCAGGTTTTAAATACTTTAATAAGTTAATTTAAAAATTGTGTACAAAATTGTGCTCTAATTGAATATACATCGGAATTGATAAAACACTTTTATTACAGTTATTTATAAAATAATGTGATGCCCTTTTTAAATTATTATTAAGGGTCCTCATGAAAACTGTGCAATTTGTGCAAGTTTGCACATTCGCAAATGAACTGTCAAAAATTGTATGAAAAAACATTTGCACAAGACTTATAAGTTTGCACAACTATTTAGTCTCGCAAACTTGCACTGTTAAATTGTACACTTATAAACCAGCTGGCTTTTGTTTATATTTAAAAATTATTACGTTAATTATAATGAAATCATTGCATCATTGCTTTCAACAAAATTTTTCAATTATTAACTTAATATTGCACCGCATTTGAAAGTGGGGTTCATGAAACATATCGCGCAAATTTGCACAATTGCACAAATGGGAAACTTAAATGAGTACCCTTATTATTTAATTCTGTTGTCTTGCGCAGTTTTAATAACTAAACAATGTAAATTTTTTTATTCCCTACAACATGACCGTTGGAAGCAGCTTAAAATATACCAATCGACTCAGGATCTCCTTAACTGGTCGAAATTGATTCATTATTATTGAAGCTCAAATATCTTAAATACATATAATCGTATTTCTACTGAATTCTGCACAAATATTTTTGATCCTAAAACATTCTATAATAAAATTTGTATATACCTACATATAATATGGTTTCAAAAGAATCGCTTTAAAATTAATTGTAGCTTCTATACAGGGTCCTCTCCCGGAAATCTGTTAAAAGAACTTAAACCGCACATAAAGGTTCGTATGTTAATAAAATTAGGTTCAAATAAGATTAACCATAGTACCCATATAATGCTCTCTTTCTCAAGTATGTATTATTTAGGATACATACATAATAGTGTAGGGTATCATATAGTCTGTCTTCGCCTAATATACAACTCTTTTTTTGTGGTAATTTATTTTGTAATTACAAGTATTTAGGTTGCTTGTTACATCGTTAGAACTTTCTCACAAAAATCTCCCAATCCATTTCACTTTTAGGTTAAATATTAGAAAATCTTTATATTTTATATTTCTATTGAATAGTTTTATTTATTGTCAGTTAAAATTGGAAATAGAAGTTATAGAAACCTGTAGTTTTTAAATATGTGATGAATTTTTAGCACACTCTCTTTTTATTGTTAGCAAGATTAGCAAGATTAACGAAGTAAAAACTAATAAAAATAAAATTTTGATTTAACAAAAAAAAGGAAGTAAAGACATCATCTCAACTTTGGAAAATAAAATAACCAATAAAATAACGGCAACACTGATCGGTAATCAATTTAACGGTATTTTAAATTATATTTGTATATACCGTTGTTATTAAAAACCTAGCAAAAGCCTTAAATTTCTTAATTATTTTTAATATTAAAATTACATTAAAAAAATACTAAATTACATCTGTATAGAGGACTTATATCCGATTTATTAACAATACGTCTATGCCCATTATTCGCGGTATTATGGAATTATTTTTTTCTTCGTATATTATCAAAGTGTGTTATAAAATGTTGTTTATCGAAAATTTAACAGCCCATCTACACGATTTTTTTATCAAAGAGTGTCAAATTCGCTCTCTGAGAGAATTATCTCATGTGTAGATTCAAATATTAGTATTATATGAAGTATTATGAGACTGTTGTGATGAGATTTCTCTACACAACTATCTTATTAGATGAACTGTCAAAAAAATACACATATACGAAAGTTTGTTTGTATGTGTGCATGTGTATTTTGGAAATTAATAAAAAGAACAATGAATGTTTCTTGCAAAATTGTTTCCTTTTAATGAATGTTTTACATTTTAAAAAACTTTTTTTTATAAAATTTATGCTAAAAAAGTGCGAATTTTTAAAATAAAAAGGACATGTTTACTATGTGAATGATTGAAAATAATGATATCTTATAGGATTTATTAGAATACCTGTACCCCTTATTTAAGATTTAACATAATATAAACAAAATAGTTACTCTCTTCTGACGACATTATCTCACATATTATATCAGCGTTAATCTCAGTTGTAGACCTGGGGTAAGGTGTAAAAAATAAATTTTTTGTTAAAAATTAGACAGTCAATATATATAAAAAGAAGCTAAGTTTGGTGGTTAATAGGATCGTCTTCAAACTGTAAAATAATAGATGTGGGTACTTAAAAGAACGGAAATTTGTTCATAATTCAAATTATAAATATATATTCAATAAATATTTGTAATAAATTTCTTATCAACGGTGACTAGCGAATGCAATTTCCTGAATTTTTCGAATTCCCGGAAAAAAGGGACAAAATGTTCGACTTCCCGGGATTCCAGAGATCACGAATTAAAAATAATAACCGATATAAGTTGAACATTTGAGACACATATAGGATGTGAATCTCTGCTTTGAAGGATCTAAAACAGGAAAAAAGGAAATCTGATTGATCTATTGATTAGTCAAATCGATTAAAAATTAATCAATTAGTTCTTGAGATTTCCTCAAGAACTAAGTACATGTGTACTTTGCACGTTTTTAGATGTCATTATAAGTTTCTTGCAAAAAGTGAAAATTAATGCATTTTAGCAAGCAAAATGCTTAATAATTTCTAAGAAAATTACAATTTTCCCAATTTTAAAATATTTTTATTATCCTTTAACAAACCTAAAATAATGTTTTTACTAAAAAATTATATAAACATAGCTTTAAGAGGAGATCTTCAAAAGCTGTAAATAATAATAATGATAATAATAATGATAATAATAATAATAATAATAATAAAAGTACATCCAGTTCCATTTTATTTGGGATGTAATATTTATGCTTTTTTCATATAAGAATTTATTTTCAATATTTAAAAAATATTTTTATATAAAAAAGTAAAATATTTAAAATTATTGGCAATAGAAATTATGAAGAAATATGTGTATTTTATTTTATTGAAATGCACACATTTTGAAATTTAGCTCCCATTATTTAAACATAATAATAACAAGATCAATTTTTAAAAATTTATTTAATTATAGCTTTTCCCGGTGCGCTTCGCTAACCCATTTGAAGCGATAACTAATATTTACTTAAATAGGGGCTACCATGAAATTTTATATAAAATTACTACTTTAGATATGCCAAAATTAATATTTTCTTTGTATGGAGGCTACCTCTCCTCCTGAATTTATCCATTCTATTTTCATTTCACCAATGCGATTTGATAAGATGGAGTTTCTCACGAAGTTTGAAGGCTTTCACTATAATAGTTTCTTAATGAGTATTTGCTTCGATCAAAAAAAAATATCATATTTGAATTTATGGACCAACAGAATGATGCTGTGAAAATTTTAAACAGCCGTATGAGTTATATAAAAGTGGGCATAAAATGTGGGTGTGCATTCGATCAAGGTTCAGCATAACCTAAACATTTTTCAATACAAGCACTATCTGTTGGGCAATTTTCATGTAAATAGCTTCTTTAATAACTTATAAAATTGAAAAAGTAGTAATAATAATCGAGATCTAACATAGCCTATAACCTACTCCGGTAGTGGTATTATGTGTATGTCTTTTAGATGTGACTGATACACTAACAAACAAACTTATACTTCGCTATCCCTTTTCATGCACCCTTTTCGAAATTTGATAAGAAAATTATTTCTATAAATTTTTAAGACATTCACTGTAATACTCCTTTAGATATTCCTGGATCTATCCATCCTATTTTCATTTCACAAATGCAATATGATAAAATAGTAGTTTCCACGAATTTTCAGTGATTTAACTGTAACAGTTTCTTAAATATTTCATAGTGAATATTTGCTTTGTAAGGAAAGTACCATCTACCCTTGTCCTACTCATTCAAATCCCACAACATTTTATTAATTTTGCTGTAAAAGTTTTTAAGATATACGATGTTTAACATTTTCGTTGTAAGGAGTACATTTCCCCTGGTCCTATTCATCCCATTTTCATTATAAATTTGGAGGTTGATGAGAAAGTTATTTACGTAAAATTTTAAGAGCTTTGCTGCAATAGTATTTAAGTTATCCGATAATTAGTATTTTGTTCTTTTTTTTATGGAGGATACTATTCCTTCTGGTCCTGTTTTTTCATCCCAATTGTAAATTATAAAACATTTGTGAAAATAGTTTTTAAGTAATGCGATAATTAATATTTTTTATGGTACCACTCCGCCTGCTCCTATCGAAAAAAATAGCCTAGTACAATTCCAGGGTTCACAGGATAATACAGTAAAAATTTCAAGAAAATTGATTCAGCGGTTTAGTTTTCTATAAGATATATAAGGTTTATTTACAATTTAGATCAAAAATCTAAAAATACATAAATATCTTTAACCATTTTTTGAATTATCTAACCCACTGTCACCCAGGATGAAAATGTTCTCATTTAGGAAAAAAATGTTTTTCAACATTCGAATTTAACTTTTATTTTTTGTCAACTTAAATAAATCTATAGGAATGTATGTGTTTGTGTGTATAAATGTAAAAATACAAACTCAGTCAATACTCTTATAATATTTTTTACTACTCAGTGCCTCAAAACTTTACAATTCAATATTTTTTTCTTCTTATAGCTTTTTATGTTGCAAAAATATGAACATTTAACAAAAAAATGAAAAACATATTAAGTTCATGTGTTTTTACTTTGTGAGACTTCTTCGTATTCAAAGGGGATTTATTTGGTTGGTTCCCTTTTAACTTGTATTTTGTTGAAATATTTCGAATTTGTACCGTTCGTTATCTATGTATGATTGCGTATGGATGAGTGTTTTCTTTTTTTTTCATTTCTTATTCTTTATATTTTTTATATCATCTTTTTGCTTTTTTGTTCCAAGAGCAACTGTTGTTGTAAAATATTGGTGGCCGAGACTGTGACACCTTATTCCCAAGTCAACAGTAGTTGGTTTTTACATACACATACACCAACCCACAATAAAAACAAAAATAGCAAACATATTCATGTTAAGTTACCCCCATTAGACCCTAAAGTTGAATTTAAGTCAAGAAAATCGAAAAAAAAAAGAAATCATAAAAGGAAACTCACACACATAAACAGTATAAAAAAAAATATATAAATAAACAACACAGCTATCTCTGTATATGTGAGTACAAAAAAAATCTAGCTCCGCCTTTTTCTCTGCACACTGGAAATCTGTACAACAACCCAACCCCTTTTTTATCTTATCACTTGCATATGTATTTGTTTACAATATTGTTATTATTATATGTGTGTATTCCAGCGTCGGCGCTTTACAAAACTTATGAAAAATAATTCCAGAACTCAATCACTTCCCCTCTCATAATTGTAATTGCCTTTTGCGGAATCTGCTCATAATTTCTGTTTCTGTTTTTTTTTTTTTTTTTTTTTTTTTGTAATACTTACCATTTACTCGTTGTTCTTTATGACTATTATTTATCTTGCTGCTTTTATTTGGATTTTCTAAACTTAACGCATTTATTTTATTTTATTTGGTTTTTTCTTCAAAAGTTTTTTTTTTTTGTTTTTATTTTCTTCATTTATTTTGTACACGAGAGTAAAGTTGAGTATCCTTCAATAATATTTCACATTTCCTTTCAACTTTTAATGGAGAGATTTAGCTTCAAAATCTGTTTTTAATATATGTATGTTGTTGTACTTTTTCTTGGCAATTTTAATGTATTTTTCCTTTCACTTTATAACAACTACATAAAAAATTATTATGTACATACAAATACATACTTACATATATACATAAATTTATGTATCTATGAATATGTATGTACTTAAACTCGATTTTATACATATTTAATGGACGATTTTATTATTTATTTTCAAATTGTTATTGATTTATAACTGAACGTGTTTTTACACTTAGAGAAAACTGCATCATTAAATGTTTAGAAAATACGAGATGTTATTTCAATTATTCAGTTGTTAATAAAACACATAATGTATTAAATCATTGTATTTTGCTGTCATATGTCAAATATACGTAATAAAATAATTCACATTACAATTTTTAGTTAGTTTTGTGAAAATGCGAAGTTTTTTCAAACGTAACAACAATTACATAGAAATTTATTTCGCATTAAATTTCGCATTTCGCACTACCTATAATCAAGTGCGTAATTTCTATGTTTTGCCTAAACGTCAGTTTACAGCGTTGCCATTCTTTCAGAAAACATATTTTATTGCAAGCAAAAGTAACAGATTTTGCAACTATTAACAAAGAAAATATTTCTTCTATAAAAAATTAAACAGAACTAAATTACACAGATATTTTTGCAAATGACAAGTTACAGTGCTGTATTCGCCTGTGCCGAATCTTATATACCCTTCAACCGTGTTGAGATGTGTTATATGAAAATGAAACATTGTGTATCAATCACATCTAAACGGCTGAACTGATTTTCACGATATAGATACTACCAAATCCATAGGTGCTTGTGGGATATGTTGGATCTTGATTGGACGTCACATCCACATTTTACACCTGCCTTTAAAATAATCTATTTTTTCAATTTTGCTCGTTATTAATGAAGCAATTTACATGAAATTTGACCCACAGATAATATTTGCACGGTAAAATGTTATATGTTATGTTGGATCTTCATCACTAATATTTTACGCCCACTTTTTTATAACACTAAAACCGATGAACCGATTTGCTTAAAATTTTCACAGCATCATCCTGTGTATCGTTAAATTCAAATATGATATTTTACTTTTATATCGGAGCAAGAGGAGGAGTAGTACCCACCATATAAAACAAATACTCATTATGGCATATCTTAAGAACTATTACAGTAGGAGCCCTCAAATTTCGTTAGAACCTTTATCTTACGATATCGCATTGACGAAATGAAAATAGGAATTATAGGTCCAGTTGGAGAGGTAGGCCCCTATGCAAAAAATATATCTATCATCTATTCATCTAAAGTACTAATACTGTAAAAGTCTTAAAAAGCTTTAAAAGTAATTTTCATATCAAATTTCGAATAGGGTAGATAGATGGAAGTAGTAACTCCCATATATAAATAGGGAAGCGAAATGCACCGGTAAAATCTAGTAAATAATAAATTCAATACTTTGGAATTTTACAAAAGTTCGCATATCTTTAAGGAAGATATTATCACTTCGGTGCAGAAAAAATATTTTAATAATGTAAGACCATATTAAAATAAAAATGGGTATGAATATTTGATTGATTTAAAAAAATCGAAATCTGAAAAGAAAATATTTGTGATAGATTTATGCGAGAACGGGGTCCACAGCTAACATGGGAGCTTCAAAAAATCTAATAACACGTTTTGACCTTTAACTCGGTTAATACTGAAACGATTGAGTTTATTTTTTCAACACAAAAATTCTTAGAAAAAAATTCCGATTTTTCTGTGAAAGAGCGAAGTTTCTAGCTTATAGGTGCTTCAAAAAGTTGACAAATCAAATATGCCTTAATTTATTGTTGTTGTTGTTGTTTTTCAGTACCCAAGAAAACGACTATAAAATAAGTAAAAAATAAATAATAAAAGAAATATATAATGGACCGACTAAGTTTATTTCTTCAGTTTATTTCTTTCAGTAGGAAAATGCTCGAAAGAATTTTCGATCGTTGTATATATATATATATATATATATATATATATATATATATTGTAATGAGTGGACGAAACAAAATAAAACAGCTGGCTGTTTACCAGCATAAGAAGTGGCCAGACTGACGGCGGCGCTGGTATGCTCGCTTATGCCGGGCTGGAGCTCGCCGGATGGGGTGGTTCTTGCCGCCAGAGCTGGGTAGCTATTTGGCTGATGGCTTGCCAAATAGATTTTTTGTGTGAAACAGGGAGTTTGTGTTTTTTAACTGCTTCGGGTCTCAACATTCTTTTAATTCTTTTATAAACTTCCTTTTTAGTTGGTATGATTTTTTTGTATGTGGACAGCAACCCAGCTCTGGCGGCAAGAACCACCCCATCCGGCGAGCTCCAGCCCGGCATAAGCGAGCATACCAGCGCCGCCGTCAGTCTGACCACTTCTTATGCTGGTAAACAGCCAGCTGTTTTATTTTGTTTCGTCCACTCATTACAAAAATGGCGCCCCACGTTGGGCGCCATTTTTGTCGTGTGTACTGAGTGGCTAATAAAAAAAATGAATTAACATCTGTTTGGGCTACCAGACTGAGCGGCGCTGGTATCTGGCGGAAGCCGGGCTATAACTCGCCGGATGGGGTGGAGTTCTTGCTCCGCCGGTAGCCAATAACCGGTACACAAAACAAAAAAAAATACCAGCAGAAAAAAAATAAAAAAAAATTATAAAAAAAATTTACATTTTGTATGGGGACCCGAAATGAGCTATGGTTTACACTTTTGTAGGGGGAGACTATCTTATGGGATTTCGTTCCTCTTCCGGTAGATGTTATTCCGGGAAAAGATGGCCCTCCCTCAAGGTTACAAGATAACCCATACCATGGTAACTTACTTGCAATTTCGTTATCATTATTTACAAATTTTTCTTTCTTTCCCTTGTGTTATTCTTGTTTTTTTCTTTCCCCCCAGCTGTCAAAAAAAAATTGCGTTGCCAATCGTTGGTTTTACCCTTACAGGGTGCACACGACAATATATATTGTTACGAAATTGTACTTGAATTCAAATAAAACGGTTTTAACGGCTGGTTTAAAGTTAAATAATGCTTCTCAACTTTTCTCAATGCTTCTCAACCATCCTCAACGCTTCTCAACTTTTCTCAATGCTTTTCAACCCTTCTATTTATGTTAACAGCAATTAACATATCTGTAGATATTATTAACATAGTTGTAAACATACAACATTGAATTAAAAGCTTTCACCATTGTTTATAAGTATGGCAACACTAAATGTTGGAGCTACTAACATTAAAATCAAAAGCTCTAGAATTCAAATATACTAGTTTGTCCGTTAACATCATTGTAGAAATAGAGCTTTCGAGGAGCATCTAGAAGGTAATACAGTGTATATAAATTGGCCGTGAGAACACCATTGAGTGAATCTAATTTGAAGCATCGTTAAGTAAAGACAAATTAACTGCCTTGAAGTTGGCTGTATATTCTTGTACATTATTAAAGTGTGCTGTATAAAGTGTGTAATTTAAGTGTGTGTGTGTGTATTGGATCACATAGCGACTATTTAAACTGTTATTGTTGTACATTTTAAATAAAATAAAAGTTCTTACGCATTTTAAACTACTAAACTGCTTTTATTTGCAATCAAAGTATTCAGTTTATTTAAAAGGATATATAGAAATATATATATATATATCGACATCATTTCTTAGAAGGATCCACAAAATATAAACCTTCTTACTCTCCGACAAAAATTGTGGAGATTACAAACGAAATGACAGACTTATATATACCCTTTACACCTGTGGTGAAAGGTATAAAAATTAATGCGGTAAAAAATATAATATGGAAACCATAATGAGAGCATGTAAGATTATATTCGGCTTGGTCGAATCTGATATACCCACCGTCAATAAACAAAATTTTCCATGGAATAAAAATTAACTATATAGATCACCCTATATACCTTTCATTTATAGTTCATTAGAAATAATTACTATTTATATGGGGCCTACCACGTCTATCCATTCTATATCTATATCAATTATATTGATATGCGTATAAGAACTACCAATCTCTTGCTCCAATCGAAAAATAAGTGTCAAAATTATGATTTATTAATTTATAAAACTGACTTATAAAAAATTGTGTAGTTAAAAACGTATAAGTGATTTTTACTTAAAGTGATTTAAGTGATTTTCATATGTAGGCTTAAATACTATTACTATTATTTTTTTATTATTATTATTATTTTTTTTTTTTTTTTTTTTGGCAATTGCCAAAGTCTCTGAATAACTGTTATATATTAGACAAATTACATTCCATTCTGGTCGGTCATTGCCACTACATTTTCAACGAATCGTTTTATAAAATATAATTTAAAAAATTTCGTTTAAAAAGTTACATCCTGCATTATCCTTGATTAGAGCTTTAACAATGATTTTGGCAATCATACATTTCATGTCAAAGTGATTTCAAAGTTTTTAATACTTTTGGAGTTTACTACCACATGTTAGTTATTCCAAAAAACTAAGCTCAATGGGATGATCCATCACTAAATCTCTTTTTTACATATATTTTTTAATATTTTTATATCCTAATTTAAAGTGCCATAATTTTATTTTTATAAAAGATATTGACTTCAATCTTTTTGTATATAATTAAGAATAACACAAGTCAACAGAAAACAGAAAATTACTTATTTTGAGTAAAAAAATGTATTTATTATTTCTGAACTCTATCTCTAAAATGTAAATATTTTTATCCCTATTCTAAGACGTCTTAATTAGAGTTAACATATTTTTAAGATTTATACAATTTCTAATTTTTTGTATTCTAGCTGAGGCTAATCAAAAATGTTGTAATGATGATAATGCCCTTTTACTTAGGATCAGTATTTTGGAAAAAAATAACCAAATTGTAAAAATTTTAAATTATATAAAAATTAATATAATCTTAGTTAGTCTTTAGGAGAAAAAAAAAATATTTAAAATTTAACTGTTTAGAATTGTTTAAGATATAAAAAAGTTTGTGCATAAATATAAAAATTTACTTCAATTGATTTACTTACATTTAAAACAAAACCAAAATTTCAAAATTTGTTTTTGTTTTAAATGTAAGTTAGACGAGTCATTTTTGTGCTCGTGTTATAAAAACAGGCAGTAAGTTCGTAATATTTAAGAATAATATCTTAAATACCCACCAAAGACTTTGCTTTCCTGATAAGCTAGCAGGTATAATTGGAAACAAAAATAAACTACTTATTTTTTGCCTGAATAACTAGTTATTTTTGTTCGACTTGTCCACAAATTCATGTAGTTATTTTTGACTCTAGGGGTACTCAAAAATATGTACCTAAACAAAAACAAAAATAAAAAAAATTTGCCATCAGTGAGACTCGAACTTGGACACAAACTAACCATTCGTTTTTACTGACTAACGTCTTACTCAGTACATCATCTCACACATAGCAGCCTAAACGACAAAAACTCTATTTAGTTTAAAATATCTTTTTAGACATTTTGTTATAAAAAACTAACAGCTTCAGAATGGGGTTGAACCAACAAACTTCTGGTTGCTAACTCAGCGCTCTAGGCAACTCATCCACGTGATTGCAGTATTAGTGTGCTATTATACTATTGAGTACTTATTAATGTAATACAGAGTAGGCAAATAATAATGACGCCTCATTACCAAGAAACTACTTTAATAAGTAGTTGTTATTACCGAAAACCAAAAAGTTTTTGCTGGGAAAATATTAATTTTTTAATTACTTAAGCCTTTCTACGTTTTACGCAGAAAGGCTGCGTAGATGTCCAATTTTATTGATTTAAAAGAAATTAAACTGTGCTTGTATACACTTGAAGCTAAGTTAGTTAAAATGCAAAATTTGTTAGAAATTGCATTAGACGCATTAATGCATTTGCATATTTTTAAGTGTATTTTTAGTAGATTTTTTCCGTCAAACAATTTAAAAAAGATATAGCATTAAACTTTGTCAGTTTTTCTAATTACTCATATATATTTTCATTTCGGCGCACATTTTCGCAATTTTTTAGAAATTACCAAAAAAATAACCTATATAAAAATTTAATATTTGAAGTCTTAAAATTGCCGTCATAGTTAATAAAATCGCACTTCGGCTTCAGAAGATGTGGATAATTAAAAATGCGACTGTGATATATTTTGATTTTTTTTTTAGAATTAGAATCGTGAATGAAACCGCGAATTTCCTGTCATTTGAAAAAATTAAAATAGTTATTAAACAAGTTTGCAATCGTAAATTACCTTGTTGTCTCTGTTTGGCAGTACGAAAGCAGAGTTTGACACCAGCAGAATGGAATAAGTATTTTCTGTGCCGTTACACACTTCGTCAGCATTCGTGGTTATGGTTATTTAGTAGTTTAAAGTGTGTGTATACCAAATATGAATAAAATCGAAAGACCAATGATTATTTTTTGATATTTGACGTCTCATGGAATTCATGATATAAAACTTTCTTTCATAAAAACATAAACCATCTATTAGTATAATTTTTATAACCAGAATTTTTGTGCAGTAGTTTCTTCGTGTTTATTTCTAGTAATTCAATCACAAAACAAATTTTATTTTATTTTTCGGAAGTACATATTTTCAAATACCAAGATTAGGAATTACATATTAAAGAAAGATAATAAAATAAAATAAACGAAAACAATGTCCATTTCAAATTAAAAAAATTTAAAAAAGCAAATGTTTTTCAAAAGTTATAATGTAAAATAGAAAAAAACTTTAATTTTGGAATTCACACCAAAATTTATATTTTTTTAGAGTAAAACGTATAAATTTAGGCTTTTGTTTTACACAGAAAAAGGTTTGTGCATAAATATAAGAATTTACTTTCGTTGATTTTAGTTCATAATATTTAAGAATAATATCTTAAATATTAACACTTTTTTACATTTTTTGAAATGAATCAAAAGTCAAGAAGACTTAAAATAAATTATTTAAATTTTCATATAAATTTTCAATTTGTAACAAAAATGATTGAAATTTTCTTTGGAAAATTTTAGGTTTTTAATGATTTTTAGCTACATTATGGGAACAAAAGAGAAGCGCTTTTTATCAAAATGATGTGCTGCAGAATGCGAGCGAAATTATGCAAATTTCTAAACATTATTTTTTTTACAGATTTTCCTTGGAATTTAGCCATTTTAAGGCGTTTGTTGTTATTATTCTCATGTATAACTATTTTCATTTACCATTTGAAATCAAAGCTAATAAAACTAAAAATTACTAAAAATTACTAAAATTTTCATTATGAATTTATGAACAAAATTTTGTTTTGTATGAAAAAAGTTTGGGGAAAAAAGTCATATTTGATTCATAATATTTATGAAAAAAATTTTCAAATACATGAATTTTTTTCTGTGTATTATAGCAGAATTTCAAATGCACTTACTCAGAATTCGGCGCAAATCGTAGCTTCTTTGTAGAACAAACGTAAACATATTTAAAATATCTAATTCAGTTAACAAATTTTAAGTGGCTATTTTGATGTTTAAAATGACTGTTACAGTACACGCTCGCAAATTCGAACCACTTTATTTTTAGGAAGATTCGAATTTCCGAATTATTCGAATTTCTGGACGGTTTTCTTTATACAAAAATTTGGGTAAATTTGACCATAAAGATATAAAAAACTATGTTTTTTTTCATCTATAAAAACTATGAAAAACTTAACGAAATATTACAAAAAATAACAATTCAGTTCATTTGACTTTAGTATATTGAATATAAATAGTATACTTATAACTAAATTAAAAAAAGATTTTTAAGAAAAGTTAAAATAATACACATTTTGAATTCTCACTCAGTATTTGTTAATCATATATTCAGTAATATTGGTCTGTTTTTTAGGTTTTTGTATTTCCGACAAAACAATATCATTACGGAGATCTAAAAGATTTGACAAGTGTCAAATCTTAATTATTTACACTTGCACTAGCTTCGGAATAAGAAATATTAGGTGGAACTTCCACATCACTATCTTCATTCGTGTCTAAAGACAAACTTTCGCTGTCAAATATATGGAAAGGTTCATTCTCAAAGGCATGTTCATTTTGAATTTGATTTATTTGGACAACGTCATTATAGTCCTGATCTTCTTCCAGCAATCGTGATAGAGACACATCATCACCACTATCGTATTTCTCAGAGTCCCAATTGAACAATTTTGACCAAGAATTTTTTAAAGCTGTTTGCGTAACTTTATCCATAGCTTTTTTTAATAAAATTATTGCATCTTTGATTAAATAAGATTTTAAATCTTTGGCAATTAGTTTGGCTAGCAATTTATTTCTATAAATAAGTTTGGTTAGCTTTATTGGATTTTGGTCCATGGACTGCAGCGCTGCTGTAACATTTGGTGGAAAGAAGTACGCCACTATATTTCCATCTTCGCTTTGCATTGCCTCAATGGGTGAATGGACGGAGCAGTTGTCAATAAGTAAAAGGGTTTTTGGAGGCAAATTATTTTCCTCGGAAAAACGATTGACGTATTAAAAAATATTTTAGAATTATGGAACTTATAAATATGTATGTATAAATAACGTTTGCAACTTACATACTTCATTAATAAAGATCTTATGAAACCAGTAATAAAAAATCCGAGATGTCATCCAAGCATTTTTTGAAAAACCGTAATATAGTGGGTTGTTAAATTTTTTGAAACACCTTGGATTTTTGGATTTTCCAATAACCAATGGCAGCAACTTACAGGAACCATCAAAATTTGCTCCTAGTAAGATATAAATTCTTTCTTTTTGGGTTTTGTGTCCCGGAGCACTTTTTTCGGAAGCTGAAACATATGTTCTATCTGGCAGGCAGCGGTAATATAGCCCAGTTTCGTCGACATTATATATTTGAGATTCAACTAGGCCCATTTCTGCGATTTTAGCACGAAGTCTATGAATAAAATGAGTGACTGAATTAGTGTCGCTGGATAAAATATCGTCACTAATTTTTAAAAGGTGAATTCCATGCCGCTTTTTAAATTTATTAAACCATCCATCGCTTGTGGTAGAAGTAGTTACATTAAAGTCCAGTGCTAAACGCTTTCCTGGAACGCCTTTGTCAATCTTTTCCAATATTTTTAATTTGTCTTGTAAGACAAAGTGTTTTTCTTACGTTTGTTTGGCATTTCTAGTCCACTTTCTATTTTAACAAATGTTAAATCAAACACCAAAAAACTGACTTTCAAACTCTAACAACATCAACAAGATCTGTAAATCATCTATTAAAATGCGATTCCCCTTTTTACTTTGTATTTGGTTAAACCAAATTGTCAAAATTTTAATGTTTACAATAAAAAAGAAAAAATTGCTCGGAAATTCGAATTTTGGATTCTAATTTTAGAGCGCCAAATGTAATGAAATTACTGATTCGAATTTCTGGAAATTTGAATTTCTGAGAGTTCGAATTTCTGAGCGTCTACTGTATCGACATACATAATACAACATTTTTAGTGATTTAACATTAGTATCGCAGACAAAAACCTAAAAAGTGTAAGTGTCTTAGATAATAGAAAAATTAATACTAAATCAATTTTGAGACACAGAGAATTGAAGCATAAAATTTAAAATTTTTTCAATAACTTATATAAAATATGTAAAATACAATTACATTTTGTCGGGAAAAAAATTTACAAGTTGGCACGATATGGGCAATACCATAGTGATATAACAAATAAGAAGTCATTTTGGGGAAAATTTTTAATTTTTAAAAATATGGAAATAATATTTTTGTGTATTAACAATAGTTGTGTCTAAATCTTGCAATGGTTTTAATCAAGGTTGGAAACCGAAACGAATAACGGTATCGGTATTCAATTTATTTTTATATCGGTAACGGTATTTTAAATTATATCGGTATCGGTATACCGGTACCGAAACTAAAATACCGGTATATACCGTTATTATTAAAGACAGAGCAAAGACATTAAAGAGTTAAATCTTCTATTTATTTTCAATTAAATTTCATTAAATAAAACTTTGAATTGAATATTTTTATATTATATATCACTTTAAGACATGAATATTCTTTGCAGTTTGATTTTTGTGGCGGTTCAAAGTATACATTTTTCTGATTTTTTAAATACATGAAATTTAACACCATATATCTTCGGACCTAGTTTCAATTCAAATAAACTCAATAAAATTTTATAATTTTCGCCTAATAGTTTAAATGGCGTAGCTATCTGCTAACATATTGCCAGGTCGTTCGGCTAAAGTTTCCGAATTAAGTTCCCCGAGTAATGTTAAAATCGATTGCATGTGACAAATGTAAAAGCCTCGACAAACTGTAACGCAGCTGTATTTAAGACATAATTGACTTGTTCCCCAACCCAGAGCGACTTTACGACTCATATCATGAACGTATAAGAATTACACTATAAAAGAACGTGTAGATTAGATTAGCAGATTAAAATATAAATAAATTTAAATTTATGAAAGAGGTGTAAGAATGGGCAGAATTTTTTGTTAACATTTTAGAGACCCCACGTCCAGGGAAAATTACAGAAAATTACCGCCCACATTTAAAGGATATTTAAATGCATTGTCCTGACTGTAACTTTCCGAACAAAACGTTTCATTCTCTTAGAGAATTCTAAGAAAAGAACCAAATCTAAACGATATAGGAAAAGAAGCCAGAATAACGTAATAGTTTTTAAAGTTAAAATTTATACGTAAAAGTTGTTAAAAATAGATCATAATTAAGGGTCGTTGTCTCAAAAAACGGAGACGTTATGGAAAATTTTTATTTCTCTATATACTCGAGAGTATTTACAAATTTACGCTCCCAAATCGTAGAAAGTTCTCAAAAGCTGGGGAACGCAAAAAAATGAATAAATACATAAATTGTGACCCAAAAACATTCCAGAATGAGGTCTTTCTATTTTGAGCGCGTTTGGATAACTTTGGGTAACTTAGGCAAGTTCGTCGAACTCACCTACCATATCTAGCACAAAGGATATGAATTACGTAAAATTATTTGCCACTTTTGCCACTCTACCACTTTATTGACTTGTGTTAAGAATTTTTAGAAATCTATATACAAAAAATACCTTAACATATTTTAGACGAAATAAAGTAAAGAACTGAAGATATATTTTTTTAATATTCTTCCTGTACGGATCGTTTTAGGAATTCTATTGAAACAAAGATATAAATAATAAAAGGACCTTAAAAACAAGATTCAAAAAATATTACTTTAAATAATCTCTTATTATTAAAATTAATTTCATCTTTCTTAAAGCAAGTAAATTTATATGAGAAATAATTTTACAAAACATATTACATAGAATATAGCATATTTTAAAATGCCGAAACTAAAATACCGGTATATAACGGTATTGAGCGAAACGGTATTTGAATACCGGTATTTTTAGATAATAATAATTTCGGTAACGGTATCGGTTACGGTAACTCATTTTAAACGGTATTTAATCGGTATCGGTATTTATAACGGTATCGGTTTCCAACCTTGGTTTTAATATATTGTTGTTGAATATTAACTCCAAAAATTTAAATATCAAATCAGATTTGCCATGTACTCGATTGTTCTATTTTTTAATTGCTAAAAAAAAAAGATTAAAATGAAACTCTATAATCATTTGACAAAAACATTCTAAAATTATACGATTTTACGAATTGAATATTTTAATTTTATAAAAAATTTTTAACATTTTCAAAAGAAATACATTATTTTTACATTAACATATTTATTACATATTTATATAAAATAATCCAAAATACTTTATGATTAAAACTTTAACGAGTTTGGTACGAAAACCTTTTCTAACGATCACGAAAATGTAATATCTCATTTCTTAATATTTTTCCATAGACTATATGTCATGTAAATTTTGATATTAACAAAAATGGCAAAAACTTATACCCCTAAAGTACAAGTACAGGTGTTACAAACAAAAATTATTTTTTGAAGGGACTTTGTCAATTATGTGGGTACATTTGGGGGTAAAATGTATATCTATCGTTCTTAACACAATTTGCCAATGTGAATTCTGACATAAATGTATTTGAATATAGAAATTTTTCACATCTCAAAGAAAAGATATTTTCAATAAATATCTGTAATATACCAAACCATAATCATGTTAAAAAATTTGCATTCCCAAATTGTCCTAATAATATCTCTATTTGGTTCTATCCGCAAGCTAAAGTTTGTGGAGTGTAATTAGACAATAGAATACATACTTTCTATGCCACAACACGCTTCATTAGCATTCTTAATGTCTTTAACATTGTGTTTTCTTCATCGTTGTCAGTTAAATTTGGAGAATGAAGTCATGAAATTTATGACGGCATTTTAGAGCACAAAATCGTATTGATGTTCATTTTATTATTGACAAATATTTATATACGAGATTTACAGAGTAATCTAAAAAGTACTTTCACACTTGTTTATAAAAATAAAATTTTGGTTCAACAAAAAAAAAAAAAAAAAAATAATAATAACCAAAATGTAAAAAGAGTCACCATGTCCACATTGGAAAATAAAATAAAATATTTCTTCCTTCATGGGCACATTAGTGAGAGTTGCCCTCTATGTCGTTCTCTGTGTCGAACGAAAAATTCATTTCGTTGTTATTTTCCATTTTTTCGTTCGACTTAGAGAAACAAGCAGTTAAACATTTACTCTTCGTACGCTAAAGATATGTAGAAAATCTTTAAAATAATTAATAAAATGTAGTTTTTAATATCACGATTACTACATTTCGACTAAATGTAATACGTTATTTTAGAACACAGTAAATAAGGCGTTTTTGAAAAATAAGCTTAATCTTAATAAAAATCTATTTATACCCTACACCACCATAGGTGGTTGCGATTTTTTGTGATAATTGTAACGCACAGAAAAAGCCATCTAACATCCATCTTAAACTACACTAATCGACGCAGAATCACTTTTTGAGTGTGTCAAATTATATTAAGATCGGTCCACAATTAAACACAGCTCTCTTATAACCCCACTTCCGAAAACTAATTTAACGTGAATAAATCTTATATAAATATTTGTATGAAAAATGACTTTTATAAGTTATCCTTCCAAATTTAGGAGGAATCGGACCACAATTTACCATAGTTCTCATATAACCCCACTTCCGAAAACTACTTTAACGTGAATAAATCTTATATAAATATTTGTATGAAAATAATACGAGTATTTTGCGCAAATGACTTTTATATGTGTATAAGTTATCCTTTCAAATTTAGAAGGAATCGGACCTCATTTTACCACTGGTCCATGTGTGAGTCCCTATGTAAAAATAGCTATCATATGGTCGGGTTTGACCCACTATAACTTTCTTACTTGTTTTAAATTAAAATTTCATTAAAATCTGAGATTCTTTCTAACTTGTGCGATACATTCAAACCTTTTTCATACGAATTAATTTAAATTAAAATCCTTTCCAATTTTTATATTTATAATTCCGAAAAACTTTATTGTCCGTCAATATTACCATTAACATCGACTTACATACATAGTAATCTTATAACTATCCATATATTTACATTAATCATAAAGTTATTACAAATAACTATAATTCGGTAGTAGCCACACCCCAATATTTACGCATTCGATTCTCATGCTCATCCAAGTCATCATCGTCCTCGTCGAGAAAAGAACGTTCCCGGGTTATAGCAAAATCATATTCCAAATTGTATGGCATTAAACGTTGCAATGAACCAAAATATGCTGCATTCGGACCACCACCCAATTTCGAATAGCCTACAGCACTGGTCAAAGAGTCACGACTCTTTGCATCGGAAAATAAATTGTAAGCAGCACCAAATGAACGTGAACTACCAAAATGCTTTGACAAAAATGAAACCTGTTGCTGTTGCGAGGTGGGCTGATGATTGTGATTGTGTGTAGCTATAGAGGGCTTTTTAACTTCCGAATACAAGAGTTGGGGAGAACTAGTCGATATGAATTTTTGAGCATTCGATTTTAATAAATTCGATTTGTAATCATAACGTTCGACAGGTGAACGATTAGTGGATTTACGTTCGGGATTACGATTTTTGGTAAACGATTTGGAAATAGTATTTAGTTCTTTATCAAAAAGCAATTGAGTATTTTGTTCCAACATATACTCCCAACATTTAAATTGTTCTTCGGATAGGACAGAATCGGTTTCATCCAACATTTCCATTTCGGTGGTTTCTTCTAAAACTCTAGCATGAGCTAAAATATATTCATTATCATTGTCAGGCTTATGATTTATAATGCTTAAAGCTTGATCACTTTGGCCACTAGGTGAGGAACGATCACTGCCTCTGTTGGTAATGGCGGCAAATTGACGTGCTGAACCCAATCGATGACGACAATTGGTATTACGATCACAACAAGCTCGCTTGCAAACATTTGGCAATAATGCTGAATTGCTAGTCAATGTTTGAGGTTTTCTCCTTACGGTCTGCTTAAGCTCTTTTATGAGATAGTCCACATCTGTGCCTATGTTTTTGAATTTTATTACCATTACACTGAGATTTTCATTTGAACCAAAACTTTGCGCAATATCTTGAACCCTTTTGGCCGCCAACACCACATTTTCCTCTTTACGCACCTCGCGAGCCATGCGATCTATATCTAGTACAGACCAGATGCCTTGATTACATATAATCAAATATTCATCATCGTTACCAAGTATATATTCTGCTGTGCAAGGATCTTTAAGTGTGAGGGCTGAAGAAGGCATTTTTAAGTAAGAATTATTTTGTTTAGATACTAATTCTGCATTACTAGTTTTACGAACTAGATATGCTCCCGCATTACCTATGCTAGCTACTCTTAGTATATAACGTTTAGTTTTCTGTGGCCTCACCATATCTTTAAAACGGGTATTCTCTCGTGAAATATGACATAACATGGCAGCCACCAAAGGTTGATCGCTTAACTTTTGCTGAGCTGCCAGCAAAGTATATTTCATATATTCTCCTATATTCTCTTTGACACATCTCTCCTGCTGAAGTAATTTCGGTATCATTTGAGCCATTTTAGAGGCAGCTGTGGCATGTGAAGGGCTACTAACAAATATGCCAAATAAAGCTTCATCGGTACGAAATTTACACTCTCTTAGTTGATTAACCAAAAGTTTACGACATTTACCTGGTGTCTCCGAAAAACCCAACAACCAGGGTGGCTTATGAGTTTGTTGATTTTCGGTAGTCGTTTCTTTTTGATTACTTTCTGTTTTTCTAGTGGGCAAATTTAAACGATTTTTACCCGATACATCTACTAGACTCCATTTTCGTTGGGTACGACACATTTGCATTTGACGTTCATCGACTTGTAGTTGCAGATTACAAGACAAATCTAGATATTTAAGATTTTGCGGCACTAAACTTATCAAGTCCAAATGATCTAAATGATTATGAGCCAAATCCAAAACTTTTAATGATATTAGCTTACTTAAAGGTGGAGTAAAGAGCAATAGATTGGAGTGTATCCTTAACACCTGTAATTGTTTCAAACTACAGATACTATCTGGTAGTTGTTGCAATAAATTACCCGACAGCATTAACTCTTCCAAATTATTTAACTCATTTAAACATTCATTCATTATAGTAGTAATCTTATTGTAAGCTGCATATAAGACTTTTAAATTTTTCGCCTGTTTTAATACCTCAAATATGCGATCATCCAAATTATTGCTGGTTATAAACAAACGCTCCAGCACAAAATCTTGCGCCGTCCATTCTTCTACTACAGGAGGTAAAATTTGTAATTTATTACAAGATAAATTTAAATATTTCAATGATTGTCTTGTTATGGCAAATAAATTATCGGTTAACAGTTGTATCTCATTACTTTGTAATTGCAGTTTTTCCAGCAATTGAAAACGTTCCGGTAGTCTTTCAATGATCCTCAAATTATTGTAAGCAAAATTAAGATCACGTAGTTTTTTCGTTTTACTTGTAAGCAAAAAATCTGTAACCTTTTGTAATTGATTGTGGGAGGCATTAAGAGTTTCTAACATTTCACATTCATTCAACCATTTGGGCAATTCCGTGAAATAATTGTCCGATATATCAACGTGATAGAGTTTGGAGGGAATGGGCGATATTTTAATGGAGTGAAGATCTGAAAAGGGAATAGTTTAAAATGTTAATTAAACTTTATAATAGATTGCAACTAGAACTTCGGGCGTTCCATTTTTCTAATACAAAAAGTATACGATATCAAGGTGCTAATAAAAAAATGTAAACAATTTCTATTCAATACTAAACATCTAAAGTATGTACATTTACATTTTGTACGTTCTGTTTAAATTTTTAACAATATACTTACAATTAGCATCGGCAATCAATGATGTTAAATTGCTGCCATTCAACATTAATTCCAGCAATTTATTATGACTGCATTTTAAGGTCTCCAATTGCGCCAAAGAACTTAAATCCAAAACTTCCATTTCGTTTTCACTCACCTCTAATTGGGTCAAATACTAAGGAAAAGAATAATAATAATAAAACATAAATTGTTTTATAAACATTATATGATAACAAGTGTTACAATGCTTATACATTGCATATTTAAGCTTACTAATAAGATTTACACATGCATATGTATTTGTTAAGACACTCACATAAAGAAGAGAGATATAAGTTAAAAGTTTGCAAAACATAAAACGTCTACGTTTGCGCACAATCAAAATTACATAATTTATGTTGTTTGAAGGGAAACGAAAAAAAAAAACAGTGTTGCCAGAAGTTAAGATCGTAAGGTCTTTGAGATATATGGTTTTACTTGTTAAAATTTTGACTAAACATTTAATAATACAATAGAGTGCCCCACGACCTTTGAGAATACCATCTAAAATGTTGAACTAAATAAATTTTATTTACTAGGAATTATAAAATATCTGATATCCGATCCTATATTTTCAATAATATTCAATGGTTCGAATCTCTCACGAAAATATCCTTTGGTTTATTTTACATTCATAATTCAGTCCTATGTCAGTTCTACATCGTTTTAGTTCTTTTGTAGTTCAGTTTTAGTTATAATTAGTAAAAACGCAGCTGGGAATTGTATCGTAACGAAAATTTCACAAAAGATTCTTAAAGTACAACATTATCGTAATAGAGTATGATGTGTCTTCGACAATTGATTTTTCTTATTAAACTTTTGTCAAACAACTATAATAATGTACTATTTAGCACTAACAGTACTTTGATACCCTAATAATGTACAAGCTAAGTGTAGTGATTTCAGTAGGAATTTTTAATTTTGATTTAAAGTACTTGGACCCGGTACAACTTGTGTTAGGTTGTGTTTACTTTAAATGACTAATACTAATGACTGCTCTTTTGTTTTGGACCTCACACGGATAGATCCAGATTTTGTTATCAGTAATAATCTCATAAAGTATGTAGGTCGAATTTTTTCATCATATCCTTGTAATAATTAACGCAATTACTTTTTTTAACGTTTGTTAAATATTGTATTCAATTTAAGTTCAAATTGGCTAGTAGGCCATAAAAAATCTAGTAGCAAACGGAGCATCCGGATACAGGACATCCTTCGAATAATTTATGCATCAACCGATCAACCCCTTCCCCGTCACTTGTGGGACTTTTTATGAAAGACAAAAACAAAAAATAAAAACAATAAAGATGTTAGTTGAAGAGAGGGTTTCGAGGACTCCCCTAAAATGGTGGCAAAAAATCTAGCCTCCTGCAGGTCTAAGAATGTGACCGTGGAATCCGAGTCATATCTACTACACTCGAAGAACCTTGTTGTAGTAAAACTTCCGCAAAGTTGTTAAGCAAAACCAATGAAAAATTCAAGCCCAAGAGAAAAATCTAAAGAGGATTATTTTGAAAGACAACGTACATACAAATACTTCAAATACTGTAAAAGAACTCAACTTTCCACGGAGGCAGCCGCTAAAAGACTTAAAGTGCTTAGTTAAACTGGGCCAAAATCTTTTAGCGAAGTGGCTAAAGATACTGGCGGTCATTAACAGAAAAATAACAAGGCGAGTCTTTCAAAATACTAGTGACCGAGGCGATCAATATTACTTGTTGGAAGGTGGCTGCAATCTCCAAGGTGGGAGAAGCCTGGCTACATTTCTCATAATATCTTCGACATAGAATTTCAGACCAAGGTGTTTGAACGTAAGTTCTGTCACCCTTTATAAAACATTCATATTTTGAAAGAAATTCATCTCAATAATTTTCGTCCTCTCTTTTGCCTCCACATTTTTTATAAAAAATTCAGAGCAATTTAATCAATGAGTCGCATTCGTTTAAGGTTTTATCTTAAAATTAGTATTATTTTGCTTGAAGTTTTACAGTCTGAAAATCCACTTTTTTTTTTGCCATTATGTTTCTTTTCGGTGGCCACGAACTCTAGCAATTTTTTTTTTATTTTTTTTTTAATAGGAAATAATTGTGCTATTACAATACGTAATTACAGAGAATAATGACAAATGTTAACAAGTTTACGGTACCAATTTTCTTCACATATATTAAAAGATATTAACCTTGAAATGTACACTTATTCATATAACACTATATAAGATCTTTAAAACGCTCAAAAGTGAACAACAAAAATAAAAGAAAAAATATTTGTCAAACCTGATATACGAAAACAAATAAACCGACAGAGACATTCATGGTAATCGCAAATCTCCTAATTTGTAGTAAATAATGCATAATTTTCTTTACTCTCGTTCTAATTTTTTCATATAAGTGACCACAAAACGATTTTTTTTTTTTTTTTTTGGAAATAATTCTATAACTTGTAATCGTTGGAGATATGTAAATAAAATTTCACAGAGTTGAGGTGTTTTCCAGTTGATTAAGAGAAGCACAGGTCCCTAGCAGGTCACGGAGGTAGAGGGAAATTTTTTTAAAAAATTCTCCAAAAATTTATTTATTTACATAAAGGTAGTAGGTTATCTCTTTCAGTTTAAGAATTGTTTAGGTCGAAGCAAGTTTTACCCTTATTTTTCGCCTAGTTTAAAAAATTTAATTTAGGCCCTAAAAATTTTTTGAAAATATAAACTAGATGTCTTGCAAAATTCTAAATAATATTTCTTCAAGAATCATATAAATATGTCTATTTGATAAAAAGTTTATTAATCTTAAATTGAATCTTTAAAAAAATTTCACATTTTAAGGGTTATTTGCCAAAAAGATGGTAACATTCTTTCACTTCTAAATATTCTTTCTTCTTCAGGACTACAGAATTTTTATAATGGTTTCCAAAGATATCTTAACTTAAATGCATGCAAAGAAAAATCGGAGACGCTTTGGGCAACAGTTTCCCAACAAACGCTATTCAAACTTTGTCAATTTTGAAAAAGTTTTTTAATTTTTTTTTGCAAAATTTTTAAATGTCAAAACCAAGATCAACAAAAGGTATATTGGCTTTATACCCCCCAAATGTTGGTTAAATATACAAAAAATATTTTCTGAGCCACGCCTTTTACAGCGACGGGTTGGTCATTTTAATGCAAATAGTCCATTTATTGAAGAAGTTTTCCTGGATTGGAATTTTGGAAATTTTGGTGCGAATAAGTGGTAGTTTTTTAATTCCTTGATTTTAGAACAAGTTTATCTATATTGTGCCAAATTTTCATTGGAATATCTCTAATTGTTTAAATTTTATTTAGGTCCAAATATTAAAAAGTATTATTTCTCAAAAATATGCTTAAAATCCAAGTTTTAAGTTTTTCGGTTCATGATGTGGAAAATTTGCATCGACCTAAATATCTCTTAAACTGAAAAACGTGTAAGCATGTTTTTTGTAGAGGTTTACAAGGTCTAACTATATGTAAAATTTTTTTACATTCAAGTCATAAATTAATTTTTTTGCGATTTTTTTTTTTAATTGCATACCCGAGGTTACCAACTTTAGAGGTCTACCCTCTATCCCCGTGACCCGCTAGGGAGCTGTGCTCCTACAAATCAGCTGGAAAATACCTCAGCTCTGAATTTGTAAAATTTTATTTAGATATCTGCAACTGTTCACAAGTTACAGAATTATTTTTAAAATTTGTTTTGGGAGCACTGTACGTTGTCGGATAGAACAACGAGAAAGGAGAATGAATACACAAATTATACCAAAGATTTTGGGACGAGGGTATGTTGAGCTAATACTGTTGGATCTTATGTGTGGAACAGATTTCAAACAATACAAGCGACAAAGTTTGACTGCTCATTGTTGTTGTCCATAAGCTTGTATAATTGTGCATTTGTCAATTAAGGACTTAATTTTGTAGTTTATTAATGATAAGAAGTTAAGACCATAACGAAGTATTGATCTTTTCCAGACAGAATTTGATGAATTAGGTAATTTTTTAATGGTAGTAAGCTCAGTAATTGAATTTCAATTGTTCCGTATAAAACATTTGATAAAGCTTGACAATGTTTATTAATCTTTTTGGATGATTTGTTTGATTTCCTGGGAAAACGTAAACATATCAATTATTAATCTAACTTGGATAAGCGTATTGTAATTAACTGTTTTCTTGTTAATCCCGATAAGATAAAGTCTCTTGTTTTAAGACCTAACAGAAGAAATAAGACCTAATAAAACTGATTTGACTTAGATTTGAGGATATGCAAATCTACCATTGAGTTTGATAGTAGTTTATGGAGCCTTGTGGCTATAATTATATATAGATCTTATGTTTTGGGCCTCATATTTTTAAGAATTGCACTAAAATCCATCTAACATTGACTAGATTTATCGCCTGAATTTATTATTGACTTTACGTGTTAGGTTTTTGAAGATTATTTGGGTTGCAACATTTTACCAATAACTTTTTAAAATTGCTAAATTTCATCGACTGGGATATATTGTACAAAAGACATAATTTTCAAGATCTCATGCATGTAGAGAAAATAACATGGTTGCGACATGGTCGCCACAATAATATAATGTCCTCGTAGTTATGTTTTGTTGATCTTAATAATACTGTGTTCATGATAAAAACGTTTATGTTTATGTTTAATAATTAAATGGTTAACCTCAATCAATATTTTGTATTTGGAGAATATTTTTACCAGAAACAAAAATTTATAAACATTCAAAAATTTAGTTATTTCTATAACCATTAAACATATTTTTTTCTCTACAACTATTGCATACACATTTTTGTGTAGTCTGTCAGTAAGCAATCAATTTTTTATGTTTATGTTTTTATTAAAAATTCGTGATAATATTTGAGAAAAAATTAAATAAAGCTAAATTAATGCAAATAAAAATGATAAAAATATCAAACCTTACAGTGGCATTCTATACTACTAAGACAATATATAACATACTTCAGGCGATGTTTATCTTTCGATTTCCATTAAATCTAATTTTATTATATTTCATAAGTAAATATAAAATTACCAAACTAAGTTCATATATATTTTTTTTAAATAAATAATTACAAGGGACATGAAGTTCATACATTTAAAAAGCGTGTTTTAGGCGCTTAAAAAATGCACTAAAAATATTAAAATATGCCCTAAAAACAAATAAAATATGCACTTTTTTCTTAACTTTTATTAAAAAAAAAAACATAAAATTTTAATTTAGTATTATATTAAATTAAAAATAAATATACAGTAAAGACCTTAGACAGATTTTGTATATAGAAAATTACTGTTCGACATCAACAGATGTGATTGATGCATTTTTAAATGATGTAGAAAGATTTTATTATTTCCTCGTTAGAATCTAAAAGTGTAACAACTGTATTGGCAACACTTTTTTCGATGGCTGTGGTCTTAATGATAGATCGTTTTTCTAAAATGTACTTGTTCTGCCTGCAAATAAATGACTAATTATGACCCTGAAAGTCTGTATTTATCTCTATGTTTTGGCTGATATACCAAAAACTTTTTTCAGTGTTATTATTTTGTCGAATATTTTATGACAATACTTCTCCGAAACGAAATTATTTATTCGGTGTAATTTAGCATCTTAACACGAGATAAATAAGGAACCTTCTAATGACGCACCTTTTACAATAAAACATTTTTTAGCTCTTCTGAAAATTTTGAAATGTAGAAAGTCCACAGAATTATTTTTTTCCACACAAAAAATAATTTTAAATTGGAATATTTCACTAAATATGCTACAAAAATATGCATTTATGGCAAAATATGTAAAAACATGCATTTTCAACAAAATAAGTTGTTTTATCGAAAGTCCACAGAATTATATTTTTCCAGACAAAAAATAAATTTAAATTGGAATATTGCACTAAATATGATACAAAAATATGCATTTATGGCAAAATATGCAAAAACATGCATTTTCAACAAAATAAGTTGTTTTATCGAAAGTCCACAGAATTATATTTTTCCAGACAAAAAATAATTTTAAATTGGAATATTGCATTAAATATGATACAAAAATATGCATTTAAGGCAAAATATGCAAAAACATGCATTTTCAACAAAATAAGTCGTTTTATCGAAAGTCCACAGAATTATATTCTTTCCAGACAAAAAATAAATTTAAATTGGAATATTGCACTAAATATGATACAAAAATATGCATTTATGGCAAAATATGCAAAAACATGCATTTTCAACAAAATAAGTCGTTTTATCGAAAGTGCACAGAATTATTTTTTTCCACATAAAAAATAATTTTAAATTGGAATAATGCACTAAATATGATACAAAAATATGCATTTATGGCAAAATATGCAAAAACATGCATTTTCAACAAAATATGCACTAGCAAATCGATGCCATTTTAAAGCAAATTCTCTAATTCGCAAAGATATTTCATTTACTCTGTTCAAGTAATAAAGGCAAAAAACATGCATTTGCATGAAATTCCGCTCCTTGATAATTAATAATTATTACTAATTCTTATTAGTGTGTAAATTATAAAAATATAAATTAATTTTAATATCTGATAAATATCTTCTCTATTTATAAAATATGTAATGACTAACAAAAAAATAATATCGAATTAGTGTGTTTTATTTTAACAAATTTAGTACATGAAACATATAATTTTTGTCATATTATAATAAAATGGTATTATAATATAATACAAAAAGGATCAAAATATAATAAAAACACAATTTTGTATTATAAAATCGGACATAATATAATAAAATTTGTTTATAATATTATAAAATCAAATCATAAAATTATAAAACCAGGCACACATATGATAAAGTGGAATCATAATAAGTATTATTTATAATCATTATCAGTTTTAACTGTAATCATATATGTCAAACATAATATTTTGGTCTTAGATTATAGCCACCACAACCATATTTTTTTCTCTGCGTGTAGAAATCTCCAGATGTCAATCGTACCCAAATTATGAACAATCATTTTTTCACACAAACGAATAAGTTGATTGGTAAAATTGATTATTTTAATGAATTTCATTTTACCAAAAAATCGGGGTTTCAACAAAAACAAAGGGTGTTTTATAAAAATTTTATCATTGATAAATTCAAATAAACTAAATTTATAAAAACCTACTGCTATAAACAACCTGGCAACACTATACCACTGATATATAACATTTCAAATAAAAGGAGATTAAATAAAAACTTTTAGCTCATTTAATTGAAAATAATTACTTTTTTTGCAGTCTATTTATAAACATTTCAGAGTTTCTTAAATGTTGTATATTCTATAAGTTCTTACATTATAATTGCCAATTAAAATACTGCCACTTAATTGATTTCCTTTTAAACTAAAGGTTTTTAAAGGTGACTGCTGCTGCAGATCACTATCCTCTGTTGATGAACCATTTAGTTGTTGTTGTTGTTGTTGTTGTTCGAGTTTTTCATTAGTTTTCATTTTTAATTTAGATTTATACAAATCAGATGAAGGTTTCTTTAACATTTTCGTGGCTTTAATCATACTGTTTGTTAGTGTTGCTATTTTATTAGTGGATTTTCTTGGTAATGATGATAGTTACTTGTTGGACGTATTTTTTTTACGGTTATAAAGTGTTTTGCGCAAGATCTTTGTCATGCATGAACGATTTGGCCATATATTGTAAGTGAACTTTATGCATTTTTAATTGTAACAAGTGGATTTTTCTTTAATATTTAAATATGTTTCTTTTTTAAATATTTATTTATTTTTTTTATTAGTTTTGATTTAAAATTTTTTCTTTTAATTTTTAAAGCTTTTTGTCAATTATTTTATGTTTTGTTATATACATTATTCATTAGCGTTTTAATATTTTGTTTTATTTGTTGTTATTCTCTTAATTTTTATTTAACCGTCTTAAACATTACGCAGTCAATTCAAAACTAAACATTTTCAAAAGCAACATGTTACGCCTCAGAGATTTTTTCAGTCAATTATTGTTGGTAAGAAGATATTTCTTCTAGCCAACTACTACTAACATAACCACCACCATTGCTAACACTACCACCACCAAGAGCAGTTTTTCTTTACCGCTACCACTATTACCAGCAGTGTTGCCGTTTTGGTTATTTTTAACCAAAATTGATTATTTTATTTTTTTTTTAATGTGGTGTTGGGGACATTTTTCCATTTTGGTTATTTTTTCTTTAAAACAAAATTTAATTTTTGTAAACTAGATTTAAAGTACTTTGCCAAGAATAAAATAAACAGCAAAAAGCCATCAACTGGCTGCCTAGATCGTCTGATATTATACCTTTGGATTTCTTTCTTTGCAGTTATATGAAGTCAAAAGTCTTTTTCGGTAAACAGCACGATTCAAAACTTTGAAGACAACATTACTTACGTAATTTGAGAGCTAACGTTAGTAGTGCTGAGAAGTGTGATCGAATATTAGATCTTTCGAATGTATGTATAATACTATGTTCACATATACTTGTTTTTTAAAAAATATTTGGTTTACTCATTGAACACAAGCATTTGAATTGTTTTTTCATATACACCCAGCAAAAACTTTGCTTTCCTGGTAAGCTAGCAGGTATAATTGGAAACAAAAATAAACTACTTATTTTTTGCCTGAATAACTAGTTATTTTTGTTCGAGTTGTCCACAAATTCATGTAGTTATTTTTTGACTCTAGGGGTACTCAAAAATATGTACCTAAACGAAAACAAAAATAAAAAAAACAAAAAACTTTTGCCATCAGTGAGACTCGAACCTGGGCACAAACTAACCATTCGTTTTTACTGACTAACGTTTTACTCAGTACACCATCTCACACATAGCATTCTAAGCGACAAAAACTCTATTTAGTTTAAAATATATTTTATATATTTATATTTGTATATATATACATTTTGTTATAAAAAACTAACAGCTTCAGAATGGGATTGAACCAACAACCTTCTGGTTGTTAATCCGGCGCTCTAGCCAACTCATCCACGTGATTGCAGTATTACTGTGCTATTATACTATTGAGTACTTATTTATTTAACATAGAGTAGGCAAATAATAATGACGCCTCATTACCAAGAAACTACTTTAATAAGTAGTTGTTATTACCGAAAACCAAAAAGATTTTGCTGGGCAGTGCAAGCTCGGTATTTTTTTTTTAATTTGATTACAATGTTTATAACAAAAAAAAGGAAAATCCTCGTTTTTTGGTATATTAACTTTTTTGGATGATTTTGTTCTTCAATTTTGTCAGTTTATTTGTGTCATTTGTTATGTAAATACATCTCTTAATATGGAAAAAAGTTCAACATATTTTAAATCCAACGATTTCTCAAAAATTTGAGATTTAAAAAAATTTAAAAGTGGAGATTCCATAAATTCACTTTGCGTGAATTACAAGTTGCATAAGTCTTCGGTTTACCACATTATAAAGGAAGAAAATTAATTAAAAAAGTTCGTACGTATAACAGAAAGTTGCCCTGACAAACGTTGCATCTTAAAGAAAGCTGAGTACCCAAGAATGGAAAAAATGCTTTATAAGTAGTTTGTAAAACAAAGGGAAAAAATGTTCCAATGTCAGCAGTGATCTTACGATCAAAAGGCAGTCATTTGTATTCCAAAATTTATCAAACCAATTTAGGTTTCATTGCCAGTGAAGGATGGTTGAAGAAATTTAAGCGTCGACATGGAATTAGAATTTTTTTAAAATTGCGGGCGAGAAATTGTCTTCGAAACCTCATCTTATTGATCCATTTGTGATTACATTGATGAACATGGGTTGACTCTTCACCAAATCTTCAATGCCGACGAATTCGGTTTATATTATAAGATGTTTCCAAATCACACTCTTGTCACATTTAATGAGAAGACGGCTCCCGAAATAAAAATATGTAAAGAGCGAATACATTTTTAACAAACGCAAATTATTGGTTGTTGGAAAATCGAAAAACTCACGTGCCTTCAAATGCTTTTTCAATAACCCTGTAATATACAACTCCAGTAATAACGCCTGGGTGACATCATTTATATTCAAGGACTGGTTCCACCATGAATTTTTTCCAAACGTAAGATAATTTTCATCAATTAGTAAATGTAAGTTGTTCTTAAGTAAAATTTTTTAAGTTCGAGAATTTTTGGCTGCAAACAATCTGCCCCAAAAAGCAGTTTTACTTTTAGATAACGTGACATGTCAATCAGTTAAGGAACTAAAAAGTGATGACGGTTTAATTATAGCAATGAATCTACCACCCAGTTGTACAGCGCTTATTCAACAGTTATATCAAAACGTTATCAACTTGGTCAAATTAAATTGTAAAAAAACTATTGCTCACCCACTTGCTTGGAGCTCAAACTAAAAAAACGTCAATCTCAAAAATGCAGTTCAGATTCTAGGATAAAATAGCAGTATCCAATATCCGAAAATTCTGTAACATCTTGTTCGAATTCGATAGTGAATGGATTGAATATTTTACAAAATATAATTCAGGAAGAAAACGAAGATCTATCAACTTCTTCACGAACATCAACATCTTTTCACGAATGCTGACATAAACAACTGGTTTCAAGAAGAATTTCATATGGAAAGTAATGAGGAGCAAATGGAATTATCAGTTATGGAATCGGAGGATTTATACGATAGTGGTCATGAAGAAAACAAAATTAAAGTGGACGATTGTATAACATCGATAAACATATGCATACAATGGGCTTTGGAAAATGATAAGCCAACAACAGCACTATATGAACTACATGATTCAGCTGTTATTTTAAAAAATAATTTGCCAAAAAAGCAACTAAAACTCTTCAATTTCTTTAAAAATGTTTAAAATGTAACTATATCAATAAAAACAATTCTAATTTTAAAAATTACATACAATTCAATCAATAAATTTTGGGTTCTGTTATCACGAAAATTCAGTTTTCGCGACAGGTCTGGTTTTTAATTAATGTATAATTATTTAATACTTAAAAAAACATGAATAATTTCCATACAGGAAAGAAATTTGTAGTATTTTGATAAGCACCATTGTTCAAAACAGTTAAATTTTAAATATTTTTATCTCTGAGGATTTTCGACTTATCTCAAAGCATATTATTAAGTCCCATCCAATTTGGTTATTTTCTTTTTTTAAAAATTTTGGTTACAAAAAATTAGTTGCCGTGGCAACACTGATTACCAGCAACACCTGTTTGTAGTCACTCTCAATTCCACTTGTTCGTTTTAAGTTGTATTGAAATACTTCTCTTCTTTGAAAAACAGGAGATCATATTGAGCAAGTGTTTTATGGTCTAATACCGTCAGAGTTCGAAAAGTATTTGGTCTATTATTTATCTTAAATTATTAGCATAAATTATTTACCTGGTTATTTTTAGATTTATCAGTTCTAATCTGAGTTGAATATAAAAAACCTGAAATTGATCACTATCTGTTAAGTTAGTAAGATAGCATATTTAGTGAATCAATACCTTTAAATCTCTGCCTACAATTGTTTAGTAATTTAAGTTCCAGTTAAATATGTGTAGTGCGAGTATTTAAATAACATTGAGTTGAGATTATCAATGAATTTTACAAGGTACTAGCTGGCAATTATCTCTATTTATATACTTTTTTTCTTTAAACTTCAAAATTAAGTCATAAATATTTGAGAAACTCTGAATTTTCTTATAACATATATTTAACAAGGTTTATAGGGCTTTAGATTTAATTTCCGTAATTAATATACAAGCATTTGCTATATTTGTCAATTGGTAGATTGCATCAAATAAAAACCAAAGCTTGCGATTTTTAGTACTTTACTCATATAAGCTGCATTATCTTTAGATGGAAAGGAAGCCTTCAGGCTATCATTGTAGATTTTTTCGCAAGACTTATGAAAAGTAAACTAGTACATAATATTTTCATTAGCTTTATTAGATTTTCATATGAAAAACATTAAAATCGTAAAAATTGAAATTTTTAAACCATATAAAATAACAGAAAATCCAACTAACTATTCATTGCCACAGAGAAAAAAATTCATATATTTGAAAATTTTTTCCATAATTATTATAAATCGAGCATGTCTTTTTTTTCCAAACTTTTTTTATAAAAAATAAAATTGGGTTCATAGATATTATTAAATTTTTCGAATTTTGCAAAAAAAAAATTAATTTAGTTTTATTAGATTTGACTCAAATGCTAAATAAAATATTAACAATAAATCCCTTTAATTGGCAATTTTCCAATAAAAAGCTGCTAAAAAGCAGAAGTTAGATATTTTCATAAATTTGCTGCCATTCTATAGTACATGTATATCATTTTAATTAAAAAAACGCTTTAGTTATGTTCTTCTTTTCCCAACATGTGGCTAAAAACCATTAAAAACTAAAAATTCTCCAAAGAAAATTTCAAATATGCATTCACAAATTGAAAATATAAATGAAAATTTTAACAATTTGTTTAAGTCTTCTCAGCTTTTGATTCATTTGAAAAAATTTTTAAAAAATGTTAATATTTAAGACATCCCAGCAAAAACTTTTTGATTTTCGGTAATGACAACTACTTATTAAAGTAGTTTCTTGGTAATGAGGCGTCATTATTATATGCCTACCCTGTATTACATTAATAAGTACTCAGTAGTATAATAGCACAGTAACACTGCAATCAAGTGGATGAGTTGGCTAGAGCGCCGGATTAACCACCAGAAGGTTGTTGGTTCAACCCCATTCTGAAGCTGTTAGTTTTTTATAACAAAATGTCTAAAAAGATATTTTAAACTAAAAAGGGTTTTTGTCGCTTAGGAAGCTATGTGCGAGATGGTGTACTGAGTAAGACGTTAGTCAGTAAAAACGATTGGTTAGTTTGTATCCAAGTTCGAGTTTCACTGACGGGAAAAATTTTTTGTTTTTTTTTTTTATTTTTGTTTTCGTTTAGGTACATATTTTTGAGTATCCCTAGAGTCAAAAAATAACTACATGAATTTGTGGACAAGGCGAACAAAAATAACTAGTTATTCAGGCAAAAAATAAGTAGTTTATTTTTGTTTCCAATTATACCTGCTAAATTACCAGGAAAGCAAAGTTTTTGCTGAAATTATTCTTAAATATTACGAACTAGAATCAATGAAAGTAAAATTTAACATTTATGCACAAAATTTTTTCTGTGTTCTATTACTTGATTGTCAGAAACAAATTCAATATAGAAAATTAAAAAATGCTATGATTCCTATTTGTTTAAAATGAAATCTAATATAGAAGAAATCCTTAAATATTCTACAACTTTGTTAACTCAAAAAGGAAAATGACATCCTATCCTACTATAATGAAAAGGAATGGAATTTTGTATTCAGATAACATAGATATATGTATACAACGTTTTTGTATGTATTCCTCTAAAAAAAGTTGATGAAATGATTATTTGCAATCATATTCAAAAAGTTTCTCCTGGATTCCGATTTAGTTCTAAAGAACTTAGTCCTGGTCCTGACAGCATTTCTAGCATTATCTTAAGAAATTGTGCTGATATACTATTATATCCACCTACTTATATATTTAACAATTCTCTTAAATTTGGCTATTTCCCGTTATAGGGTAATACCAAACAAAATCAACCCAGCTCGGATTTTGATCATCACCGATTTTAATGAAGTTATGCATATATATTCTATTCCTCTATACGCTTCATATGTAATATTAACCTGCACCATATCGCTAATAGTTCATATTCTCTGAATTTCTAAAATTGGACACCTATAGCTTTTTTTGTCAAAAATGACCAAAATTTAAGCTTGAATAAATTTATCAGATTTCAACAAATTTGGTATCATTGGAAAGCACTAAGATTCTTCTTTATCATAAAGTCATAACAACTAAATATCTTACTTGGTCAAGGACCTCTAAAATAAAAAATATCCTTTATCCTTGAATATCCGGAAAATTTGTTTTTTTCTTAATTTTCTTAGTTTTTTTTACACGATGTTTACAATTAATTTCTCTTTATAGTGTAAAAATTTTAAAATGGGGCCTCAATGGCATCAGTTACAGCAATTTTTCTTTACTAACGAACACATTTTCTATTAGATATGAAGTGATTTTTAGGCATATTGATAAACTTATTCAAATTTTAATATAACAGATCATTATTTATTGAAATAAGTCTCCTATATAGCGACTCGAAAAAACAATTTGGTATTATTTTTGAAATTTCAGGAACACATTAACAGACCTTTAACCCACTGTAACTTATTTTGCAAAAACTGCCGAATTATTTGTAATGATTTTAGAGATTATTTACTCAAATTTGGTACATGGTGTTACAAAGGCAAAATCTACTGAAATTGATCGTGATCGGTCTATTATTTCATCTATACCTCACACAACTTTCTTCCTCGGAATAGTAGTTTAACACATGTAAAAATTTGAAATATGTCGTATTTATGTAATTTCAGCACACTTAAGTTTTATACAGGCATAGATCGTTGTACCAAATCGGTCATATTTGATCATATCATTTATGTAAGTTATGTACAAGTATAGATCGCTCCACGAAATTTCGTAATGATCGGCACATAATTAATTAACCATAGCTCGCATATAATTCACATTCCCGAAAAAATACTTAAACGTGCATAAATCTCACAAAAATGCCAATATCGAAATAAAATTTTACATAAATAATTTTCATATACGCATAATAGATTTCATAAGGATCGTTCCACAATTGACCATAGGTCCCATATAAGGCCCTCTTCTGACAATAATTTTTGTGCCTTTAAACAAGCTTGCAATCGTAAATTACTTTGTTGTCTCTGTTTGACAGTACCAAAGCAGAATGTTTTCTGTGCCGCTACGCACTTCATCAGCATTCGTGGTGTCTTATCCATTTTAGTTTCGATGAAACCTAAACAGCCTAAACATGTACGATATTATATGGTCGACCTTGACCAACATTGCTTGTTTTTATCCTTTCCTATTTGTTTTGTTACTTACTTAAAAAAAAGTATCAAAACATTCTAAAAGATATTAATTTATTAGTAATTAATTAGTAACTGCTATAGACAAACTTTCATAAATTCTGATCCCATTGATATCCCATTTTACAATTTTTACACTATAACGAAAAATTTATTATGTCAAAAAAATAATTTAAATTAAAACACGTTTTTTCAGCATATTTTAGAATAAATAATATTTTTTTCATTTTAGAGGTCGTTGTGCCAGGAAGATGTTTAACTTTTATGATTTTATAATAAAGAGCAATATCAGTCCTTTCCCTTGACATCAATTTTGTTAAAATCGGATAACGCATATAAGAGGGACATAAAACGGGCAAAACGGACATCATAGGTGAATTTCTGTGAGTTCGTGGACTCTGTGAACGAATTGTCGACGCTTATTATCCAAGGACAATGTGTCATACAACGTACGGACAACTCGTGGATAGAGTCTGGCTCAGAGTCCCTCAGCTTACTAATGAAGACTCACTTCCCGGGCTGTAAGGATATAGGATCTAGTGGAAGGGCAGGTAGTGTCAGCGATAACCTACAGTCCGGATTAGACGAGGGTGATATTGATAGAGGAGAAGATAACTGGAGACAAGTTCAGATGGGCGGTAAATTCATTTTGGGCCATACAAGTCACCGGGCCCGGATGACATTTTTTCGGCCATGCTACAGAACGTCAATGATAGGGCCATCTCGTGGAGGTATTCAGGGAATGTCTCAAGGTGAGATATATTCCTAGGAGGTGGAGAGATGTTAAGGTCATTTTCATACCCAAAGCTGGTAAGACTACTCACTCAAAGCCCAAGGACTATAGACAGATCAGATATTCGTCTTTTCTGCTTAATATAATAGAAAAACTGATCCATCTTAGGAGGAATATGCCTATCTTAAGGGCATGATGTGGCGAGTTATATTGAAAGGGGTCTGTTGTAAAAGGAATACACCTTGACAGATTTTTTCCATATAGAAGGAGCCTTTAACAACATTAGGATAGAGGCGATCAGTGAATCACTCGCTTCGTTAGGTATTAGTAAATTCAAAATTGAGGATTGAGGGTTATCAACTCGAACATATGAGACAGTTGCATAAAGAAGATCGTGACAAGGGGCATATTGAGACACTTCGATGTCATGAGAAGGAAGATCGTGGTCTTCGCTGACGACGCAGTAATGCTGGTCTCGAGAAAATTTTTACCTACGATCAGCGAGGCCATGCAATCAGGTCTTCGAGAACTTTGGGCCAGCATTAATGGATTGGGAATCAACCATGAAAAGACTGAACTAGTACTGTTTACCAGGAGATATAAGGTTGAGGCATTAAGCTAAAAATATTGATTGGGAGGGAGGCCAAGTATTTGGGTGTTTACTTGGACAGTAAATTGTCTTGGAGGAGAAATACTCAGGAATAAAAATCAAACCATATCAATATATGTAATAACTCCTTAGATTTTAAGAATACCGTGTGATATATTGGTTCGTTTTTTATATTTCCAACATTGAACTTTTGATATAAATAAACTCTATACTTTATCGTTATAAACTATCTTAAACTATTCATATATACCATTATGGATACAGTTCAGATATTATTAGCAATTAAAAAAGTACACCTTTATGAAGTTTTTTATTTATTTTATTTATTTATTTTTATTATTCAAAACGTCATATTTTTGGACCAGAACGGACCCTGAAAAAAGTCCGAAAATGGTTGTTTTCTGTCCATTTTTATATGGAATCACTCATATACAGATTAATGAAACAAAAAATAAATAAATGTGCATACTAAGTGAACCTATAGCCAAATGTACGTATGTATTCCAAATTATTATCAAAAATAAAATAGAAAAAAAAATTAATTTATGTTACTCATAAAACAAAAAATGTATTTAAATATGTTTCTGTCTCTTTTTAAAATGAGATATAAAATTTTTCGCATTTCAGTGTATTCCTGTTTATAGAAAAGGGAAGATTGTTCGAAGCTATTCAACAACTTGTATAAGTTTTTATTCCATTTTGTAATCATGGATGAAGCATAAAAAACAAGAACTTTTCCAGGAATTTCGTAGATAACTTTATATGAGAGGGGAAAAAGTATTATTTTCGGACCTAAGATTATTTAGGCAATTTTTAACTTCTTATTTAAAGTATCCAGAACACAAGATCTTTATTTTCAACTCAGTTTTTTAATGTCAAATTTAAGTCCAACCCAGCAAAAACTTTTTGGCTTTCGGTAATAACAACTACTTATTAAAGTAGTTTCTTGGTAATGAGGCGTCATTATTATTTGCCTACTCTGTATTACATTAATAAGTACTCAATAGTATAATAGCAAAGTAATACTGCAATCACGTGGGTGAGTTGGCTAGAGCGCCGGATTAACAACCAGAAGGTTGTTGGTTCAACCCCATTCTGAAGCTGTCAGTTTTTTTACAACAAAATGTCTAAAAAAATATTTTAAACTAAAAAGAGTTTTTGTCGCTTGGGATGCTATGTGTGAGATGGTGTACTGAGTAAGACGTTAGTCATTAAAAACGAATGGTTAGTTTGTGCCCAGGTTCGAGTCTCACTGACGGCAAAATTTTTTTGTTTAGTTATTCAGGCAAAAAATAAGTAGTTTATTTTTGTTTCCAATTATACCTGCTAAATTACCAGGAAAGCAAAGTTTTTGCTGGGAACTTTGTCTCCAAAATAATTTAAATAAAAATCTATGTATTTTAATACCAAAAGTTTTGAATATATTTAAATATACAATAAAGGACAAAATTATTACAATAACTTGTATATTTACTACTTTAAAATAATAGACATAGTAAAGCAAATATAATAGATAATATTATTTAATAATATATTTCTTTTTGTAATTTAACAAAATTTAAATAAAGAGCTAGCGTTTTTATCTTCTGTCTTTCTTTTTAATTATTTATACAATTTGTGTTATAAATTAAAATTTACCCCCTAATGTTTTTAACTAGATTTAATGTTCTTTTCTTAATTTCTCCTTAAAAATTCTTTTTATCTTAATATATATTTTCTTTTATATAATTTTATTTTAATTATAACTGTTTCATTATGTCTCTTCTAGATGTTATGGTAAATATAGCACTTAAATATGTAATTAAATTAATACAATATAATCTTTTTGTAATATTCTGATATTTTTTTTTTTTTAGATTTTATTAATTTATATTTGCATGTGATAGGTTTGTTTCTTCTTTATTATTTGTAGTATTTGCATTGATTAACAAGAATAATAACATTATTGTTTTTATATATATATTTTTAATAACATAAATACATAAAACAAATAAAAATAATTTAATATAAAAACAAAATCGAAAAAATTATAAAAACAATTTAGCTAAATTTGGTAGTTGGAGTTTAAAATCAATTGATGTAATTTTATTAAACTATGAATAAAATAAAATCAATCTAATATTAGATTTGAACTTTAAAGCATTTAAATATTTTAGAAAAAATTAAATCAAGAGTTAATAGTGTTTAGAGAAATAGTTGGATCTGAAACGTGTTTTACGTAAGTGAGGCATAATTTCAATAAAATTATGTTTACAGATTTAGGTTTAATTTCCTGTCAAATCCATTGTAATTGATGATGTTTTAAGGCCCAAATACTGCAATATACTTGAAGCAATTATTTACTAAATTGTAAAAGAAAATTCAGTAAAGTATAATAACGATTGTATAAGGACAACCCGAACCTTAACGAATCTAAGGTTTGAAAATATTCTATATTTAGCAAATATTTCATTAAAATGTGTTTATGGTATACACAATATCAAATCAATTTCAAATTTAATTATATTCAAAAGGTAACAAAGGCTTTTTCTAAATATCGTAGTATTTCAATACATGTAGTTCGATAAAAATGTCAAGCAGCTTTAAGGACTTAATTTATATAAAGGTCAAGAATGTCCAGATAAAATTTCAAACTTTAATTAAAATTTAATGACATTAAAACACAATTACAATGACTTTTTGCACTATTGGACGAAACGATGCCGAAGATATTATTACCTTCTAGTAACATCTCTTAACAAAAATCTAACAAATATTTTGAATTCTCCTGCATTATCTTTGAGTTTGAAAGCTATTAGAACTTTAATTAAAATTTAACGTCGTTAAAGCACAATTCCAATGACTCTGTGGACGAAACGATGCCGAAGAGTTCCAAGGGGTTTTATTGGCTACAAGATCATGGCGACAGTTTTGTGGAACGCACACGGTATTATTCAGTCAATTGTCTTCTAATAGGATTGACATTAAAGAACATTCGTACACGACTTCATCAAAAAAGATGCTTTTAACCAAAAGAAGAGCAAACATTTTTAATTGTCTGGGTAAAAATCCATGAATAGAGCTACCAACTGTTAATCCATTGTCTTGATAATGAGTTTTGAATACTTTTAACGTTTTCTTCTTAAGAATAAAAAAATTTATAAATCTCCTATAAATCAGAGAATAGACGACTCTTGAATTTTTCCATAAGAAATTTTGAAACCCAACTATTTGTTGAAAAGTGTACGGAGGTGTTGCTGTATGATAGATAGGCGCTTAAAGGTGGAGCAGGCTATGCTTAGTGCCGGGTCATTACAATATCGTAAGCTATGAAAATATTAGCTCGAAATCGCTCTATACTAGAAATGGTGGAGGGGGAGGCATCGATAAAGCCACCGATAGGCTTCTACGACGAATCGGATCGGCTGGTTTTTCTACTTTCTTATTACATATTTTCTCTGCATTATATTCAAATCTGAAGGTATTCACAATGCACAGTGCAAGATTTGGCTAATCTAGCTGGACAAATCGGTTTTTTTTTAGTTCAAGTAAATAATTTTATATATATAATAAAGGACTTCTTACTAATTAATTAAACTTGAATGTTTTTGAGTCTACTAAAATTACCCATCTTTAAAACTTTAACTTTTGATTTTTTTTTTTTAATTCTCTTTTCATTTTAAATGTATAAACACAACAAGTCCGGATTCCTTTACATAGCCCGCATTGTTAGACTAAATAAAGACTTAGACGGCAACGGAAAATAAACAACAATTTTATTTATTTTGTTTGAATTTGTTTTTTTTTTTTTTATTTCAAACTTTTTCAATTCTGTTAATATCTTTTGTGAGCAACAAAAAGCCGGAAAGAGTTTAGAATAAAATTTTTTGTTTAACCAAGCTGCATTGCGCATATTTCATGCAAATTTGTATGGAAATTTCCGGACCGGGCTTGTTGTGTTTATACATTAAAGCAGAGTCCGGATTTTAGTACTAAAAAAAAAAAATAACTTTTTATTTTTATTTCAACCGAAAAATAATAAAAATTTATCATAATTTTTTATTTTCATCAATAGTTCCTTTTATTTTTTGATCGAAATAAAAATCATTTGTGATATTTATTACAAAAATTGAAAATTACTTCCAACTTCTTTCATCGAATAAAAAAAATACTAAACAATTTCATTGAATAAAAAAATATTTCAAATGTATTCACACAATACACACAAAATTCAAATAAATAAAATAATAGAAAACATGATAAAAAAAAGTTTTATTTTTTCTAAACATTTTTAATAAATATTGCCAGATTTTTTAAAATGTGTTTTTAGTTTCAAGGATTTTTTTTAATAAAATTATGTAATTATTTTATATGATAATTAAATTCATATTAAAATTGTTGCTAATATACTATATATTTTTTATTAAAATTAATATACAAATAAATTTCGATCCAACAAGCTTGTATTTTAGGAATATGTAAAAATGAATATTTTGAAAAAAAGGAAAATAAAGCAGTGCCGATATTATCCTTTTCGAAATCTGGAAATAAATATCCTAACAAGACTTTTTTCTGAATGATTTTATTCATCTTATACAAAAATAAGAAAAAAAATTAAACAGAAACAAAAACAAATCTATATCACGTACATTTTCGGGGATATCTTGTATACAGTCCATAGAGCCACGATTAGCAATAACTTAAATTTTCATTACCCCACAAGTCGAGTCAGCTAAATCTTTTAGCAAATAGTAATTGACAACAGCGAGTATATATATTGGAAGGGTCAGGCCCAAGAGATTTATCATTATCCAAAATGTGTGCGGTAGTGTTAGTGGGCATGGAAGCTAATAGAAAAGAGTTCCGCATGCTATTTAGCTCAATTTTTTTCTCTAGGACACCATAAGACTGGTCACTCTTACGATTACAGAAATTTTTTTATAGCATGTACGTACTGGTTTGTACTAGGGACTTAATAATAACAAACCATACATCCCGAGCTTTGATGGTGTGATTTCCTTTTCGTTTTTGGTACACAATATTTCTGAATCTATTTCTACGCAATTCTAAATAATTTTTAAATTTATTTATATAAATTTTACATAATTTTAACAAACTGTCATAATCCTAAAGCATGTCAGAAAACAGCATCAAACTAACTTGTTCTTCTTTATATCATGATAGAAAATATATTCTTAAACAAAAACAAAGATGTAAATAAAAAAACAATCATTTAAAAATTTTTTCATACTGATATTTATTTTAAAAAATATTTATTTTTTTTTTCATAACCCATCATTATCATTATATATGAAAATACGAATACCTCATATATATATATATTTTTTTTTTTTTTTGAACAAATGAAAAAATATTTTAAGATTATTTATAATGATTAAACATAAAATTAAAAAGTTTACGGGTTTAAAAGTACACTTTTGATACCTTCAAAAACATTTCGTCGCTGCTCCGACAAATGTGTAATCTGTCAAAAAAAAAAAAAAATTATTCAACCATTATCGTCCATTGACCTACCAAACCATTTTCAAAAGACTTTACTACTTTGGAAGTTATTGAGCAGTATTGGGAATAATTTTGTATGGCTTTTATATAAAAATTAAACTTTATTTTTGCTCTCCTGAAAAGTTGTTAAAAAAAACAAATAACTGTTTTGGTCGGAGCAGCGGCGATGATTAAAAAGATACTCTTTTTCAAGAAATAAATTTCTCAAGTAATATCATTTTGGGTCCATCTCAACATTTTATGATGGTTTCATTTGAATTGAATATAAACAAAGTTTTCTCAAGAAAACCGCAATATGTCATCATTTTATATATCAATGGAATAAAAATACATTATTCTGGTCAGAAATACTCCCATTTTTATAAATTTGAATGTCTATTAATTAATATACTCCTATATAAACGGACTTTACCAGTTGTAATGGAGATGGGTGTGGCAATTTTCTAATTTCGTCCATTTTTTAATTAAATCCTTATATTAGTCTAGTAAGAGGTACTTATATCAAAATTCATAGATACATTTACAGACAATAAAATATTTATTTTAAACTTTTTGAGTTTTCTAAAAAATTTTAAACAAAACAATAAAACTTCCAAAGTCAAATTATTGCGAATACATTGAGTTATAAATCTATATAAAAAATGCAAATTGTCCTTTTTCAGTGCGGACAAAAAAATAGGGTCAGCAGTAAATTCGTTAAAATTTTTTGGAAATTTTTTCAGTTTTTTCAAAACCTTTCATTTTTTTAATCTTGATGACAATATTAACAATTAGAGACTGAAAAAAGATAAGAACCGTTAATAATCTTTAATTCTCAGAACGACTTTTATCAAAAAGGATCTATATAATAACAAAGTCAAAAATATTGGGAAAATCTAAGGTCGGAACAAATGTTAAGTATCGATACCGATTTTTACAGTTAACTAATTTTAGTTTTAATTAAAAGGCAGTACTTAAGAGTAATTTAGAAACATTTAATGTAAATAAAGTTCCTCTGGAACAGAAAATCTAAAAAAAAATTGTATGATGTCGGGAACATTTAATTACATTAAGTCGGTTCAAAATCTACTAGGAACATAACTTTCTTCTGGGTATCTAAGAATACAATAAAGAAAGAAATAATATTTCCTTATTTCTTTATAAGATCATTCTTAAGCTCCCCGATACTGAGATATCGATCTGACAATTTGCCGTTATATTACTAACACCGTATAAAAAAGTTATGGTATGAAAAGTTCTCAATTCTGTATTTTTTGGATCCTTACAAAAGTTTTGTGATACAATTTAATATTTATAGAAAAAATAGTTGTTTTTTTTTTACTTAATTTTACACAATTTTTCACTTTAGATACATGAGGATACTATTTGTGACTTTTACTGGTCCGTATTATAAGACCATGGCTTTCGAAAATAGTGTTTTGAATAAATTTAGTTTTTACCAATTGTTTTATCATATTCTTAGAAAAAATTTATGTTCTTAGAAAATTTACAATCGACTTAATGGTATTAAAGCTCCCCGACTTAATAAATTTCGTTGGTGATTTTTCCCTCGTAATACATTTTATACCCCGAACCTTCTGAATGCTGTCTGTTAATTGTACGCAAAATTTGCTTGAACCTTCGATTTTTCCTATATTTTTAACGTACCTATTTTATGGATGCAAATAGTACTCGAAATTAAAGATATCCAATAATTTAAATGTATATCTATCTCCATTACTTTTGTCTCCCTAAAATGGTGAAATCTCACACTGTGAAATGTACCTTAAAATTTTCCGAGTAGAGATATAAATATTTCAAATTTACATCATTCTTTTTAACATAACATACCTATATGTTTATGTATCTTAAATATTTATTGGGACCAACTGACGCACATTGTTATTTCGATTTGTATTATGTATAGCATAACCATCTGTGGTCAACTTATTTTTTTTACTTACCTTATTTCATAAGGTCATAGAAATCTGATTTGTTCGAACATCAGAAAAATATTTTCAAATCGATTTAGTACTTTATTAACATCGTATATGTTATTAGTTATTACCTGCTTTATTCGCTTTTATTGAAAGGTAATAAGATTTCTCGAGAAGTTTGCGCCAAAATTAAATATGTTTAATAATTTAGCCTTATTAGCGCTACTTAAATGAATACTAAAAATTCAAACTCTTGACGAAATCAAAGAAAAGGGAAAACTTGAAAAGTGGAAGATATTTAAAATCAATTCTTCTAAGCAAAAAAAAAGTTTAATATTTTTTAATTAAACCACACTTTTATTACTGTAAACATGTTTTCAATTGCTTCCAATAAAGTTTATCAATTATATTCAAATAATTTAAAACAAAAATTAATGTCAAAATTATTTCTTCTGTAATTTTTTTGAGGATATCTTCACTTCATTTCTTTAATTTGTTCAATTTTTATTTCTTATTCAAAAGATAAATAAACGGATATCCAAAAATTTTTAATTTCAAAATAACATACCAAATAAATTTCGTTTTTTTGATGATAATTCGGAATAATTTGCCAAAATTTCATCGAACCGCGACGATATTTGTATCCGATACGTGCCTTCAATTTGTCTTGTATGTGGTTAAAGTTGCATTCCATATTCGCCTAGATATATGTTTATAAATAATAAAAAAAGTAGCACTTTTTCCAAAAAAAAGAAATGTTTAGCGCAATGGACTTTACAATGCATTCTCGAGTCCAGAACATAAAGAGCTTTATAACCCAGATTTCGAACAGTTTTTATCTATAACTGAATGTGTACGAATCGGAAATTTGTCATTTGTATATATTAGTTGGAATTGAAAGCTAAACTTTGAATATCATTAAAAAAAAAATAGGAAATAATTACATTAGGGTAAATAACGAATCCTTGTAGTAACTCTGAATTTGTCTTGATGATATACAATCTATATAAATCGCATACGATACGATACCTGAGAAAGCTCGTTATGAATCTCAAGAAATTATCAGCGCACTTTACTTCTCAATAATAAAGTTTTTAAACGTTTAATCTTTAAGAATAATAGAATTGTCAAAGTTTTAGAAAGGATAGGAAAAAGTCGCAATTTTTCAAATGTTTTTTTATTAATATTTTAAAGGTTTCCCTAAAAGAAAACTTGTGACATCTAGGTTCCAGCATCAAATTACAGAATTATATAAGTATAAAGGTCTAAAACTAAATAACAGTTCACTGTTATTTGTCTTTTAAGACTCGTCACATACAGGAATTACTCAGTGGTTCAAAATGTTGTTCTTGATGGATCATTTCGATCCCACCTTTGTTTTTGTTCTGCTAAAATATTACTCTTCACGCCTCTGAATAAATAAAATCTAAAAATACATTTCGGATTCATTTGTTCGGTATAAATAATACTCCAAACACAATAAGTTTAAAACGAAATAAGATTTTATATAATACTAGCGGACCCGGCGAACTTCGCCTCGCCCCAATTTTAAGCCTTCGGACAAACTTTAGAGTAATACTACAACACAAATATTTAAATTTTCAATATGATTTATTTGAATGGAATCAGTAGAGAGCGATTTGATGAACAATGTTTTTCGATTTGTTTTCCGGCGCAAAAACAAATAACGAAGACGGTTTCCCAACACGCGAACATGCAACGTACAGCTGACCGTACAAAATTTCATACAAAAAAATCAATTTTCGATTTTTCCAATTTTCCGACTTTTCCGGAGGGATTTTTCCAAAATTTTCTACCGTAAAAACCTTTTCCTCGAAAATACGAACAACTGACAAAAAATTTTACAGAAATCGGCCCAGCCGTTCTCATTTTATGAATTACTATAAATTTTTTACACCATTTTTATAATATATAGATTAACATTAAATAAATTGAAGCATTCCTTTAAACCTTAAACGTGCCAAATTAAATTATACTTTTGGAAAACAATCCAAAAACGTTTTTGATCTTCCTTATTAAAAAAAAATAAGATTATGACTCAACTTAAGGACCAACAAAATTCCAGATATTCTGTTTCTAATTTGCTTTAAGTTCAAACGAAACTAAATAGATAAATAATATTAATAGTGATACAAAATTTTATATAATGTAAGGATATAAAAAATTTATATAAATAGATTTGTGAAGATGGTTTAGGTGTGTTGTATATTTTAAATGATAAATAGTTTATTATTTGTTTTCTTTTTTTTTTTTTTTTTAATTGGATGGCTGTCAATATATAAATAACTATGTATTACTTTTTATATATACGCATTATATACTCATACTATAGAATATAGTTGGAGTAAAATTATTTAAAAACTTTTTTTAATATAAATTATGACATTAAACATAGTATTTTCAATAATGATAATATATTGAAACAAATCTAAAATAAAAAAAAAAAATTATTAATAATAAAATAATAGGAATATAGTACACATATATAAAACAAAAACAAACATTTTTGCAAACATTTTAAAATAGGTATTAGGATATTATCTCTTTCTTGATAAAATAATTTTAAAGAAATGTATGTTAGTTTTGGGAAAATAACGTTTATTAACTATTGTATAATAATTTTGTATATATTGTGTTTTTGTTTGTTTACATTTTTTTCTCAGAGTACGTTCTGCTTAAGAATGAGTTTTTTTTAATTTTATACTTTATAAAGTTAAACCTAATTAATCTTATTTTGTTCTAAATAAATTGATTTTTTTTAATATTTTTTAGTCTTTAAACATTTAAGAAAATACACTTTTTTACTAATAAAAATTATGTTTTTTTTTGTTTCATCATTACGCTTTAATTATAATTAATTCTTACTTACTAAATATACGAAAAAAAATAATAATAATAGAAAAGCGTGAAATTTGATTTCAGCTTTATCCTCAGTATTTTCATTAATTAAAATAAATCACTAAAATTATGTATAAAAAGAAATTGAAAATAATTATTAAAAATTCTATAATTTTCTTGGTTTCCTTATTTTAATTTTTTTTTTTTTTTCATTGTGTTAGCAGCCAACTTTTTTCATTTATAGTTTAACCAGAGAGTCTGGAAACGCAGCATAAAATGCTTTTTTGTTCTGGCCAGCTCAAGGACGTCAAGAATCTACAGAGAGTGCAATTGTTAGTTAGACACACAGATTTAAGCTATATTCAGGGTATGAAGCCTTTAATATATAGTATAATTACGTAAGTATGTAAATGTAAAATCTATACATTATAGTGTTTTTAAAGTTTAAATAAATTGACAATGTTTAGTTGTAAAAAAGAAAAAATGTATTTTAAAGTAAAACCTATCAGCCTAATCACAAAAGCTAAAAAGATGATTTTAACCCCATAAAGTCGCCTATTATTTTAAATTTCTTATCACAAAACATTTTTCGAACTAAATTTTAAAATTTTGTTTTAAATTAAAAAAAAAGCTTTTTGTTTGTTATTGTTTTGAAAACTTATGAATATTTTGATTTTATAATTTTTTTAAATTTCTCTTTCTTATTTCTATTAATTTTTAAGATTTTTTAATGTATGAAAAAGCTTTTAAAAAGCTTTTAAAATAGTTTTTTTAATTTGTTATGGTACGGAAAAAACAAAACTATTTTAAAATAAAATTGATTTTAACAGAAATAAAATTTTAAATTTCTTTTATGGTTAGGCTGCATATATATTTTTTTTGATTTTCAAAATTTGTTTTCATATTACAATAGAGCCAACAACTTTAGGGATAATTAAAATAATTTGTTACTAATTATTTTGACATTTGGAAATTCTCATTTAAAATTTAAAGATTCTAAAGATTGTCAATCCCTATAATATTTAAACATGAAATAGAACTAGAAACCTAGGTGAAATTTTTTCTTTTTTTTTATTCTTTTTTTTAATGTCAAATAATTGAATATTATTTTAAAATTAACCTTTATCAAATGTTTACTCTGTTGGAATTATTTGAGAATAGAAACATTTTAAAAAATTAATAAGATTTAAACAAATTATTTTTAAAATCTTGCCAAATGCAAAAAAACCTGATATTTAATAATTAAAAATTACTATTGAAAATTATAGAATATTAATTAAAAATTTGAAATTCTCAATTATTTAAAAATGCATCCAAAACTAGTTTTTAAAATACACAATAAATGAATTTTAATAGAAATAAGAGTATTTACATATAAAAAAAATAATAAATAAATAAATTATATGATAGATTATTTTCAAAAACAAATTATAAGTATTAAAATAATTACATGAAATAGTAATTAAATACATCAAAAAATATTAAAACAAATCAAAATTTGGCAAAATGTGAGAAAATGTTTACCTTAATATTTTTTTATAATGTATTTATTGTCATATTTGATAAATAAAATATTAATTTTCTATTCATTTGGAAGCAAATTATGTTCAACTTATTACAGAAGCGTAATGCTTTAAAATTTCAAAAAACTTCTCCACTTTCCACATTAATTGTGCTCTTGACATAATAAACAGTATAAAATTCTGTTTTTAGCTTTAGGCAATTTCAGTTTTCAAATTGAATTTTGTTAGTACATTTATCTTACTAAAAATGTTCAATAAAACATAGTTAGAAAATAGTTTATCCAAAACTTTGCAATAATTTACGATAAAAATGCATTAAAACTGTAGAAAAGGCTGATATTTTTCCTCAATAAAATTTTTAAATTTTATACAGTTTTATTAATTGCTTATAAAACAAAAAAGTATTATGAATAACAATTTTTCAAAGTTTCTTATTAGCCTTTAATAAAACCTTTTATAAGTTGCTCAAAACTATGATGAATAATGTTATATGTATGTAATTTCCAATTTGTTTCATTAATTTGTGTTTGTCGCAACTTTATGCTAAACAAAATTGAGATTTATTAAAATTTTTATTAACTAACAAAATCAAATGAAAACTGAAAATTTCGAAAATGCTAAAAGAATCATCCGAAATTGCAAGTATATCGGTATATCGGAATTCGCCCAAAAACTCGGATTTCCTTATTCTGCCTCTCTGTTGCAAAATAAATCACATATGTTTAAATTTATATAGAACAGAAAGAGAAACAAAGCTTTGCTTTATATTTTCCCTGTATGGAGTTTAGGATAGGGAGAGTAAAATTTTTTTGTCCTTGTGTTTTTGTTGTAATGAGCAAAGAATATTAAACAAGAATAAAATACATGTAAAAATCCGTCCTCGCCTCCACCTTCATTTAATTTTAACTTCTTTCTGACAACTGAAATCATCCACAGCACCTCTAGCTTGTGTTGACGAACGTAAAGATCATGCAACGCAAACGAAATCCGACAAAATACGTTCACATATGAAAAAATTCAAAGCTAATATGCCAAAAGTTGTTTCTGAAAAGTTCTTAACAAAATAAGGAAAAATTTTGCTTTAAACTCTAGTCCATATCACCGACAAAGTGAGCTCACATGTTGATTAAAGCGAGACCTATTGTGAGCACTATAAACTTTATATTGATGTATTATGTCTTCTACCACTCGTTTCGTAATTCAAAAAAGTTTAATTTTATAATTTTATAAAAAAAAGTAAAATGTTTCCTGGTTAAAATGTATATGTTTGACAATTTGTATGACGTTTATTTACAATTTATTAAGTTCCAAAATAAATTTCGTCTTTATTGCGATTCAAGTCATTATTTAGCGAATTTTGTTTTAAATAATGACTTTCAAGAATAATTTTAGGTAAATATTAGTTAAAAACATTTCCATCTATGTATTATTTCTATAACCAGGTTTATTCGGAAATAACTTTTATTTGCTTAGGTGGAGCACATTCAGTTTTTATTCATACAATAATTTTTTCAAAAATCAAATGAAACCAAATAAACGGAAAGGTTTTTTGTTTTTAAATCGGTTTCAAGAAATTGCTATGGAACTTATATTATATCGGCCAAAAGCTAATAGATTAAATCAAAATGAAATCAAAAGAAATAATTAAATAAAATCACAACAATGTTTCAAATAACTGGTTCTAAATCTGAAGTTTTTAAATTATCATTCCAATTTATAATTTAGAACAACTGTTTCGAATAAGGGTCTGCGAAAAGGTCTCAAATAATAAATTCATTATTATTATTTTTTTTTTACTTTTATATATCTAATAAATTCATTAAATATTATGCCTATTGTACAATTGCGTTCACGAGTCGAGTGCCTTTCCCATGGTCTAATTCGCTTACGTTAAAAAAGTTATGCAGAACACTTAGTGCCCTAGTGACTCTGTGTGCATTTGTGTTACTTATTTTAAATTTGTAATATTTTCAATTTTATTAATTTCAGTGAAAAATTATAATTTAGGACGGAAAAATACAATAAAGCGAGCGGTTCAGAGGCTTAATAAATATTGAAATAAAGTTTTTTTTTTTAATATTATAAGAACAATACTTTGCCCATTTCTGTTACAATTTAATTTGTTCCTTTTTGAGCCTTATTTTTAACTATTTCTGTACTTTTTATATATTTTTAAAAGTGTACCGAGTTCAAAAACTAGTTCGTTTTTTGAATTAATTATAACAATTTTGCATAATTTTTGTTTATTTATTCTTAATACACTGTAAATTTTAACACAATTCTAAAATTTTTTACAATAAATCTCAATTTTGAAATTTAGATTCAATTACGAAATGATAAATTTAAATTACTGGGTTAAAACAAAATACAATTATAACAAAAATTTTTCAATAATTTGTTAAAGATCGCTTTAGAAACAAAACCGATCCATAAAACACTCATTCCTAACTCATCCAGAAAATTGTTTTTCATTAAAATATTTAAAACTCTAACCAATAAAGTGATTAAACAAAAAGAAATTTAAAATTTAAAGGGGCAAGATTTTACGCTAAATTTGTGGTACATAACCAAAGGATTTATTTGTTAAAGTTTTGTGTTTTTGTTTAAGTTCTATACATTATTATTAAAAATTTACAATTTTTTTATATACAAAAGATAGGGAAATATTTTGCCAAATTAGAAAAAATAAATAAATAAAAACTAATTTAAACTAAATTAAAATGTGTTTTGTAAAGAAGTTTTTGAAATTGTTTATCATAAGAAATTTAAAATTCTTTTAATGAAAAGAATAAAGGAAAAAACAAAAACATTGTCAATAAATTTACCTTAATAAACACAGTTGTTTCTAATTATTATGTATATGTATTTTTTTTTTTTTTTTGCTTCTTGATTTTGTTTTTTTTCTCGTTAAACTTACAACACCTTACACTTAAACCCAGTTTAAACCTAACAACAATTATATAATATAATATAGTCTTACGTCTTCTGATCGTTGAACACGACTGTTTGTTATTATTTATTTGTTAAATTAATGAATGAAACTCACTAATCTCGGTTTATTCTTCATTTTGCGCCCGCTGTCGCTGTGGCAGCTATGGACGTCGCTGACGATGACACCGCTGCTGCTGAGGCCGTTACCGCTGAAATTGATTGCACAGCACTGCTGTCGTGTGTTTTCTGTTGGCTATGTGTGGATATCGTTGAATCGGACGCACTGTTACCAACAATTTGCTGTTGTGGTGGCTGTTGTTGTTGATTGGCAGGTGTACTGGCAGCTGTTGGTGTCCCCGCGCCCGCTCCAGTGGCCGCTTGTGAATAGTCTAATTTATAAATGGCGCTACGCGTTACATCATCCATCGAGGCTTCTTGACATTCACGGCCAGTATGTGTTTGCGAGCCACAATTGTAGCAGGACAAAGGTTTGGCAGTCAAACCCACCGTCGTTAGCGACGTGTAGGGCGGACCAATGACTGTTGCTGCAGGTGTAGTTTGTTGCAGTTGCTGTGGCGGTGGTGGTACTTGTTGTGGTGTTGGCGGTTGACTTACAGCCTGTGTACTAACAACAGCTGCTCCACTATTGGTGGTTCTCAGCGCTACAGGTGGAGCACCGGGTGGTGCTGCACCCGATAGAAATGTTATACCGCCGGCCGGATGATAAGCTGGATACAGCAGCTCACCACCATTGGGCGGTAACTGAAAACCCGGCAGACGGAAGGTGTTGTGTGGTGGTGGCGCCATGCCTGGATTATGAGTCATTAGGGGTGGTCTTGCTGAAGTTGCTGCTAAATGTTGTGCAGCAGCAGCTGCTGCAGCGGCATGATAAGGGTAAGTGGCATTATATTGTTGCTGATGAGGCTGTAAAATCACCGAATTTGTTGAAATGACATTTCCCAATGTTGCACCACCAGCACTAGGGGAACTTATGAGTACGGTGTTGTTTCCCACCATATTGTTATTGCTCGACACCACATTGGCTGGACTGCTAGCCGAATTATTATTGGTCAAAGAGGTTTGCATGACATTTGTGGAGCCTCCACCACCCATTAACATTTCATTAGCATAAATGGCTTGTTGATTTGATGGCTGCTGCTGTTGTTGGGGTTGAGCATATATAAGCGTGTTCGAGCTCATCACATTGTTACCACCGCCTCCAGCCGCATTCGACGATAACAATTTGTCGGAACGTCCATTCAAACGGGTTAAGCCCAATTGTTTATTATAGCTCAGCTGGGAAGGCTGGTGATGTTTTTGTGTGGACTGCTGCTGTTGTTGCTGCTGCGATTGTTGAATATCGCCACTGCTAGCCGACATTCTCATCGCGGGATTAGCAACATTATTCATCATTAGAGTTGGAGTTTCAGGAGGTGAAATTTCTCCTGAAGAACCATTCGATGACCCCGTATCACTACCAGTGCTTTTATTTGAATTCATACTTATCATAGTGCTGCCGTCCATACTATGATGGCCGGATGAAGACATGTCGGATGATGACATTGACATATTTTGCATGGCATATGAGAGACCGGCAAATGAACCTTGATAGTGTTGATTAACTGGCGACTGTTGCTGATGTGGCGGTATATAGGTACCTGACTTTATTCGTGGATGATTTCCAGATCTTGTATAGCCATTGCGTATTAAATTTTGTAATTGATTTCCACTACCATCGTTATTTATAATCACCTTTATGTATAAAAAAAGAAACATTGCAAAGAAATAATTTCAAAATAATCAAAAATTGTTTATACAAATTTACCTCTTGTATTTGTTTCATATTCTGTGGCATTATTAATTCATTGGCCATCATGGGTGGTGGCGTTGTTTCAGCCGATGGACGTCTTATATTCTTCAATGATGTTTGCCCAATTCTTTGCATGTTACGTACTTGTGAATTATTCTGTTGCTGTGCTGTCTGCTGCTGTTGCATTCCACTGTCACACGATGATGTACGATTGGGACTTGTAGCACGACTACTAGCTGGTGACGATTGTTGACTTAGCATCGGCGAAGAGGCTTGTGGTGGATGATCCATCATTTGTTGATTGCCTGCTGTTTGTGGTGGTGGTTGATGATATTGACGCATTGCCCAGGAGGCAGCATTGGGATGTGTTAGTATGGCGGCGGCGGCATTGCTGGTATCTGGAATGGTGATGTTTGTGGGAATCATGTGTGGTATGCCATCGACGGTTGTTATTTGATGTTGTAAAGAGGACCCATCAGCAGTGGGTATTAACTGAAAAAAAAAACACGAGAATAAAAATATGTAATTAGAATATGATTTATCTTTTGAAGAGACTTTAAATTAAATATTAAATACATAAAAAAACAGAATGGAATGTAATAAATATTTAGGAATCTTTAGCTTAGTATTCATGTGTTATAAATAAGTATTTAATACTAATATTTAGAAATTATATAAGCACAGCATTTAAAAGAAAAGTACACAGAAAAAAGTTTTTGCATAAATATAAGAATTTACTTTCATTGATTTTAGTTCATAATATTTAAGAATGTCTTAAATATTAACAATTTTGTACATTTTTTGAAATGAATCAAAATTCAAAAAGACTTAAAATAAATTGTTTAAATTTTTATTTATATTTTAAATTTGTAAAAAAATATTTGAATTTGTAAAAAATGTTTGAAGGTTTTTAAAAATTTTTGTTACATTATGGGAACAGAAGAAAATCGCTTTTTATCAAAATGATGTGCTGCAGAATGATAGCGAAATTATGCAAAATTCTAAACATTATTTTTTTACACTTTTTCCTTGGAATTTTGCCATTTTAAGGCATTTGTTATTATTTTCATGTATAAATATTTTCATTTACCATTTGCAATCAAATCTAATAAAACTAAACCAAAGATTGAAAAAAATGTTTGCAAAATTACTAAAATTTTCATTATGAACAACTTAATAATATCTATGAACAAAATTTTAATTTTTATAAAAAAAAAGTTTGGGAAAAATGTCATAATCGATTCATAATATTTATGAAAAAATTTTCAAATATATGATTTTTTTTTTCTGTGTACTAAGTATAACATACAAAAATATTTTAAATAACAATTAGTTCCTTTATTACAGTTTACAAAATATTTACAATAATAAATATTTTTAACAACAGATTATACAATAATAGACAAACACATTTCCTGTAACGCATTTTACGCTTACAGTATACATCCGATTTTAATAAAGAAAATTATACCATTAGAAATATATTTTCTCCGTTCATTATTTTAAAAGTTTAAGGTAAAATACAAACGAAAGAGCTACTCAAATTATTAAACATTGTTTTATTTTACTTCTCATGCCAACTCTCTCAATTCAAAGCAATGTCATTGTTTTTATTTCTTTACAAAAACAAACTAAAAAATGTTAATGGCCAAAAGGAAAAACTACATAACTTAAGTTGTGTCGTTTTTCATTCTTGATTTTTAGAATTGGTGTATTTCATTACATATTGTGAAATTTTTTTTACAAAAATCTGTTCTTTACTTTACTAGATATTATGAATCGACTTTTTTCCCAAACTTTTTTCATAAAAAAATACATTTTTTTTCATTGCTATTATTAAATTGTTCATAATGAAAATTTTAGGAATTTTGCAAAAAAAAAATTGTTAAATCTTTGATTTAATTTTATTAGATGGTAATTGCAAATAGTTATACATACATGAAAATATTAACAACAAATACCCTAAAATAGCAAAATTTCAAGGAAGATCTGTTAAAAAAATAGTAAATAAATAAAAATAATAATATTTAGAAATTTGCATAATTTTGCTCGCATCCTGCAGCATATAACTTTTACAAAAAGCGCTTCTGCTCTATTCCCAAAATGTAGCTAAAAGTAATTAAAAACTTAAAATTTTACCAAAATTTATTTACAAGTTAAAAATATAAATGAAAATTTAAAAAATTTTTTCAGTCTTCTTGACTTTTGTTCATTTAAAAAAATATAAAAAAGTTTTAATGCTTAAAAAATTATACTTAAATATTATGAACTGAAATCAATGAAAATAAATTTTTATATTTATGCACAAACTTTTTTCTGTGAATGTAAAAATTGTATTTTTTTCTTTTTTTGTTAAACTTAATGGCGAGGTTTTTCACCAAAATGCCAGAATATCCCACGTCGATCCAAGTGAAGACTAGGACTTCTATGTTCATATAGGACCTATATGTTCATATAGGAAGCTGGAATGCTTAGATGCTTTTGATAATTATTGACTTTAATGGTACTCCTCCAGTTATAGTTCAGTTTAAATGGTCTCCACCAGGATATATTCAATTAAAATATTTACCGCGTGCAATATAAACGACGTATAAATTTTACAGTTATGCGTGGTAATACACTGCACCGATGAGAGCGAGACACAAAATTCTCGAAGGCTGAACAGAAAAAAAGCGATTGAAAAATTAACATATGCTTTTTTTGCATATTTCCTATAATAAAATTCATGATTTAATTTAATATAAATTATTTTAAATATGTAGTTTTTTTAAGACATAAATTTTATTTTCATAGTTTTTTAGAAATGGAATAAGTTCATATTCAAGACATATTTTTAAATTCTATTTTGGAAAAAATGTATAACTTGAGATATTATTTAAAAAATATTAATTTTATTAATATTTATTTATTGCTTTTGCTGTATTTTTCGATAGTCAATACACATATCTTTTTGAAAAATATACCAAAAAATGTTCGTACGAATTGCGGATATATTTACATGGTAGATAATTAAAACTTGTAAACCTACGATCTTTAATTTCTTCTGAAAAGTAATAAAAATCGATTATGTAGTTTTTCCTTTTTGCCTCAAATATAATGTAAGTTATAGTTTTTTACACTTTTAATTGAGTGAGTTATAAGTGATAAACAATAGAAAAGAAATTAATACTTTGAATTGCTATGTTTATTTTATTTACTTTTTTTAGGGAAAAAAATAGAACAGTATACAATTTAAGTTGCTTTTAAGGTAATGCGTTAGATCGTTAGATCGACTCAAAAAGTGATTCTGAGTCGATTGGTATACTATAAGTGGATGTTGAATGATTTTTCCTGTGCGTAACAAACATCAGTACAAAAGCATAATACCCTAACCACCTATGGTAGTGTAAGGTATATAAATTTCTAAATGGTAAAAAAAATCGCCAATTCTTTTTTGAAATATTTACAGTTTGAAAATTAAATGAACATTTTTTATTATTTATCAATCATCCGAAAGTCGAATCATTGCTTTGGTTTTCGTATTTCGTATTTTCGTGAGTAAAACTTCCCTCGATAATTTTACGGAAGTAAACTTGTTGTTAAGAGAGGACCAAAGAATTTTTCAGATTTCTGAAGCCATATTCTTTCCAGGTTTAAAACCCATTTCTATGAATAATGATGTTTCTCATACAAAAATATAATTATGTTCCTTTTATGTTCCACTATTAATCTATAGTTAAGGAAAACCGGAGCTAAAAATTAATTTACATCATGTTCAGTTCTTGCATAATTGGAACTTTTAAAACGCATGGTGTTACAAGTGAACTTTTTCTAATTTATCTCATAAAAAATCATTATGCAGTCAATAGTTTGGATACTTTTAGGACCACGTTTTCAAATGGAGATTTAAAAATGTAGGTTTTCTGTGGATTCCAGACATTTTAAGGAGATTTCTCTTACATTTTTCACATGCGTGCAATTTACATCTTTAAATCGTTTAAAATGCAAAATTTAATACAAAAAAATCGCCCGATTTTTTATTAAAAATGTTCATTAGAAAACCATTTTTTAATCTAATAAAATTACTTGAATTAAAAAATAAATATATGTACTATAATGCAATAGTACTAATCGCATTCAATTATTCAGTTTTATTATATTAAAAAACATTTTTAATAAAAAATCGAGCCAAAGGAATTTTTAATAAAACGACTCGATTTTTATTATTATTATTTTTTTTAATTAATAATTTTGTAAATTTCTAATAGAAAACAAGAAATTTTTATAAAAAAAATAAAAACTGTGACATGTTTTGCAACAAGCATTTCAAAGCTTCAAAGTAACATTTTTAAACTATAAATAAATTTAGGACTTATTTCATTACTTTTTGAAAGCATTTCATTGGGATTTATTTCATTTTCTTTTTTTTTTTTTTGCATTGGAATTATTTTATTGTGAAATATGTTCTAATATTTGTTTTTTATTTCATTTTGATTTTTGAAATAATTTCATTTTTAATAGAAATTGCTTCATTAAAAATTTTGCAGTTAATTCATTATATTTATTAGAAGTTTTTTCCATTTCGACATTTTTTTGGCTATTTTTTCGTTTTCGCGTTTTTTTTTTTCCTTTTTTTTGGTATTTGTTGTATTGTAAAAAATATTGTATTTAAAAATAAGTTAAATTTACACTAATTTTTTATTTCAATATGCACCGCAGGTATAACCTTTCTAAATCAAAACCATTTTAATATAAACAAAAAAACAAAAAATCCAGATAATAAAAACAATATGAAGAAATAGTTCAAATAAAATTTTTTATAATTTAACCAAATTCGATATAATTTTTAAAATAAATAAAAAAGGCCAAAATGTTGACTTTTTTATTAAAATAGGAGACACAGGAAGTAAATTTTTATTTTAAAATAGTATGTATTTTATTCACCTTGCATGTTCAAACATAAAAAACATTGCATTTTTTTCACTTAAACGATCACACAACATACAATGAGTGCAGCAAGGGATGAAAACAAGGTAACAATTTATGTGTTTAAATATGTTTTGGTGTTTATTTCACTCCAGTACTATTTTTGCATAAAAAATCTTGTTTTGCTTTTTTGTTTGACTAAATTAATTTATCGATATACAAATTTTAATTAAATGCACGTTACAAAATCTGACCTTGCATTTATCCTTGAACAGTTGTGAGTAATAGACCGAAAAATAAAACTAATAAATAATAAGGGTTTTCACGATGCATATTGATCGTGAGAATAATTTTTAATATTCTTTTTTGTTTTTTTTTTTTTTTTTTTTTTGTGAAAAAGCAAAATTTCTAAAAATAAAAAATTTATTATTTATTTGTGTATAATTTGATTTGTAATTTGACAAAACAATTAATTTCGTAGTTTTCCTTCTTTATAAATAATAATATGGTGTTTGCACAGTTTGTACTACCGATTGTAAGTACAATACAATACAATACAATAAAAACTTAAATATTTGTAAAAAGTAAAGTTTTTGGGAAAAATACAATAACTTTAAAAGGTTTTTAAGCTATTTGGCCATCAGAAAGATTTGAACCAAAGGGTTTTCGGTAATTTGAATATCAATTATAATTCTAAATTCCTAAAATATTATAGGTAACGTTTAAAATGCAACTGATTTTGGCGACTTAAATATGAAAATTATTTTTTTACCATTTTGCAATAACAAATTAATTTTTAATATTTTCCAATTACACAAATCAACACTAACAAAAAAGTGTAGCAAGAATGACCAATCACAAAAAAATTTTAGATTTATTCCATCACGTCTTCATTTCAAGAAATTTTTATATTATAAAATTGTCTAAGTAAATATAATAAGTTTTGTAGAAAAAAAATAGTGCTACCATGGGAAAAATAATAGGCAAAGGAAGGGCAAAGAGGGATAATTTGCATAGGATATGCATACAGTGGTGTTTTTACACCACTTTACATCTACAAACTACACTATGTTACATTTCAAGTGTTTTTTCACTGTAGTACCGTGTTATTATTCGCGATGTTTATATAAAACAATAAATCGATATTAAGTCCGTATTAAGTTGGTATAGATAATTCGGTTTTATTAAAGCAAAGATGCACAAAATTGGAATTAATAAGTCACTGAAATTTATTTCAGTACAATACTCTAAATAGAGTGATGTTTATTTGCGATCCGACAGGACTGCATTTTTTTATTTATTATTTTTTTTTTTTTAATGCTTGGGATCTTGACAAAGGGTAAAGGGATTGCACTCTTTTTCGACAGCCTGACCACGCCAAAATATTTAAGAACGACATCGAAGCACAGAAAAATTTTAAGAGTTACGATAGTAGTAATAACAGCAAACTATTCGGTAACGTCTCTACTACTAGATGGGAAAAATCGCACTTCGGATTTTTGAGTATAAGAGTTAAAAACTATTGAGCACATTATCTGTTATTGTACAATATTACCGAGTTTGTTTGCCTTAATCGGTAGGTAGATCTGACGAATATCTCAAGCTTATAAGAGAATTTTGTCAGTTACACAAAAAATTGAATGTTTTGTTATGTTATGTCAAAACGTTTTAAGTAGATATTTTGTGTGAAAAGAACAATTGTTACAGTAACTTTCATAACAGAAAATGTTAAATGAGAACTGAATTTTAATTTAGAAATCTTAATTTTTAAAAAATACTATATAAAATGTTTTCGGAATTTAATATACATATATTCTCTTCCAAAAAATTTCGTCTATAAAATCTATATGTAGAGACGGACAAAATTATCATGTTAATACTTAAATAAGGAATGTCCAAAGATTGGTATATCATATCACTTCGTAATCTTCTATGAATTCCTAATTAAATAACCAAAAAACTACCAAAGTACCAAAATACATTTTTTTCATTCTAAAGATTCGAAGCTTCAAAAAGTACGAAATTATTTATTTTTATTAATAATCTTTTACAAATGGCTTCTAGATTCTCACCCATGTAGAGCCATATACCTTTAATTTTATATTTATAAGTTAAATTTATAAAAAATTCAAAAATTACCATTTGAAGAACAAAAATTATTACAAAATCCCTCAGTCACTTGGGAGCAGGTATCTCTAGTTTCATGTTTCTAGATCAATTAATAAAAAAATTTTAAAAGTACCATTTGAAAAAACAAAAAGTGGCATAAGGTCCTTCACACGAAAAATTAGATCTACGTTCCGAAACGACCCGAGTTCAATTCGGCCAAAGAAACTGCTGCATCAGCCGGAAGTTTTTCTTCCAGGGAGGAACTTTCGACCGCAACAGAGCTGTTACAACAACAACCACAAAAAAATTCAAAAAGTACTATTTGACAAAAAAGTACCACAAAGTCTCCACTTGTGAATTCTCACTTAGGACCATGTATCATTAATTTCCTGTCTCTAGGTTAATTATTACAAAAATCAAAGTCTCTTCTTGTATATTCTTGCTCACTTAGGTCCATGTACCTCTAACTTCATTATTATAGAAATTTTGAAAAGTACCATTCGAGAACCGAAAAAGTCCCTTCATGCCGTCCCATATTAAAAATGATAAAAGTACCATCATAAGGGAAAAAAGTATCAATTTCAATTTTCCACCCTGGAACATATCCACTCAACATGAATTTTGAAAATGCTCTCTGTGTTTAAAGTCGCATGTCAGAGATATGACTCAAATATAAATCTATCTTGAATTACTAAAAAAAAAAATATGTTTTACAAAAAGTACAAAACTAATTACCCGAATTTGGTCCTACCTATGTCTTAGTACCCGAGTTCCAACCAGCATCCCGTTACCTTATTTGGTGAGACTACCAATTCTTCAAATTTTATCAAAATTGTCTTAAAAGATTTGAATAAAAAGTAATTTCCAAATTTCCTACCCCCACCCTTTTTTGGTACTTTTTTACCCCAATAAATTTAGCCAAAATTGCATTCCAAAGAATTCCATAATAAAATATCTATAAGTATATGTCAATAAATATAAAAAAAAATATGAAAAAAGTACAAAAACAGGTGCGATTTTTACCCCTCAAACATTCAAATTTCAAGAAGTGCCAAATTTGTATTTATCATTTTTTTAAAGTACGTTCACGATGTAAATTTTATTTCTACCTTCACTGGATTAAAAGATAAATAGGGTGCCAAAAAAAAAGTACCAAAATAATTTTTATTCGTTGTCTCCCTAAAAGAGCTGAATTTCATGAAAGTACCAAACACCTGTTCGATTATTTTTTTTTTTTTTTTTTTTTTTTTTTTTTTTTTAATGAATGACTAACTATTAAACTTTTTTGTCCCTCTATTAGGTTAGCAGATATAAAGTTACGGAATTTACCCGTTTTAAACCTTTTTTACCCTTTAAATATTCGAATTTCTAAAAATTTCTTAGTGAATATATATATATATATATATATATATATATATATATATATATTATCCATATTATATATACAGATTACCAATTTTTGAAGAGAGGCAAACCAAAAAAAAAAAAAAAATAGAAAATAAAGAAAACAAATTTTATTAAAAAAAAAACATATGTAGCTCAAAATAATTATGAAATCAAGAAAATCAAAAATATTAAAATAATAAAAAAACTGGAGACCAAAACAGGTGTCTTTGTTCTAAAAACAAAACCAAACAAACGAATATACAGTGGTGGACATTAGGTTAGCACATTACATGTACGTTGTATTCACATGCATTTATTTTGTTTACCTAGTGTCTACATTAGGCAAATTTATATCAAAACAAACGTCAAAATCAGTGCGAATATATACAAGGTAACCTTAGTTAAACAGTTGATTATTATTTTGGTTGTTACAGTTGTCAAACTGCATATATAAAAAATAATAATGAATACGCCATATTGTTATTTTTGTGCAACTGTTGCCACCTTCCACAAATTCGCGTTAAGTTTGACGTTTGTCTTGATAAAAAAATCTCTAATGTAGACACTATGTTAAGGCATGAAAATTAAGTAAACATCTTACCCACAAGTGTTGTGTATGGCGTGATCAGTATGTACCGTTATTTTTTTTTTCTATTCTCTTTTGCCCTTTTTTTTTAAATATTTGATTTATTGCAAGAAGTGTTCAATCTGAGCTGGACACTAATTTAGCACAATCGATATTTTCATAATTTTTCTTGCTTAAAATCTTAAATTGGTAAGTTTCGTTAATACTTTAATTGATAGGTTTTATTAAAAAACGTAAAACAAAAACTAGATATGGCTAAAGGTACATGGCGCGCAGAGGAGCAGCGTAAAGTTATCCATCATATGAAATCGAGAGGAAGCACCGTTTTTGGTATTGCTTCCATATTAAACTGCTCTAGAAAGATGTTGTACAATGCACTCAGTTATATTCAAGCCAATGGGACACACAAAAATGTTCCACAGTGTGCTAGGCCTAGTTGCGGACCCCTTTAAAACACGTGTCTAAGAAAAATTTGAAGTCCCGAATTTCATTCGCACGTGAACACTAAGGCAAGCCCCTGCTTTTTTGGAAAAATATCCTCTGGAGCGACGAATCCAAATTTTGTCGACTTGGTTCTGATGGAAAACGTTGTGTATGGCGTCCTCCAAACATGCAACATAATCCCAGGTACACCTCGAAGACCGTAAAGCATGTTGGTGGAAACGTGATGGTTTGGGCTGCGTTTTCTGGGCACGGTGTTGGTTCAAAAATTAAAATCGATGGAATCGAATGGACCAGTACGTTTACAAAAATATAATTTCGGGTACAATAATTCCATATGCAGAGGAAAACATGCCATTTAGATGGCGTTTCATGCACCACAACGATCCAAAACACACTTCACACATAGTGAAGTGTTGCTTGGATCAAAGTGGCATTTTCGTTTTAAAGTGGCAAGCTCAATCGCCGGATCTTAATCCTATAGAAAACCTTTGGAACGATGTAGAGCAACACATAACTGCTGTTAAACCCAAAAATTTGAACGAATTATGGACGGAAATGCAAAACGCTTGGTATGCAATACCAAAAGAACGCTGCATTGGCCTGGTGGACAGTGTGCCCAGGAGATGTGCAGCTGTGTTAAAGAATAAGGGCTATCCCACCAAATATTAAACATTTTGTGAAATTAATATTAGAGTTTTTATTTCTATCGTGTTGGAAATAAATTTTGTTGATTGTGCTAAATTACTATATATATAAACGAAAAAAAAGTTAAGTAAAATAATATCGCATATTCTTGACACCGGGAATAATACATTAAGATATAACAATGAAAAAAATAACGAACACGTAACAAAATTTTTTTAATTATAAAAGTACAAAAAGGTATGTGCTAAAATCATGGCCACCACTGTATATACATGTGTGTGTACTTATGTCTATTATTCATATCATGTTTTTACCTTAGCTAAATGACTCTGTGGATAATTTAAGGGTATTGTACCCTGGGGCAACATTTGCATAGGTGTTGGTGCCAACAACTGATGATGTTGGCCACTGGGATGCATAGTTGCATGCAAAGCATGTTGTTGAATAAAATCCTGTTGGGATGGTGGTGCAACATGTTGTTGCATCTGTTGTTGAGTCATATGCAGCGTCTGTTCCAAATGGCCACTCTGATGTGATGTCTGTGTTTGTGGGGGCGGCGATGAGGCTGTAGTCGAAGGATTATCGGCTACCAATTTATTCTCTTTAATCTTTTCAAATATTTTCATAAATTTTAAATGTTGCTCAAATTCAAAAACCGGATGATTAGCAGCCATCGTGTAGACGAGCAGTAGCTCCTTCAACGTGTCAATATCAGTCATTGTAGAGAAATCAAGTTCGCCCCATGATTCAAGTGTACGGAATATTTCCGTAACATTAGTGCGATTACAGGCCCGCATTAGTGCCAAATACAAAGCCATTTTTCGTCGCACCTTTTTATCTGTAGGTTCACCTTTTTGGCATGCAATCATATCGGTTGCCAAATCTTGGGGATTATTAGCCCTCAATTCCATGCCACGCAATTCTTGGGAGTCTCTTCGTCCTAACTCCTCCAGACACGTGCCCAGGAAACGTAACTCAAAAGGTAGACACATATTGAGAAGAGTGCACATGGTGTCGATTCTCTTATAGCTTTCAAGGGCTTTAAACCACATTATCACATCGCTTTTGCTAATCATTGCTATAATAATTCGCAACACTGCAACCGGGTGTTAAGGTTTTGCAAATAAAACGAATTTACAACAATTTTTATGTGAAAAACACAATTTCAACGACTAATGATGCTGAATAATGAATGTTATTGTTGTCCTTTAATAGTGTATTGGGGTTTCCTTTTGTTATATTCCTGGGCTTGGATTTGGTTTGTTTTGACCAATGCCGCATCACTGTGACGCACTATTACGCCTTATGTTGCAAATGACCGTTGGCGTCAAAGTGAGAACGGCGGAGGCGTTACGTGTTCTTATTATTACTGTTTCTGTTGCTTTCAACAATTCAGTCCCTTTTATTGCTTCGTTTTTCTTCTTTTCACATTAAAAACCAACAAAAAAAGTTGGTTTGATTTTTGAAATTTTTCATATAAATTATTTTTTATATTCTTAAATCTTGTAAACAGTCACTATATAAACAGGTTGATAACCACATTGGCCTTTTTCTATTTTTCTTTCGATACCGTAAGTGTAATGTTTCACAAAAAATAATAATCACAAAAAATCGTATGAAGAACAGTAAGAGAAAAAGAAAAAAGATTGCTACTCGCCACTCGTGATTACTCGTTGTTATGTATGGCTCTGCTGCTGTATATGCTGCGGCAGCGGTCTATGTTATTTGTATTTGCCTTTTGTGCTGTCACTGACTTCTTTTTTATGGTTGATCCAAAACTTGTGTGTTCGTTTATACTTCTTTTTCTACTTTTTTTCTGTTTGCAATTTTTTTCTCGTTGAATTTTTTTTCCTTTTCTGTGGTATGCGGTATTATTTTCTTATTTATTTCAATAATAAAAATGGCTAAAACCTTGTCTATTCAACATTTATTAACTTTTTTATGTATTCTTTTTGTTTAAACAATTTTTTTTTTTTTTTGAGGCTGCACTTTTTTTCTCTATTAAATTAATTTGTTCCGTCGTGAAAATCGTAAAAATTTATTTCACTAGGTCGACATTCGCCAGTTATTTGGTGTTGCCACTGTTTTTTATTTATAATGCTATACGCAACTTGCACATTTTTTCTTAGGATATTGAGCAGAGTTGTATTTTGTGTGCAGGGTAAAACGGGTAAATGTGGGTACACTTTTTTAATTACAGATTGCCTGTTATGATTACAACAATTTTTTAATTTTTTTTATTCAAAATATTAAAATAATTCTAAGCAACATATAAATTTTGACTCAGCGATTTTTCTGTCAGAGAGTGTCGAATTCGCTCTTTGAGAGAATTATCTCACGTGTACATTCAATTATTATCAGAAGTATTATGAGACTGTGTGGTGAGATTTCTCTACACAACTATCTTATAAGAACTGTCAAAAATACACATATACGAAAGTTGTTGTGTGTGTGTGCATGTGTATTTTGTAAATTATTAAAAATGCAATGTGTTTTGTAAAATTGCTTCCTTTTAAGGACTGTTTTACATTTTAAAAATAATTTTTGTAAAAATTGTGATAAAAAAAGTGTGAATTTCTTAAATAAAAAGGACATGTTTATGACTAATTGAAAATAATGATGTCTTATAGGATTTATTTGAATACGTGTACCCCTTATTTAAGATTTAACATAATATAAACAAAATGGTTACTCTCTTCTACCGGCGTTATCTCACATATTATATCTCAGTTGTAGACCTGCGGTTATATATACAACACATAAACGCGTATATTTTTTATTATTACTAAATTTTTACGTACTTCCACATCTACGTTATGAATCAGAACTGAGGCTTGAATCAGAACATAAAATTTTTACCTGAAAATGAATTAAGGATTTCTTATTTAAAAACATTGCATATATAGCACATTTTTTTATTGTTGTTATTAGCAATTTTCTGTACTTTCAAGCTTTTTAACTTTCTCATTTAGAGATTCAGAGTAGTTTAATGAATTATCCGCTTTCCTTCCAGATTAGGAATTTCTTTTAAAAGTACTATTTCGACTGTGTTCCTACAATCTGAAAATCTGCTACCAGAATTTTTTTGATGATCATGAACTCTACCAATTATTTTAAATCTTCAACATTGGTTTTTATTACAATTTTGAATTATGCGTTTGCGTGAGCTGTCTTATTCGTAAAGTTGAAGAACTCATATTTAATTTTATTAATTGCTTCTTATGGATTTTTTTTAATATTCATAGCCAATACAATTATAAAAATGCGTTTTGTGGGCAATAAAAATTAAAACAGTTTTTAATGGCTGTTCACTTCCTGACTCAGCTTTTTTAATAACCTCCTTATGGTTGCCCTTAGTAGAGCTAGATTGCGTGCGAGCAGCCTTCTTGGCCATCGAAGTTTGTTGGTCGTTCACTGACCTGACCCTCTTAACGATGGGGGCCCTTAAGAGTGCCGGATGGGTTCTGGCCAACACCTTTCGATGAAGATGACCAATTGCCAGAAGTTTTAACAACTACACCAATGACGCCCTTACGGGTTGCACCAATGGAGTTCACAGACTTCCGACATGCTGCCATCTTACTAGTTTTAAGCTAATCATCTCCAGGCCTAGTACCCCTGACAACCTTTTGTGGGTTGCCAAATTTGCTTGATAGTGCTTTATCAACCCCATCAGCGGTAGATGTAGGTTTGCCCGTCGTAACCTGCTGTTCCGTGAGGGCTGCAGGTTTAGCATGTTCACTATTGCCACTATTTGCATGGATCAATGGAGATGTGTTGACGTTCCTTCTGTGCCCTCGCAAGACACATCTGGAGTACGGTCCGCAACCTCATCTAATCCTTCAGGATAAGACATTCCCAGGGAGACACAAATAGGTCTGCAGATCCGTTCGAATCTTTTGACGTTCATCTTGTGCTTCTTGACAAGGTACTTACTTACCTTTCTTGTAAGTGACGAGGGGCTCCTATTAGCTACCTTCTGTAGATAGATAAGAGAGAACATTGCTTGGGTCTTTATAACCGATCTTCCCTATCTGCCATATGGGGACGCGCCCGATGGGAGTAAAAACAGCAAAGACTACACACGGATAAGTAATTTAACAAAAGGGTAAAATATAGCCTCAGTTCTAGTCATGAGGTGATAATTTTAATTAATAATATGTTGCAGTCGTATCAGTGAGGTTTCCGACTAGCATTTCCTTTTAGAGAGCAGATCTCAGAGGGTAACAGTCCTTCTCAATGGGTACAACTTTTCATAATTTTTCATTAAATGAAATAGATACAAACAAAAAAATTAAAACAATACTAACACATACCATACTCAAAATGACATATTATTGTTATTAGGCAGATGTTCTGGCATATTAGTTTTCTCTCAACTTTCTCATACACACACAATTCATTTCTTGTTTTCTTTTAGAAAATTTCAATCTCATACACTGGTGAATATTCCTATAAACGAATTTAAAATTTTTGTTTTTCTTTGAGGTATATTCGTTTCCCTTAACCAAAAGCAATGTTATTTTATTACCATAACTCACGTTATAACGGTACCCTTTTTATGTAATATGCCATTTACACCAAACAAAAACTAGTAGTTTTTGGCTTTATTTAGTTTTTGAATAAAAAACTACGTAAATTTGTTTGGTTTTTCCATACAAATCAAAAACCATTTTTAACTAGTTTTTATTGAAAACAAAAGAAAAACCACTAAAATAACTATTTATGATACATCCTGTTTAGCAAATTTTAGAACCGTAGCTTTTATATATTGTTACGTTTTTACCTTTTAAAAACGGTGGTTTATTTCCTTTAAATAACCCGTATACTTTGATTGCAAATGAAAGCAGTTTAGTAGTTTAAAAGTTGTAAAAAATTTTAAAAGTTTTAGTTGTTTGTTTCACTTAAGGTAAGTTTATGATGACAATATCTTTGTTTACTGGAAATATTTTTGTTTTAATTGGGAAATTTCATCAGCTAAAAGAACTTTTCTTACAGACCAGAAAAAAATTAAAATTCAATTTTTTCGTGATCAAGGCTGTTATAACAGAGAAACTGGACGCAAAATCAACCGTTCGGAAGGAGTTATTCGAGGCTTTCTTAGGAAAGGGGCAGAAATACGGAGTGCGGAAACCAACAAAAGATAATTAAAAATTAACAAAAAGGTAAATTAATAAAATAAAGGATGAAGCCATCCGCAATAAATTAAATGCTACACAAATAAAAAACAAGTAAGAAAAATATTGTTACGAAATTGTACTTGAATTCAAATATAATGGTTTTAACGGTTGGTTTAAAGTTAAATAATGCTTCTCAACCTTTCTACTTATGTTAACAGCAGTTAACAAATCTGTAGAAAATACTAACATACTCGTAGCTGTAAATATACAACATTGAGTGAAAAGCTTTCACTATTGTTTGTAAGAATGGCAACACTAAATGTTTAAGCTGCTAAAATTAATATCGAAAGCTCTAGAATTCGAATATACTAGTTTGTCCGTTAAGATCATTGTAGAAATGGAGCTTTCGAGAAGCATCTAGATGGTAATGTAGTGTATACAAATTGACCGTGAGAACACCATTGAGTGAGTCTAATTGGAAGCATCGTTAAGTAAAGACAAATTAACTGCCTTGGCTGTATATTCTTGTACAATATTAAAGTATGCAGTAAAGAGTGTGTAATTTAAGTGTGTGTGTGTATGTATTAGAATACATAGTGACTATTTAAACTGTTATTGTTGTACATTTTAAAATAAAATAAAGAGTCGTTACAATTTTTAAACTATTAAAGTGCTTGTATTTACAAACAAAGTATCCGGTTTATTTAAAAGGAAATAAGCCACAGTTATTAAAAAGTAAAAACGTAACAATATAGTCGGTCAAGTCCGACCATATGATACCCTACACCATTCTGTACGTCCATCAAAATTCGTGGAGGGGTCTTCTATTAGACAATTGTGGACCGATACTTTTATTAAGTGTAAAATAAAATATATAAAATATACGATTACAGAATATTACATTAATACTAACATTTATATGAATTTATGCACTTTAGGGTCAGGAAAGTGGGAGCTATAATAAATTATGGATCGATCCTCATAAAATTTGTCACTGTGATTTCTACTTATATAAAACTTATTTGTATAGAATTTTAACTTAATATTAACATTCGTATGGGATTTATGCACGTTAAAGTGATTTTCGGAATAAGGTTTTGTATAGAAGCAATGGTCAATTATGGACCGATTTTCATTTATGATCGTTGAACCCCTATTCCGGGAGTACATTTGGTCCGATCATAACCAAAATCAATAGACTTCGTCCTTGTGTCATGAAAATCCTATATGCAAAATTTCATTTCATGGACAGCCAGCCAGACGGATGGACATCGTTAGATCGACTCAAAAAGTGATTCTGAATGGACTGGTATAATTTAAGGTGGGTGTTGGATGATTTTTTCTGTGAGTTACAAACATCAGCACAGACGCATAATATCCCAACCATGGTAGTGTAGGGTATAATAAACTTGACCTTGCTGTCACCTCCAAACATGTTGCACACATTTTGCGAACAGATAGTAACATAAAATGGAAGAAATCAAAATGTAAGCCAATGTTAAAACAGCACCATAAGGAAAATAATTTTAAATTTGCGCGCAAATACGTGAAATGGGCAGATGAGTGGAATAAAGTAATATTTTCTGATGAAAAGAAATTCAATTTGGACGGTCCCGATTCATATTCTTGCTATTGGCATGATTTGAGATCTAACGAAATTCGTATGTCGAAAGGCAATTCGGTGGAGACAGTGTTATGGTTTCGGCAGCCTTTTCTGTTGTAGGAAAATCAAAAATATGTTTTGTTCCAACTAAACTAAACAGTGCAATTTATAACAAACTGTTGGAAAATGTACTTCTTTCGTTTATGGATGAAAAAATGGATAAAGATTGCATATTCCAAAAGGATAACGCTGCAATCCATGTCTAAAACCAATCTTAATAGCGGCTTAATGAACATAGCATTCCGTCTGACCGTCTTGTAGTCCGGATTTAAACCCAATGGAGAATCTGTGGGGGTTCATATCCCTTAAAGTTTAACCAAGAAGTGCATAGAATGAAACCATAATGACAATAACGAAGTTAAAACTAAAAATTAAGTAAGCCTGGAAAGAAATTGACATTGATTTTCTTCAAAAATGATTCGAATCAATGCCAGACCAATTTTTTGAAGTTATCCAAAACAAAGGTTCATCAACACATTATTAATAACGCTAAATTGCTTCATTAGTTTATGTGCGTATATAGTAAAATGACATAAAAATGGCTTTAACTGCTAAAATTAAAATGAAGTCAATGAATAATTTTAAAAATTAGTTTTCAACACCTTAATTAAAAAATTGATGTGCGTTTACCAGCACCAGTATACATACTTTTTTATTTATTCACCTAAAATCTTAAAATTTCAAACTATTTTTTACTAACACAATAAATGGAATATACAATGGTATATGTTATAGGTACGCAATATTTTCTCAAAACCTAACCTGAAGGACCTCCTTTATACATATATATATATATATATATATATATATATATATACACTTGGGATTATTTTTCGCTTTTAAACACTCTTTTAATTTGATAAAGTATTAAACCCTTTAACTTTCATTTGCCAATTTTCCTTGTAGTGAATTTTTAAATTTTACAAAATATTTCCCGCCTAGCATCCATCTCTCTTTTATGATTATTTTTCTAGAACTTTCTGTATACCTTAAAATCTTCATTTTTAATTTATTATTTCATAAATCTAAGTTTTATTTTATTGATTTTTTTTTTAAATCATTTGCAAAAACAATTTCTTAAATTCTATTTTTATTCCTTTACTTCATGCCAGTTTTCCCAAAGCAGATGCTTTTTCTTCTACTAGGCTCTCATGGAAAATTATAGGGATATAAAATTTCATTCATAAATTTAAATTTTAAATTTAACAATTTTTTCTCACGGCGTTTCAGTTCGCATTGAATGAAAAGAAAAATACAGCATTTATTTGTACACATTTTATTGTACTGCATTACGTAATGTCAATGCTAGACAAATTTTTATTAAGACAAACGTCAAAACCAGTACGAATCTTTACAAGGAAACCTCAGTTAAACAGCTGATTATAATTTTTGGTTGTTACAGCTGTCAAACTCCATATATAAAAATATTATTGAATTCGCATTATTCTTATTTTTGTCGAATTGTTTCTTTGTTTGTTTTGACGTTTGTCTTGATAAAAAAGGTCTAATATAAACAATATGGAATACTGATAACTGCATCATGAATATTACATGAAAAACAGCAAACAGCTGTGTGCATAAGTGCTATCAAATTCTACTACTTTTGAGTGCTAGATACTACTCAACAATTTTCATGTGGGTACTCGATAATACTCGATAGTTAACGGATGTTTTTAATTTGATATATAATTTTTAATAATGCAATAATACTTTCGTATGTTCTGTCTCACGACGAAAATCTTCTAAGCCAACGGTCAATTATCAAAAGAAAATAATTTAATGCTCCTACAAGAGTAAGAATTAAAGGTTTCAAATTTGTATGAATATAATATGCAATCGAATGGATATGGTATTTCCTCATACATTGTTTTTTTATTATGCTTGTATTACTCTTTCATGTGAGTCCGACGTTTATTTATAAATTTGGTGCTTATATAGGACTTTGAAAACTGAGGATTGATGTATTTTTATTTTTATAATTTTATGGCCAAAGTTGATTTAAAAAAAATGGTTTAACCAGTAAACAGGGTTTAATTCGAATACGTAAAGTAAAATCTCAAATTTGTACGACTTGTACATTGAAAAAGTGTTGATACACAATATACACAATAATCCAACAGATGTAAGAATCAGTTTTCTAATATTTGAATTTTAACCGTGTTAACTTATCAGAATCAGTTGCAATTAAAAATAATAATTTGACGACTTTTAAAACAAGTTTATGATTTTTATTTTCTCAAATGATGATGATGAAATACAAGCATAACATTATTTTTAATTTGTTTAAAACAATTCTTTTTAGTAGCAAGTATTTGCAAAAATAACGTTTTATAGAAGAACAATTAATCTTTAACAATATATTTAAATGCTATTTGTATTACTTCTTAAGCACAAGAAAACGAACACTTTTTGATGCTTTTATAGTAATAAACAAGTACTTTCCAAAAAAATTACTTTTATTTATTTATTTTTGTTGTTATGTAAAGGACATTAAAAAAAGATATATACATACATATATATATATATATATATATATATATATATATATATATATTTTTTTTTTTTTTTTTTTTAATTTAAATATACTAATATCGATCTAATATCGGTAACTATACATTATTTCTTCTCAAATAAAGTATTTTAACCATATTTTTAATTTTTTACGAGGTTTTTATTTATTAAATTTTAAAATATTTTTCTACCGGATATAGCAGTTTGTTATCTTATTTGAGTATATTGTTAACATAATTGCGGTGTTGCCACATTGTTTGCAAGATTTTTTTTAATTTAATACTTGGCAGCACTGTAGTTTACGGTTGCAAGGCTTACTTATTTTTAAACTTGGCAGCGCTGAAATTTAACTGCAACGGGATGATATATTCAGTACAATTGTATATTTTTAGTAGAATTCGCCCTTCAAAAGTACTGCAGTACTCCAGTGATTGATTTAGTACAATTATTAAATTTTTTAGTCTTAACAAAATTATATATGATTTGATTTGAAATAAAAGTTCTTCAGATGATTTTTGGCTTTCTTTAATAATTATGTTAGAATTGCGCATACAAATTTGGAAGCTTTCATACTCTCAGATAAGAATTGCGCTTTTCATTGTTTCAAAGCTTATGATGAAACTTTGGTTTTAAATCGGAACACATACAAATCTAATATTAGTAGTAGGCATGATATAAAGAAATAAAGGTAAAGCCGTTTTCTTTTCTCGTCGAAATAATATCCTTCAGAGGTTTTAGCGATTTACCACAGTGCTTTTCTCTTACGAACTGATTTAACTTACAAAAATATTTTTCTATGTACCACAAGCTTTTTATGTGTATAACACATTGCAAATAACGGTACCAACTTAACGAAACAAAGCACTGGAGTAAGATCAACGTTGAAAGGAACAAAAAGAATTCATGAACAACCAAGTATATAAGACAAAATAAAATAACATTAGGGTGGCTCAAAAGCAAAATGAATTCAAAATAAAATATATAAATCGAATTAGTTCATACTAAATGATATAAATACAAATAAACAATATAAAATTGGTGCCTAAAAAACTAACAGCTCCCCTCCATCGTCTATGGCACGAGTTGGTTGTAAACTCTAGCCGCGTTGTCACTGCGAGAGATGGTCCGTCTATTACTGACATACTCTTGTGACGAAAATGATAACTTCAATCTAAACTTCATTCGTACAAATAACGAACGATCGCAAGGCGACAAGACTGAAGCGGACATGACGAAGAACGATGTAGTGATGATAGGGGTCCAACGAGACATTCTTGTACAGGAAGGTCAATTGTTGGGCCAGCTATCAGAGACGGATGAAATTCTTGGCATTTCGAGGGATTCTTTTGCTGGCACCAGTGCCACAGAAAAGCTCGGGGAGAGGAACAGGAGCGTCGATGCGAGGTCGGAGCTTGGCGATGGCTCGACTGGTTCGGAGTATCATACGTCTGGCAGCAATTTAATTCGGCAAGGTGCGGTAATGCGTGATGCGATAAGCGATGTTATGTGCCGAACTAAAGAAGAGAAAGCTCGGAGTGGCGCAAGAGGATCCCTTATATATCTGCATAAGATAGCTAAGGGAGGTCTCTGCATTTGCAGGCAAGATATATAGGCAAACCAAGCCAAACCTGCAATTCTTTTGGACCAGCAGATAAAAGGTTGGCAAACCAAAAACTAACAGTGGTTGCGCTGTTCATGTACCATCCAGAAAAACTGATAATAGGCAAAAGGTTGTCAGGAGTGCTAGGCCTGGAGATGATCAGCCATCGATGACCAAGAAGGCAGTGGGTCAGAGGCCGACCAGCTCTATTGGTGGAAACCACAAGGACACTACTAGTGGGATTGCTAAAACCTCCGGCATGCGGTCTTCTCCATCGAGCGCTGCTGATCAAAACCCACACGGCTCTTTTAAGGGTTACCAAAAGGTGTTCGTTAAAAGGGCCAGGTCTCGGTATGACCAGCAAACCTTCGTTTTCGTGACTGACAGGCAAATGAGTCAATGGGCAAGAATTCAAAATGTTTTCTGCTTCAATTAGAAAACTTTGCAAAGTATACACTTTTAGGGCGACTTCTTTTAGAGTAACTCTTAGAACCTTTTTCACACATTGCACCATACGCTCCCATACGCAACCTTATGCAGGATTATGTGGACAATTTCATTCATTGTTCTTTGTACTTAGATCAGCTTGAATTTTATTCAATTCAAAAATCTCCTTAAAACGCCTCCTGGTTGGCATCAACAAAAATTTTGCATTGTTACTTTGAATCTCAATGGTGTACGAGGACTTACAAAATTCCTTATGACCAAAATAGAAGCATCGGTACTGCTCTAATAGTTAGGTACGTAAACAGAGCTACCCAACGGATGTATGGAGTTGATCTATCACTATGCAAAGAAACCATGAATGGCATTGGAACTGTACAGTGAATTTTACATGCATTAAAATTTCATGTGAGTCTAGACAGTACTTTTCGTAAATATATAACCCAAAAAGACCTTCTTATTTCACCAATCGTGGCCTCAAAATTTTGACAGCTCATATTGTCGCGAGCGATAAACAGTTCAGTTAAATGATGACAGGGTGATAAAATTATGGGACGTCTCGAATTTAATGGAATCCAACTTGCTGCATCAATATGATAGCTTGAACAAATCGTTATTCTTTTGCAGCGTATCAACGGATTTCAATTTCACAGGCAAAGCTTTTTTGTTGTAAGAGACGACACAAAACAGATCAGAAACCTTCAATTCCTCAGCAGACATCCTTTTTGTACTTTTCAGATTTAACTTTTTGTGACAGGCATGTACAAATCTCAAAACCCAAACCATTGTACGTTTGAGTCAGAGAAATGAAGAAAAATGATTTAAATCAATAGCCAAATTTGTACTAACCAATAAAGCATATTTTGGACGCAGTTCCTCATCACTGTTATCTTCAGTTTTCTCAGAATTTTTTTCGGCCAATCATCTTCGTATCTATATAGAAACTGTGGCCTATATGGGCAACAAACAGCTTATATCTTCTACTTACTCCAACAAATTTGAAGAGAACCCTTAATTTCATGTTCATTTAATGCAGTAGACATCAATCTAGTCCCTAATTTCTCTTTCAGATGTTGTATATCGCCAATAGGAAACGGCACCACTTGCGTCCTCACTGGCATCAACAAAAACATGTAGCTCTGATTCACACAGTATACCATGTGTAAGACATAATCGTGGCACTTCTTCATAGATAACGTTCTCTAACTCTTAGCGCAAACTATTCTACTTCTCTTTTAGGATCATAATCAATTTTTCATCCCAAAGTATACTATGTCTCCATACCTCTCTCAATAAGAGTTTGTCAGTTATCATAAAATGACACAAAAACCCATTTGTATCAAAAACGGACATCACAACTGTCGTGTGCACTCTGTCGGCGCTGAGTAATAGTTAGCAACGCCTAAGTGAAAGTTTATAAACAGAAAAAAAAATAATAAAAGAGGGAGATAAAAAGAGGGAAATATAAAAAAAATTTTTTTACATAAAAGGTAAATTGCTGAGAAAATGGAGTTCTGGGAAAAAGGGGTAGACAAATTAGGAGCCGGCTACCATGGATAGGGCACTTTGATACCGGCGTAACAGCTGCCGGCTAGAAGTGTAGAGAATCCTGCAACCTCCAAGTAATTAATAAAACTAGGCAAGAATGTGAACGTAGCTCACTTCAGATCCCAATATAAAATTTTACTTTTTATTAATTTTTTTATCATTTTAGCTGGTATATTTTTTTGTGTGTATCCGTCCATTGGCCACCAGGCGAGCAAGAACTCCATCCCATCCGGCGAGTTATAGTTCGGCTTCCGCCAGATACCAGTGCCGCTCAATCTGGTCTCCAAACAGATGTTCAAATGTTTGACAAAGTCGATTGGTACACTACACAACACATAGTAACTCACGTTTTGTTGGAAACCTTTTAACATTTATGACGTCGGCATTTACTCTATGAAACTTTAGAACAAATTTTAATGCGTCGTCTTTGGGGTTCCAAAACATTCCAATCACCTTCTCTGTTGTAGACTCTAACTCATTTAAATTGCCGGAGAAACAAACTTGTTGATTTAAATCTAGAGCCATGACCACCTCCGATAAATTTGATGTAAAACCAGCAGCTCCATGTATATCTCGCACCTGTTTTGTCACTTCAATGGCTTTTGACGGACTTTCAAAGCTGTCGACAAAATCATACACGTAATGATGATCCAAGATGAACAGGCAGCTCCAAATGTCATCACAATAATTTCATAAGTTTCAGGTATACCACTATCATCTTCACGCCACAAAATACTTTGGGAACACCTGTCTTCAGCAGCCACTACCACTTGGTGAAACATTTCCTTATGTCACTACATAATGCGACGGTACCAACTCTAAAATTAAACAATACTGATGACAATGGCTTATACTGTACTGCACCACAGTACTCTGGATTCAAACCTTCCGGTAACCCTCTTCGTTGACTTCTTCAAAATATCACGTGCTCGATCAATGGCAAAACCTTAACACCAAAATTCTCTGTTTCAAAATAACAATAAATATTATTTAAATTATCCATCTGTGCCGTCAGCAAACAAGTATGGTTTCCTGGGCGACCTTCTCGCATGTTTCCAAAAACAACCCACTACTGGCAGTATTCTGAAAAACAAATTACTCTTTCCACAAACACTTGAAACATAACATAACACTGGCTCGTCATTCGCTGAATCTCCATTTTGTTCAGCAATTCTGAAATTATCACGTTGTAGTACACTAGGCTTGGCAACGTGTATTAATTTGTTATGTCTTCTCTCACAATTTTCAACTTGGCACTTTTTGCCCTGACGATAATCTTTAGTTGAGTGTCCACCACTAAGGCATTAGAAACATAACCTCAACCTTTTTCTGAATAACTCGAAAACCAGTTTTCTAAAAAGTCGGTTTTTTGAGTACAGCAATTTGCTGCCCTTCGCCCCGCGTTTATTGGTCTTCACTATTAAGCCCAAATTACGTTAGCGCGTAGTCAGCAGCAATGTCTGCTGCAATAATCAGCTGATAATTTTGAATGCACTGTTTTTATGAAGTTGATTACATTTGGTCAGCAGCAGTTTGTAGTGCTGTTTTGTTTAGTCCTATTTCTAAATTTACTGCGTTACTTTTTTTAAATTGAGAACGAGACAAAGTGTAAGCAAAGAAATGGGAGACTCAAACAGTGCTGTCAGAAAATTTTTGAAGTCTTATGCTAAATAATATGTTACAATCTGGTAAATCATAAATCTTTGTACAATCGGAAGAAAACGTAATAAAATAAAATGTATATCTTTGCCTAAAAAATTTTAGAAATGTTAATATGGGTTTAATCGCATCTCCGTAGAAACAATTTCTTAGCGAATGACTAATTATTCCATAACAAAAGTGTTGAAAAGATATACATTTCATTATATGAATATTGGTTTGTGCATACAACATGTTTGTAAAAATTAAGTTAGACATCGATTTTATATAATTGATATGCCCTTTTTTAAATCCGTAATCCATTTCTCGATATCTCATATATATTATATTATATGAGCTCAAACTTATTTATAAATTAAATGCCATTTTTATACCCACCATCAAAAAATGAGAGGTGTATATTGGGTTTATCATTTCGTGTGTAATACGTCGAAGTAATCATCTAAAGTATATATGCTGGGTCCTCGTGAAAATCTAAGAGGATCTAACGATGTCTGTCTGTTGAAATCAGGATAGGGCTCGGATCGGACATCCTAGCGAGACGAAATTTTGCTCAAATGTTTGTTTGGTATTGAAAATTAGCAAAATCGGTTCATAAACAGAAAAGGTATAGACCAAATACTAGGAAAAGAAGGTGTCCGTCGTAACTCCAGTTTATAATTTACGCCGATATCTTTTGTAAAAAAGCATGTATATCAACGAAATTTTCACAAATAGTTCAAAGACCTTACCGCCAACCTCCCATATAAGGTGAAACATCAACAAAATTTTGTACAAATAGTCCAAGAACCAATGTAAACTCGGAAACAAAAAATGAGCGTGGTTCGCCCACTTTATCGCCCACCTCCCATATAAGGAGAAAATTTAAAAAGTTGCAGATGATGGATGTATAGATTCGGCCAAGCCCAATATAACATTCTTACTTGTTGTAAATTGAGATTCACATGTGTACTCCGACCGACTTTTTTAATAGGTAATTATTGTATTTTGTTCCTACTTTATACAAATTTAAGCAAATACATTTTTTGACCTATTTGAAAGAACATTAAAAATCTTTGATATAAGATATGCGATACAAACAAAATATGTCTTCATTTTGTTAAATCTTAATAAATATTAATATTTAATTCCAAAAGTGTTAAAAATTAGGTTTTTATTTTAATTTGTGTAACAATTCCTATTTATTGCTTTTCTCAAAAAAAAAAAAAAAAAAAATGTTTTGTTTCATAAGGCATGTGACGATTTGTCGGGATATGTGGCAGCGCTATCCTTCTGAAACCAAAGATCTTCATTGAAACTAACAAAAAATCGATTATTCTGGGTTTATAGTTTAAATTTTTAAAAATGGACCAACGATGTCAGCATTACAAACAAGTATAGTTAGGATATATTCTTTAGAGTTTAATAAAAACTTCCTTAACATAGAACATACCCATTATACTTGAAATTTCAATCCTTGAAAACAAAAATAAAAATTCTGTAAACCAAGAAAGTACATTTCTAAAAAAAAGTAACTACTCTTTTTCCCGATGTAGATTTTCTTTAACTCATATACTGAAGAAGCTTTTAAACTTTTTAATTTTTTTTTTTTTTTTCGCTAAGGAAAAATGTTGTCAGTTTTAAATGAAAATCCACGACAGAAATTTAGTATAAACATTTCTCTTTTTCACTGTTGCTACGCTAAAAATATGCTAAAAAGTATTTAGCTAAATCTAGCAAAAAAAAAAAAAAAAAATACTAAAAGTGCAAATACACAAGCAGGGTTGTCAGATTTTTTTCAGTCTCTGTCGCCAAATTGTTAAATTCTATTTGATTTTTTGATTTAAAAAATAATAAAAAATTAACTAAAATTTTAAGCGTTGTAAAATTTTTAGTACTTAAAATTTCGTATAATTTGTAAATGTAAATTCAGCTTTAGCAAAGCCAATGATAATTGCAATAGCTAATAATAGCACTGTGCTAGTTGCTAATTTTAACAAACTGGGCACCCTACTGGTAAAGCTAATTCGAGTATGCTGAATTTAATGGTGACAGCCGTTTTTTAAAGTTAGCGCTCGTATTCGCGATATTGAAAATTAATTATGGAAAATTAGAAATAAAAAGGACATTATTTATGTATATTAAACAATAAATCGATTGAATATATATTCCAATCATAAATTAAATCAATTTTAGCCCGTTTTTAAGTGTTGTTATATTTTTGTTTGAAAAGTTGCTCATTGGTAACACTAGGTAGCTTACTCACAGAATTATATTCATATTTTTTGCTAGTTTAAAGTTTTGTTTATTAGAGTTTAAAATATATTTGATAATAAGAATTCATTATTATGCACTTCATTGGAATCTTAATTGTTTATATTGTTTAAATTCAAAAATTAATCCCCGTATTCACAAAACAATTATAAATTTATAATACATTTTAAAAGCAAAATTTATATGAAAAATTTGATCTAAAATGTGTTTTAAATTTAAATGTTGTTTGTAAATACGGGGATAAATTATTAAATTTAAGCAAAAAAACTTATTTTTTCTAAATCCCTTTTAGCCTTTCAAAATGAAATATCTCAAAAACGAGCGCTTTTAAGAATGGTTAACGCTACTAAACACAGCGTCGTAGATTCAGTTTAACCCAATGGGTGCCCACATTGTTAAAAAAATTAGTGTAATTGAAAAAAAATAGAACTTGAAATACATTTTTCTGGCATATAGCGCCTATTTAGGTCATCAACTTTTAAAATTTGTTGGACTTTATTATTAAACATATAAATTGTTTCAAAGAATTAATTTATTCATGAACGTTTATTTCATTGTGACCGAAATCATTAATATCCTTAATATATTTGAAAGATAATGGAAAACAAATTATCAAGTATTTAATACATAAGTATTGTAAAACATAATTTTTGGTGATAAAATTTCATAAACTAAGTTAAAACTATTCACAAATCAGGGCTCTTTATTTTGCTAGATAGGCGTCAAATACTAAAAATAGATGATTTCTAGTAAGAAAATTTAATAGTCTTTCTCCACAATTGCCTATTAAAAAAAAAAAAATTAAATCTTCACCATGTTATATATCGCCAAAAAATCGGTTTGTCGCCAAACGGAAAATTCAGTCGTCAAAAGCAATTAAAAATCGCCACGTTTAGCGAAAAAACGCCGCATTTAACAGCCCTGTACATAAGTAGAACAAAGCAAGATGGTGGTTGTAAATTGTCGCTGCCCACACTTAAATGAAATTGTAGCAGCAGTAACATGTTATTCTAACAGTTATTCTAACAGCTGATTAATTTTACTTATTATTTTTTTTAACCTAGTGTCTACATTACATTCCGACTAGACGTAACATAATATGTAAGATTTTTGTGTCAGAGAGTGTCAAATTCGCTCTCTGAGAGAATTATTTCAAGTGTAGATTCAAATATTAGTATTATAAGATGTATTATGAGACTGTTGTGATAAGATTTCTCTACACAACCATCTTATTACTTAGTGTCTACATTAGTCAAATTTTTATCAAAACAAACGAAATCAATGCGAATATATACAAGGTAACCTTAGTTAAACAGCTGATTATTATATTGGTTGTTACAGTTGTCAAACTGCATATATAAAAAACAATTATGAATACGCCATATTGTTGTTTTTGTGCAACTGTTGCCACCTCACGCAAATTCGCATTAAGTTTGACGTTTGTCTTGATAAAAAATTGTCTAAAGTAGACACTATGTAATGTAATTTGGTCCAGGTTCACTCTAGGTGACTTGCGCAGCGACAGCCATTGTGTTGTTGTAACAATACAAAAAGAATGGGTTGCGACTCTCATATCGCTTAGTATGAACCTGGACTTGGTCTTTACGGACATACAAGTCGCCGATACGTTCTTGTGAAAGGTTCCGCCGTCAAGAATTTTGCGTTGACTTGGTTCTCTATTGTACAATAATCAATTGTATTTAAAAAGTGGAAGTGATTACATCGTTTTCCAAGTCGATCAAATAAATATAAACTTAAAAAAAGTAAGAAATGACCGTTGAAGAGTTAGTCGTTGTCGATATTTCTGGTGACGGTGGTGTAAAAAAAGAAATCCTCAAAGAAGGTACTGGCACTGAAACTCCAGGCAATGGATGCAAAGTGTCACTGCATTATACCGGCAAATTGAACGATGGTACTATATTTGATTCAAGCGTTGATCGTGGAGAACCATTCGAATTTAACTTAGGCAAAGGTAAAAAAGTTGGAAACTTTTAGTGCAATACATACATAAAATCTCAATTAATTTTTAGGCAGCGTAATCAAGGCGTTCGATTTGGGGGTGGCTACCATGAAATTGGGTGAAAAATGTAATTTAATTTGTGCCCCCAATTATGCTTATGGCGAAGTTGGTAGTCCACCTAGTATACCACCAAATTCAACATTAATATTTGAGGTAAAGTGACGTAAAAATTTTTGAAACGTTCCAACTAATTGGAATTTTTTTTTTCCAATAAATAGCTTGAAATGTTAGGTTGGATGGGCGAAGATATTAGTCCCAATATGGATGGTAGCATTGAACGTTTCATTGTGGAGAATAGTGAAAAGAAACGTACACCAAATGAAGGAGCATTCGTAAAAGGTATGTATAATTTTAATTCGTTAATATTCGTTCTATTCCAAAACAATATACATGCATATATTCTAATTGTTTATGTTATGTGGTTCTTTTATTTGTTAAAATAATTTTTTGTTGCCTTTGTGTGTATGACGAGTAACCGAATATTCTAGAATTTTTTTTGTTTGTTAGAGATGGGTAAGCATGTGTTTATTTTTTGTTGTCATGTTATCGATAACAAAAAGTGTAACGTCAATTTTTTTTATCAGACAAACGTCAAAATCAACGCGAATTTATGCAAGGTGGAAACAGTTGCACAAAAAACAGTAAGGCAAATTCATGGGTTTATATATATAAATTCATGAGCTTTTATATATATAAATTCATGAGCTTTTATATATATATATATATATATATATTTATATATATATATGCAGTTTGTCTTGATAAAATTTTGTCTAGTGTAACATGCTGTTCTGTTCATACTCGAAGTAGCGGTTTAAGGTTTTTTTTTTTTTATATTTATGCATTTTTAGTGTAAAATCTTAATATAAAACAATTTTTTAAAATAGATAATTTTATAATTTTTTTTTTCTAACAAATCTAAATTTACTTCAATTAAATATTTATATGGACACATCCAAATTAAATTATGAAACCATCACAAGAATTTCAAAAATTTGTGACAACTATCTCTAATTCATAATGCATATTTTATTATTTTTCCGCTTTATAAACATCAACACCCAAAAAATATTTCTCTAATTTTATTTGCAAATAGTTTTCAAGTGAAATATTTATTTTTTAGCACATATTGTTGGAAAATACGAGGACAAAGTTTTTGAGGATCGGGATGTAGAATTTGATTTGGGTGAAGGTAGCGACATTGGTATTATAGAAGGTGTTGAAAAAGCCATTGAAAAAATGGCTGTTGGTGAAATTTCTAGGTAGGTGGTATAAATTATTAAATTTAAACATTTTTAAAAAATACATATTAACAATTTATTAAACCAAATTAATAGATTTAAAATTAAGCCAAAATATGCCTTTGGTGCCAACGGTAATGAACAATTTAATATACCACCAAATGCGAACGTGGAATATACCATTAAACTAAATGATTGCGAAAAGGTTCTGGATGATTGGAAATATTCTAAAGAAGAGCGTTTTGAACATGCAAAGATTTATAAAGAAAAGGGTACAATATATTTTAAAAAGGAAAACTATTCATTGGCCATTAAAATGTATAAGAAATGTGTCAACACATTGAATGATGAAAATTGTAAGTTTTTTTTTCCTTTTGCAAGGAAAACGAAATAGTAAAATAATGCTTGTTATTATATTTAGCTGACGAAGAAAGTAACAAATTGAGAGTAGCTGCTTATAGCAATCAAGCTTTATGTTATCAAAAGACTAATGAGCAATTTGAAGGCAAACATGCTGTAAGTATTTCCTTTATAATAAAATTATTCAACTCTTAATTTTCAATCATTTTTAGTGCGATGAAGCCTTGAAATTGGAACCTAATAATATTAAAGCTCTCTATCGTCGTGGACAATGCAATTTAGCCACAAATGAATACAAAGAGGCTTTGGTAGACTTCCAAAAAGTCTTGGAATTGGAACCCTCAAATAAGGCGGCACAAAATCAAATACAAATATGTAAACATAAAATTAAAGATGCCAATGATAAGGAAAAGAAAATTTATGCCAATATGTTTACAAAATTGGCAGCTGCTGACAAAGAGGTATAAAAACTTATAAATCTTTTGTATTTATAAAAGCATTTAAGTTTTAATTATTTTATAACAATGCATTTTTTATGTTTGTTTTATGTTTTTTTATTTGATAAATAAAAATGTGGGCATTTTAAAAAATTACCGTGAACTATTTTCGTTTCCTTATTTCTATTTTTATTTATCTTATGGCAAAATCTTAGCAGGACATTCCCGCCGAAACAGATGTTCTCTCCAAATGTGGCGAATGGACTGATGAAGATACAAAACGAGAAGTTGACCGTGCATTTGAACGTGATAACAATATTGTTATGATTTAAATACATTAACTTTATAAAGTTTATTTGAATTGTAACAAATACAATTATATAATTACTTACATTTTTTTGGATTACATTTAAGCTTCTGCTGATTTGTAATAAGTTAGTTTTTAAACATCAATATTTGATTATTTTTATTTAAATATGAATTATTGTAAAATAGTATAAACAAAAAACAAAACTATACATAATTTAAATTAAACAAACTAAAAAAAATAGTTAATTTTCTTATTTTAATTAATTTTTAGTGCTTGAAATTCTACAATTGTTTCTTCTTTGATTTTTAACAATTTAAACTGCGGTATGACTTCTTGATGCCTCAACCAAAGGGGACTTGTTAACATTTGGGATTTTATATATTCAGAAGCTTTAAAACATTGTCTACTACAAAATTTTTTACGATCCGTGATGTCATATACCTTGTTGGTTACTGTAGAAATTTGATATTGTTTGGTAGGAACACTGAAATAAATAATATAATATAATATAATATATATATATATATATATATTATTATTATTATTATTATGTAATTCAAATTATACATTTTACAATAAGCTTAAAAATAGGCAATTTCCCAAATAAAGCATTTCCACAAATAGCACTTCATAAAATGATGCTATCATTACAAATATGTATTACGAATAAAAAATAAAATTATTTTGATTTAATGATCCAATTTTTCTATTTATAAATTTTTGGATAATTTGATTTTTTTTTTTTTTTTAATAATATATCAAGGCTATTTGCTCTGACAGGTCTGTGAAAGAATAAATATTGGGGTCCCAAAATACTATAGCGTTTTTTTTTTTCTCTGAAGATGTTACTATGTAACATTATTTAAGGATTATCCTCACCCTCATAAAATGGTACCCTTTTAATGGTTACAAAGGAACAAAAAATGTATAACCAATTTTGTAATTGTATTATTTGTTAAAGTTTTTGTAAGAAAAAAATTAATCGAACGAATCGGACTTTTTAGTAAATTTGAAGATTTTGATGAAACTTAAAATTTGTGACAAAATTAGATTCGTTTTTGTTTTGAAAATTCAAAATTTTTGCAGAAATAACGATTTTTTTTAGTGAGTGAGGCTGATTGGGACAGCTATAGAGAAGGAAAGCTTCATTAAGTATAAGAGGGACATAAGACGGGCGAAACGGATATCATAGATGAATTTCTGTGAATCCGTGGACTTTGTGAACGAGTTGTCTATATTTAGGCGGGTATTATCCAAGGACCCTGGGGGTGGAGAGAGGTAAGGGTCATTTTCATACCCAAAGCGGGTAGACGGCTCACTCTAAGGCCAAGGACTATAGACTACCTAAGACAATAGAAAGACTGACCAATCTGTATCTAAGGAGGCGTATGGGAACTCAGGTCATCAGAGACACTCAACACGCCTATCTTAAGGATAACTCTGTTGAAAGTGCTCTGCATGATGTTGTGAGTTATATTGAACGGAGTCTGTTGCATAAGGAATATTCCTTGCCAGCTTTTTTCGATATAGAAGGAGCCTTTAACAACATTATGATAGAGGCGATTAGTGTATCACTCGCTTCGTAAAGTATTAGAGGACATCTAATTGTCAGTAGGGTTATCTACTCGAACATAGGAACTAGTGTCTCCCAAGGGACTCACCGCAGGGGGTTCCTCTCTCCATTATTGTGGCTTTTGGCAATGAATGTCATATTGAGACAGTTCGATGCCATGGGAACGAAAATCGTATCATTTAAGGTTGAGGCATTTTATCTACCAGTATTGAATGAGACAGAACTCAGATTGTCAAGGGAGGCCAAGCACCTGGGTGTTTACTTAGACAGGAGGAGAAATACTCAGGAAAAGGCCAGGAAGGGGCTTAATGCATGTAGGAACTCTATAGGGAAGAACTGGGGTCTCAAGCCGATAGTTGTATATTGGATATATATATATATGTGAGACCTATCCTCACTTATGGATGTTCGGTCTGGTGGGAGGCATTAAGAAAAGAAACTTATAGGAACCTTCTCTCTAAAGTTCAGAGATGTGCTAGCATTACAGGTGCTGTGGGAAGTACACCTCAGGCAGCACTGGATACCATTCTCCACCTTCTTCCAATTGAGGAGTTCGCGAAAGGAATTGTGATTAATAGGGAACTTCACAGAGGAGAATGTTAGCATACTTGATGAAGTCGAATTGATGGTCGGACATTATCCTTGGTCGCCCAAACGGATTATGTCGGAACTATAATTGACTTCGGGGCTACTCCCGCTATCGAAATCCCTAGTAGGGACCTTTAGGCTGGAGCGGAGATGCTCCATTATGTTTATGCCATCTTCGCAGATGGCTCGAAGATGGAAGTAGGCACAGGGGCGGGTGCCTACTTTATGGGAACAGATATCAGACGGTCTTTCAGATTGTCTGATAGTTGCAGCGTTTTTCAGGCAGAAATTCTAGGTATTTACAAGGCCCGATGATTGCTGGAGGAGAACGTTGAAAAGGACACTAAGGTAACTATCTATGTGGATAGTTAGGTCCAAAATGGTGCTTGAGTGCAAATAGGAATTGAGAAGGCTAATGGGTTCCCATAGGATAAGACTCTGTTGGGTTCCTGGTCACTGCGACATTCTTGGCAATGAAATAGCCAATGAGTTAGCTCGCAAGAGCTCAGAGCTGGACAGATCTTTTGTGGAGGTATCGGTTAGGATTCCAATTGTCTTATTTCATGGCCATAAGGGAGTGGATTTTAGAACGAACGAGTCATGCTTGGAAGAATAGAACGGACTGAAGGGTATCTAGAGCACTATAGCCAAGTCTTAAACTAGCAGATTCGAATCATCTTCTGGGCATGAATCGTGTGGGTACGATTACTGGCCACTTCGCAATAGGGAATATGACTATTAAGTGGGACATTGGCACGGCAGACTTTTGTAGGACGTGCGATGATGTGGAGGAGCTAGAGACAGTAGAGCATATAATCTGTTATTGTGTATTGAATTGGTTTGGAAGCCACATGCTACACGAACTAGAGGAGGTTACGGGTAAAGGACTTGGTAACTTAATAGGGTTCATAATGAGGATAAAGTGGCTTAGTGATGGGTCTTAGGTTCCACATTTTTCTTTTATTATTCTATTGTCTTATATTACTAAATTCTCTCTTATTCTCTTGGCCTTTCTTGTCATTTATAAAGGGATTACAACGGACCGAATGGTGAAGACGCCGCCCTTTTTAACCTAACCTACGAAATTTTTGTTGAAATTTTAAGTTTTTGGCGAAATTTCAAATGTTTGGTGAATTTCCGGGTGATTGATGAAATTTCTAATTATTTGTGAAATTTCAAATCTTTGGTAAAATCTTTGATAAAACTTCGACTTTTTAAGGAAATTTTAAAATGTTGATTTTTTTAATGAATTCTCGGAATTTTTATAATTTGGTAAAACATGAGCTTTAAAACATTAAATATTAAACATAAATTCTTTTCGCAAAAAATGTAAAGTATTTAGCATATTTAAAGCTAACATTGTTAGAAAAGAACCATTAAATTTTTTCGGAATAAAACAAAAAAAATAGTAAAGGACAGAATAAATGTAACATTTTAGGCAGAAAAGAAAACGCCACTATTTTTCGCTTATAGCTCCGCGTTTAATTTACCGATTTCAATAATTTTTAAACCTTAACCGACTAACTAAGAATAACCGATTATCGGGGATTTTCAGAAAGTTTATATTAAGTTCAAATTATCAAGAGTAAGACCAATAGGCATCCGATATTTAACATAATTATCCAAGCGAATGTTGTGTATATTACAAACAAAAAATTCTCTACTACTTTTTAGTGTGAATAATGTACAAATTGTATCAAATAGCCTAAATCACAGTACATACATTAAATAACAAAAAATGCAATGTCCATTGACATCGCTTACTTCACATAAAAATTTTTAATTTTCGACCTGCACAACATTCCAAAAACTCAACTTACTTTTCCATGATAACACCACACAAAGGATAAGAGCAAAAATGCAAAATGTGTCTTTCATCAACTACATCGTCATAGTGGCACTGATTAATATCTTTCAACTGGAAATATAAATTACACCAATTAAGAAAATCAGAATTGCTTGTATCTTTATCAGACTTACAGGTGCGCACCTTTAATAGGAAATCTTCTTCGCGAACATGACGTTCCAACAGAGACTCAACAACTGCCTGAGCACGAGCATTACATTCCTTTTTCTTTCGTATGGCTTCCACTAATTGTTCCTTGCTAAATACAAAGAATAATAACAAAAAGTTTATTTACTTAGTAAAAAAAATACCTTAAATGTTTAGTTCTTGATTTAGCAACGCTCTTCGTATCCATTTTTTGTTTATTAATAGCAAAAAAATGATATAATTTCAACAACGTTTTATTCACATGATTTTGATAACACAATGCTGAAGTATTGCCATATTAAAAACATTTATTCAAGCATATGCTTGTGATAAACATCTCTGTTTTAGTCTTAAAAACAACACTGTTGCTAAGTTCATCAAACGTGGCATACTTTAATTTTCCCTTCACCTTTCATTAGTCAAATAAGGATCAATATATAAAGTTAATATACATTTGTCTCTTTCAGATTCATATTCGCATAGAATATATAAAATTCACCACGGTGTATAAGCGGGTTCTTATTCACCATTTGCTGTAAAAAAGCAGCCTTTTCAGTTTTCAGAGCATTTGTCGAAATTCATTTTATCATGGTTAAGTTAGGTTATATCGTCAAATCATAAAATTATTTATAAGCTAGTTTTTTAAGGAAAAACTTAAATTTAGTGAATTTGCAGTGCGAAAATTTTTGAGATTCCCTCAGACGAACACTTGGCGAAAGCGGTGAGCTTAAAATATTTTATATTTTTCCATAAATTCCACATATTAATTTACATAACGTTGTTGCAACCGTGCGGTCGGTCGATCGGTCGTTGGGTCAAATATGCATACATATACAAGTGAAAATTCAAAGTTTTATATCATTATTATATGTACAATACATTGAAAAAATGGTGGTGGTGTTGGCATTAAATTAAATGACAAAGTCTAAATGCGGCTTAAAGCCGCATTTAGTTTGTAAAACAAGACTATTAAAAAATATATTTCTGTAGATAAAGAAGAAACTAATAAACATTAAAATTGTGAAAACATAAAAATTCTATGGCATAATGATAAAAAGTTCCAAATCTTTTTGGGTTTGTGTGTGAAAAGTGAAAATTTTTCACATTTTATACATACAAAATGCTATGTGTATAACCACACAGGTTTATATACATACACATGCCAAAAAGAAGAAATCTACTTTAGTCGTAGTCTTTTCGTTAGTATGAAAAATAAAAATGAGGCGAATACATACAGTCATTTGTAAACGCGCACAAACCTCTACACAAACAATGTAAGAACCGCGCTGAACGCACGCGTTTGTATGGCGTTGGTATTATATTTATAAAGAGATTGCCTTGCTCCAAAATTGCCATAGGACTGTCCGTCCATTTGTCTGTCATTTCCAATTATCATCGTCATCTCCATCCTTTGGTTCATTCACATTTTTATGACAAGCAGCAAGAGCTAACCAATAATATGTTTACGTGAAGTGGTACGAGAATATCTACTGCGTAAATACTTGTTTGGTTCAACAGCTACATCAATACAAAAAAAAAGTGTGGTTTCTAATTGTACGTCATATAAAACAATAATGACGAAAACTTTTCTTTGGTAATATCTTATTATTTGAAAGCAAAAACGATGATTTTTAAAATTGCTACAACAAGCCGGTATTGTTAAATTTGCAAAAACTTTAATAATTAATTAGAAAAGATTTCATCAAAATTTTAAAAATGTTTCGGATCACATTCCTTGGTCGTCATCCATTTTGTTTTTTGTTTTTCGATACTTGTTTTTGTTTGTGTGTGTTTTTGTTTTACCTCTTTTTTTTTTTTTTTTTTTTTATTTGAATTTGGTGTGGTGAATTTTTTTTTTCAAAAGTTGCCAGATACTTGTGTCTAACAAATGCATTAAAGTCCATCTTTATAATATATTTTATTTCAACAAAGTACTCGTTTCGAATGTATCAACAAAAGTGGTGATACTTGAAATTTGAAAATTAACAGACGTAAAAAAAAAACTAAGGCATAAATCAAGATTACCAGCATACTTGATTTTTAAATAATTTTTATAATGACTCGGTAGCATTTTTATTCATGATTAAAGTAATGTAAAAAATTTTGCCCCCTCGCTCTTAGTTTTCGAGTTATAGGTACTTGTAAGTTATGACTTAAGAATGCAGTTTTCTCCTTCTTCCTTTAATGAAAATTAACAATATAGGTATGATTGGAAAGGTCTTTTCGATTGATATATAAAATGTGTCAAATCATTAACCCATGGTAAGACGAGATATTTTATGGCGTAAATCAAGATTACCAGCACACTTGATTTTTAAATAATTTTGATAATGATTCAGCAGCATTTTTATTTGTGATTAAAGCAATGTAAAAAATGTTGCCCGCTCGCTCTTAGTTTACGAGTTATGGGTACTTGAAGTTATAATATAAAAATGCAATTTTCTCCTTTCTCCTGTAATGAATATGAACAATATGGGTATCATAGGAAAGGTCTTGAAGAAGCCTTTCGATTGATATATAAAATGTGCCAAATCATTAACCCATGGTGAGACTATGATATTTTATTACTTTTTATTTTGACTTTTTTTTACAAAAGCACCGTTATCTCAAAAATATATAGATATAACGGTACTCTACATCAAATTATTTAGAGAACATTTCAAGCTTTCATATGATCCCCGTGTCACACCCATAGCCCATTAAATAACAAAAATATAGCACTTTAAAAATTAATATTTAGAAAATTAATCGATTTTTATTAGTAATATATTTCCTCCCATAATGAATATGAACAATATGGGTATCGTAGGAAAGTTCTTAAAGAGGCCTTTCGATTGATATATAAAATGTTCAAAATCATTAACGCATGGCGAGACAATATGATATTTTATTACTTTTTATTTTGACTTTTTTCACAAAAGTACCGTTATCTCTAAAATATATCGATATAACGGTACTCTCCTATACATAAAATGTCACACTCCTAGCCCATTAAATAACAAAAATATAATACTTTAAAAATTAATATTTAGAAAAATTAATCGATTTTTACTAGTAATATATTTGTTAATATCATAATTTAAAAATATATAATAAGTCTTATTTCTTTATCATTTTTACAATTTTATGAAAAATTAAAAATTATTTAAAAATAATACCGGTACCTACAAAAATTTTTTGATTTCCAAAAAAAAAAGTTTATTCAGCGAAGCCGGTGTTCGACATACATAGAGGAGAAAGTCCTTTAGCCCACAGAAAAACCTTTATTTACATTAAAAAAATATATTTTAATTTCAACGGTGCTGGTAACCTTGATTTGTTCTAAACATTTTTTAAAATTTTGTTTTAATTTTTTTTATCTACAATTCAAATAAAAAAGGAAATTAATTAATATTTACTAAGTATTTTTTTATTTATTTTTTTATTTTTCTGATTTAAAGATCTTTCCAATTATATCAAGACCTTTCTAATGATATCCATAATACAATATAGTCATAAATTATAATATTAATATATATTGTAAATATATTATGAGTAAAAATATATTATGAGTAAAAATCGATTAATTTCATGAATATCAAGTTTTAAAGTGCTATATTTTTGTTATTTAATGGGCTAGGAGTGTAATATGGGGATCATATGAAAGTTTGAAATGTTCTCTAAATGATTTGATGTATAGGAAGGTACCGTTATATCGATATATTTTGAGATAACGGTACTTTTGTAAAAAAAAATCAAAATAAAAAGTAATAAAATATAATATCGTCTCACCATGGGTTAATGATTTGGCACATTTTATACATCAATCGAAAGGCCTTCTCAAGACCTTTCCAATGATACCCATATTGTTCATTTTCATTCAAGGAGGAAGGAGAAAATTGCATTCTTATGTCATAACTTAAAGTACCTATAACTCGAAAACTAAGAGAGAGCGGAGAAAAATTTTTTGTAACTCTCCTATACATCAAATCATTTAGAGAACATTTCAAGCTTTCATATGATCGCCATATTATACCCCTAGCACACTAAATAACAAAAATATAGCATTTTAAAAATTAATATTCAGAGAAATGAATCGATTTTTACTCGTAATATATTTGTTTATATTGTAATTTATGACTGTATATGTAATACGGATATCATTAGAAATGTTTTGAAAAAGCCTATAGTCATATACATATATAATACGGATATAATTGGAAAGGTCTTTAAATCTCTAAAATAAAAATAAATAATAGTAAATATTATTTAAATTACATTTTTATTTGAATTATAGATAAAAAAAAAATTGAAACAAGAGTTCAAAAAATGTTTCGAACAAATTAAGGTTACCAGCACAGTTGGAATTAAAATATATATTTTTAATGTTAATCATTATCAAAATTATTTAAAAATCAAGTGTGCTGGTAATCTTGATTTATGCCACTATATGTAATATGGATATCATTGGAAAGTTCTTGAAAAAAGGCCTATATATATACAATTCCTTTTATCAAAAACTTTAATATTAAGAAGACATTAAAAAAAAAAAACGAAAATAAATTAATGTTTTAGGACTTTTTCAAAATATTTTTGAAATAAGTTAGGGCTTTTTTCAAAATATCTACAAATCCATTATTTACAGTCATAGCGCACTCAAATTTTTAAGAGGTGTGTATTATATAGGTATAACAAAGAAATAATTTGAACACTTTTTTCAAAATTTTTTGTTTATACAATTTTTTTTTTTTTTTTTTGTTAATGAAATAAAAAAAACGAAAAATTTCACCAAAGGCGGGCTATAAAATAAAAATTTTAATCTTTGAAGCCTAATATCTCTCAAACTAAAAGAGATAAGATATACGTACGAAGATGTTTTTTTTTTTTTTTTTTCTTTGTAGATATCGACCAGCATCCCCCCTGTAGGTATATATGGTCCAAGCTCAAAGCTTAAACTCGCCTACACCTCTATCATCACTGTTAAATTTCATTGAAATCAGAACAGCCGTTCCGAAATTCCATAATTATTTCCATTTAATTTTTTTTCGACGGACAGACCGACAGACTGGCTTAAGAGCAAAAAAGAAAAACGAGAAAGATATAGTCGGTCAAGACCAACTATATGATACCCTACAACATTGTAGGGTATCATATAGTGGACCATAAAAATTTGGGAAGCGGACTTACATTACACCTGTGTAAAATAAAATATACAAATACAGAATAATGCGTTGATACTAACATCTAGATGATTTTATGCACTTTAGGGCGATTCCTGGAAGTGGGATTATATGGGAGCTATGGTAAATTATGGACCGATTTTAATTTGATACTAACATGGTATGGGATTTATGATTTATGCACGTTAAAGTGATTTTAAAGAGGGTTTCATATGGGAGCTATGGTCAATTGTAGACAGGTTTTCATAAAATTTGGTACAAAGATTGATAATTTTAAAGAATTTCTTTGCACCGAATTTCATTAAATTATTCTTATTTTTAAGGCATTTTTGAGACTTTAAACTCTATTCCGGGGGAACATTTATATGGGGGCTAGGTGAAATAATTGACCAATCACAACCAATTTCAATAGACTTCGTCCTTGTATCATGAGTCCCACGTGCGATCTGTGCTTTATGTACAAGGTTTACATGGGCAGCCAGCCAGACGGATATCGTTAGATCGATTTAAAAAAGTGATTCTGAGTCGATTGGTATACTTTAGGGTAGGTGTTGGATAAGTTTTTCTATGGGTTACAAACATCAGCACAAACACATGATATAATAAATATTATAAATAAATATAATTTATTTTTATACCAAATAAATAAATCCAAAACAAAATGTAAAAAATGTTATTTTGATCATTTCTCAATCAGAGATCCCTAAATAGTATTTATCCGATTGGAAGAATTTAAGTATCAATTGAACACAAATTGAAGTTCATTTAACCTCTATATATTTTAATATTTTGTCATTTTTCCTGTATAGTATATATATATATATATTACGAAAAATTGTCGGCCAAAAGCGGAATAGCTAACATAATTTTTCCTTTTTACTAAATTTTTCATATAAATTTCTCAGGAAAGTAAAAGAATTATGTTAATTTGCAAGTTTTCTAAGTAATATTAATAGATGTGTGTGTGTACAATAAAAACAATAGTAAAAAATAACTTCATATACAATTATAATCTTTTATAATCTTATTTTTCAACGTTTTTTGAATTTTCGAAATGTTGGGTTCGGTTGCATTTTTGAAAATGTCAAGTAAGATGGTCTCGAAAGTTGTATAATTGATACATTCTCGATTTTTTTTTTTTTTTTTTTTTTAATTAGTTTTGACAGAATCTATTATACTTACCATCTGCAACATTTTTGTGCACCCTAATTTAAAATTTTGTGTCAATATACTGAAATCGTTTATTGGGTTTAAAAAATCGATTTTACTCTGTACGTTGAACAATTTTGACAATATTAATAACTTTTTCTTTTGGAAAAATTGAAATGTTCCTCCTAAATTTTGGTTAGATTTATTACTGCTTATTCATTCGTGCCTAAATTCTTTAATGTAGTTTTGACATTTTATGAATTTTGACACAATTTGAATTTTATGAATCGCTTTTGATTTGTTCACCATTAAAAATAATTTTAACCTAAAGTTAAAAAATGTAATTTTTAAATATAGTTACTTATAGATGTTTGAAACGATGAATTTCCCTGAAAAATTGGTATTGAAAAATGGATAACAATTTAGGGAAAAAGGAAAGTTGGAAAAAATAGCTAATTTCTGATTTTCTTCAGAATTGAAAACCTTCTTGCCCGTAAGTCGAAAGCGTAAATTTTAGATAAAATGAAAAGAATTAAATTGTAAATACATCTTTACAATTAGATAAATAATATTTTCCGTACTATTTGTGATTTTAAATGTGTCGGAGAGTTCAATAGTTCCAATAAATTTAAATGTTTGAGAATAATTTAAAGTATACTTTTTGATTTTTTTAATAAAATATAAATCAACTCTAAATTAAAATCGATTTTATGCTCCGATTAATCGGTTTTGAAATTCGAAGTAAAAAAAAGTGTTTGTATTTTAGCCAAGTTTTTTGATGATGGGTATAAAAATTTCCAATCTTACATTTTACAATGTAATTACATTTTTTTTTTTTTTGTTATTTATGAACATTATTAAATGGTTTATAGATTAATTTTTTTTTTGGAAATGTGTCAAATGAAATTATAAATTGACCTACCACTGATACTTGAAGTATTACATGCATGTATATCATCGTGTATTTAATACCTTGTTAACCTAAATTCATGTGTATAGCTAAAATAAAAAACCAGAGTAATAAAAAAGAAAACAAACATTTGATTACAAAAAATCTTGTGTAGTGAAATATTTGTTTACAAAACAGTGGCAACGTTTAACAAGTGTGTTGAGTTTAATATTCGCCGACCTATAGAGAGTACAACAAAAATACATTAGTGGTGAATATTGATAAACCGGCGTTTTTACGTATTTCTCTTTTGTTTTACGTATTTCTCTTTTGTTTATTTTCTTTTTATACTTATTTTTTCGTTTAAGTATTTTTGGACTATCTTTATAAGGTTGAATGAAGTATGTATTTTTTTCCTCTTGTCTAACCAAAAGAAAAAGTGACAAAATAACACAAGTCTATTGTTCATAACTTCTTGTGCAAATGTACATACCCAGTAAACACGATGATAAACGTTTGAAATATGATGAATTTTACGTTTGATATCAAATGTATTTCTCAAACTTGTTTCAAATTGAGAATCATTTGAGAAAAAACGTTTGAAAAACTGTACATTCTCAAATTAATATCAAATGTTATTATTGAATTATTTTCAAATCTAAAGATAACTTTACAAATATTTGAAAAATAGTATATTCTTAGTTTAGGATAGGTTCGATGGGCAGCTGCAAATGTAACTATGAAGCTCAGTTGGGTCCTATTGGTCCCATTGTGATCTGATTCGTCTATCATCAAATGCAGGGAGATCAGATAGTCCGTGCATATACGGACTGACAAATTCAGCAGTCCTTATATTCGCAAGAGCAGGACAGTGACAGAATATGTTGCACTGTCTCTTCCTCCTCGTCGTTAAAGCAACTTCTACAACAGTCGTTAAAAGGGAGTCCTAGTCTCATAGCGTGTGCACCAGCAAACCAGTGTCCTGTAATAATGGCTACAAGTGTTCGTAGCTTACACCTTGGCAATCGCAAAATGAAACTAGACCGTTTCTGATCGTACTGGAACAATTTCTGTCTCGAGATTGAACATACGGACTCGTTTGTCCATCTTTGTTGAACTATTCTCGACAAATATTGCAGTATCATTGATCTACAAGATGACAGCGGTATGCCCACTAACTAATCCGTTTCCTCACTTTGAAGAAGGGAACCAGTTCTGGTTAATTCATCCGCAATAATATTTCCCGGGGTACTTGAGTGACCCCTTACCCAGACCAATTCTAGGTTTGAATGTCTCTCCAGCAGCGTGGATGTCGAGTAGACACCCGAAAGAGACTTAATCGCGGGTTGACTATCGGTACAAATTTCAATATCCACTCCGAATACTCTATAGTACATTATCCAATTTACCGCTCTTCTAATGGCTGAGATTTCCGCTTGAAGAGCAGTGCAGTGATCCAGCAAAATAAAGGAGATGTTCCTCCTACATGAGATCCATCAGTGTCTCTTATATTAGTATCGGCTGAGATTGAAACTGAGAAGGGTTTGTGAATAGAATAATCAATATTGTCCACCATAATATCGCTCCATACCTAAGTATAGGCTTGATCACCATGTCGAAGAGCCATTTAGTATTCTTAGGATTTAATCCCCAAGATTTCCCTATGGCCTTCCTACACATATAAAGGACAATCTTTGCCTTTGAAGCCCTAATCTGGGTGTTCTGGAGCCAGGACAGTTTGGAGTCGAGTATTATACCCAGATACTTTGCACTGCCTGACAACCTTAATTCAACTCCATTTAGGCAAGGGAGTTGGAAATATGGTATCTTGTACCTCCTTGAAGAGAAGACTAGGTTCTTCTTTCCGGGATTCACGCTAAGGCCACTGTCCTGCGAAGGTGCAGAAGGACGATAGACTAATAGGTCTGAAGGCCTTCGGTCTCGTATGGGAGGTCTTACCCGCTTTTGGGATAAAGACCAAGAGCATGATAAGCAAGCCGAGTATATCCGAATCAACCATGGAACTATAATGATGATAACTATAATATCAGCATCATACTGTAGGTCTGCAGGTATAATGCCATCGGGGCCCGGGCAAAGCTGTTCAGAGCCAATCTCAGTTCATCTTCAGTTATTTGAATCTGAACATATATTCTTAATTTGATATTAAACGTTATTATCAGATCATTCATAAATATAAAGAGACAAGTTAACAAATATTTGAAAAGTGGAATTTTCCCAATTTGATATCAAATATTATTATCAAATCATTCTTAAAGATATTTGAAGCAATATATTTAAAACATATTTAAAGTATTATATACAAATAAATAAGTTAATAAATAAAATTATTTAATCAAATATTTTCCAATTAATTCGTACATATATTAATAGGACAAAATTACAAGTTTATATAAAAGAAAACTTCACAAAAAATTAAAAATGTAAATTACTTTTATTTATTTTCCACATGTAATCATAATCCACATTTGAAAAAGTTTGAGAATTACATTTAACAATGATTTGTTAATAATAGCATTTTTCAGTTTGACAATTAATTTTTATTTAGAAAGCTATTAATTTCAAGTTATTTTCAAATAATTCTCAAACGTTTGACATTTGAGAAAGGACTTGATATCAATCTGATATCAAACATTTGTGTTTGCTGGGTATGTATATAAATACATACATACATACATACATACATACATACATACATACATAAGTACATTCATATGTATATATTTGTTAGTGAATCATACTTGTCTTATTAAACAAAATATATACATATATTTATTGCCATAAGAAAAAGCATAAAATTTACATTAATAAACGAAAAAAAAAATAACCTATTGCCAACATTTTTAGTTATTGTACATGTACAACATATGTATGCATGTAGTTGTCTTCTAAAGCAGTTTGTTACACATTTGAATATTTTTTACGGATTTCTGATTTTTTCATAACTATTCACATTTTGCCGCCATTTGTTACCAACACAGTAATTTACAACACAAACTTATTAAATCGGCCGAACAGCAAGCACTTTTTTGTAATTTTGTTTTAAAATGTTCGTTACTTTGTTCTTCTTTTTTCATTCATTAACTACTTGCATATACATAAGTACATTTTATAGATTGTATTTCTCTTTAAATGTTTTTTTTTTTTTTTCTCTCTTTTTTGTTGATGTTGTTTGGTTATTTTATATTTAGAAAGTAACGTGTCGACGTCGTCGTGGTTTTGGTTTTCATCAAATAACCAAACAACAATAACTTCAACAAAATAACACTAACAATTTAAAAAACAACCTTTATTTGTAAGATACATACAACATATTTAGAGTAATAATAAGTTGGAATGATTTACTTGAAAATAAATAAATAAAAATAAATATTTAATATAAATTCATTTTTTTTTTTTTATTTTCGCGAAAAACAGGACACCAACCAACAAACCAAAAGATAAATAAACAAAAACATCAAATATTCAATTAGCAGTTGCATTGCATTAGAGCGGCAGATTTTACAACAAATAATTCGTTTTGGATAATTTAAAGTCAATTAAACAAAATCCCCAAAAAATCATGGAGGAAGATGAGAGGGGCAAACTTTTCGTTGGTGGTCTTTCCTGGGAAACCACTCAAGAAAATCTTTCTCGCTATTTCTGTCGTTTTGGCGAAATTATCGATTGTGTTGTAATGAAAAATAATGAAAGTGGACGTTCACGTGGTTTCGGTTTCGTGACATTTGCCGATCCAGCTAATGTTCAACATGTTTTGCAAAGCGGTCCTCATACATTAGATGGTCGTACAATTGATCCTAAACCTTGCAATCCACGTACATTGCAAAAACCCAAAAAGGGTGGTGGTTATAAGGTATTCCTTGGTGGTTTACCTTCTAACGTTACCGAAACTGATTTGCGCACATTCTTTGGACGCTACGGCAAGGTTACAGAAGTTGTTATAATGTATGATCAGGAAAAGAAAAAATCACGTGGTTTTGGTTTCCTTTCATTTGAAGAGGAATCGTCTGTTGAGCATGTAACAAATGAACGTTATATTAATCTTAATGGTAAACAGGTGAGTTATAGAAAATTTTAATTTTTAAACATGTTTAAATGAACAAATTATAAGTAACCTTTTTTATAAATTAAAAAAAAAAAAAAAAAAAAAAAAAAAAAATAGAACTTTCTTTCTGTGCAGTATTTATTAAATATGAAAAAAGTGTATTTGATTATATTTTTGATTTTGGTTAAGCGCATATATTTATTTTAAAAAGTACCGGCAACGAATTTTTAATAAGAGTTTACATATGGTTTCATATGGCTCTATTTATCATTGCGTCTGACGTATTCCATTTAGGGTTCTAAAAATCGAGTTTCGAATAATGGAACAATCGACTTTTTGTTGAAAAAAGTCGTAAATTCGAATTCGACTCTTTGTTTTGAAAATTCTCGAAAAGTGGAATCGACTTTTCGGTATTTTCGAGAATTTGACTTTCTTTGTTGCCAGATAGTTGAAATCAAAAAAGTAGAATAAAAAATCTAATATTTAAAAATTGAAAAAGTCGAAAAGCGACTTTTTGTTCCAACTATTAAACCCATGTTTGGAAACCAAAACAAATAACGTTAACGGTTTCAGTATTCAATTTATATTTCGGTGTCGGTAATGGTATTTTAAATTATATAGGCATCGGTATACCGGTACCGAAACTAAAATACCGGTATGTATCGTTATTATTAAAAATCTGTCAAAGACCTTAAAGTTCCATTTTTAATCAATTTTTAATAAAAAAAAAAACACGAAATTTCATATTTGTATATTTTATTTAATAAAATAATAAAACAATTTAGAGCTTAAAAATTTGTTGCGATTCAAAGTTCATTTTTTTATTTGTTTTTTAAATTTTGAAATTCAATATATCTTTGGATAAACTTCGATTTAAACCTATGCTTAATTAATCTAGCTTATAGTTATTTTTGTAACAACGCTATTTTTAAAACGAAAAAAAGAAAAAATAATGAAATTTATATTCGTGCACTGATGTGTTAGTAACAACATATATATAGTAGTTATTCACCTCAAAATTTTGCAACGTAAGAATTTTGCTTTGTTTTAACTTAACGTGAGCAAAATTTTTTGAAAAAATTAGATAAAGTTAGCGAAAAAGTAAAAATATTTTTTTTTATTTTTATTAACACCAAAAAAAGTGATATTTCATTTCTAATATATTTCTTATTTGTATAATTCATTTAATCAGTTTATTTATTAATATTTTTTCTTTTTATATGTTTTAAATCATTTTAACTTTTTTAATTTTATTGTTGTTAAATTCCAAAAACTATTTTTTACGTTGAATGAATTTGATTTTTCAGTGATTTTTTCAGTTTAGAGTTGAATTTTTAGTACTATTTACATATTTTTACAGCTTTTTATTCTGATAATTTTGCAGTTGGTTCTACTATGACAATTTTGCAACAGTTGTGTAAAATATTATTCTTGTGGTTGTTGTTGTGTTATAGAAATCGATGTAACTTTTCTACTTTGCAAGGGTCTAGGAAAGTTGCATTTTTTGAGGTGAATACCTTTAGTATGTATAAAGTAGTAGCAATTGTTTATTATAACTAAGAACTCGCTGATATGAATTTTCTTCGTTTGAGAAACGATGCCAATGAAGCGGATTCAAACTTACTCCAGTATAATTTTGTTGAGTTTATTTGAAATACTGCATCGATTTCGTTGACGTGGTTTTTCATATTGAATTTTTACAAATACTTATTTTTATAGAAACACAACGTTAAAGCATTTACGAATATTAAACTAGACTTTTTAAATACAAATGATACAAACAATGCTAATTTTTATAGTAGGTACAGTAAACTTAAAAAATTAGACAAAATTTGTTTTTACATCAGATTTTTAATACAGACAAAAATCGTTCAAATGATTTTGAAAAAATTAAAAAAAGCTAATTTTATTCCAAAAACTACAAAATAAAAATATAAAAAAGCAAAAATAAAACAGAACAATATATAAAGACAAAAAGGCATTTTTGTATTCTTTGTTAATGTCAGAGGCTAACACTACAAATATGGAAAATGCTTGGAGAATATCGTAGAAATTCTCATTCCAATTATTAAAAATTATTAAAAAAATTATGCTTCCCCAAAAAATTTTTAGGTTATACAACTGTTGAATATAATGGTCGCCACGGCGGCTTGTCTTCTCAGATTAAACCTTTTCCTTGATGTATAGCTAATACGTGGTAGAGCAAAATTCCTGTCTTTCTAAGCCTAAGATTGCTGCTTTGTCTTTTGTGAGGATTGTCAAGAAATATATTGGTGTCAGTACCTGTAAATTTTCTGGGTTCAAAAGCTGAAAGAACAAAAGTTCGATGTCTTACCTAGGACTTTAAAGTAGGTGCCACGGGAACCAGCTGTCCCAGGAACAGTGAGGTGGACCTTGCTTCACTGTTCTTGACTGGTTGTTGGTGAGGCCCCCTTTAGTGAGAGCTACGTGGTGGCTTACGGTTTCACGTGATGACTGCTTTTCGTGGTGACTGTGGTTTAAACCCAAATCGCGGTTAGAGCGTGAGCTCAGTGAGGAGTTGCACTGCAACCGGGTGCCGTGACCCACAGATCGGAAGGAGTTTTAGATGGGATCCGCTCCTGACCAAGGGGGAGGGCATGTCCAAATACATGTCTTCAAATTGGTACTCAGGTGTAGTAGTTTGTTGCATCTGGGGGCGCTGGTGAGCGCATTGTACTCAACCGATGTTAAGACCACCTTGGGGTTGGGCCGTCAGACAGGTACCCACGACAACACGATCTGTCGAATATAATGTACCCACGATAAACTGTAACACGATCTGTTGAATATAATGAAAATTTTTAAATGAAAATGTGACTTTCTGAAAAATATTTTTTGATTTCTCAGAGAATCCAAAATTAAGTAAAGAATATTAATAGAAGCAAATATCAAATAGTTAACAAATAACCTATCATGAATTTCAACATTAATTGATGTAGGAATAATAAATCTTATTATATTATAAGCTGAAATACCACATATCTTAGATAATATTGATGGAATTTTGTTATTTAATTTTAAATAGTACATTAAATAAGCTCTTGTTATTAAAAAATAATTTCATCTCTTTTATTTCCTCAAGTAAATTACATGAGTAATTTTTTTAAAATGCCATATTACATAGAAATAGTATTTTTAAAATAACAAAACTAAAATACCAGTACAGAGGGAAACGGTATTTTATCGGTATTTATAACGGTATCGGTTTCCAATCTTGATAAAAACCTAATTCTAATAACCAATTTCATATTAAAATATCTAATCATGTTCAATTGTTTTTTTAGTACTTTAAATCAATTAAATTACAACATTTTTTAACAATATAGAACTAAATTAATTTTATTTCTTAAACATACTACTTTGAATATTTTAAATTTTATAGCCTAATGTTATGTATTTGCAATTTTTTATTATTTTTTGCAAAAGGTGGAAATTAAAAAAGCTGAACCACGCGACGGATCAAGCTCCCAAAATGCTAATAACAGCACTGTTGGAGGAGCTTATGGTAAACTTGGCAATGAATGTAGTCACTGGGGTCCACCCCATGCACCAATCAATATGATGCAAGGACAAAATGGACAAATGGGAGGACCGCCATTGAATATGCCACTTGGCGCTCCAAACATGATGCCCGGCTATCAAGGTTGGGGAACTTCTCCACAGCAAGGTGGTTATGGCTATGGCAATAGCGGACCCGGATCGTATCAAGGTTGGGGTGCTCCACCTGGTCCTCAAGGCCCACCACCACAATGGTCAAATTATGCTGGACCTCAGCAAACACAAGGTTACGGTGGTTATGACATGTATAACTCCACATCAACTGGTGGTCCTTCCGGACCCTCAGGTGGTGGCAGTTGGAATGCTTGGAACATGCCACCCAATTCAGCTGGACCAACTGGTGCACCTGGCGCCGGTGCTGGCACAGCAACTGACATGTATAGTAGAGCTCAAACTTGGGCAACCGGTGGTCCCTCTACAACTGGGCCTGTTGGCGGTATGCCTCGTACTGGTCCCGGCAATTCTGCTTCAAAGTCTGGTTCAGAATATGATTATGGCGGTTATGGCTCTGGCTATGACTACGATTATTCAAATTATGTTAAACAAGAAGGTGGTGCCTCTAATTATGGGGCCGGCCCACGATCGGCGTATGGTAATGATAGTTCAACACAACCTCCATACGCCGCATCTCAGGCAGTATAAAAAAATCTTAATGCCTAAGTTTAAAACCTGCTGCTAAATTGATAATGCTGCTGCTGTTATTCAACCAAGAAATAGAAAAATACAGAAGAAATAAGAAATAAAATTAATATCCATCTACTACAATAATAACAAAAATTACAATCATCGCTACAAAATCAACAAAATTAAACAAGGTGAACGAACATATTCTAAGCTATAGCGTCGTCTGTTTCGTACAGTTGTTAAATATTAATTTTAATATATATTATTATTATAATATTAATAACTAATTAATTATTAATTATAAAAAAGATCTTATATATAAAAAATAATATGAAACTATATATATATAAAACTCTTCAGAAACCAAGTTTATATACATACTTATATATAAATAGAAAAAGAACATGAATGAATCGAGAAACGGTTTTTAAGAACATCTAACGTAATTTTTTTATATAAATATACATAAACTTTACTATATTACTACTATATACTACCACTAAAACAACAGTTGCATAAACGGAGAGTAATTTAATGAAAACAATATATAATTAACAATACGTAAAAAATACAAAATTAGTTAATTATGATGTAAACCAACTGCTAAAAAAAAAAACTAAAGTTATAGAAAAAAAAAGGAAAAGAAAAAAACTAAAAAAAGAAAACACTACAAACATGTTTTAGGATAAAGAAACACACACAAAAACACATTAAAAATAGGGGTTTAAAAAGTTATAAAAACATTTTTTTAGAATAACATTATTACTTTAATAAGCACGTCACAGATTGAAGAGGAAAAATCTTGCAAGACAAATATCTTAAGCTTCAAAAGGATATTTTCAAACGAAAAAGATTAACAAAAATCTAGGGTCGAGTTTTGTTATCTTTGGTTTGCAATTTTCCAAGAGAAAGTTTATAGATAGGGCAAATTTTTTCGCTTTTCAAACGACGTATATAAGTTTATATATGAATTTTTTTAATGATTAAAATAATTTCAAAATTACTTTTTAGCTAAAAATGTTCTTTATTTATTTTTTAATTACAAGGTAACTTTTAATGTTAAAGCAAAGAAAATAAATGTGTCTGCATGTAAAACTATTAGATTTCTAGAATACTACAATGGATTACATTTTAAACATATTAAATTAAAAATTTAAATTAAACTACTACAGACATATTCATTATATAGTTAAAACCTACAGTTAGACATTTGCATATATAGTTAAAACGTTAATATTTAAAATTAAATATTTATAACTTAATATAAAAAAGAAAACTACAAATAGCATTAAACGAGATAAAAGAAAAATCAAAAAGCACGTTTTTCACTTTTAGCCTCTACTTTTACTACTACTCTTTCTCAGTTGTTTTAAGGATTTTTTTATAATTTTCATTTACTTTTTATTTAAATTTTTTATTTAATGTTAACTCTTTTGGTGAATTGTAGCATATATATATAAATATATTATAAACATACATTAATTAATAAAAAAATCTTTTTACCTTTAAACAAATAGCGAATTAATAGTTTAGGCATGAGTTTTAATGTTTCACTTTTTTTTTTTTTTTTTTGGTAAATTTTAAAAAGTAAATGTCGTTTTTAATTTTATTTTAAAATAAACTTTAGTTAAAGCAGCTCTTCATTAAAAGGGCTCTATACAAATAAGAACAACAACAATAAGTAAAGTTGGTTTTCATAACGTTTTAGTTTATACCACAACAAAACAAAAAATAAAAAATATTAATCGAATTAAAAACAACTTATTTTCAATAAATTTTATAATAAATACAAAAACAAGTGTGTATATAGTTTTCTTTTTTAAATTTAAAGAATAAAATAAAGAAGAGAAATACTTCTTTTTTGAAAATAACCGAAATTTTAATTTAAAATAATACAGCTAAAATTTAACAAACACCACCAGCTCTTTATTTATAAGATATACATATATAAATGAATCAGAAACATAGTATATTCGTAAAAATGAAATACAATTTTAAAGAATATAATAACAAACACATTTTTTGAATACTCGCTAAAATATTCAATTAAGATATTCAAAGCAAAACACCAAATATGTATAGGAATGATTGTAAATTATGGATTTCTATTATGTGTTGTGTTGGTGGATAGACTTGTTACCAAAATATAATACCCCAACCTCACGATTATGAATAATTTACGATGTCACTAGAATCCATAATTAAATTTAATAAAAATCACATGAAAAGGGCACTAAAGAGGTGTTTTTTCCTTCAATATAAAAAACATTTCGTTCAATATAAAAAATGATGAAAAAATTAAATAAAACTTTTTAAATTGGGAAAGTAGAACATGAGTGTTAATATTAATCTTTCAGAACATACATCAATAAAATCCTTAGGAATTACAGCAACAGCGCACTATTTTAACATCATTAAGAAAACACAGTAGGAAACGTAAACCTAAACATTTAATAATAATTTCTAATTAAGAAAACAAAATAGTTTATGTACATTTATTATGTATTAATCTATATGTACTATTGCTACTATACAAACCATTACACATATGAACAATATATTATAAAAAGAATAAACAAGTTTTTAAAAAAATACAAAAAATAATAAAAAAAAAAAAAAACAATAAAAATGTTGAAAGTTCTAAGTAAAAATATAAAAAATACAATACTTATATATCTATACCTTTAAAATTAAATAAAAAAATAAAGTAGTTAAAAAAAATCATGAAAAGTTTTAACCTCACAACACCTGATAAACATCGTTATATATTTCATATTAAAATAATACTTATAAAAAATTTACTTTTATTTATTTTTTCAAAATACATAAATCTTTACAACAGCATAATTAGATCTAAAGTTCTCTTATACATAATTTTTTAATATATATTTTTTTTTAATTTAGTTTGTTTCTCTTAATTAAAAATTAAATATATTTTTTAATTTAACCACAAAAATCGTATTTTATAGAGCAAAAACAATTATTTTAAACAATAAAAAATATATGTAACGTAAAAGTAAACAAAAATAAAAAGTTAGCATTAATTTCTATACAAACTTACAAAATAATTAAAAAATTAACGTAAAGTAACATAATGTTTAAACTAAATTTTAAATTAATCAGAATTAAATATAAATGAAAACAAAAACACTGACTGTTAATTGTAAAACAATTTCTTTAAATTAATTAAAAAAATATTCTATATAACTATATGATTTACATTTAAAGTTAAAATTTAATGAAATATATAATATATACATATAAAAATACTATATATACATAAAACAAATTATTAAATATACCACAAAAAAATCACAACCAGTTTCCCATATTATAGAAGAACTTTTTTCTTTCCCAAGATCATTTTTTTTTTTTTTATTAATTTTAACATACACATTTCTTTAACAAAACCTTCATATACTATATATACATATTACACTTATATATATTTATCAACTAATATAAAGAAAAATTCATAATATGGATATATATATATATCAATCCCTTCTTAAGTTCTACTCTTATTTTTTAAGAAATATACGTATATAAAAAATCAATTCATTTTAAATCAACAAATATATATTATGTTTTTTTTTATTATTTTCTTCAGTTTTTTCAATACATAAATTTTATTATTTAGCACCATCAGTTTCGGTCTTATGAATATAATGAATTATAATACAGGAAACAGATTGGTTTTTAAAGCGGTAAATATAAAAAAAAACGTAACAAAATAAAATAAATTTTAAGATCCACTTAATGATGAAAGGGGCAACACGATTGAAAAAAGGTACATAGGCAAATTCTCTTTAAATATAAAAGAATTAATCATTTATTTAAATTAAGTTAAAAAGCTTAATTGAAAACAAAATGACTAGATTATATGAAAAAATAGCATTTAGTACAATGTTATGTTTTAATTGCTGACTAAAAATACGCTCTGAAAAAGAGTTTTATGCGCATAAAAATTTTTCTTAAAATTGGAAAATATGCCCTTAAAAAATATGCTGAACTCTTCACGCTAAAAATATGTAATTTTATTTTTATTGGCAACTACTAAAAAATTTTTCTTTTTGCACTTAAAAACATTAAATTCATTGCATCAGGAAATAACAAAATTATCAATTTATATTATGAAAATTATTAAGGGTTTGAAAAACCTATGTAACAGAAAACAGAAAATTTCACTTAAGGCAAATTATACATCTTACGCTCTTTAGTGTAATATATACTAAATTATGGTCTTAAGTATAAAATATGCAAAAATGTTCCATTTAAATTGTTAAAATATGCTCTAAAATACGGATTTGCTGCTAAGCTCAAAATATGATTTTAGGATTAAAGAATGTAAATATATGCAGTAACAAATCAATGCAAAATTGTCTGAAACGGATAAATAACTAACTGCTTGGATTATTTAAAGCCCAGGAATAAATACGATTTTGCACATTTTTTGATTCCCTGGTAAGAAATTTTAAAGCTAGCTAAAAATAATGACTATAGATTCCAACAAAAACTTTAATTTTAGCAGTTCTACGAATAAAAAATATTTTAAGAATTGATTTAAATTATGTTTGTAATGTTGACGAAATATTCAGACCACTGTAATTAAATTAGCAGAATTAATGCACAAATAATAATGCTTTTTACATTGTAATTTTATTTATACTTTAAACTATGTAGGGATTTAACCTCCCTTATCGCGATTAAAAGGAGAACATTGTAATCATCACTTCGTATTTTTTTTTTTTTTTTTTTTTTTTTTTTTTTCTCCTAACCAAAAATTTGTGAATTATTTTTTTCGAACCATGTAGATGATTTTCTTTTTTATTTTATTCGTCAATATTCAATAACCTAAACTTAAAAACAATTCTAAATTATATTTAAGATATCCGTCATCGATTTGTAGGTGTATTTTTCTTTCACGATTGGAGCATATACGATTATGACTGGGTTTTGGAAACCTTTGAATGAAGCTATAGAATTATGTTTTTGGGAATGGAATGAAAAACTAGTATTTCTTAATTAAGATTTAAGGGAATGAATTAAATTAAGATTTAAAAAATTTTTTCGAATTACTGGTTGACAAGTGAAATAAACCACTAAAGCTTTATTTAAAAGAATATAAATTTGAAGTTTCAAAGTCGTATAGGCAGGCATAAGTTGGAGAACATATTCTAAGGACTAAAAATATAATATAATTGTTCTGGCCTGTTCAGCATTATTTAGCTTCAAAAAATATATATAATTTTTAATTAAATTTGTATATATATATGTATATATATATATATATATATATATATATATATATATATATATATATATATATATATATATATATATATATATAAATAAATATATATTGTAGATTTGAATTAATGATAAAGACAATTAAAACACTAATATCGTAAATGACAATTTTAATTTTTATAATTAATACTCTTGAAAGTTGCAACACATGATTTTTCTACAACAGTGGAACGAGTTGATATAAAAAATTGGTGAGCATATGATTTTCCTAAAATTATTTTCAATAGGGAGCCTAATGTCGCTAATTTTGGGCAGTTACAAAATTAGGTATCATGATTTTCACTTAAATAGAACTGTAAAAACGTATTTCGGGAAAACATTTTTATGATATTTTCAACGAAATTAATTTGAGTCATCTTTGGAAAGGAAATCGTGTGTTATATTTCATTAAGATATCTGCGCCGACAGACACCGCTTAATTGGTATAGTAAATTATTTAGTGCAAAATTAAACACTTGAAGTAGGCTAAATGACATAATTTTTGCGCTTTATAAGCTTTATCGAAAACGTCATAAATTTTCGCATCTTACAATAATGCAAGTTATAATTAAAAAAAAATAGTATATTTTTACTTTTTATTTCGGGTTTTAAAAAAATAAAAATTTACGGTTTAGTTAATGCCACAAAACCCAATTTTTTGCCCCATATATATTATATTAAAATATTTAAAAATCTTTTCGCTTAAGTTTTATTATGAATCAAATAACATAACAAACTTATTGTATTCAAATATTCATATTTTGACCAATCTGTAATTTTAAAAGAAAATTATTCCAGTTTTTATGAACAAATGTTTCTAATTCGAAATATGATTTATTCGAATCGAATTATAGAGCAACATCGCTGCAATGTCTTCTGACGTTACTCTTACAAACAAATTATAAGTCAACAACTTTTACTACATACATACTATACATATTAATAATCACATTTTTAGTTTCAATTTAGTTTTTCATCATTTTCTTTTTTCCGCTATTTTCCCAACTGTAATGTAAATTTAACAAAATCTGATGCTGAGCGACATAATGGAAGTTAATTTATTAAATAATAATTAATATAAACATAAATATTCAGTAAGTCATTTAATTACAAAGAAAAAAATATTCTAACATCATATAAGTGAAAACAAATACAAGATACTAACCAAAAAATGTAATTAACTGCGTAAAGAGTATAACAAATCATTTTGTTTCTAAGTTTTAAAGATATGGACTGATTTTTATTAATTATCGAATATATTTTAAGTACTTTTTTACCAAACGAGCTATACATACAGTCTTAATTAAAAACAATTAAGGAATGAAACAAACATAAAAAATCCCAGTCTAGGTACAATATTTTCAAACACAAAAACACTATCTACTATATCTATCCATAGTAAGCGATAAACAAAGGAACTAATTTAAATTTGAACTATTAGTCAAATATTTTGATTAAAATATGTATTTTCTTTATGCAAAAATGTTTGAATTTTTATAGAAATAGTCGATTATCTTTAATAAGCATTTTAAATACGAATTTTTAAACTAATCAAGGTATTTGAATAATCGCTCAGTTCTCTTCAAAATATATAATAAATTTTCTTGTTAATACTTTAGGCATAATAATATCTTACTATATAAAATACAAAATTATATATATATGTGTATATATATAAATATAAAAAATACATATATAAATAACAACAGTTAAAAATTCATTTTATTGTGAAAACATAAATTATGTTTTAATTTTCTAAATATAAGCTTATTTTAATCATTTTTAACCTGAACGATTTTTTAAATGAAATTATACAACATTTAAAGTGATTAATTTAATGAAGTGTTGTAAATTCTTTAAAAATTTTATTTCCTAGCAATTGAAAATTTCAAAAAAAAAAAAAATGTTACCCAGAGAATCTATTGTACAACTATTAAGTAAATTGTTCTTAGAAAGTCGTTACATAGTGTCTATGCTAGATAAATGTTTATCAAGATAACGTCAAATCCTTTTGATAACTTCAGAATTAATACAGATATTTGGAAATAAATTAGCATATATATAAAGTGGATAAATAAAACTTTAATATAAAAGTCAATAAAAATAATTCGACTTTCCGTTTGAAATTATAAATTGAAAACATACAGGTCTTGCTAGTAGAAACTCTTTCTTATTATGTGGATATTTAATTCCACTGCTATATCTTGATCTGATATAGACACTTTTAATTTGAAAAATCATTTACGAACGAATGAACTTTGATGAAAGCTTAAATTGTTTCATAAGTTTCTACTTAGCTCGAAAAGGAGTTGTCGTAAATGGCAAATTCTTCTAAATGCTCTCCAAAATTAGATGCTTTACTATTTTCAATAAATGTTTCATGACTAAAATGTTAGGATTAAAAAATACAACTGTATCATTCTTTATCCTTTTCGCGAAAAAAGCGAACATTTTATTCAATCGGAATTTTTCTTTTTCTCCATCAAGTATTCATTAATATTATTTACCTCGAAGCAAATGTTTTTATTTTGGGATTTAAGTTTAATGGCGATGCAAACAGCATAAAAATTGCCAGGTTATCACATACAGGTATCCCAAATACGCGAAAGTAACAATCAACAACAAAAAATATAAGTTGTTGTGGTGTACGCAGAAGATTCCATTAGTTTCCAAAACCTCCATGAATCTTGTATCAATCTTGAGTATTAATGGTCTTCACCATGTAACGATTGAGTATTAATGATCTCCACCACCACTGTGTAACGACAGTTTAAGGTTAAAAACGATTACATGTGCCAACGCTAAAAACCCCGAAAACCCGTAACGCGAACAGTTATGCGACGCCTTAAACATTAGACAATGCGAGAGTGAGATGCAAAACCCGCGAAGGAAAAAAACAAAGTACAGCCTGACCGTCCTTAAGCGATAATGACTATGACGCAGCAGATGTTTACCTACCCAGAGCGGCTTTGCGACTGATGAAACAAATGATTTCGTTCAAAATTGAAGCATCTGTCCAGTTGTGGACGAAGTTTCTTTCCATAATGGGGGATACACGATTAGGATTTTGGGAAAAGAGGAAACATTCGTAGGGGAATTTTATTCACGATAAGGATGATTTTAGTCGAAGATTTTTGTAATTTCAAAACACTAGAGCGGTTATTGTGTTTTTCGATTTAAAACCAAAATCTTTGGAAATTGTAATTAGAATTTATTTATTTATTCCAAATCGAATTACACAATAATCTCTATACAAAAAAGCCAAAATCTCATTGGCTTTATTGTAAATGTTGTATTGAAGTAATTTGGGTTTTTATATTTTACAATTATTTTTCTTAGCGTACCTACAGCAGTTTCCCGATTTAAAGTAGTTTATATTAAGAATTTATTTAACATTAAAAATGTTCATTAATGCAAATCTGTAAAAGAAGTACAGACTCTTTTAAACACTACCCACCATTTTATTTTTTTATTCTTGGAATGTGCGCCAATAAAATTAAGAAAACTTAAAAAAATACTGTTCGATTTATGAAAAAAATGTTCAGATAGAAACGAAAATGTTTTTCAAAATGAATAGAATCACTTAAAACATAATTAGAATCTAATGATATACAAAATAATCTATAACACCAGAGATTCTTCCTATATTACGATTTTAAACAAATTAAAATTTCTAAAAAGCAATTAGAATTTCAAATCACATTTACAGGAATAAACTTGAAGAAGAAAAAATAAGGATTGAATACTTCCAAAACTTCGAAAGAAAAATAACAGATTTCGTAATTTTAAAAACTCTTTTCTAATTGAAACACAAAAAGTATTTCATTCAGTAAAATACATTTTGCGATTTAACAAATGGTAGTGACATTATGTACTTAATTTGAAATTACTACATTTTATTTATAAATTGCGCGTCAAAAAAACTTTGGAAATTACACGTAATAATCGCAGACTCTTCTTGCGATGTAAAATTATGCAATCTCAAATCGCAGTTGAAATTGTATGCAGTATGTGATTGACATCACATTGGAGAACATTTTTAAATCATTTAAAATATTTTTAATTTGTTTATAATTAAATAAATTTTGTCCATCATATTTGACTTTTAGGTTTCAAACATACGTATTGAAATTAATATAAATTAACACAACACTTCTCCAAAAATCACTTTTAAAAAGATTCTTTGTACGTAACTATTTATAAACAATAAGAAAAATATTAAAATTATATCTTTACACATATTTTAAAATAAGCTGTTATTGTAGTAAGAACTCGAAAAATCAGGTAGCAAAGCCATTTATTATTATATAAAAAATATACACATAATGAAGGTCTGTTTTATAGCATTTCTAGGTTTTAAAAAATTTAAATTTCATTGATTAAGTTGTTGAATATGGATTAAAATAATATTAAAAAAAAAACTTTGAATGAGAATTTTACATAAAAGAAAATATGTTTAAACAAAGCTCGATTAAGCTTCACAATATTATAGGAAGTAAAAAAAAAACATCAATAAGAACAAAAATAATAATAATAATTATAATACATTTAAAATTTACAATATTAAATTTATTAATCTTTAGTTGTAATAAATTGAACACAGTGCCTAAGTAATCAAAAATAAACAAAAAAAGTAAGAAAATATAAACAAATATCTCTCAAAAGGACATTGTTACTTATAAACAAAATAAATATAAATAAATGAAGAAAAAAAAAATACAATAATGAGAAATCTATTAAAGTGAATGAATGTTTATTAAAAAATTTAAAATGGTAACCTTTAAAAAACACAAAAATAAAAATAATTAAATCTTAAACAAAAGAAAGAAATTCAAAATTAAACAAAAAGCAAAAATCATTAAAATAAATTGACTTACTCTCTATAGACAAACAAAAATAAAGCAAAATTATTAATTAGTAAAAAATATTATAATTAATTTCTTTAATATTTAAATAACATAAACAAAAGCCAACAAGAACTTAATAGTTTACAATATAATAAGTGTGTATGTATGTATACTCTTCAGCAGAGTTTTGTTAAATTTACTTATAAAACAAACAATATATTAACAAAAAGTTAGAAAATACTTACCCTTTAAAAAATAAAAATATATATTTAAATTATCTTACAGCTAAATTTAATTAAAAAAATAGTATTAATGTCGTCGTAAACAAATAAAATAAATATTTATATAATATTACAAAACAAAAAATATTTAAGTGTTTAGAGCAGTAATTATAACAAATAAAATAGCGGGAATAACGATTAATATTAAATAATTAAAAAAACAATGTAAAATTTCACAAAAATACACAGAAATTATCAAAAAATGTTCGATTTTAGTTTATTTTAATGGAATGCATAAGAGGTAAATATTTCTGATATCTTTCACCATAAACAAATTCGTCGATTCATGAATATAGTAAATATGTACAATCTAAAATTTTTCTTTATTATTATTATTATTATTATTATTATTGTACTTGAATTCAAATATAACGGTTTCAACGGCTGGTTTAAAGTTAAATACTCCTTCTCAACCTTTCTCAATTCTTCTTAATCTTTCTACTTATATTAACAGCAGTTAACATATCTGTAAAAATTACTAACATAGCTATAAACATACAACATTGAATGAAAAGCTTTCACCACTATTTGTAAGTATGGCAAAACTAAATGTTTAAGCTGCTAACATTAACATCGAAAGCTCTAGAATTCGAATATACTAGTTTGTCCGTTAAGATTATTGTATAAATAGAGCTTTCGAGAAGCATCTAGAAGGTAAAGCAGTGTATATAAATTGGCCGTGAGAACACCAGTCAGTCAGTCAAATTGTTACAACTTTTAAACTACTAAACTGCTTTTATTTGCAATAGAAGTATCTGGTTTATTTAAAAGGAAATAAACCACAGTTTTTAAAAGGTAAAAACGTAACAATTGCTGTCAGAAGTGGAATTGCAGAATAATAAGCAGTCATGAAGTTTGAAGCGCTAAAAGTGGAGCAACTCAAGTTACCTACAGCTGGTAATGAAGCAAAATTACAAAAGAGGCTGAGAGATGAATTCAAGCGGCGTGATATTGACATCGGAGCTTATGAATTCGAGTATAAAGATCAAATGGATTTATCCACATGGATTTATCCACAATGTTTGCTGCTATGATGGAGCAAATTCTAAAGCAAATAACGAGAAACTTCTTGCTGAAGTTAAAGAAGAAAATAAAATAATGGAAATGAAATTTCAAGAAACTTCTAGAGCGACAGACGAGGATAATGCTATTAATGCGATCTAACCTAGGGCTTCGTTATTTTTCAATAAAAGTCCAAACGATTTAATTTCAACTAAATTGGTAAGTTCCACGTTCGACCTGTCAATATTTTACAGTTAAGATCATGAATGAGTCTTGAGACAGCTGTGTCCATAGGTGAAGAATTATTTAAATTAATGGTGTGCGAATTATCAGCCCCAGTTTTTAAAATTTCACCATTTACATGAAGTTCAGTAAATTATATTCTATTGCCTTTAAAAACTTTTGTTGCTTTCCAAAATTTTTTACAGCCCAGAGGCAAAATAAATTTTAACCAGGATTCATATCAGTCTTTATTACAGCAGACATTAATTAGTTTATTTAATAGCTTCAAAATACTTTTTATTCGATTTTAAGGAATTTTTATTCTTTTTATTGTTTCAAATATTTTTCACAAAGTGACAATAACTTAAATTCAAAACGTAGTACGATTGAAAAGCATATTTCCGCATATTCTGTATGTGTAAATATATATTATTTTTTAATTTAGATTTCTTAAATTAACTTTCGATACAATTATGTTAACAACACTTCGTGGAATAAAAGAACAAAAAATCAAGATCTGAAATGGTTCCATGTTGTACCGGCAAGCACTCAAAGTTAAAAAATAAAAAAAAGTGTTTGAAAATAACAAGTTTTTCTTTTCTCTTTTGATTCTTGTAATCGCATGATTTTAGCATATACGAGTATGTTCAATTTCTCTAATGTAAACTACAAACATTTGTAGAAATAGGCCAACACTTTCAGAATAGGTTCAACCAACGTGTAGCTGACTAATAATAAATTATATTGTGGACAAGTGGTGAAACCAAAATTTTCATAATTTCATTTTTTGCTGAATTTCGATTAGAAAATTTCCGGCGTTTTGAATATTGTAAAATAAAGAATGTGGATTTATTTCTCTTGTACATCTCGTCAATGTGTCCTCAGTAGCAGCACTACAGGGAGGTGAGAAAAAACGAAAGAAAGAGGTGTTTTTTACGCGGGACACACTTACAGCGTAATGTCAATGAAGTTAAAGTATAGATTGATCAAAAAAGGTTTTCAAATTAGATTTTAATATCGTTGTGGCGCGACAAAATATAAAATTGCAAAAACGTTATAACTCTTTAAAATCGTTCTAAAATTTTGCATACTTTATATTAGCATTTTTTTACATTTTAAGTCAAATTATATTTATAATAAGAACATCTATGTTAAAAAAAAATTGCATAAAAAGTTCATGACCTTAAATCGGTGAAAATGTTTACCAATTTGCAGCTGTTATTATAGCTTATATCGGAATCAAGTGACATTTAAAAATATTTACGCTTTTGAATTTAGTGCAACTTTTAACATTTTTGTCATTGAAAAATTTATTTTATAGTTATATAATTAATGTATGCAACTTTTTATTCATTAACATCATTTAAAGATTTTTTTGCGGTTAGATATGAAAAATACACCAGCGAATTAAATGCAATAAAAAAAATATCAAAAATCTATGCACACTTTGTCTTTTGCCCTATTTTCTAAAGATTCATTCCTAACTATATATAGTACTTGTAGTAAATTTACCTATCCCTATGTGTTGTGAAATAAAATATTGCTTCATAATTTTCATTTTATTTGTTTTGTAACACTTTTAAATAATTTTTATAATTTATTGCATTGATTTGTAAAAGTGTTTTTTTTTTAATCAATAAACTTTAACAAAATTTTTCAACTTAACATAGTGTCTACGTTAGAGACCATTAAAAAATAAATTCTGAAAGTATAGTTACTTAATACTTTCAGAATTTATTTTTTTTTTTTTTTTTAGTATTGAGTACACAAAAATGAAGCAAATAATCGGAACTCGGTACTTAATATTCAATACTTGCACAGCACTAGCTGACAATTATGAAATAAATAATTAAAAAAAATATTTTAAAATCGTTTTCGCAATTTAATGTTTATTTTATAAAAGTGTTTTTTTTCAGAAAAAAAAACAAATAATTATATTTTCTAAGAGTTTGTGAAGTTTTACTAAAAATATGTCAAAATTTAATAGGTTTTCATTTGGCACAGCAAAAGTGTAAAATTTGTTCACAATAGGAAAATTGGGAACAAATCAAGATTACCGGCACTGTTGATTTTTTTAACAAATTTTCTTTTCGTCAAAAGCACTATTTTTGGTTTAAAAAAGTTACATACAATTTTTCTCCGCTCTCTGTTAGTTTTCGAGTTATAGGTACTTTAATTTATGATGTAAGAATGCAATTTCCTCCTTCCTCCTTAAATGAAAATGAACAATATGGGTATCATTGGAAAGGTCTTGAGAAGGCCTTTGGATTGATGTATAAAATGTGCCAAATCATTAACGCATGGTGAGACAATATTATATTGTTACGAAATTTTATTTGAATTCAAATATAACGGTTTTAACGGCTGGTTTAAATCTTTCTAAATTCTTCTAGGCATTTCCGTTTATGTTAACAGCAGTTAACATAGCTGTAAAAATTATTAGCATAGTTCTAAACATACAACATTGAATAAAAAGCTGTCACCATTGTTTTTAAGTGTGGCGGCACTAAGTGTTTATGCTGCTGGCATTATCATCAAAAGATCTAGTTTGGCAGACTAAGTATTTATGCTCATGGCATTACCTACAAAAGCTCTAGATTGTCCGTTAACATTGTAGAAAGAAATAGAGCTCTCAAGAAACATCCAGTAGGCAATACAGTGTATATAAATTGGCCGTGAGAACACCATTGAGTCAGTCTGGTTGGAAGCGTCGTTAAGTAAAGACATATTAACTGCCTTGGCTGTATAATCTTGTACATTATTAAAGTGTGCTGTATAAAGCGTGTAATTTAAGTGTGTGTGTGTATTAAAACACAAAGTGACTTATAAACTGTATTGTTTTACATTTTTAAATAAAATAAAGAGTCGTTACAATTTTTAAACTACTGAACTGCTGTTATTTTTGTAATCAAAGTATAAAGTTTATTTAAAGGAAATAAACGACCGTTTTTAAAAGGTAAAAACGTAACAATATTTTATTACTTTTTATTTTGACTTTTTTTACAAAAGTACCGTTATCTCAAAAATATATCGATATAACGGTACTCTCCTATGCATCAAATCATTTTGAGAACATTTCAAGCTTTCATATGATCTCCATATTACACTCTTAGCCCATTAAATAACAAAAATATAGTACTTTAAAAATTAATATATGTTAATATTATAATTTACTATATATGTAATATGGATATCATTAGAAAGGTCTTGAAAAAGCATATAGTCATATATATAATACGGATATAATTGGAAAGGTCTTTAAATCTCAAAAATAAAAAATAAATAAGAAAATACTTAGTAAATATTAATTAATTTGCATTTTTATTTGAATTATAGATAAAAAAATTAAAACAAATTTTTAAAAAAATGTTTGGAACAAATCAAGGTTACCAGCACAGTTGAAATTAAAATATATTTTTTTAATGTAAATAAAGATTTTTCTGTGTAGCCGGCTAAAGGGCTTTTTCCTCTATGTATGTCGAACACCGGCTTCGCTGAATAAACTTTTTTTTTGGAAATCAAAAAATTTTTGTAAGTACCGGTATTCTTTTTAAATAATTTTTAATTTTTCACAAAATTGTAAAAAATGATAAAGAAATAAGACTTACATATTTTTAAATTATGATATTAACAAATATATTACTAGTAGAAATCAATTAATTTTTCTAAATAGTAATTTTTAAAGTGCTATATTTTTGTTATTTAATGGGCTAGGGGTGAGGCACGGGGATCATATGAAAGCTTGAAATGTTCTCTAAATAATTTGATGTAAAGGAGAGTACCGTTATATCGATATAACATTTTATATATCAATCGAAAGGCTTCTTCATGACCTCTCCTATGATATATTGTTCATATTCATTACAGGAGGAAGGAGAAAATTGCATTTTTATATTATAACTTCATGTACCCATAACTCGTAAACTAAGAGCGAGCGGGAAAAATTTTTTACATTGCTTTAATCGCAAATAAAAATGCCACTGAATCATTATCAAAATTATTTAAAAATCAAGTATGCTGGTAATCTTGATTTATGCCGAAAATTGAAATTTTCTACAGAACTTTGAATTTAAACGTTTATTTTCATTAATATAACCACATCTATGTACTATACATATTTGTAACACCCTGTGTAATAATTTACATTCAACACTCCTTTAGAGTTGCATTTCTTAATTCACAACTACAATGAACTGCAGCCAACTTCGCATCAAAAACCAATTTTTTGAGTTTTAATTTTAATTTCTTTGTAATTTGTTTTATTTAAGCATTTTATGAATTATTTGTGCGGTTTTTATACTATACTTAACAAAAAAATAAAAAAAGTGCCTGCATAAGTGTAAAACTGGAGAAAAGTATAACGAAAAACTTAAAAGAAAGCCTTTTTTATAATGGCATTTCGCAATAGTGGCTCTATTGACACCTCAATTGATCAAATGGATTCAAGTATTGAAATGCGTTCTCCCTCTTCACCTATATGTACTATATTACCAAGAAAACTACGGTTTGCTTCACCTAGTCGTGATGATGAAGAAGAAGAGGAGGCAGCAAACGAGTCTTCAGTAATTGGAAAACAAAAAATTAATTTAAGAAGAAATATACTTGAAAATGATACAGTAACACAGAAAATTCAGACCCCAACAACAATGTCAATATCACCACCCTACCGTAAAGTTAGAGCGTTAAGATTGTTCGATACGCCTGCTACGCCCAAAACAATTTTGGAGAAATCATCAGGTAAATGTTTAAATCATCTTTCTGCGGTGGCAGCAGCAGATGTGACCAATAGACACGAATCATTATTCATTAAGACAGTAGAAAGGCCACGATCCTTTCCTTTGCATAACAGAGCTCTGGACAATGTCATGCAACATCAGACGGCTAATGTAAATCCTTTCACGCCAGATAGTAAGTTTTAATAAAAAAAATACAATTTTTAGTTTCATAGATTAAGAATAGAAATATTTTATATCTACTTTAAAGGTTTAATGGCCCACAATAAGAAACGTTGTCGCACACAATTTGGACGGGAGAATTTAAGTAATAGATCATTGCAATTATTTCTCAACAGTGACGAGGACTTATTCAACGATTGTGAACAAGCGCCAGAAATGCATCAGGCCCCAAAACGTTTAGCCCTTCAGGACACAAACATTAGCCGATATAAAAAGGAGTTTATTGAACTATCAGTGATTGGAATAGGTGAATTTGGTATGGTATATAAATGCCTCAATCGTTTGGATGGTTGCACTTATGCCATTAAAAAGAGTATTAAACCAGTAGCAGGAAGTTCGTTTGAGTAAGTGCAAAAGTTTCAATATGTATTTTAAATACATATGTATTTTTAAAAGATGTTTGTTGTAACCAACTTCATTTTTTTCTAATTCAAATTATTACAAAATATTTTTATGAATTTAAATATATATATTTATTATTAATTATTTTTTGTCTCCTTCCAGAAAGCAGGCTCTTAATGAGGTTTGGGCACATGCGGTTTTGGGTAAACATGATAACGTGGTACGTTACTATTCCGCATGGGCAGAAGACAATCATATGCTTATACAAAATGAATATTGCAATGGCGGTAGTTTACAATCTCTCTTACAAAAACGTTCTCTGGTGGAATCAGAGTTGAGAATCTTATTATTACATGTCGCCGAAGGTTTACGTTATATACACTCAAACGATTTAGTACACATGGATTTGAAATCAGGCAACATATTTTTAACAAAAGTACCATCAGTACATAAATCGTCAATGCCTCCATTAACCAAGGAGTGCTATGAAACTGGTATGGATGGCATTTATGAAGAGTTAAGTAATTCAGAGTGGTTGATAACATATAAAATTGGTGATTTGGGACATGTAACATCGGTCAATGAACCCTGCGTAGAGGAAGGCGATTGTCGTTATTTACCCAAAGAAATTTTAGATGATGATTTTTCAAATCTCTTTAAAGCCGATATATTCTCATTGGGCTTAACGTTGTTTGAAGCGGCTGGTGGTGGCCCACTGCCAAAGAATGGACCCGAATGGCATGACTTAAGAGATGGTAAAGTGCCCGATTTACCAACATTGAGTCGAGAATTTAATGATCTAATTAAAGTCATGACACACCCTGATCCCCAAAAAAGGCCCACATCTACATCAATTTTTAATCATTCGTAAGTATTTAAGAAATTTTTATTATATTCTATGTTCTGTGCTTTAACTCGTTTTTTTTAAAGCCAACATTACTTTTTTAACGAAAACCATATAAAATTACATGATATAAAAACTTACGACGAAATATTTGACAAAAATTTGTCTAACTTCGCTTAACATCCGATATCAAAGATTCTTAAACTCGTATGATTTTAAAATTAAAATTTTTAAAGGTAGTTTTTTATTTATATGTTGTGAATATTGAAGTGAAAAACAAAATCCGTATAACTTTTCTTTTAGATCTTGTTCTTAGATTGTTTTCAAGTTTTTAAATTCTTGTTGGCAACTGGAAACGCGAAAAACCAAATCATCCAGGTTACATACTGGAACTGACCGAAAAATTAATTATATAATATAATAGCATTTAACTCGCTATTGCGTTGGAAGACTTGCGGAACTCCTACATAGACCAGATATAAACCGTTAGCCTTTTTTTTAATCTAGAAGAAACAAAATTCAGTACAAAGAGTGGAAAAAAACTCTGACTCCCAATATTGGTGTTTTCAGAAAATGAATAACACACATCTCATGTTTTCTGACCTAGATTATTCGTAGGGTACCAATAAAGTACAAGTTTTGTTACATCCTAAACGTTCGTAGGCTCAAAAAGCACCAAAATATTTCTATTATTATTTTTTAGTTAAGAAGAATATGACTAATAAGGCTTATGGGTTCTCACCCACCCACATGGAACCATATATCTTTAACTTAATATTTCTAAGTTAATTATTTCCAAAATTCAAAAAGTATGAATTCTCATTCACTCACTTAGGACCATATATATTTAAGTTCATGTTTTTAGGTTAAATATAATAAAAAATTCAAAAAGACTCATCACATAGGATATTATTCACTCAGGACCGTTTTTGTTGAATATTATAGAAAATTTAAAAAAGTAAAAGTACCACACATGATGCCAATTTTACTAAATGTAAAATGAAATATACAAACAGAGAATGATTTTATGCACTTTAGGGCGATTCCTGGAAGTGGGTTTGTGTGGGAAATTATGGTAAATTATGGACCAATTCTCATAAAATTTGGCAATGTTGTTTCTACTTACATAAAACTTATTTGTGTCGAATATTAACTTGATACTAACATTCGTAGTGTTTACATGGGAGCTGTGGTCAATTGTGGAACGATATTCATAAAATTTGGTACAGACTGATATTTGTACAGAACTTTTTTGCACCGAATTTTATTTTTGAGTGTTTAAACTCTATTCTGGGAGACATTTGTATGGGGGCTTGGTGAAATAATTGACCGATGAGAACCAAATTCAATAGGCTTCGTCCTTGTATTATAAAAGTTCCACGTGTCAAATTTCATTGAATTATCTTTAAAATTGCGACCCTTACTTTGTGCACAAGGTTTACATGGACATCCAGCCAGCTAGACGGACAGACATCGTTAAATCGATTTAGGTATGCTTTAAGGTGGAGATAACTTTTTCTATGCGTTACAAACATCACAATCGAATTATACCCCAACCACCTGTGGTGGTGTAGGATATAAAAAGTACTATAGACATCCTTCCTTGGTACTATTAAAGAACAAATTTAACATTAAGCACAATTTTTCTTTATTTCTAATTCACTCAAAACCACATTAGCTAACTTTTAAGTTGAAAAGTTTATTTTTTTAAGAACATTATAAGCAAAAAAGTAACATTCCATTTTCCGCCCTAGTACAGAAAACTTGAATTTTGAAATGCTTATTCTGTTTAAATTTGCATGTCACAGATATGACTCAAATTATATAAATATGCTTCAATTACTTAAGAAAAATTATGTTAGAAAAATCAAACTGCTTACCCTTATTTTATGTTACTAAATAAACAAACCAATTCTTTAATGTAATGAATGTAACAAAAATTGCATTCCAATTAATTTCAAAATTGTAATATTATCTTATAATACAATACTCATGTGTACACTGCCTGCCACTTTAATAAGGAATCACATTTTTTTAAATTTATCTCCTAAAGTTCAGAAAAAAATAATTTTTTGCGCAATCAAATTTCAAAGTATTGGCTTTAGATTCCTGAAGAAATAAAAAATATACATATTTTGTTATACTAAAATTATGCATTTATTTAAAGACATGTATTTCTGTGGTACTTTTTCGTGTGTCACTTGAATAAGGAATATTTTAAAACTAAGCAAACTGTAATTTATTTTTAAATTTTAGGTTATAAAAATGAAAGTTATTATCTTCTAGCATTTAATTAGTAATTAGTACTGCCACCATTTTTAGAATTAACCTCAAAAATACGATTTGGTATCGACTAGTATAATGACTCTTAAGTAATTTAGCGAAATTGAAATCCATGCTTCCGTTATTGCTTCCTTTAAGGATTCTATCGTCTCAAATTGTTTTCCTTCTTCATAAACTTTTCTTGCAAGCCAACCCCAGACATTTTCCATTGGCTTCAGGTCTGGTGAATATGGGGGCCAATCCAAAAGTTGAACATCTTGTTGATTAATCCATTGTTTTACTGCTCTGGCGGTATGAATCGGAGCGTTGTCGTGTAGGTACGTCCAAGATATGGGTCCAAAGAATTCATTAAATTTTGGAAATGCTTCCTCCAGAATGTTTTTGTAAGTCGTTGCAGTCATTTTGTTGGATACAAAAACCAATTCTATGGTACCATAATACGAAATGGCACCCCATACTATTATTCCGCCCTCTCGGCTGTATCGGCGGCTCAAAAATAATTCCTCCTTATTTAAGTCATGGAAGTAATAGTTATATTCGTCGGGACCATCAATATTATTTATTTTTTTTATCAGAAAATACAACTTTAAACCATTTGTCGGACCATGTCATTGTATTTTTGGCAAACTGTAGATGTTGTGATTTACGTTTTTCATTAAGTGGTGGTTTTTTGCAGTTTTCGTCGGACTATGTATGGGCACGACTTTAAAATACGGTGCACTGTTCTTAGACTGGCACTGATGCAATTCTAAGAATTTTTCGTCTTTCTTTTGGAGTTGTTGCCATTTTCTTCTGCACTTTCACGTATTTTCCATATCTTTCCACGTTATTTAAATAATTGTACACAACTGTCTTTCTTCTATTAATGTTTTTGACTATTTGGACCGGATTCTGACCCTGCGATTTCGAAATCAGAATTTTTTCTTTTTCAGAGTTATTAAGAGCTTTTCAACGTCCCATTTTGAATAAAAACTATTTAAAAACTATCAAAATAAAAATTCTCTAGCCGTTTATATTGAAAGAAATTCAAATCATAGCCTTCCTGATTAATATTAAAAGAATTCCTTATTCAAGTGACACACGAAATAGTTGCACAGAAATACATGTCTTTAAATAAATGCATAATTTTAGTATAACAAAATATGTATATTTTTATTTGTTCAGGAAACTAAAGCCAACACTATGAAATTTGGTTGCGCAAAAAATTATTTTTTTCTGAACTTTAGTTTAGGAGATATACATAATTAAAGTTAAAAAAATGTGATTCCTTATTCAAGTGGCAGGCAGTGTATATGTCAATAAAGTATAAAATTTTCGTTCGAATTTCCAAAATGTATCAAATTTGTATTTGTCATTTTTTGGTAAATTGCGAATACCATGTACATTTTATTTATGTGTTTACTGTTTTAAAAGATACATATGGAATCAAAAAAGTACAGTTTTACCCGTTTTTCTTAAAAGATGATAGATTTTAAAAAAAGTAGTAGACATCTATCCGCTTATTTTTTGAATGAATTACCTCTTTATCCTTTTTTACTCCCTAAATATTTGAATCCAGCCTTAGCGGTAATTTTTGGTGAGAGACCAACCTACGGTCCAAATTTCATCTCTCTAGTTTCAAACGTTTGGGCTGTGCGATGGTGAATCAGTCAGTAGCGTTACTCTTTTATATATGAGCCGTTTATTTTGAAAGTGGCCCCAAAGTCCCTTCATAAAAAAAATCGAATTAGTCATACAAATTTTATATTTTTATGTAATAGTTTTATTATAATTTAAGTTTTTTCTTTGTTAATTCAGAAATTTTAAAAGTTTTAATAATAAATAATTTTCATAATTTAATAAATAAAAAACTTCATAATTTTTGTGGATGAAATAGGTTACTTAAAAAAAATAAAATAAATAAAATAAATAAATAGATTACTCGACATTTCTATCTATAAGATATAAAAACAAATACAATATAAATACATATATACTTTACACGATTACTATGAATCTACATACTCAATTCTCGCATTAATGTACTATAAATAATAATAAAAAGAAAAACATTTATTTTCCATTACACCCAACGTAAATAATAATTAACATTTAATTTTGATTTTTTTTGGAATTTTAGAGTGTTAAATTCATTAGAATCGAAGAGCAAAGGTCAATTAAGTCAAGAATTAACTATAGAAAAACGTAAAAATGAAATATTGTTACGAAAACTGAGAGAAGCGCGAAAAACAATTAAAGCGTTTGAACAAAATGCAAAAGGTAATTAAAATACGAAACAATTAGAAAAAGTATATATACATTATAAACAATAATAATTATTATTCACCTATGTTTATAGCCCATCATTCAAAATTTAATAGTCCTCAAATGATGTCAGACCAACGTTGCCTACGTTCATATACACGCAAAAAACGTACACCGTGTCTGAATTCTAAATGGGAAAGTCTTCGTGATCGAAATAAAAATGTTATTAATAATCTAAAATATTAATTTGTTATTTCATTATAATTGTGAGTGTGTTTAATTTTATTTTTTGCTTTATTAGTACGTACGTTTTAAATCATTTAATTTAATTTCATTAAATATCATACATGTATTGTGAAATTTGTCAAACAAGCGTTATATCCATCATACATATTTTCCTCTATTTTTTTTCTTATTTTAAATATAAGTGCACCTATTTTCTTCGAGTTTTCGAATTCGGTTTATTATTATGTTTTTATTTTATTGTAATAATTCTTTTTATTAGAAAATTGTTTATTATAAAAATAAAATGTAATATCAATAAAATAAAAAATCCTGTAAATAAAAAATATATAATATTTTTTGAAAAGCAATACAGTATTTATATTTATTTCTTTATGCCTAACTTTGTTCATATTAATACTTTACAAGCATTTTATTCGTAACGAATCATTTTTGTCTTCTTTATTAATTCTCCCCTCCTTATTTTATATGTACTATTTGAATTATTTGTGTGTTATTTGTTAAGTATTTTTTTATAATATTAATAAAAAATTTAACAGTTATGTTGTGATTTTTATTTTTTATGAAACTTGTGAGTATATATTTACTATCAAAGAATACATTTACCATATTTAACGAGCTGTATACATACATACATACATATGTATATACATTAAAGTGCCCCATGAAAAAAGTTGCAAATGTACCCCTCTAGAAATGTCATTATATGGATCCCAAAAAATTACATCTCAATGTTTTAATGTCTACTTTTAAAACACCTCTTGGAATATGGATATCTTTCAATAGAATAAACAAAATTTTCATAATAAGAAAATTAACTTCAAAATATAATAGAGACATACTAACACTTGGAATATCCATTTAAATAATTTCTACATCTCTCTTTTCTTTCTCGAAATATTAAGATTTTATTAAAACAAGTATAATCGAACAACAGGGCCATCCTGCTCTATTACTGTCCCCTGTGATAATTCAATCAACTCTTAACATGAGAAATCACATTAAGCACGGAACAACAATCAAACGCTCAAAATAGGAAATCACACTCACCATGGAACAACAATCTAAAGCTCAACCAGTGTTACCACGGCAACTCATTAAAAAAAAATAATAATAACCAAAATTAAAATTTTGAAATTATGTAAACGTTGATATAATTTGTATATATTCAGATCTTAATAATTTGCTTTTAAATAAGTCGGTAATCCTCAAAAGATAAAAACATTTAAAATTTTACTGTTTAGAATAATGGTGCTTATAAAAATACTAAAAATTTCTTCCTTGTATGGAAAATTATAAATTTGTTAAATAATTAAACATTTCAAAATGGGATGTTTTTTTATTAATTAAAATATTTATATGAAAAAAACAATTCAAATGTTTGTGTTTAATAAAAAAAAAACCAAATGTTTTTCAAAAAACACGTATACGTAAACATAGTATTATACATACATTCGAAAGGTCTAATATTCGACCACACTTTTAAGCATTACTAACGTTATCTCGCTTGTAATGTTGGCTTCAAAGTTTTGAATAGTGCTATGTATCGAAAAAAACTTTTGACTTCATATAACTTCAAAGAAAGAAATCCAAAAGGTATAATATCAGACGTTATCTCGCGAATTATGCAAGTAATGGCTTCACAGTTTTGAATAGTGCTGTTTATCGAAAAAGACTTTTGACTTCATATAACTCCAAAGAAAGAAACCTAAATGCATAATATCAGACGATCTAGACAGCAAAAAATCATATTGATGTTCATTTTATTCTTAGTAAAGTACTTTAAATATATTTTACAAAAATTAAATTTTGGTTAAAGAAAAAATAACTAAAATGGAAAAGTCATAACTAATTTTGATTAAAAATAACCAAAACAGCAACACTGCGCCCAACGTAGGAAATCACACTCACCATGGAACAACAATCAAACACTCAATGTGGGAAATCATACTCACCACGGAACAACAATCAACATTCTAAAACTAAAAAACTAAAATTAATTTAATATAAAAGGGTACACTCACCAAAATATCCTTAATACTGTGATATTAGTAGTTTTCTTATTTAAATATTTAGATGTTAATTGCTATAATACTTTTCAGTAAATCCTCATAATATTGCAATTAATTGTTTTATAAAGGTTTCAATAAAGTCAAATTTATTATATACACTCGCCAAATATTTTACAGTCCATTAAAAAACTCATCCATTAAATATCCATTAACAAAACCATTTACAAATATATAAAATTACAATAGCAATTTACAAATTCTCCTTATCACTATCTGATGCAGATATATCATCCCTCTTCTCTTGAGCCATAACAAATTTATTTAAATCATACCATGGTTTAATTTTATCTGCAGCATGAACTTATTAAAATTTCCTTTAGTTTACTTGAGATGTTGTCGTTTCGGTTATTAAATAATGATCATTACCCAAAACTTTTTTAATAAAATAAGGGCTTTTCAATCTAGTTAATAACTTTTGATTGTCCTGTAGATTTAATCAGTACCAAGTCACCTCCGAACACTATTTTGGTAAACGATGTTAGCTTCTCTCATTCCTTCATTATCAATGCGATTTTTAAAAATTTTCTTTAATTCTTCCAACGGTATATCATCTTCTTCTTTAATCTCCTCATGGAGATCTATACTTGATTTTCTAAAAAAAATTCATGGCGTAAACATGAAAAGTAATCGTTGGGGAGTTTCTCTAGTAATCTTATGTTCAATACTATTAATTCCCCACTGAATGGCTAATTCATGCTGCTCCCAATCTACCATCATCATTCTCTGTCGTACTGCACATTACAACATTTACTGTTCGGAAATATCGTTCAGCTTGTTCCTTTGCCCTGGGTATTTTAACAGCAGTAAGGATATGTTTAATGTCATTTTCTACACAACACGATTTAAGAATGTTAGATGTGAATGATGTACCATTATCACTTATTATTTGAGACGGAATACTAAAAAACTGAGATAAATCCAAAAGAGTTTGAACAACAGCCTTCGCGGTGGTATTACGTACAGGACGCAGAATTATAAATGTTGAATAAGAGTCAGTGATTCCTAACATATATTAATTTCCTTTTTTCGATTTTGGATATGGATCTACGTGGTCAATATGAACAGTATAAAAAGGAATTGCTTGTTTTTTTATTGGATACATATTAAAATTCGATGCCACTATGACCAACATCATCATGAGAAACTTAATCACTCTCCATCTTAGACCATTCGGTACAACGAAACGCATTCCATATTTAATTTTCTTAAATAACTTTTTATTTTTCAAAACATATTCCTTTTCTAAACTTTTTCGTATATTATCATTTTGACCATGTTTAGGTTTTTTTATAATCTCTTTTATTGAAATATCTTGTCGTTGTAAAGTAGCTATCCAATCAGATTCATTCATACTATCAACATGTCGCACCCAGCTACATCAGTTTCACAAGCCTCCTCATAAGGATTTCGACTAAAAGCATCTGCATGTAACATTGGATACCTGGTCTATGAATAAATTCAAAATTAAATTCCTGTATATAAGCCACCACCTTTCAATTCGTGGAATTATATTCTGTTTCCTGGCTGTAACCTTGAGTGAATTACAATCTGTTATAACCTTGAAATGTTTTCCCAGCAAATAGAAACAAAAACGTTCCATGCTTTCAACTGCAGCAATAGCTTCTAACTCATAACTATGAAATTTTTGTTCAAGGCTACCGGTTTTTGTACTAAATTATGCTACACAGGTCATTTAAGTCCGAAAGAACATAACTGTATTAAAACTCCAGCTAAACCAGTTTGACAGGCATCTATATGTAATTCGTGATCTTGATCTGGGTTAAAAGAATGTTCAATTATATTATATTTTAAGAGTTTAGATACAATATTTTATAATTTTTCACGTAAATGATATGGTACGCGAATTGATATTTAATTTACAATTCTTTACTATAATATTCATTTCAATTTCATTAGTTTTTCCCAAATCTGATAAATTATCCGCGAAACAGTTTTTATATTTTTCAATTAAGCTAAACATTTTTTCTCCTTTCCTTTGATATAAATTATTTTAAATTTTTAAAACTGAAAAAATTTAACGACGTATTCGTGAATATTATTATTTACTCTAATAATTTTAACACTGTTATGATCCAAGAAATTTTGGTCAATAATCATGTCACCTTCTTAGTCACTGTTATTAAACACCAATATTTCTATAGAAAGAGTAACACTTTGAATTTTCAACGTCTTAATAATTTTTCCAACTGCATATATTACCTTGCCCCCAAAACCAATACGTTTAGTATTACAATTTTCAAATTCCCAATCAATCCTTTTTATTATGTCAATTTTTATGGTTGAACATTCACTACCAAAATCACAGAACTCCTCAATATTCTGTCCATCAAAAAAAAGCATTTTGGGTTAAGAAGCTATTTCTTACTTAAAAGATACTCGAGAGACTTTAGAAGTCAAATAGTTCCGAGATGATTCTTCGGGCCTTTTACGAGGTTTCTTACAATCTGTCGAAAAATAGCAACTTGTTGATAATTATAACAGGTGATATAATATTTGAAGTTTTGCATTGGATAGCGGACGAATTTCTATCGTTTCGAGTAGATAAATTTCTATCAAATAGAGTAGATGTGTTATAGTTTTTACTTAAAAATAATTCACGGTTTCTTTGCTGCTAGAAAATACATAAATGAGACTTAATTTGGCACAATAAATCTAGTAAAGTTTTACATTGCGAAATTTAACCAATTTTTCGAGGTCCTTAAAATAGGCATTTGTTTGGTCAATAATTTCATCGTTGGATCTGAATCTCTTTCCACCGAGCCATTTCTTTAGGTTTGGAAATAGAAAGTAGTCAATAAATCCGAAGAATATGGCGGATGAGGTATCAATTCGTAGCCAAATTCATAGAGTTTTGCCATTGAGACTGTACACGTTTGCACCCGTGCATTATCTTGATGAAATAGAACTTTTTTCTTGGCCATATGGGGTCGTTTTCTTTTTAAATCCTCATTAAATCGGTCTAATAAGTTGGCATATTACTCGCCGTTTATTGTTTTTCCCTTTTGAAGGTAATCGATGTGGATTATCCCACGTGCATCCCAAAAAACTGTTGCCATCACCTTATTGGCCAACAAACTTACCTTGGCCTTCTTCGGAGCAGGTTCACCCGGAAAAACCCATTGTTTAGACTGCTGTTTGGTGTCCGGAGTACAGTAATGGATCCATGTTTCATCCACAGTTACAAAATGCCGCAAAAACTCATTCTTATCGCGGTTAAACAACTCCAAACAATCCTTTGAAGTTATCACACGTTTACGTTTATGGTTAATTGAGAGCAAACGCGGCACCCATCTTGCAGACAACTTTCTTAAACCCAATCGAAATCACACTGCCATATGAAATGCCTATGGCATCAACAATCTCACGCACTTTTACTCTTCGGTCGATCAACACCATATCGTGGATTTTTTCGAAATTTTCAGGTGTACTGACCTCAATTGGCCGTCCAGAACGTTCAGCGTCATTTGTACTTGTGCGACCACAAGGGAAGTCAGTAAACCACGACATTTGCACAAAATTTGACAGTAGTCTATTAACAGGTGGTACTTGATGGGAATAATGTTACATTTCATATAACTACGAAGGAAGTTCGAAAAGTCACAGACTTATTGATCCGCCCTCGTAGAACACAACGTAATGATTTTTTGTTTTATATTCATACTCAATTGTTAAGCTTCGTTAACATTCGTGTGGTGTATGTGAAAATGCCGAAATCACTCGGCTATGGGCGTCTTTGCCTGATTTACACATGCAAATGCATCCTTTAACAAATCCTTAAAATCATCCTAAGACAAATTTTCTTCCTTGATAGATAAAAACCACGAGCATAGACAACTGTAGTCTTGTAATCCCATTTAAAAATGTGTTTCACTCTTTTCACATTTGCAATCCAATCACGAGCAGACATTGGGTTAGGAAGTGATTGACTGAACCCAGGAATCAATCGTTTACATTCTCCAATACCGCACAATAATACTCCTGATGAACTTGGAATGGTTGAAATATCTTCAATTGTTGTTGATTCAGAAGTATTGTCACACACTATTACGTTTTTTTTTTGACATTTTATTACAATTTTGCTTTTTAAATTTTATTATTATTATTTTTTTTTTTTATTCCACTTCTAATTTTTTGTATTATATGTAACACGCCCTACGTTATCTATTGTGAGTAGTTTCACAAGTATAACCTAACATATATTTCCGACATTTTTAAATACATAGTTGGTTTAATGTACCATTGAAAAGGTCTATTCTGATACTATTGAAGATTGCAAATAGTAACCCTTTAAAGGCAAAAGAGCCAATTTTATATATTTGGTTCCCAAAAGGCTAAATCAGCGATTTTTGCAAATAAGTTGTATGGAAGTATTTATTGTACTTATATATCAATTAATTTATAAAAAAAATGTGATAAATTCTTTCAAAATTGCGTTAATAATCGATTAAAAGAGAGTCTTTGAAATTTAGTCGCTGTTTTACATGAATTCGTAGCTTTTTTGATAAATGTATGCTTCTGGCGATATTTATTAACCAAATAATTTTTTTTTGCCATAAAAATATCAACCTATTATGGGCCAGTGATCGCAAAATATTACTTTAAATAATGCATATCGTTCATTTGCTGAAACAATGTCATAACTCAAAAATACTATTTTTCAGTAGACGCTATTTTAGTTTTAAGTTTTTAAAAAATTTTAATGAATATGATATTATGGTCAAATTTAATCACTTTTCTAGATAATTTTACTATGTTGACTACACAATAGACGAAAAACAACTAAAATAATAAGTTGTTGCAAGTAATAAAGTAACATAATGGTTGTGTAATTAGGGCAAAATAATTTTATCGCGATCCTGCTTCTAATATAAAAAATTCGTACACAAGACTTTGTCAGTTAATAAAGCAAATTATTTACTATGCATTAGTGATGTTAACTCGAAATTTTAGTTTTTTGAGTTATGGCGATGTTGCGGCAAATGAGGATATATATAGTATTGAATAAGTCCTTTTCAATGATTTCCAAAATATTCAAACTTTAATGAAATAGTATTTAAAAAAATCATATAACATTTTACTAAAACCTTAATTTCATTATATGTTATAATTTTTTTGGTCAAAAGTTAAAAACTATGTACACTGTTGATCGAAAACCATATTTTTGGAGGTATGGAGCTGACGGGAGAGAAATAATTAAACCGAAATATTTTGGGGATTTCTTTATAACATATCAATCTCTAATTTTAGGTGGGTACATTTGCACCATTTTTGGTTCCCATACAAATCGATGCATTTTAATATACATAAGTATTTTGTCAATCAAAGGTTCGAAAGGCTTAATTCTTTAATTTAGTGTTAAAAATCGAATTAAATTTGATATCTTAGTCATTCCTTTAAGACCCAGTAGATTAAAGCCTTTGTTAGCCGAGCGGTTGTATGAGACGTTACATCACATTAACGTTAAAAAAATATACATTAACATACAAATTATGTAACTGTTGCAACTACAACCAGCAAAAATAGAAAATAAAACGAGCAAGTGCTTCCAAAAAAGAACTTTTTCAAAATTTCAAAATTAGAACCTAGTTCATATTTTGCGCTTTTTTGTAAGTTAATAAAATTACTTCCAAAAAATTTAAAATAAATGTATTTTTAGCTGGAAAAAGGTAAATAATTTCTAAGAAAATAAAAGTTTCACAAATTGAGAAATGAACAAGAAGCATAAAAAAGAACAAGCATGAATTAAAAAAAGAACTTCTGCAGCTCTTTTTCAGCACTAAGAACTTCCTTCCAATGACAACACAATGTTAAAATCATGACTTTTTCTGTTCTTTTTTGCTAGGAATACTTACAACAGATGTATTCTGAATCAGCTGCATAGAAGCGTCACACAAGCGGTCAACTAGGCTTAAATGTAATTTAACAATTAGATTAGTTAATATAAAATTTAATCCAATTCGTGTTACGAACCTATTTTTCTTTCTCTTTGAGTTCATGTGTCCCGCCAGCTCTGCAGCACTCTCACAGGGTGTGTTCTCAACCCTTGAGTTGACCGTGGTTCGTAGACAAGTAAAAATCTATAAAAACAAGAACTATCACAAAAAAAAAACGTACTTACTTTAGGATGGATTACCAAACAATTTTCAGATTTTTTTTTCGATTTTTAAACCGATTTTCGATTTTCTGAAGCCTCTATAGCTAAGCTAGAGAATAAATATTTTTCTAAAATTTCGTTTTTTTAAATAACCATATCGGTCCATAAACCACCGAGTTATAGGCAAAAATTTTAAAAAAATATTAAAAATATACACACACAAACATATAAAAACATTGCAATAACTTTCAGTGTTGTTTTTTGTATGTATCCATGCATGTATGTATGTGTGTATGTATGCATGTATGTATACATAATTATTTTTTATGAATGTAAGGACACTTTTAGTTTGGAAATAGAAGTATTGCAATGACTCACTACCCTGCCAGCAATTAGGTGATAGTTTTATCCACTATCAGAAAAATGACTCTTTCTAGTATTCTCAAGTTGTTATTTTACTGTTAGTAAACAATTTTACAAAAACAAATAACATTAATTTCGATTTTTGATCTACATATTCTATATTTCTTACTAACTAAAATATCGAAAGAGTCACTTATAAGTTAGTTTTTGGATAAATATAAAATTACCAAAAACTGTCTCCCATTAGTGTTTTCAAGATGTTATTTTCCTGATAGAAAAAAATTTTACAAAAACAAACAACATTAATTTCGATTTTCGACCTTCCGAAAATAAAAAACCATTAAATTAAAAGCAAAAAATGTGAAGAAGTCGATGGCACTTAGTTGGCGTGCTACTTTCAAAGGCAAGCAATCGATTTTTTAAAAAGTTTAAGAAAGAATTAAAAAAAAGTGTGATAAAGTGAGATAAAAATAATATATATATATATATATATATATATATATATATATATATATATAATATAATGAAGACAAAATGAAAACAATATTGTGAAAAAAATTTTTTAAATTTTAAATTAAATTAATTAAAAAATAAATATTATTCAGCGAAAATTCATTTTGAAGGCAACAAATAAATTTGGATTTATTATTTCTTGCTTTTAATAATATAAATATAAAATTTCGAACTAAATTGCGTTTCGCTCATAAAAATATGTATATTTTTCTTTGTGAAAGTGAACCCATATATGCATGTTCATCAAACCTTTCAACTAAATTTTTAAAGTTGCTAGGCTCTTCGAAATCAAAAATATTCTGTTACAATTTATCAAAATATATCTATAATTTTTTTTTACTAAGTAAGTTGTTTTAATTTTCCCTAACACTAACCCTAAATGACTTTATTCGTCACACAAAAAAAAGCAGTCAATAGTGTCATTAAAAAAGTATCCAAACTGCGATACAGTTTTGTCCGAAAGATGACTCCTCTTCGATAGGAAAATAACTTCTTTTTCTTTTACTATTTCAAAATAAATATGGATACTATTTAGTCAAAGTTTGGATAGTAATGGTGATAGTATTAAATAAGAATTTCGACAGAAATAGTGACTTTTTCTGCTCCTCAAAATGACTCCAATTTGACACATAAAAAAAGCACTTAATAGTGTCATTAAAAAAGTATTAGAACTGCTGCACACTTCTTCCCGCACGGTGACTCTTCTTGGATAAGAAAATGATATCATATTCGACTGTTAAAAACAACTTGTGGTTACTCTTTAGTGCAAATTTGGATAGAATATGTTGGCAGGATATTTTTGTATAAGCATGTACATACAAACATGTGTAAATAAATTTAGTAGTCATCGAAAGCCGTCTGTGGTGTTGTTGTTGTTTTTTTAATAATTGCAACAACTTGCTATGATTTGTGTTTACATTATAGTTTGCAAAAAAAAAAAAAGAATTATTTTTGTAAGTATAAATGTGAAAATATGAACGCATACTTTAAGGCATAAATTTTATTATTTCTCGGTAAGATGGTGAAGGGTATAAAAGCTTCAGCATAGCCGAATGTAGCGCTTTAATTTGTGATTTTTTATTCTTTTTAACTCGAAACATACACACATAAACAGACACCTGTCAAACATACACATGGTATACGATTCAATGGACGCCGGTATGGTTGAAATTTTACTAATATTTTACTATTTCTTTTATTTTCAGGAATTTAGGTTATAACAACTACATCGAGGATATGGTAAATATGTATCGTTATTAATAATATGTTATTTCCTTCTTTTTTTCAGCAAAAACTAAAAAGCAAAAAAAAAAAACAAAACATGAATAAAGAAAATACTGTTACGTTTTTACCTTTTAAAAACGGTGGTTTATTTCCTTTAAATAACTCGTATACTTTGATTGCAAATAAAAGCAGTTAGTAGTTTAAAAGTTATAACGACTCTTTATTTTATTTAAAATGTACAACAACAGTTTAAATAGTCACTTGTGTTCTAATATACACACACACAATTAAATTACACACTTTATACAACACACTTTAATAATGTACAAGAATATACAGCCAAGGTAGTTAATTTGTCTTTACTTAACGATGTTTCCAATTAGACTGACCCCATGATGTTCTCACGCCCAATTTATATACACTGCATTATCTCGTAGATGTTTCTCGAAAGCTCTATTTTTTGAATAATGTTCGGACAAACTAGAGCTTTCGATGTTAATGTTAGCAACATAAACATAAACAGAAAGGTCGAGAAGCATTATTTATATTTATATTTGAATTTAAGTACAATTTCGTAACACTGCCCCCCGCTTAAGCTAGTCGTTCTAGATGTACGACCTTCATTTTAAATCTCGGCCTCTTTTCTTACTGTATTATATACACCACGCCGTTTAATTCCTTAATCACCTTGTACGGTCCATCCCAATGGGTTTGTAGTTTGGGGACAGTCCTTTCTTACGTTGTGGGTTATACAACAAAAAAATAAGCTGGCCTTCGTTAAATCCTTCAGTATTCGCTGCTCGATCGTATCTGGCTTTTATTTTGTTGCAGGTCATTTTTATTCGTCTGCGTACGGATTCATGAAGTTCGTTTAGGTCATCTTGCTCTTGGTAAGTGTTTTCATTATTTGTTGATGAGGGCCTAACGAGGGCTTTTGCTGTTACAAGATCACTTGTTATTTCTGCTGATTCTATAACCCACAAACTGTTGTCCTCACAATCTCCCTCCGTACGAACCCATACTAAAGTTTCTGACTGTGGTGGTATTTGCAGATTCTCGACGGTAACTAGCTTTCTTACTTGAGTCCTATTTTCATATCCGACGTCAAGGGGTATCTCCACATTTCGCCAAATCATGGCTTTTTGTTCCATATCCAAAGTAATGCCGTGACTAATCATGAAATCAGTATCAATGATAACTTCGTCCACAATGTCGGCAACAATAAATACATGTTTAACGCTAACGTTGGTAATGGTTAATTTCACATTTACTTTACCATAGACAGTGACCGGCTCCCCAGTAGCTGTGCGCAGACTTGCCCCACATAATTGTTCAACTGTTTTCTTGACTAAATATGGCCTGACGATAGACTGATGTACCCAGAAGCAGTAAGATTGCTATTTTTCTGCTGTATTACGGATATGGAGATTGTGGGGCCCTCAGATGTGGGAGCTAGCTCTTACCCCATAGTACTAGCTCCTTTTAGTTTAAAGGTGATTCTTGTGATGATTGATGATTTGACTGCTGGTTGTTTCTTTGAGGCGAGGCAGATCTGGTTCGTTTTCTTGGTGCTTTGCAGTTTCGCTGAATATGACCCGATTTACCGCAGTTATAACATTTTACTCTAACTTTACTTTTATTCTCATTAAACGCCCCCAAAACCTTTTTTAATTTGCCGACTATATTTCTCTCATTATCAGCAATAACTTCGACATTTCTCATTTTGCATATTTGCGGCTTTGAAATTATTTTCGCCGTTTCTTGTGCCAGTGCGAATGAGACGTTTTCAGCAAATAATGGTTTAGGTGTGACATAAACCGCGTGTTTTATTTCAGGATCGCAAATGCCATTAACAAATGAGTCTATCTATATATGGTCCAAAAACGGGCTGTTTTCCCCTGGTTAAGTAAGCTGCAGCAAACGCTCGATTTCCAACGCAAAATCTTGTAGTGTCTCATTGGGCTTCTGCACTCTACCGCGCAATTCCATTCGGTATAATTCCTTTTTATGTTCACCACCGTACTTACGTTGTAGCGCCTCTATTATGTCATCATAACTATTTCTGTTACACGCTGGCACGCTTTCAAGAACTACTGTTGCATTTCTTTTTAAGGCCGATATCAACTCTATAGCTTTTTCATCGTCGTTCCACATGTTTCTTGAACACATTAAATGGTGTGGTACCATCAAAACTAGGGGCCTTTACTCTACTGGAGGATTCTGGAATAATTCGCAACCGTCCATTTTGGCGTTGAGGATTATTCATCTTTATTTCTAGATCATGTAGTTTTTTATCAACACCTTTGGCTATTTCATTCTCTAAATCAAACAGGCAGCTCTCTAAGTCGGACAGCTTTTTATAATTTTATCAACGACTTTGGCTTGTATATCTAGGCAGCTCTCTAAGTCGGACACCTTTGTCTCAATGCTATCCACTCTGCTGTTTATAACTTCCGAAATTTTCTCGCTCTAGAAGTTTCTTTGGCTTCTTTAACTTCAGCAAGAAGTTTCTCGTCATTGACCCTAGAAGTTTCTTGAACTTCTGCAAGAAGTTTCTCGTTATTTACTTTAGAAGTTTCTTGAAATTTCATTTCCATTATTTTATTCTCTTCTTTAACTTCCGCAAGAAGTTTCTCGTTATTTACTTTAGAAGTTTCCTGAACTGCATGTTGTTGCATTTTTTCTTATACTCGAATTCATAAGCTCCGATGTCAATATCACGCCGTTTGAATTCATCTATCAGCCTCTTTTGTAATTCTGCTTTATTACCAGCTGTAGGTATCTCCAACTTATTCAATTCTCTCTTGAGTTGCTCCACTTTTAGCTCTTCAAACTTCATGACGGCTTATTATTTTGCAATCCCACTTCTGACACCAATTGTTACGTTTTTACCTTTTAAAAACGGTGGTTTATTTCCTTTAAATAACCCGTACACTTTGATTGTAAATAAAAGCAGTTTAGTAGTTTAAAAGTTGTAACGACTTTTTATTTTATTTAAAAATGTACAACAATAACAGTTTAAATAGTTACTATGTGTTCTAGTACACACGTACTTAAATTGCACACTTTATACAACACACAGACTAACTTAATGGTGTTCTCACGGCCAATTTATATACACTGCACTGCCATCTAGATGCTTCTCGAAAGCTCTATCTCTTTCTACAATGTTCTTAACGGACAAACTAGTATATTCAAATTTTAGAGCTTTCGGTGTTAATGTTAGCAGTTTCAACATTTTGTGTTGCCATACTTACAAACAATGGCGAATGCTTTTTATTCAATGTTGTGTTTACAACCATTTTAATAATTTCTACAGATATGCTGTTAACATAAACAGAAAGGTCTAGAAGCATTGAGAATGGTTAAGAAGCATTATTTAATTTTAAACTAGCCGTTAAATCCGTTATATTTGAATTTAAGTACAATTTCGTAACAATATTATCTCCTTCTACTTGTGTCATTTCATCCATTGATAGGTAGGTCACTGCTATCAAAATTACTTGTCTCTGGGTATAGGAGTGAAGACGCTGCCCTTTTTAATCTAACCTAACGTTGATAGTTAGCAAAAAAAACGATACTTACCCGGCTTGGTATCATTTATTATTCAAATAAAAGTTGCACAAATAAATAACCATAATTGTATTTTTGTTCATAAATTAGCAGCACTTTTATCGACGTTAAAGTTAACATGTATAATTCTACACGTTAACTCCTAACGTATACAAATTTAAATTTTGTATGAAATTGTCTATGAACGCTAGCAACAAAACACAGCTTACATCAAAAAATATCTTTTTTTTTTTGAGCCGGAAAAAACTAGTGCATAAAATTCTGGTTTTAAAAATTATACCAATAATTTTAAGGCACTAATTTTTTCGTGCTCACTTAATAGTTCATTTAACTTCAACAATTTAAAGAGAATTTTCTAAGTTAAATAAGCTACTTGTCATTTTTATTGCATTTAGCAACTTATATTTAGTTATGTAATTTTTATTACTTTTTTATTTTTTTGAGCTCTTTTTCTGAATGAAATGACATAGAAACTTAAATAAATTACTGTTTTAAAAGAAATCGGTTAACCGATCAGTTTCTTTCATTTTTTCACAGTTAAAGTTATCAAGCAAGCATATTTTTGGCATAATTTTTGCGTTAAATATATTTTGAAATGAAAAATTAGTAATTAAAATATTTTAGAGAACTGAAAAAATGTTAACTACTAAATACAAAAGCAAATATAAAATATGTACATGTGAAAAAAAAATAATAATATAAAACTGCAGGAAATATTTATAATAACATGCACACACATATATGATTTTTTGTATTTTTTATTACAAATTATGTTGATGAAATATTTTAAATATTAAAAAATTAAATATCTTGCAATTTCTTGAATATTTTAGTAGTAATTCTAATCCATAATTCTTCTTATTAAATAGTTTAAGGGTATGAATGATTATCTTTAAATATAGCCTATGCCTTTCGTACTATACATCTTTTATCAGCTTTAATCTTGCTGACTGACTTATGCTTCAAAAAAGAATGGCAAGACGAGTAAAATGATGTGTGTTTCATTGTTGCGGTTAACACAAAATTTTCTTGTACAACACACAGTTCAATATTTTTACATTTTTTTGGATTATTAACGTGTTCATCAACTCGTACTCTTTTCCAATCCAAGCCTTTTTTTATATGAAAGTCTAAATTTTATTTTATAAGACACCAGTTTAGCGGATACGATCGGCCCGACTGCAGTTTTATGATTCAAAATGACACACTCAAAATATTTAGTGGTTAAACACATCGTATGATGAATTCAACATCTGATCTTAACAATTTGTTCTCCTACAAAACTAAAGACATTATTGGTTGGTATGTATTTTATTTTTATTATATTTTTTTTTTATTTTATTTCTATTAATTGGTTGACATAAACATTAATAAATCGAAATTTATTCGAAAAGTACTCTATTATGTATTAAAAGTATTTGCAATTGCAGTTGATGTAAGTAATTTGTTATACATCAATATTTCACGGGTATATTTGTTATTTTGTTTTAATAAATTATTACATATGTATGTATATAGATATAAGTATTTCTGGATGTTAATTTTGCAGTCCAACTTTGATTTATAATTATTTTTAAACCAAAATGTCGTGGTTAAATGAATACACAATGGACTTTGTTGTTTAAGGTTTATTTCAATTAATGGTTGAATTTGGTTGATGATATTTAACGTGGAGTTGTTATATGCTGCTGTTGAGAACATAGAAAAAGTGTCCCAGCGTTATCGAGGCAACATAGGTCGTGACAAACGTGGCTGTTAGATTTAGATAAGGTTGGCAGATCGGGTTATTTTTATATGTGGAGGATGCTAGAAAAGTTCTTAAGATCAATTTTTTTAATAAAAGAAAAACAAAAAATATTAAAAACAAAAAACACATTTTGAAATAAATGTATAAAAAATGAAAATAATATACTACAAAAATTGTGGAGAACAAGAAAAAAATCTTTTTTTAGAAATTAGAAGAACTTAATATTTGTAATAGAACAATAAGAAAATATTAATTGAAATATTTTTATCATAAATCGAAAACATAAGAAATTAAATAATTTAGAAAAAATTTCAAATAATGTTATTTATATGTAAGATGTATGTTAGTTTGTCTGTTTGTCTCTCCGCATAAAATAAAAATATTTCAAGAAATATGACTTATTGTTTAACAGTTAAGTAGAATAGAATTTTGCAGAATGTTTGCTTTACATTTGCAAATTGTAGCAAAATGTATGTATGTTTATACATGGGCGAATATAATTGTTGACTTTTTGTTTTTATATCGCAATTATTATTGAAAGGTTTAGACTATGTATATCTTCCTCTAAAGATGGGAAAAATACGATGTACTTGTATGTGTGCATCAGCCTAAAAAACCATATTTAATAATTATACAACATCAAGAGGAAATTTGATGATTAAATGTGATCTGCAATAAAAATTTATACCGCCACCTTAATAACGACGTCGATCACGGCTACGTGAGCGTCGTCTATCACTGGATCTGTTGCTGCGACGATGGTCTCTATCCCTGTCACGATCACTTTGTCGGTTTCGTTCCCTTTCACGTTCTTTTTCACGTTCCAGCTCCCGTTGCTTAAGACGTTGTTTTTGTTCTTCTAAACGTTTTTGACGGAATGCTTCCTTTTCAGCAATCTGATTAAAAAATATACAAACATAAACAACTTTTAAATTTAAAATTTAAAATGCTTTTTAAATCAAATTTTTTAATGGAAATTTTCTTTCTAAAATGTATTTTAAATTTAAAATTGGTTTGTGAATACGGAAGTTAATAACTAACCTGTTCCGGTGTTAATGGTAGCCAATAAATACAAGGCGTAGCTTTAGTCTTACGAAATAGATCGTCTAATAATCTTAACGGGGGGTCTTCCTTTTTCTTTTGCTTGCGCACTAAAATTGAGAATGAATAGAGAAAAATATATAAGATTTTAGTTGTCAAAATACCTGGAGATAAGCTGTTACTTCGAACATCCCTTTCACGTCTTTGTCTACGATCTTTTTCCCGATCAATTCTATCATTTTCTCGGTTTCTGGACATATTGCGATCTCTGCTACGATCCCGACTGCGATCACGGCTTCGATCACGGCTACGTTCCCGCCGTCTATCTGCATCCCTGGTTACCTTGTCACGATCCAAATTCTCCTTCTTGCCAACATCCCATTCGCGCACTGGTCGAGAGCCCTATGTAAAAATATAATAACTATTAATCATAACACTATAGAACATTTTAATGGAAATCTATGAATTGGGCTACGAACAACTACTCATATTCTCGACTTAGCACGCAGTGACTATTTTCTATCTCTAAATTTAAAGAAATGGCTCGGCATTATTGAACAAACAAATTCTATTATTTGAAAGGAATAACAAAGTGTATGGACTTAATAAAATATTGACTATTGAAAAATATATTTTGTCGAAAATTACGAACTATTGGTCCGACCTTTCATACAAAAACTAGTTTATACCTAAGGTAGAACTTATTTTCGGTATGCAATATTTTCCGAAAATCCAATTCCCTTATTAACAATCTAATAAAAATATTAGTAGAAACGTTTAACGATTGTAACTAATAAAATTCTGAACATTTTGAGATCTATAAATTAAATAAATACCTTTCAAACTTTTTTCAAATACACTCAAAATACTTTTTATGCGATAGATTCGTTTCAAACAATATCGCATAAAAGGACTCAGTTCACATACAAAAGTGGTAGATAAATACATTCTATTTAATTCAAAATCCGCATAACTTTAAAATACAGTACAAAAATTCAAACAAAATCTCTTAAAAAAATTTTGATCGGATAGAAATGAGTATTAAGAAATCAGATTATTTATATGATACAAGTATAAATTCAGAACAATAATAATCTATAAAAACATAAAAAGGGAAACAAAAGGTTATTCAGTATATATTTCAAAAAAAAAAAAAAAAAAAAAAAAAAAACATTATTAAAATCTTCGCATCCGATGAAAAACCAAAAAACTCCTTATGATTTTCATCCTTAGAAGAAATAATATAAAGTTATAACTATGCGGAAGAATATAAAGTTATAACCGCCATAGATTACTGTAGTCCCTGTTGTTTTAAAGAAGTTGGACTTTTTAATTTGTACATACAACGTATGAACTTTTTGAAAAAATTAAATACCCACGGAATTTTTTTATTTTCCTCAATAAATAATTGTTATTTTTTTTTTTTTTTAAATTTATTGAAAAATTGTTGACGCACTCTGTTCAAGTTTAATGAGAGAATTACACCAAGAGATTATTCATTCGTAAAATTAAATGTGGGGTTTTGTTAATAATATTTATATAAAAAATACTTAAAAACAATGTTATTAAAAAATTAATCGATACAAATATTTTTAAAGAATATGATTTATTTCTCATTGAAAAATCAATGAATAATGCAGATTTTATAAAAACGAAAATTCGATTTTAAAAACCGCATAACTTCAAATTCGTATAAAAAATCCGCATAAAAGTGGTTTGAGTGTACTTTTTAACAATTTAAAAATAGTATAGACCCGGTTTTTCTAAAAAAAAAAAAAAAAAAAAAAAAACTGACAAATAAAATAACCAACAAAAAATAACACTTAAATATAAAAGTAAATCTCTTGTGAGTTTTTTTTCTCATGAAATTCTTTCCAGCAAAAATATTTTTAAATAAAAGATGAAGCTATAAATAAATGTAAATCATTTTACTGTAGCATTTTTTCTGCAGATTATTATAGTGTATCATTTTATATGTAAATTAATTGGTAACAAGTTTTTTTTTTAACTTTTTTTTGGTATGCCTTCTGAAAAAAAAAATGTAAAGTAATAAAAATAAAGTTGGAAGCTGTGCCGAGAACCTGAATAGCTAGTTAGTGGTTAAAGAAAAAAGTCGTTAACAACTTCCCCTCCGACGCCAGTAGTTCATCTTCCCTGGGTACTTGAGTTACCCCTTACCCATCTAAACTAACCTAAAGTTAATAAAAAATTTTAATATTTATTGATTACTAATGGTGCCTTCTTAAACTTAATTTTGACTTCGTTCCAAGTCAATTTACTTTAACGACAAAATCCTCAAGCAGGTAAATATACTGTGTAGTAGAATTAGTACTAATGTATTTTTATACACTTTTGGACTTAATTATTTCATTAAAACTAAAGTAGCATCACACATCTTGTTACAAAGAAAACTTTTTTTTGTAAATTCTTACTAATTTTCAGTACGATACTATTCAGGACCATTTTCTTGATTGTTTTATTATTAAAAATTATATCTAGGAGGATGAAAAAAGTCAGCAATTACTTACATATGTTTTGTAGACTAATACAAAACATTAGACAATTATTTTTTCATTATTGAGGAACTTCGATTATTTTTGGCCTTAGAGTTCTTCTTTCTTAAATCGTTTTAATAAAATCCTTTTATTTGACTAATAATGGACTTTGAAAAAATTACAAAACGAGCCATTACATGTAGTGTTGCCAGAAAAATGTTGCCTCATTTCCCCAAACCCGAAGCTCAAAATGTAAATTCCCAATATTGTCTCCAAAATGTTTTTTTATAGAATTAAGTATACAATTACAATTTTTTATAAAAAATAATATCTTTTTTAAACAGAAAATGTATTAAAGATTTTCTATAAATTGCTAATAATCATTAAAAATATTTTATAAAGAGAAATTTGACGAACATTATTTTTTTAAGAAACTTTCCATAAAAAGAAATTTTGTCGAATGTTCCCAATAAAATAAAGTTTAACAATAATCCCATATAAAAAGAAAACTTGCCAAAAATTCCAAAATTCGATATTTAATGCAAATTTTCTATAATAAAAACATTTGTCGAAATTTTCTTAAAAAAGATAATTTACCAAAAATTTTCTATAAACAGATAATGGTAAAAAAGTTTGCCATAAAAGAAAATATATGGAAAATTTCGTATAAAAAGAAAATTTATCGAATTTTTCTATAAATTGAAAACCGAAAGACATGTAAGCTTAATGTTATGAATGAGTTGAAGAGACTGTTTCATAAATAATTATTTTTGTAGTTTTTATTTTGTTTTCGAAAAAAATGAATTGAAAATGGTTTTTGATTTGTATGGAAAAAAAACGTATTTTTTTCATTCAAAAACCGAATGAAGCCAAAAACTACTAGCTTTCGTTCGGTGTAATCGGTATATAAACAACAACAAATAATAATAATTGGCATTAATTTTTTATAAATAGAATATTCAACGAAAAATGTTTACATTTTAAATTCATCGGAATTATCTAAAAAATTTAAAACATCGAACCTTTTCCTTAAAAACTAAAATTTATTTCTTGCATACATTTGTTGAAGAAAAATGTTAAATATTGCAACCGCTATTGTAATTGCTGTGGCCAATGAAAATATTATAAAACAAGTAAGAAAGATATAGTCGATCAAGCCCGACCACATATACCCCACACCATTGTGCATGTTCATCATTCCCGAAAGTGGGCTTATATAGGAGCTATGGTAAATTATGTAGCGATCCTCATAAAATTTGTCACTATGATTTCTACTTATATAAAACTTATTTGTGTCGAATATAAACCTGATGCTAACATGTACATATACATGTTTATACACGTTAAAGTGATTTTCGGAAGAGGGTTTTATATGGGAGCTGTGGTCAATTACGGACCGATCTTCATGAAATTTGGCACAAAGATTGATACTTATACAAAACTTCCTTGCACCGAATTTCATTAAAATATTGCTATATTTAAGGCATTTATAATCATTAAACCCCTATTCCGGGAGGACATTTGTATGGGGGCTAGGTGAAATAATGGACCTATCATAACCAATTTCAATATTCTTCGTCCTTGTGTCATAAAAGTCCTACCAAATTTCATTAAATTATCTGCGACCTTTAGTTTGTGCAAAAGGTTTACATGTACAACCAGCCAGACGGACGGACGGACATCGTTAAATCAACTCAAAAAATGATTCTCAGTCGATTGGTTACTTTAAGGTGGGTGTTGGATGATTTTTTCTGTGCGTTACAAACATCAGCACAAATGAATAATACCCCAACCACCTATGGTGGTGTGGGGTATAAAAACGTCAACATCCTTTATAAGTATAATACTAAAATAAAAAATAAACAAAGTAATTTAAGGTATTAAACTCTTTTTTGTTTATCACTCCTCTCTTGCAACACTTTCTATTAAAAGTGAAAAAAAAACTAACTTTCTGTTGCTATATCATTACAACTTGTCTAGTTCGTTTTGTATATGTGGTATTACCAACTTTATCCGATTATATTTAGAATTGGGCTGTATACAACTGTATTTGTTTACAAGTATGCAGTTTAAAATTATTTTAAATAAAAAAAAAAATAAATATTTCATGACGTATTCCCAGACAAACCTACACATAGAAATCAATCCAAACTTTTCATTAATAAATAAAAAATAATTCGACATTTTCCATAAATAGAAAAATCATTGAAAACTTTCTTTAAAAAGGAAATTGGCAACAATTTTTTATAAATAGAATATTTATCGAAAATTCATGAATTATCTACAAAATTTAAAACTTATCGAACCTTTTCCTTAATAACTAAAATTTATTTCTTGCATACATTTGTTGAAGAAAAATGTTAAATATTGCAACCGCAATTGTAATTGTTGTGGCCAATGAAAATATTATAAAACAAGTAAGAAAGCTATAGTCGATCAAGCCCGACCATATGATACCCCACACCATTGTGCATATCCATCATTCCCGAAAGCGGGCTTATATGGGAGCTATGGTTAATTATGGAGCGATCCACATAAAATTTGTCACTATGATTTCTACTTATATAAAACTTATTTGTGATGAATATAAATCTAATACTAACATGTACATGTTTATGCGCGTTATAGTGATTTTCGGAAGAGGGTTTTATATGGGAGCTATGGTCAATTAGGAGCTATGGTAAATTATGTAGCGATCCTCATAAAATTTGTCACTATGAATTCTACTTACATAAAACTTATTTGTGTCGAATATAAACCTGATGCTAACATGTACATATACATGTTTATGCACGTTAAAGTGATTTTCGAAAGAGGGTTTTAGATGGGAGCTATGGTCAATTATGGACCGATCTTCATGAAATTTGGCACAAAGATTAATAATTATACAAAACTTCCTTGCACCGCATGGACAGCCAGCCAGACGGACGGACATCGTTAAATCGGTTAAAAAAGTGATTCTGAGTCGATTGGTATACTTTAAGGTGGGTGTTGGATGATTTTTACTGTGCGTTTCAAACATCAGCACAAACTCGTAATATGCATAGTATGCAGTTTAAATAAAAAAAAAATAAATATTTCATTACGTAATCCCAGACAAACCTATTAATTGTTGCTAAACAAGGATCCTCCAGAAAAATGGACAAATTAGGGACAAATCATCGTATATAAGAATTACATACTTGAGGAGCGCATACGCTTATTATTTTAAATATACATATACATTCCAGGGTATGTGGATTAAGTGTCAAAGGGTATACACTTTTTGTACCATCCACTGAGGATAAGGTAAGAACGTGTATACTGGCTAGGAATGAATTAAATTTTATAAATTTTCATTCTTTCAGCAATGGAGACCTAACGGTCGTGAAAAGAGAGGGGAGGAAACTCGTACTCGCCTCCGTTTATATGCCCTACGATGCGGCAAACCCACCTGGCGACATGCTGTGCAAACTAACGGAGTACGCAAAGAGAAGAGGCGTATATTTGGTACTCTGTTGCGATGCTAACGCACATCACTGCCAGTGGGGCAGCGCTGATATCAATGAGAGAGGTGAGTCAGTCTTTAACTTTATAACTACTAACAATCTTTTTATCTGTAACTTGGGCCACATTCAGAACTAAGGATAGAGAGGCAGTTATAGACATAACACTAACAAACTTTAGGAGCGATTACGTAAGAAACTAGAGGGTAGATAGTGAATGTTCCTTCTCGGATCATAACAAGATATCCTTTAGTTTAAATTTCGCGAGGCCAATGGGAGAACCATATAGGAACTCCAGGAGAACCGACTGGAACTCCTTTAGGGCCATTATGGATACGGAACTAAACGCCGCTACAGGATGGCAATTCTCATCAGAAGGAGTTGAGAGTTTAGTGGAGGACTTCACGGGGAAAGTTAGGAACAGTTATGAACTAACTTGTCCGGTAATATTTCCGGGAAAGAGGGAACAACCTAAATGGTGGACCAAGGAACTTAGGAACCAAAGGTCAACCGTCAGGAAGCTGTTCAATAGGGCGAAACTGACACGCAAGTGTGATGATTGGAACAGCTACAGGGAAAGTTTTAATAGGTATAAGGTATACATTAAGAGAGTAAAGAGGGACTCATGGAGGAACTACTGTGAGTCCATCGACTCTGTTAATAAGTTATCTAGATTCAGGCGAATTTTATCCAAGAATCCTAGGGCTCCTGGATATATTCAGTGCGCGGATAACTCATGGACGGAGTCTTGCTTTGAGTCTCTGAGTTTACTTATGGAAATTCATTTTCCAGGCTGTAGGAACTTGGATGCAGATGCACAGGTAGGACGAATCTTGGGATTCTCAGAATGTGTATCTGATAGGGAACTTAGTGAAGTAGACGGTGACATAGTCTCGATGGATAAGGTAGCATGGGCGGTGAACACTTTTGAATCTTACAAGTCACCTGGTCCAGACGGTGTTTTTCCAGCCATGCTACAGAACATCAGTGACACGGCACTCACACTTCTTACGGAGCATTTTTGTGTGTCTTATTAGGAGATATATTCCAAGGAGGTGGAGAGAGGTTAAGGTAATTTTTATACCTAAGGCAGGCAAGGATAGCTACTCGAAATCTAAAGATTTTAGACCGATCAGCCTATCGTCTTTTCTTTTGAAGACATTAGAGAGATTGATCGATCTTTATCTGAGGACGACAATTGACAACCACTTCATCAGTGGGTCTCAGCACACTTATCTAAAGGGCAAATCTGTTGAGAGTACGCCACATGATGTGGTGAGTTACAATGAACGTGGCCTACAGTATAGGGAGTATACCTTGGCAGCGTTCCTTGATATAGAAGGAGCTTTTAATAACATTAAGATTGAGGCTATTAGAGAATCACTAGAATCACTATGCGTTCAAAACTTCCTAATCGAATGGATTAATTTGATGCTGAATAGCCGAATAATTAATTCGAACTTGGGATATGCATGCATAAGGAGGATAGTGACTAGAGAGACTCCGCAAGGGGAAGTTCTCTCGCCCTTGCTATGGCTCTTAGCCGTCAATTTGACGCAAGAGGTCGAAAAATCGTTGCTTATGCTGATGACGTTGTTATACTGATCACAGGTAAATTTCTTTCAACGATCAGCGACGTCATGCAGTATGAACTTAACGAACTGTCCTCATGGGTCACTAGTAAGGGTTTAGGGGTCAACCCGGGGAAGACAGAGCTAGTTCTTTTCACCAGAAGGTACAGGATTGGGCAGTTTAGGTTACCGGTACTAAGGGGAACTGAACTAAGACTGGCAAAGGAAGCAAAATATCTTGGAGTGTTTCTTGATAGTAAACTATCTTGGAAGAAGAACACTCAGGAAAGGCTTAAATAAAAGAGGTCTCAACGCCTACTACACATGCAGAAACTCCATAGGTAAGAATTAGGGACTCAAACCGATGGTAGTAAATTGGATTTATACCTCGGTGGTGAGACCATTTCCGACGTATGGATATCTGGTGGGAGGCAATGAGAATAGGAAGTCGTAGGAATCTTTTGTCTTTTGTGATTGGCACCACAGGTGCCGTAAGAGGTACACCTCACGCGGCACTTGACGTCATTCTGCATCTCCTACCCATTGAGGAGTTCGTGATGGGAATGTCTGCAAGGAGCCTGCTTAGACTTAGTGAACTAGGACTTACAGGATCAATCAGAATAGGACATTCTAAACTTTTAAACGAGGTTAATCTCGGTGGACATGCCCTGGTTCCCTCTGGATCCACGGACTATATGTGCACGGAGGTTGATTTCGGGGAAAATCCTATACTGATTATCCCTAGTAGGGACCAATGGTCAGGCAGGGAGAAACTATTCAGTGGAGTATCAGTTTTCACTGATGGATCCAAAATGGATACAGGCACTGGTGCAGGTGTGTATCTGGTTGAGGAGAACATCAGGAAAACGTATAGACTCCCGGATAGTTGCAGTTAGTTCCAGGTGGAAATTCTAGGTATTCTTAGGGCCACGGAATTGATAGTAGGGAACATTGAAGAGAATACAGAGGTAACTCTGTATTGGGATAGAGGTTCCTCCGGTCTTTGCAGGATGTGCGAAGATAATGAGGAGCTAGAGACGGAGGAACATATTATATGTCACTGTCCATGTCTACAACTAAGTAGGCAGAAATGGTTAGGCAGTCGATTCGTTGACGAATTGGACAGTATATCGAGGATAGATCTCGATAGATTAATAGGATTCGTCATGGGAATAGGCTGACAAAGAGGTGGTCGTTGGATTAAAGCGAACGATATAGAGCGGTAGTACTTTTCCTTTCCGGTTTTTTTTTCTATTATTTTCTATACTTTTCTTGGTCTCAGCTTTTCTCTATTATTTTCCTGTCCTGGTCTTCTCTATAATTTCTACAATTTCTCTCTATATTAGCTATGAAGGGATTCACAATGGACCTCTAGGTCTCCGTGTGGATGCACAAGCACTCTTCTGAGTGCTGTGCAACCCTTCTCTACCTACCTACCTATATGTAATACATTTAAACGACCTACATCCCACTTCTTCCCAAAGAATGCTACATTCATCAAAAAAGACAGGTAATGTTAAAGCCTTCAACTACAAAGATCTACTTAATTCGTTAATTTATCAAATATAAAATGATAAACAAAATCAGATTTTAGAATTTACCGAAACAGAAATTTAAATTCTGATATTGATTCTAACGGAATAGAGGCATTCAATCCAATTTGTTATGTTATGAATAGAAATAAGTTGCATTATTTTAAATATTACCTTTTTATCATCTTCATGACGCTCCCTACTCCAACCCGATCCAACTAAAAGATTGTCTTTATTAGTTTCTTGGCCAAATTTTGGTGCATCTTCTTTTGTTGACTCAATAGCTTTTAGCATATCATTTTTGATACCAAAATCAACATTTAAACATTTTGGATTTGAGGCAGGCCAGCGTACACCATGTAATGCATGACGGGTTTCAATGGCTTGACTAAAAATAATAATTTTTAAATATAAAACGAAAAATACAAAAAATAGCTATGAATGCTCCCTCGAAATATGACAGAAATACATATGGGGCATTATCAAAAATTTTTGAGTTTAAGATTTAAAAAATTTTTATTTACTAATTTTTTAATTATTTATTTATTTTATTTATTTATTTATTATTATTATTATTATTTTGATGGTACATTAAAATCCATTTGAATAGCGACTCGAATGCATGTAGAATCAGTTCGCGTTAATAATTTCGTGCAGGGTTAAGTTATAGCGGTTTTAAGTTTTTACAAACTAGAAATTAATGTATAATTGTGGTAAAAATTATGCGCACTATCAAAATCTAGTGTATTATTCAAATAAAATTGATGATATTTTAAATGTTTGATGGTATTAGTGTAGTACATTTTAACATTTCCTAATAAAATTTATATAATTTTTACACTAAAAATCACGATTTTTAAAAATTTTGCGGAAAATGGGATTCGAATCTAATTTACTTCTCCATATATTATACGAAAATATATTATTAAAGTTTAATACAAAGAAGTGCTATAGAATATTGTGATACTTTTTTAACCCAAGCAATCTTTTTTTTCATAAAATTTTATCTTTCGAAATTTTTTGATGCGCCTTTACATATCCGTTAAGCACCACCTAATTATGCTAATTATGGCCAATTTCATGCTGTCCATGCGATGTGATTCAGAAAAATCTGTTTTGACAAAAATGTCCCATTTTCACCTATATGTCCAAGACTTGTACAAATTGTAATTTGGCATATAAAAACAAAAAAAGTAAAAAGTGCAATTTTTGCGCAATGTTCAAAAAGTTCAAACATTTTTTTTTTTGTTTACATTTATTTTTAAAACTCCTTCGATTTTATTGTGCAAAATAACACAAAACTATGTTCCCACAATATTCCATTAAAAACTGTGAATGTGCCTCGCGAAAAACTGATTCGTTTTCCAAACTTTGAGATTATCTGCTGCGTTGACTATTTAGGGCACATCAAAGAGTTAGAAAGCAAAATACTCATAATTACAACCCCGACCAATAAAAGTATAGACGCGCTAACAAAAAGTGATGAAGAACGGGACAAATTTTTGCCCTTTTCCTATACCCAGTTTGTTTAAAATAGTACCACCACAAAACTTAAAGGTTTATGTATATATATATATATATATATATATATATATATATATATATATATATATATATATATATATATATATATATATATATATTATACATCTTTTAACTATATATGTTATCCACAATTTTTTTAAATATTTAAAATAAAAAAATATCTTCAAAGGAGGGGCATTGCACTTATTTACAAATAAAATATACTTACTCTTCAGTTTCGTATTCAACATAACACTTGGACTTAATTCGATCTATCCAAAAACCATTTTCAACTATTTTACCCGTACGAGCCAGTAAACCCTTTAACTGTAGAACAGTAAAAGGTCGTACTAAATTTGTTATGTACAAGACACTGCTGGCCTGATTTCGGGCCGGACTAGGTGAACGTTGAATGGAAGCGGATACAGCACCAACACCTGGAACCACCTGATTAACTTGGCGATTATTTTCTTTTAAAGATTTTGTTATAAGTTTCGAGTTTTTTTCCAATTTCTCAATGGAATCACGACGACGCTCCGGCTCCGGTGATGGTGACTGTTCGCCTTCCTCGCGTTCTGATGCCAATTCCTCAACTTCTGAAGAAGACTCTAACTGCACATCGCTCAACGGCACAGGATGAACGTCGGCAATAAGAGTCTTCAACGAATCTGTGGAAATGGCCAGAATCTGTTCTTTGCTCTCAGTGGCTTTTTTCGTAATCCAACGGCGTTTGCGGGTTGTCGTTGTGTTGCTGTTGTGGCGACCTGTATCAGCTGCTGCAGTAGTATTAGAGGATTCATTAGTTTTACCGTCTTGAGTGTTGTTTACCTCCTCCGACTTGTGATGATCCTTGGTGTCATCCCTAGCTGCTCTTGAACCTTCTAGTGAGTGACGTTTCAAAATGCGTTCCCTAATCTCAGTTCTGCTGTTGTTGTCGTCATCTGATTGAGTGGCTTTCTCAACAACTTCACCCTCTTCCGGTTCGTCATCATAATCTAAGTTTTTATCATTTCCGCTTTTCTGGGGGTGTTGATATTGCTCTTTTTTCTCACTACTATTGCTGCGAGACCTTGGTGAATTGTCACGAGTATGAAGTTTTACCTCATCCTGGTCATCCTTGTCATGAATTCCATTCTTGTCACTTTTAACCGAAGAACGAGATTCATCATCATTTTCATCTCTGCTGTTTGTGTTTTCTTTACTCGTTTGACTATTAATAATCTCCTTAGTTTCTCCTGATTCTTCCACTTTTTTAGGACTAAGAATTTTCTCACTTTCATTTATATTTTTTCCATCACTTTCTTCTTCACTAGAAACATTTTTATTGTTTTTTTGCGGTAAGTCTTGTGTTTCGTTTTCTTCTTGTTGACTCTGTTTTTTAGTATCTTTTTTGCCGGTCTTCTCAACTTCGTCTGCATTAGATTCGCCTCCACTATTAACCGCACCATTTTCCTCTTCGAAAATGGTATTTATTTTATTTTCCGGCGTAGTATCACGTTTTGTACGTCGCTTCGCTGGACTGGTACGCAGCTCTTTCACAGGAGTTCTCATACGTGAACTCCGTCTACGTTTAGTTTCTGAACGTTCTTCACTAGAATCTCTTTCACCACCACTTTCCCCAACATCATCTTCTAAAGGTTTTTCATTTTTTAATTCACTATTCGATTCTGCATCCTCTGACACCGAGTGTGATTTGCGGTGGCGGTTTGTACGACGTGATGCCGGGGCTGGTGAAGACACATCTGTAGACTTTTTTCTCTCACTTCGTCTACGCATTATTTCAATAAAAAGCTCACTATACCACAAATATAACCAACGATATTTCAGCTTAAAATAGGCAAAAAAAACTATATTAATAATTCACTTCACGTTTTATAAACAAATCTATAGTTAATTTCTGGTTTTCCTTGTGAAAATTCAATTAATGCTTTCACAAGCGAGGAGCCATCTTTTTTTGTTCAGTATGTTCAGTGCGGGAAAAAACGAACACAGGCAAAGATACTGTAACGTTACCTAGTGTCTACATTAGACAAATTTTTATCAATACAATACGTCAAAATCAGTGCGAATATATACAAGGTAACCTTAGTTAAACAGCCGATTGTTAATTTGGTTGTTACAGTTGTCAAACTGCATATATAAAAAACAAAAATGAATACGCGATATTGTTGTTTTTGTGCAACTGTTGCCACCTTCCACAAATTCGCATTAAGTTTGACGTTTGTCTTGATAAAAAAAACTCTAATGTAGACACTATGTTAATCGCGGTCCTCACCTAACATAGTGTCTACATTAGGCAATTTTTTATCAAGACGAACGCCAAATTTAACGCGAATTTGTAGGAGGTGGCAACAGTTGCTCAAAAACAACAATATGGCGTATTCATTAATGTTTTTTATATATGCAGTTTGACAACTGTAACAACCAAAATAATAATCAGCTGTTTAACTAAGGTTACCTTATATATATTCGCACTGGATTTGACGTTTGTTTTGATAAAAATTTGCCTAATGTAAACATTAGGTAACATAAAACTTTAACACTAACGTCACATGTTAATAGTAAATATAGACCGTTCAAGTTGATGTTAATATTAATTTTTCGGATGTTTACAGCCCGTATAGACATAACATAATATGTAAGATTTTTGTGTCAGAGAATGTCAAATTCGCTCTTTGAGAGAATTATTTCACGTGTAGATTCAAATATTAGTATTATAAGATGTATTATGAGAATATTGTGATGAGATTTCTCTACACAACCATCTTATAAGATGAACTGTCAAAAAATACACATGTACGAAAGTTTGTTTGGGTGTGTGCATGTGTGTTATCGAAATTACTGAAAAACAATGTTTTTTGTAAAATTTTTTTCCTTTTAGTGTTTGTTTTACATATTAAAAAACATTTTTATAAAAATTGTGCTAAAAAACTGTGATAAGCTTAAATAAAAAGGATATGTTTACTCTACGGCTGATTGAAAATAATGATAGCTTATAGGATTTATTAAAATACTTGTACCCTTATTTAAGATTTAACATAATGTAAACATAGTTACTCTTTTCTGCCAGCGTTATCTCAGGTATTATATCAGCGTTAATCTCAGTTGTAGATCTGAGGTTAATAATACCCTGGATAATTTTGTGAATAGGTTCCCAGTTTATCAATTCTAGAACCGGTTGCACTAGAATCCGTTGTTTTTGGACAAAAAATAACGGGTTTTTAATGTTTATTAAGAACAAAAATTTTTATTTTTTATAATAATTAAAAACTTTTTAATATTTATTTTATTTTTTACTTAAATAACAATAAAAGAAAATTGTAATTATTATTCATTCGGTTGGAAAATATATAGATATTCATTATTTAAGTCTATATTATTTCTGTCCTCTAGCAGCCCTTTTGCTTTTTCATTTAAATCCCGATGTTCTACCTTCCATTGACTACGAATGCTAAAGATGAGCGGATCTGACGTTAAATAGAACTTCATTTGCAGAATTTCGTGATATTTTTCTCGTATTGTGCTCTCTATAAAATCTGTAATCCTTATTCCTTTTTTCCTGGGCTTCCTCTGATAGATCTTTAAGTGGTACTAAATGATGTTTAATGACATTTTCTCCATGATAAGGGATTTCAATTGTTCAATTTGTTCATTGTACACAAGTGCATCGATAATTGTTTTAAATCTTGAAATAAAATTTATATCAACACCTATTATTTCGGGGATCTGAAAAGAACTTTCTTGCTGTGTTCCCATCATTCGTATTGCCTGATCCTTGTTTTGGTTGATCTATAATCAACCCATATTTGAGAAATTCGTCTTGAACAATTTTCTTTTTTAAGCTTCTTAACTCATTGTTGCCGTCGTTTCTTATTGATCCCGTGAGTTTAATATCCAAATCATAATTGATTTCTTGTATGTAGCTTCTTGTATGTAGCTTTGATAATACAAATTCATATGCATCAGTATTATCTAATAATTTTTCCGAGACTTGGTTTAAGTAGATTGATGTGGTTTGACATATAATGCAGATAGATGAAGCCTTTGTGTCAGTCAAAGCCTGCTTTTCCGTTTATTATTGTTAGCACTAATTGGTAGCTTACTTCTATATCTATATCTTCTATATCTGGCCGTCAATCTCTAATCCGAATGGCTGTAGTGCTACAATTTGGGCTCTAATATCACTAACTTTATTTTTTTCTTTTAAGGGCATCATGAGTTTCTTTTTTAAATTCAAATTTAATTTGTCTGCAGAATTTCGTAGAAAATGGTGTTTGATTTTTCCAAATATGTTTCGTTTGCATCCTACTGGTCGAAGGCTCCGAGATTTCCAAATTCTTTATCAACCGCAACGGTACAAATGATACCATGAACATATCTGTATCTGAAGTATTTTCTCATACATATTGCTTATATTGTTTTTGTCAAGAAGAACCATTACATCCCCATTTGCGAAAGATATTTCTTTAAATGATAGTAGCAAGCGTTGAGCTGTATGATTAAGTAGATAATGAAGTTGTACCTCTGCCGAAAAAAGTGTAATTGTAATAGTGTCCATTGGTGGCAAGCAGTGACACAGGCAATCTTCTAGGTGAAAAAAGGAACCACCAAATAATCTTCTGGAAGATGTAATATATATTTAGCAAAATTATCACTAAATAAATCTATAAATAATTTAATAAAGGAAATGTTTACATCTTGTAAAGCATGCAAATACATTTTAACATCATATAGCACTAGAAAACAAAACAAATTTCTTTAATATATTTTTTTTTTTTCATTTTTTAATAATTTGTCGATAAATGAAAAAAAAATTTACTGAAAAATAATAAGTATTGCATTAATAATAATTAAATAAGGAAATTAATTAAATTAATTAAATTTAATTAATTAAATAAGGAAACTACTAATGTCACAGTATTAAGGAAAAGTTGTCAAAAAAACCTTGTACATACGTTATAAGAAATTTTGAAATCAACCATCAATTATTACTCTTTAAGTAAAAAAGAGCCTTGTTCAGAACGGCGCGAAATTACAAAATTTCATGCCGAAATTACGAATGAAATCTGGAGTGTTCATACTGGCTAGATGATATTTGATATAATTTCGTGAACAGCTGATACTTATTGTTTACATTTTAAATTGTTATAGGGGTAAATAAAGTATTTTGAAATGGAAACAAATAAGAAACAATTACTTACTAAATTGGAAATTATTAATGAAAAACTTGCTAATAAGAAATTTTTATTTCAACAATTATAAATGGTTAGACCTGCAAAGGTAAAAAGGATACATTTCGTTTTGCAAAATCACTTTAATAATTAATTTTAAAATTTGTTTAAATTTAAGATCAGCTGTTAATTGTTTTTTTTTTTCTTCTCACGATTGAAACATGCAGTACATAGTTGAAAAAAGTATTTATTCCAACCATGTACAGAGTTGCACGGAAATGGGCATCGTAATTTCAATGTAATTTAGCCGAAATTATATGGGTAATTACGTAATTTCAACTTGATTTCGGCCGAAATCACGAAAGTACGTAATTTTGCGTCGATCTGAATGCCCTATTAATGATTGTTTAGCAAATTTCTCATTATTTCATATGCTGACGTTCTGCATTTTTCATTAAATGATAATATTGCGTTTAATTACATTTACATTAATAGAAAAATCGATTAAGCTATACAATTCATTGCAATTTTTGCATATTCTCCTCAAAGGATCAGCATCAGCATAATTTGTTTGAACAACAGAAAGGTGCAGAGGTATTAGGTGTCGGGTAAAACGTCGTGGAATATTAAAACTTATGTTACGAAGAAGGAAGTCGGAGAGGACATCGCCATTAATCAAATTAATTAAAAATGCCACATTTAGCATAGTCCTTCGGCTTTTCAAGGTAGGTAGTTTAATTAATGATAACCTCGCAGTATACGAAGGAAGATTCCCAGAATAACGACCAAATGAACTCCTCAGGCAGAATAAGAGAAACTGCTTTTGAACAGATTCTAATCGGTCTATGTGCATATTAATTTGAGGATCCCAGACAATAGACCCATACTCCAAAATTGGTCTTACTAGAGATGTGTATAGTTGTTTCGTAACATTAGGATCTGTAAACTCTTTAGACCATCGTTTAATATAAACAAGCACACCACGAGCTTTATTTATCGTCATTGTAATATGCTTGCAGAAATCTAACTTAGGATCAAGTAGAATAACAAGATCCAGAAATTCTCCAACTAACTCTAGTTGATACCCGTCCAGGAAATAGAGTAGCATTGAAGTGCAATTTCTAGAAAATCGCATCTGCTTCCATTTTTATAACTTTAGCTCCATTTGGTTATATTTACACCATGCGTAAAAGCTATTTAAATCCTGCTGCAAATACGCCCCATCTGAAGATAATTTGTAGCTGAGAAACAACTTAACATCATCAGCATATATTAAAGCATTACAGTGCTTCATTACAAGCGGCAAATCGTTTATGAAAAGCGAAAATAGCAAAGGGCCTAGGTGACTTCCTTGGGGGACACTGGAGCTAACAAAAATTTTTTTGGAGATAGTATTATCAAAAAGAGCACACTGTGTCCTGCTGGTTAGATACGACCGTAACCAGCACAAAGCGTTGCTAGTAAACCCTAATACATTCAGCTTAGTGAGAAGTAGGTTATGGTTGATTTTATCAAAAGCTTTGCTGAAGTCAGTATAAATAACTTCCATAAGTTGGCCATCCTTAAAAGCTCGATTTGTTAGAGTTGTTAGTTGTAAAATACTTGTTACTGCAGAACAACCTTTCCTGAAACCATGCTGGTATAGTGATAGCATTGAGGATACAATGTGGCTGAGAGTGTCTGTTAAGCATTTTTCAAAAAGCTTAGGAATCGCACTCAATTTTGCAATGCCTCTATAATTCGTTATGTCCGACTTGTTTGCTGATTTAAATATCGGTATGATAAAAGATTTCCTCCAAAATTGGGGAAAATATCCGTATTTTAATGACACATTAAACATAATAGCCAAGGGAGTGGCCAAGGTATGAGCACAATATTTTAAAACGCAAGCAGGGATGCCATCAGGTCCACTACTCAATGATGATTTTATTGTTTTTAAAGACAAAACAACCTGAGAAGTATCAATAGAAGAAAATGATATTGCCTGATGTTCCATCAGAGAAAACGGCTATTTAGTTGATGTATCGTACTGTTGCTTGGAATATGCTGTTGCAAAAAAATCGACAAACATATTGCTTTTGATCAAATTAATATTAGATTCATTAATTAAATTCTTCATAACTCTCGGATAGCCAGTAGATTTTCTTTTCGAATTTACAAAATTATAAAATGATTTTGGGTCACGCTTAAAGTTCCTTTTCATTTTCCCAAGGTAATTTATATACAGTCTCCTGTTGAGAAGATTATATTCCGCTCGCGATATACAGTATTTGCTATAATCATAGGCTGTTCGATATTGCTTATATTTTTTATAGGATTTGTTTTTCACATTTTTTAATCTTGGAGAATTCCACGGTGGAACTGAATGTGTAATCACGAAAAGTTTTGACACACATTACTCAAAAAAATTATTTATAGTAGTATAAAATGTATTAATCATAGAGTCAATTGAAGCTGGGGTACCATTCGGAATGGAAAACAGTTCAAGCCAATTAGTGTTTGTCAAAAAATAGTTCAGGTCATCATAATTTATTTTCTTAAAACATAACTTCTTATCGTTTGTATCATCCTGATTACAAAAGGCATCAGACAAAATATTATGACTAACTTCAAGAGTACAGGTTGATATGTTGCACAGGGTTGATATGTTGCCCAAAGTGAGTATAATTATTTGGGTAGTATATGTTGTTGCTGGATTGAAGCAGTGGCTGTAGAGCTCCTTATCGGCCGAATTACTTGACACACAATGTAATGTGTTGGGCAATGTATGTGTTGGGCATTCAGATCACCGAAGATAAAAAAAATCGTTCGAAAATGAAGTTAGTTTATCTAAATCAGCCTCGAAATTGGAAGAGTGTGTCTGATTTCTAAATATTTTTGACGACTTGGGCACTTTGCGTCATCAGCTCTATGGCTAACGTTCTTTAGGTTCTTTTTTATGCAGTTGTAGCACTTATAAATTACACTACCACCACTATTACCTTTGTTAAGTGAGCAAACTGCATAATCGTGATTTTCGGCGAAGGCTGAACACACACACTATTATACGATTACAATTTCCAGCACTACGCCCATATATATCACACTTGAGTGGGACCTTCGTTCCCCTTTAAAGATTTTCTCCAATACACAGCTACCAGTTTTAGTAAGCCAAATAAAACCAATTTGAAACTCATGCGCATAAAACTGTAATTTTTTGTCCTTTAGAACACTCAAAGCTTCATTTTTCAGAGACAGCGAGCTGGATAAAATCTTCGTACCAATAGTCATTCGTTTACATGTATACTTGTCACAGTCGAAAAACTGTGTGTAGAGTCCATAATTATAGGAGGAATCTTTTCTTTAAAAGTAATTGCTTCTTCTTCGTCTTCACATAGTAGCTGAAATCTGTTGGCACATGTGCTGGGTCCGTCTAAAGTTTTTGGCACCTTGAATTTAGGGCTATTGCCCAATGCCTTCTCCTCTTTTGAGCAAACAATGTCAAACAAAAGAAAATTAAACAAAATTGAGAAGTTTTTTACGCTTTTTATTTTAAAAATTTAATTAATATTTCCTAGTAAAAATTAACACAATGTTTTTATCTTGAGGCAGATATGCCAGATCTTGTGCTGTTTACAGTGTATCAAATGAGTAAACCTATATGACCATAACCCTAAAGGCCATGATTGACTATCCTACTTAAAAAAAATCGCAAGATAATGTCTTGTCGGTGCCACACTATCGCACAAATAAAGCATACATTATTGTTTTCGTATTAGCTGCTCCACAAAATGCAACTCTAATCGCGTAGCAAAAGCTACTTTACCTAGTGTCTACATTAGGCAAATTTATATTAAAAAAAACGTCAAAATCAGTGCGAATATATACAAGGTAACCTTAGCTAAACAGTTGATTATTATTTTGGTTGTTATAGTTGTCAAACGGCATACATAAAAAAAATAATGAATACGCCATATTGTTGTTTTTGTGCAACTGTTGCCACCTTCCACAAATTCGCGTTAAGTTTGACGTCTGTCTTAATAAAAAAATCTCTAATGTAGACACTATGTTATGAAATTTTTCTAAAAACAAAAGCAAATAGGACAGACCTATCAAAAAATCTGTCATATATATTCATTTCAAATCTACACTATCATACATTATTTTTAGTTGTTACAGCTGTCAAATTCATCTGTGTTGAGATGTGTTATATTGAATATTCATTATGGCATATCTAAGGAACCATTACAGGAGAAGACCTCAAATTTCGTGGGAACCTTTATCCTATCATATCGCATTGATAAAATTAAAATGGACGGATAGGTCAAGAGGTAGCCCCATATAAAGAAAATATAAATTTTCTCATCTAATGCTATGTTCACATATAGAGGTTTTTTGAAAAACTCAAAAAACATCAAATTGAGTACACTAGAATTTATTGAACATACATTAAGTCAAAAGTGGCAAACAGTTTAAAACTAATAAAATCTAAATTATGAATTAAAATTATATTGATTTTTAATTATTCGTTAATTTAACAATTAATTTTGTGCAAAAGAAAGCGTATGTGTGCTTAATTTTCATGTTAATTAAAAACATGTGGAAAAAAATTTGACATACGAAAATCAAATCAAAAGAAAAAACACGATAGCGCGAATAGTGGATCTTTAAACATATTGAAAAAAAAGAAACATAAAAATCACTCGTATGTGAACATAACAAAAATGACTATTACAGAGAAAGTCTTATATTATGTTCACACATATTAGTTTTTGACATGTTTTTTGAAAAACAATGAGTTTAAACATCACTGTTCACATATCATTTTATTGTGTTTTTCCTTTTGGCCTGTTCAAAATATTTTCAAAAATTTTTGATTTAAATAAAAATTTCACACACAAAAAATAAAATTTTTAAACAAATACAATTTTTGAACATATATGAATGTCATTTACAATTTTTTGTTTTTAAACTGACAATTTTTACAAATTATTTTTTCAACAAACTTCTATGTACTAAAAATATTAAAAATTTAGTATGTTTTTTATGCGTTAAATAATTAAAAAACTCGAATCGGGATGTTTTACAAAAGTCCGCACATATTTAAGGAAGAACAAGTATTTTATAAATGTAAGACAATATTAAATTAAAAAAGGTATAGAGGAGAATATATGGACCGATTTGAAATCCGAAAAAATATTTATGATAGATTTATGAAAGAAAAAGGCCCATAGCTTATATAGGAGTTTCAAAAAATCTAATAACGCATTTTGGCCTATAACTCGGTTAATACTGGATCTACTTAGTTCATTTTTTAAACACAAACATTCTTAAAAAATTTCCGATTTTTCTGTGAAAGAAGTTTCTAGCTTACATAGGTGCTTCAAAGGGTTCACAAAATATATACTTCTTAATTTATTTTTATTATTTTTTTTTTTTTTTATTTATTTATTTAGTAGTATTTTAAATACTATTTTATGACAATAATACATTAAATTTCTTATCCAATTTTATACTTTTTAAATGCTCTGATAAACATTATTTTTTATATGTATTACACAATTTCTTTTAAAAGCATTAATATTTCTTTAATTTTTAACATAATTTGAGAGTTGGTTAAATAATTGCAGTCCTTTGTACAGCAAACATCTCTTCATTTTGTTAGTTACTACTCTATATATTCGGAAATCATTTCCATTCCTCAAGTTATATGCTTGGATTTCATTCACATATGATAGTTCTTGATTCAAGTATTCTACATTTTGAAGCTGGAGTCTTTGTCTGATACTTGTCCATTTCAATGTGTCAATCATATAATATATCGAAGTATATCTACAACACTTTAAAATCGATCGCTTAGCTTTATTTTGTAGTTTTTGTAACCTTTTTAATTGTGTATTTGTGCAGCAAGTGTATAGTATAGTATTATATATATTTATTGCAGTGATTATTGATATTTTGTCTCTAATAAAATTTTTAAACAAATACAATTTTTGAACATATATGAATGTCATTTACAATTTTTTGTTTTTAAACTGACAATTTTTACAAATTATTTTTTCAACAAACTTCTATGTACTAAAAATATTAAAAATTTAGTATGTTTTTTATGCGTTAAATAATTAAAAAACTCGAATCGGGATGTTTTACAAAAGTCCGCACATATTTAAGGAAGAACAAGTATTTTATAAATGTAAGACAATATTAAATTAAAAAAGGTATAGAGGAGAATATATGGACCGATTTGAAATCCGAAAAAATATTTATGATAGATTTATGAAAGAAAAAGGCCCATAGCTTATATAGGAGTTTCAAAAAATCTAATAACGCATTTTGGCCTATAACTCGGTTAATACTGGATCTACTTAGTTCATTTTTTAAACACAAACATTCTTAAAAAATTTCCGATTTTTCTGTGAAAGAAGTTTCTAGCTTACATAGGTGCTTCAAAGGGTTCACAAAATATATACTTCTTAATTTATTTTTATTATTTTTTTTTTTTTTATTTATTTATTTAGTAGTATTTTAAATACTATTTTATGACAATAATACATTAAATTTCTTATCCAATTTTATACTTTTTAAATGCTCTGATAAACATTATTTTTTATATGTATTACACAATTTCTTTTAAAAGCATTAATATTTCTTTAATTTTTAACATAATTTGAGAGTTGGTTAAATAATTGCAGTCCTTTGTACAGCAAACATCTCTTCATTTTGTTAGTTACTACTCTATATATTCGGAAATCATTTCCATTCCTCAAGTTATATGCTTGGATTTCATTCACATATGATAGTTCTTGATTCAAGTATTCTACATTTTGAAGCTGGAGTCTTTGTCTGATACTTGTCCATTTCAATGTGTCAATCATATAATATATCGAAGTATATCTACAACACTTTAAAATCGATCGCTTAGCTTTATTTTGTAGTTTTTGTAACCTTTTTAATTGTGTATTTGTGCAGCAAGTGTATAGTATAGTATTATATATATTTATTGCAGTGATTATTGATATTTTGTCTCTAATAAAATTTTTAAACAAATACAATTTTTGAACATATATGAATGTCATTTACAATTTTTTGTTTTTAAACTGACAATTTTTACAAATTATTTTTTCAACAAACTTCTATGTACTAAAAATATTAAAAATTTAGTATGTTTTTTATGCGTTAAATAATTAAAAAACTCGAATCGGGATGTTTTACAAAAGTCCGCACATATTTAAGGAAGAACAAGTATTTTATAAATGTAAGACAATATTAAATTAAAAAAGGTATAGAGGAGAATATATGGACCGATTTGAAATCCGAAAAAATATTTATGATAGATTTATGAAAGAAAAAGGCCCATAGCTTATATAGGAGTTTCAAAAAATCTAATAACGCATTTTGGCCTATAACTCGGTTAATACTGGATCTACTTAGTTCATTTTTTAAACACAAACATTCTTAAAAAATTTCCGATTTTTCTGTGAAAGAAGTTTCTAGCTTACATAGGTGCTTCAAAGGGTTCACAAAATATATACTTCTTAATTTATTTTTATTATTTTTTTTTTTTTTTTATTTATTTATTTAGTAGTATTTTAAATACTATTTTATGACAATAATACATTAAATTTCTTATCCAATTTTATACTTTTTAAATGCTCTGATAAACATTATTTTTTATATGTATTACACAATTTCTTTTAAAAGCATTAATATTTCTTTAATTTTTAACATAATTTGAGAGTTGGTTAAATAATTGCAGTCCTTTGTACAGCAAACATCTCTTCATTTTGTTAGTTACTACTCTATATATTCGGAAATCATTTCCATTCCTCAAGTTATATGCTTGGATTTCATTCACATATGATAGTTCTTGATTCAAGTATTCTACATTTTGAAGCTGGAGTCTTTGTCTGATACTTGTCCATTTCAATGTGTCAATCATATAATATATCGAAGTATATCACAACACTTTAAAATCGATCGCTTAGCTTTATTTTGTAGTTTTTGTAACCTTTTTAATTGTGTATTTGTGCAGCAAGTGTATAGTATAGTATTATATATATTTATTGCAGTGATTATTGATATTTTGTCTCTAATCCTTCTAAAAAAGCCTATCTTTTTTCCGATTTTTTTGTCGATTATAAAAACTAAATAATTTATTTTGCCTACTTTTTCTATTATTTTGTTATTAATTTGAAATTCTATATTGTTATTCATATTTATTTCCATAATTTTTGTCTTAGTTTTGTTCAGTTTTAGTTTATTAATTTTTAACCAGTTATTTATATTTCGCATATCGTACCTATACTAAGTTTTCCTGGCACTGCTCTTCTGTATCAGCTATATTAAATATTAGGGTATCGTCCGCATAAAGTACTAATTCATTTCTATCTATTACAGTTGTCGTATCATTTATCTAAATTATAAATAGTAAAGCTCCAAGAATTGATCCTTGTGGTACTCCATATTCATTATTAATTGTCTCTCATTTTTTATAATTCACTTTAGTTATTTGCTTTCTATTTGCTAGATATGATTCAAACCAATTTAATTAATTATTTTGTATTCCGTAGAAGTATAATTTCTGTAATAATATTTCTCTGTCTATTGTTTCAAATGCTCTTTTAAATCGAGAAAAATTGCCATTATTTTTTATTTCTGCTTACTTTTCCATCTATTTAAGATGTAATTTAATGCCGTTTCACATAAAAATAGATATTTCGATAAAATTTTGTTTGATTCTAGATATTTTTCAAGTTGTATTTTCAAGAATTTTTTCATATAATTTTAGTGAGTTTATTGGCCTAAATTCTTCACATTTATTTGTTTTATTAACCTTTTCAATTGGCGTCACCATTGAAGTTTTCCTATTTTCAGGAAATATACCCGTTATTAATGATTTATTTATAAATTTTAGCAACACTTCTCCATTCAAGTTCCAATTATCTAATATCATATTTATATTAACATTAATATAGTCCGACTTGTTGTTCATGTTCTTGCATATATTTTTAAGTTCTATTTTTGTTATTTATCGGAATTGAAATATACAGTTTATCACCTTTATTTGATTTATATATTGTACATATTCTATATTATCTATAATTTCTTTTATACTGTATATAATATATTTATTAAATTTATTCGCTATTTCATTACTGTCCTTATATTCTATACTTGTAAATATCACAAATTTTATCACATTTTTGTTTTCTTTAGTACTAAGTCTTTGATGCTATTCCACATTTGCCTTTGATTTTTGGTATTACTTATGGTTCTATTAATATATGTAATTTTTTTCATTTTTAAGTATTTTTGTATATAAATTTCTGGCTTTTTTTATAATAATTCCATTTTGTATAGTTATTTGTTGTTTTCGCTATATTATATTTTAATATTTTGTCTCTTTTTAGAACTTGCAAGTGCCTGTTAAACCATTTATTTACAATATTTTTTTCATTTGTTTTCCTTTTTTATTGAGAAATTTTCAATTTTTCTTTCTATAGCTATATCAAAAAAATTTACGTTATAATTCACGTCTTGATTTTATAGTTGATGTTTTTCAGTACCCATGAAAACAACAACTATAAGGGAATATAAATAAATAAAAAACAGATTTACCAATAACTCTGATATTTATGAACGGATTTGGTTGATTCAAAAAAACGAAATTCAAGAAAAATATTTGATCGATGTATACAAGAACGAAATCCGTAGCTTATTACGCCATTTCAACCGACGGGCATGGTCCTATCGACATCATTTTTTATAAGGATCCAAAAAATATAAACTATTTTGTTCTCCGACGAAAATTGTGGAAATTTCAAACGGAATGACAAAGATATGTATATACGATTTTTACACCTATAGTGAAGAGTATAAAAGGGTATAAAAACATAATTGAATTCACCTTGTTGTTGTTTTTGTGCAACTGTTGCCACCTTCATTGAATCCGCGTTAACTTTGACGTTTGTCATGATAAAAAATTGTGTAATATAGACACTATGTAAATACAGCCGGCATAATGTCAACGGTTTTTAGGCACTCTGCTCATCGACGTTGGTTAAAAAACTGTACTTTAAACAATTACGTTGTTAAAATAAAAAATTATTGCACAGTAAATCATGTGTCTTTAGATTCTAGTGAAACAATAGAAGACCTTAAATACTATGCTGACTTCAAAAAATTTATCAAATACACAAATATCGAGTACAATGATGGTCACACGTGCTTGCAAGTGTCATGTAAACTGTGCAAAAACGCTGCAGATAAAAAGTGGGCTTATATAAATAAACGTACTGGAAGTTTTAATTGCCCAAACTGTGATGTAAGAGTGCCTTTGTTGCAAGCCAAAAATGCCTATGAAAAATCTAAATTTATTATAGATTACAACAAAGAGATTGCCAAAGTATACACATCAAAATGCCGCCAATTGAAAACAGTACCAGATAATATTTGTGAAAGTTTGCAAATTAAGGGTTTGAAATTGGTGGATTTTGAAATGTTAAACTCCTTCTATGATTCAGAACTTAATGTTTTGCAGTTTCCTTTGAAAAACGCTTCAAATAGAATAGTTGGTGAGAAATTTCTGTATTTGGAAGATGGCAGAGAGGAGTGCTTTCAAAATGACAATTTATCTGGAATTTTGCTATATGGATCTGGAAATAAACAAAAGGCCATTGTGGTGGCTAGTTTATTGGATTTTCTGGTTCTGATTGCCCAGCGTATTGATACACGTATGCAATATGAATTTCATTCCTTTTTATTACTTGTTTAAATTTATATTTTATTGCAGATGTTATTGTTTGCTTACCTTATGGTCTAAAAAGTCTTCCGCAAGAATCTTTACCTGCGTTGGAAAGTTTTAAAGAACTTGTACTTTGGTTTAAATGTGATTCCACTGGATGGGATGTTGCCAAAACATTTGCAACCAAATTTGATGAAAAACGTTGCCTTCTAATAAGACCCACTGTTGATGAACCTTGTCCCTTTGATGCCCAGAGAAAGCGACTTAACATACGTCACATCCTGCAAAGAGCAACACCGGTACGCCACAAGTCCATTACAACCTTTAGTTCTCTAAGAAATGACGTTCTTAGTGAATTACAAAACATAGAGAAAGTGAATGGTGTGAAATGGAAACGTTTCCCTTTGCTTAATAAACTACTTAAAGGGCATCGCAAGGGAGAGTTGACTATAATAACTGGTCCAACGGGCAGTGGTAAAACTACCTTTATGAGTGAATATTCTTTGGATTTGGCATTGCAAGGAGTGTCTACTCTGTGGGGTTCTTTTGAAATAAGAAATGCCCGTCTCGCATCCACTTTGTTAAGACAGTTTGTGGGATATTCTTTGGAAAAGAAATTACATGAGTTTGATCATTGGGCGACGGAATTTGAAAAATATCCCATGTACTTCATGACTTTTCATGGTCAACAGCCGCTGAAAATAGTTATGGAAGCAATAGAACACGCCCATTACGTACATGATATATCTCATGTCATAATCGATAATTTGCAATTTATGATGGGCATTTCAAATACTTATAGAACTGATAAATTTTGGGAACAAGATAATATAATTGCTGCATTTCGTACTCTTGCTACAAAACACAATGTTCATGTGACCTTAGTTATGCATCCACGAAAAGAGAGGGAAGAAGATGACCTTACAACAAGTTCCATATTTGGTTCGGCCAAAGCCAGCCAAGAAGCAGATAATGTTTTAATTATCCAAGACAAACGTTTAACAAGTTTGAAAGGCAAAAAATATTTGCAAATCGTTAAGAATCGTTATAGTGGTGATTTAGGTATAATGCCATTAGAATTTAATAAAGAAGCATTAAGTTATGCCTACTCCAGTCAAAAGAAGAAGAAGGAAAAAGACTCAGAAACACAGACCAATCTTTAAAAAAATCGTAGTATTTATTTTTGTTATTTATACACAATATTGTTATGCTAATTTTTACTAAGATTAAAAATACGGAACAAAATTATAGTACTGCTATAAGTATAAAAAAATATTTGATGTTAAATACAAACATTATTTTATGTTGAACTTTGTTTATAATTTTTGGTACTCATCAACTTTTTGCCACACATGGCGCAAATAGCTTTTTTGTAGGCGCATGCTTGACAATAGTGTGATCCAGCTTGGTGGACTTTTTGACGGCAAATTCTGTAAAAAATATTAAAGAAATACTGAATAAAAATTATAAAGGGTTATAAAGAGAAAACATTTATGAATATATATACATAGCATTTTCGGCAACAAGACAGTCATAACCATATAATACAATTAGAAGTTTATGTAAGAAAAATTTACTAATTTTTTTTTTTTTCAAAACACAAAATATAATTGACTACATGTATTTTGTTGTTGGATGAATTATGTTTTTGATAACTGAATCATGTTTTTTTTTCTCACATAAATTTCTACTTATTAATCTATAGTCATAATTAAAAAATTAAAACATTGTCTTCGTATTACTTTACGTTAGACTCAGAGAACACTAACTAACACTAATTTCAAACCTTAAATACTTATTTCTTATACTATTTATCCAATTTCAACGATTTGTATGTTTAAAAACGGCTAGAATTTCAAAATTTTTCAAAATCTAATTTACCAAAATTAACATTTTTAAAAGTCTACTCAGCCAAAATTGGCCTTGGGAAGCATTTTTTTTTAATAAAAGCTGGCCTTCGTCCGATGTTATTCATTTTAATTTTACTACTTTTTGATCAAAAAATTTTGATACGAACTTTTTATAAAGTATGTAGTTTGAAGGCGTATAACTTCCAAACTATTCAAGCGGTCCTTTTAATGTCGGAAAAAAAAGATATGTGATTTATTCAGAATTCGCTCAGATATGACACTGGAAATCATATACCATCATATAAAAGTATTTTTTAGCTTTAAAATTATTTCGGTATATTAGAATATAATTCTAATATGTATACCGTTTTATCTGTTAGATTGGTCTTAAGTAAATTTAGTTCAAATCGGGGATTCAAATATCAGTTTCTGTTATGAAAATTTTAAGCATCAAATCAAGATCACCAGAACCATTAAAATTAAAATGTTTTTTGAATAACATTTTTTCGAATATCATTTTTTATATATATTATATTAACAATATATTATTAGTAAATATAATTCTAATATGTATACCGTTTTATCTGTTAGATTGTTCTTAAGTAAATTTAGTTCAAATCGTAGATTCAAATATCAGTTTCTGTTATGAAAATTTTTGCAACAAATCAAGATCACCAGAACCATTAAAATTAAAATGTTTTTTGAATAAGCTTTTTTCGAATATCATTTTTTATTCAATTTCCACTATAATGATACAAAATGTCTATTTTACTCCAAAGGAGTTAATGTAAATGGTCATGTTATTTATCATTAAAAATAGATATTCAGCAAAATATATAGAATTTTTAAAGACTTATAACACTTTAAGAACGAGCGGAAAAAATTGTTTATATTACACCGATCACAAGTAAAAAACTATTGAATCAGTATAAAAATTATGTAAAAATCAATAGTTCCGGTGATCTTAATTTATGCCATAAAATAAAATTCTTAATATTAAAATTTACCGGCATGGTGGAAGTGTTTTTCCAATAGGGTTAAATCTGTCCTTAGCGGAAGACAAAGCTTTGTTTTCATTAATTTTACGAATCGGGCCTGTTTTCCATGGATCTGGTGTAGCAATCTTAGTCAATTTAGCTTCACACTTTTCACAAACCATTATACTTAATAAAAATTTACTTTTACGAAATTACTACTGTATTATTTTGTTTACTTTTAGATGTTGCATTCAAAGTAATATGATAGCATCTGTTTACGATGTTTACAGACAAGCAAATTTTTTATCAATACAAACGACAATTTTTGTTTGAATTACAGATAATTTTGTATCTGTCAATTATAGGGGAATACGTACGTTATAATAAACTATGTTAAAACTTTTTCAACTTTAAAAAGTTAACATTAACATCAACATGAACATGCTTAATTTTTCATATTAGGTGACGACGAGTCTATACTAGACAAATATTTATCAAGGCAACGTCGAGTACAAGGTGACCTCAGTTTAACTGCTGATTATTTGTTTATTTTTTTGGTACTTAAAACACACACAATTTTAGCTTAACAGCTGATTTTTTTAAATTAATTTGATTTTATTGAAACCTTTATAAAATAACTAATTACAATGCTATGAGGATTTACTTAAAAGTATTACAGCAATTAACATCCAAATAATTAAATAAGAAAACTACTAATATCACAGTATTAAGGAAAAGTTGACTAAACATTGAACATTATGAGAAATTTTAAAAACAACCACTAATTATCACTCTTTAAGCAAAAAGTGTCTTATGAATTGTTTAGCAAATTTCTTATTATTTATTTATTTATTGAATTTGAAAGGCCAAAATATAAATATGTATTACACAGTAATAATCCCGAGTCTTAGATATATACAAAACTTAAAAATGATACAACATAAAAGTGTTTCATTATATTTAAAAAAACATATTTGGCTCCCCATCTATAATTATTATTGTTTTTTATATATGCAGTTTGATAAATGTAACAGTCAAAATAATAATCAACTGTTTAACTAAGGTTACCTTGCATATATTCGTACTAATTTTGACGTTTTTTTTGATAAAAATTTGTCTAATGTAGACACTAGGTAAAAATTAATCATTTTATGGCTAAAGTTTCTATGCAGTAGATCAGTAGAATATCTGGGGTATAGGTTAAGAATTATTTTCAGATTTTTATTTTGTATTATCTGCAGTTTTCTTATGTATGTGTTAGAAGCTTTATGAAACCTAACTTGGCAACCATAGGACAAAATTGGCCCAGTACACGTTTTGTAAATAAAGATCTTGTTTTTTAAATTAAGTTTGTTACGGACCGGTTGAACAAGCGAGGTTTCCGACTTCTCATAGCTTCTCATTGACTCTCAGGTGGTTCCAACCCTTCTCGCCTGACGCGTGCCCGAACAAAAAAAAAAAAAAAAAAAAACAAAACACAACAAAAAAAAACGGAAATTAAAATATCAAGATCACCTAACAAAGCAGAGGAACCGATGGTATGAGACTGGTGTTAGTCTCATTTGCTGCCCTCCCAACCTAGTCGCGAAAATGTCCAATTAAATTTCCTTCAGCGACCCCAAATCCCACCTGTCCTTTTCTTCACTTACCGGTCTACCATCACCTTTACCTTAAATAATTAAGCCAACATTTTCTTATATAATAATTCAACGATAAACCGTAATTTATTTAAACTTAAAAAAAAAACTAAATAAAAAGGTAAGAATAATAATAATAATACAAATTAATAATACTAAAAATAATAATAACAACTAATAATTTTTTTCCATTTAACTAGTAATTCAATAACCTAATTCTTTTCTCTCTTTCTATATTGTTTTTTTCTTTTTTCGAGCCGTTATATTTTTTTATAATCATTTTTTTTCTATTTATTTGAATTTGTATATATCTTTCTATCAAAATTTCTTATTATTAAAATATTTTCTTTTTCCTCTAATAACGAGAATCTTCTTGCTGAAGTTCAAGAAACTTCTAAAGTAAATAACGAGAAACTTCTTGCTGAAGTTAAAGAAACTGCTAGAGCGTCAGACGAGAAACTTCAGCAAATTTCAGAAGTTATAAACAGCAGAGTGAATGGCATTGAGACAAAGGTGTCCGACTTAGAGAACTGTCTAGATATACAAGCCAAAGTCATTGATAATGTTGATAAAAAGCTGTCCGACTTAGAGAGCTGCCTAGATATTCAATCCAAAGATGTTGATAAAAAACTACATAATCTAGAAATAAAGATGAATAATCTTCAATACCAAGATGGACATATGCGAATTATTCCAGAAACCTCTAATAGAATAAAGGCCCCTAGTTTTGATGGCACCACACCATTTAATGTGTTCAAGTTCCAGTTTGATACAATTGCCATTAGAAACATGTGGAACGACGAAGAAAAAGCTATAGAATTGATATTGGCCTTAAAAGGAAATGCAGCAGTAGTTCTTGAAAGCGTGCCAGCATGTAACAGAAACAGTTATGATGATATAATGGAGGCATTACAACGTAAGTACGGTGGTGAACATAAAAAGGAATTATACCGAATGGAATTGCGTGGTAGAGTGCAGAAGCCCAATGAGACACTACAAAACTTTGCGTTTGAAATCGAACGTTTGCTGCAGCTTACTTATCCAGGGGAAAACAGCCCGTTTTTGGACCATTTCAAGATAGAGACATTTGTTAATGGCATTCGCGATCCTTAAATAAAACACGCAGTTTGCGCCACACCTAAACCATCATTTACTGAAACCGTCTCATTCGCACTGGCACAAGAAACGGCGAAAATAATTTCAAAGCCCCAAATATGTAATGTGCGAAATGTCGAAGTTGTAGCTGATAATGAGAGAAATATAGTCGACGAATTAAAAAAAGTTTTGGAGGCGTTAATTGAGAAACAAAATAAAATCAGAGTAAAATGTTATAACTGCGGTAATCTGGTCATATTCAGCGAAACTGCAAAGTACCAAGAAAACGAACCAGATCTGCCTCGCCTCAAAGAAGTAACCAGCAGTCGAATAATCAATCATCACAAGAATCACCTTTAAAACTAAAACGAGCTAGCACTATGGGGCAAGAGCTAGATCCCACATCTGAGGGTCCCACAATCTTCATATCCGTAATACAGCAGAAAAATAGCAATCTTACTGCTTCTGGGTACATCAGTCTATCGTCAGGCCATATTTAGTCAAGAAAACAGTTGAACAATTATGTGGGGTAAGTCTGCGCACAGCTACTGGGGAGCCGATCACTGTCTATGGTAAAGTAAATGTGAAATTAGCCATTGCCAACGTTACCGCAAATCATATATTCATTGTTGCCGATATTGTGGACGAAGTTATCATTGGTGCTGATTTCATGATTAGCCATGGCATTACTTTGGATATGGGGCAAAAAGTTATGATTTGGCGAAATATGGAGATACCCCTTGACGTCGGATATGAAAATAGGACTCAAGTAAGAAAGCTAGTTACCGTCGAGCATCAGAAGCTACCACCACAGTCAGAAACTTTAGTATGGGCTCGTATGGAGGGAGATTGTGAGGACAACAGTTTGTGGGTGGTAGAACCAGCAGAAATAACAAGTGATCTTGTAACAGCAAAAGCCCTCGTTAAACCCTGCAACAACAAAATAGTTCCTATAAGAATGCTTAACCTGTCTAGCTATGAAAAAGTCGTTAAGCCAAATTCCGAAATAGGTCAATGCAGTAATCAATTGCGAGAAAAACCCGCAACCTGCCAATAAATCCACCAAAGAACACGAGCTACTAGTGGAATATGTGGGGAAATGGGTAGAAGGATTAGCGCCGCCAGACAGAAATAAGGCCAAACAGATTCTGAAGAAATATAGATCCGTCTTCGCCATAAAAAGTCAAAGCCATGGTAGAACGGCAATTGTAAAGCATCAAATAAATACTGGCGAAGCGAGGCCAATAAAGCAGGCGCCCAGAAGTGTTCCTCTAGCAAAACGAAGTGAAGTGAAGGAGTTGGTCAATGAAATGGAGCGGAACGGTATAATCGAACCATCTTCAAGTCCTTGGAGCTCGCCTGTTGTTTTAGTTAAGAAGAAAGACGGCAGCACTAGATTTTGCGTCGATTATAGAAAACTGAATGACGTCACCAAGAAAGACAGCTACCCGCTACCAAGAATTGATGACACCCTGGATACACTAGCTGGAACACAATGGTTCTCCACATTGGACTTGCAAAGTGGCTATTGGCAGGTAGATATTTCAGAAAAAGACAAGGAAAAAACCGCCTTTACCGCGAGTGATGGGTTATGGCAGTTTAATGTGATGCCATTTGGACTCTGCAATGCTCCAGCCACATTCGAGCGTTTATGGAACAGGTATTGAAAGGACTTCACGGGAAGACATGCTTGGTGTACCTCGATGATATAATTGTCATGGGTAAGACTTTTGATGAACATCTGAATAATCTTGAAGAAGTCCTTAAACGAATATCAGCGGCTGGACTCAAACTCAGTGTAAAGAAGTGTGCGTTATTCCAGAAAGAAGTCAAATATTTGGGACATCGCGTAACAGCAGACGGAATATCAACAGATGAGGATAAGATAATTGCTGTTAAGAACTGGCCACGTCCGAGAAATCTCCACGAATTGCGTAGTTTTCTTGGCCTTTGCACATACTACAGACGATTTGTCCCGAATTTCGCCAATGTAGCCGCAAGCTTACATGAGCTGACCAAGAAGTCACAATCATTCCAATGGTGTGAAGCACAAGAACTAGCATTCCAGAAGCTCAAGGATCTATTATGTAAGGCACCAATTTTGTCATATCCTATACCTGGAGAAACATTTGTGGTAGATAGCGATGCGAGCGGATACGGAATAGGCGGTGTACTTTCACAAGTAGTCGGTGGCACTGAAAGGGTCATTGGATACTTCAGTCGAACGCTTTCGAAGCCTGAAAGAAACTACTGCGTAACGCGACGAGAACTTTTGGCAGTATTAGAGTGTGTGAAGCATTATCACAAATATCTGTATGGCCAACACTTCCAACTGAGAACCGATCATTCTGCCCTCAGGTGGTTGCTGCAATTTAAACAACCTGAAGGACAACTGGCTCGTTGGATAGAGCGGCTTCAGAGCTATGATTTTAGCATCGAGCATCGGAAGGGTTTGAAACACGGCAACGCGGACGCGCTGTCAAGACGGCCCTGCAACGTGGAATGTAAGCATTGTGCAAAAACCGAGGAAAAGGAAGGTATCGTCGATGTTCGACTAATGCATATAGAGTCCAGTGAAGATTGGTCTGTAGCGCAAAGAAATGACCCCATACTGGCAAAAATAATATCGGCAAAAGAAGAAGGTAGAAGGCCAGCCCGCAATGAAATATCCGCCGAAAGTCCACTAATGAAATCATATTGGGCCCTATGGAATAGTCTACAGTTGTTAAATGGCTGCTTATACCGCATATGGGAAAGTAATGACGGTAAAACAGTGACAAATTTAATTGTAGTACTATCCTCTAAAATAAACGAAGTAATGAAAGAGTTCCATGATGGTCCCAGTGGTGGTCATCTTGGTGTGACAAAAACCTTAGAAAAGTTAAAACAACGTTTTTATTGGGTGGGTTGTCAGCAAGCAGTAGCCGATTGGGTAGCCAATTGTTCATAATGCATAGCAGCGAAGGGCCCAGTAAGAAGAAGAAGAAGTCGTGGACAACTTCAGCAGTATAACTCAGGCGCGCCATTCGAGCGGATTGCAATGGATGTAGCAGACCCTTTCCCCGTCAGTGATGCCGGAAATCGTTACGTTCTAGTGGTTATGGATTATTTCAGCAAATGGCCAGAGGTATATGCCATACCAGATCAAGAAGCTAAAACGGTTATAAGTGTATTTGTGAACAACTGGGTGTGCGCTATGGTGTTCCACTGGAGTTGCATTCTGATCAGGGTAGAAATTTTGAATCTGCCGTATTCAAGGAAATGTGCGATTTGTACGGAATAAGAAAAATCAGAACCACGCTACTGCATCCTCAATCTGATGGCATGGTCGAAAGATTCAATCGCACTCTGGAGGAATATTTAAGAAAAGTGGTCAGTGCACATCAGAAGGACTTGGATGAACACATACCGAAATTTATATTGGCATACAGATCAGCTGTTCATGACTCAACCTCTCGAACACCTGTAAAAATTGTCTTCGGGACAGAACTCAAGTTGCCTGGTGATTTAGAATTCGGTATTAAGCCCTCATCAACAAATAAGGAAAACACTTCCCAAGAGCAAGATGACCTGAACGAACTACATGAATTCGTATGAAGACGAATAAAAATGACCAGCGATAAAATGAAAGCCAGATACGATCGAGCAGCGAATTCTGAAGGATTTAACGAAGGCCAGCTTGTACTGTTGTATAACCCACAACGTAAGAAAGGACTGTCTCCCAAACTACAAACCCATTGGGATGGACCATACAAAGTGATTAAAAAATTAAACGACGTGGTGTACAGAATACAGAAAGAAAAGAGCCCGAGATCTAAAATGAAGGTCGAACATCTAGAACGACTAGCTGCCTATGGGAAAAATGAATTCGTGCCTATTCGGGACGAACAGGCTTAAGCGGGGGGCAGTGTTACGAAATTTTACTTGAATTCAAATATAACGGTTTTAACGGCCGGTTTAAATATTTCTCAATGCTTTCAGACATTTCCGTTTATGTTAACAGCAGTTAACATAGCTGTAAAAATTATTAACATAGTTCTAAACGTACAACATTGAATAAAAAGCTTTCACCATTGTTTTTAAGTATGGCAACACTAAATGTTTAAGCTGTTAACATTAACATCAAAAGCTCTAGTTTGTCCGTTAAGAACATTGTAGAAAGAAATAGAGCTTTCAAGAAGCATCTAGTAGGTAATACAGTGTATATAAATTGGCCGTGAGAACACCATTGAGTCAGTCTAATTGGAAGCGTCGTTAAGTAGTCATATTAACTGCCTTGGCTGTATAATCTTGTACATTATTAAAGTGTGCTGTATAAAGCGTGTAATTTAAGTGTGTGTGTGTGTATTAAAACACAAAGTGACTATTTAAACTGTATTGTTGTACATTTTTAAATAAAATAAAGAGTCGTTACAATTTTTAAACTACTAAACTGATGTTATTTGCAATCAAAGTACAAGTTTATTTAAAGGAAATAAACAACCGTTTTTAAAAGGTAAAAACGTAACAATACTAATAAAGTGTGTTGGGGAACAGAAAATACGTATTCTGTTGTCTAATTACACTTCAAAAATTCTAGTTTTGTTCCGCCAAACAGAAACAATTAGTAGGTCAATTTCGGAAGATCGGCCCATAGTAGATTATACCTCCCATATAAGCCATATTAATTAATTTTAAAGCTCAGGAAATAAATGAACTAACTTGTTCTAGAAAATTATATAATCAAAAAATTAGTGAGAGAAGCATATTTTCTTTGGTCGTCAATGGGTTAAAATGTGAAGTGATGGAAGTGTTTCATTTAACTTTCTACGCTATATCTAGTCTAAGGAATAATAATTTCGCTATAATTTTTTATGTCCTGTGCTGACCTGTATTATTAGGGAATAGGATTTGAAAAACATAGGCGACATTAAAAAGGAAATTTCATTAATGGAAAATTATGCAAAATATTTTATTGGGTGCAAAATATGCAACATTTTCGTCTGTCTGTCTGTTATCGGATATATATGTATGCTACTAAGAACAAAATATACAAAAATATGCAAAAATATGATGTAATAAATCGATGGCAAATTCTTAAAATTGTTTGAAACGGATAAATAACTAACAGTTTGGCTTTTTTGATGCCCACAAAAAAATATATGATTTTTCATATTTTTCATATTAAATTTGTATTATTGAATTATAAATTATAAATATTTAAAATTTGTATGTATAAGAACCGTTATTCTAAACTAGGGATGTCAATGACTAAAAATGCACTCAAACAAAAATTGGGTTAGTAAATGAAAAACGTTAGTTATACATGTTGCTTTATTATATAAAACATTAATGTTAAAGAAAGTGATGACTATTAATTACCAAACATATTATACTTTTTTTAATATTTTGTTACTTTTTTCAATATTTTCATTACAAAAAATGTTTTGCTGTGGCAACACAGCTTAGGGCATGTTCAACATATTCCAATGTACTAAAAATACTAAACATTTCTTCCCTGCGTGGAATATTATCACGTTTTTTATGTGTTAGTTAACCTAGTGTCTACATTGGGCAAATTTATATCAAAACAAACGTCAAAAACAGTGCGAATATATACAAGGTAATCTTAGTTAAACAGTTGATTATTATTTTGATTGTTACAGTTGTCAAACTGCATATATAAAAAACAATAATGAATACGCCATATTGTTATTTTTGTGCAACTATTGCCACCTTCCACAAATTCGCGTTAAGTTTGACGTTTGTCTTGATAAAAAAATCTCTAATGTAGACACTATGTAAATATTATAAAACTAAATGTTTTTAGACTGAAATATATGTGTGGAGTCTTTACCTGTTTACTTCCATCGGACGCGTCCCCAGGTGGCGGATAGGGGGGATTGGGCGAGAGACACTGGAGGCACTAATGTACGGTGCTGGAGTCCTCTTCCCTTGCCGACATTAATGCATCCTTTGTATCACACCCAGCCCTGAAAACGGTAGGCTTGCTGGACTGGATGCGATGCATTGATGTATTCTATTTGGTGTTTCCGCCGAAGTGAATACATCTCTGACACTGGGTACGGTCTTGGGTCATGCGTTTTCCGTGGACCAAATAAATGGGTCTTTTAAGATCAAGGTGGTTGGTAGCAGTGCCGAGGATCTGAATGATTAGTTAGTGCTAAAAGAAACTAATAGTGAACAGCTCCCCTCTGATGCTGATGGCAAGGGTCAGTTGTATTACAGCCTAGTCCGCGTATGCCGTCACTGCGCGAGATGGTCTATTTTTTACGGGCATACTCGTGGGACCAAAATAGAAAAAGGAAAATGGAAACTGATAGGTTAAGTATTGAACAGGACAATGGGACAACGGACAAAGAAACCAACACTAGGGTAGTAGAAGGGACGGAAGCTGACTTACGAGTTAGGGATAGGGTCAAAGTAGGGGAAAACAAGGACGACGTCGGGAAAGGGGGGAAAGATGAGGATGGGGACGATGACATGGACTTAATGAGACTGCATACGGACATCCTCATTCAACACGGACAACTGATGACCCAACTAACGGAGGAGGACAGCCTGCTGGACTCGGCGGAGGACCCTGTAGGATCTGGAGCGACGGAGGGACTGGAGGACCTGTCTCTTTTATCCGATGAAGAGCATGAGACAACAGTGGTCTCTGCTCTTGACCGGGGCAAAGAAATCGGAAATGCAGTCACTGCGTCAACTCCGGGTAGGAAGCAGGTGAGCTCGACGGGGGCATCAGGCATGCCAAGGCCTACGGCCAAACCTATTGTTCGGCAGGTAGCGGTAGCATATCCAATGGATGAGCAAGCCGCAACCGTCAGCCGAACGAATCTTGAAAAGGCGAAAAACGGTGTTAGGGCCTCTATAGCTGCACTAAATAAGTTGGCTAAAAAGGACCCATCGCTGTTAGACGGGCGGGATAGGCATGTTCGCAGGAAACACCGAAAGAGCATCTACAGGTTTGAACGGACCTATGGCTCCATCGGTGACATCCTGGGATTGTCTTATCCCGATGGTTTTAAAGTGGAGGTAGAGGAAGGTCCGCAAATTGCTCGCAAGGGTAAAGAGTCCGTGTCTACCAACACTTTGGAACCAAAAGTCGACGCTGTCACACAGTGTGATACTCACAAGCCATCCAGCAGTCCTGTAGCTTCTCTCAAGGGAAGCGACAGGGCAGCAAGGATTGGTAGTGGGAAAAAACTCATTGAGAAGAGAGTAGAGAAGGTAAATCAAGCTCTTGCGAGCCCCGCTAAAGGATCTCAAATGAGGTCAATTAGGGGAGCTCTGCCTGGAGATGAGATACCCTCTACCTCTAAGAAAGCAGGTCATATTCCGCATAACTCTTTTAAAGGTCCCCCTAAGGGAACCATAAAAAGAGTGAGGTCGGGGGATGACCAGCAGATTCCGTCTGCGAAGAAGGTTGGTAATGCACCAAGTGGCCCGCTTAAAAACTCTCATAAGGGAGTAGTAAAGCGGGTAGTATCTGGTGACGTGCAACCTTCATCGTCCAAAAAGGGGAAGGATTCGTCCAAGTCGGACATTCTTTAAGCAGCAGTCATTGACCGTGCTGATCCAGATGGGAGAATCAGTACGGAAATGTGGCGGCTGATTGAGGATAGACTTATGGACGAAATCTTCCAGGCAAGGCACAGGCCGGGTGAAATAGCCTTCATGGGTGCAGACTGGACAAGGGGCGTCAAGACTGTTGGTTGCGGTAACAAAGGAACTTTTGAATTCCTGAAAGCCGCGATCAACAGATGTGGCAACCTTTGTCCAGATGCGCAACTGGAGGTTATACCAGCGTCGGAATTGCCTCTGCGACCAATAGTCACGGTATGGATTCCACCACCCATTAAACCGGTGGAAGTCATACTGGGAATATTGGAAGGACAAAATAGGGGGATCAATACAAGTCAATGGAAACTTGTTTCTTCATTGACTTGTAAAGAGAACCAGGGTAAAGATTTCCGATTCGCAGTGGATCGGGAATCTATTAGGAAACTGGACTCATTGGGGGGGGTTGTTACGTTCGGGCTTGGCTACATCAAATTTCGCTACGCGAAAAATGATAAAGCCAAAGAGGTTGCGGATGGTGCAGATAAATCTGCATCATTGTGAAGCGGCCTCGACCGAATTGATAACCTACCTCAGTGAGACCAATGTGGACGTGGCCCTAATCCAGGAGCCTTGGCTAAATGATAACCAGGTCTGTGGTTTAAGGGTCAAAGGATACAAATTGTTCAAGCCGTCCACTGAGGATAAGGTGAGAACTTGTATTTTGGTGAAGAATGATCTTCAGGTAATTCTTCTTAACTCTTTCAGTTATGGTGATCTAACGGTCGTCCAAGGAGAGGCATTGGGAGGCGGTAAACTGGCCTTGGCCTCGGTGTACATGCCCTATGAGGAGTTGGAACCACCAGATGACAGGGTGTGGGCCTTAGCCGAGTACGCAAGACGGAATGGAGTACGTCTATTGCTCGGTTGCGATGCTAATGCACACCACAGTCAATGGAGTAGCAGGGATACTAATAAGAGAGGTGAGTCAACTTTTGATTTTATTATTGCAAATGATCTTTTAATCTGTAATAGGGGTAATACTCCTACGTTCAGAACGAAGGATAGGAATTCAGTAATAGACATCACACTGACCAACTCGAGGGACCTAGTTGAAGACTGGAGGGTGGCCATGGGATGTACTTTCTCTGACCATGGTAGGATAACCTTTAGTCTGAACTTCCGAGGTTCTGAGGGGAAACCTTTCAGGAATCCTAGGAGGACAGATTGGGACGCCTTCGGGCGGGATCTGGGGTCAAGATTGACTGGAACTCCGTTGGAGATCTTGTCGAGGGAAAATCTTGACGAAATAGTGGGGAAGGTAACGGGGTCCATTAACAGAAGCTATGAGCTTAACTGCCCGGTGAGCTATCCGGGTAAGAGGAAACAGCCAGTCTGGTGGTCGGAGGAGTTGAAGGCTCAACGGACCACAGTTGGAAGGCTGTACAACAAGGCCCATAGATCTGGTAGGGACGAGGATTGGGGCACCTATAGAGTGTGTTTCAATAAGTACAAAAAGGACATAAGAAGAGCTAAAAGAGCCTCGTGGATTAGATTCAGCGAGGCCATTGACTCGGTCAATGAACTCTCCAGATTCAGGAAGATACTGTCAAAGGACCCTAGTGTTCCTGGGAGTATCCAGAGATCAGATGGTTCATGGACGGAGTCTAGTTCTGAGTCACTTAATGTACTTTTGGAAACCCATTTTCCGGGTTGCAGGGATCCATTGGTGGAGGAATCAGGTGAGGTAGAACACTTCTTCACGGAGTCCACCAGTGGGATGATTGGAACAGTGGTAAGAGACCTAATAACGGTGGAGAAGGTCACATGGGCGGTGAATTCATTCGAGCCTTATAAGTCACCAGGCCCGGATGGTATTTTTCCGGCCATGTTGCAGAATGCACCGTTGGTGGTCCGTAAACTACTGGCTGAGATTTTTAAGGGGTGTCTAATACATGGACATATTCCAAGGGGGTGGAGAGAGGTTAGGGTTATATTCATACCGAAAGGTGGAAGGACCTGTCACTCGAAACCCAAGGATTATAGACCTATCAGCCTATCGTCTTTCCTCTTGAAGACTTTAGAGAGACTGATAGATCTATATTTAAGATCGTCTGGTAGCTCCAGCATCATGAGTAGTGCTCAACATGCTTACCTGAAGGGTAAATCTGTGGAGAGTGCGCTAAGTGATGTGGTGGGTTATATAGAACAAGGGCTTCGGTATAAGGAATACACCATGGCCGCGTTCTTGGATATTGAGGGAGCGTTCAACAATATTGAGATTGACGCTATCAAGCAGGCGCTGGTGAATCTTAAGGTACATGACTTCTTGATCGAATGGATAATCCTCATGCTGAGCAGCAGGATTATCAATTCAAGCTTGGGTGGAGTATGCTTAAGAAAACTAGTGACTAGGGGAACTCCGCAAGGGGGAGTGCTCTCACCCCTGCTGTGGCTAATGGCTGTCGATGTGATTTTGCGTCAATTCGACAGTAGAGGGCGGAAGATCGTGGCTTATGCGGATGATGTGGTCATACTGGTAAAGGGAAAATTTCTTCCCACAATCAGTGAGATCATGCAGTCAGCGCTGGGTGAGCTGTCCTCGTGGGCTGCTGATAAGGGGTTGGGAGTGAACCCGGAAAAGACAGAGTTGGTTCTGTTTACTAGGAGGTACAAGGTAGAGAAATTCAGACTACCGGTACTATGTGGGACTGAACTGAAGCTTACAGACTCAGCAAAATATCGGGGGGTGTTCCTTGATAGCAAACTGACCTGGAAGAGGAATGTTCAGGAAAGACTCAAGCGTGGCCTCAATGCCTACTACACCTGTAGAAACTCCATAGGTAAGAGTTGGGGACTCAAACCGAAAGTTGTATATTGGATTTACACTTCGGTGGTGAGACCAATCCTTTCATATGGTTGTTCTGTCTGGTGGCAGGCACTGGAACGCAAGAGCAATAGGAGCCTTTTGTCGAAGGCGCAAAGGTGTGCTTCGATTGGCATCACGGGTGCAATGAGAAGCACACCACAAGCGGCTCTGGATGTCATACTTCATCTCCTACCCATTGAGGAGTTTGTGAGGGGAATGGCGGCAAAGAGTCTACTGAGACTTAGGGAATTGGGACTATTAGGCTCATCAAGAGCAGGTCACTCCAAGGTCATTTACGAGATCAGTTACGGTGAGGTTAATCTGAACTCTACGGGGGCATCAGATTACATGGCCGCTGAATCGGACTTTGGAGTAAATCCTGTCGTGGTGATACCTGATAGGGAGATCTGGTCCGGCACTGAGAGACTATATGAAGGTTGCGCAGTGTTCACGGACGGATCAAAGATGGTCGAGGGTACCGGGGCGGGGGTCTATATTATGGGCACGGATTTGAAGGGCTCTTTTAGACTCCCTGATGAGTGCAGTGTTTTTCAGGCTGAGATTCTCGGCATCCTGAAGGCTGCGGAAATGATCAGGCGAAACATTGCGAGAGGTACCGAGGTCACTCTCTATGTGGATAGTCAGGCAGCTCTGAAGGCCTTGGGGACACATTTGGTGAGATCCAGGCTAGTAGCTGCCTGTAGGAAGACACTAAGAGAGTTGATGGAGGACTACATGGTGAGACTCTGCTGGGTGCCTGGCCATTGCAATATTTCAGGCAATGAATTGGCTGATGAACTGGCAAGGCAAGGTGCGGCAGGGAACGTCTCGGATAGAGAGACATATGTGAAACCACCACTAAGTTTCTTCTATGGGAAGATCAATGATTGGATCTTGGTCAGAACCAATTCGGCTTGGGAAAGTAGGGAGGACTGCAAAGTGTCGAGGGCGATATGGCCGGTATTGGACAAGGCAGGCACTACCACTCTCCTGGGCATGAATAGGAAGAGTTTAAAGGTCATGATAGGGGCCATAACGGGTCACTGTCTGATAGGAAAGATGAGGTCTAGAATGGACGCTAACAGTTCTGATTTTTGCAGACTGTGTGAGGACATCGATGAGACCGAGTCTATTGAACACATTGTGTGCCATTGTCCGCGATTACAGCATCGTAGGATGAAGTGGCTGGGTAGACAGTTCCTCGACGGGCTAGGTGACGTTCGGAGTGTAGATCTTGTTGACGTCATAGGCTTCGTCATGGGAATTAGCTGCTTGAGGGAGAATCAAGGGTTTAACCCTAGGGGGATTGGTGGCATTGCTGGTCCCCCTCTGTGATTCGTTACGTTTCTGTTCTCTTTTTACCTATCACTTTACTTTTTCTGTACTCTGTATTTTCAATTTTATATATTCTATACCCTTATTTCTATATTCTATACCCTTATTTCACAACTGTTCTGTTGAAGGGACTCACAATGGACCGGGATCGGTCTCTGGGTGGAGATGTGGTACTGTCTGGTATCACATCTACCTTCTCTATCTATCTATCTATATGAAAAAATAATGAATTTTTTTTCGTGTATAATGAAAAAGCACAATGTTTTTTCAAAAAACTAGCATAAGTGAAAATATTGTTAAATAGTAAATATTTACTTTACTGTTTTTCAAATTTCAGATTATGGTATCAATTGGAATTATTTATAAAAAATTAATATTTTTTATAAAAGTTACATTACCCCATTTTTTAATATTTTGTCTTTTTGTAATGGTGTGTCTAGACAATAGATTTTTATATCAACTAATTTATTTATTTTTCTAATTCAAGTAATATAAAAAGACAACAAATAAAGAGAATTAATAAAATTTCTAACGTATTTTCTAACTATTTAGCTCCCCAGCCAAATAATTAAAAATAGCTTCTGATTTGTTATACCGAATTTACACTTGCACTTGAAATCTCGTTTGAATAAAATTTCAAAAAATCTACCACGTTCAACCTTTCGACACTTTACACAACTACTAAACAATTGTATATGTTTCACAAATTCGTTTTTATTTTTTATTGATTTATATTTAATTTGATAACAAATTTTAGTTATTCGTTCCTTTATTTCATTTTGATAAATATTTATGTTATCTAGTTAGTACATTGTTGTATTTCACTAACACACTCAAAGAAAAACAGCGTTGGAAACTAGAAGCAAGATGTTGATTTGTATGGAAAATCTATTTAAAATCGAATAAAATTATGTAGATTTTGCTTGAAATCTCATTTAAACTAAATTTTGTGTAAACGTAAATGGGGTATTAAGTTTTTATTTTCTTAGTGTATGTAAAACACTTTTACCTCGAAACATTTTTTAAAATCGCTGGATATGTTTGGCAAAATCGCTGAATTACCACTACCAACTTTCTTCTGGCATAATTCGCATTCGTTTTTTTGCGCGTTGTTGCAGCAGAAGAAGAAAGAAAAAAGCAGGATAAAGATTTTCATTTTCTGATTTTTTCATTTTTGAGCATGTTTTAAGAATTTAATAATAAACTCAAAGGAATAAACTTAATATAATTATTACATTAAAAACAAAGAAACGTATTTAATTTCAAAGATGGTAAGATAAAATTCATCAAAAATATATTTTCACTAAAAGTAATCGATTTTTTAACCCCTGTAAATTGTACAGGGGGTATTGGCTGCAGACAAAAGAATAGATAAAAAATTGTGTTTACTCGTTTTGTTTTTACTTGTAAAATGAAACTGTGTGTTCAATTTGCTTGCATTTTTGTCTTTTTTTTAGTCGAAGAAAATGTCTCGTTATCCTAGTGATCGTAAAGTTTATATTGGCGATCTGGGGAATAGTGCTCGAAAAAATGAATTGGAATATGCATTTGGTGCGTATGGTCCATTACGTAGTGTTTGGATTGCGCGTTCACCACCCGGTTTTGCATTTGTTGAATTTGAGGATGCCCGGGATGCCGCTGATGCCGTAAAAGGTTTAGATGGCCGTACTATATGTGGACGCAGAGCTCGTGTAGAATTGTCAACCGGCAAGAGTACAAAGACCGGTGGCGGACGTAGTGGAGGCGGCGGAGATCGTAGAGGTGGTGGTGGTGACCGTTATGGCGGTAGTGGTGGCAGAGGAATTGGTGGAGGTAGAAATGGTGGAGGTGGTGCTGGCGGCGGTGGCGATAGTAAATGTTATGATTGCGGAGACCGTGGACACTATGCTCGTGATTGCCATCGTCATGGTCGCAGCAGAAGACGGTAAGTGAATGTTTCTTTTTTTTTATCTGCATTAAATAATTTTAAAATTTATCTGCATTAAATAATTTAAAAATTTAAAAAAAAATTTTTTTTAAATTTTTTTGATAAATGGTTTTAAATGATTTGTTAGAATCCATCAACGTATTAGCGCTGTATTTAACTTTTGAATTTTCGAATTCTAAACTATTATAAGATTGAATAAAAATATTTATGCACAACATGGTATACGTTAATTGGTATAAAAATTTTGAATTCGGTTATTTAATCTATCGCTCGGAAAGTTCCATGGAAATTCAATATTGTAGTTAACATCTTTTAAATTAAATTGTGGGTAATATTCGACAAAATCATGATAACTTGATTCTTCTTATAGTAGAATTTGTGATAGATTCCAGAAAAAAGTGCACTTCTAAAGAATTAACATTTCCGTTATCAAAACGCTATTTTTTACAATACTTTTCGACAAAATATATGGGAAATAAAAAATAAATTTCAAATTTGTTGTCTTCAATTGCAATTTTGCAAACTTTAATAATTAATTATATAAAGGTGAAAATCTCGATAAACCACATTACTACTACTTTAATAGTATTTCTAATAAATGCTTTGTCCCAGTACTAATAATTAACAGAAAAACAAAATAATCTGTATATGAGAACACTTCCCGTACATTTTTACAAATCTTCAATATGACTAGTACTGAAACAGAGCTAGTGAAGTTCAAAAGCAATATATATATATATATATATATATATATATATATATATATATATATATATGTATATGTATATGAATATTAATATATCAACGTTTTTGTATTTTTTTTATATTTTTGAGTGAAAATTCTCTATATTTCCTTTCCATCTCTTAGCAATTATTGTATTTTCTTATTTTATTTTACTAGTTTATACATGCTGATTATGAATCTAGCCAAAATATTAAAATAGGTTGAATAGTTCTTTAGAAATACAATAATAAATATTCATTGCCTGTCCTATTTTCATCTCAGTTATAAAAATTGGTAAAAAATTATTCCCACACAATTTAAAGATATTTGTTCTAATAGTTCTTCATTTGTACGATAAATAATTTTTACTTTGTATAGGAGCTACTACCTTCCTGTACCTACCTTCCTATTTTCATCTCAATTGTGTTGACATCCTTATTAGCACAAAATTTTAAGACTTTTATTTATTATTATGTTGCTTTTCAAATTACTAACTAGTTTAAAATATTTTATAATCATACATTAAATGGTAATTATATAGTTATTTTATATATTTATATTGAGGGCCTATAAAACTATCTATTTTAAGAATTTTTGATGTCATATATCCCCTATAACAACAACGCTCATCTATGATATAAATTTCAAATGAAGATTCATAGTTTTTCGAATTTTATCAACGTTTTTGTATCCCTCCATCTTACAAAATAAATATTTTATTTCTATTTTTTAGTGCAAAACCCTCTATCTGTCTGAGTAACAAACCAATTTAAATGTAACAAACCAATTATGAATTTAAATCGGTTGAATAGTTATGTATTTAGATATACAATAATAAATATTTATTTTGTATTACGGCTACTACCCCCAGTAAACCTGCCCTACCATAGATATGCGATAATTAAGATGTATCTTGTATGGGGGCTAACACTTCCCTTAGAGCTGCCCACCCTATTTTCGCAACTGAAGTTATGTATTTATCCTTTTGATTTCAGAATTAATTTCTTGTATTGATTTTTAAAAATGACAGTTTTGTTTTGTAAATATATTTTCTGATACCAAATATTAAGGCAGCTTCTTCACTTTGATTGAAGGACCTAAAAAACATGTATTTTTATTACAATAACCTATTTTCAGGTGTCGAGAGAAGTAGTATACGCAATTATTTTTAATTAGGTCATGTAGTAATACAAAAGCCATCCAGGCCAGAAAAACGTACTACATAGCATATTAAACCTGAGTTATAATTACATTATAAACATACATATTTAAAAATAAATTTGCAAAAATTAAGTATTCAATATGTATTCAATATTTGACACCCAGCCGACAAAATTTATTAATATAATATATGAAATAACGTATTCCAGTAAAAAAATACTAGTCCGTCTACATTAGAAACAACTCCATAATATAAATGTTGAAAACAATAGGAGTATTTATATATGAGAAACAACAATGTAGTTAAACCATTTTAGACGAAAAGTATTGTTAGATTGAGAAAAAAAATCGAATTCATAAGACAGGAAATTCCACCAACGAGCAATTCATATAGCAAAAGATCTGCTAAAGTGGAATATCTAATCCTATGTATGAGTATTTATTTATGTCTAGTCGAACGGGAGAAACAAAAACAACTGCATAATTGTTTAACAATACTACCTATAAATGTCCTGTAAAATTCAAAAAATTTACATAAAATATGTGCATATTCACAATTTACATAAAAAATATATCTCTTTCCATCTTATATAAATTTAATGTAGACATATATATGTGAATTATTTTGCAACACCGACAGAGAGACAGTAAAAAAATCAGAGCTTTTGAGAAACCATTTTGAAAATGAAACATAAATTTTGGGCGGATTTCTGCTGTTTTAGTTGTCATATCTTCATGTGAAAAAATTATCCGCTAGCTTGTGTTTTAGCACATATTGATATAGAGTAATGTAATAAAGTTTTGGATAACAAGTAGGGTTGTAGGGCGGATATCGGAAAAGCCAATATTATCGTAAGGACGAATGCTCCGGTTTCGGCATTTAATTTCCCCTATATCTTGAAAGATTTTTCGCAAAAAAAAAGAAAAAACAACTAACTGTACTTTGATACTTCAAACGTACACTGATAAAGTGTCCAGATTTCAGAAGAAATACAAGACCGTTTGATATTAAATGCTTCGGCCGGGTGCAATTTTTGTGAGATCGACCAAATTTTGAACTTTGGTAATACTGTTGACTGATGTTTTGTTTCGGACTCATACGAATATATATATACAGATCACAAAATTCGTTCTGTGGCCAATAGCGCTCAGTGTTCAATTCATAAAAATTAAATGAAAATAAACCTGCAATTTCCGAACGGCTGATCCGATTAAGTTTTGACCTTGGACTATACAGATATAACGGGGGCGTGTCCACAGGGTCTCAAAGTTGAACATCTCGGGTATGACAAATTTTTAAAACGATCTTGATTCGTTATATTTAAACCGATTTGAGAGTTTTATATGAGTAGATTCTGCTGGTAGAGATGTACAAAAAGCATTGCCGCATGCGTGTCCAAATTTCATTCGATTTTTTAAAAATATTTTTGATTTTATTAACAACAAATAAACTCGTGTAAACAAAAACTTTCGAAGAAATCAATTTTTCCCCGTTCTTTTTTTGCAAAAAAAAAATCATTCTTTTTCAGTATTTATTTTTTTTCTTCTGAATAATAACAATACAAAATAGGAAAAAACATCAAAAAATTGATTTCAGCGAAGATCAGGGTCTACCCAACTAGATCTATTTTTTTCCATTAACTTCCAATTTTATATTTTTAATTTTTTGGTAATATAAATTTTGCACCCCGTTATATATATGCAAAAAAAGTAAAAAGTCTCATTTTTGGAAATTTTTGAGTTTTCTGAGAATTGTTAAAAAGTCTATATATAATTTCATTAAAAAATATCTATTAACAAATAATATGCACAAAATCTCAAATCAATACTTTTTGGGGGTATCTTTTTGCAACAAGTCTTAATGAATTTTTCCTTCCTTATTATATAAATTTAAAAAGACAAAATTTCACTATCTTTCAAATAGGTTTATATTGTCTATATTGTACAAGGTCAAAACTTAGACTATATCTCAATTATCACAATGTGAAATTTCTTTGAAATCTGACTAGTCGTTCGGAAACTGCAGATTTATTTAAGTTTCATCTTTTGAATGGGATTGAATTCCGCATATTAGCTATGTAAGGTGGCCGAATATGTAGTTCATTCCCAAAAGTCGATTAAAGTTACTCAATATATTGTTTTTTAATTAATCTACATCGAAAGTTATAGAAAATAATTTTATTTATAGCCTTAAATAACCCACAAAATATGTATAGTTTTTTGTTTATTTACTTTCTGAAGCGACTAGATAACGTAGAAAGTAAAAAATTAGTTTACTATTGAAAAATTCTACTTAAATCCTAAAGCACCCCAAAGACACATTGCTACAAACAAATAAATTTGAAATTTATTTGTTGTTTTCCATACAAATTATCGAAACAAATTTTTCATAATAGGATGAAAATATAAAATTAATGTCATTTTCATTAATTTCTTTTCAATTAAAAATTTAATAATAAAATAAATTTTTTTCATAAAAAAAGCATGGAAAATATCCATTAACATATAAAAAAGCTAATCTTTGATGTTGACGATTTCAAATAGTGAATTTGACGAATTTTTTTCCAACTTTGTCGATTTTCACCAAATTTATCTGGCAACAATAATTATAAGGAGTATTATGAGACTATTTTGATGAGATTTCTCTACACCAATAAGCCGAGGTAGTTTAATCAGGTAACATCATTCGGCAACAATATGGCGCCTTACGTTCTATAATCTGAAGTGCCAAATTGTTTATGTTTACAATCTTTGTTTACTTTTGTATTATTATAACCATGTTATATATAACCATGGTCTAGTAAAGCAAATTTGATTTTGCTAGTTTAAAATTTGTTAAATTTTTCTAGTCACAGTAGTTTTGTAGAAATATTTGAAAAAAATTTTTATCAAATGTATAGAATTTTAATTTCAATTTGCTTTACTAGACCATGGTTAAGAAAATCCAATAAATAAAAAATTAAAATTCTATACATTTGATAAACATTTTTTTCAAATATTTCTACATAACTACTGTGACTAAAAAAATTTGGGGTCCGCCCTGAGCCCTATCCTTATTTAAACAAACACACAAACGGACTTAGCTGGAACGTCTTAGATTTTCACGGGGACCCAGAATATACATATATATGTACTTCGTGGGGTCTTTCACGCTTTTTTCGACATGTTACGCACGGAATGTCAATCTTAATATACTCTCATGTTTTAAACTATTTGTATAAAACTAGTGTAGACTAGATAAATTTGAGGTTTGAATTACTGCTATTCGCAAACGGTTTAGAATGTGATCATATTGATCTATTAATCTTTTAAACTACTATTTTATTACTTATTTCAATTCAATGATTTTTCAGTTGAATTCAAAAATTAAATTTGAAAATGTATACCTTATACCGAAAAGGTACCAAATATTCGAATTTTCTTAATAAAAAAACTTGCAACTAAATGAGCTACCAATGTTTTTAACATTAGATGTGCAATATATACTTCAAATGAGTACTTAATACCATATTTTTAATTTATGTCAAATAATATAAAAACAAATTAGCTCAACAAAAAAGTTAACAAGTAAGCTGACGATAAGCCGAAAATTTCGGCGGCGGCTAGACTCGTTAAAAACAATCGGCTAAGCGAACTTTAAAATTCATTTAGATGGAAAATTTCTATTGTTTTTGATTTTAAAAAGGATTTTTTAAAACCCTATTGGTTTTGAAGGACGGCCTCAGCAATGTGGTTATTGTCATGGACAAATAACTGCATTTTAACAGTAAAAGGACTCATACTTCTCTTAGCTGAAAGACATGCTCACGCCACAGAAATGATTATTTAAAGAACCCTTGAAAAAATTCACTTGGTTTAAACGCTTGCACAAAAATCCGTTAAAACAAAAACTGTAATTAAATGTAGAAAAAAATCGGTATTGGGTTAAAAAGCAAAAAGCACATAAAAATTCAACTAAGCCGAAAAAGTCGACTTAAAATTGAGCCTCCGATAAGCGGAAAAATTCAACGGCGTCGTGGCTTGGTAAAATCGGCTAAGCATCTCTGCTTTGGAAGTTTGTAGTACAACAAGCATATGATTGAAGGAGACTGCGACGTTTTCGCAACTAGTAATGCCAGACAGAAAATCCGGCGATTTGTAAATCCCGAGAATTCTAGGGTTTTGAAATTTTAAATTTAATCATGAGAAGTAATTTTCATAATTAAAAAAGTCGGTATAAATTGAGATCGCTGATTCATTTCCGATTTTTCTAATTTTTTCATCAATGATAGTACTTTTAACGCTGTAAATCATGATGTGAAATTATTGGTGTAAAAATTGTTGAGTGCAATTGAATAATTTGGAAGTTATAGGTTTTTGAAAACGCTTAAATTGAGTCGTGGCGAAAAACAAAAACAACAGTACGACGAATTCATAAATTTTTTATACATGGAGTTTGACACTTCAGCGGATAAGATAAAATTGTGCTCATATGGAGTTTGAAAGTTCTAAAAAAATAATCAACTGAATAAGTGTGGACACCTGTTTGAATTTGCCTTGAATTGAATGAATGATTTTTTTTATTTTTTCATTCTTGATAGTATAAAAATTGATAGCTGAAAGTCATGACGTAAATTTTTAAAGTGGAACTGAATATTTTATAAGTTATAGGCCTTTGAAAAACGTACTTTCCTAAGAATTCCATATTAAAAAACTTTATTAAGAAGTTAAATAAAAAGGAAAAATGTAAGCGAAACCGCTTTGGACATGTTGCAGAGTCAAAAACTCTTCGATCCGGCCGGAGGCCCACTAATAAGAAAAAAAAAAAAAAATTTTTTTTTCATTAAAAAAATTTATTATGCAGGAGATACAATAAAATATTAAAAAAAGTTATATTAAAGGAACTTATAAAAAATTATTTATCTTTTTATAAATGTGCATTTATGAGCTTTCAATTGATAACTAAATGTTTGCAATCGGATAAACAGTATAGGAAATATTTACTATCTAAGTGATTTAGGGAGCTCAATGAGTACCGAAAAACGTATTATTAATTTTAGTTTTAGTAGTTCAGAAAACTATAAAATTGACTATCAAACTTTTATACTAGTTTAATTCGACAGAAAGATTTATTATATTGATATTTTAATTGCAAACCAAAGATGATAACCTCAAAAAAAAAATTGTAAAATGAATTTTAATGTGGCAACTTGGAATGCTTGTACTGTGACAGGCAAATGATTGAACAAGCCATGTCTGTACAAATGACAACCAGATGGCATCATTGTGCTTAGTAAAAATTCATACACACGTGTTTTTCTTATATCTGCCTTCATTTTGGATTTTCAACGAAAGCGCGTGGACTTATTTTTTTTCCACGACTGCATGTCGAACTAAAAAAAAAAATATTATTTTCAAAGTGTTAAATTAAAATTTAATTAAAAAAGTGTGAAATTATACAAATTACAAATATGTTTGTGCTTTATGAGACGCCGGCGGGCTACGCGATTTTTAAATTAATGGATGAAAAGAAAATGCAAGAAGTGGATAACCTATATTTGGAATTTCAAACGCCAGACAAAGCTAATAAATTGCTAAAATTGAAACATTTTGAGAAATTTAATGATACTACAGAAGCTTTGGCCGCCGCCACAGCAGCCGTAGAGGGCAAAGTATCGAAACCATTAAAGAAGACTTTAAAGAAATTACTAGGTGACGAAGTACAGGAATCATTGTTGGTTGCCGATGCCAAGTTAGGTAATGCCATCAAAGATAAATTTTCAGTACAATGTGTCTACAATACTGGTGTACAAGAGTTGATGAGATGTATTAGACAACAAGCTGATAGTCTTTTGGGTGGGTTACCCAAAAAAGAAATGACAGCCATGGCGTTAGGTTTGGCTCATTCACTTTCCCGTTATAAGTTGAAGTTCTCACCAGATAAGATTGATACAATGATTGTGCAGGCACAATGTTTGTTGGATGATTTAGATAAGGAACTGAACAACTACATGATGAGAGCACGTGAGTGGTACGGTTGGCATTTCCCTGAATTGGGTAAAATTATAACGGATAATATTGCTTTTGTGAAGACAATTAAACTCGTCGGCACCAGAGAAAATATGGCTTCGTCAGATTTATCCGACATCTTACCTGAAGATGTAGAGGAAAAAGTGAAGGAGGCGGCCGAAATTTCAATGGGTACTGAAATTTCCGAAGAAGATATTATGAATATTCAGTGTCTGTGTGATGAAATTTTATCTATTAATGATTACCGGACACATCTATATGACTACCTTAAGACACGTATGATGGCTATGGCACCCAATCTAACAATTTTAGTTGGTGAAACTGTGGGAGCACGTTTAATAGCTCATGCTGGCTCCTTAATAAACCTCGCCAAACATCCCTCATCCACTGTACAAATTCTCGGTGCTGAAAAGGCGTTGTTCCGTGCCCTAAAGACTAAGAAAGACACACCTAAGTATGGTTTAATCTTTAACGCTCAATTGGTAGGTCAAGCTAGTTTAAAGAACAAAGGCAAAATGTCACGTTCTCTTGCTGCCAAAGCTTCGCTGGCGACACGTGTTGATGCTTTTGGTGAAGAAGCCAGCTTCGAGTTGGGAGCCGCCCACAAAGTTAAATTGGAATCCAGACTGCGGTTACTTGAAGAAGGAAACTTGCGTAAATTGTCAGGAACTGGCAAAGCCAAAGCTAAGTTTGAAAAATACCAAGCTAAAAGGTTAGTATTGAAAATAATTAAGATGATTTATCAAATTGTCATTTTTTTTAGTGATGATACCACAAAGGTTTCGCATTTGTCTGATGATAGAAATTGCAATGATGATAAACCTTGGCTGTCTGAGAAAATAAAAATAATAATTGATAAATCTTTCTTAAACTGTATAGTTGGTATTTATTGTAATTTTAATATACATATTTCTTTTTTTTTTGTTCAACAGTGAGGTATTTATTTATCGACCTGAAGCTGATAGTACTCTTTCGGTAAAGAAACGTAAACATTCGGAATCCGCTGCAGATGTTTCCACACCCGTTAAAAAAGAAAAAGTTGAAGTTGAAGCGGAGAAAGTAGAAGAAACACCATCCTCTTCCGAAGTTAAGTCCGAAAAGAAAAAGAAGAAGAAAAAGAATAAAAATAAGGATCAAGAAGCCCCCGAAGCACCTGTGGAAGAAACACTGTCAAAGAAAAAATCAAAAAAAGTTAAAGAGGAAACAGTTGATTCAGATTAAATAGAATTAACTTGTCTTTGTTAACATTTGTTTTTTTTAGCCATTAGTGTTTTTATTTTAATATACAACTTCCTTTAGTTTTAAGTTGAGTCTTTTTATTAATACTATTATACATTAAGTTAATGTATTATTTTTCTAATACATAGAATTTGTAATATAAACAAATGTAAAAAAGGAAATATAAAAAGTAACTAAAAAAATACGTTTGACTATTATTGGGTGTTCTTTTTTTCTTTCTTTTTTCCACCTCATCAAGGAAATAACTGCAAAAGTAATTATTTTAACCCATTGATTGGTGTTATTGGTAGAATGATTTTTTTTTATGTTCATAAATACAAAACCAAGCGCTTAGGGGTTAAATAAACATCTAAAACATTGAGTACCAATTATTTCTTTACATACTTTTATTTTTATAAATTGGGAAAATGTTCATTTATTTTTAATAAAATTCGTCATTCATTCGAACAAATTGTGGTCTAACAACCCGATAAAAGTATTTGCAGTTTTAGAAAAATTAAAATCGTTCTTAAATTTCTAATACGTCTATTATGGTAAACAGAATTAAATACCTTCGAAAAGTCAAGAGAAACTGAAATACTAATAATTTCACGGTGGTACAGTGAAAAAGCACATGGAGTATAACAGAGTATTATGTATTTTGTAGATATGAGTGAGTAGATTATTGCACCATTTTTAGGATTTTTCGCGGCTTTAAATTTTTTTTTATCTCGAATGGCTGTTAACCAATTTCAGTTTTTTTAAACTGCATTAGAAAGAAAAGAAATTATCTTTTTAAAACGTATATACATTTATATTCATAGCAAAACAGTATAAGATATTAAAGACAGAAATCAATTTTTTATTTTTGACCTACACTTTATTATAAAATGTTTTTCCTAATACTATATTTTATTAGGAATAAAATTTGAAAGCAAAAACAAATTAAAAATGTTTACGACATACAACGATATAACAGAGGTTGTGAATTGGATAAGCGTGCAAAATATTACAGTGATTGGATGTTGCTAACACGGGCCGCATCGACCCTGAAGTTTGCAAGGTGCATTTAACTATTCACAGTTTAAAAAAAATGTATATTTTAAAATCTTTTTTACAATTTAGCATTAAGGAATCGTAATCTAGACATAATTATCTATCAAACAAGATAAAACGTGTTAAAATCGCTTAGTAAATATTAAAGTTATTATAAATTATACCGACCATTAACGTGTTTTCGACCACCTGTGTAAGAAATGTACAGACAAATTTGATAGTCCTTTATTTTTGTCATGGCTGTTTTTTTAATTTTGTTAAATAAATTTCAAAAATTTAGAATATACTGTTCTATAGACAATACCACAATAAGTAAAAATAAAAAAAAGAATTAGATCGATATCTCTTATAAATTCGCCATATCTGCGATTTGAATATTGCGGATTTAGACAAAAAGGCAGTTTTTGCGTTTTTTTTTGTATTATAGAGTAAATTTTTATTGTACTAATATACAGATTAAACAAAATTATAACAAAATAATATAAGATGAATCTTAAAAAATATATTCGGTAATTTTTGACGAATTCGAACAACTTTAACATTTAAAACAGAAAAGTAAAAGTGAATTTTTGCAATATTTGAAAATTTTTATTGACAACATAACTAAAAGTTATTTACATATTTTTATATGGATTTCAATGTAATGATTTCGATAACAACGTGCAACAATTATAAACAACATATAAAAAACCGATTGATGTAATCGGGTATGTGATGGAAATTGATTTCGAAAACAAAACGAATTGAAATCGAAAAAAATGTGTGATGTATTTATTTTCCATTTTCTTTATTGAAGAAAATTACAGAAAGCTCTCTTTTTACAAAAAAATAAAAATTTAAGTGTTCCACGAAAACTATTTCCTTGGTTTTCAATAGTGCTGTATCTTGTAAAGGAAAATATAAAGCATTGTTTCAAACATTTTTATTAATTTAGATCGAAATTCATTAGAACTTTCAAACCGTTCGTACTCAGTTTACGAAGTAAAACTACGTACTCGTCACCTCAGTGAGCAAATATACCAGGTCAAAATTTTATGAAAATTTAATATTTAATACAAAATGGTATATACACACATATAACGTTATATAACGTTAGCTGATGCTAACCAACGACTTATTTTCGTTAAAATTAATTTCAGATCGTATCCTCAAACGTACAACCATTTTGACCTCAACCAAATTAGCAAAATTAAAAGCAAATAATATTTGAAGATTCTTGGCATAAATCAAGATCACCAGCACACTTGATATTTAAATAATTTTGATAACTATTCAGTAGTACTTTTACTTGTGATAAAAATAATATATAACAAACTTGTTTTTAGTTTACTAGTTATGGGCCTTTTAAGTTTTAACACATTTTTCTGAAAATTTTATTAATAAATAGGTGACATCAATTACATTTATACCTTTTAGAAGCATGTTCAAATACCTTTCTAATGATATATAACATGACAATTTTTTTTGATTTCCAAAAAAAGTTTTTTCGCCGAAGCCGGTGTTAGATATACGTAGTGGAGAAAGTTCTTGAGACCGACCGAAGACCGACTACGTTAAAAAATGTTTTAATTTCAGCGGTGCTAGTAATCTTGATTTGTTTTGGTTTCTTAATTCGTTGAACAGATGCCTCCATATTATAGTTCAAATTTACAAACTATGAAGGTACATAATTTCATACGTAATGTATATCACAATTTGCACCTTTTGACTTCGAAAATAGACTGGAGTATTTAAAATATATATTAAAATAACCATAAATCAAATAGCATAATACTGCACATTTTTTATAATAGTATTAAGAAAAATATATATGTTTCTCGTTGTTTGATCCTTTTGTTAAAAACCGAAATATTTACTTAGAAAAATGACAGTTGCTCCCTCGATAATAATAATCAATGGAAGTCATCGAATGAAATAGTATTATACATTGTCAAAGAAATTGAAATAAACATAAATATAGAAAATGTTAAGTGTATTTTTATTTTAATTTCAAAATGAAACAATTGCTTTTACACTTTTACACGAATAACTTTGAATATTTATATAAAATTAAAGTAAGTAAATAAAAATTTAAGAAATAAAATAATTTTTTAATAAAAAACATTGACAAAATATTTTACTAGTTGTAAATTCTATTTAGCAAACCGCTTTGTTGTATTTGTAAAAAAATAATTTATTTATTTACAAAATTGATGAACATAATAATTTATGAATATAAAATAAATTATTAGGCTCTAACTACTGTGGTTTTTGGCCTGTATATGTAATTAGTATATAATTTTTTTATATTAGGTGGAATGTTTTACAGTGTTTTAATAGTTTTTGTACTGCATTTATATTATTTGTGTTGATGGTCCTTGAAAGATCTATAAAACATATTTTATTAAAAAGTGTTAGCTGTGCGTTGTTAATTATTTTACAGTTAAAAACTATGTGGTTTATATTTATGAGATTTGTATTGCATAGTGGACAGTTTTCAGCTAAAGAGTTGTTAGAGTAATGCCGGTTTGTGATGTAGGTGTGTCCTAATCTCAGTCGTATATATTTTTTGCAGATTCATTCTTGATGTGTCTGGAGGATAAATTGGTTTGGTGTTATTTGGGTTGATTATTTTGTAGTAGTGTTGGTAGTTATTCCAGATTTCAGAGATGTAAAAAATATTTTGCCAGTTAGTTTCATACATACATAAATAAGTACATATCGATTTTTTCATGTGTGAGAATTATTGTCACACGTAGGGTTTTTAATTTTTTAGCACCCGTGAATTGCGAAATTCACGGGAATGCATCAAATAATATTTAAAAAAAATGAAAACTGAATCAAAAAGCTATATTTTACGTATAATTTGCACGCAAATATATAAATATCTACTTTGAAATAAAAATATATTTTTGAAGAAGACTTTTTTGATATAATTAAATAGTTTTTTTATAAATGTTTTTGTTGGGTAATAAATAAAATATACATTATACCCGTATTTACAAACAAAATTTAAATTTAAAATACATTTTAGTTAAAGTTCACATGCAAAAAATTTTCTTGCTGTAATTCTGAGTTTGTAAGCGAGAAAGGTAAAGAGAATGTAAAAGTTTAGTATTCCTTTTTCCTCTCTCTTCTACGAACTCTGAATTGCAGCAAGAAAGTTGCTGTGTGTGAACCTCGATTTTGAGACATTTTTATGGAAAATTTATTTAAAAATTACTTGTGATTACGGATGTTAATATTTCCAAAATGCTTGTTTGGAAATTCATAAAAAAATATATTCATACCTACATTTATTAAAAAAAGTTTTACTATGTATCTGGTTATTCATCATCGACAATAAAAACTTAAAGAAATAATCCCATAAATAAGAAAGTCGTCTCCAAGGTAGGTAGGTATGTAGGTAGAGAAGGGTTGCACAGTACTCTGAAGAGTACCCGTGCATCCAATCGGAGACTAGAGGTCCATTGTGAGTCCCTTCGTAGAATCTATAGAGAAGTAGAAAAGAAAAAATAGTAGTAAAGTCAGAGTGACCAGGAAAGGAAAAGATTAGAAAGCTGAGACCAAGAAAAAAAACAGAAAAGAATAGAAAAGACTTGGAAAGGAAAAATGCTACCGCCCTATATCGTTCGCTCTAAACCAACGACTCCCTCCTCTACTATCTCAAGTTTAGGCCATTGGACCCTTGATAATCTGCAGTCCGTTCTACGATCCCATGCAGGATTGGTTCTATCCCGAATCCACTCTCTAATCAACGAAGTAAAAGAGGTGGTCTCACACCTCTTTCACTTACAGCCCTATCCAAAGCTGAGCCGTTCCTAGCTAATTCATCAGCTACCTCATTGCCAGTTATCTCACAATGACCCGGTACCCAGCAGAGTCTAATTTGATAATTGCCCATCAATCTCCTCAGAGCCTTCTTGCAGTCGCTAACTAGGCTAGACTTGACAAAATGTCCATTCAGGGTCTTTAGCGCCGCCTGACTATATACATACAGAGTTACCTCTGTATTCTCTTCAATGTTCCCTGCTATCAATTCCGTGGCCCTAAGAATACCCAGAATTTCCGCAGAAACACCCCGATGTTCTCCTCAAAAAGAACACACCCATCAATCTCCTCAGAGCCTTCTTGCAGTTGCTAACTAGGCTAGACTTGACAAAATGTCCATTCAGGGTCTTTAGCGCCGCCTGACTATATACATACAGAGTTACTTCTGTATTCTCTTCAATGTTCCCTGCTATCAATTCCGTGTCCCTAAGAATACACAGAATTTCCGCAGAAACACCCCGATGTTCTCCTCAAAAAGAACGTACCCTGATGTTCTCCTCAAAAAGATACATACCTGCACCAGTGCCTATATCCATTTTGTATCCATCAGTGAATACCGATGCTCCTATGAATAGTTTTTCCCTACCTGACCATTGGTCCCTATTTGGGATAATCACTATAGGATTTTCCCCGAAATCAACCTCAGTGCACATATAATCCGTGAATCCTTAGACAAAAGATTCCTGCGACTTCCTATTCTCATTGCCTCCCACAAGACTAGACATCCATACGTTAAAATTGGTCTTACTACCGAGGTGTAAATCCAATTTACTATCATCGGTTTGAGGTCCCAGTTTTTACCTATGGAGTTCCTGCATGTGTAATATGCGTTGAGACCCCTTTTAAGCATTTCCTGTGTGTTCCTCTCCCAAAATAGTTTTCTATCAAGAAACACTCCAAGATATTTTGCTTCTCTTGCTAGTCTAAGTTCAATTCCCCTTAGTACAGGACGCCTAACTGCTCAATCTTGTATCTTCTGGTGAAAAGAACTAGCTCTGTTTTTTCCGGGTGAACCCCTAAACCCTTACTAATAGCCCATGAGCACAGTACATTAAGTTCAGACTGCATGACGTCGCTGATCGTGGAAAGAAATTTTCCTGTGATCAGTATAACAACGTCATCAGCATAAGCAACGATTTTCCGCCCTCTTGCGTCAAATTGTCTTAGAATGACATTGACGACTAAGAGCCATAGTAAGGGCGAGAGAACTCCTCCTTGCGGAGTCCCTCTAGTCACCAGCTTCCTTATGCATACATCTCCCAAGTTCGAATTAATTATTCTGCTATTCAGCATCAAAACAATCCATTCGATCAGGAAGTTTTGAACGCATAGTGATTCTAGTGATTCTCTAATAGCATCAATCTTAATATTATTGAAAGCTCCTTCTATGTCAAGGAACACTGCCAAGGTATACTCCCTATAATTTAGGCTACGTTCAATGTAACTCACCACATCATGCAGTGCACTCTCAACAGATTTACCCTTTAAATAAGCATGCTGAGCAACACTGATGATATGGTTGTCAATTGTCATCCTCAGATAAAGATCAATCTCTCTAATGTCTTCAATAGAAAAGACGATAGGCTGATCGGTCTAAAATCTTCAGGTTTTGAGTGGCTCGCCTTGCCTGCCTTAGGTATGAAAATTACCTTAACCTCTCTCCGCCTCCTTGGAATATATCTTCTAATAAGACATACAAAGGTGTTCACCGCCCATGCTAACTTATCCATCGAGACTATGTCACCGACTACTTCACTAATTTCCCTATCAGATATACATTCTGAGAATCCATAGATTCGTCTTGTCTGCCTCTAAGTTCTAAGTTCCTACAGCCTGGAAAATGAGTTTCCATAAGTAAATTCAGATACTCAGAGCAAGACTCCGTCCATGAGTTATCCGCGCGCTGAATATATCCAGGAGCAGTTGGATAAAATTCGCCTGAATCTGGATAACTCATTTACAGAGTCGATGGACTTACAGTAGTTCCTCTATGAGTCCCTCTTTGTCCTCTTAATGTCTGCCTTATACCTATTAAAACTTTCCCTGTAGCTGTCCCAATCCTCACACTTACGTGTCAGTTTCGCCCTATTGAACAGCTTCCTGACGGTTGACCTTTGGTTCCTAAGTTCCTTGGTCCACCATTTTGGCTGTTCCTTCTTTTCCGGAAATATTACCGGACAAGTTAGTCCATAACTGTTCCTAACTTTCACTGTGAAATCCACCACTAAACAATCAACTCCCTCTGATGAAGTCTTCTCCAAGGGATAAATAAGATAAATGGCATTCTGGTGGCAGGATTGTATTTAGATCTTGCAAATCGTACCATTTTTTTAGATAAAGCTATTTTTTCTTTAAAAATACAATGAATAGTTGTTTTATCAGTTATATTAGTTTTGAAAAAAATTGTTCCTCATGACTCATATCCCAAGACTCGATGCATGTTTACTATGGCATCTACAATGCTTGAGATGTTTTTGATGAATGGTGAACATGGCTTTCCTAGTTACCTAGAAGGCTTGTTACAAATACCACTTTTACAAATACTTACATATTCCATTCGATTTTTTATTTCATTTTGTTTCCATTCGACGGTTTGGAGAGAAAAAAATGTTTTTTCGAACATTATTTAGATCTTTTGCACAATTCCATTTATTAAAAACTTTAATTTAAGAACTCTCCCACACAAGAACAAACAATATTTTGATATGCGAATGTTTCAAAAAAATATATTTATTATAAATTCTAGAAAATATCTTAAAAAACATGAAAATAATAAATTAAACTTCAAATGAGATAAGGCTTTTTCTTTTAAAATATATTTGAAATAATTTAGGGCTTTTTCTAATTTTTTAAAAGACGTATGTATTAGATTGTGGTCTACCAGAATACAATAAAAAATGCGATAAATCGAGATACGCCTTTTCTACATTGGTTCATACATATTCCTATAAACGCACATCAATCTTTTAAATCAAGTTACCAAAAATGGTGCTAAAAAATAATTAAGGTCCTACAAATTTTTTTTTTTTTTGAATTGTATATTGACAATTAATTTCCATTATACGCACTTCCTATGTACGCACTTAAACTAATGTAGTAATTTAGCATTATTAATAATGTGTTGATAAACCTTTGTTTTTGGATAACTTCAAAAATTCGGTCTGGCATTTATTCGACTAATTGTTAAAGAAAATCACTGCCAATTTATTCCCATGCTTGCTTAATTTTTAGTTTTAACTCCGTTATTGTCATTATTTCATTCTGTGCATTTCTTACTTAAACTTTACGGGTCATGTACCCCCACAGATTCTCATTGGATTTAAATCCGTACTGCAAGCTGGCCTGTCAATAGTAGAATACTTTGTTCATTAATCATCGGGACATGGATTACAGCGTTATCCTGTTGGAATATGCAATCTTCATCCATTTTTTCACCCATAAATGAAAAACATCTTCCAACAGTTCATTATGAATTGCACTGTTCATTTAAGTTGGAACAAAACATATTTTTGATTTTCCTGCAGCAGAAATGGCTGTCCAAACCATAACACTGCCTCCACCGAAATTGCGTTTTCACGTACGAATTTCGTTCGACCTCAAATCATGCTAATAGTAAGAATATGAATCAGGACCGTCCAAATTAAATTTCTTTTCATCAGAAACTTTTACTTTATTCCACTCATCTGTCCATTTCATGTATTTGCGCACAAATTTTAAACGATTTTGTCTACGATGCTGTTTTGGCTTTTTTTGTTTTCTTAATTTTTATGTTAGAATCTGTTTGCAAAATGTGTGCAACATGGGTGAAGTGAATGTATGGTCGTTTTTTTTTTTTTTTATTTGTGTAGGATTTAATTTATTGTGGATGGTTTCTTCTTTTACTTTATTAATTTGCCTTTTTGTTAGTTTTTGATTACATTTTGTTGGTTTCTGCACTCCATATTTCGCCCTTTCTTCCTTCCGTTAATTTTCTCTGTTAGAAAAAGCCTTGGTCACGAAAAAAGAAAAAACGAAAGAAAAGTTCCTTTGGGCATCCTTTAAGCTGATGAAATTTCCCAATTAAAACAAAAATATTTCCAGTAAACAGAGTTGTCATCAGAAACTAACCTTAAGTTAAACAAACAACTAAAACTGTTAAAATTGTTTTAAATATTTTTTTTTTGCAATAACTTTTTAGACAAATTGTTCTCGACTGCGTTTATAGGAATATTTCACTGAAATGATCACCAATATGTTCTTTCTGATTGCTAAATTAAAGAAAACAACAAAAGCAAGAAATAAATATTTCTTACATAAAAAGGTACCATTATAATGCGAGTTATTGTAACAACACAACATTGTTTTTGGTTATGAGAAACGAATATACCTCAAAGAAAAACAAAAATTTTGAATGCGTTTATAGGAATATGCGCCAGTGTATATTAAGCCAATGATATACATTGCTGCAATCAAGTGTATTGATTTGTGATTTGTGTGTCATTCGAAGGCAGAAATACGATATGTAAAGTTACCAGTACAGATGTTAGAAATTTCCTGTAGGGTATAATAAAATATTTAAAACAATTTATTAATTCTTCTTTTTTATCTTGTGTAATTTAAATTTGTTTTCTTATTTTATTTATCATACAGTCATACACGCAGTCGTTCACGTAGTGCTTCACGAGGTCGCAATAGGTCTCACTCTAGATCAGCATCGAGATCACACAGTCGTTCTGTTTCTGCCACTAGAGAAACATCACGCAAAGCTAGAGAAACTTATGGTCGGACTAGAGAAAACGGACGTGGTGAAAATGGCGATTCTTACCGATATAGTGATGATGAACGTAACGGAGGTGCAGCAGCCGCTGCAGTAGATTCTCCATCACCTAAGCGACGTTACGAAGACGAATCGCCATCACCGAAACGAAGCACTCATTCGAAACGTAGTCGCACAGAATCTCGTAGACACGGGGGTGGTGGTGGTTCTTCAATTTCACGTTCGCGCTCAAACTCACACAGAGATTAGCAATTACTGAGCAAAAATCAATTAGCAGCTTATATAAAGTAAAAAGAATATTAAATTCCAAAAAATACATTTCGATTTTCAAATTTTTACTTATTTAAGGATATAAATAAATATTATATAAAAAACAGCTGCTAAAAAGAAGAATAGAAACTAGAATAGATGTTACACTACTAAAAAAATAAAAGAACAACTGAAGAATATAATAAATTTTTTTTGAAATACACTGTGTAGAAGTACTGAAACTTTTATGCCAGTATTTAGTGAAAAGACTTTAAATTTGCAAAATAACATTTTTAAATTTTATTTTAATGAGTTATAATTTATAAGTTTATTCTTTATTTATATGTATTTTTTAAATTATATATTTTCGGACAAAGCTGCTTTTATGAGTTTTATTTATTTAAAGCGAAAACACCAACTAAAACAGCAGCAGCCAAAACTAAGTCATACCTTAAAGTCATTAATAAACAAACAAAATAAACTTCGAAATTTAAATTTTTCTTAAAAATACACATTTATTTTACTTGAATCATTTTACTCCCGTCATTTAGTCTAAAAGTTTTGGAATTTAGTTTAAATTTAGAAGACTAGTAAAAGTCCTAAATCTTCCTATTCTTAGCACTTCCATATAAGCAAAAGGAAAATTTAAATTATTCATTACTTGAATCGTATTGTATTATAAAATATATAAAAATATTTAATGAATTTGTATTTTCCCATATATTCTTCAAATTTTTATTACACCTACACACATATATATATATATATATATATATATATATATATATATATATATATATATATATATATATATATATATATATATATATATATATATACAAATATTGATAAATCCATATAAATTATATTTCTTATATATATTTTTGTTTTATTTAAAATTAAATCCTTTTTTAAACATAAAAATGAAAGAAAGAATCATCTTAATAGAAATACAGTATAACCCGCACTTCCTAAGAAAATTGTCATTTTGATTTGTATTTATTAAGCATAATTTTTGATCAATAAATGATAAAGAGTAAAAAAAAATCCATAAAAATTTAGTATTTTAATTATCGGGTATGTGGAGTAAATAATCGAATTATTTGAAAGGAAAATCAAAGCTTTTACTCATTAGGATCATATATTAATACATGGAATTATGCGGTCGGGTCTAGAATGCCACAAAATCGTAAGACATGAATTTTGTTCTATTAGCATCTATATTGTTACGTTTTTACCTTTTAAAAACGGTGGTTTATTTCCCTTAAATAACCCGTATACTTTGATTGCAAATAAAAGCAGTTTAGTAGTTTAAAAGTTGTAACGACTCTTTATTTTATTTAAAAATGTACAACAATAACAGTTTAAATAGTTACTATGTGTTTTAATACACACGTATTTAAATTACACACTTTATACAACACAATTTAATAATGTACAAGAATATACAGCCAAGGCAGTTAATTTGTCTTTACTTAACGATGCTTCCAATTAAACTTACTCAATGGTGTTCTCACGGCCAATTTATATACACTGCACTGCCATCTAGATGCTTCTCGAAAGCTCTATTTCTTTCTACAATGTTCTTAATGGACAAAGTGTATTCGCGCAAAGTTGTAGAGGTTTTAAGTTGAAACGTTTAAACAAATTCGAAAATTAAAGGTGTTGTTTTATAGAAACCAAAACAATTTAGAACTTCTAAAATGCTATTTGCGCTAATTAAATAAATCTGTAACTTCTGATCGGCTGGGTGGATTTTCATGAAATTTGGTATAGGCGTAGCGGAGGAGTGTACAATGTTAAGTTTGGAAGGGGGGGCACAACAAACCCCTCAAGGGCGGAGCTAAGGGGGCTCAAACCTCTGACATAAACAATTTTTAATCGCTTGCCAAATTTTTGTTTCTCGTCCAATTTCAATAGATAATTTTGTTCTTTAACTAGATAAAAAAAAAACTAATAAAATTGGTCGGAAATACTAGGATATATATGAAAAAAAACTGGACCAAGAACATACAAAATTATGGTGCTTAAAAATTCAAACGCAAATAACTTGAAAACTATAAGAGATAAATAGGACATGTAAGCATGTTTTTTATAGGTCTTATCAGGGCCTACAACAATATATAAAAATATTTGAAATCGGACGAGAAACAAAAATTTGGCAAGCGATTAAAAATTTTTTATGTCAGAGGTTTGAGCCCCCTTAGCTCCGCCCTTGAGGGGTTTGTTGTGCCCCCCTTCCAAACTTAACATTGTACGCTCCTTCTCTACGCCTATACCAAATTTCATGAAAATCCAACCAGCCGATCAGAATTTACAGATTTATTTCCAAAAAATTTCGATTCTGCCCCACTGTGCACACATTTTTTTAATTTTAATTAAGTATATCTCCTAAACTAAAGTTTAGAAAAAAATAATTTTTTGCGCAACCAAATTTCAAAGTGTTGGCTTTAGTTTCTTGAAGAAATAAAAAATATAGATATTTTGTTATACTAAAATTATGCATTTATTTAAAGAATTGTATTTCGGTGGTACTATTTCGTGTGTCACTTGAATAAGGAATTCTTTTTAATAATCAGGAAGGCTATGATTTGAATTTCTTTCAATAAAAACGAGAGAATTTTTAATGGGACGTGGTAAGGCTCTTAATAACTCTGAAAAAGAAAAAATTCTGATTTTGAAATCTCAGGGTCAGAATCCGGTCCAAATAGCCAAAAACATTAATAGAGGAAAGACAGTTGTGTACAATTATTTAAATAACGTGGAAAGATATGAAAAAACATGAAAAGGCGGAAGAAATTTGCAACAACTCCAAAAGAAAGACGTAAAATTCTTAGAATTGCAAAAATTCTCCATCTCTGTATATATATTTACACTGCTTGAAAATAATTTGGTCAAACTTATCTTTTTTATTATAACTCCATAACAGAATATGAAAATTAAAGAAAAAAAAAAAAAAAAAAAACAATCAAAATCATATTTTCACAGACAATTCAAAATAAGAGCATTCTAATAACTATCATTTGTTGCACTTTGCAAAAGAATTTTGTTTGAAAACCCAGACAATGTTTACATGTTTATGTTGTTAAGAGGACTATTAAGTGTTGCATGTATAAATTTTAAGTGTGGTTGTTCTAGTTATTACAAGATTCAATACAATTCTTAGAATTGTATTAAAAATACGTGAAAAAGTGGAGTCAGTGCTAGTCTAAGAACAGTGCACCGTATTTTAAAGTCGTGCCCTACATAATCCGACGAAAACTGCAAAAAAAAGCCACCACTTAATGAAAAACGCAAATCACAACGTCTACGGTTTGCCAAAAATATAATGACATGGTCCGACAAATGGTTTAAAGTTGTATTTTCCTATGAAAAAGTTTAATATTGATGGTCCAGACGGGTATAACTATTACTTACATGGCCTAAAAAACCTAAAAAAGGAGGAATTATTTTTGAGCCGCAGAATAATGGTATGGGGAGCCATTTCGTATTACAGTACCACAGAATTGGTTTTTGTATCCAACAAAATGACTGCAACGGCTTACAAAAACATTCTAGAGGAAGCATTTCCAAAATTTAATGATTTCTTTGGACCCATACCTTGGACGTACCAACACGACAACGCTCCGATTCATATCGCTAGAGCAGTAAAACAATGGATTAATCAACAAGCGTTCAACTTTTGGATTGGCCCCCATATTCAGCAGACCTGAATCCAATGGAAAATGTATGGGGTTGGCTTGTAAGAAAAGTTTATGAAGGAGGAAAACAATTTGAGTCGATAGAATCCTTAAAGGATGCAATAACGGAAGCAAATCGCATTTTTGAGGTTATTTCTAAAAATGGTGGCAGTACTCATTACTAATTGAATGCTAGAAGATAATAACTTTCATTTTTATAACCTAAAATTTAAAAATAAATTACAGTTTGCTTAGTTTTCTTATTCAAGTGGCACACGAAAAAGTACCACAGAAATAAATGCATAATTTTAGTATAACAAAATATGCATATTTTTTATTTCTTCAGGAAACAAAAGCCAACACTTTAAAATTTGGTTGCTCAAAAAATTATTTTTTTCTGAACTTTGGTTTAGGAGATATACTTAATTAAAGTTAAAAAAATGTGATTCCTTATTCAAGTGGCAGCCAGTGTATTTGTATCAAAATATCCAAAATCCCACTCTGGAGAAAACTTGTTTTTAAATTGAACTTTTTCATTAAAATAGTCACTCTGTCGTTATCAGAGGCATGGCTTACAAAATATTTTTGTATGTTTAGTGCACATAAGTAGGTATGTAATCAAGATTTTTTTATTTTTAATCTCATCTTTGACATTTGAGAACTTCACAAATAAATAAAAAAAAGCTGAAAGTTTACGAAATTCCGATAGGGCTAGCCGGGAGACCGTTCCCCAAATATACTCGGATTTGCTTTACATGCATATATGTAAAGTTTTCTTTTGGCAACATAAAAAAATTTTATGATCCGGAGGAAAAAATTAATTTTAAAGTGAAAAATCTTACCACTTTTTTGAAAATAATCGCAAAAAATAGCATATTTTTTTTAAGTTTCAAAATACAGTATGAGATCGATTTGCGCAACCACCTATTATTGCAACACCACGATTTGTGCAACCAGTGCTTTTTTACATTACAGGGTATAAACCCTGCAATTTTTTTCCAAAAAGAAGTACCGATAAGTCGAACTTTCTATTGATATCAATGTATCATAAATTTTTTCTTGTTCACAAACCTAGTTTTAATAATCTGCATATTATTAAAATACATTGAATTATTCCTCAATCAAAAATAAAATTGTAATGAAACTGAATTGCTTTTTGATTTAAAAAAAATAGTTGCTCCGAGACGTAGAACTGAAAGTATACTCAAAGCAAATATAACAAATAAATACTTGTGAGTATTATAATAAATGAGAAATGAGTATAAATGATGTGATATGATTTTGTTTTTAAACACGCACTATAACCATAAAATCTGTTACATTTATTTCTGGTATTGCATTGAGTGAGAAATTTGTTTGTTTTTTTATTTTAAGTAACTGTTATACTACAAGTATATTTGTTCTTAGTGTGCAGTGTGTGAATAAGTGAATTTTTTGATAAAATTTTTATTTAATAATGAATAATATTGTCATAAAAGAAAAAAAAAAAATTAAGAAATGTGTAAAAAATTTGTGAAAAAAGTGGACGAAGCAAAATATGAGACTGCAAAGTTTGTAAAAATGTACATTCGGAGATTTCATCTATAAAAAAAATTGGTTATGCTCTAACGTGCGAATTATGGATTGAAGATTATTCAAAAATATCATATCTCGCCTTAACGGCCCATTTCATTATAGATGGAGAGCTAAAAACAAGCTGCTAGGCTTAAAATCTATGAAAGGAAGTTCAAACACAAGTAAGTTATTTTTTATTTCATTGCTATCGGAAGCAATAACTATAAAAGGTATACAAAAGTTTTGATTTTGTTTGGCAGTTTCTGGTAGATGGGGCTAAAAGAATAATATCTGTGCAAAAATTGGATCGATCGATCGTAAACCGGCTTTAATTTAACATTTACGATCGATCGACTCATTTCTTGCAATCAAATTATTTTTTTAACCTCATATACCAAATACTGCCGGTGGAGCAGACAAAATCAAGAATGTTGTTTTTATGAGTAGTCTAGTGCACAATAATATTAAAAATATATTAATAATTTTTTATAACTTTTACCCCCCAAAAAATTTATTGTGCGCTTTTCCACATTTCAAAAAAAATATAATGATTATATGTTTTCTTTAATAAATAGGTATTAATGTAAAACAAAGTTGGTTACTCAGCGTGTTCGTTTGTTTTTTAAGTGATCCGATAGTTATGATTGATGATGTTATGATGATGGAAGTAACTTTAAAGGGACTTTAAAAGATTGCGAAATTATTAACTACATAAATTACTTGATTCACAACACCGTGGAAAAATGTATTAAAACGCCACTACAAATTGATGAAATTGTAACATCATTATCAAAATTGGTAAAATTTTTCAAGAAATCAGGATTTAATGCGACAAGTCCTTTTCGAGGTATGATTTAATATATAGTGCAACTTCGTTGATTTCCCAACGATTTAAAGCGAGAGAAAAAAAAATTATTTGTAAGCTTTGTATATCATAATAACATATATCTGAATAGACAAAAATATTGCGTACCGCAAAAAAAATTTTTGTCAATCTGTGTTATTCGAATTCAAGCTGTCTTTTTCCACCATTTCAAAACATTAATAAAAGGAAAATAGTTCCAACAAGTTTTATAGTTTTTGCCCTTGAGTTAGAATGATCAAAGTTAAAAAAATAATATGTTGTCAAAATCCTTTGCAGAATGAATAATATATTTATGAATTCATATTTTAAATTCTTTTTTCTATATACTAAGAGTTTTGTTTCTTTTTTATTTTTTTTTTTAACTGAAAATACTGAATTACTTTTTTACCAAATATAAAAATAGTTTTAAAGTTTTAATATTTTTTAGTTCAATAAATAATATGTATATTTTTAAGGCGTCTGCATTTGCAGAATATATTCATATTTAAATTTTAATTTGTTTTTTTTTATATACTAATGATTAAATTCCTAATTTTTATTATCTTTTTGAAACTTAAAAGACTGAATTATTTTGTTAACTAAAAACTTTGTTTATTTAAATCAATAAAAAATGTTACTACATAAAAATATGTTTAAGATTATTTTAATTTAATCGTTTTAACGTCTACATTTTCATAATACGTATTCATACATTTTTATCAATATACAAGTACTTTTAGTACAAGCTTCTATATCTACTTTATTTGTTGCAGCGAATAATAGTAAAAGAAATATGTTACTCTTATTCGCTCTTTATTTATTCACACCTAATCTACTAAAGAGAATAACAATACCAATAATTACATAATAATAACAAAAACACAAAAATACTCATCAATACGCACTCAAACTGGCAGACAAAGAAATTGGTGTGGTTTGAGCGTAACTGTGCAAGTGTTTAGACAACATTAAAATAAAGCATTTGGTTTTGTCTTTTATTTAATTTAAATGAATTTTTTGATTATTAAAAGTCTTTTATTTAAAAAATATAATGAAACGATTTAATATTTAGTGGTCATTTATAGCTTTTTCGGAAATTGCAACAACCCTGGTTTGATATCGGTTGCGCAAATAGAGCCCATACATACTAAAGAAAGACATGCCAAAAAAATAGATACCCTAGGTAACCAATGCTGAACCTGCTAGGAACCTGTGCTCCCATAAATCAACTGGAAAACACCTCAGTTGTGCACATATGAAAATTTATTTTGAATTTTGTCCAAAAAGACGGCTTCACCACTGTGCAACGTTTAAATTTGAGCAACTAATTCATTTGGAGCATCAAAATTAAAGGTAAGTATTCCATATAGCTTCCTTAAAAGCAAATTGAAAACCACACTAACAAATTTGTTTTGTTACGAAATTGTACTGGAATTAAAATATAACGGTTTTAACGGCTGGTTTAAAGTTAAATAATGCTTTTTAACATTTCTCAATCTTTCTCAATGCTTCTCGACCTTTCTGTTTATGTTAACAGCTGTAAACATACAACATTGATTGAAAAGCTTTCACCATTTTTTGTAAGTATGGCAATACTAAATGTTTAAGCTGCTAACATTAACAATGAAAGCTATAGAATTTGAATATACTAGTTTGTCCGTTAAGAACATTGCAGAACATTGTAGAAATAGAGCTTTCGAGAAGCATCTACAAGGTAATGCAGTGCATATAAATTGGCCGTGAGAACACCATTGAGTCAGTCTATTTGGAAGCATCGTTAAGCAAAGACAAAGTAACTGTCTTGGCTGTATATTCTTGTACATTATTAAAGTGTGCTGTAAGAAGTATGTAATTTAAGTGTGTGTGTGACTATTTAAACTGTTATTGTTGTACATTTTAAATAAAATAAATAGTCGTTACAACTTTCAAACTACTAAACTGCTTTTATTTGCAATCAAAGTACCGGTTTATTTAAAATAAACCACAGTTTTTAAAAGATAAAAAGATAACAGTATTATATTTTTCCCTCTTTTCTTTAAAAGTAAAAACATCACACAATTGTTATTACCACCAGCATCCTTATAACACTATGCAACAAATTTTGGGTCATCAAATATTGTCCCAATTATTCCAATGCGAAATGAAAGTATACCATCAGATTAATTAAAATTTAAAATAAATTTTTTAAATTTATTTCGAATTTCGATTTTATACTCTTAAACTTCGGATATTTTGGAGCACGTTTTCATTATTTGTTTAAATAAAAAACATTTAAGGCGGTTTTTAAATGATGTCATATTTTAGTAAATTTTTCTACTCGCTGTTATTCACGGGCTGAATTAAAAAATTAAGGTAAAGAAAATTTAAATTTATTGTTGTGGGGATAAGCTAGTTCCGATGCGCATTACGTTGGTTGCTTAAGCCAGCTTATCAGGAAATCTTTCCCAAATTTTAGGAAAATTAAAAATAGAAAATATAGTCCGCTACAGCGTTAGTGGACTTACGGGACTCCTACATAGACCAAATATAAACTTGGTAGCTTTTTTGTTTAGAAAAAACATAACGTAATACTAAAAGTGAAAAAAACCGAAAAATTGAACTATGACTCCTAACTCCAATCGATGTCGGTGTATTCAGAAAATAAATAACATAGATCTCAATCGCAGCTTCTAATGATTCCAATTTCATGCATCCAGGTTAATAATTAAATAAGAAAAATCCAAGGAGTGGGATACCGTATCACTTCATTACCCTAAAGGAGTTCATCGTTAAAAAACACAGCCTACCAAAGTATATCACCCAATTAAAAATCGGTCTTCATATTTTAAAAAAAATTTTGAGTTGAAAAAAAACGATTTAAAATTTGTTATTACATTTCACAGTATAGGAGATGTATAAAGTATCTTTTCTAGGCGCTTTCACCCCCAAGACTGGAAATTTCTAAAAATTATGGTGGGTGGATTGTGGCTTGGTAGATATCTGCAACACAATTTCTATAGGACATTGTGTCGGCATTAACAACAATAAAGTTTTTAAATACTTATTTTAGTTAAAAAAGTACCAAAAATTAAAATAAATATTAGGACTTCCAAAAAGTACCAACGACAGAATACAATTTAGAATTTGCTTTTATGTCTTTTGGTTCAGGAGATTCGTAGGGTACCAATAAAGTACTTATTTTTTACATCCTAACCATTCGAAGATTCAAAAATTACCAAACCATTTCTATTATTACTTTTTTTTTAATTCTGACAATCATAAAAAAAGTCATCAATGTTTTTTCCAAGGAATTTTGAGCATATTTCGAGCAAATTTTTGAAATTCATACCTTCACTTAATTGTGAATAAAAGTGAAACGCGTCCATCGATTTTCATGATCTATGTCTCATTTTGTTTAAAGGTTATGTGACTTTACGTGAAATTAATAGGACTTGACACTTTTTTTTACCGTTTTGGATTTTTTATGAATTAAAAATAAAAAAATTCAATTTTTTAGGCAAAAAATAGTTTTTTTTTCATACATTTATTTATAACTACTAAACTGTTGCTTATGTAGCGAAACGTTGTATGAACAGTTTAAAGGAATTGTAATTCCTAATTTTTTTAAATTTGTTTCAGCAAAATCGGACTGGTGGTTCTCGAGTTATGTCAAAAAAAAAAAAAAAGACTACCAAAGGTCACAATTTCCCCTATATGATAGTTACTAACTTCAAATCGATATATCTCGATTCCTAGACGTGACCCAGCGAAACGCCGGGACACGTATAACTTCTTTTTTACCGATATAACATTTCCCGTTGGTTTCATCCCATCCCGATTTTGACTGTCGCATAGTGTTATCAATATCAATAATGTAGATAATTGCAAGAGTTTCATTTTATGCCACAAAAAAAATTAAAAAATATTTTGTGAGAGAAAATAAAAATCATAACTTTAGTTTTACTTAAAAAATATCAATAATTGTTATTTGAAATTCATAAAATAAATATCAAAAATAATTTTTACTTCTGAGAAACAAAATAAAATTAAAAGTTTATTACACAATAGTTTAAATAGCGTTATAGCAAATGCTACACCATTGCAGGATATTTTAAACTAATTTCCTTCATTTTAAACTAATTTTCTTCATATTGATTTTTTTGATTCAAATTACATAAATAATAAATATTTTTGGTCTCTGATTTAAATACATTTTTATAAAGTTAACAAATAAAAAATGACAGAATATTAGAAGTTATTATTTCCTGAATATAACAATATGACGAAAGTACAAAATATTACTTTGAACAATTTCTTTTAGATGATAAATTGGGGATATTGCCATATTATCATTTAAGAAGATATCTTCCTTTTGTTTGCGGGGAAATAGATTGTTGTTAATCCAAAAATTATGTTTTGATAAAAAAGTACAAGTAAAATGTTTTGGGATTTTTTTCTCAAAATATATATATGAAAAAAATATTAAAAATATATATAAAAGAATGTAAATTTACATAAATGACAATTCAAATTTTCGTTACCTATCGTTTTATTTTACAAATAATCATTATTCATTACAAAAAACGTGCATTCGAATTATCTTTACTTACATATTTTTAAGTGAAAAGAATCCGATTTTTGTTTGTATTTAAGTGAAATAGAAAACATCAAGAAAACGTGAAATCGCTCGTTTTCACATTTATTCTTGTGAAATTAATAATTTTTATTTCCAGTCATATTGAAAAAGGGCTCCGACAAATTCGAACTTCAAGAGGCCATAAAACCAACTAACATTGAAAAACTCTTTGGGAGTTTTGCTAGATTATTAGTACGCTTTCATCTTGTCTTGGAATTATTGAAACAATTTTTTTTGTAGCACTGTGTAATTAATTATTTTATAGGTAGAAGATTAATAAGTATAATTAGTCACCAAAAAGTGATGTTTTTCCATAAAACTTAAAAGGATTTTTTATTAGTTGAAAGAAAGCATGTAAAATTTTTTAAATTTGTAATTAAAGACACCATGAATAATATTGGGAAAAAATGATAAGTTTCTGATTTTATAAATTTTGAACCCTTTCCTTTTTGCCAACACTCACGGTTACAAGATCATTGATGGTTAAGTATTTTAAGGACCCTTCGGTTACCCGGGTTGCAGCTGGGGTATACTCAGTCGTGTCCAAGGTTTTTACATAAAATAACACTTTTATTTAAATTCTAGTCTTGTTCCTTTATTACTTATCATTTTACTTTATATATTTTTTTTCTCATAAACTTCATTCTTTCTCCGTGTTGCCCTGCCAGTTCTACATCTCCTATTTATCTCCTACTTATTCTTAAATCTTTGATGTAATCCGAGATTTCTCTGGTCCCTGCATTTTCCGAGTGAAAATTTCAAAGAAAATATTCTATCATTTAGCCCTGAGCAGTGCTTATCTCCACTTCAACCAGATTGTAAATATTGCTGAAGCTTTTAATTTTACTGATTGTAAATCAGTATACACTACGTTGAATTGATGTAATTAATTCAACCAACTTTACTATATTTTTCCCCAACGCTCTGTTAGTTCTTTTATTTATTTATTTTTTTAACCGACTACTCACCACGTCTGCCTTGTTCACTGTCCAGCACAAAATAGAGCCATTGTCACTTTATGCTGCCTTTTATATATTTCTTAAAAACTAATATTATTGTAGTTTTCCTGCACTTTGTTCGAACCAATAGCGGTTGTTACATCGAACCTTCTTTTCTTTTGTCTCATTTACATAGTGTCTACATTAGACAATTTTTTATCAAGACAAACGTCAAACTTAACGCGAATTTGTGGAAGGTGGCAACAGTTGCACAAAAACAACAATATGGCGTATTCATTATTGTTTTTTATATGTGCAGTTTGACAACTGTAACAACCAAAATAGTAATCAGCTGTTTAATAAAGGTTACCTTGTATATACTTGCATTGATTTTGACGTTTGTTTTGATAAAAATTTGCCTAATGTAGACACTAGGTTATGTTCGCTGCTGTAACAGTTTCGTTGATCTGTGTGCGAGTGTCTGTGTATGTGGCTTCTTATTTATTTTGTCTCCTTCTTGCTTGCTGTGTTTGAGTTTTGCTCTGCTGCTCTGCTCGCTACTACTCTTACACTCTTGTGTATTTCTCCCTGCTGCTTCTCCTTTCTACTGTTTTGCTCTCGCTTCTACCTCCGGGATTCGTCAGTTCTGCTACTCACCTGCTCAGCCGTGACGATGTAGGCATTGACGTTTTCACTTGGCTATTCTCCCTGTTGCTTTCTACTGCTACTTCTACTGCTGCTTTTTCTCATAGTTAACTCTTAAATGGCTAGCATGGCCATTTAAGGTCAAACCCACCACCTGCTCCTGACCTGAATGCTTTTTCTCTTGTGTACCTCATCGACCTCCGGAACACTTCGTTCCATCCTTTACCTCATCGACCTCCAGAATATCTGAAATAAAAAGAGTTATATAGGCGAATGTAATTCACCCCCAATATAGATGGATGTAATTCATCTCCCGACCAATAAAACGCCAATGTATTCTTTATTTTCTTATACAACATTTACATTTCAAAATGTTATTATTAATAACTATGTGGGTCAAAATTCCGAGAATTTTAATCCTCACAGTAGAAAATTTCACGATGAACTAGGTGATATATCTAGGTGAAAACTGGAAATTGGGTCTTTAGTTTTGGTTATTTAATGTATTACTTGTCTAACAACAAATTTTTCCCTTACGTTTACTCTTAATTTTTGTATGTATCGACATCAATCGCTCATTTGTAATTACTGTCAAAAAAAAAAAAAAAAAAAAAAAAAAAAAATAATTTCATTGTGAATTAAACATTTTTTTATTTAAATTAATAATAAATATACTTAACGCAGGCAACAAATAGTTTTTATTTTTTATCTTATGTTTATTTAAATTTAACAAAATTTGTTTTCAATATTATGTTTTCAGCATTTGTTCGTTATTCATTAAAGCTGAATTTTAAATTTACTAGTATTATTTGCGACTCGTGGTTTTTTTACATGATTTTTTTTTTAATATTTTTAGGAAAACATATCTTTAATTACATGTTATCTTTTATTGTACATTATTATAATAATGCAAAGTTTGTTATAAACAAAAAATATTGAATTTTTTAAGTAGCTTTTCTTTTTTTTTAAATTCGTTACAAATTTAGATTATGTTTTAACAAAATAAACAATAATAAAAATAAAGTTATAATAAAAATATAAGATTTATAATCTTACAGCAACAATAATATTTAGCAAAAACAAGACACAAATTTAAAGGCGTATAGACTTAAAATTAAGGTAAAGAAAAATCAAAATGCAAATAGATAAATATAACAGAAAAATGTACTTTAAGCAAATGGTAAAAATAGAAGCGTTAATATATTTGATAGTATTTTTTTAGAGCACAATATCAAAACTTTTATAAAACAAAATTACTTGAAAAAACTTGGTTCAGGTATTTACAGTTGTATTTTAATTAAGTTGCCATTACAATAGGCAAATATTAAACAAAACAAGAGAGTAATAGTCGGTCAAGCCCGACCATATAATACCATACACCATGTGCTAAGATTTATGAACTTTAGGGTGACTCCCGGAAATGGGCCTTATATGGGCTATAACAAATTATGGACCGATAAGTTGTTTGTGTCAAATGTAATCATTATACTAATGTTTATATGGGATTTTCACTTATATAGAACTTCTTTGTGTCGAATCTAATTAAATTATTGCTACATTTAAGGCATTTATGAGCGTAAAACCCTATTCCGGGAGGACATTTGTATGGGGGCTAGGCGAAATAATGGACCAATCATAACCAATTTTAAAAGGCTTCTTCTTTGTACCAAAATAGTTATTCGTGCTAAGTTTCATCAAGATATATTTAAAATTGTGGACTGTACATGGATGGAGAGCCAGCCAGACGGACGAACGGACATCGTTAAATCGACTCAGGAAGTGTTTCCAGGTCGAACAGTATATTTAAGGAGGGGTCTGAAGATTTTTTTCTGTGCCTTACAATTATCAGCACACACGCATTATGGTGGAGTAGGATATAAAAAGCGAGAAACTATAAGGGTACTCATTTAAACGCTTAAGTTTGTGTAATTGTGCATATTTGCGAGACATATTTCTTGAACCCCTTTTAAAATGATAAGAAAATAAGAAATCATTGTAAATAATTGAAAAATTTTGTTGAAATGGAAGGTACATGCAATGATTTTATTTAAATTAACGTAACTATAATTTTTTATTTATTTATTTTCATTCATGTAATATAAAGCCCCTAAGACCAAAATAATAATATTACAAAGTTATTACATAGCAGTTATAAACGTAGTGTCTATATTAGACAATTTTTTTTTACCAAGACAAAAGTCAAAATTAACCCGAATTTATGGAAGGCGGTAACAGCTGCACAAAGACAACAATAAGGCGAATGTGTTGCTTTTTTTTTATTTATGCAGTTTGACAGCTGTATAACCAAAAATAATAATAAAAATAACTCAGGTTATCTTTCATAGATTCGGACTGATTTTGTCGTTTGTCCTCATAAAAATTTGTCTAGTATATATACTACGTAATAATTTTTAAATATAAACAAAATACAGCTGATTTATTAATGCACAATTAAACAGCGCAAGTTTGCAAGACTAAAATAGTCGCATAAACTCATAAGCAGGGAACCAAAAATATGCAATTGAATGTTTTTTCCTGGGCGTTGAATGAAGCTATCGGTAAAATATTTATCCGTTTCAGATCAAATAAAGCATTTTGGAAACCATTTGTAAGTGCATGTTTTTGCATATTTTACCCTTAACGGCATATTTAGCGCTTTTTAGTACATATTTATAGCAAATTTTATTATATTTTGAAGTTTGAGAATATTTTTTATACCTAATGGGATTTTTTTTAACTTGATTTTATAAAAAAAAAAATAAATTCAGAAATATTTAGTATTTAAAATTAACTTTAATGGATAACATTTTATCGCTGAGGTGCTTGACTTGTAGCAACAAGATTCATTAAAGCTGTTTTTGAAATTTGATATAGGGGACGTATTAGCTTTTAAACGAAAAGCATCAGTTAATTTTGTAAAAACAATATTTTTTAATGAAAGCATATGATAAATTTGATTATTTCAAAACATAATAATGTCTAGAATAGATGGGTAAATAAATGGAAGATTAATTACTTTTTTATGTCATATAATAAAAAAATGGGGAATCCATTTTTGACAAAGTTGATAAATTTCAATTTTGCCTCATTTTATAACATTAAAATATTAATAAAATACTTTGTGTTAATGAAAAACATAATTTTTGTTAAAAAATTAGAAGCATTTTTTGTTTTTTAAGCACATATTTTTGCGTTTTTAGAGCATATTTTTCGCCTTTTACTGTATATTTAACGCTCGAAACCCCTATTTTTAAAGCATATTTGTGGTTTCCTGCTCATAAGTGTTGTGCAAATGAATTTCCATACAATTTTTGACAGTTCGTTTGCGATTGAGCAAACTTGCACACATTGCATAGTTTGCGAGGGTTTTGCGCATTTTCATAAGGACTCTTAATATTTTTCTTTAACTCGAATAAATATTTATTTAATTGAATAAATTATAATTAAAATATTTATAATTAAACATTAATCAAAAGTACGCTTATTTTATAAAATATTTACTCAGACTGCTCGTAATATAAGTTTTGATTACGGGTTTCAAAAACAGTAATCAATGTCGTTTTCCTGGTAATAACCATCTGATTTTTTCTTTGACACTTAATTTGTATGAGTAAGTCTGTTTGGAAAATATTTTCAAATGAGTTTCTTTTAACCGAATATATCAAGCATTTCTTTACCAATTGTTAAAGATATATTATAAAGTAAAAAGTTTGTTGAATAAAAGTACACGAAAAATATAAGATTCATAGTATTAATAAATGTTTACGTACTTGATAAATGGTAGAAAAACTTACATATAACAAAAAATTTAGGCTCTCTATTGTCTTCAGGCTCAAAAGTTCTAATGCGAAATGAAAGAAGACCAATTCCCCACCAAAAGTGTTAAAGGGTTTTGTAAAATTGATGCGTATGAAATTTTTGTGCTCTTTTAAAATTGAAGATGCTTTTTGCACATTCGAAACAATTACCCAGAAAAAATGAATTAAAGTGGTTCAAAGTGGTTGCCATTTTCAGGACTTCTAAGTCAATTGTACAATCAAATTCATTCTTAATGCCTTTTTAAATTTTAAATTATTCAATACGGAAGTGATTAAATTAAGCATCCAAAAATATAATATAGCTGTGATATGAAAGTTGTTATATTTCACTTATTTTCGCCATTTTTTTATATAATAAATAACAAATATAATTTTATTAAAATCAGAGACCATAAATGTTATAAGTTTAAAAGAATAAATCAAATTTTAATTGTTATTTTTGATTTTTATTTTAATACATACAAAAATAAAAATTACTTTTGATTTTTTAAATAAAAATCAGTTTGTGAAAAATAAAAATCAAAATAAAAAGAAAAAATATTTTATTTTTGTTTTTAACAGAGATCGGAATTTAATACTGTAAAACCAACTTTTTATTTCTATTTTAATCGAAAAACAATCTTTTGTGTTTAAAAAATATAAAAAAATCCATCATAATTTTTTTTATGTTTACTAATATTTTAATTTTGATCGAAATAAAAAGTACAAATTTCATTTTTGATATTTATCACAAAAGTTGAAAATTATTTTCAACTATTTACATCGAATAAAAAAATTCTAAACAACAATATATTCACACAATACACTTACAAAATTCAAATAAATAAAATAGTAGAAAATATTTTTTGAAACAAAAACAAATATTTGAAATTTTTTCCATACTGATATTTATTTTTAAAGATATTTATTTTTTTTCATTATGATGAATTTTAATATTAAAAAATAAAAATCCCATGCAATGTTTTCAGATAAATCTAATTGATATTTTAAAATATATAATTTGAAATGAAAACTTTATCTGCGTGACTAAAATTTTGCAAATTATTTAGTTACCACTTTATGTTACTCGTAGCAATACTAATTTGAAGTCGCTCGGAAAGTCACCACTTTTCATTCCAAAATTTAGAACTTTTATTCATCGTTAACAAATACGTGACACACAGATTAATTAGCACATAAACCTGATAAATAACAAATAAACATTGTATATTTATCAATTACAATAATCTAGATAAATGCAAAAGGCTTTTATTTTATGCCACAAAAAAAAAAAAAAAAAAAAAAAAAAGAATAATTTTATGATTTTTATTTCTTGTTAAAAAAATAAAAATCATAGACTGACTGATTTTTATTTTTTTGTGAGGGAAAATAAAAATCACAATTTGAAATTTATTTAAAAAATTATCTATAATTGTTATTTGAAATTCATAAAATAAAAATCAGAAATAATTTTTATTTTTGAGAAATAAAATAAAAATCAAAAATAAGTTTTTTACACGATAGCTTAAATTGCGTAATAGCGTAATAGGACATTCTTATTTAATTTCCTTCATATTGATTTTTTTTTGATCAAAAATTACACAAATAATAATTATTTATGGTGTTTGATTAAAATAATAAATTAGTTTTTTGTCCCATGAAAATATTGTTTTCGAAAACGAAAAAGTAAGATTTTTAATAAAAATTTTTATTTATATTTGGAAGTAATTTAAAAGTAATTCAAAAAAAGTAATTCAAAAAAGGTTATTTCTTTCACCAATGAAAAATAGTTTTCAAATGATGAAACATGCATGTGTTTATCGCAATTATTCAAATGAAAAAATGTTTCATTGAATTAACACATTAACACATGAACTCCAATGTAAAAATTATCACCTAAATTGAACCAGATCATCATCACTTGAACCCCTGATTCAACTCCATCTTTTTGGTGCAATTTTTTGCTGGGTAATTAATATGTTCTGTGATTTAAAGGTATAATGAAAAAAAAAACTTCTAAAAAAAAAAATAAATAATTCTTAACACTTTGTTAAATCCCTTGGAAAGTGAGTCATGTGGTTTATTATAATTTCTTCCAGCACTAAGTTATTAAAATATTTTTTAACTTTTATTGTGTACCAATCTTTGTAAGCTTTTTTGCATGTAAAAGTTTTTCTACAAATTTTATGCAAAAACCTTGCAATTTTATCAAACATAGGAAACATAGGAAATTTAAAGATATTAGAAAATAAATTAATTATTTTATAATTAACCAATATTTCAACAAAAATAAGGCAAATATTTAAAGACTTAATATTTGGTAACAGATCAAATAAAATAAAAGAAATGAATGAATTGTTTTAAAACTTGAATAATTAATTATATATGTACGTATTTATACAATTATAATAATAGTAATATTAATAATAGTGGTGTATATGCTTTAAGTACATAAATAAGTATTTTTGTTTTGCAAACACGTACAAATTTTATATACTTTTCCTTTCGTTTTTTTTTTTATTTCATATATGTACGGTGTGTGTGTTGTATATATATATATTATAAAAAAAGAAACGTTGTTGTACGCAATGAGGTATTAAATTTGAAATAAGATATTATATTAAATAGTATATATTTTAATTTATAATAAAATGTCATAATTATTATCATAACCTTTATGTTTTATCATAATTTTTTGATTTTCAAATTTCGTTTAGTTTTAATTTCTGTGTTGCTCTAAAAAGTATAGGTATATATATATTTCTTTTTAAACAAAAATAAATCACATATTTTTTCTAACTTAAAAAACAGGAAGTTCTAGTTTTAAACGATTGCTTTATAGATTTTACTTGTAAAATAGAAATAGGAATTAAGGGGGGGGGGGGGGCGGTGACTTTGGGCACGAATAAATATTAAATATTAATTAAATATAAATACGAGAAGACATTTGTTTCATCAAATTTAACATACTACTTTAAAATTTAAAATTAATTTAATTTATCGTTAGTAGTTTAATAAGAATACATTTCAGAAACTATAGTTTTAATAAGGGGATGATAGTAGGTAGAATGGGAAAGTTTCTTTAAGTTTGAAGTGCATAACTGGTTGTTGTTCGGCTTGAGTTTGTTTTCTTTTTAAGCAAAACTAATTATATTAAATATTTAATACAAATGATTAACAGCAACGGAGGCTGCTGTTAAATTGGCTCTTGTTATTTTGAATTGGTGTTATTGTGCTTAAGATCAGTTTTGGGCAACAGGGGTGTAGTTACGACATCATTATTATTTGCTTTTTCCCCACTCTGTCTATCAATATTATGCTCAATGGTATTGTAGTCAACAGCAGCCGCTTCTGAAGTCATAAGACTACTAAGTGATACAACATCATTATTACTGCCCTGTGAATTGTGTTGGGTAGTGGCGGCAGCTATACTACGACTTTGCTGTGAAAAGTCCTATTTAGAAATAGATTTATTTAAGCATACATACATAATCAGAAAATTAAGAATTAAGTTTTAACTTACATTAAATGAAGGTGATGCAGTATTGCTACCAATTGCAGTTGAAGCTTTGCGCAAACTTTGGCTACCGCGTATATGATTCGGTCTATCGTCTTCGTGTAATGAGTGTAATAACTGTAATTTTAAAAAATATATATATTTTTAAATAAATTGTTTTTCAAAAATTAATATATAAAATTAAATAAAATAATAACAACCTAAAAATAGAATGTTTATCGTATCATAAATTTTGTACGTATTTCTCTTATATTTTTACATTGTTACTTAATAGAAGTATTATATAGAAGTACTTAATAGAAGTAATAAAAAAAATCCGAAAAAGAACTTTTTTCATTTTGATTAAGCTCACCAAAGCACACTGGTTAAAAATTCACATTTTCTGCCATAAATTCAAAAAGCGTTTTAGTGTCTTTTTAAGGTTATGTCGAAGTAATTTTTATCTAAAATTTACACTAATATTTATTAATACTGATTTTAAGTATTTTTGCTTAAACTTATATAATATTATATAATTTTACTATAATAGATATATTTTTTTAAGCATAATATTTAATTGTTTGCTTTTGATTTTATTTTAATTATTTTGCAAGTTTTTATATTTTTATTGATTAGTGAAACCCAATGTGTAGGGTTAGAACATAATATTTTTTGCTACTTGTTTGTGAAAACCAAGAAATTTCCGCATAGGTTTAGCAAAATTTAACTGAAAGAAAATTTGACGATTCCAAGAGTTTGCCGAAAAATGCTGTCACTAAATTTTTACATAAAATAGACGCTTTGGCAAACACTTTCGCTTTACATTCGTCCAAGATCATTCCTAAATATAACTTTTCGTCCTTCAAACTTATAATTTACCTTGATAAATAACCCATATGACCACAAAACACAAAAATAACGAAAAATACACGACTTATATAAAATTTAAAATAAGTATCCTAAAATGCATCTCTAGGGTTCAATTTCATTATACAACATTGATATATATTTTTCTAGTAATGAGTTACAGCTTTTATAATTCTAACTCCATTTAAATAAGAATCTTAACAATAATGTTAAACTAACAAATTTAATGCCTTGTCGGACTGTCAACCTTGCCACATTATATTTTCTAATATATGTTTCTTAAATTATTATTTTGTAATTTCTGCCAAAAAAAAAAAAAAAAAAAAGAAACAAAAAAAATATGATTTTTGACCAGTGTGCAAAGGATAAAATTTGGAAAGCTGGGATCATCGTTATCATTCATTTTGGCGTCACCAAAAGTATATGTATAGTACATATATACTTTTTAAAAAGAGGAAAGAAAGATCTTTTCTTTTTAATGCTGTTTAAAAAATTTAAATCAGTTAATAGACATTTCCATTAATGCGCGAATTCCAAAAAATTGTTTTTTTCCAACTCCCGCTTTTGGGTATATATTAAAAATTTTAAATGTCGTGTAATAACCCAGAAAAAACTTTTTGATTCTCAGTAATGGCAACTACTATATACATACTATATAATAGTATATATATACTATATAGTAGTTTCTTGATAATTAAGCGTCATTATTATTATTTGCCTATTCTATATTACATAAATAAGTATTCAATAGTATAACAGCACAGTAATATTGCAAACACGTGGATCAGTAGGATAGAACGCTGGATTAACAACCAAAAGGTTGTTGGTTCAACCTTATTCTGATGCTGTTAGTTTTTTTTTAACAAAATGTCTAAAAAGATATTTTATACTAAAAAACACGTTAGTCATTAAAAACGAATGATTAATTTTTGTCCAAGTTCAAATTTCACTGGCGGCAAAAATTTTTTTGTTTTTTTATTTTTATTTTCGTTTAGATACCCCTAGTCTAAAAATAACTACTTGAATTTTTTGGACAACTGGAACTAGCAAAACTAGCAAAAAATAAGTGATTTATTTTTTCTTCCAATTATACCTGCTAGCTTACCAGGAAAGCAGAAACTATAAACTGCACTAACTCACAATATGACTGCATTAATTTTTTTTTTCATTTTTCAGCTGAATATAATTACTAATAAAGGTCTTACGAGGGGTTTTAATGACAAAAGTGGACAACATACATTAAATCTGACGCTGTAATTGCAAAATTCGATGTAATTCTATTTTTAAAGTAACTTTAAAAATCGTTTTAGTTAAAAAATGTAATTTTACACTAAAAATGTTAATGCAATGATTTCCTACAATTTTTGACGACATGGATTAACTGAATTATATTGTTATTGCATGTTGGGCCCTGGAACCAGAATCTTGGCCAATAGAGCCAAAGAAAAAGAAAATAATGTATATTTTTAAATAGTAGACACTTTCAGCTAGTTTTTGCAACTAGTTTTATTATTATCAAGGCAACCATAAATGGGGTTTAAAAAATGCTTTTAAAATCTAAAAATATGCCCTTAAAATTAAAAAAAATATTCTCTTAAAAAATTATATTTTTTAGTTAAATTTAAAATTACACTTAGTCCTCGATTTGAGTCGTTTCGCTTTGTGTCGCTGTTTGAAATTTCAATATTTCCTTTTGCGTAGTTATGATTTCGATTTGCGACGCTATATAAGGAGTTTCATAATTGTTAATAACAGGTGTAAAGGTATTGAAGAAAATTTTAGTGAAAAAAATGCATTAAATTCTCTGTGTTAAGTTAGAAAATCAAAATAGAATTTATATAAGTACTTTAATTTCACTTATTACAAAAAAAAAAAAAAAAAAAAAAAAAAAATACTCCTTTTTATTGAAAATTAACTTTTTTTCTGTTCAAATATTTTTATTCTGGAACCCATTATTAAGAATTACACTGTTTTCTTATATAGAAAATAGTGATTCGATTTGCGTCGTTTCAGTTTGGAGTAATTTTCCTCAATATATCTACTATTCATGCTAAAAATAACTTGATTTTAATTTGCAATGGCTAAAATATATTTTCCTTTTGCACTTGAAAACATTCAAAGCTAATAAATTGTATCTGGATATTATAAAATTTCTATTAATTTATGATTTTACATATTTTTGTTTGTCCTGGATATTATGTTCTATAGTACTCCTTTCATAGAAGCTCAATTTCGAAAATTTTTAACTTTTTGGTTTTTATATTTTGAAAAGAAATCATGTTTTTCTAAGTGAATTACCAATATATGCTGAGAATTTCTTTATCTATTTAATGCTCCTGGTAATATATGATTATAGAAAAGTTTTTATGGGCAGAAGGTTGAACCTATTTGCACGACGAATATGGGTTCAATTATATATATATATATATATATACACGAATATTATATCTACCGATTATGGGTGTAAAATAAAAGCTAAGAATCTCTGAAATATAATATATTTTTATTTAAATGTTTCAGTACAAAAAGTTAAGAAAATATTATCTTTTTTTAATCTATCTCTTTAATATTATACTTATTATTTAATTATATTTAACCATATACTTTATATAAAGGATATTTTCTTAACTTTTGTCATATTGCAGGGATTTTTAGCTTTCATCTGACATCCATATTGGGTTGATATAATTTTGATAAATATATATTTTATAATTGTTGTTGTATATTTTTCGAAGTTTTGAAGTTCTTTTGAGAGAAAATTTGTTGTCCTAGAGAAATACTGAATGCGTAGTTTTAGTACATGTTTCGATTTTTTCATGTGTATTTTTTTTTTAAATTTTTACACGGTGTAATTAAACATTAGATTTTATTCCTGCTTTTTATCTTTGTTTTACAGACAAAATGAATACCTAGATTTTTAACCTTGATAATGTGAGAATTTGGGTCAAATATGGGCCGGTAATGATTAGAAATTGTGAAATAGTTTTCTGATGTCTAAAATTTATTTTCGTGGATCGATACCTAATTAATTCATGAATTTAGGAGGTTTGAAGTGAATTTGAGGGGAATAATTTATAAGGGCTTTAGGCTAAAGTATGACCAGATCTTATTTTTATTCAATATATTGACTATATATTTTATAGCAGTTTCTAAATCTGGAATGTAAAAATTAGATTTTTGTCCAGCTCATTTGCAAAATCTCACACTGTGTCTGCTATACGGACGAATATTGTTAATCGACTCAAATGATTTTGAGTTGGCCACTTCTATGTTATAAATCCCATCCCAGCAAAAAAGTGACGAAAAAGATGTAATAAAATCACCACAATTAGTAACTTGCTTCAGCTGAAATTCGGGTGAAAACCACGTCAATTTAACGTGTCATTGGTAGAATGTTGTTAATTTTTGACAACTTTTGATCTGATATAATATAACGAATATTAGATGTTTTAAAATGCGGCAATTACATCTTTTTTAAGTTGTTTTCATAAATCAAAGGATATTTTACATGTAGGATGTGAAAATATCAGTAGTTATACAAAATTGTGAAATATTTGATTTGAGAAAGGATATTAATGCAGCGATTGAAACGCATTTGTATAGTTTCCTATTTCATAAAAAACTGTAGTATACAAAAATGAAAATTTAAAAAAAATAAAATTTTTTAAATTCAATGTCTATTTTAAACATAATTAAATACAAAACTTATAAATATAAATTAAAAAATGAATGGGTTATTATCAGACAATAACATGTTAACTTGTTTCTGAAGTATATATTGTGTATTTTCATTTTTAGGTGCATTACTTTTATTTTTAATATCGCTTTCCATGGCGGTTTGGCTTTTAAAAGTTTCTGCAGTTTACTTTCGCTGCAATTGAATTAATTTTTTTAAAGTACCTATTTTTGGCCAGTCTTATGGCATTTCTTAAATGAGCTTTAAACGACTTTTCTGTACAAATATCTTCATAAGTACAATCGAAAAAAATAAAAATAAAATAAAGTTTAATGTATGTTGCATAAAACAAAAACAAAAGAACTACAAGCTTCATGTTATTTTATTTAACTATTATGTGTACATACATACATGTACACATATATTCATGTAAATAACAATATTTTTCATATATAAAAATTAAAAATTTGTGTAAAAACCTTATATTTACTTTAATACATTACTAATTAAGAATTGAACAAAAATTTTCAACACTGCTTTCCACAGCAAGTTGGAAAACTTTGTGTTCCAACTGTTGGTATATTTTTAGTTTAAAAACACTTTTTATAGCTTATTGAATAAAAAAAAAAACAATGTAATGTTAAAAACTCAAATAAATTGCATAATGTAAGTACTTTTAAACGGCATGTTAATTAATGATGTTAAAAATAACTACGAGATGAGCTTAGAATAAACATTATCATATTTGTATATAATTTAGATGTCGTTTGTAAAGAATAACTATCATATTATTTTTTGCTGGGATACTTAAAAAAAATTATTTAATATTTAACTAAAATTAAGATATATTTTTCGCCATTATTAATTAACAATTTTGAATTTTTAAAATCCGTTTTCATATTTGGAATTAGCGACCAGAAATCTATGTAAAATGAGTTGAAAAATTGCCATAATTTTTAATATTTTATTTCAGATTCGTAATCAATCCCCAGAATCATATTTTTATATTACGAATTTGCAGTATTCTATTTATGACCATTGAGATCACGGGCCGTGCATTGGTTAGCTTTAATATACTTTGGGGAATTATGCTCATTATTTGACTACCTTGTATCGCTGGTAAACTTGATTTAATCGAAAAACCTTTTTTTCTTCAACATTGATGATGTACTTATCGTGAAATTGATACTTTCCTAGAACCCAAACAATTTAACAATTGTTAAAAAGGGATCGGGTTGATTGTTTCTAGAAATGATGAAAAAAAATCGGCCTATATACTATAAAAGGTATATATAGATCTACAGGGGGCTGATCCACAGGGACTGAAAATTGGAAACCTCGGGTATACAATTTTTTAAAAACGATCTCGATTCCTTATATCTGAACCGATCTCAAAGATTTTTATATAGGAGGATTCTGCTGGTCGAGATCTACATACCTAAAAGGTAAAGTATATGCATAAAAATAAAATTTTACTTTACCCAAATTTCATCCGATTTTTTTTGGATTTTTTTATTTCGTTAACAACAAATAGCAAAATTGTGTAAAGTAAGAATTTTGAAAAAATATTTACGGAGTTAAAAGTTATAGCCATTTAAATTTGAAAAAATACGATTTTTTCCCGTTTTTTTTTTTTTTTTTTTTTTTGCCAAAAAAGTGGACACATTCTTTTTCTGTTATATAAAAATTTTTTTAAGTAGCATATAATATTTATATTTTTCTGAAAGATAACTAAACACAAAATATTTTAAAGGAACAAATTTTAAATATTGATTTTTGCGAGAACCAGGGTTTCCCAAAATTGACATATTTTTCCAACAAATTTCGAATTTTTGTCCTAATTTCTCAAATCGCAAAGCTGGAATCAATAAAAGTTATACTTTTTATATAGTCTAAAATGTTTTTAATTTTTTTTTGCAATAGAGATTTTTAATCCCCGATATCAATTGGAAAGATATAGCAAAGTAAGTAAAAAATCCCATTTTTGTAAATTTTTTAAAGTTTTTTGAGCATTGCGGTATTCCTGTTGATAAATCTAAAAAAATAACTTTAGTTTCAAATTAAGCGTCAAAAAGTGTGAACAGTTGAAAATTTTCATTAAAAAATGTAAATTAATAAAACTTTTATTGCATTATTCAAAATGAAAAATAGCACAAAATCTCGATTCAATCCATTTTCGATATATTTTTTCAAAATATCTTCAACAAATTTTCGTGTTATAAACATGTTTATATATATTTGAAAAGAAATCAAAATTTCCTAAACAATGACATATAATTTATTTTTATTATCCCTCTGATGGATCTAATTAAAGGATATGAATTTAGCAATATGTTGAAAAAAAGAAAATCTTGAGGTTTATTAAAATATTTCTTGTTACTGCATTATTATGAACAGCATTACCAATCATATAAAAATGAAGCAAAATTAACCAAATTACTTGAAATTATTACCTTTGAATTCTTTATTTGTGCATGCAAAAATTACGATGTAGACATTTTATACACCAATGTTTAGGAAATTTTGTCTTCTTTTCAAATATATATATAAATTTTTACAATAGAAAAAAATTCTATTAAAAACAAATTAGACTATATAAAAAGTACTATCTTTTGTTGGTTCCAGTTTTGCGATTTCAGAAATTAGTGCAAAAATTCGAAATTTGTTGGAAAAATAGGTCAATTTTAGGAAACTCTGGTTCTCGCAAAAATCTATTTTAATTTTTTCTCTTTTAAAATATATTGTTTTTAGATATCTTTCAGAAAAATATAAATATTATATATGTTACTTAAGAAAATATTTTTGTTTTTATGCATACACCTTATCTTTTAGGTATGTAGATCTTGACCAGCAGAATCCTTCTATATAAAAATCTTTGAAATCGGTTCAGATATAAGGAATCAGGATCGTTTTTAAAATTTTATAACCGAGGTTTCCTATCAAGGACCTTTCCTAATTAGTTCCATTTAATTTTTTGAATCGCACACTGTGCGCCGGGTTCAACTTTTATCGGGTTCTGCAAACCTTGAAAGACTAATACCGATGACTGAACTTTCGGTTCGGACTCTTAAATATATTTCATCACCTATAACAATCTCATAGATACCTTTTATAGTACATAGGCCGAATTCACTACTATGAAACAATCAACTCGACTCTTTTTTAACAATTGTTAAATTGTTTGGATTCTAGGAATGTATTAATTTCACGATAAGTACATCACCAATGTTTAAGGAAAAAAAAAACGTTTTTCGATTAAATCACGTTTACCAGCGATACAAGGTATTCAAATAATGAACATAATTCCCCAAAGTATATTAAAGCTAACTATTGCACGGCCCGTGATCCCAATGGTCATAAATAGAATACTGCAAATTCGTAATATAAAAATATAATTCTGGGGATTGATTACGAATCTGAAATAAAAAATTAAAAATGACGGCCATATTTTCAAATCATTTTACATAGATTTCTGGTCGCTAATTCCAAATATGACAACGGATTTTAAAAATTCAAAATGGTCAAATAAAATTGCGAAAGATGTATCTTAATTTTATTTAAATATTAAATAATTTTTTAAGTATCTCCTAGTAAAGAGATTCTTGTTTAATACTAAAAATTCCATCTTGTACATCTGTTTTTTTTTTAAGGATTTCTTTACCAATCGGTGATATAAAAGTATTGTTATTTGGGAATGGTTTACAAGTATTTTTTTTTGTCAAAAGTCTTTCAAGAGATAAAGAAAACATACTGCTAAACCAGGAACATTCTCTATTACCTCTCACCCATCGCCTGAGAAAATTGCCAATATTATCAGAGCAAACATCTAATTGTTGGGGTAACTGTCATAGGACTCTAGTTTATTATCCAATAACTTCTTTGTAAATTTGATTGTTTCGTAATAGAATATAAAATATAATATTTATATATATATCTTAATTTTCTTTTTTAAACATTTTTAAACGATTTCTGAATCAATTTTAATTAGCTGAAATAAATAATAATAAAATCTTAAAAAAAAACTTGTTAATACTTAACAAAAAGCGTTATAAATTAAAATTAAGTAATAAAAACAAACCTTTTCAACTTCATCGTCAACATCAACACTATTAGGTTCTGTGCCAGCTTTACGAGTTTTCTCAAGTAAAGTAGCCTTTTTGGCAGTCAAATATAAACTACGCTTAATGGCTATATAAACAAGATCACAAACAGCGCGTACTGAATAATCAGGAATAAAAGTTTGACGAGTTTTTGAGTCCAAATTCAGGGACTGTAAAGAACCCATCTGTGAAGGCGAATCTAGAAAAAAAAAAAATTAAAAATCAATTAATTAAAAAAATGGGGTACAGGTTTTGGTTATAACTTACCCACAACCACATTGGGAATTAAAGCTTGAGTACCAAAATAAGTGAATGGGCCACTTTCGAAGACTAGACCTTCTTTGCCTACTGTTACCTCAACGCGACCCTCCAAGATAAGTACAAAGAAATCAACAGGCTTACCCTGTATAAAAATGAAGAGACTAGGATCGTCTTTTTCTTTACCCTTACATTTTATACTATGGACAATATCTTGATTAAGTAAACGACGCAAGATTTGTTCCGATATAACTTCCTTTTTAAAAGCATCAATAGCTGGAAATAAATAAAGAATTATAGTCAAAATAAAGAAAAATTATGTCATATTTTTTATGATAACATCATCATACTTACAAGTACTTAAGTACTGATAAGTAGCTAAAGTTAATTGTGGTGATATATGTATAGTTTGATTTTCTCGACGTTCAGCGAATACAGTAAAATCTTGTTTCTTATTGCGATTACGCTTAACTTTAGTACGATTATCCACAAATACATCAGTTTCGTCGACAATTTCAGCTTGAATCAATTCTTCAATTACATCTTCTAGCGTAACTAAACCAATTGTCTCATAGAACGGATCACCATCACCCTCATTGTTAACACGATGTACAAAGGCTAAATGACCTATTGTACCATCTTTGAATTGATTGAACATTACATCTAACGTATAATCTTCGAACACAAAATGTACGGGATTTTGGTAGAATTCACATAATGTTCTTAATGGGGTATTATCGTCCGGATCAACGAATGCTAAATCTTTGATATACAATAGAGTTACAATATTTTTACGATCACCTTCGTAAACTGGTATGCGAGAAAAACCGGATTTCATAATTTCCGAAACAGTTTCAAAATCTAATGTAGAATCGAGTGGTAACATGAAAGCATCGTCGATATGTGTCATAACATCGGCAACAGTCTTTTTACGCAGTTCCAAAGCACCTGATATAATATTGACTTCATTTTTATCCAAGTCATTAATACCAGTAGTGACCTATGAAGAGAAATTTATGTAAAATTAATTTTTAATGTATTCTAATAGATGATTATGTAATTTATATTATGTTAAAATTTTTGGTAGATTTGGGGTTACATATTTTAAAAAATAAAATGTGATTTTTTTTTTTACAACTATGAAACCGATCAATACAAAAATTATTTTGTTGCTGAAATATGATTTTCTAATGTTTTTTGAGTTTTCATAAAAATTAAAATTTTGAATTCTTTAATTTTTTAAACTCTTAAATTCTGTTCTACTGTAACAGGCCCAAATATACTACATGTAAAATATTGAAGATATCTTTTTGATATAGCAAATAAATAGGAACAAACTATGGTCCTTTGCAATACTATAGCATAATTCTAAAGGCCTCTATCGTAAACGAAACAGTGGCAGCTGTTTTTTCTTATGAGAGTTATATATATACGTCTTTATTAATCTAAACATCACGATGGTCAGTGAACAAATAATTATGCTTTTTACATATTATAAATGTAAACAAAACTAAAATCAATACAAGCTACAATGTTCTTTTATTCTTAAAAATAAATCAATAAACAAAAGAAATCAATTGAACAATAATTATTTTGCATCAGCAAAAATACAAATCATTTGTTTGGTTTTTTATTTAAACAAAAATCAATAGTAGCTTACTGATCGTGGCTTTGATTAAAATATTAAATACTATGGGATATTTCTTGCATCCCATTGGAATGTTCTCTTTGGGTAAAACACGGGTATAAATGTAAAAAGTTTGTGACTTTTTGAACTTCTTTGTAGTTAATTCAAAATCAACTAAATTATGCCAGTGGCGCCTGGCCTCTACGGTTCGTATTGAAATAAAAAAGTTTAGTGTAAATAAAACTTCGTTTATCTTTCAAAATTTCTTTAAATATTTTTTTTTTTACCAATTTGAAAATGTTTAGATCATGGTTTTTCTATAAAGAATTTAAAATCTTCAAAATATGTGAAGAATAAAATACCAACATAAGTATAACGGTTGAGTTTCGATATTAGAGAATGTTCGCTAAAAACGAAGAATTTTCGAAGAAAAATGTATGAGAAAATATCGAAAATTATATTAAATATTTATGAATGTTCGTAGCATCGAATTTTTCTCGAAATGTTTGATAATTTTAAAAATAATGAATCGCAATATTCAACTTTTCTGAGGAAAATCTTGAAACTAAATTATTCGAGAAATTATCTGTTCTCTTCAATTTCTCGAGGATTTGTTACTTAAATAAAAAAGCAAAATACATGCAAAATAATTAAACAAAGAGAATCAAGTGTTGAGCACTAAAATTCACGATGCAAATTGAATTCTGTACAAGTTTTAATAAAAAATAATATAATAAAGTTTTAGAAAAAGTTGTAACTAATGTTTGCACTTGTCTAAAGATATTTGCAAAATAGAATTTTTTATCTAAATACTAGGGTATCCAATTCATTAACCGTCATTTGATCATCCGATTAATTTTGGTTGATTAACTAACTGTTCGAATAATTTAAAATTATCTATTTTCGAATAACGAACAAACCGAATAAGTTGCGTCGAAAAACCAATTAACCGAAATTTAGTTTTTTGGAGTTATAAATTTAGAACTAAATTTAGAACATTTTTTATTTTTAAGATAAATTTATGTCAACTACATCTTTTTATAAAATGTCTGTTATATCCCAGCAAAAATAAAAAAGTCATTTTTAGGGAAGTGCTTTTTCATTACTTTCAAAGTTTCACTTCATTAAGTGTATGTTTTCTTGTGCTTAAAAAAATACAAAAAGCATACAAAAATATTATTAAAAAGAGATTCAAATGATGAATAAGTATCAAAAAAGAGAAAACATTAGAATGGCAATCCTATGGTTAATTAATCTTTTTTTGTTGGGATGAAATTAAATGCAACATGATTATAACTTCGTAAATACTTAAACTTGTGACAACAGAAATTTTATGACAAAAATCGTTCGCAGACAGAAAATAAAGAGAGTTACATTAAAAAGACTGATTTATTAAATAAAGCTGAATTTAAAGTTAATTCGAGTACGCTGAATTCAATGGTGACAACCGTATTTCAAAAAGATAGCGCTCGTATTTATATATAAAATTTATAATGGAACATAAATAATACAAAATTTATTGAATATATACAACAATCATAAATTAAACCAATTTCAGCCCGATTTTTAATATATTTATATTTTTGTTTGAAAGGTTGGTCATTGGTAACATTAGTTAGCCTACTTGCGGAATTGTACTTTTGTCATTTTTGAAACACTATAAAATAACTGGTTTTTGTACTATGAAAAAATAATGATACCCAATTAAAGGTAATTATCTATACTTTGACCTAAATAAAAATTAATGTTGAGTTTTTATCCACTTTGGAATAATTTGCAATTTTGTCTTATAACCTCACTTTTTAATTTGGACATATACTAATGTATGTGCTGCACAGAAGTTTTCAGTTAAATTCAAAATGTTTGTACAATATTTTTAAGCATTGCAGATCTACTAAACCATGATTTATTTGGAGCATAAAATTTCTTCAAATGGTTTAGTTACAGCAAAACCATATCTCAACATCTTTAGTATCCAAACTATACTAATTGGAATTTGGTAACGTATAACCCGTATACTACAATGACTGATCGCCAGAAATAGCCAAATAAATTAAGTACTTGATAATCTATAACATCTATTAGTTAGTTCTGGCTATAATAATTGGTACAAATTGAGGCTGATATCTCTAAATAACGTCATTTAGAAATTATCCGTAACATACCAGCAAATAACCAACCAAAAGGATACTACCTTTTTATGTAATGTAAAAAAATTAAGTCCAAATATATCTTGAGACTTAAATCGCTCTAAATAACGCAAAAACTTGGGCTATCATGCTCAGAATAATTTCTGTGCACCAAGTTTTGCAATAATTTATATTTTATTGATCAATTATGTTCAATATTTAGAAGGCATTCAAATGAAAAAAAACTTCATTTTCATAGCCTCTCTTTAGGCCTTTCAAAATGAAATATCTCAAAAACGAGCGCAAATTTTAAAAAATTGTTAACACCATTAAATTTAGCGTCGTCGACTTAGTTTTATCCAATAAGTCTCATTTCCGAGTACAGTGAAATATGAAATATGTATAGTCCACGATTATGTATATTACATATATATTATGTTAAGATTGAAATAAAATTTAAAAACAAAATCAGCATTTCACTTTAAATTTGAAACAAAATGAAAATGAAATATAATAGAAAACTATCGTTTTCGAACTATTGCCAATGAAAATTATCTCTGGTCGCTTGTAATAATGGTATCGAATACTGTTGAAAATTTGTTGGTATCGGAAATGAATCACTAATGCCATTTATATCGCTAAAGATTCACTATTATTACGACATCCAAACCTTAGAGAACAAAGGATTTGCTGCCAAAAAGTGAGCGACGGGTGAGCTCAAGGAGCTCATTTTCGGATCGCCAACGATAGTCTTTCTCGAATGTTTCGTCAGAGAAATGTCCGCGAAATGTTCGAAGGCGATATCATTATCGAAGTTTGTGGTCAGCTGGGGAGTTTAAACAAACTATTTTTTCCTCTCCCAAAATTCTTCAAAGCAGAAAGACGAATATAACTCGGAGCAACTGTAATAATTCTTTTCATGTTGACTATTTGTTTTTCATTTTGGGGATTTTTTTCGGTTAATTTTTTCGTTTTAAATTTTATTATTTTTGCGATTTTTTTAATTTCGGCGATTTTTTTCTCTTTTGGTATTTTTTTCATTTTGGAAATTTTTTCCCATTTTAGAAAATTTTTTCCGTTTTGGCGCTTTTTTTCTTTCTGATGTTTTCTTCATTTTGGCAATTTTTTCCGTTTTGGCGCATTTCCCGGTTAATAGATTTTTTTAATTACCTTCCTCTTCGTTTTGGCAATATTTTCCCGTTTAGGCGATTTTTTTGAAGTTTTTTCCCGTATTGGTAAATTTTTTTCATAATCAACAAAAATCAGAAAATAACTGTTGTTCTTGTTAAAAAATTAGAGAAGTAAAAAAAGTTCTCTAACTTTTCTGATAAGTCATAACAATTAGAGTCCTTGATTTTAGATATTTTTGACCTATTATAAGAATTTAAGTCCAGGCTCACTCTAGGTGACATATCACAGCGACACTAATTGTTTTTGTTGTTACAACAAAAAACATTCAAATCAAATAAATCAACTTCAATTACAGTAACAAAAACTTTTGGACTTACCTTAACTAATTCCTTCAGACGTTCACGATTATAAACATTACCAATTTCTTCGCCCAACAGAACGTCCAAAATTTTCGATGTGGGATAGGATAAAGGAAACGTAATAATCATAATCATTTTCGTAATTAAAATAGTTTTTGCGCCTACAGCTAAACCATGACGCGAACATATAGCCTAAATTTGTAGAATGGACAAAAAATTGGAAATTAAATAATTTCATTACTAGCAGAATGTGTAAATAATTAAAAAAAAAAAAATGTCAAATAACCTGTGGTGTAATTTCACCAAAAATAACGATAGCGATTGTAGAGAACACCACAGCAATTAGACCAGAAGTTAAGCCATCCAAGAGAATGGTAAAAGTTGAGTTAACCAACACATTACCCAACAGTATACTGCACAACAGGTAATTACCTTGATCTCTAACGGGTTGGATTTTTTTAGCATATTCACGTTCCTTATCGGAGCCGGTATTACGTAAAATCTAAAGGTTGAAATAAAATATAAAAAAAAAAAATACAAAACTATATTTAAGGCAATATTGCATTTTACTATTTACCTTTAGTTCTGTACGATCTAAGGCCATAAGACCTAAATTCAAGCCCGAAAATAAAGCCGAAAAGCACAAACACACCAATATTATAACAATGGAAACCCATAGTGGTAGAAAACTCTCATGACTACGTATAACACACCAGGAATCTTTACACTGATGTTGTAGAGGTATGGGCTCTTCATCTGCATCATCTCTAAATGCATTCGGATCAATTTTAGCACATAAATAAAACTCTTTTTTCGATTTTGGCAATGATGCCTCATAGAGGCCGGTATTATCATTTGCTGTACCAGGTACGATTTTATGTAGCAGTGTAGCTGGAAATTGACAATATGTACCCGCTTCCTTGACTTCAGTAGTAAAGGCTATTACGGTATCGTTATTGATGCCTTTACCAAAAATTCGTATCGTAAATGGTGTTTCACTCATAACACTGGGTATACCATCTTCATATTCTATATCATGGGTACTGGATTCTAATCTAAAGCCGGTAATAATCAAAGGATTGACCTGGCGTGAAGTAATACTGAAATTAAACAAAGCAAAGGGAAATAAATGTTAACAAAAATATTTAACCTTTTAGTAAAAAACTTATTTTTTGATTTACATATTTATTTTTGCATGTATTTGTTTATACCCTTCACCACAGGTGTAGAGGGTATGTATAAGTTTGCCATTCCGTTAGTAATTTCCACAATTTCCATCGGAGAGTAAAAAAGTTTATATTTTCTGTATATCAAAATGATGTCCGTCCATTTGTCGGTTGAAACGATCGGAAATCCTTTCGAGAATTTTTCTATTAAAATGCAATAATATCGGTTCATAAATTGCGGAGATGAGTCAAAAAAACCGATTTTTTAAACCGGTTTTCTATTTTCTGAAGCCTCTATATAACGTAGGGACTTCGTTTTTGCAAAGAAGATTTGGAAAATTTTTTCTGAATTTTTATGCTGAAGAGGTGAACTAAATAGGACCAATAATAACCTAGATATCAGGCAAGACACATTTTTGACTTTTTGAAGCAATTGTTTAAGCTACGGATTTCGTTTTTATATAGATCGGTCATAAATATTTTTATAAAATTTCCGTTTTTTGAATTAACCATAAACAACCGACTTATAAACAAAAATCTAAAAAAAAATTATTAAAAATATACACACACAAACATATATAAAAAGCATTGCACTGACTTTCAGTGTTGTTGGTTTTTGTATAAGCAAGCAGTAGTAGTTGATTGTGTATACATACACATAATCATTATTTATGTATGTTTGGACGTTTTTGAGTTGGAAATACAAGCATTGCAATGACTTAGTGTTGTTGTTTTTTTGTATAAACGTGTATCTACATAAACATATGTATATAAATTTAGTAGTCATCAGAAGTTATCAGTGTTGTTGTTTAATTTTGTGTTCACGTTTTTGTAGTTTGAAAAAAAAAAAAAAAAATGTAGATTGTTATTGTAAGTATAAATGTGAAAATATGAAAGCAAACTTTAAGGCTTAAATTTTATTATTTGTCGATAAGAATATATCGCTCTAGCTTGTTATTTACTAGTGCAATAGTGGAAGCTTTACATTAATATGTGTAACTAATGCTACTCTTTTACGGGAGGAAATAATCTTAACGAATTGCGAAAAATTATGTTAAAATAGATAAAGAACTCGATAAGGTGGTATTGAAAATCCTGTAAGTTTTTGAAAATTAATTAAAAAGAGAGAAAAATAAGAGAAGGAAGGAATGATCGAGAAATATATAATGGGATTGGATACGAGTGGACTAAACTGGTTCATTTTGAAATCAATTTGAAGTTCTAAAGAATATATTTATCCTATCACATTTTCATCTTCATTACGAAAATTTCTACAATATTTGTTATAGTGTAGTGCAAAACGTCTGGCGTGATTCCAGAAACTACAATGCTACATTATTATCACAATTATATCCCTGACGTGTACCTGCCGTAAACGCAAAAATATACTGTGCTCTACAACGAACATTTTGACAGTTGGACTGTCGGCAATAATCATCCCATATTATTCCCCAATTTTAGTCCATGTATATATAGAGAAGAGTAAACAACAACAAATGAGAAAACGAAGTACCAGTAAAGGAACATGACGTCAGTAGTTCTTCTTCTTGGTAGAGGTCACCCAAATTTCAACATCACACAATTGGAGACAGCCCTGAGGAATGTTCGCATATATGTGAACATTCAGAGCACTGTTGCCAGATTTGTCGATAAATCGTCATTTTTACGATTTTTTGGTCTCAAAATGGTCTATTGACGATTTGACAATTTTTGTTCAAAATTTGACAATTTTTTCTAAAAGGAGGTTAAGAAATATTTTCACCATTTTTATATATTTTTCTTTAAATAAAAATCTTCTTAAATTTGTCAATGTAAATGGTTCATTTATTAGGAAAGATTTATGGTAACCAATATATTATTATATTCGAATCACTTATGTATGCCTTTATTATGAAAAATGGCTAATAAATACTTTACAAATGGCAAAACCATTTTGCCATTTTTATAAAAAACTTTAATTTCATAATCAATGCATTAGAAACGTTCAGGTTACGCAAATATTTGACACGAAATATTTCATCGTGTTTTCTCGCTATTTTCCCACTAAATACTGAGTTGATTTTTGGTTCATGAAACAACTTGTTGATGGGAAAAATATTTTATTCGGATTAGATGCAAATTACTTACAAAAAATTATTTAATTAAACACACAACTGCCATAAATTTCATTGACATCAATTATTAAATGAATTTATAGGAAAATCTTATTTTTTATTTTGTTTAATCAATTTAGAACAGTATTCTAGGAGAATTTCGGAATATGTGGATGTCAAGGTAATGTTTGTATAGCATTTTTATTTAATGTAAAGCAAAAATGGTATTTATTTTAAATACAAATATTTATAAAATTTACAAAGTAAAATATTTAGATAATAAAGGAAATACGAACTCAACAAACAAATCGATTAATCGCAAAATTTAATATGCATATTAATAAAAATAACTTTAAACAATATATATTTAAAATTCTTTATAACTAATTGACGTCTATACACAAGAAAAAACAGACCAGTCTTCACAAAACAATGCTGTTTTCTTTGCAAGCCACTTTCAGCTGTATAAAAAATAACAAGTATTATTATGGCTAAATAATAAAAAAAAAATATTAATAGATTGAAAGTTTTATTTAAAAAACTATATTTTAATAGATAAAATATAAATTGATCAATTCTTTTTTGTTAATTTAAAGTTTGTGTACATAAAAACAACAATTTTTCCAACTCAAGCCGTCCACCGCATCAGCTGTTGTTTGCCGCTGTTTGATCTTACATTTATTTTGTAAGATCAAACAAAAATTCGCTCAAAATTATGGCAAATATTTTACAACTTGTATTCAAACAATGTTCACACTAGCGACATTTTTAGTTAAGAGAAAATAGTTTTCTTTGTCCAAAATCAGCTTTTGTCTTGTTTGAATCGTCAAATATTAGCGTAGTGTGAATAAGTTCACACTACGCTAATATTAAGTATCCAAGGACATTTTTGACGAATTCATTCAAAATTAAATTTCGTATATCGTTTTATAACTTCAAGAGGCAAGTAAATAACTTATTTTTTGTTTGAAAGTCGTACAATATTAAATATTAATTATTTTTATGTATATATCATCAGACTTAATAGATGCTACTTGACTTTCATAAAATGCAGATAATATGAAATTTATGTAATTTTTATTAATTTCTTTTCAAGTTAAAATTTAATTTTTCATCAAAAAAAGCATAGAAAATATTCATTAACATATAAAACACCTGATTTTTCATATTGGCGATTTTTTTGGCGATTTCAAATAGTGGATTTGACGATTTTTTTTCTCAAAATCTGATGATTTTTCACCAAATTTATCTGGCAACTATGATTCAGAGGTAAATGCAGGATCCATTTGATCGCAGCACATATATGGCAGCTTTGAAAGTTATTGAAAGAGATGACATAAATTCCGCGGTTGCAAGTTTCCGTATGACACTATTAAGGTCGGAATGGAACAGTAGGTTAAATGCCTATCGGTCTCGCATAGACTGTGCTATCTTCAATTTATGCCCATCATGTGATGTCACGGGGCTCGCAACCCTCTCTTATTTAGTTGTTCGGTCAACCCTAGTTCTTGGAACTTTCTCAAAATCTACCTTAATATCGGTGACTTCTTACAGTAAGTATTATTAAATAAAATTTAATTGACACTAATAAAAAAAAAAAAAAAACTGTAGGAGTCAACGGTATAGTCTCAATGCTTGGAAATTTATTTGAATGACCTCATTTTTAAAATTGGTGAAAGATGCGCAAAACATCCAACAGTAAGTATTATATTTTCACCGAAGATGTTTGAAGAGCAGGCACAGAATTTTACTGATATATCAACAACTAGTTAGCAGTTATGTTAGCTGGCACTACCATATTTATGAGAAGAGAAAGCTATTTTCAGCTGACTTTTCGTTAAGCTTTTGGGATACATATTTTAATTTAAATTTGAAAAGTATAATCGCCAGGGCAACCAAAAATATGCAAAATCATATTTTTTAGTGAGCTGTAACAAAGTTTAATAGCTAGTTAAACTTATACATATGTATAATATTTATATTCATTACATTCTTTTACAAGTCTGTATTTCATTAACATTCCACTCCTTTACTCGCCTGTATCTACATTATTTTACACCAATACATGAACGTATTTACCTTATTAATTTTCATTAATAATTCTCATTCAGTTTATGAAATTTTTCACATAAGTATTCTAACGTTGGATGAGGTAGTTACGATTCGAGTGATAGAAGAATTTGCCAAAAACCAAGACTGCTGATCTTACAATATAATCTGCCTTATTCCCAGGACATCTGATATTGTGAAATCAGCCACTGTTCCTCTGGTACTCGGATCAAGTCCGAGCGCCAGGGGGATACCTTGCACAGCGACTTCGGTTGACTGTTTCGGGCACAGCGGCTTTGTTCTGACTGTTTCGGCACAGCAACTTCAGTTGACTGTTTCGGTGCAGCATCTTCGGTTGACTGTTTCGGTACAGCAACTTCGGTTGACTGTTTCGACACAGCAACTTCGGTTGACTGTTTTGGCATATCAACTTCGGTTGACTGTTATGGCACAGCAACTTCGGTTGACTGTTTCTCTTTAGATTAAGTCTGAATTTTGTAACCTAATTTTAAGGAATTGTATTAATTAAATCAGTATTCGTAAGATATCTCTAAGTATCATAAACGATCCGGCCTGCTGCATACTATCCGAGGGAATCAAATCTTCAACCCGCATCTACCAGTATTTGAACCCGAATTACCCGGGAAGTAACCGACTAAATCCCTACGTATCATCGTGCTGCTAGTAATTTATCTAATACAAAATATTTATTATCGATAACTAAAATACTGAATTATTAAATAAAGATACACTGTATAATTGAAACCCAGAAAGGGTAAACAAATTGTGTTCTCACTTAAGGTTCATGGATCTCGTAAGTCGACCCTGAACACAACTGAACCACCTCAGCCGACAACAAAACCACGTTATAGATCTTTAAGAGTTAGTTATATATCCGTTTCAGACAGTATTAAGAATTTTGGCACGATTTGTTACAGTATATTTTGACATATTTTCATAGAAAGTCCGTATTTTAGAGCAGGTATTCCCACCTCTTCATGATTTACGGACTCTTCTAGAAATTTTTGTTTTTTGTGTTAATAAAATTAATTTATTTATTAAATTTAAAAACTGAAACTTTTAAAGTTCATAAACAATTAAAAATATTAAATGTAATAAAATATCTTTGTTTTTACTAAGTTTTTAAGATTGGGAGAAATTTCTTACAAAGCACATTTTACTTCATTGTCTACATCCAAACGTGATATAAATTTGGATGTCATGAACTATAGGGTAGAAAAATAAGTTTCACACAAATATGTAGATACAAACTGTAGCAAAGATTTCCTCGCTTCATTTTCAACCAACTTGTAAACTTTGTAATATTTTAGCCAAAAATATTCAATCAACTTAGATTCAAAGTCAGCTTTGCACATGAATTATTTTTTAGTTCTATTGCTTATTCTTAAAAGATTATCGGGAATGTCATGTTGAATGGATTACGAAGTAAACTGGTTTGGCAAAAATTGGTTTTAAACCTCGAATAATATCGGGAAAATTCATCGTAAAGTGAATCCAAATATGTATATTATTATGCTTTTCGTATGTTATTTTTGAAAATCAGATGAATCCAAGTTATCATTCAGTAGTGGAAATGAGGAATATTTTGGTAGAGGGGTTAAAGACGTCTTTTCCATAAAGAAATTTTGCACATAAAAGCACTTATTGAATCAAATTCATTTAATATATTACTTGTCTGATTTGTAGTTAATGTTAAGATCTTTTAATGTCTTGAAAAATTTAGAGATATAAACAAAGTAATATATAAAAATTGTTTTCTGTAAAGATTTTTTATAAAGATCTTCATTTTTGTATAAAAGGAAAATGTCTACTTCTGTCTTTAATTCGTATAATCTCTTCAGCATATTTCCATTCGAAATCTAGCGGACATTGATATGAAGTAGTAATTTTTTATGTTTTGTACTGAAGAATTTTCTTAAGGCACTAATTTTTATAAAATTTATTACGTCTGTAGTATTTTGAAGAGTACTTTTAAATATATCAAATAAGGTTTTCGCAGCAAGTACTTGAAAGATGATTACGCAGTGAAATTTAAGTGATTTAGAAAAACTAATCGCGATCCTATCATTGATGCGTCTACACCTATGGAAGTCATAGACAAAGGTTTAGTAAACAATAATTCATCCTTTATTTCACTTTATGAAATAAAATAAAAGTTGGCTTAAATTAGAAACATCAGTCGTTTCATTACACTGCAGGTCATCAATTATTTTTTTTTTCAGAGTTATCTAACAGAAGGATCTCATGACGACTTTATTAAAATTTTACCAATTGTGTGCGGTTTCTTTGTTTTTGCACATGATCTCATGACGACTGCAAAACGAGGCTTTATTAAAATTTTACCAATTGTGTATGGTTTCTTTGTTTTTGCTATTAGCATTGATATATTGTACGAAGCTTCAAGAGATTTTTCCCCAACCAAATTGCAAGCACCTGTAGGATCCAACTTTGGCACAATTATATATGCCAAAAAATAAAAAAATATATCATATACAATAATTTTATACACAATTTCGGTTTCCCTCTTTGGGAAACCTTGTTTTAGAGCATATTTTAGCAATTAAAATGAGACATTTTTGCATATTTTATTATTTTTAAGAGCAGAATTTTGCATATATTTTACTAAAGGGTACGATTTTGCATATTTTATACCTGAGAGAAAAATTTGGCATTAAAGATTGCTAAATAGAATACCAATAGAATTTTTTACATAATTTGAAATTAGTAAATTTTTTTGTACAGCCACTAACACTTTTTCAAATCCTATTCCAATGTTTCAGCTTGGAATGGTTTTAAGTGCAAAAAGATAATACTTTTTTAGCAATTGCTAACAAAAATCAATTTATTTTTAGCATAGATAGTTTAAAGTTTAGTCAAAAAGAATTTATTTTAAGAGCATAATTTTTAATTTTAAAGGTATATTTTCGATTTTAAGAACATTTTTTATATGCATATAAATCGCAAATAAGTGCTATAGTTTTATTTAAAAATCTGATTTATGGAATCAATTGCATCTACTGCACTGTATATAAACTAAGAACTATTTAATTTACTAACGTTTAACGCCCTTATCGTCTTCTACCACAACCTTTTAAAACTTTAATATATAGCCATTATTTTTCGTTTGCTATAGATACGTTTTATTACAGATTTTTTACTCATACTAAGCGATAGAATATTTTCTGGTTTGTTTATTTACGATTTCATTTGCTTGAAAATAAATAAAAAAAAACATATTTTATTAGCCTGTTTGTACGTCATAAAAACGTCATTGAAATTTAGCACGTTCTGATAGAATATTGATGCGAGATTTATTTTATATTTTTCCTATGGTCGGATTATTTATTGTATGAAATTTTACTGAAAAATATTTCAAATATAACTCACTTATTTTTATTTTTCTTATAAATTATATTTACTTAAAAATTAGATTGTTTAAGTAGAAACACAAACTGTCCTCGTCTTTGACCGTATTGATGAATAATCTTATTGCAAATCGTTGGCGCATATATAACAGAAAGTGATGAATGCAACTAAATAAATAATAAACAAACTGATTGAAAAAGATCAAAAGTTATTTATATTATAATATATTTTATAATACATAAATGTGTCTTTTAGAATGTATAGTGGGGCAGAATTGAACATTTTTGAAAATAAATCTGTAATTTCAAATTGGAATTTTAGATTCACATAAAATTTCACATAGGCGTAGCAGAAGCGTGTAAAATTTTAAGTTTGGAAGTGGTGCCTCAGGTACCTCAGGATTGGAGTTATTGTAGCTTAAAAACCTCTCACATAGTTTTCCAAGTTTTTGTTTCTTATCCGATTTCAAAGGCCTTTAAATCTTCTTAAATTTATATTTCTTCTTAATTATTTAAGGAAAATTTGAAGTCGATATCTTCAACAAGTCCAAAAATAAATGATTTCGAATTTGAACAATGCAAAAGTTATGATTTTTTGCCGATAAAGCATCTTCACTCCTATTTGTATAAAATAAAAGAATATTAAGAACATATAGTTTATACTTATACTTTTCGGAAAGGTTTCTTTACGGAGATGATTTTAAAATAGAAAATGTTCCCAACTACCTAATAAGGCTAAGAAAAGAGCCTCTCGAATTTGACCAATTTTGTATCAACATTTTGACTTTGGTCTATATGTTATAAAATTTCATAGCTTGAATCTACAAATCGAATGTAGTTTCAGAAACCCTAATGTGTTCTTAAGAGTTTGAAAGTTTGTTTTACCGGACTTATTATAAATGTGGACTTAATGGACAAAATTGAAAAGTCTTTTGGGAACAATTTGGCAAGCGGTATCTTACTTTGAGCTCCCATAGCTCAACTCTTGAAAAGTTTTTGGAGACAGTCTTCCAAAATTAAAAATTAAAATTGTACACTCCTATGTTTTGCCTATATGAAATTTTACTTAAATCAAACCAACCGATTAGAAGTTACAGATTTATATCCAAAAAAAAAAAAAAAAACAGATTCTGGCCCACTGTGAAATGTATTACAATGTAATGGGAATATAATGTTTTTTTACTTATATGGGTCATTATCTGCGCTGGGTGAGCTGTCCTCAAGGGCCACTGATAAGGAGTTGGGAGTGAATCCTGATAAAACGAAGCTGGTTCCGTTCACTAGGAAGTACAAGGTTGAGAATCTTAGATTACCGGTACTGAGTGGAACGGAACTCAGCGAAATATCTTGTTGTATTCCTTGATAGTAAGCTGACTTGGAAAAGGAATATTCAAGAGAAACTCAGACGTAGCCTTAATGCCTAATATACCTGTAGGAACTCTATAGGCAAGAACTGGGGACTCAAACCGAAGGTTGCGAATTAGATCTACGCCTCGGTAATGAGACCAATTCTTACATAATTGTTCTGTTTGGTGGCAGGCATTGGAGCGGAAGAGTAATAGGATCGGCATTACAAGTGCAGTGAGAAGTACACCACAGGTTGATACTCAAGGAATTGGGATTATTAGGTTCATCAAGAACAGGTGATTCCCGATAGTGAGGTATGGTCCGACACTGAGAGGCTATATGGGGGTTGTGCAGTATTTACAGACGGATCAAAAAAATGGATATCGGCACTGGTGCAGGAGTCTATATTATGGGCACGAATGTAAAAGGCTCAGTTATACTTCGTGATTAATGTATCGTTTTTTAGGTTGAGATTTTCGTTACGAGTGGTTTTGAGGTTACTCTCTATGTGGACAGTCAGGTGGTTACTCTCTATGTGGACAGCCAGAAGGCCTTGGATAAGCATTTGGTAAAATTCAGGCTAGTGGCCACCTGCAAGAGATTACTGAGAGAACTGTTAGAACATTACGTGTTAAGACTCTGCTGGGTACCAGGCCATTACAATATATCTGAAATGAAATGGCCGATGAATTGGCAAGGCAAGGCTCAGCGAAGCTTGCTTCGAAGAGCGAAACCAACGTGAAACCCCCACTGGGTTTCTTCTTTAGTAAGATCAACTAATGGATCTCGGCTAGAACCAATTTGACTTGGGAGAGTAGAGCGGACTGTAAGGTATCGAGGGCGATATGGCCGGTGCTCGACGGGACAGACACAAGTACTCTTCTGAGATTGAGTAGGAAGAGTTTAAGGATCATGATAGGTGTCATAACGGGACACTGCATGATAGAGAATATGAGGTTTAAATGGGACTGATTTTTGTAGAATGTGTGAAGACGTTGATGAGACCGAGTCTACTGAGCATATTGTGTATTACTGTCCACGATTACAGCATCGTAGGATGAAATGGTTAGACAGTCAATTTCTCGACGGGCTATGTGACGTTCGGAATAAGCTCCCTATTCCGAACGTAGACGTCATAGGCTTCGTTATGGGAATTGGTAGGCTCAGTGGGCGTTAGGGGTATATCCCTAATAACTTTTTCTGTTTAGTCTTCTCCTCTTATCACTATTTTCTTGATCATTCCTATTTTCTGTTTATTCTATCAGTAATATTGAAGGGACTCACAATAGACCAACATTGGTTTCTGGGTGGAGATGTGATACAATAAGTGTATCATATCAACCTTCTCCGTCTCTCAATCCACCTATCCATCTATATGGACCATTATCAAAAACTTTTGATTTTAGGCCTTCAAAAAAATTATTATAATGCATGTGGAATCAGTTCGCGTTAATCATTTCATGCATTTCAAGTTTAACATATAAACAATTTTATAAACTAGAAGTGTTAAATATTATGCGTAATATTAAAACCTACTGAGTGAAAAAAAATATGATATTTTTAGCGTTTGATGGGTAAAAAAATTTCAAAAACTTTCATTATACTAAAAATCGCGATTTTTTAAAATTTTGCGAAAAATTCGGACCGAATTTAAGCTATTTATCCATATATTATGAGAAAATACATTTTATTAGAGTTTATTATAAAAAAAGTCTATTTAATATTGAGATCTTTTTTAACCCAAGTGAATTTTTTTCTTTGGTCCATAAAATTCTTATCTTTCGAAACTTTTTAATGCGCCTCTACATTTCCGTTAACCATTACAAACTATTTATGCCAATATCGTGCCGTCCATGCGATGTGCCTTACCGAAATGTGTTTTGACAAAAGTGTTCCATTTTCAACTATCAAAGATATTTGAATTAAATCTATGGTCCCGATCAATTATAGTTATCGCCATTCATATATCTATATATGCAAGATTTGTACAAATTGAAATTTGCTATGTAAAAACACAAAAACAAAAAGTGCAAATTTTGCGTAATTTTCAGAAAGTCCATAAATTTTTTTTTATTAAATTTATTTTTAATGCTATTTCGATTTTATTGTGTAAAATAACAAAAAACTAAAAGTAATCCATGCTATTCCATTAGAAACTATGAATGTGACTCGCAAAAAACAGACTTTTTTCCAAACAAAGTTTTCCAAACTTTGAGACTATCTACTACGTTGACTATTTGGGGCACATCAACGAGATATAGCGCAAAATACGCATAATTATAACAAGTATCAATGTCTATTTCAAAATTTTTATTTCGTTGAGGTGGATAGATCCTGCGCAAAAAAACAAAAAATTTTAAAAATTTAAAACTTTTGTCATCAAATTTTTACTACAAAATATGTAATTATTGAAAGTCTGCATAACAACAAAGAAAGCGTAGAATTTATCCACAAAGTCAGTTTCAGCTAGGTTAAAAATTTTTGATAATGTCCCATAACAAATTAAATAAAATTACATCTAAAACTAATTAAAAATTTAAGCATTTTTATTATATCATTGTGTAGCTAATAAAATACGCTTTTATTTGTTGCTTCATATTCTGTAACTGAATTATTTAGATCTTCTAGACATTTTGTATTTTGGTGCAACATAAAGTTACATATGACGGTGAAGATTCGATATAATAAAGAGTTTTTCAAAGGCTACGGGCAAAATTTGATACTTCAAAGCGGTGTTACCTTTTATTAGTTTTTCTATTTTTATATTTCAGATAATAAAGACAACCTTAAAATCCGTACATTAACGCAATGTAAGATCTGTAGAAATCATTCATCTTATTTGTGAGAAAATTTTCTTGTTCTCATTGAAAACCAGATACCATTTTTTTTAACTCCATATTTTTTATTTTTATATGATTGCGAATAAAAACTTTAGAACATTTGACAAATCGATCTATTAGGGCTTCAGTAAGTCATTCTTTTATATTGAGTGATGTAAAAAGTATCCTAGCTGTAGCTGTGACAATATATCGTGAAACACTAATTCGATTGTATCAAACGTATTTGAAAGATGATATTTCAGGTTAAATTTTTGTTGAAGACAGATCTTTAATTCGTTGCTCGTATAAAAAGTTATATTGATTTGAAAATGAGTGAAATATCTGAAGAAATAGATTACGTGAAACGTAAAAACGCTTCAAAAACACCGAAAAATTTGTGAAGTGTGTGGTGAGAATGCTATGAATGAACGTCGGACCCAAGAGTGATTTGCTCAATTCCGTTCGAAAAATTTCGATGTAAAAGATGCAACTGGTGGAGCAAAAAATGGATAATAATGTCGAATATGTACTTGATTAAAATTGATTTTCAATAAAGAAATTTGAGTTAAAAATTTTCCAAAAACCGCGAATTCTCCTTTTATATGATTAATAGATATAAAACAAGACCAAACTAACCTTTTAAAATAAGTGAAGGCCTTTTATTTTTTTTTTACCCCAGGTTAATATCCACATATTCCATCAACACAATTCTTTTGTAATTTGTAAACAATTTTATAAAGAAATAAATTTTAATGATCTTGCATGGTGCTGTATTGTTGAACATAATAAGAAAATTAATAAAATAATAAAGAGAAAACAAGCAAATTGTTTTATGATTTATTAGTAAATTGTGTAATACATAGTTTTGTTTCGTTACAATTGAAATTAATTGGCTTTAATATTTTTGTGGACAATTTTCAATTTATTTTGTAATGAACTTTTAAGTTGTGAGTATATACAATCATTTTGTTAGAATAATAAAAAAATATCGAAAGTATTTAAATACATTTATACATATACATATCCATATACAATAACATATACATACACATATACATATACATACACATACATATATACATATACATATTCATATACATATCCATATACAATAACATATACATATACATAAACATATACATATACATATTCATATACATATACATATCCATATACAATAACATATACATATACATATACATATACATATACATATACATATACATATACATATACATATACATATACATATACATATACATATACATATACATATTCATATACATATCCATATCCATATACAATAACATATACATATACATACATATACAAATACATATACATATATATATACATATACATATACATAAACTATGTATGAACAAATGAACCTCTTAACAAATTTAATTATAATTTTTAGAAATTAATGAATACAAATATGAAATAATGTACGACTTTTAACTGCCGAATGTAGTAAAACAATTAAACAAAAATAATTTAGACCTTTTTCTATAGTTATTGTAAAATTAAAAAAGGTAATAAATATGTACTACTTAAGCTTTGAGATATACCATCACATATGTTCTTTTTTTTGCAGTGATTTGAAAATGCTATCTCTACAAGTCCACTAATTTGTTCGATATTGTGAAATACATTAAAATTTCTGTGAAAAATAATTGACTAACATAATAGTTTTTAAGAGACAACATTGTAATGATAATCTATTGTAGACTTTTTTGACGTACATACTTGCATGTAGGGCATAATTATTATTAATCAGCCAGTGTTATTACACTTAATATACATTTTAAAATGATAATTTATATTTGTTTTGCTTTTGAAATGATAAAAAGGCAGTGAGATGAATCATTACAGACTTAAATTTATAAAAAAAATATGTAAAAAAAATTAAAATAATAATAATAATAATAATAATAATAATAATAAAAGCAGTGTTTTTTCGAAATTACCATTACCATTTCAAATAAAATTAAAATTATAATGCCAAGACATATTTTTAAAAAATTTGGGATAATTTTTTTTAATTCATTAAATTTGAAAATTTAAATTCTGTTATCAAATTTACAAATCATACATTTCTTAGAGTTGGTAACATTTTTATCCCTACTTAATTTTTAAGCAGCTACTTATGAAATGGAAATCTACTTAAATTTGTACTGAAAATTTACATACATTTCGAAAAAATAATAATTAATAAAATATGTAAGACTAATGTATGTATATTAGGGTGACCCCGTTTTTATAGAGAGAAAATAAGATAACGATGTTCCCACCTCAAATGAAGACTTAGCTCATTCTAAGATACCGTTTCTCAAAATGTTCGTAATGACATTATCCTTCCGTGAGCTGGATCAAAATGAAAAATGCATTTTTGTCGAATTTTTCGCATTTTTTTTTCATATTTATGCCAAAGGAACAATATGAAAATTTGGTATCACAAGAAAGGCCTTTACGACGCACATTTAATGACGTAACAAAAAAGTGTGTGGCCAGGTCCAAATGAGTCCAAAATTTCCCAATTTTTCACAAAAATTTGGATATTTGAATTCTTTACCATAAGACGAAAATAATACAATATAATCCTATAATCTAGCAGGTATATCGAAACGGTCTTTCCTTTTTTCATAAAATTCGAACTTGTTTAATATTTATTTAATATTTTATTCGAATTTTTCGAAATTATTATTCGAAATTACTTCATATATATATACTTCTATTAACAAGCAATAAATTAAGTTTAAGTGAAATACTTACAAAAAATTATGCTAATAAGAGTATTTGTGTACAATTATACATTTTATTCAGGACGAAAATTTTAAGAAACGGTATGAAATAAATTTTTATTTGAACTGGGAACTTAGATACTTTTCATTTTGGAGCCACCCTAATGTATATAAATTCATGAACAGAATGGAGGAAAAATAATTATTAAAATTATAAAAAGTAAAAATACCTTCATGAGGAATGACAAAATGACTCGAATGACACGTGTTTTCATACAAAAATGTACGAACGAATATATCAAAATCAGTCACTTACTATTTAGCTTTCGACTGATTGAATTTTTTAAGGAAAAATTATAAAATTACTTACCAGGACATTGCAAATATTGCTCAATCATGTTTGGTATCCATTTGGAAATACACCGATATCGTAAAATCATAATTTTCTTTAAAATATCAATTTATAAATTGGAATACTCAATTGGAACTTTGGTTTTGTTTATTTATAAAAAATATTTGGCATTACTCTGAGAGCAAAATACAGCAAAAACGATGTGAAAATAGTGCTAGCAAATTCTATTACTCTTGAATACTCGATACTACTCAATACTTTTCATTTGGGTACTCAGTAATACTCGATACTTAACGGATTTTTAAATTTGAAATACAGTTTTTAATTAAGGTTCTTTTATTTAAAAATAAAGTAAATATATTTATCCGATTAGCATGAAATTTTATAAATTTATTTCTGTAAAACATAAAATAAACAAAAATTAAGCATTAATAAAAATAAAAAATTATAAAAATATAAAATTATTTTTATGTATTTAAAAATTAATTTGTATCTCTATACAGAGTTGTATTTTAGCCTTTATATTTTCAATACTATATCATTAAAAAAATAAATAGTATTGAGTAACTACTTTACATTATTGATTATCCAAAAAAAGAGGCAAGTACTTGGTACTCGATACTTAATTTTCAATACTTGCACAGCACTATGTGAAAAGACGTAACTTCATGCGAAAAAGTTTCGTCGCTTAGATTTTCCTTCGACATAAAGAAACAATGAGCCGATTCTTGTTCTGTGAAATTTTCCTGTGAAAAAATATTTTCATTTTCATTTCAAAGCAATTCTTCATTTAATTACTTCATTTTGAACATTTCTAATTCAAATTATGAAAAACTAAAATCTAATGAAAATTTTTCTAAAAATAAGAAATTACTTAATTTTAAATAATCATAATTAATTAATATGCCTTTGCGTTTTAAACGCGGGACAAAAAATAGTAAACTTTTTAGAAATTCCCTTTATTTTTTTTTCAAAATACATTTTTTGCGTTATTTATGAATATATGTATATGAAAATTCAATGGTGCAACAAAATGTGTTGTATTAAAAAAGTCGTTTTTTTTTAATTTTTTAAAAATATATCTTAAATTGTAAAAAATGCAACGATTTTATAATAAATCTTATAATTATTTAAATATTTTAACACACACAAAAAGTAAAAACATGATATTGTGTGTGTTAACAATAATTAAAAATTAAACATCTAAAAATACGATTTATTAACATCACTTTCATTTTTCGAAAAAATTTTCTTCACATGAAAAATTTTTTACAAACATTTTTGGAAGAACATAACGAAAAAAAATCATTTAATATAAAGTATATATAATCTGGGTTCTGGTAAGATTCTGAGTCGGTCTAGCTATGTCCGTCCGTCTGTCTGTTGAAAGCAGGCTCGGGGTAGACCACCTAGAGGGACGAAATTTAGCTTAAACATTTGTTTTATATAAGGTTTGTTTGCTATTAATTTCAGTTCATAAACAAAAAAGTTATGGGTCAAATACTAGAAAAACAGGTTTTCCGTTCAAACTTGTCGGCCAATATCTCTTAAACATAAGCATGTAGTACGATGTACACATAGTTCGAGGATCAATCTAAATTCGAAAAAAAAATTGGCCTAAACCGCCCATCTTCTATATAAGGTGATATTTTAAATTAGATTGGCACAAAAAATTGAAGATGGTGGGTGTAATGGATTCGGCCAAGCCGAATATAACATTCCCACTAGTTGTTCAATAATTTCATAATAGGGCCACATCGCTTTTCGCCATGCCATTTCTTTTTGTTTGGAAATAGAAAATAGTTACTGAGGGCTAAATTCGGATAAAATGTTGGATGGGCTAACAGATGGATAGATATTTGTAATATTGACTTTACACGTGTGTTTTTAAATAGTCATTGAATAGGTTGACATAATATTAACTATTTATTATTTAAGTTATAAATATAATCAATGTAGATTATAATGGTATGTTTTAATTGATTTTTGTTTTACCACAGCCATAAAGCGACGTAAAAACTCATCAGTATTGTAATTGATCAACGCCAAAGTTATCACAAGATTGTGTTTGTTAGTAAACGCGGTAAACATCTTGCGGACAGCTTTCTCAAATCGAACGGATAATTTAAAATCGAAACCACATATTGTCTAAGGCATCGCAAATCATGCGCAGTTTCATTATCCTATCGGTCTCACCACATAGTGAATTTTTTCAACATTTCGATTGCACAGTGGGGTAGAATCGAACATTTTTTTAGTCCTATAAACGATATTAACTTAAGTCTTTTTACTAGACAAGTGAATTTATTTGAACAAATCTGGAGTCTGTAGTTTTTATAATTTTTTTGATTTATAGTAAAATTTTTGCATAAATTGGTTTTTGGAGAAACTATCATTTATATCATTTTAAATAATGAAGTGTAAACAAATTTAAGATTTGGGTAAAAGGATTCCAGAAAAACCGGCCCAAATTCCAAAAAAGCGATTTTTTGGAATTTTGTCTATAAATCCTCATTTGGTGTAGATGTGGAAAAAGCCGTTAGCAAACTCTTTAGAACACATCAGAGTTTCCGAAACTACATTCCGTTTTGTAAATCCATGCTTTGGGATTTTAAAACACGTAAGTTAAAATAAAATTTTCGATACAAAATAGGTCAAATTCAACAAGATCTGTTCTTAGTCCTGTGAGATAATTTGGCTGGTTTTTCAGAAAAGTGTAAAATCATTATATGTAAGTTCTTCAGAAAAATTTTATTTTAGAAAAAAAAGAGTGTTAGACATTTTTTCGACCAAAAAAGAAGAAGAAAGAGAAAAAAATATCATAATTTGTGTAATTAATTTAAATCTAAAAAAATCGATCAGAAATGTGGGGTTATATACTGGAAAAACTGGGCCAAGATCTTGCAAAATTGAGATAGTTGAAATTTCAAATACAAATATCGAAAAGTATAAGAGATAAGTAGCACACGCAAGTATGTTTTTCTAGGTCTTATGGGTTAAATATTTTCTATGTCACAACTACCCTGAGGGTTCTGTAAACATTCCTCCGTTACGCCTATGTGAAAACTTATTTAAATCTAACAAGCGATTAGAAGTTACAGATTTATTTCCAAAAATTTTCGATTCTGCCCTACTGTGGATTGTATCAATTAGACGTCAAAAAGGATCGGAGTCTCAATTACTTGTGCTATCACAAAGAAATTCTTCAAACCACTTTTTACAATTAAAATGAAGAGATTAGATTTTGCGCAAAAATAATGTTTTATTTATTTTTATTCTTTAAAAAATGCACGATATATTTGCTAAGAGACTTATTGATTTGCCCTCGTGAAATACATGAAAAATTTGTGCAACGATTTTAATCAAGTGTATGGTTGTATTTTTATTAAAATTTATGTGATTTTTTTACACTGTTCATGCTTGAACAACTTAAGACATACATATGTATATTTGTTCATCAGCGACAGGTATTTCAGATAAATTAATAGTGAAGAGGTAGCTTTACCACAAACATTTTTATTTCTGGGATTTTATTTTCCACAAGAATATATCAAACAATTAACTCTATTATAACGTATATATATTTATTTGAAGATCTCCGGATGCTTATGGATAGAAAAAGTATTTAAGGTAATCTATGATACATGTATAAAAGTTATTTTATTTGTTTTTAATCTTTATTTTATAAAATATGTAAAACGTATTCGCATATACGAGGCATTTATTACATTAATAAAAAAACTATCGTACCTTCATATGAACATATAAATAATAGAATAAAACAGTAATAATACATTATATTATTAATTGAGGCCTCAATTGATAAAACGATTAGCACATACGATAGATACATTTAATATACGAATATAAATATTTATTCATACATAAATACACGTGATTGATATACAATACTATTCTAACTTCTCGTATGAAATGTACACACTGTGCCAGATTTGACGTTTTTTGATGCTAAAAATGACTTGTTGACGATTTGACGATTTTTGATCTAAGTTTAACGATTTTTCTGAAAGAAGATTAAGAACTAATTTCAGCATTTTTTATGTATTATTATTATTATTAAAGTAAATTAATTCATACATTAATAATAACAATTAAAATAAGAATTTTCTTAAAATTGTCAGAGTAAATTTTTTTTATTTATAGGAAAGGTTTATGAGAACCTATTTATTGTCATATTTGATTTAATTATGTAAGCTTTTATTATAAAATGCGAATAAACACTTTAAAAAAACTTAATTTATTAATCAGGGCATTAGAAAAACTGCAATACAGAATATTAATTTAAATTCATTTAAAAATAAAATTTGTATATTGTCGATATGCTTACAAAAAATTCTAACGGCCTGTTCCACGATGTCGAATGAAAAATTCGTTTCGACAATTTATATGGAAAACAAAAAATAAATTACAAATTTTGTTATTGTTTCCCATATAATTGGGCGAACGAAATTTTCGTTCGACATCGTGGGACAGACTGTAAGTGTTTTTAAGAACTTTTCAAAAGACGTGGTAAATAATTTTTTTTATTTTATTGGCCGACAATATGAAATTAATGTACATAATTTATTTCTAACTTAAAATTTAATCGCAAATAAAACAAATTTTTCCTAAAAAAAGTATAGAAAATGACAATTAACATATAAAAAAAAAACCTAATTTTTGATGTTGACGATTTTGACGTTTTTTCTTTTTCTCTAAATTTGACGATTATGTACCAAATTTATCTGGCAACTATGAATCTACCTTTGGGCAAAAATTGAATTAGGAAAAGAAAATAGAGAGGGAGAAAAACTTACTTGTATATTGTATATTAAAAGATTAACTTTGCCGTGATTAAATCAAATGATAATAAACTTTTGGAAGCAACAAACGTACGAAATAGAACACCATATGCACATCGATAGTATTTGTATACTTTGAACGAGTATGTATTCTTTTTTAAATATGTAATATAATTTATAAAAAAATATATTTAAAAAATGTCTTCATGATAGAGATCGCATGCAATATGCGTTCTGCATTCTTTGGAGGGAAGAGTTTTATTAGTCATTAGAACATTGAACTTATATTTGAGATTATTTTACACTGAAATAGCATATTTTTGTCTTGTGGTTACAAAATATGTGTTATCAAAAATTCTTTGAGAAAATATTAATATATGTATAATCTAAGTCGTGATTTAATTTGAAGTATTTTAATTACAAATTACTCACAATATTTTATTTACAAAAAAGACATTTATATAAAAATATATATGGGTAGTATTATCTTTTTTATCTTAATAGTAACCTTTTTTGAGTAAGTATTAGTACTTGTGCATACTATTTTATCAGCAAATACATATATTTACTATAGAGTTGTGCTAAAAAGTAAGTGTATTCCTTACTATTATATTTATTTTAGACAAAATAAACATAAATTATTTATATATTTCTTGTTGACAATCTTATCGATAAGAAAGTTTCAGGTAATCAAGGTAGTCTTGTCTACTACGTTCTTATAATCACAATAAAGAATTATAATACATACAGTGACTACCATTTCAAATAATATTTAGTATTTTAATATTTTTTTTTTTTAATAAAACAAATTTCTTAGAATTTGTTTAAAATGACCTTCTTTACAAAATTCATGGTATTCATGATGAAGGTTACGTTAAAGAAATTCTGCTGTATCCATTGGACTATGTGAAGTAGTGTTGGTTGAAGTTGAAGTTTGTTGAAGCAGTATAATTGACCACTATCCGATCAATCATTTTAAATGTTTTGGTCCATAAATACTTTCCATTTTGTATTCATGAATGAAATAAGTTTAAATTAAAGTTCAAGACATTTGTAACCATTTTTGAAATTACTTGTTAATTATAAAAAATACACACTTTTTTCAAACTCCTTTTTTTCTCAATTTCAAAAATGTATTTTATTTAAAGTTACAGTTAAATCAATTTTGAACAGGTAAAAATTGTTTCGATACCTTTTTCTTATACCAATTACTAGGGTGTTAAAAATTTATATTTAAACTAAACTTAAATTTATTAAAAACAATTTATTGTCATAATTATTTTTTAATTGTATTAATTAAATGGGAAATCAAAAATAAATAAACATTAAGTAATAATTTACAATTTATTACTTGGTTGAATTAATAAATTAATTGAATGAGTGTCTTTCGTAATTGAAAAAATAATTTTACATTTTTCTATGTAGAATTTGTATTATAAAACTTTGTATTTTAGTAATTTATTAAGTTATAAAAATAATTGAAAAGAAAATTTCGTTTAATATATTATTTGTCTCAGATTATTCAGTTCTCAAATCTCAAAATGAATCGGATAATGGATTAATGGCTAACCGATTAAATTTCCTAGTTAATACGCCAAATGTTGTCGGGCAGCGTTTTGAAGTTCTTCTTTCTACAAGTCTTCAAAAGTTATTCCCATGATCTTCTGAGAGTTCGTAATTTTGAATTTGTGCTCAATCGACTACTAAGCCAAGATCAAACTTAATCTCATTCATCCTCATGATGAAGAGTGTTGTGGTGGTCTTCGTTCGTAATAAAAGTATGTTACATACTAAAGTTTTTCACGGTTACTTGGTTTTCGGGTTATGTGGTTATAAAATTAAAAATAAACACTGTGTATCGTGAACAATCTTTTATGTTGGATATCTGCTTATTTTTACGCAATCAAATATTTGATGTTTTTTTATTTGAAATCTAATAGATTCGATGCAAATTTGCTATTAAAATTAAACATAAAATGGCTAAGCAGAAGATAAAAAGCATATTTATAGGCTTAAAAGAAGAAGCAGATTTCTGCATAGTTTATTCGTAAGGTCTACACGAGAGATTTTTCAACTATAACAAGTAACAAAACGTCGGCAGAGCTACTGCAATTTTTTATTTATATCAGCACATATAGGAACACGTAGATCAAATTTTATTATAATAAATTACTTTTTGTCGTTTTTCGTTGTGGTATGTTATCAAAATTTAATAGTACAATTTTCTTTTTTTTATTTCATTATATTTTATGTTATTTTTGCTCCAAATATTTAATTAATTGAGAATACCATGAAGTAAACGTAAAACACAATAACAATATGAATTATATCATAACGCTGCAATAATATAAATAAATTTGGTCTTCTTATCATGATAAGAATTTGACGTTTGTTATGATAGAAAAATCTCTCGTGTAGACACTACATTATAAACGAAATATTGGATTGACCAAAATTATTTTTCTTCTATGTATTTTGTGGTTCTTAAAATAACCAGATAATCACATAACCCGATAACCTGGCTCTAGTGAATAACTCTAATGTAATGAAATTGTCAATATTATTGAGATTACCATTACAAAAAATGTCAACTTTCGAATCCGCCACAAGGCGCGTAAAACAGAAGTATTGTCAAGACACCTTTTAATTCTACTCTCTGGTACCTAAACTCAACGAACTACTCACGACCACTCAGATAATTCACAATCAATCTGTTTTTATTGTTGGCAATTGATAAGTTTAGGAAGATTGGATTGGAAGATTGAGGCGTTGCTGACAGTGTTATAGATCTTTGACAGGTCAGCAGGAGGACTATTCTTTTAAAAGGTACTTGCTAGTTTAAGACCTGTGAGATTTGAGTGGATATGGCGGTTTCTGCTGGCTATCCATGTTTTACCGTAGAAATGCTTTACCTCTTTATATTCATAATGAAATTTCTAAATTTATCAAACAAATTCTATTAATAAAACTTTTATAATTTAAAATTATTATAAATGTGGTCCTTATTATTTATGGTAAAATAATTGTTCGACTACACACACTACTCCTCATTTCTTCACGTCAAATTTATTGAGGATAGTTAAGGACTTATCTTTCGCTTTTCTTGAAAATTTTGTTTCATTTATCTAACGCGCGGTCCAGACACGCCATAGATTTGTTCGCACATTGAATAAAATTTTGTGTGCATATGCATTTGAAATGTTTGGACCAAACTTGTTCATGTTTTGTTCGCACACCGATGTCTGACATCGAACGTCATTTTTATAAGGAAGAATAGAGGCATGCAAAGACACTGACGGCAAACAAAAAATGGATGTCAAGAGTGTCATAGATGTCAAAGAGTCTTCCAGAAAAGTAATTCACATAATTAATAGTATAGTAACTAAATTTAAAAATCGTGTCTATTAAATGAATTTGTATAAATTCATAAAAATGACATAAGATATGACATGCAAGTGTTTATTTAAAAAAATATTAATTTTAGTTTTAACAAGTTTATATAGCTGTGAGTATAATTAACAGTCACTGTATATACAACTTGATGTCTAGATTATAAAAAAAAAAAAAATAAGAAATTTTAATTGTAAAACAAATACAAAATTAATTGTATTCTACACAAATCACAAAGATTCTATAAAAAGTGATAGTAAATTTTGCTTTAAGTTTCTAAAAAAATCTTATCTATAAAAAACAATAAACGTCATAATAACTTTTAAGCAAAATAGTACCTAATAGTAACCATATTCAGCAAAATAGAAAGGCCAAAAATGTTATTTGAATTCATGCGAAATTTATTAGAATTTTGTAGCTATAGTACTCTACAAAGTGATATATTTTTTTACAAGCGTGTGTATTCCGTGTTGAAAAAAAAAAAAATCCCTTTAAATGAAGTTGGAAAATTTTTGTTGTTATTAGTTTTTGTTTTGTTTATACATATAAGAATATATCAAATCGCTTAGACATTTTATGACATCATTTAAAAAAGAAATGTAAAATGGCAAAACAAAACAATATATTGCTTATGTATACGATGTCTGAACATGTTTATATATGAACAATAATAATAATAATAATATTTTGCAAGGTTACCCAAATCTTTTGTATGAATGAAATTGATAGTGAATAAAATACAAAAAGAATAAGAATTTGAATTTGTTTAACAAGTGAAAGAGACTTTAAATATTTTGCACACATTTGATTTTAATCGTATATGTCAAAGAAATGTGTTACAAAATTTCCTAGCTGAAGATATAGAAGAAAATTTATTTCTGATTGTTATTCTAAATTTCGTGAAAATAAGAGGGAGAAATTGGAATTATGCCTATAACTTAATACTCTATAAAAAATAAAAAATAATTTTGTTTTTTAAATGTTCCATGATAATATTTTTCGACGTCTTATTGTTATATTACAGTCATACTTTCAATAAATTACAAAAAAAAAAAGTTATTATATTGTAGAATGAATTATTTTTTTGACAATTGAATCAGGTTTTTTTTTCTTATATAAATATATACTTATTAATCTATGATTAAATGTTTGTACTCATAAATACTGTCACCTTAAAGACTTGTCATTTTCACAGTTAATGAACATATATATATATATATATATATATATATATATATATATATATATATATATATATATACTGCCTGCCCCTTGAATAACGAATCACATTTTTTTAACTTTAATTAAGTATATCTCCTAAACTAAAGTTCACAAAAAAATAATTTTTGCGCAACCAAATTTCAAAGTGTTAGCTTTAGTTTCCTGAAGAAATAAATAATATACATATTTTAATATACTAAAATTATGCATTTATTTAAAGACATGTATTTCTGTGGTACTATTTCGTATTTCACTTGAATAAGGAATTCTTTTAATATTAATCAGAAAGGCTATGATTTGAATTTCTTTCAATATAAAAGGCTAGAGAACTTTTAATGGGACGTGGTAAGGCTCTTAATAACTCTGAAAAAGAAAAAATTCTGATTTTGAAATCTCAGAATCCGGTCCAAATAGCCAAAAACATTAATAGAGGAAAGACAGTTGTGTACAATTATTTAAATAACGTGGAAAGATATGAAAAAACATGAAAAGGCGGAAGAAATTTGCAACAACTCCAAAAGAAAGACGTAAAATTCTTAGAATTGCAAAAATTCTCCATCTCCATCTGTATATATATTTTATTATAACTTCATAACAGAATATGAAAATTTAAAAAAAAAAGAAAAAAACAATCAAAATCATATTTTCACAGACAACTATCATTTGTTGCACTTTGCAAAAGAATTTTTTTTGAAAACCCAGACAATGTTTACATGTGTATGTAGTTAAGAGGACTATTAAGTGTTGCATGTATAAATTTTAAGTGTGGTTGTTCTAGTTATTACAAGATTCAATACAATTCTTAGAATTGCATCAAAAATACATGAGAAAGTGGAGTCAGTCTAAGAACAGTGCACAGTATTTTAAAGTGGTGCCCTACATAGTCCGACGAAAACTGCAAAAAAAGCCACCACTTAATGAAAAACGCAAATCACAACGTCTAAAGTTTTCCAAAAATACAATAACATGGTCCGACAAATGGTTTAAAGTTGTATTTTCCTATGAAAAAGTTTAATATTGATGGTCCCGACGGGTATAACTATTACTTACATGACCTAAAAAACCTAAAAAAGGAGGAATTATTTTTGAGCCGCAGAGGGCGAAATAATGGTATGGAAAGCCATTTCGTATTACAATACAATGACATGGTCCGATAAATGGTTTAAAGTTGTATTTTCCTATGAAAAAGTTTAATATTGATGGTCCCGACGGGTATAACTATTACTTACATGACCTAAAAAAGGAGGAATTATTTTTGAGCCGCAGAGGTCGGAATAATGGTATGGGGTGCCATTTCGTATTATGGTACCATAGAATTGGTTTTTGTATCCAACAAAATGACTGCAACGTCTTACAAAAACAGGAAGCATTTCCAAAATTTAATGATTTCTTTGGAGCCATACCTTGGACGTACCAACACGACAACGCTCCGATTCATACCGCCAGAGCAGTAAAACAATAGATTAATCAATAAAGTGTTCAACTTTTAGATTGGCCCCCATATTCACCAGACCTGAATCCAATGGAAAATGTCTGGGGTTGAAAAATCTGGGGTTGAAAAGTTTATGAAGGAGGAAAACAATTTGAGACGATAGAATCCTTAAAGGATGCAATAACGGAAGCATGGAGTTCAATTTCGCTAAATTACTTAGAGTCATTATACAAGTCGATGCCAAATCGCATTTTTTAGGTTATTTCTAAAAATGGTGGCATTACTCATTACTAATTGAATGCTAGAAGATAATAACTTTCATTTTTATAACCTAAAATTTAGAAAATAAATTACAGTTTGCTCAGTTTTAAAATATTTCTTATTCAAGTGACACACGAAAAAGTACCACAGAAATACATGCCTTTAAATAAATGCATAATTTTAGTACAACAAAATATGTATATTTTTATTTCTTCAGGAAACTAAAGCCAACACTTTGAAATTTGGTTGCGTAAAAACTTATTTTTTCTGAACTTTAGTTTAGGAGATATACTTAATTAATATTAAAAAAATGTGATTCCTTATTCAAGTGGCAGGAAGTGTATATAGGTATCGAAACAATTTTTACCTTCGATGTATCATTTAATTGATCATATATTTTCTCTGCTCAAAATTTAACTGTAACTTTAAATAAAATACATTTTCAAATTTGAAAAAAAGGAGTTTGAAAAAAATTATGTATTTTGTATAATTAGCAAGTAATTTAAAAAATTGTTGACAAATGTCTTGAACTTTAATTTAAACTTATTTCATTCTAGAATACAAAATGGAAAGAAAAGATAATTATAATAAATTTCTTCAACGCAAAATCCCAAATAATTAAACACATTAGTATAATTCTTTATCGTAATTATAAAAACGTAGCAAACAAAACCACCTTGATTACCAGAAACTTTCTTATCGATAAGAATATAATACAATAGAAGTTTATGTGAGAGGCACTTCGAACTAAATTTTCAAAAAAAAAAAAAAAATTCATTTTATTAAATTGTTGAATGAATTAAGTTTTTGAATTGAATCAGGTTTTTTCTCTCACATAAATATCTACTTATTAATGATTAAATGTTTGTACTCATAAATGCGTTAATTTTAAAGAGTTGTCCTTTATATATATATATATATATATATATATATATATATATATATATATATATATATATATATATATATATATATATATATATATATATATATATATATATGTACAAAGGCATTTGACTTTAATAATTATGTATTACATACTCAATGTATTAAGGCAAAAAAAATATTTGTTTGCCAGATCAATAGTGAGTGAAATGTCTAGACCTTCAGTTTATGTCTAGAAGAAAAGCCATCTTTCATACAATTACATATGTATGTATACTTAAACGAATACAAATAAAAATGGTCTAAGTTGATAATTAATCGAATTAGAAAAACATAATTATCCCTTGTATTCAATAATAATGTCTATAAATAGTAGTAATATAATACAAAAGTAAATAACTAATATTATTACAATACTACCACCTCAAAGTCCAGGGTTTTACGAGCACATTTGTAATAAGAACATGATATGTATGTTTGTGTAGGTATATTATTGAAAATATAAGGACTGCGTACGAAAAATTTAGTGCATACAATTCAGATTATAAAAATGAAACCAATGAAATTTGTATATTATTGAAGGGTGTTATATTCAAGTTTTAAATTAAAAAAAAAAAAATATATATATATATATATATATTAGTGGATTGCCCTGCTTTTGTACATAGCAGCACCACTCAGTTTTGATGTAAAAATGAGAGATCAGACCAGAAAAAATTAAATTCGTCGTATTTTCTAATGATAGGAAGGAATCTTTTCTGACGGCACTCATTTGCGTAAATTTTTCGGTTAAAAGTATCATTTGTTATTAATGAAGTTTACTCGACAATTTCGATTTCTTTGCACGATATTTATATGATAAAATCTCTGTTGTGGAAGTCATGACTGTTTATCAATCTTTAGGCAGTATTCATATTAAAAAAATTAATATCAATATTTTTCGTCTTTTGCCTTCACATTTTTTCTAGCGTTCCTATTAGGAACATTTTTTACTTCGTGGGTCTTCTTTTTTTAACTTTTCTGGTAAAAGATACAGAGAAATTTAAAGAACGAATCATATTCCTTACAGAGATGTAGAGATTTTATTTTAAAATTCGTATTATTTTGTCCGCAATCCTACAGTCTGTAAATCAACTTATTTTTTGTTATCAGGATTCTTTTCGATGAACGTGAACTCTATATATTTTTTATTACTCAAGAAACTATATTGTTCAACTCACCTGCGTTCCTAGCAATTATTTTATATGTTCGACATGTGTTTCAATAATAAATTTGAATTATGTGTTTGTATAAATTTTGTTCAATAATTTTCATTTTAAGAAAAATTAATAATGCTATTCCAATAAAATTTAGAACATAGCTACTAAGAATAATAACAAAGGTTAACAAGTTAACGTATAATAAAAGTTATAAGTCTTAAAGTGTGCACGGATTTTTTTCGTGCGCAGTCCTCATGTGTTTTTACTCGCAATAAGGTGTAAGTATTTGTAAGGAATTATTCTTTATACATATATATTGATTGTTTATTTTTTGATATGAATAAAGGAAATGTAGGTCTCATACTAAATAAAACAAACATTTCAAATAAACTGTAAATACAATGAGAGTTACCAAATTAATTGTTGAAAGAATGAATACAAAATATAATAAAACTAAAAATTGGAAACATCACTGCAATTATAAGTAATATTATGAATGAATGAATTATATCCTTTGGTAACTTGACCCTTGGGCTATACAAAACCATAATATACATGAGTTTTTCCTCCAGTTCCAACGAGATGGTGCGACTACTGGAAAAGTTCGCGATAATAGTTATTTTTAAGGATACGTTTCCGTTTCGCCTAATGTCAAATTCTGCAGTCTTTCTGTATTTCTATAAGAAAAAACTATAGACTCAGGAAACTCTCAAAGAGAATATTCGATAATATTTATTGAGATGTCTAGATATAAGACTATCTAATGGTCGCGAACTAAGTGATCTTTTGTTTGGGCTAGAATTAAAGTCAACTTTATAGTTGGTGAAAGAAAAAAGGCTGAGTGATTGAGCAAACACATATTACATTTTCAAATGTCTCATTGTACATCAGACAAAATATTATTTTAGACTATTAACACCGTAAAGGAGTCCATATATAATAACCCACTGACTAGCAAATTCTGTCTCAATCTTTTTCTTTAATATCCATTTGGATGTCTGAAAAAATTGTTTCGGTCCTAAAAAAAACCATGCCACACTATCTACTTCTTTTGGGGTGTGAGTGAGCAAAAATGAGTTAAAACATAAAAATCAATGTTTAAATAATTTTAATTTTAACATTAATCTTAATGTAAAATAATTTTCTAAACCTGTTTTTGATTTTATTGTATCTTTTTTAGTTACAAAAATATTAGGTTTTAAAATCAGCTAAATTTAATCAGAATAAAAATTAATTTTTGAGAGGAAAATTTTTAATATTTAGGGGCGCATAATTTTCAAACGATTATTCTTTTACTTGAACGATATGCTCATTATTTAGCTATTTTTTAAAATTTCAAGATATAAATTTTTGGTTATAAAAAGAAAAAAAAAAGAAAAAACTTTTTTTTTGAAATTCTACTTATACTGGTTTATAGTGTAAGTCATTTTACATTATTCTGTATATAATTCAACGGCAAGAAAGTGCAAGACTGGATGTAGGAATGCTTTTAATAAAAAAAAAATATCGTATTGTTTTATATTTTATAAAATGAAATAAGAATTTAACTCTGTTTAAGAAAAAGAAAAGGAACCTCTTAAACATTCCATAAAAATTTACATAAAATCAAAAAATAACCAAAACACTAATATGTCCTTGTGATAAAATTACGGATTATGTAAATTTTCTCATTAAACACCTCTTGTTCACATAATGGAAGTTAGAAATTTTATTTAATTCAAATATTTCATATTATTTGTGTAAGAATATGAAATTTATATGACGATCTTTTATTTAGTAGAGCACGAGTAATTCAGGAAAAACTTAAGAAAATATTATGAAAATTAATGGAACTAAATAATATTTAGTTCCCTCTTGCGTGATTTGATAACTAACTAAAGATGCTAACTGCCTTAAATATGTCCGGCCGTTCCGTTAGCATCGCCCATATTTGTTGAAGTTTTAAGTGCATAAGTTATAGACGTTGGTTGTGCTTCAATTTACTTACCCACACATTTTAAAATTCAAAAGCCTACAATGAATTTTATCGAAATACGCATATTACATAATTTTTGTTGTAATTTTACAAGCAAAATATGTAAATTTGTAATGATAGGTAATTTTGTGCACAATAACATAAAAAAGTCCAAAATGTTAACCCGTTCATAAAGTTATTAATTTTTGATCAATCATACCCCTAAAATAGTACATTTTGAGCCGTACTCAGTATGGCCCAAAGATACTGAACACTAACTTCATTGAGAGGAAGGCATTAAAGTAACTAGACAACCTGATAAACCGAAATACACTAATACCGAGCAATTTTCTTTTAAGCAGCTACCATCAATTTTTCGCTTGGAAGATCGATGGTAGTTGGAATTTTGAGCCAAACACAACGGCCCAGGTGGTACTATTCATCTGTTTTAGGACACCGAGAATAATACCCTTTGAAACCACTGATCCCCTGAAAACATAAAAATTCCTGAGTAAAACAGGAGATGTCAGAATATATTTTATACCGATTTAAGGGTTGTTTTCCAAATCGAAATCCGTATATGGCCTATAAGCTCAACAACCTTTAGATTTTTAATACTTTGCATTGCTCTAGTCCCCTTTCTTACAGAAATATAAAATGGAAAATTGTGCAAGATAGCTTCCAGGCCCAAAGAGGAAATGATTTTCATGGCGCCAGTAATTGAAGCACAAATGCGCCAATAGTGACAGTATTGCTCAAATTATGGTGGTAACAGACTTGTATATAAGTGTGGTTTAAATTCCCATATTTATCAAAAATACATTGTAGTTTGTAATGCTACAAAGAAAAAAATATTACTATATATTTTTCAATTAACACAGTTGTTTCATTTTGCATCTAAATTTAATAAATATATTAAAGTAAATATAAAATGAAAATAAAATTTAAATAAAATTTTATTTCTCGCTTAAATTCTTTAGTTCATTCAATCATTTACTTGATTGATTTGATCAATTTTTTAATTGGCAAAATGTTTCCGTTTTTAATTTTTTTACAAATTTTTGTTATTGATATAATATTTTGGTGAAAGTTGCAATTTAAAAAAAGTTTTTAATTGAATGAATTATTTACTAATATATTTGGTGATTGGTTACTTTTTTCCGTGTACAATATTAGGCTTGCCAATTGTATTTCCATAAATATCGGAATTTAAACAGTTACTTATATACATGTGTCAAATAAATTAAAAATTTTCAATTTAAGACAGCCAGAACATATATACATTAATAGAACTTTAATATATACATTTTACTTTTCTTAAAAGTGGCAACACTCTCACACAACACTAGTGATAACTATCAAAAGTATGGTAAGACTCTTATGCGTAAGAAACAGGAACAAATATTTATTTGAAAAATAAGAGAAAAAAAAAATGAGCAACATAAGCAGAAAAAATGTGCTCATACTATAAAAGTGGATGAGTGTGTATATTTATTTTACAAGGTTTTGTTTACATTTAATAATTTTTATTCGTTTGCTCTTTCGTCTCGAAATAAAAATAAAAAAACGAACTTAAAGAAAAAAATTCCATAAGAAAACGAATAAAATAATAATCAAATATTTATAATTTATAACAGGATGTCATTTTGCATAAAATTAGAAAAAAAAAAAACTAAAATAGAATAATATTAGTTTATGCATATTTTTTACACACAAAGAGTGCTAAAATAATTGAAAACTGTGAAAAATATTAATTTCGAAATTAAGTTAGTAATAAATTTAAGTTAAACAAAAGGACCACTAAAAGAAAAAAAAAAAGTTATTACAAAACTATAATAAAAATTATTTTTCTAAATGGAATTAGTATAAAAGTTATAATGTTTTATGTTTTTTAAGCAGATTTTAATTGTTATATGCATTTAAGTTTTTATTTTATTATTCAACTACTTTTTCAATATTGTGGCCATTTAAATTCACTCACAAACAAATATTTTGTAAATTTTGAATCAAATTTGCACATATTGCAAAAAAATAAACACAAAACTGTCTGTAGTTGATTTTAAATAAACAATACTATATCTATATATATATATATATATATATATATATATATATATATATATATATATATATATAATACTATATATGTATTGAATAATAATTAATTAATAAAAATTGTTGTTCTTTTTCAAACTCATTGGAAAATATATATATTTTCTATATATCTTCTTCTCTTTGTTTATGTTTATATTACTAAATTGAAAACTAAACACAATTCTCTCTTTGTTTATTTTTAGATTCATACATATATTTTTTAAAATTTATCTCTACAATAAATTAAAATAGAAATATATTACGATGACGAAAGTGTTGGTATTTGCACTCATTGTGAATATTAAAATAGGCCACAAATAAGATTAATACATCAATATTTCATAAAATTGTTCTTTTAAAAATACATATATGTGGACTTTAGACAAAACATCTTAAGTCGAGATAAGGCAATTTTCAAATTATTTAATCATTAAATTAGCATGTTAAAAACGCATCGTTTACACTAATCGGTATTTTCCTACGACTATTCATTTTGACACATAGCTTTAAAAAAATTAACGTTTCCATAAAAATTAATGATTTTTTAGCTTTCCTGAAAAATTTGAAAATTTAAGTTAAGTTGTTTTGTCAAAGTCCACAGCTATGTATATAAAATATATAAGAACGTTAGAACATTATTTTTTATTTTAATTTTTTTAATTTATTATTAATAATAATACATCAAAGACATTTGTTTATGAATGTATTAGTTTTTATTTACGTCATTTCAGCATAATTATATTGCCAATTGTTTAATTGCTTATGTTTTAAGTGATAAACATAAATAGTATGTTAGATTTGATGTATCATATCCGCTGTAATTTTTTTATCCATATAGATTTTTAACATTTCCCAGCAAATGAAAATCGATACTAATTATACAAATATCTTTAACATAAATAATGTATAATAAAAAATAAAAAGAAGTTTAAATTTTTACTGTCTTATTCATAGCAAAATTTTTTAATTTATCAAAGCTTTATTGAAAAAATTTTCATAAAAATTTGATTATTATAACCAAAGCATATACAAGTAATCCGACTCTTTGACAGAAGTACATAACTCTAAGAGCCAGTTTTTCACTTAAAGATTATCGATTAAATTAATTTTAATCGTTGAATGTTGTTTTTGTGTTGTCGATTATCTCGTTTTATTTGGTAGTTTAAGCGGCCAATGATGGGTGTTTTTGAACTTGTGGTAAAATATTCATATACACACATACAAAAAGTATACATGTAAAAATTTAAAGAAATAAAAATACTATTATAATTTAATAAATTAATATATTTAATTTAATTATTATGTTTATAACAAAACTCTAACTCGTGAAATCTAGTATTCCCGCGGTAATAAATCTTCCGGACGTCGTATAGACAATTTATCAATGACAGCGAGTGGTTGCATTTTTTAAACTTTTGAAAGTTCCTTTTGTAAAGATAGTTGCATTTTGAACTTTTGGAAATACCTTTTGTAAAGATGACCAAACACCAATTTTATAACGTATTTCTCTTAAAATTTAATTTATTATTGCAAATTTAAATAAATAATAATAAAAAGATAAATAATGATAAAAAAAATATTCTTCTTATTATTAAAAAAGCCTGTTATTTTTATAACAAATTGTGATATTTGTACAAATTACCATATTTTATTTATAAATGTTTGCCGTTCTTGAAGTATGGCAATACTTCAAGATTTAATCTCGTACTTAAAAACACAAATGGCAGATTAAATTCTACATTAACTAATCTAATTTTTAACTGGCATTTAATCTAGGAGTTAAAAACTGGCTCTACGAGTGTGTTAGTAAAAAAAGCATGGAAAAAAACTAGAAGTTCAACTCTTTTCATTCGCTCAGCAAAAAAAAAAAAAAAATACTCTCTTTACACGTATAAATTAGTTCTGAAGAAAATTCTATTAACACATATAAAGAGTTCGGTTTTTTTGACAGCTGAGATACGTTTTTTAGAGCAAGATGGACTTCTAGTTGTTTTCTATATGAAAAATTACCTAAAAATTTAAATGTGTTATTTTATAAAATGTTTTAAATTACAAATTGTTTGAATTTTCAATACTAAAAATAGAAACTCTGTCCTATAATTTCTAACGAAAATGTCAAAAATTAATAAAGATAATATTTTTTGTTTGTCCAAAATGGACCTGGATTAATAATAAAAAATAGCTTAGTGTTCAAAAAAAAAAAAAAAATTATAAAATTATTTGAGTAAGTGTAACAGGGCGCAAAAATGCTTAATAATTCGAAAATTTGGATTTACAAATCCTGTGTTTTTGTTTTCAGTTCTCTCACCTCACACATCTCCCGTATATGTGAGAGAGCAATTTGAAAAATAGAGAGTGGCACTACTTTAAATACTTTTATTAAAACCATGACATAAGAATAACAAGGTAGCGCCGCTCTCTCATTTTGTCGCCATGATAACCATCTGACGTTTAAGCCAACACTAATTTTATTTTCTCAAATCGTACTACCGAACAAATTCAAAAAAAAAAAAATCCCGTTGTTTGTTTACTTTTTTATATTTAAGTACATTGGAAAATTATAAAAAATTATCAATATTGTATATGTCCGATCTTGACAAATTTTCTTACATTTATAAAAATATCTTTATTTTTAAACCGATCAGATTAAGATGTATATCATTTGAGAGTGCTTTCAGATATTTATTATATTATATTCGAAACAAACCAATTTATTAATCCATTAAATTGCAATATCTAACAGTTATTTATTTTTTCTGAGTTTGTTAATAAAAGTACTGTGATATATCGATACAAAGGTAATATTCAAGTTATCATATTTTATAGAGAAAGTTTCATGCAATCATTTAATGCAAGTAGTATATTATTAAACCATTGAATAAAAAAGATATTTTTAGTTGAAAATGATTTATTAAATGGATATTTTTTAAATATTCATTAACAGCAGTAACACTAAATAGTTCAGCAAAAACACAGATGTGTGTTTTTTCAAGTTCAAACAATACCATATATAAAAGTGGTTATTTGCAAATATAAAAATTATACATAATAAAAGATATTTCTAAAATATTTTTCCCTTTTTATTTTTGTAGCACTGCTTTTTTATTTACTTATAACAGAATAAATATTAAATAATTTTCTTAAAAGTCAAAAAAGTTTGTGAGAGCGAAGTGGAACTACATCCTTATATTTACATATATCATGATTAAAACTTTTATAAACTTAAAAAAATTTTTATGAATTAGCACTTAGTATATTACAGCAAAGAGTACAAAGAATGGAAGGATGGTCTCTTTCGTACAACAACAACATTTCTCTCTAATCACATTCAAGTACTGTTTGAATTCAACACGCTTGTGTGAGAAAAAATAACATAAAACATTTAAGGAAAATTACACTCGCGAAACATTTTTTCACTAGCACAGAATATTTTTATTGCATTTCAACTACCTCAAAACCAATATTTTTCACAAACCGAAAAAATTTTGTTTTTTATATTTTTGACATTCCCTTCTTTTTTGTATGTTGAAATTTAAATTGAACAAAGTTGCTTTTTTTGGTATTAAAAATAAAACAGAATTTAAAATTATTTTAAGTTATTTTCATATTCATCAACAAAAAGCCAAAAAATGTAATTATATTTGTATTTGTGGATATAACCTGCATCAAAAGATGAAAATTATATTTAATAATTTTTGAATACTCTTTTGTGCAACTATGTATGCTTATCATGTGTGATGAAAGTGGTTTCAGCACTAATCATATAAACAAAATTTGACTTACACAATCTTAGTTATTTATTTATTTATTTTTTATTTTTTGACAACAGAGTTAGTTTTTTTTTTTTTTGACAAGCGTCCCATTTTTTGTATTATTTGTATTACGGCTTTATTACAAATAAAACTGTGGTACAGTGAAAAATCATTCGAAAAATGACAGTGTATGTAATAGAACTTCTTGGTGACATCATAAATCAGTCTTAAAAATATTCAATATACCCTCTATATGTTAAGTTATGCTTAAAAACTTAAACTTATTAAATTATATATTTATATTTACATATTTAGAAAAAATGTTAAAGCAAAAGAGAGGACGAAAATTAATGTCATTAATTTTCTTAAAAAATATGAATGCACTATTTACAACATCCTGGTCCGAATTCCATATTACAGTCGTTATGAAAAATTTATCGATAAATATCAAAATTGCCTAATAAACTTTTGACCAGAAAAGACATTTGTATTATGTGGGAAAAACACTTTATTCATAACAAATGACTCTTTTAACAGAGAAATATACGCGAATGAGTGCCGTCATCAAATGTAGCAAAGGACGGCAATTCACTAAACTATTCACAACTCTGTTCCGTATTAAATGTATTGAGTCATAGTAAAAATATATTTAAAGCTATGAGATCTTTAGTATAGAAACAAACTAAAAATTGGTTTTTCGGAATATGTATCTCAAAATTTAGAGGGTGTTTCGGAAATTTCGAAAATTGTTATGTGATGTCCTTAAGAAAATCTACGACCGACACAAGGTAGTTTTTCGAGTGAAAATAAAAAGTAAAAACAGAGTGTAATTATTCTTGGGTAGACAATAGCGTATCATGTTAACTTGACTGAACAAGATCATTTAATTGCATTGTAATGGTACGAGCAGCGTTGACAGAACTTCTTTAGAAAAAAAATGCTAAAAAGTGCAATTTTTCAGAAAAAATGCTAAATTTTAAATTATATTTACACTTATTACACAATATTCACACAATTATTATTTTTTTATTTATTTTATTTATTTATTTATTTATTTAATAGCCAATGAAATTACAATTTCTTACAGGCTAGCATATATATTATTCTTAAAGCTATTAACAATAAAATATTTTCATAATCATTCAATAACAAAAACTTATTATTTAACTAAGTTAAAAATATTCCTCTTAATGCGGATTGGATTTAATGAGAAATCAATATATGGATAGAAACTGTTGAATTGATTGCATATACGTCTCATGGGATCAAAGTTGGCATAATTGGTTCGAAAATATTTTATTTTTAAAGGAGTTTAATTTCTAGTTGGACGATTTGGGATTACGAATTCGATCTTACAAAGCAGGAACTCAGAATTAATTGAACCGTTTACTAAATTAATTTCAAATGAAATATTCATATATTTTCTCCTACTTTCAAGAGTAGGGAGATCAATAAGCTGTAATCGACTTTCATATGATGGTAAATTAATATTAGGATTCCATGGAAGATTACGAAGACAAAATAAGAGAAATTGTTTCTGGACCGATTCAATTTTCTTTATATGAACTTCGTATTGAGGATCCCAGACCACGGAAGCATATTCCAGGATTGGTCTTACAAGAGATATGAATAATTGCTTGGAAACATAAGGATCATTAAATTCTCTTCCCCAGCGCTTGAGGAAACCTAGAACTCCTTTTGCCTTATTAACGATTTGTGAAACGTGGGAGTTAAAGGATAGTTTACAATCAAGCAACACACCCAGATCAAGAAATTCTTCGACTAGATCAAGTTGATATTCATTTATTGTGTATCTACAGAGTACTGGACTTCTTCTATAGAACATCATGTGTTTACACTTTTTTAAATTCAGATCCATTAGATTCATCATACACCAATCATAAAGATTGTCAAGATCTGATTGGAGTAAGGAACATTGATAGGAATAGTTAAAGCTATGGAACAGCTTTACATCATCAGCATACATTAATATTTTAGAATTCCTAATGCAAGATCATTTATAAATATTAGGAATAGTAAGGGGCCGAGATGACTACCTTGTGGAACACCAGATAAAACAGGAATGGTTTTTGATGTACATTCTCTGAATAATACACATTGGCATCTATTTTTAAGATATGTGGAGATCCGTTTAAGGAAAACAGGAGAAAATCCGAGCTTATCCAATTTGAACAGTAGGAGATCGTGATTTACTTTATCGAAGGCTTTACTGAAATCTGTGTATATTACGTCTGTCTGTAAACCGGAATCAAATGCGGTTATAACTGAGGTTGTGAACTCCAAAAGGTTAGTAGTAATGGAACATCCTTTTTTAAATCCATGCTGAAATGGCGAAAGATAACATACAACTTAATGCGAAAGGATTTCAGTAACTATCTTTTCGAAAATTTTGGAATAACACTTAATTTAGCAATACCTCTATAATTGGAAATGTTGGATCTGCTACCGGATTTAAACAAAGGTATAATATAAGATTACCTCCAAACTTCAGGAAAGTAACCACTAAATATTGATATGTTGAATAAGTATGTTATTGGAGATATAAGAGAATGTAAACATTTTATAAAAACACAGCTTGGAACACCATCAGGTCCACATTTATTACAATATTTTAGATTCTGTACAGCTCTCAATACCATCGATTTATCTAATGTTGGACAATTTATAAGGGTTGCAGCTGGAATTGGATATGGATAATTGGAAAGTTCATGTGAATCTTTATCAGAAGAGGCGGATGAGAAGAAAGCAGCAAACATATCGCAAATATCTGCATCGTTTGAGGATTCTTTATCTCCAAATTTCATCATGGACGGATATTCAGAGACTCGACGCTTAGAATTTACGAACTGGTAAAAATATTTTGGATTATTTTTAGTTTCTTTTCACCCTAAAAAGATAATTATTGTAACATTTGATATTTTCCGAATTGTAAACTGATCTCGATATGGAGTACCTCATATAATCAATAGGTAAACCGGATTTTTTGTATTTTCTATAATGTTTGTTTTTCAAATTTTTTAAGCCATTGAGCTGCTTTGTAGTCCAAGGCGGTCCATGTGCATTTTTTCCCTCGTCATTGGTATTGATTTCTTAAAACATTTAAATAAGCCATCATAGAATTTATTCAAAATGATGTCAATATTACGAGGGCATACTTTATTGTAAGGAATATATTCAAACCAGTTTTCAGAATAAAGTAGGTGATTTAATTTGGAATAATCAGCTTTACTAAAATCAAAAACCATCTCATTATTTACATTGGATTGTAATGATATTTTTGTTTCAACGTTTACGCTTATTTCAAGAGTGGGGTGATACGCATCTTCGGGTGTTAATAATGGATTAATGCGAATAATATTAATTTCTTCAGGTTGATCAACAAATACAAGATCAAGTAGTTTGCTAAGCTTGTTTTCTATGTTGTTTATTTGGAATAGTCCCAAATCAGCAATAGCATCCAGTAATTCAATAGATGTTTCCGATCTTATTGATGGGCTTAAAAAGCATGAATCAGGAGTTTCGCACCATTTAATATTTGGAATATTAAAGTCACCAAAAACAATTATAGAGTCTCCAGGTTTGGATTGATTAGCTACAAATTTTATCGCGTTTGCATGTTGTTCATAAATTTGAATGTTTGACGCAGGAGGAATATAAGAGCAAGTTATAAAAATTGTTCTAAATTTAGCTTTAACACATACGGCGATAAATTCAATATTTTGATCATTGTTAAAAAATATTTCTTCTGAAGGAGAAAGAGTTGAGACAGAAATCAAAACTCCCCCACCTTCTTTGCCCACTCTATCACGTCTATAGATTTGAAATTTACTGCACATTATTTCAGAATTATGAATTTCTTTATCAGATTTATTTCGGAGCCACGTTTCAGTGAGTACAATGATATTATGCTCAATATCAAAGCTCTCTAAATAAAGGGATTTTAACTTTGTGTTCATACCTCTAACATTTTGGTATGCGATGGAGATAGCTGAGAAGTTGTAATCATTTTTTGGACAAATATTAATATTTAACGGATTATTTAATTCAATTAGTTTTTTGGATTTGGATCAGAAGCCCTGGGAAGAATTACGTTGTTATCATCACGATAAATAAATTGTCGAACAATTGTATTTTTTGGCCAAAATTGTGGATTAACGAAACGATCAAAAATACTTTCTGGGACAATTATTTTAAATGAAGTTCTATTGCGCGCATTTATCTTGTAAATTTGGACATTATTATAATCTTCGATGCCAAGGTTCGTTTTAATATAGAATTCAACATCATTTATTGTTGTATCTACTGAAAAACGGCTAGCAAATATGGTTTTCCTTGGAGCAATAATTTTTAGAGGCTTTGGAGTTACTGTTGTAAGAGGATTGTTGACCACATTTAAATTAGTTGGGATGTTTGATGATAAGGGAGTTAATAAAATAAGCTCTGGAGGCTTACTGGTAGCAAGATTTGGAATCATGGGCAAGATCGACGAATTAGATACCGTAGGAGTAACTGAAGTCGACTCTGACGGAATTATATTATAATTGGAAGCATTTGAAGTATGATGAGGCGGAATAAAATTATTTGTATTAGGAGTTACAACAGCAGCAGGACAACTACTTGTATTTGCGGTTGGTAACAATACAATAAAATGTTTGTAATTTATGCAGAAATTTAATCTATTAAATTTGCTTGGGTTTTTTTTGCGTTACGCACAAACATAAGAGTCCTACTCCTACCGTTAAAAGCACAAATCAATTCAGAATCATTTTCTGTCTTCATCTGTCCATCCATGTGAAACTACGAGTAGTTATCAAACGTAAAGTTGCAATTTAGAGACATGATGCAAATTAGCCCAACATTATTTTTAGAACACTACTCAATTATTTTACAGGAAATTATGTCTTTTTGAATATTTTGTAAAAAGTATATTTATTATTCAACAATTTATAAAATACTATTGTTAAAACAAAAGTAAAAAATTCAAATCATGTTTTCAGGAACATAGTTCATAAATTCGGTTATAGGTAACTCAATAATTTTTAACACATTTTGTTTTGTTGTTAAATTGAGTGTTAAAAAAGCAAAGTCTATGCTAATCTATATAATTTTCCAAACATTTTTTATGACAAAAATTATTATCATTAAAAACCTTTTCACAAAATAAAATATGCGACTAAATTTGCCGGAATGTTGTCAATATTTTTTGCATAAATTTTTAACTTGGATAGAACAATCCAACATCAAAAAAGTTACAAAATCATCTACAATCGAAAGTTAAACTTTCCTTCAAAAATGTATAAATTTCGATCATTCGGTCATACAAATTTTATAGAATTTTTTAAAAAAGTACAAAGAATATTTAATGCTTCTAATAGTTCATTCAGACTGAGCATGAAGACTAGTTTAATGAGTTTTAGCCCCAAAACATTGTTGAAAACAAAAATTTTCTTATACAAAACAAAAACTCCAAAATAACATGTTTTCAATGAAAACTAATTTGAAAACGTTTAAATTTCCAAAACAATACTGAGTTTTATAATTTTTTACAATCATTACGAAGAATAAATAAAGATATTGAAAACAATATGTCAAAAATAAAAAATACAAAATTTTATAAAAAAATAAAATTTTTTAGAAAAAAATAAAAAAAAACAAATATTTATAATAAAATAAGAATTGCACATTAAAATAGTTCAAATAAAAATTTTAATAGCTTTTACTGAAAATTCAATATTATTAGGCTTTCGAAGTCATTTTCTTATTACATTATGATAAGGATATTTGTTAAAAAGTTTTAGTCCAAAAACGCAAAGCAATTTAGGCCAAAAATTCGCTGTTTGAAAACAAATATCTTTTAAGCCATAGGAAATTATGGTTTAGTAGCAGCTGTCTAATCAATAGGAGACAGCTCACTTGGGGCCAATTTGGTCCCGTTGTGAAACCCCGAGGTATCATGTGTTACTAATTCACGTGTCCATAACAGCGTTCGAATCGAACCAGCCCGAAGCATGTATGAAAAAATTAGTACATCTGATGTCAATATCAGAGAGATCTGATAATACATGCACAAACGGACTGCCAAAATTAACAGTCCTAATCTCAGTGATAGTGGGACAGTGGCATAAAAGATGACCCATCGTTTGCTTATCTTCCTCATCGTAAAAACTTCTACAGAAGTCGTTAAAAGGAAGCCCTAGTCTCCTATCATGCGCACCATAATCATAATCATAATCGATGCCTTGGTAGTCATATGATGAAGTTCGATCGAGATTCATCATAATGGGTCCATATTTGCCTCGAGGTTCTCGATAAGTTCCGCAGGACAAAAGCGGTACTCCAATCAGTTGGTCCGTATCTTCATATCGAAGAAGGGAGGAACTTTTTGGCAGGTTCAACCGCAATAAGATTACCCGGTGTGTTTGAATGACCCCTAACCCAGATCAGAGATGTCCGGCATTCAGTACAAGTACGAGCCTGGATGTCAAAAAGACACCCGAGAGCGATTTAATCATGACTACAGATTTGGATATCCACTCCGAATACCCTATAGTACATTAACCACTTATCTACTAAGTACCTTTTTGTCTTACTTAGTAAAACTCAGAAAATATTTAAAATCGTTTCAACATCAATATAAAATTTTAAGTTTCTCAAAATTTCAAAATTTGTTAAAGTTTAATTTAAACTGGAGGTGGTGAGGTTCAAAATTGCGTTTTTTTTTTCTTTGGAAATTTTTGTCTTCACCCATTTGGAAAAGTTACAAGCAACGAAATTGTTACACATATGGACATAATTAGATCTGAATTTGTTATACGACCTACGTAGATACTTTTGTCTAGTTCGTCTAAAAAAGTTCAAAAAATAATTAAAAATGCTACAAATGCACTTCTAATGCCAAAAAATACATTCTATTTGCAAAAAAATACTAAATAGCGTCTAGCATTATTTTTTTTACAAACAAATACAATAGCCGAAAAATAAGTGCTAGAGTTGCACTTTAAATGCCATTATGGCAACGATGTTTAGTTATGTAGAACAGATCCCTGATATGCGCTAGTTTTACTTAAAATTATAAGTAAATATACAATGAAAAAATCTTTACCGGCTTACTTATATCCTGTTTATTTTTATTTATTATTTCGGAGATTATTGTTTATATTGTAAAAAAATGCATGAGAAAACTATAAACTAAACAAAATAAATACGACAATTTTCGTACTGAAAGATTTTACCAAATATTTGTATGTTGAATGACAAGAAAACAAAATAACCATTTTTTTATTGAACTTAACGAAACTTGATCCAATTAATAAAGGAAAAAATCCACAACGTAAACAAAATATTCTTTTAAGGGATTGATATCAAAAACAACATGTATGAATGTAAAAATCAGTCATATTAATAACAATAATAAATAAATATTTTAATTTGCATACAGTAGAAATAAATAAAAAAAAAAAGTTAAAAAGAAAACAAAATAAGAAAAAAAAAACAAATAATTGAGTCATCAAGATATAATAGAAATGGACCCAACGAAATGAAAAAAAACGAATTCATATGTTAATTAAAAAGTAAATAAATCAAATTTTAAGTAAAATTAAAATTAATATTAAAATAATCAATCGATCATATGTTCGATTAAGTTGTTTCAATATATTATAGATCATGTTTCTTTGGAAAAATCGATATTAAGACGTACAAATACTACTTATTTGAATATGTTATCTCTTATTTTAAGATTGAAATTTTATTTATAACAAAAAATATTTCGTACATACACCAATTTAAAGGCAATATTTTTTTCTTTGAACCTAAATTAATATTTTGCGTTATACCCAGCAAAAATTTGTTGGCTTTTGATAATGACTACTACATACTAGACTCATTGCCTTGTAATGAGTTGTCATTATTTTACTCATCTCTTTGAGTAGTGGAATAACTAGTTACCGGTCAATAGCAAGTTCATTTAGATCTACAGTTCGCTAGAGCAATAGCGTAGCACGCAAAAAGTTGTCGGTTCAACCGCAAGCATTTTTCTTAGCAAATTATTTAAATTTATATTTTTATGTGAAAACAGATACGCGTAAAAATTTAACGTGGACATGGCGTAGTAAGTAAGACAATAGTCTTTGAAACGTATACAAAAGTTTTTGCATACGATCAAATCTCAGCTGAGGCCAAATTTTGTTTTTCTTTTTTATTTTTGTTTACTCATTATTTGATTCCTAGTAAGTTTTTTTATATTTTTATTGAATCTTCACAAAATGAAAGGGAACTAACAATAAGTAATCAAATCTTAAATCTAAATCTTAATATTTATTTGGTCCAACCACAGTCAGACAAAAAAAAAATCAGTTCTGATGTGTTCCTTCTTCTCAATCAGATATACCCATTACTTCTTAATAAGTTTCGTGCTAGTGGGTTAGGGTGTATTTGTTTTATTACAGTTGAGATCCTTATGTATGATACTATTTCTTACACACCAGGGTGCTGCGGTTGTAATTCGTAATATTTTGCTTCGACGACTTTGCATTTTATCAATATATGATGCTGAGGCCCTACCCCATAACTAGATTACATAACTCCATATGGTTTTAAAATTGAGTTATAAAGGAGTAGTTTATAATCTAGGCTTAACATAGCTTAACAAGCCAATTTATTTGATGTGCTTTCCATTTCATTTGGGTCAACTTTGGATCTATATGAAATTTCCTAGTAAGGCGTCGATCAAGATGAATCCGAGTTATTTGACCTCCGATTGCTGGGGTATTACTTAGCTATTTATTAGGATAGGTGGACACGATTCCCTACACAAGGTAAATGCATTTTTGTTCGTTTATTTTTATTATCCATTTCCTTAACCATCTTTCAATATCAAATATATGTTCCTGCAAGATTCGAGATGCTTCTTGAGGATATTCATGAGTGCTTAAAATAGCTGTATCATCTACAAATGTTGATGTCTGTGTTTGACTATTAGTTGGCATATCTAAGGTGTAAATTAGGTACAATATAGGACCTAGTATACCACCTTGGGGTACGCCTGCTTCAATAGCCTCTGATGTACTTAACCTTCATGCCATACTTTGTGAAAAGCTTGCGATAAGTCAATGAAGATAGCAGAACAATACTTTTTTTCTTCGAACGTTTTGTTTATAACATTTACAAGTCTATGTGTTTGTTCGACAGTGCTATGCTTATTTCTGAATCCGAATTGATGATTGAAGATGAATTGATTTTAACTTATTAGCGGGTTTAACTTGTTCATAAGGAGCTTTTCAAATAACTTAGACATATTAAAAAATAGACTTATGGGTCTATGCGAATTTACTTTTGTGTGATCTTTTCCCGGCTTAAGTATCATGGCAATCAGTGACACCTTCCATTCTGGTGGATAATATTCATGACAGCGTTAAAAATATAAAGTATTATTTTTAACGCTATCCAGAGTAGATCCAAAAGCATCTTGTTGCTGATTTTATCAATACCACGTGCTTTTTTGGAGTTTAAATTAACAATAGTCAAGAGTTTATTAAGCCTTTTTTGGTATTATTTTAGCTTCGATTTGAGTTAAGGTAATCTGAGTTGCCGCTCTCTTCGAACACTTCCGACGTCCGACATCTGCAGAATAAATTCTATTATATCTGATTTGTCGGGTGCAACTTTTAGATTTCAATCAAATTTATTGAGAGAGAAATCGATTGTGCAGTAAGTACTAAGGTATTTCTTATATCTCACCCAATTTATCCTTGTTCCTGATATCGCAAAGTTACTAGCCGGGGATAAAATTTCTTGGGGCTCAATAACATAACAAAAGTGGATGAGTGATCTAAAGATAATTTCAATGAGGATTAAACTTTTATTACCTCCATTGGGATGTTTTTTATAACACCAAAATCGATGATATCCGGTGTTTTATGTGGATCAGTGGGCTATAATGTAAGTTTACCGCTCGAAATCACATTCAAAAATATTTTAATAATTTTATCAAACCTTTCGGGGTAATCAGTCGTGATCACCAGAATGTATGCTTAGCGGTATAATCACCAGCTGCCAGAAAACTAGAAACTAGTGATTTATAAAAATTGTTGTATTGATTTTCTGAAATTGAAAATCTAGGGGGTGAATATATCGATGATTTATTGTAGCTTAAGGTAATCTTCACAAAGATCACACATTAAGTAGTATTTAATTCAGGTTTTTATTAGAATAGCCGAGCCTCAACATGCTCTTCCTCGTGAATCTTTTGTATATATATATATTGAATATACTTCGAGATGTGAAACGAGTTTCAAAAACCAACATTATATCAACTTGTTGGTTTTTCAGAAAATATTACAATTCATCTTTATGTCGGTGTATGCCCTTTGCAAAAACATATCTTTAGACAATGGTTTATTTAGAATAGCCTGTAATAGCATTGTGCATCTTGAGCATTTCTTGCATAATATTACTCATAGAATTTGTGAAATTGTTTACCAATTGCACTAGCGTCTCTATTGTAGTTTCTAGCCTAGTGAAATTGAAATCATGGGATTGTTCTATTACTTCAGGATTCGAATTAAAGTTAAATTTATTTCTGGGCTGAGAATTTTGCGGCTGAGTTTGATTATTCCTAAAAACATTCGCATATGATTGTTTGCTGCCAGATGATTCTATTAATTAGTGGTAATTAGTTTCAATAATATTTGGTTGTTGTGTGGAGGAAACTCTAGCTTTCTATCCTATGAATCGTTTGGCAACTTAGTGTGTCCATACTCATGACAGTTTACGCATTGTACGAGCCCTGATCGCTTATGCGGCTCTTCTATTGCGATTTTAAATTTAAATTTATCAATTTCTTTAATATTAATACTTTAAGATAAAATTGAAGGAATGGTAATTACATTTTTTATGGCAATATTAATAAATTTAAGTTTAAGGAAAGCAAAAAACAAAAAATGTTTTATATAATAAAACACCATGTATAATCAATCTATGTTTTCATTTATTAAATCGAACTTTTCTTTGAGTGTATTTTTTCACGCTAACACAACTACATTTTCAATCATTGGAATCCCTACTTAAGACAGTTATTTACTTATATCTCTTTCGATGGCTACTTTAGAGTACTATAACTATTAGTCTTAATAATGACAATTTTTTATTATTATTTTTTTATTTCGTCTTTATCTATCTTCTATCTACATATATAATTTCCTATGAATGTCCACTCTTTGCAGAACTTTCTGAAGCTGCCAGATGACGTAGAAAAAATTTGGCTTACTTATAAAACTATTCGTCCTACAAATCCTAACGAAGCCAGATTTTGAAATTTCTATCAGGAAGCGGAGTTACACAAATCTATGTTTTTTTATATAATATTTTTTAATTTATTTTATTATTGTAAAAGCCACAATTTTAGTAGGAGAGAATCATCCAAGTTCGGCAGTTAATTTTTCTAACTTCTGATAAAACTTTTATCAAAAAAAAAAAAAAAAAAAAAAAAAAAAAATGATTGCGCTCTATTAGCATCTAACAGTACTTTGATACTTCAAACATACACTATCAAAGTGTACGGATTTCCGAAGAAATACATAACCGTTTGATTTTAAATGCTTCGGCCGATTGTAAATTTTGTGGGGCTAGATATACTTTGAAATGGTATATAATAAGAACTCCGCACGAAAAATTTAGTGCATACAACTCAGCTTAAAAAATTAAACCAATGTATAAATTTTGATTTTGGTAAAGGCTGTTATATTCAAGTTTTAAATTTAAAAGAAACATTATTTTTTCATTGGTTTTTAATTAAATATTTAATATTTTCTAGAATACTCAAAATAAGAGCTTTGTTTTTTCACCTCCTTTTGTACATAGCAGCACCATTTGTTTGATACCACTCAGTTACTTTTTCGTTGTAAAAATGAGAGATGAGATCAAGACAGAAAAATTAGAATTCATCGTCTATTCTGACGACACTAATTTTCACACCTTTCTCTGTTAAAGTGCCATTTGTTATGAATGAAGTACTTTTTTCCCCACATGTATAAATGTCTTGTCAGTTTATTCTACAATTTCGATTTTTTTTATACGGTATTTATCTGATGCCTTTCCCTTAACGTCTGTGATATGGAATTCATGACCCGACAGTATTAATTTTTTTAAAAGAAATTACCTCAATAACTTTCGCCCTACTAAACTTATAAATAATGACTCATATTCCATCCAAAGATGAAGAGATTTTTTCTTAAAACTCATATTTTATTTGCCTGCGATCATAAAATCTGTAAATCAACTTTTTCTTCGGTTATCAGGGTTCCCTTCGGTGACCATGAACTCTTTTTTATGACTCAAGAAACTGGATATAAAACAAGTGCTAAGAGTGCAGGTAATTTCTAACTTACACTTGTTTTATATGGTCGACACGTGTTTTAATTATAAATTTGAATTATGCATATGAATTTTATTAAATTTTCATTTTCAGAACAACTTATTATGATATTACAACAAAATTTAGCACTGAGAATAGTTACTGACAATAATAAGAAATTTAAACAAATTAATGGTACTATCTTTTCACGTATAATAAAAATTATAAGCCTTTTACTTGCGCAGTCCTTACTTTTGACTGATCCTTCCTTTCGGACTCATATATACATTATAATACAATACATTATAATATATATTATGTATGTGACAAACAAAATTAAAAATTTTAAAAACAAATAAATAAACATTCAATTGAAAAATTTAAAAATGCAACTAAAGGGGGAAAAAGAAAATAAAAGAAGCAAAAATTTCCCGTTCGGTCATGAAAGGTGAGAGGGTTACGGTGGATACGTTTTTAGTTTTGAATAATTTTAATACATTTACAGGGAACTTTACAATATATCTATGTTATCTTTCATACAGATTATTGAGACCTTTATTTTTATGAAATTTAGCAGGAAATTATATTTTAACCCACAGACAACAAATAAGCAAGTGTTTTTCTTTCAGCGAGAAATGCGATTTGTTTTTGTTTCGTCAAAAAAAAATTTTTTTAAATAAAAATAGGATGAATATAAAAGGTTTAACGTGCATAATAAGAATCTATTTTCAGAAATTTCTATCATGTACCGAATTTTATTTCTGCAAATTACCATTAATTACATCTCTCTAAGATCTTTCATATGATGTCAATGCCATGTTCTCCTGGAAGTAATTTGAGAAATTGTATGTTAAAATGAAATAAACTTTTATTATAGTTTGGATTATTAATTATTTGTCCATAAAAACGGGTACCATAATATACTAATAATTTTATATTAATTGGATATAAAATGAAATATCATATCCTACCATATATGTAAGTATGTAAACTTATAGTTGTTGACAATAGAATAAAGATTGTTTGTGTCACTAGCAAAATTTCCTTACAATTATTTACACTTGTAGTACACATACAATTAAATATAAAAATAAACAATCCGATAGAAATTAAACGACAGAGAGAGAGAGAGAGAGTGGGAGAGTAAAATGTGATATAAGAAAAAAAAACTAATTACCTAGAATTACTAAAATTTAAAAACAAAATAAATAACAATAATATATGTATGTAAATACATTACATATAGATTAAATGAAAAATTAAGACAAAAACGATAAAAATTCCGCCAATTGTTATTAGACAATGAATTGTGATGTTGATGGTGACGTGATGATGATTTTTATTTTACAACTATTTTTACACGTCACACTGACCTTACCACCGTATTATAACCAGAAAAAAAGCGGGCGTGCGCCACATGTGAGATTGAAAAAAAGCATGCTATGGGAGAATTATACCAATATGCTTTTTATTTTGTTATTTTAGATGCCAAGAGGCATTTAGGGGGTTAAGAGGAGCTCTTTTTTAATATTATTTTCAGTTATTGCCTGCCGTTTTTTCTGTTTGAATGCTGATGGTTAGGAAACAGTTGGCATCTGTTTGTCTGTCATCGTATATTATAACAATGTTTATATGCAAATTCTCTATAAGATTTATGAATTTAGCAAACAAATATATACATATATTATTTTATTTAAATAATCTGTTTACATGAATAAAAAAAAGACCGGGTGCTGAGTACTTTTAATGAATTTCTGTTGGTGATATTTTTAAAATGTGGGAATTTTTATGCGCTAGGTTGAGTTGAGCAGTAACAAAATAAGAAAATATAATATAATTTTTTAAAGGTATTTGTTTATTTAAATTGTAAAAAAGGTTTGAAAAAATGATAGGGGAATCATAACAATAATTCGGCGTTGGTGAACTATAAAAAAAAAAATAAATATAACAAATTCTGATCATTTTTTATAAGAAACATTTCTACGAGTTTTGTATAAACGACGTTTTTTGAAATTTATACGATGTTTCTATTAACATTTTTTTTTTTTCAATCATAAATTATTTTTAAAGTTGTGTTTACAGAAATTGTTTCAACAAATTTTATGGAATGTTAATATAGGCAGCAAAACCATTTGTTTAATCTTCAAAACAATGCTCAGTTTAAGCAACAAGTAAAATTGACAATTATTAAAAAGTCGATGGGTTAAAACAAGTAAAAAAGATATAGTCGGTCAAGCCCTCTCATATGATACCCCACAGCATTGAGTATGTCCATCAAAATTCGTGGAGGGGTCTTATATTAGACATGTAAACAATTGTGGACCGATAATTTCATTATTACAGAATATTACGTTAATACTAACATTAATATGAATTTATGCACTTTAGGGTGATTCATGAATGTGGGCTTATATAGGAGATATGGTAAATTATGGAGCGATCCTCATAAAAATTTGTCACTGTGATTTCTACTTATATAAAACTTATTTGTATCGAATATAAACTTCGTACTAACATATGTATGTGATTTATGCACGTTAAAGTGATTTTCGTAACAGGGTTTTATATGGGAGCTATGGTCAATTATGGACCAATCTTCATGAAATTTGGCACAAAGATTGATACTTATGCAAAACTTGCTTACACCGAATTTCATGATTATATTTAAGGCATTATGATCGTTTCTTCTATTCCGAGGGGACATTTGTATGGGGGCTAGGTGAAATAATGGATCAAAGTTGCGACCTGCACTTTGTGCCCAAGATTTATATATATATTTATATATACATATATGATATGCATCATATGTATATTTATATTATATTATATTATATTATATTATTGTAATTTTTGCAAATACTTGTTTCTAATCAGAACTGTTTTAAACAGATGAAAAATAATATTATTCATAATTTTTTTTTATTAAAAAATGCGTTGGTTGAATAAAAATTAAAACTAATTTCGTTGCGCAGATAAAAAAGAATTTGGATGTTCATTGAAAATTTGCATGAAATCTTGAACATGACTTCTTTCTCTGTGAATAGATGTCAAAATAGAGAACATCTTTCAATAACAAGCCTTTGTTATTAAATTCATTGGAAATGTTCTGAATTTACACTACTTCTAGATCACAAGTTCAGGATCTTATTATCTTCTTTGATGTTATTGTTTTGGTTGGGATAGAATGTTCCATAAAATGCAAGATTATTTATAATATTATATATTCATAACAACCTAAACTTATGATAATAGACATTTTGAAAACATTGTTTTAAGTAAAGTAAATTCAAAGTTATATAAGTGATAACAATTTTAATTTTCATCAACAAAATGCACGTAAAAACACCAATATCAAAAAATTATTCTTACACAGAAAATACAAAAATTTACATCCAAAAGACTGATTTATTAAATAAAGATATTTTTCAGTATTAGGTCAAAAAATACATACAAATGGGTGAAAGAACTGGTATGACGAACCCTTTGTAGAGAATTTGTACTACATTTGTTTCTGAATAATTATTTCATTATATTAAATACTATATAAGCAGAGAAAAAACATGCTTACAGCATTATCATTACAACAATATTATGTTCTCATTGTCAATTTTCTGAACTTTATTAACTCTGTGTTCATGATAACAACGTTTTTGTTTAAATGTTGTCATTTAATGTTTACACTCAATAAAAATTTTAATATTTTAACCAGAAACAAAATTTTATTAATATGAAAAATATCATTACATCTAAAACCATTAAATATTTGCAGCCTTTTTCCTTGTTCTGAAATTATATTAATAATTTCTATTCCCATGACAATAAAATGTATCAAATAAATATAATACTTATTCTTTTCACAAACTTAGTGGAAAAATTCATAAACTGTTTGTACAACGTAATAATGATATGACAAAATTAAATAATAATATGATAAGATTAGATGACTATATGATAACAATAGATAATAATATGATAAAATGGAATTATAATATTAAAATGTGGTATAATATAATATAATATAATATAATATAATATAATATAATATAATATAATATAATATAATATAATATAATATAATATAATATAATATAATATAATATAATAATAATAATAATAATAATAGTAATAGTAGTAGTAATAGTAATAGTAATAGTAATAGTAATAGTAATAGTAATAGTAATAGTAATAGTAATAGTAATAGTAATAGTAATAGTAATAGTAATAGTAATAGTAATAGTAATAGTAATAGTAATAGTAATAGTAATAGTAATAGTAATAGTAATAGTAATAGTAATAGTAATAATAATAATTTCGATTTTTATATATATATTTTTTTTTTTGAGTATCAAAAATTTGAAACCTGCCTGAAATTGACTTTAATCCTTAATAAGTTTTGTGGTAATACCATTTTAAGTAAAATTTTAGCACAATAGGATTCATTTTATAATCAATCGTGATTGTTGTTCAAAATTCAAAAACTCATAAAGTGGACTTGAAACTACTTAACTTTTTGCCATTCCTCTACATTTTCTTTTCGCGTGTTTATTTGGATCTCGTTCGATTCTATATAGACTAACATGATTTTGGGGATAAATTTTAATGCTTCTTCGTTATCGTGCAGACCTTAAGCAGTTACATACAGAGCAGTCGAATTTTCATATCAATTTTTTTCTGTCTCTGAGCCCCACAACGGAATGCATATATTTAAACAAGGATTGATACTTGTTGTAATTATGCATATCTCGCACTTTATCCCGTCCATATGCCCAAAATAGTCAATGCTGTAGAAAGTCTCAAAGTTTGGAAAACAAGAGCGAACGTTTTTGAAAAAATCAGTTTTTCGCAAGGCTCATTCCATTTTTTAATGGAATAGCATAAAATTAAAGATACATTCAAAATAGATTTGATATTTTTACAAATCTTGGATATATACATAGATATAAGAACGCCGATAAATATTATTGATCGAGGTTAAATTTATATTTATTTAGACAAATGTCGTTTTCAGTTGAAAACGGGACACTTTTGTCAAAACAGATTTCGCTAAGGCGCATCTCGTGCACAGTTCGGAATTGGGGTGTACACACAATATTAAATAGCACTTCTTTGCAACAAACCTATATATAATATATTTTCGTATAATATATGTAGAAATAATTTAGATGCGAATCCCATTTTCCGCAAAATTTTTAAAAATCGCGGTTTTTATTATAAAGAAAATTTGAATAACCCTTAAATATTTAACACTAAAGCTAAGTTCAGACTAGATTAATATTTGACACAAAATATTTAGTTGTGTTTTCCCGCAATTTTTTCAACTAAATACAGAGTTCATTTTTTATTTGAATTATTGACGTTTTTGTTTGATGAAACAACTGTCAAATATCGCAAAATATGTGAAGGGCAAAACATATTTGAAGCCTGTTCAGATTAGATGCAAATTGTTTACTCAAAATTATTTGATCAAACACAAAACTACCATAAATTTAATTGAAATCAATTATGAAATTAATTTAGGTATAGAAAAATCTGATTATTTATTTTATTTTTATAGATTTAGAATAATTTCAGAGAGAATTTCGGAGTATGTGGATGTCAAGGTCATTTTTGTAGCGTTTTTATTTAATATAAAGTGAAAATACTGTTTATTTTAGGCAAATATTTTTTCAAATTTACAATAAAGTAAAATATTTAGATAAAAATGAAAAATACTAACTATTATTAATTTATTAATTGCAAAATTCATAATGTGGAATAATGAGACTTACTTTAAAAATAAAGCAAAACTCATATTACGCAAATGTTTGATTCGAAATATTTCATAGTGTTTTCTCGCAATTTTTGCGATTAAATACAGAGTTGATTTTTTGTTCACATTACGCTCATTTATTTGACGTTTTTTGTTGGATGAAATAGCTTTTAAATATCGTAAAATACGAGAAGGGGAAAAATATTTAAGCTTAGATGCAAATTGCTTACTTAAAATTATTTAATTAAACATACAACTTCCATAAATTTATTTGACGTCAATTATTAAATGATTATTATTTCTTATTTTGTTTTAATTAATTTAGAACAATTTTCTGAGAAAATTTCTGAACATGTGGATGTCAAGGTAATCTTTGTAGCGATTTTATTTAGTGTACAGTAAAAATGCTACTAATTTAAAATACAAATATTTATAAATTTTAAAAAGTTAAAAAAAAAAAAATAGAAAATAAAGGAAATACGATTAATTGCAAAATTTTATATGGACCTTAATAAAAATTACTTTAAAAAATAGATATTTAAAATTTTTTATAAGTAATTTACGTTTATGCACAAGAACAACGCTGTTTCTCTTTCTTATCATTTACAAAACAGCCCTGTCTTCAGAAAATATTACTGTTTTCTTTGCAAGCCATTTTCAGCTGTATAAAAATTAATAAATATTATTATTGCTAAATAATAAAAAAATATTAATATATTGAATGATTTATTTAGAAACCATATTTTTTTAGATAAAATATAAATGATCACTTCTTTTTCGTCTATTTAAAGTTTGTATACATATTAGCTGTTGTTTGCCGCTGTTTGATCTTAGTTTTATTTTGTTACATCAAACAAAAATTCAATCAATATAGTGGCAAATATTTTACAACTTGTGTTCACACAATCTTCACACTAGCGCCATTTTTAGTTCAGGACAAATAATTTTATTTGTCCAAAATCAGCTATTATATTGTTTGAATCAAAAAGCAAATACTTGCAAATATTGTCAAATATTAGCGTAGTGTGAACTTAGCTTTACTTCATTGAAATTAGTAAAGCTAAACTTATTAATTTAAGACTTTTTTAATTTGGTTTTTAATCATAATGATAACTTAAATTTGTTTTATTTATATACAAATTTATAATACTGAAATATATAGGGGAGAATGAGTTAAAGCGGAGCACACTTTAGTCTAACTTCAATAAAATATCAATCAGTAATCCATTCATTTATCTGTTGGTATTATTACATTATTTTTCGGCATTTTTTTAAATCAACTATTTTTGTTTAAAATGTGAAATGTTGGAGTAAAGTGAAACGTAGAAGAAATTACATGTTTGAAGACATTTAGTGTTTGCTAAATATTTTTTGCATTTACGAGACCACTAGAATAACAAAATTCAAGCAAGCAATGAAAACAGAGAGGTAATAATTGATAAAACTAATAGAAATTAATAAAATAAAATTAATAAAAAGGGGTAGTTATTTCTCATATTAGCGTAGTGTAAACTTAGCTTAAATATATTTTTACTTTTTTATAAGTAATTTTTGTTTATACAAAGTAGCAATCCTGTTTCCTCTTCACGTCATTTTCTAAACAGTTTTCTTTCCACGCCACTTTCAGCTGAATAAAAAAAAAAACAACAATCACTTTTATAGTTTTAATAAAAAATATTAATATATTTAAAGTTTTATTAAAACACTTTATTTTAATAGATAAAATATAAATAGTTAGCCTAAGTCCACACATAGCCATTTTTCTTTTTAATTTTTTTTTTTTTTTGGAACTCATTTATGTTCACACACAAAATTTTACTTCAGCAATTCTTGCTTTAATTAACTTGATTTAATTAACCCTTTCATATTCCCATTCACGAAGTCGGAATTTCGGAAAGAAAAATTGCTTTGTGTGAACTCACTTAATTTTTTTTTTTTTTTTTTGTTGCATGCCACTTTCAGCTGTATAAAAATTAACAAGTTTTATTATGGCTAAATAATAAAAAATATCAATACATTTAAAGTTTTATATTTAAAGTTTTATATATTTATATATTTAAAATTTTATTTAAAAAAAAGCTATATTTTAATAGATAATATATAAATTGATCAGTTCTTTTTTGCCAATTTAATTTGTGTACATAGTTAAAAACATTGTTTTTCAACTCAAGGAGCAGTCCTCCGCATCAGCTGTTTTTTGCCCATATTTAACAATTTTACATTTATTTTGTAAGATCAAACAAAAAATTCAAATAAAAAATACAAAATTGGTTTGCAGTTCCTTACTAATCATACATTTAGGCCAAAAATGTTTCGATTTTTTTTTTTTTTTTGTTTTTTTAATGAGTCTCAAATAATTATGGGAAAATATCTTAAATATTTCCCCATGTGACTCTAGAGGCCTTTGAGTTCATTACTACTTTAAGATAGACCACAATTAATACAGTAAAACTTTTTAATATTTTACTCATAAAAGCATGAAATTTTCATGTTTCAAAAAATATATTGAAATTTTTTCACATGTAATAGAGTTACCGCTTATGAACCGAAATTTTTTCAAAAAGAAAAAAAATTGTTTCTTTTTTTTTATTACTCGTATAACAGGCTCAAATTACGAAATTTGTTGTTGTTGATTTTTTAAAATTTTTATATTATTTTTCCTGTATTCAGCTCATCAATACACATCGTTTGAGTAGTCTTCCTACAACATTTTCTTTTTTCAGCGGTACATCCTAATCTATATAATATATGTATTTCATTGGTCCAATTTGAAAAAATGTTAAAAATATGAACTCCACACAAGGCTGCCAGTTTTCTTTTTCAAACTGCGACTCAAGTCGAAAACTTAACTACACGTATTATTACACGGAAAAAGTCACAAATTATAACGACCCCTAAATATTTCCCGGTCCAATTTTTGGGTTATACATTTGTTTTGATGAATGCAGCAGGCGCGGCCTTATGGAGCCTTAAAAAAATAACGTTTGCAAATCCCATTATTTATGGACCAGTCTAATATGTAAGTTTGTTTATTTGTTTGTGTATCAATGACGCTTAAACGGGTGAATCTACTGTTATTTCAAATTTAACACGCTAATAGTACCAGTGCCGAATTATAAGCTATGTTAGACCGTGATTTATGCCGATTAAAAAATATTTTTTTTCTATACCCTACAACATCATAGGTGGTTGGGGTACTATGCGTTTGTGCTGATGTTTGTAAGGCATAGAAAAATATACCAATCTACTGTCCATGTAAACCTTGTGCATAAAGTAGGTGTTTTAAAGATAATTCAATTAAATTTGGCACGTGGGACTATTATGATACAACGATGAAGCCTGTTGAAATTGGTTGTGATCGATCCATTATTTCACATAACCCCCATACAAATGTCCAACTGAAATAGAGTTTAAATACTCAAGAATGTCTTATAAATAAGATTATTTTAATGAAATTCGATGCAAAAAAGTTCTGTAGCTTCCATATAAATATACTTCCAGGTATCGTCCTCAATTGCATAAAATTATGTAGATGATATTATCAACACGTTATTCTATATTTGTATATTTTATTTTACATTTAGTAAAATGGGCCACAGGAGCAATATAAATCCCCTTCCCGGTATAAGGTATCATATAGTCGGTCTTGACCGACTATATCTTTCTCGTTTCAATTTTGCACGTTATTAATGAAGCGATTTACGTGAAATTTTGAACATATATTGAACTTCACTGATTCTGTGTAAAAACCACAGTATATATATACACAGTAGCATAAGAAGACTGATCTAGAAAATATATACTATTTCCGTTTCATGTGACGAATTTATTGACGTCGTTTTTATTTTGATGATTCATTCTCCTTTTAAGCATATAGCGTGTTAATTCAACACTCGCTTTTATTATATTTACAATTATATTTCCTTCTCTTTCTTCCGCGATATCCTAAAAAAAGATCATTTCAACAGTTCATGTGACGACTGTTTTCTCCTATGTGGTAGAAACGTATGCAAGCAACCATATTAACCATACTAACTTTTCTAGAAAAATATTAGACCATTTTTGTGACATCACCAATCCTATGAAAATAAAACTTGGTGCAGAGACAGTGTTATGAGAAAAAATATAATATACGCCAGAACTTTACCAAATGTTATGCCCACGTTCTACGCCTACTTTAAAAAAAAAGTAATTTTCTCAAGTTTTTACGCTACTAATTTTCTAATTTTTTGATCGTAGCAGTGGGAGAGTGCCTCCCATACAAAACAAATATTAATTTTTCCATATCTAAAGAATTGTTATAGTTCTAAAAATTTGTTGAGATAAAAATATATTGAGTAAGTTCGGGAAAGTGTAAGCTACCATAAAATGTAAATATTAATTATCGCATATCTAAAGACTAAGAGCCCTAAAACTTTGTAGAGAACAATTTCTTATTAAATTACATAAAAAATGAAAATAGGTCGGATAGTTAATACAGTAAATATTAATGTTCGTATATCTAAAGTAGTATTACAGGAAAATTCTTATTATTTGGTAGCAATGCCATTTATAGAATTAGGTGAAGGGTTCAGATATGACACTACATGGAAAATTGGAGAATATTATTATTATTATTATTATTATTTTAATTTTCCTTTTTAGAAAATTTAAATCTGGACGGAATTAGTTGTCATTTATGGAATTAGGCAAAGGCCTCAGATATGACACTACATAAAAATGCTGTATCCATAGAATGGACTTAAGGTTTACATTTTTGAAGAGTTCCAATCGCCCCAGTGTGTTGAAATTTGACCAAGATGTTCTAAATGATGTTATCTTTAATAATTTTAAGTACATTTAACAATGTATACACATTGGTTTCTTCATACAATTTCATACATATTTGTCTAAACTAAGCATTTCGATATTCTTCATTAATTATGTATTTTATAACGCGCGAAAAAAATTTTCTGATACCTATAACCGCTTCGAAAATATTTGGACTAAAATTTGTGAAATATGTCCAGCAGTATAGAAGATCCAGATTTTTTGTATTTAGAAAAATATATTTTTTTTTCGAATATTCCAACTAAGTATTCGAAAACCAGTTCATAAAAAATTCGATTAATCAATATACCTAACATCTACATATGTACTCAGATCATATGTATAAACATACATAAGCACATGTTCACGGGAATGTAAATACATTTGTATATAAAACAATGTTTATATATAAGTATGTAAATACAATTGGGAAAATACAGAAAATAAAAGAGGGAGGAACATTCCAAACTCGTTAACACAAAATGTATTTGTGTCGTTTTTATTTTTCTTGTTTGTTTAAATCAATATATATGCGTAATTTGCTTTCGTATCCAATTTGTGCTCATCAAAATAAATAAAAAATAATAAACAAAGAAATAATTAAATTTGATGTTCAAATTTGTTGGCACAAATATATTATTAATATTTCTTTATTTAATTTTTCTTTTTTCATCTAATGCAAGATTGAAAACTCACCTTTTTTGTTGTGGCAATAATAAATTTTGAGTATCGTTTAACTTGTTAGAGTTTTTGTTATTATTATTATTAAATTTTATAGATGATGTTGTGGTATCATCAAATATTGTATGTTGTGGTTGATTTATTAATGAATCACCACTATCCGGAGCACTGTTAGCGGCACAATTAACAAAAGTAATTGCATTTGCACATAAAATTAAAATCAATGCATTCAATACTAATGGACTCCAATTACGACGAAATGTACGTGACTCGAACACGGTCCCGGGCAAGGAGACGAAGCAGGTGCTTGTATAAAAGGAGAAGGCGGGTTTAAAACTTAAAAGTGGACCCACCATTGATTTTCCGCTTTTCACTTTATGTTTACTACTACTAATACTACAATTAACCGTCATTATTGATAATGAAGGATTATATTTCTTTCTTGGGGTAATCATCATAATTTTTTTATTATTTTTATCAACATTTTTTTCACTATTGGAATTTGTAGTCCGTCTTTGGCAATTTTCTGAATGTAGCAGAGGTTCAACTTCCATCACTTGATTTATTCTTAAATAATTATATTCTGTATTTAGCACTGTTTAATTGTTCACCTCTTTTTTAATTTTATAAAGCTGAAACTATTAAATAAAAATAGCACTTTTTTGTTTGATTTATCAAAACACTCGCGAGGCTAAGAAAAATAATTATTTTTTTGTAATCACAAAACGCACAAGAAAATGTGTCGCTCTTCCTTTTATTTCCCGAATGATAGAACTTCTCTCTTTGCTGTCTTCTATTTGACTAGTTTTTTTTATTATTGTTCTTCTTTTATGCTTATTTCTCTTTCAACAATGATAATGTGGATGTTTTGACGTGAAATGCAGCGATTTTTAAATAAAAAAAGAGATTTTATTTGGATTAGCGATTTTTGTAATAATTTAAAAAAGCGATTTGTTGTGAATTTACCAAAGTTTTGAAATTGTATTTACCTGGTGTCTACATTACCTAGTTTTTATCAATACAAACGTCAAAATCAGTGCGAATATATACAAGATAAGTTAAACAGCTGATTATTATTTTGGTTATTACAGTTGTCAAACTGCATATATAACGTAGTGTCTATATTAGGCAAATTTATATCAAAACAAACGTCAAAATCAGTGCGAATATATACCAGGTAATCTTAGTTAAACAGTTAATTATTATTTTGGTTATTACAGTTTACAAACTGCATATATAACCTAGTGTCTACATTAGGCAAATTTATATCAAAACAAACGTCAAAATCAGTGCGAATATATACAAGGTAATCTTAGTTAAACAGTTGATTATTATTTTGGTTGTTACAGTTGTCAAACTGCATATATAAAAACAATAATGAATATGCCATATTGTTGTTTTTGTGCAACTATTTCTATAGTGTTGATAAAAAATTCTCTAAAGTAGACACTATGTTAAGGACCTATGTGAAGAAATCAATCAAATAAAAAAAAAAAAAATATATGTAAATAAAAATACATCAAAAATGTAAATCTCACTTAAGACTTTAGATTTTATTAAATATTTTTTAAAATTATATACACGTAGCAGAATATGTTTTTTTTTTCTCTGAGTATAATAATAATAATAATAATAATAATAATAATAATAATAATAGTACTATAAAAAGTATTATCGGACTGTTGTGATTAGATTTCTCTACACAACTATCTTATCAGTTATCTTATAAGATAACTGTCAAAAATATACATATACTAGTTTGATTGTGTGTGGGCATGTGTATTTTGGAAATTACTAAAAAAAGTTTCCTTTTAATGTTTGCTTTACATTTTGAAAAACATTTTTATAAAAAATGTGCTAAAAAGTGAGAATTTCTTTTGGAAACATAACGGAATGTCTACATTAGACAAATAGCAAACGTCAAAATCAAAACTAACGTATGCAAGGTGGAAACAGTTGCACAAAAACTGCAATAAGGCGTATTCATTAATGCTTTTTATATACTCATTTTGACGGTTGTAACAACCAAAAATAGTAATTAAGCTGTTTAACTGAGGTCACCTTATATAGATTCGCACTGATTTTGACGTTTGTCTTGATAAAAATGTATCTAGTATAAACTCTATGTAATATAGATATTATGTGAGCACGTGCAAAAAGTTTGCTGAAAGTTTGGGTTAATAAAAAGTAATTAAAATAATACATTTGTTTACAAAAATAGTAACTTTTTAAATCCAGTTTTTTATTTTTGGTAAAAAGAGCAAATAAAAAAAGCTTTTGTTTAATTTCAATGCGGAAGTAATTAGACGGCATTGAAAAAGAAAGTTTTTCAAGCTTTACGCTTGGAAAGCAAGCTTATGCATATTTCACAATTATTTTACAAAAAATGTTTTTTTTCTTTGTATAAATTTGCATATAATGAATACAACAATTAGTTCTCTTAATAAAAACATTATTTTATTTATATTATTTTTTTTTTTTTTTGGTTTTTTTTTGAGTTTGATTAACTGATTTGTATAAATTATTTTGTAATTATTTTTTAAATACATTGTACACAATTGTAAAGACTTCATATTTAAGCCTATTTACATACGTATATTTTTAATATACACATATTTTTCTTTTTTATAAAAAAATCGAAAACTATCAGAATTTTTAAGTTAGAAGAATGCCTAATTATATAAGCACATAAATTTATTTGTATTTTCTATGTATATTCATATTACTTTTGCATATTTCTGTGCTTTTTCAAGCATATGTTTTAAATTTATCTTGTATATTTATGCTTGCTCTCATTATAAATGAAATTTAAAATTTTTATTATCTGACGTTATATTTTACAATAAATCATTTTTAGGACAACCAATAATATGCACTAAAAAGTATTTTATGCACAAAAAAGGTTCTCTTAAAATTGAAAAATATACCCTAATTTTACTGCCAATTGCTAGAAAATATTTTCTCTTTGCACTTAAAAACATTCAAAGCTAATACATTGTATAATGAAATTACAAAATGTATATTATAAATGTATATTTATAAAATGAAAATTAATAGGGAATCGGATTTGAAAAACGTTTGTGGCAGTAAAAAGAAAATTTCGCTATTGGAAAAATATGTAGAAAATTCTTGTTGGTGAAAAACATGCAAAATTTTTCTCTTAAGTGTAATATATACAAAACTATGCTCTAAAATAAGGATTTTCTATAAAGATATGACAAAATATGCTCCTTAGCCCAAAATGTGCTAAAATATACTGTTATGACCAAAATATGCTATAACAAATAGATGGCAGAATTCCCAAAATTGTCTGAAGCAAATAAATAACTAACAGTTTGGTTCATTTGAAGCCCAAGAAAAAATATGATTTTGGATATTTTTGGTTGCCCTGATCATTATTAATTAGAACAAATTGTATTCATTTCAATTTCACGAACCATTTAATAATTAAAAATAATACTAACTCTTTTCAGAACTAATCAATATTCCCAGCACAGTTAAATTTAAATAATATAATTATATATATTCAAATGAAATAAAATCAAGAAGAAATTAAAATATAAATTTTAAAAAAATTTTAAATTTTCTTTATCTTTTCATGATTTTTGGTCATATAATGGGAACAAAACAGCGCTTTTATGAATATGATATATGGGCTCCAGAATGTCTGCAACATTATTGACATTTTGAATTATTATTATTATTTACAGATTTTCTTTGCAAATTACCTATTTATGGCATTTAGTATTAATATTTGCATATATGTATAACTATTTTTATTTAGCTTTTGCAATGAAATATAATAAAACTAAACCAAAATTTTCGAAAATTTTTATGCAAAATAGCTAAAATTATTATTATATATAATTTAATAATATCTATGAAAAAAGTTTCAAAAAAAGTTATGTTCGATTCATAATATTTATGAGAAAAATTATATTTATGATTTTTTTCTCTGTGTAAAAACTAAATTATCTTTAAAAAATATTATTACGTTTTTACCTTTTAAAAACTGTGGTTTATTTCATTTTAAAGAAACCGGTAATTTGGTTGCAAATAAAAGCAGTTTATTAGTTTAAAAGTTTTATTTAAAATGTACAACAATAACAGTTTAAATAGTCACTTGTGTTCTAATACACACACACTTAAATTACACACTTTATACAGTACACTTTAATAATGTACAAGAACATACAGCCAAGGCAGTTAATTTGTCTTTACTTAACGATGATTCCAATTAGACTGACTCAATAGTGTTCTCACGGCTAATTTATATACACTGCACTACCATCTTGGTGCTTCTTTCTACAATATTCTTAATGGACTAGTATATTCGAATTTTAGAGGTTTCGATGTTAATGTTAGCAACTTCAACATTTACTGTTGCCATACTTACAAACAATGGGGAAAACTTTTTATTCAATGTTGTATGTTTATAGCTATGTTAATAATTTCTACACATATGTTAACTGCTGTCAATATAAACGGAAAGGTCAAGAAGCATTGAGAAAGATTGAGAAGCATTATTTAATTTTAAACTAGCCGTTAAAACCGTTATATTTGAATTTATGTACAATTTCGTAACACTGCCCCCCGCTTTAGCCTGTTCGTCCCGAATAGGCACAAATTCAAGGTGTGCCCCTTGTCACAAGCTAATACCCCACTAATACCCAACGAAGCTAGTGATTCCTCAATCGCCTCTATTCTAATGTTTTTAAAGGCCCCTTGTATATCGAGGAACGCCGCCAAGGTGTATCCTTATGTAGCTGACCCCGTTCAATAAAACTCACTACATCATACAGAGCAATCTCAACAAACTTACACCGATGATAGGCGTGTTAAGCGTCGCTGATGACCTGAGTTTCCTTACTCCTCCTCAGATACAAATCGATCAGTCTTTCTATTGTCTTGAGCAGAAATGGCGATAGGCTGATCGGTCTATAGTTCTTGGGCTTCGAGTGAGTCGTTCTACCCGCTTTGGGTATGAAAATCACCCTTACCTCCCTCCACCCCCTGAGAATATATCTCACTTTAAGACATTCCTTAAATATCTTCACGAGTAGTGAGATGACTATCATTGATATTCTGTAGCATGGCCGGAAAAATGCCATCTGGGCCCGGTGACTTATATGGTCCAAATGAGTTTACCGATCATCTTATCTTGTCTCTAGTGATCATCTCCTCTATCGCATCGATATCACCCTCCTCTGGTCCGGACTGTAGGTTATCATTGACACCACTTGTCCTCCCATTAGAGTCTATATTCATACAGCCGGGGAAGTGAGTCTTCATCAGTACGCTGAGGGACTCTGAGCCAGACTCCGTCCACGAGTTGTCCGCCCGTTGTATATATCCAGGCGCCACCTGGTATAATACTCGTATAAATCTAGACAACTCGTTGACCGAGTCCACGGATTCACAGAAATTCATCCATAAAGTACGTTTTGCCCACCTTATGTCCTTCTTATACTTAGTGAATCTTTCCCTATAGCTTTCCCAATTAGTCTGACTCCTCGTCAGTTTGGCTCTAGTAAACAGCCTTCTAACTGTAAACCGTTGAACCCACAGTTCACTGATCCACCATTTCGCTGCCTTCGTTTGTCAGGATAAATCACCGGGCAACTGAGCTCAAAGCTACTCTTAATTACCTACGTGAAATTATTCACGACTTCCTCGATACCCTCAGCTGAATTCCTCCAGCCCCCATATTCCCCAAATCCCTATCAACTAACTCACGGAAGGACTTCCAGTTCGGAGTTCTTATAGGGTTTTCTTTCGGTCTCACAAAGTCAAGACTGAAGGATATCATGTTATGGTCCGAAAAGTAATAATTCATAGCCACCCTCCAGTCCTTGACAAATTCATCCTCTTGGTTCGCTAACGTTATATCTATAACTGTTTCCCTATTTTTCGTTCTGAATGCAGGATCATTACCCATATTGCAGAATGAAGATTACAACTAGTTATAAAATCAAACACTAACTCACCCCTCTTGTTGCTTTCCCATTTGTGCTCCGCCAAATGCTGCAGAGCGATGCCCCATGGATCGGCCGCCTCATATGGCATGTACACGGATGTCAGTACAAACCTACTGCCTCCAGTGACCTCCCACTGGACAGCAGAAAGGTCTCCGTTGCTAAAAGAATGAAGAAGATTAATATTCAAATCATTCCTAGCCAATATACATGTCCTTGCCTTCTCCAATGTGGACGGTATGATATAATAGTTTATCCAGTGGTCCTCAAACTGCAAACCCTGGTATTGCTAATTCAGAGCTATTGGATAAGGGCACGTTCACTTTGGAGTCAATGAGGAGTCTTTTCAATTCGGTTGACGCTGCTTCACAGTGACAACTCCCCCCAGCGACTCCAGATTCTTCAGAGACTCCTGATCCACTGCGAATCTAAAGTCTCTGCCTTGGTTCTCCTTACAGGTCATGGAATTCACAATCTTCCATTGACCTGTAACAAGACCTACATTCTGATTTGCCATTACTGTCAGAATGGGTTCAACTTCTGGAATGGGTGGAGGAAACCATGCCGTCACTATTGGACGCAAGTTTCGCCCCCGGATAAAGAGACTCGCACTTAGCAACTTCGTTTTTAAGAAATTTAAGAGATTTCTTATTACAGCAGTTGATAGTTTTAACTCCCTTCATCCAGTCCGCCCCTTTGAAGGAACCTCGTCCGGCCTGCCACTCACGAGGGCGATCTCTTTAATGAACTTGTGTTCAATCCAACGCCATAGCTCAACGCTGATCCTCCCATAAGGATCAACTTTGTCAATGACAGCAGATTGAATACAGTTCTGCAACACTGATTCCTTCGCCTTCTTCGATGTTCAGGGCTGTTCGCTTCCTGACTCAGCTTTTCTAATAACCTCCTTGTGGGGGCCCTTAGCAGAGCTGGAAAGTGTGCGAGCAGCCTTCTTGGCCTTTGAGGTTTGCTGGTCATCCCCAGACCTTGTCCCTTTTGGGGACCCTTTGAAGTTCCGCATGGGTTTTGACCAACAGCGCTCGATGTATAAAGCCGTATGTAAGAGATTTTAGCAACCCCACCAGTGGTGTCCTTATAGTTTCCACTGGTAGAGCTGGTCGACCTCTGACCTACTGCCTTCTTATTTGTCGATGGCTGATCATATCCAAACCTAGCATCCAGGATAAGACATTCCCAGAGAGTCACAGACAGGCCCGTAGATCCGTTCGAATCTCTTAACGTTCCTCCTGTGCTTTCTGACAAGGTACCTATCCTTGCCTGCAAGTGGTAATGAGCCCCTCTTATTTATCTTATGCAGATAGATAAGAGAAGCTCTTGCGGCACTCCGAGCCTTTTCTTCTTTAGTTCGGCATGTGACATCGGTTGTTGCATCTTGCATTACCGAACTAAATTGGCGCTAGACGTAAGACATATTGAGCCGGTCGAAACATCCCAACACTCATACCTCGGCCCCACGCTCCGGTTCATCTTTTGACTGAGCGCGAGTTAAGATCACAGTGATCTCATGCTCATCTTCAGATCCAAGAGAAAGACAAAGGACTTTTCTGTGCTAGAATGTCTCGTTGACCCCTATCATTAAATCTGTCCTAATAGAATAATTAGTTGATAAATCTATTTTCGTCCCACGAGTATGCCAGTAAAAAGCAGGACCATCTCGCGCAGTGACGGCGTGCGCGGATTAGGCTGAAGCTTACAACTAACCCGTGCCATATTCGTTGGAGGGGAGCTGTTAGTTTATTTAGGCACCAACTAACCATTCAGGTCATCGGCACTGCTACCAACCACCTTAACCTTAAAGTGCTCTGCATTTATTTGGTCCGTGAGAGACTCTAAGGAACTCTAGGACCAGAGATAATAAACATGATCTGAACACTCAAGTTATAAGCATTTACTAAAATGAACAGGTCATGTGCCTTATAACCAATCCCCCCTATCCGCCACCTGCGGACACGTACAATAGGAGTAAATGCAGCAAAAGACTCCACAATTGGTAGAATTTATGTAATGACAGCAGATTGAATATACAATATATTAGCCTAAAACACCTTTTAGAGCATATTTTTGGTTGCCCTGGTTATAAATATTAGTATCACCCTTTCTCCCAAAGTAATGAACACTAAATTTATTTCAGTTTAGTTTTTTTAATTTATTTACATTTAAGCTTAAAGCTAGCATTTTAGTACAAACATAACATCAATATAAAAACCAATTACATAATGACGAACAGATAAAATAATACGATAATCTCAATTATTTTGTTACAAAAAATAAAAAAAAAAACTAACATAGTCTTACTCCATTTGATGCAATATGAACCTGAACATTACATTCCTCATTAGCTAAACTATTTCCAGATGGTGATTCACCATTGTCGGTTAGAACTAAAGAAAAACGTTTCATAAGACAACTTTTGGCATCACATAGACTCAAAGATAAGTCCAATTTAATATCTTCTTTTGGCACATCCGTCTTTAACTCGTCTATGCGTTGCAATTGTAATACAAACTTACCATCGCTTAAAGAACCTTTAGTATTTAATGATTTTAAGGCACTATTGGCACTAATTAGGGACCATTTCTGTGGAGCATTTGAGGTAAATTTCAATCGATCATCTAGTGAAATGGAAACTTGTAATTTTAATTGTTTATAGCGTTTAAGAGGAAGACTTTTCAACACTTCTAAACCGGAACGCAATGGTCCATCGGTTACTGATTCGTCTGTATTGTTAGCTAGATGAAATTTCAATTGAAAAGGTTCTGCTTTAAGGGTTTGCATATTAACACGTAATATTTGATGATTATTGGTGTCGGATACAAGCATATATTGACCAGTGGTATCAAAACAAAGACCAGCTGGTTCATTGAACTGTTGCAGCTTAGCATCATTGTATTGTTTAATGGCCAAAGTTTCAATGGTGTTGCTTTCGACATCAATCACTTTGAGTTTGTGATTGTAGGTATCGGCAACATAAACTTTACCATTAATATGATTATAAGTAACGCCTATAGGATGTTGAAGTTTAGCAGCATATTGTTTACCATCAATATCACCGAAAGCGAATAGATTCTGAGGAAAAAGGAAAGAAGTGTGTATTTTAAATTATATAAAACGGATACTCATAATTTACACACCTGTGGATTACGATCTCCTCCCACTACAGCCAAAACTTTTCCATCCACCATCGATGCCTTGCGTATACTCGAACTCTCACTGTCGGCTATAAACAAAAAGTCCTTGGCCATTGCCAAACCTGAGGGTTGAGCAAAAGCAGCATTTTGTGGATACGAATTGTTGCGATTCTCTTCCATGCCATTACCAATCACGGAAACACAAGTGCGTGGTTCAAATTTCTTAAATTTCCACCAAATCATACCTTCTGGAAAATAGCCCCATATTTGATGTGTACCAGCCATTGATATGATAATAATAGTTTTTTCAGGTACATTTTGTTCGTCCAAATGAAAAGACATATCCATATCACGTGTCCTGAATACCGCCACATCCCAAGGCGAAGAAATTTGCTGCAATGGGCCTATTTTACCACCAACACGATCATGACCTTGCTGACCAGTGCCAGCTAAAGTTTCTACCGTTTTGGTGCTTAAGGTAACTTGGCGTATGGCATGGTTTTCGGTATCAGCGACTATTAACGTGTCATTATTGAGAAATACCACACCTTGGGGACAGTTGAAGCGAGAAGACTTTAAATCGCCATCTGCCAAACCAGCTACACCACTACCAACTTTTTGTAGTACGTCACCACTAGCATTAAAAATCAATATACGATGATTGCCGGCATCAGCTATTGCGAAATTACCCTCGTCACTGCGTGCAATTTTGGCGGGGAATCTTAGTTTAGAGGCTGGCAAAAGATTCACCGAAGGTTTTAGGGGTAAAGTGAAGTATTTTAGCTCTTGCTTTTGTGTAAAAAATCTTAAAGCCTGTTCAGTGAAACGTTCCAAAAACAAACCGTGACCTTCACCCATTAACATTAGCAAGGGAGCTCCACTGGGAGCCAATACCATTAAAGTGGGCCAACAGCGTACACCTATGGCACGCCACAAAGACATACGTGGATCATTAACTATGGGATGTTCAATACCAAAACGCTGGGCAGCAGCCAAAATATTGGCAGCATCCTTTTCATTTTCAAACTTGGGACTATGGACACCCACCACTACCAGGCCACGCTCAATGGGATACAATTTCTCTAAAGCATTCAATTCGGGTAATATATGCATACAATTAATGCAGCAATATGTAAAGAAATCCAGTACCACCAATTTTCCCCGTAAGCCTGCCAAGGTCAAGGGTTGACTCACATTAAACCAATCAAGATCTGAGTAATATAAGCAAAATTACTTAAAATAAAATATAAACAATAATAACTTTTTTCATACCCTTTTGTAGTTCATAATTTTGTTTTCTTAACACATCCAAAGCACTATCTGCCTCCCAACGCCTAAGGAAATCTTGAAATACCTGAGCTTGTGCACCAATGTCTTTGGCAGCCCTGTAACGACCTTGTAGTTCTTCAGTTATATACGCTAGCATGTCGATTGGTTCCAATTCATCAGAATCCATTTTTGAAAATTGTTTTTGTAGGAAATTTTTAGATTTTGTCCAGAATTTCATAAAAAATAGGAATTTTTTTGTTGGTTGGTAGAAAACAGAGACCTGCGCCCAATAATTTTAACGGAGGCGGCGGCTTTTGAAAAAATTATCGGCGGCGGCTCAAAATCGGTTGGTAGCCGGCTAAAAAGCAAGCAAGAACTTTTTATATCTTGTTTTCGCATCGTCTAGAAGAGCATCGGTTGCCAAATGTGGGTTCACGTCCGAGACGTTAGGTATAATGGGTCGACGAACACCGTTTGTTTGAACTAGTGAATGGTAAATCGATTTCGGTTATGATCGAAAATGGATTCTCTTTGTCAAAAAACGATTATTTTGTGGTCGATTCATACGAGCCAGTTTTATACTGAAATCGACTTTTAGCCTTCGGTTAAGCGAAAAATCAACCCTAAACAGTGAAGTAGTTTTTTGTACATATAAAGGAAATTTTAAACTTTACAAAAAATAAATATTGGCACAAGTTTTGAAAAGATTTTGATAAAAAAAAAAAAATCAGCAAAAATACAATTTAAGAAATTATTTTTAAACAAAATTCTGAGTACGAGTTATATAAAATCTACATTCGTAAGAAGATGATACTTGAGCATGCGTTCCTGTAGTGGCGGACAGTCACACAAAAAAAAGTTGCAAATCCTCAATAAAACAACTTTGGCAGTAATCCTTTTCTTTTCTTTTGCTAGTTCGACAAGAGCAATATGATCATCCGTCTGTGTTTCCGTTATATCCGTAAACTACCAATTTCTTGCGCACTCATTTTCCATTTCGATCCTACCCTGTTACCCAGATTCACTACGAACGAATTCTACTCTTTAATTGTGGCATGAACGTTCAAATAAAAATCGATAGTCTATCTTCCGAAACAAGTGCCCGTCTAGCAGTTTTATATGTAATATTTTATATAATTGAATATTTGGTGAAATTATTAACTTCCTATGTTTTTACAAAATACATGTATTTGAATTCTATGGTGCTAAATTTAAGACATTTATTGACTTTATTAGAGTGATCTGCGAAAGTAGGTTAAAAATAAATAGATCAATTCTTTTTATTATAGGTCCGTTCTTTTACTTTTCCGGTAAAATCCAGTAAACTGAGTAAAGTAAAAATTTTACTCTCAAAAAAACTTGTAGACAAAAAAGTACGCGAACGTAAATTTTGTAAAATCCGGTAAAAAAAGCCACTACAAACAAATAAACATAAAACACCAACAAAAAACAACAGAGTTTTTATCGAAATTTATACATTTTAATGAACAAAACTTAATTTTTCATTTTGTTGGTTTAAATATATTTATTGTTTTTAATATACTTTTAATAAAATTTGAATGCCAAAATTTATATTTTTAATTTTTCCAAAATTTTCCTTTCATTGTTTACATTTGTTTACTTTTTGCAACCATATGATTTTTGGATTTTCAAGCAAAAAAAAAAAAAACGTGGGCTAAGACAGCAACGAAAGTTATAACGAATTTGAAAATTGCACCATGGCAACATCTTTTTGCATATTTTTTGACTATTATGCATTCCATTATACCGCACGATCTGGTCAGTTCCATGAGACTGTATATACCAAAAAGGAAGAGTATACTATAGATTATAAAAAGGTATCAGAGCAAAAAATTCTTCGATTGGTTTTTAAGAAATCTTACTTCATCCACCTTGACTATAGCTAGTGCCAATAGATCAGACATATAGGAAATGACCTAGAGACTATAAAAAGAGAGACATATAGGAAATGCAAATATACCACCTAGAGACTATAAAAAGTCGACCATGGAAAAAATTGCTCGATCCGTTTCCGAAAAATTCAAGCTCCTCCATTTTGCCCAATACAAAATATAGATTCTACTGTAACTTGGAACGCAGTTTTTTGGGTAAACGAACGCACTTTATCTTTTAATCTTCTTCGAACAGTCGTACGACTATTGTATTCACCGTCAAAATGTTTATTTCAAAGAGTATACCCTCTAGTTTTGTTGTCTAACATATCGACAGACATAATTTTATTTTTTATTAATTTTACAAATAATAATCGATTAAAAAATCGATTATGGGATTCGATTAATCGACCATAAAAATTGAAATAAAAATGGTTGGTCGAAAAATCGAAAATAAAAATAGTTATAAAATATTTTGAAAAAAATGTCTTGTTGTTGTAATGCCTAAAATGTGTAGAGTAGATTGTGGTAATTTCTGATAGAGTAGCAGTATTTATTTCTGATATTAAAAGAAAAGTTCTAAAACATTTTTCGTTTTAAAAATAATTATACACATTTTTTATGTTTCACAGGTTCAAAAATCAATTATTTACACTTATCAATATCAAATATGGTACAAAATCATATCTTCAAAATAGTAAAAAATCTTGTGATACAAATTCAACTTTAATAAATCACAAGAATCTAAAAATATTGGCACAAATGACAAATGAAATCTTTTAGTATCAAAATGAGATTTAAAATGGTACATCATCATTAAAATTTGTAATAGTGTTTGAAAATGGTTAAAAAATCGTGCAATCTTTAATAAAAATAAACCCTTATAATGAAATAGAAACTTTTCAAAGAGAAATTAGCTAAAATCTGACATAAAAATTTAATATTGTTTAAAATATTCGCAAAATTCTCAGTGCTCATGTACTTCTTCAGCGGGAAATTATGATTTTTGGAAAGGTTATGATGTTCGCATTATAAAAGTGTAATTCAATATTTCCACAATCGATTTTCTGTAGATTTTTTTTTCGATATTTTAAAATATACTATTTCATATTTAATATGTTTTGTGTAAATAATTTCTCATATATTTTCAATAATACCAGTAATAATAGTTTATTTAATAAGAGTTCATTTAATGTAATATTTATGGAATCTTGTTTTTAAAATCCTTTTATTATTTGTTTCTTTGTTCCAATAGATTTCCTAAAACTATCCGTATTGATCAGCTTAATAAAGGAAGAATATTAAAAAAAATACAAAATTTATCTTGAGCTCCCTACCAGCGAACTCTTTGTACGGCCAGGCGGGTTTGTTGTTGTTTGACCTTCGGGAATTTTGCGTCTCATTCTCACACTGTCGCGTAACTGTAATTATATTTGTCTCATGCAATCGATTTTAACATTACTTTTTTTACATTGGATTATTGGTAGAGTACCATATAAAACTCTAAGAATTGATATTGGTGGAGACCATTAAACTCGGGGTGCTGAGTTCGGATACTCTAGCTTTCAAGGTATAGAAAAAGTCACCAATCGCCAAAATAATTTAATCAATAAAAAATTGTTTAAATTAGCACCTCTCACTAACATGATTATATCAATTACTAATAACTATAAAAAAAATTAAAAACAGAAAAAATTTTTCCAATTAAAATTGTGCCTTGAGGGGTCACTACGTCGACCATTTGATGTTGTCTAAGGATTGTCCGATATTCAGTATGAGGCTCTCTAGGATGAATTCTCGGCATTAGGATGGATAAACTAGGTTTTAAATTTTTGCAGCTTAATTGCCAGAGGTCCATCAAGTAGATGGAATTAATTAAAAATTTAAGGGCCATTATTAAAACCTACCTATAAAGGTATCAGATAGTTAAAGGTAAGATAAACTAAAGTGAGCAACAAAGTAAGTTTTACTTATTTTTGGTTATTTCAACTTTGTCTTAAATCAAATTTTATAATTTTGAAATTATATGTGACAAAAAATTGAATCAAATTATCGCCTAAAGTGAAGAAAAATTATTTCTGTGAGTAATTAATTTCATCTTGATTTTTTTGTTTGTGAAGCCTGGATAAAAATGCTTTCACTTACAAAATAGACTAAAGATACTTTTAGGCCCTTATTATAACCTTAATATAAGTTATTATATAGTTAAAGATAAGATAAACTACAGTGAGCAATAAAGTAAGCATTATATGCGAGGGCGGATCAATAAGTCCGTGACTTTTCGAACTTCCCTCGTAGTTATATGAAATGCAACACTATTCCCATGAAGTACCACCTGTTAGTAGACTACTGTCAAATTTTGAGCAAGTGTCAAGATGTACACCCTGACTATATGTTTAGCGGAAAGCTACGCCATTTAAACTTTTAAAATTAAAAAAATAAAATAAAGGACAAAACATTGGTCAGACGTTTTGTCCTTTAGCCAAAAATAGTTAATGTATCCGAACATCCTAACTAAAAATTACAAAATGATTCATAATTGTAATAGTTTTGCATAATTAAAAACGACCCTGTTATGAAAACCGTCTTTTTTTATTTTTTTTTTTTAATACGATTTCTTAAATATACATTTTATAAAAAAAAAAATAACTAAAATCTTGACTTCGGCTTTATTTTAATCTTCTAAAGATGAAGAAAATAGTACACAGTACGTGAGTTAAATATTATACGAAGGCGATTAAAACAACAGGAAAAGATTATTATTTTTAAATTCCGTTTTCATGAAGGCTTGTTAGCTACTTCAGATCAAAAAAGAAGCTTTTGGATATTTTTTGCAAAAATTTCAACAAAATTTAAATATCACAATGCTGCAAGCATTGCTGCTAAAACTAAAAATGCTAAAAATCCATTTTCACCAAAAATATGTTGTTTAAATCAATTTTATTTAATAGATTTTTATTCGTCACAAAATCGTCACAAGAACGACACTCGTTATAATACCTTTAATACTCCTCAACTTTTTAATTATAATTTCTTATATCATGAATTTCATGAGACATCACTTATAAAAAATACCTTAGGTCTTAAATTTGGTTCACATTTGGCACTTTTTTCCCCGTTTTTAATTTCAAAAAAAAAAAACGAAAATATATCTTTTGAAGTTTAAGTATGATTTCATTGATTTAAAAGTCATTAGAAAGGCAATTAATTCTTCTTCTATAATATATATATATATATATATATATATATATATATATATATATATATATATATATATATATATATATATATAATAAACTTGATACATTGAAAAAACATTTCAATTAGTTTTTTTTAACGCGAATTTCATTTATTTTAATATTTTTTAGTTTTGGGCTAAAAACATAAACCTTTTTTTAACAATAGTTTTTGGTTTATTTATAAAAAATTTGGAAAATATGTATCCAAATAAAAGCTTTGTTCCAGTAATTCTCAAATTTGCAAGTTTTAGTCAGAATTTACAGGAAAACGTTCCCGTATTAAGAATTTATGTGCATTTTTTTTTTTTTTTTTTTTTTGACTAAAACCTGTAAATTTGACGAGTACTGGAACAGAGCTAAAGTTAGTAAAATTGTAAAATTTTGATTTAATATCTTTTTAAAAAATTTGTGTTAAATTAATTTTATAAAAATACACTTGAAAATTTGGAATTATAGCATATATTTTAGCATACATGTTCATACTTTTAATAAGATAGGTATAGAAGGGTTGTACAAGATTCATTAGATGTATGCACTAGAAATGATCGGTTAAATAGTACAGGAAATATTTACGTTTATAGTAAATTAGATGTTCTATGAGTTCCAAAACTTTTTAGTTTTCCTTAAAAAATTTATTAAGAAAACTTTATAGTTTTCTTTTAGATTATAGAAAACGATTAAGAATCTTTAAATAATTTTTTTATCTTTTGTATAGTTTCCATTATAAATCTTTTTACGCTTTTCTTTAAAAATTTTTTAGTATCCTTTAAACATAGTTTACTTCAAAAGTTTTAAGATTTTTCTTTAACATTTTTTTCGAATAACTTTTTAAAAAACTTAAAAAAGCGTCCCTAATTGATGAAATAATTTTTATTGCAAATTAGAATTTGTAGTTTGTTATAAAAAAATATTTTAATTTATATTAAAACAAACTTTCTTTACAAAATTTTAATAATACAATTTTTTTATTAAAAGAAGGTAATGTTGCTTTTTGTCCAATTTTTTGATCACTAGTAAAGACTACAAAACAACTATAAAATTAATAAAAATGACCAGAAAATTTTTTTGTTATTAAGTCTAGAATTAGAAATAAATATATATGTATCTTTGGATTTGTTTCAAATTCTTACTTTTTTAAAATGTGGCAGGGGATGTTCATATATATATATATATATATATATATTTGCTTTGATAAGACTAATTACTTAAAAAAATAAATGCTTATTTTCTTAGAATAAAAAAACTTAATAATGTTCGAATATAAAACGCATCCAAATGAAAATATAAAAGTGAATAGAATTTCATTTTCGAAATTCGGTTTTAAACATGTTTACTACATATTTCTTCGGCTTTTTCGTTATCACCAGCTATTTTACAGATCTCTGCTAAGAGATTTTTCAATATAGCTGCTTGACGTCCTTGGGAACCATCCAAGGTAATGGTGGGTATAAATGTAATGCTGGGTCTTAGGGCATGGGTAACATCTCCGTTCAATTTCAACAGCTCACTGCCAGTGGAACTGTCAAAACATTTTTGTATGAGATCAATATTTTCAATATTGTGCTGTTTGGCACACTGTTTTTTTTTAGAGATAAAATAAAAATTAAACAAACGCAAGTAATAAAAATATGATTATAAAATGGAAATATTCATATATATATATATATATTATGTTTACCTTGTGAAAAGCTTCTTTGGGCGAACGATTATCACGTATCATACAGGACACAACTTCCAGACGCGCCAGCGCATCTTGTACAACTTCTATGACACAAGCATGATAGGTATTTGCTTCACACTCCAAAGATCCATGTTGGCAATCAAAACGATAACTACCATTAGCATTGGTAAAAGTTGTAGCCTTACCGTAGGGTATTAGTTGAACATTCATTAACACACCTGCCTCTCTATAGGCGGGCAATAATTGCTTTATTATAAAATGCTTACTGTCTGGACATAATGCTTCGTAGAACACAGCTACGATAACAGGAGCCCCGGGTGCTCTTCTATAGCTTTGCGTTTCCTAATTGTGTTAACAAACGAAATGAAAGAAAAAACGCAGATTTTATTTTGTAATTAATCACTTTTGTTTAATCAGTGATTTATGATTTTAATACAAAAATCTACGTGGCTTATTTTGTGTTGTTTATTTTGTACCACCTGTGCCTGTGGATACTGCATACTTACGGCCAATAGTGTACCATTGTACAGCAAGAAGCGTATTAGCAGAAATGTCAGTACAATAACAATCAATAAGAGGAGAATGCGTTTACGTGTTGCCGAGACCATTTGTATTAGTTTGTGTGTTTATATTTATAGTTTATTTAATTATAATTGTTTTTGTTGTTTAAAATAAACTTTCATCTTTTTCTTTTTTACTCTTGTGTAAAATGGTTTTACTACTGTAGCAACAACAACAACACCACGATCAGATATCAGTGCCGAACAATTTTAACGGCGGCAGTGGCTTTTGTAAAAATTGTCGGCGTCGGCTCAAAATCGGCTGTTAGACGACCGAAAAGTAACCATAAAACTCTTTATTTCTTGTTTTCAAATCTTATAGAGCAACGGTTCCCAAATGTAGTTTCACTTCCTCTTAGGTGTATGAGGGTGATGAGTTTCGAAGTTACGAATAATTTTTTACTAAAAATTAAATTTTTTACTAAAAATTCATATTTTTATTAAAAATTAAGGAACAAATCAAGATTACCAGCACAGTTGGAATTAAAATGTATTTTTTTTAATGTTAATAAAGGTTTTTTGTGTAGCCGGCCTTCGGCCGGGCTAAAGAACTTTCTCCTCTATGTATGTCGAACACCGGCTTCGCTGAATAAACTTTTTTTGGAAATCAAAAATTTTTGTAAGTACCGGTATTCTTTTTAAATAATTTTTAATTTTTATTTAATTTTTCACAAAATTGAAAAAATGATAAAGAAATAAGACTTATTATATATTTTTATTAACAAATATATTAATAGTAAAAGTCAATTAATTTTTCTAAATATTAATTTTTGAAATGTTCTCTAAATAATTTTATGTATAGGAGAGTATCGTTATATCGATATATTTTTGAGATAACGGTACTTTTGTAAAAAAGTCAAAATAAAAAATAATAAAGTATCATATTGTCTCTACATGGGTTAATGATTTAGCACATTTTATATATCAATCGAAAGGCCTCTACAAGACGTTTCCTATGATGCTCATATTGTTCATATTCATTACAGGGGGAAGGAGAAAATTGCATTTGTATATTATAACTTGAAGTACCCATAACTCGTAAACTAACAGCGAGCGGGCAAAATTTTGTACATTGCTTTAATCACAAATAAAAATGCTACTGAATCATTATCAAAATTATTTAAAAATCAAGTGTGCTGGTAATCTTGATTTATGCCAAAATTAAATTTTTTACTAAAAATTAAATTTTTCACTAAAAATTAAATTTTTCACTAAAAATTAGATTTTTTCACCAAAAATTGTTGTATCGTTTATGTCATATAAATTTTTAAAATAATTTGTTTTTGCTTAAAAATTACGATTTCTTTGAAAAAAGCAATATACTACCCTAACCACTAAAAGTTCGTACATCCACACAAAATATTCATATTTGAAATTTGAAAAACTGTATTTCTTGCAAACCATATCGATTTTAACAATTGATCACTTGATAGATAATTTGATAGATAATTTCTCATAAATCATTACCGGAACTATCGATTTTTAAATGATTTTGATACTGTTTTAATAGTCTTTTTACTTATGATTGTTGTAATATAAAAATTTTGTCCGCTCGTTCTTAGTTAACGAGTTATAAGTCTTTAAAAATTCGATATATTTTTCTGAATATCTTTATTACTGCATGTGCGATGTAAATTTAAAAGATCTTAAAAGGTCTCTTTACATAGTGTCTACATTATACAATTTTTTATCAAGACAAACGTCAAACTTAACGCGAATTTCTGGAAGGTGGCAACAGTTGCACAAAAACAACAATATGGCGTATTCATTATTGTTTTTTATATATGCAGTTTGACAACTGTAGCAGCCAAAATAGTAATCAGCGGTTTAATTAAGTTTACCTTGTATATATTCGTACTGATTTTGACGTTTGTTTTGATAAAAATTTGCCTAATGTAGACACTAGGTTAATGATATATATTAACTCCTGGAAGTAAAATTGACATTTTGTGTCGATCATCTGGCATCTCTGCCTCAAGATAAAAACACGTGTTAATTTTTGCTAGAAAAAATTAATTGAATTTTTAAATTAAAATGTGTAAAAAACTACTTAAATTTGCTTTAACTTTCTTTTATTTGGCAAGAAGAAAGCATTGGGGCAATAGCCCTAAATTCAAGGTACCAAAACCTATAGACGGTCCCAGCACTAGTGCCAACATGTTTCAGCTTCTGTCTGAAGACGAAGAAGCAGTTGCTTTCAAAGAAAAGATTCCACCAATAATTGTAGACTCTATCCACAGTTTTTCAACTGTGATCAGATTAATTGGGGATAAATGTACTTATAAACAAATGTCTATTGGTACGAAAATTGTATTAAATTCGTTATCGCTATATAATAAAGCTTTGAGCGTTCTCAAAGACAAAAAATTCCAGTATTATACGCATGAGTTAAAGGATGCAAAAACTTTTAAATTGGTTTTATTTGGAATGCCACAACTGGACACAAAGATAATTGGCGAAGAATTTGTTAGCTCGCTCAACATAAACCCGGTAAGCATTAAGGAACTAGCAATAAAGAGATCCAATGTAGATGACACACTCTATCTCATTGAGTTTGATCGTCAACATGTTTCAAAAAGAGAGGTTATGAAAATAATATATTTTTGTGCGTTGGGGAAAACCTCTAAAGGGCCATAAAGGACCCACACAATGCTCCAAGTGCGCTATGTATGGACATGGTGCTAAAAATTTTAACCGTATCCTGGTGTGTTCAGCCTGCACTGGAAACCATGATTATGCAGTTTGTTCATTCAATAAAGGCAAAAGTGATGGTAGTATAATTTATAAGTGCTACAACTGCATAAAGAACTTAAGAAACGTTAACCATAGAGCTAATGACCCAAATTGCCCAAGTCGTCAAGAATATTTAAAAATGCGTCATCGAATAACATCTAAAACTAAGGCGACCAGCAGAAGAACTAACATATCATATTTTAAAGAAGATGATCATGATTTTCCTCAATTGCCAAGAACCCCATAATAATACACGCAATACCCGCGATTTTGGTAATTTGTATTCTGAGGTAGCTAAATTTAAGAGCTACGATAATAATAATAATGATGACATTTCCAATGAAAGACTTCTGGAAATATTTTTTGATGCTGTCGATGCTTTGCAAAGATGTCAAAATAAGTACGACAAACTACGAGTTTTAGGTATGATGCTTAAACATGCCATATAATTCAACCGGTCGACACAATGTTCATGCTATGCATTGGAATGCCCAAGGCATAACAACTAAGTCAGCGGCTGCTCAGCTGGAATACGTTTTACACAAAAGGAAAATCGACATTCTCCTTTTAAATGGGATTTTTTGAAACCGTACTACAAATTTTAACTTGGTGGTTATAAAATTTATAGAGAGGATCGATCTACTCATGGCGGAGGAGTTCTAATTGCAATTAAAGGTAATATTAAGATTACGTTTTTACCAAAAATAAAAACAAGTACTGCTGAGTGTATTTCAGTACAAGTTATGATTAATAGAAGGTCAGTTATATTCACTTCAGCGTATGATTCAGTTCATACTACCAATTTTAAAGCTGATTTGGATAAATTAATTTTATTTTCAGACGACTATTTTATTTTCGGTGATCTGAACTCCCAACATACATATTGGAATTGTATGTCAAATAATTCGGCTGGTAATGATCTCTACAGAAAATCCAATTACTACATTTATTACTCAAATGAATACACTCGCTTTGGACAAAATATCAACCCCGTTCAACCGTCTATAGTAGACATTCTTTTATCTAACTCGTGTCTCCATTTTTCAAACGTTGAGACACATCCAAATCTTTTACAGTCGGACCATGTACCTATATCTTGCGTTCTTTCTGGACAAGTTCAGTACATAACATATTCAGTTCCCTTGTAATATCGCGCAGACTAGTCAGCAATCAGAAACTAGATGGAAAATGAAATTAAGTGTCGGAACATTGACCAACCTGTTACTAATTCAGGTAACCTAGATTTTTATTTTAACAAACTAATATCTATTGTTAAATAAGCGTTTAACAAAATATCTATCGGTCATAAAAATTCTTGTCAACGAGAAATCTCTGATATTATTAAAATGTTAATTAGTCAGAGAAATAAATAGAAATATAAATTTCAAAGATGTAGCGATTATAATTATAAAAATCAATTGAAAAATATTTTGAAGCTATTAAATAAACTTATTGATTTCCACCTTAATAAAGACCAAAATTTATTTCAAATTTGCCCTCGGGCTCTAAAAAGTTTTGGAAAGTAAAAAAATCACTTAAAGGAAACAAAATGTCTTTTACTGATCTTCATGTAAACGGTGAAGTTTTAAAAACTGGCAATGAAAAAGCTAATTCAATAGCAGACCTATTTGGTGATTCACACACCATTACTTTAAATATTTATTCACCTATGGACTCGGCCGTCTCAAGATTCATTCATGATCTTAACGACACAATTCTTGACAGATCTAATGTAGAGCTTACGAATTTAGATGAAGTTAAATCATTTGTACTTTTATTGAAAAATAATAAAGCCCCCGGTTTAGATGGCATTAATAGCATTATCCTTAAAAAGATGCCCGATTGCTTTTTTGAAACTCTATGTAAACTTTTCAACTCATGTTTAACAGAATGCTATTTTCCAAGTATTTTTAAGAAGGCAAAAGTTAACCCAATTCCTAGGTCAGGAAAGGATCCTAAATTACCGTCTAGCTATGGACCAATCAGCATTCTAAGCCTATTGGATAAAGTATTTGAAAAAATAATTAATATGAGAATTTTAGGCTTTTTCAACCAAAATAATATTATTAACCCTCAACAGTTTGGATGGTAAATTAATATCAGGATTCCACATAAGATTATGAAGACAAAATAAGAGAAATTGTTTCTGGACCGATTCAATTTTCTTTATATGAACTTCGTATTGAGGATCCCAGATCACGGAAGAATATTCCAGGATTGGTCTTACGAGAGATATGAATAATTGCTTGTAAACGTAAGGATCATTAAACTCTCTTCCACAACGCTTGAGGAAACCTTTTGCCTTATTAACAATTTGTGAAACGTGGGAATTAAAGGATACTTTACAATCAAGCACCACAATCAGGTCAAGAAATTCTTCGACTAGATCAAGTTGATATTCATTTATTGTGTATCTACAGAGTACTGGACTTCTTCTGTAGAACATCAGATCCATTAGATTCATCATACACCAATCATAAAGATTGCCAAGATCTGATTGGAGAAAAGAACATTGATAGGAATAGTTAAAGCTTTGGAACAGCTTTACATCATAAGCATACATTAATATAATATAGAATTCTTAATACAAGTTCGTAAATCATTTGTAAATATTAGCAATAATGAGGGGCCGAGATGACTACCTTGCGGAACACCGGATAAAACAGGAATGGTTTTCTATATACATTCTCTAAATAATACACATTGGCATCTATTTTTAAGATATGTAGAAATCCATTTAAGGAAAACATTAGAAAATTCGAATTTATCCAATGTGAACAATAGGAGATCGTGATTTACTTTATCGAAAGCTTTACTGAAATCTGTGTATATTTTGTCTGTCTGTAAACCGGAATCAAATGCAGTTATAACTGAGGTTGTGAACTCCAAAAGGTTAGTAGTAGTGGAACATCCTTTTCTAAATCCATGCTGAAATGGCGAAAGATAACAAACAATTTGATACGAAAGGATTTCAGTAACTATCTTTTCGAAAAGTTTTGGAATAACACTTAATTTAGCAATATAATTGGAAATGTTGGATCTGCTTCCAGATTTAAACAAAGGTATAATATAAGATTTCCTCCAAACTTCAGGAAAATAACCATTAAATATTGATATGTTGAATAAGTAGATTATTGGAGATGTAAGAGAATGTAAACATTTAATAAGAACACAGCTTGGAACACCGTCAGGTTCACATTTATCAGAATATTTTAGATTCTTTACAGCTCTCAGTACTAACGATTTATCTAATGTTGGACAATTTATTAAGGTCGCAGCAGGAATTGGATATGGATGATTTGAAAGCTGATGTAATTCTTTATCAGAATAGGCGGATGAAAAGAAAGCAGCAAACATATCGCAAATATCTGCATCGTTTGAGGATTCTTTATCTCCAAATTTCATCATGGATGGGTATCCAGAGACTCGACGCTTAGAAGTTACAAACTGGTAGAAATATTTTGGATTATTTTTAAAGTTTCCTTTCATCTTAAAAAGATAATTATAGTAACATTGGATATTTTCTAAATCGTAAATTAATCTTGATATGGAGGATCTCATATAATCAATGGATAAACCGGACTTTTTATATTTTCTATAATGTTCGTTTTTCAAAATTTTCAAGCCATTGAGCTGTTTTATATTCCAAGGCAGTCCATGTGCAATTTCTTTTCTTGTCATTGGTATTGATTTCTTAAAAAATTTAAATAAGCCATCATAGAATTGATTCAAAATGATGTCAATATTACGAGGGCATACTTTTGTAAGGAATATATTCAAACCAATTTTCGGAACAAATTAGGTGATTTAATTTGGAATAATCCGTTTTGCTAAAATCAAAAACCATCTCATCACTTACATTGGATTGTAATGATAGCTTTGTTTCGACGTATACGCTTATTTCAAGAGTGGGGTGATTAATGCGAACAATATTAAATTCTTCAGGTTGATCAACAAATACAAGATCAAGTAATTTGCCAAGCTTGTTTACTACTATATTATTTATTTGGAATAGTCCTAAATCAGCAGATGTTACCGATCTTATTGATGAATCAGAAGTTTCACACCATTTAATTTTTGGAATATTAAAGTCACCAAGAACAATTATGAAATCACCAAGTTTGGATTGATTAGCTAAAAATTTGATCGCATATGCATAAATTTGAATGTTATAAAAAATGTTCTAAATTTGGCTTTAACACATACGGCGATAAATTCAATATTTTGATCATTGTTAAGAATTATTTTTTCCGAAGGAAAAAGAGTTGAGACAGAAATCAAAACTCCCCCACCTTCTTTACCCACTCTTTCACGTCTATACATTTAAAATTTACTGCAAATTATTTCAGAATTAAGAATTTCTTTATCAGATTTATTTCCGAGCCACGTTTCAGTGAGTACAATGATATTATGCTCAATATCAAAACTCTCTAAATAAAGGGATTTTAACTTTATGTTCACACCTTTAACATTCTGGTACGCGATGGAGAAAGCTGAGGAATTGTAATAATTTTTTGGACAAATTTTTATATTTAACGGATTATTTAATTCAATTGGTTTTTTGGATTTGGATTAGAAACCCTTGAAAAAATTACGTTATTATTATCACGATAAATAAATTGTCGAACAATTGTATTTTTTAGCCAAAAGTGTGGATTAACAAGACAATCAAAAATACTTTCTGGGACAATTATCTTAAATGAAGCTCTATTGCGCGCATTTATCTTGTAAATTTGGACATTATAATAATCTTCGATTCCATGGTTCGTTTTAATATAGAATTCAATATCATTTATTGTTGTATCTAATGAAAAACGGCTAGCAAATATGGTTTTCCTTGGAGCTATAATTTTACAAGTGGGTTGTTGACGACATCTAAATTAGTTGGTATGTTTGACGATGAGGGAGTTAATAAAACAAGCTCTGGAGGCTTACTTGTAGCAGGATTTGGAATCATGGGAAAGTTTGTCGAATTAGATATCGTAGGAGTAACTAAAATCGACTCTGAAGGAGTTACATTATAATTGGAAGCATTTGAAGCATGATGAGGTGAAATAAAATCATTTGAATTAGGAGTTACAACAGGAGCAGGACTACGGGATAGAATCATTAGCAGCAATAACCCCTGTATTTTCAGGAATACAAGGGGGCAGTTTTTTAAAGTTTTGGTTTCGGGGAAGCAGCCAAGCTATCTAAATTTGTGAATTTAGAAAAAAGTTCACCATAATTAGTTAGTTTTCCTTGTAGAGAAGAAAAGTCTTTTTTAATTCCATCGAACTCAGCTTTATAGCTTTAGAAAAAATTGTAAAATTTAATGCCAATTACTTTGCAATTTGGACAAGTCCACTGCAAATTTTTGACATTGTCGGATAATTCATCAGCATCACGAGCTTTGAGGCCACTACATTTTAAGTGATAATTTCCCAAACACTACCAACAGGAAACCATACGTTCTTTTCCGGAAATACTGCAGTTTTTATTCATACATTATTAAGGGCACACACCAATATAAATAATATCTAGGATTAAAACCAATATTATGTAATTGAATGGCAAAACAGCGCATAATTATCAAGGACACTAATTATAATATTGAACATAATAATGGAAAACTTAGTGGTAATATTAAGGAAAATATAAAACAGAGATGTTTTATCTGACAGTTGTTTTATTTAACAAATAGAATTATACCAAATGTATGTCAATGAACATACAAAAACAAATTAATGCAAAAATAAGTATGTATTTTATTATTGTTGTTGTTCAAAACAATAAATAAAACAAATTTAATTAAGACTTAACTGCAAATCCAATACAATGAACTTCAATATTCACTAATTAAGAAAGATATGTGGTGTTTTAAATTGAAAAAGTTTTATAAAATCGCAACACAAGAATTTTACAAGGTTACCAGACGGAAATGAACCTAAAAACATAAAATTAAATATATATAGTCCTAATTGCATGAGAATACAAAAGAGAGGACTTTGTGGTATGTTTTCGTTCTTCTAATGCTACTTTTAAAATTTTTTGTAATATTGAACCTAGAAACATGAAATTAAGGAAACGAATTAAAGATGAATTAAAGATACTATGTCGGTAAGAACTCACAAGGGGGAACTTTGTGGTACATTTTTATTCTTCTAATGGTACTTTTTGAATTTTTTGTGATAATTAAGCAGGAAACATGAAATTAAAGATATGTGACTCTATATGGATAAAAATCCATAATATAAATAATTTTGTACTTTTTGAACCCTCTATGTAAAAATCTGACACTTTATTGGTACTCTGTGAATCTTATAAACCAAAATCATAACGAGGAACTCAGAAAGGGTTGCGAAGTGGTATGGTATCACATTGCTTGAATATTCTTTTTTTTTTTAATATAAACCTAGAGACATAAAATTGGAATCATTAGAACGTGCGATTGAGATGATTTTATTCATTATCTGAAGACACCAATATTATAACTGTTCCCATGGGAGTTAGGAAGCATAGTTTAATTTTTCGGATTTTTTTCACTTTTGGTTTTACATATTGTGTTTTCTCAATAAAATGAAAACTACCGAGTTTATATCTGATCTATGTATGTAGATTTTGTAATTCAGCGCTTTCTGATACTGCACATAATTTCAAGAATTATAATCAAGAAATAGAAGTATGATATTTTCGTCCTTTTTGTTGAGCAATTCTTTAGACTTCTTTCTTGTTTGTATGATGTATGCTTATAAGTAGTTGTTGTTGTTGTTCTTTTTAAGCAAGCTTTGCTTGTGGAACAAATTGTATGTAATTGTGAAAATATTAAAGCATACTATTTCTTTTTATTTGTTGGTAAACTGGTGAAGGGTATAAGAGATTCGGCACAGCCGAATATAGCGCTCTAACTTGTTTTTTTCTTTTTCTTACCAATTTTTTCTTCGTTGTGTTTTGCTTCATTGTTTGTTATTTTATACTTATAAGCTTGTAAGACGTATAATCAAAAAAGAAGTCTCTAAAGAATTGCTCAACAAAAAGGACGAAAATTCTATTCTATTTCTTGATTATGATTCTTGAAATTATGTGCAATATCGGAAAGCGCAGAATTACAAAATCTACCCGTAATAAATGCGGAAAACCTATTTGTAGTGAATACAAAGTAGAGGTTTGCACCTCTTTTTCAAATTTTAAGATTTTAAGTATGATTTTTTGTTTTTTATATTGCAATGAACTTGTTATTTCAAGTTATGTTTGCTTTTCATCTTATGTTTTAAGATTTGATAATTTTTGGTTCCTTTTCTGATGTGATCTCAGGAAAATTATATAAACGGTTTTTCTTATTAAATAAATCGAAATTAATTTTTCATTTCGATTTCTGAGGAATTGGAGAATCAAATAATATTGCTTTATAATTTTAAGTCACTTAGCTTATGAGATAAATTGCTTTAGAAAAAATACTCGTCGAATCGACGATCATTATTTACAACCAAGGTTGGCAACCAATGTGACCATTTCAGCATTTTTGCACGTAAATTTTGTATTTTTTATTCAGATTTAGCCGCAAATTTTTCATTTAGCTTTTCTAATATTATTTAGCATTTTTTAATAATTCATGAAGCATTTTCTAGCATTTTTTTATAAAGAGGAAATTCAAATATTACAACTTAATTTCTATATTAGATGAACTTCAAAAATATTAAATAAATGTTTCCGAAGCTTTGAAACATACATACTATTCTAAATGCATGGTGTCAAGGGCTTTATGTCCCGTTGAAGAAATGATAATGTTAGTATGAAACGGAAGAAGTTTAAGTATTTCAATGATTATTATGATGGGAAACTGTCCGATCAGATCGAAATTAAGTATATGGGACAAGTACACACCGAATCTTTGCGGATATTGAGAGGATGTTAAGAAAACGAAAGTGGTAGAACACGTAATTTGCCACTGCCCACGAATGACTTGATGGTAACAGATAGGAGAGCAAATGTTTTGAAATCCTTCTTATAGCTGCTTATGTCTCTTTTTATTCTAGCATCTAATGCTTCTGCATATGTCTTCTTTTCCTTCTTCTTCTCTTTTATAATCGGTCCTTTTTTATAAGAATTATAAAAATTATGTTTTATGTTTTATTAATTTAGCATTATTTTTAGCATTGTTAAATAATTTTTGAGCGGTTTTTAGCTTTATTTTAAACAAGATTTAGCTGAAAAGTTTGTTCGTATGTGGTCAAACTGTTGGCAACCGATTCAAAAATGTAACGGTAATTGTATTTTGGATTATTTAGGTAAGGTTATTTTAGTGGTAACGGTATTTTCAGTTATTTCGGTAACGGTATTATAGCGTTAACGGTATTTATATCTATTTGGTAACGGGAATGGTTGGTTCAGAAACTGATACACAACCATGAAATATCAAGTGAAGTCAAATATTAAAAAGTCAGTTTGGAATAACCATATCATTCTTACTAGTTTTATTTCAATTTTATTCAAAATAATTAGTTTTTTTTCAAACTGTAATAACGGCGATACGGATTCAGCGGTGACGACAATTTGTTCTATTTCGCTAACGATATTTTCGCGTTATCGGTATTTTGGGTTATTTCCGTATCGGTATTTTAGTGGTAACTATATTTTGAGCTATTTCGGAAAAGATATTTTAACGGTAGGGGTAACGGTAGACGCGTTGAATAACTGGCAAAAAACTTAAGTCTTATCAAAGACCTAACTCATGCAACAACACATGTTATAAAATATATTTCGTTGCTAAAAAAGAAATAAAATCAAATAAAATAAAATAATCAAAAAAATATATATTTCGTGTTTCTTTCTTACGTACTAGCTTTTATAAAATATTTTCATTTTTAAAAAATAATACTAATTTCAAAGAAAAAATGCTAAATAAAAAAAAATTCAACAAAAAACAATGATAAAACTTAAAAAAATCAAATAATACATAAAACTTTAAAGAAACTACCCATTTTCACAAAAATTGCGATATTTAAAAAACGAACATTCAAAAAAGTACTAATTTTCAAAACTGTATGACACTCTTACTAAATTTAAATTATAAATATTTCCTACACTGTTTATCGGAATTAGATAATTAATATTTCTTAATTACTTTGAGAGCTTTTGAATAGTTATTTAAAAAAGTTATGTCTTTTTTTTAAGGTTCCATTATGTATTTTTGTTTTTATTTTTTAATTCAATAAATTTTTTTTAATAGACGGCCGTAAGTGTTCAACTCTGTTGTAGGTCCGAAAGCTTGGCTAACTAACATTTCTTTCCTTTTTGATAAATTATTGGTCATTACTTTTGTATATGATTTTTTGCACCCTATTATTAATAATGAAAAAATTTAAAAAATCTAAAGTGAATCAGACATTCAATTTTTAACCTAATCTTAATAAATAAATAACCTTAATAAAAAATCTTAGTGAAGTATATATATTCGACATATTTGACAATATGTATATTAACTGCCTGTTTTTATAACACGAGCACAAAAACGACTCGTCTAAGTTACATTTAAAACAAAAACAAATTTTGAAATTTTGTTTTTGTTTTAAATGTAAGTTAGACGAGTCGTTTTTGCGCTCGTGTTATAAAAACAGGCAGTAAGAGCCAACTTTTTTTATTAACATTTTGCTGTGACTTTAACATCACAACATCTTCCCTCACTGAACATACTTCACCATTATTTTGACATTTCTCGTTAACACATGTGAAATGTGCTTGTTGGTGGAATTTTAATATAGAATTAAATAAAGATCTACTTTTTTTTTTGTTAATTAACTAAAAAAGAAAAACGATGGCCAAAAGACTGCAGGAGTATGTTAAATACACCATCAAGGAGTTGGATCAATATTCAAAAACAGAAGGCTCTTGTGTGAGTAAAATAAACACCAATTTACATTTGTGTTTGGGACCTTTCTGTCTGGCCGATTTTAAACATATTCTAATGGCCCATTTAGTAAGAAGTAAAGTGGGATTCTATGATATACACTTAGATGGTATAGTATTGGATGTTAAGAACATTAAGGTGTTGGGTAACACAGGAGCTATGCGTGCTGATGATGCTCGTATACATGTCAACATCAATGCTGATGTTTATATTTTTAAGCCCGAAGAAGGAGCTGAGCTCACAGGAGTGGTCAAACACATAGGTCCCAATCAAGTTGGTGTTATATTGTATCGTGTATTTAATGCAAATTTAAGAGTTAGCCACAAGGTGGATAAGGAGGAAGTTCATATGGATCAGGAGGTTAAATTTCGTATTCGCAAGTATAATATACAAAATGTATTCCCCTACATAGATGGTGAACTATTGACACCTGGAGCTCAAAAGGCATCCAAAGGGGTAAACAATATTAAATTGTTAAAAAAGAATAACATTTTCATTAAACTTTCTTTTACAGAAAAAGACTGTATTCAAACAGGAAGATAATGGTGATTCGGGTATCGAGGAAAAAGATGGCGCTCAAGAACTCGATGATTTGCTCTCTATTATCAAAACTGAAACACTCTCAGAATACGAAGAAGCCTCAGAGTCTAGTAATAAAAAGAAATCTAAAAAATCCAAAAAATCAATAACAAATTCTGAAGAATCATCCTTCACTGAAAATTCAGCAGAATCTACAACAAAAAAATCTTCAAAAAAACTTAAAAGTTCAAATTCTTCAGAAACATCTAACCACATACAAGATAATGAGCTTGTAACCCCAACTTCACCTAATGACTCTTTGCCTTCCACGCCTAAAAAGATCAAAAAAGAAAAGGATGCCAGTTCTACAAAAAGACATAAAAGTAAAACAAGTACCTCGAATGTGGATATAAAAGTTAAGAAAGAAATTGAAGATGATGATCATTGATAACATTTGCGGTATATTGAGATTTTTCTCCTTTATAGACCTTAATATGTTTTTAGCTATTTTGTTTAATAGATTTATATTTTCAATTATATTACCAATTAAGAAGATTTTAAGATCGCTTTAATGTAAAAAAAATATATATATATTTTTCTACAATTTCAATGTACTACAAATATTGTTAGCATTTTACAGTGTTTAATATAAGAGATTTTAATATTAAGATAAAAAAAGGAACTACATTTGCCTTGGTAATAAAGTACTGAAGTTAAATTTTTATTCAAAAATAGCTGAATGCCCCTGCATTGAATGGAATCTAGAAGATTTCCCATAACACTTCTATTAAAACTTCTAGTTTTATTGAAAAAATAAAGAACAATTTTCAGTGCGAAAAGCTGCAATATTTTCGCCATTTTCGTCAATATACAATTAGTTTATATCCTATAGTTCTTTCCACCTTAAAATTCATCTATTTTTAAAATTTCATTAATATTTCAGCGGTTTAGGCGTGATTGTGTTACAAAAAAACACTTTATTTTATAATATTAATATGGATGTTTGTTTAATTTATATTTGCAACCGAAGTATGTTCATATACTCATCATCAAAAAAGTTAGTCATTTCGTATGTAACATGTTGAAATAATAATCTAAGATCCGATAAATTATATAAATTCTGAGACTTCGTGAAAATCTAAGATGATGTAGATATGGGTCAAATATCTGTTTTTATTTTTGGGTATTCAAAATTGGCAACATTAGTTCATAAAAAAATTATGGGTCAAATACTAGAAAAACCAGATGTGGTCGTAACTCCATGGATTCGTAAACCTTTAACGTCCACCTCCCATATAAGAAAATTTTCAATTAGGGTGCACAAAAATTTGCTAATGGTCAGTATATAGATTCGTCCAAGCGGAATATAACATTCTTATTTGTTTTTTTTTTGCAATTGAAAAAATTAGTAATCGCACTACAGAATTAATATTTGTGGTAACTTAAAAGGACCAGAAATTGATTCCATCAATACAAAAGTGAGAGATAAGAACAAATGACATAATGAAAAATGTTCACCTTTCGAACCAAAAATGTAGTCCACAGCCTTTTACTTTATATTTTAGCCTAGTATATAATTTAATCTGTAGTATATAGTATATTCTATAGTCTAGTCCAAGTCGAATTCAAACAGGTGACATCACTTAATATGTAAATTATTTTTTTAATACTTGGAACTGTCAAATTCCATATAAGTACAATTCTTGCTTACCCGCTGAAGTGTTTAACTCCATGCATAAAAAAATTTACGACTTCGCCGTGTCGTTGGTTTTGTAGAACTATTGTCACCTGTTTCATTTCTCCATGGTCTATTCCGTAGTCTATAGTATATTCTACAGTCTAGTCTTTAGTTTATTTTGTAGTCTAATCTATAGTCTAGACTGAAGTCTAATCTATAGTATAGTCTGTAGTTTAGTTTATAGTATAGCCTGAAGCATGGCAAAATGAAACAGGTAGCAGCAGTTCTATAAAAACAGCAATACGGCGAATTCGTTAATTTTTTATACATACATATATTAAGTGAGGACACATGCTTGAATTCGTCTTATTCTGAAGTCTAGTCTATAGTTTAATCTGTAGTCTGGTCTATAATCTAGTCTATAGTTCAGTCTGAAGTCTAGTCTGTAGTCAATATTTGTAGTGTAGTGTAGATTATAGTCTATATTCTAGTCTATACGCTAAACTATAGACTAATTTATAATCAAATCTGTAGTGTATTCTTAATTCTAGTTTCTGGTTGGTAGCCATTATAATTTAAAATACTTTACTTTCCTTGTTTATATCATTTAATTTTTATTTTATATTAAATTTTTTTTTATTAATTTTTTATTTTTTGTCACATATCAAATAAAAATTCACACAGATAAAGACATTTTACAATTTGCAATTCATTATTTCATATTTGATTTATTTTTTATTATTTTAGTTTTAATTATTTTTATTATAATTTTGATTTAGTTACTTAATTAAATAAAACAAAGACTATGTATTTAACAGAAAAAACCAAAAAATATATTATAAACATAATAAAATTAAATTACATTTTAGACATAAAATTTATATGTTTGTATAGTTTACTGAATAATTATTATATTTATTTACGCTAAATATTAATTAATTTCAATAATACATTTTATTTTAGCTTTTTTCAAGTTTATTTAAAAAAATTATAAAAAGATTAACAGTTTTATTGAAAAAGGATAGTTAAAGTTTGAAATATTCCTAAGTTGACTTAATAAAAGTAATTAATGTATGGTTAGATTAAAGCCGTTCTTGTGTATTTTTGAATAAAATTGTTAATCTTTTTATTAATTATTATTTTAAATATTTTATAAATTTTTCTGTATATTTTTTTAATAATTTTTAGTTTATTTTATAATGACATATCTGTATATTATTTAAATAACATTTACATAAATACATACTTATGTATATAATAGAAAAAAAAAACATACATAGTACATGTACATAATATACAGAAAATACAATGCAATATTTGTTTTAATAAAATCTAGAAGTTAATTTTTAATATTAAAATTTAACAAAAGGTACACAACATTGAACTATATAGTTTGATTTCTTTTTTATAATGTATTTTAAGATTTAAGATTGTTATAAATAAAATAAAATTTTAAAATAAGGAGAGAAATGAGGAATTTAAGAAATCTTTAAAGGGGAAAATATTAAAAAAAAAAAAAAAAAAAAAAAAAAATAAAATAACTAAAAATTAAAGGTTTTAAAAAAATCAATCCATTTTATTCCTTTAAATACTTTTTTAAAATTCTCCCTATTTTAAACTTTTTATTTTAAGAGTTTATTGTAATTTTAGTTTTAGTTTTTAACATAATATAAAAACATTTGGAAATTATTAAATATTTAGAGCTTAGTTTTTTCATTTTTTTATGATAAAAGTTAAGTTACAATTTGAAAAATAATTTTATCTGAAAGTAATTAGTTTAACTTTTAGTTAATTTTTTTATAATTCTATTTTCATTAGTTAGTTTAAGTCTCTTTTGCTTAACTAATATAAATATTTATATATTTAAATATTTCATTTAATATTTAATAACAACTAAGTTTATTTAAGGGGAAATTAGTAACATTTATACATTTACAATTTAAAATATAATTAGATTTAGTTACATAATATTTACTTAATTAAAGCTTTGTTAAAAGCATAAAAAAATGAAGAAAATAATTGTGTTTAGTACAAATATAAGTTAAAAGCTTTTGGTTTGAGTAAAAAAATTGTTAAATTTTTAAATATGTAATTAAAACGCTTTGAAATTGTTGTGTTAAAAAGTTTAAAATATTCTTAAAAGATCGTTGATAAAAGAAAATCGTTTAAGAACAATTTTTAACGAAATTTTAATCAATACCAAAAATATTTTCTCAAAGATATACAACGTTTTATTTTAGACTATCTCCGTGTAAATGTAATGCTGCAAGAATAAAAATTATTTCTTTTTATTATAGAAGAAAACTTTTAACAAGATGCATTCAGAAACCATAGGTGTTTTATATTACATCGGAACTAGATTACAGCCCATCTACACGTAATAGAATATGTAAGATTTTTCTGTCAGAGATTGTCAAAGTCGCTCTCTGAGAGATTTATCTCACGTATAGATTCAAATGTTAGTATTATAAGAAGTATTATGACACTGTTGTGATGAGATTTCTTTACAGTCCATCTACACCTAACAGAATATGTAAGATTTTTCTGTCATAGAGTGTCATATTCGCTCTCTGAGGGATTTATCCCACGAGTAGATTCAAATATTAGTATTATGAGACTGTTGTGATGAGATTTCTCTACACAATTATCTTATAAGATAAACTATCGTATTTTTTTGATATACAAAAGTTTGTTTGTGTGTGTGCATGTGTATTTTGAAAATTACTAAAAAAAACAATGGTTTTGTAAAATTGTTTCCCTTTAATGATTGTTTTACATTAAAAAAATATTTTTATAAAAATTGTTCTAAAAAGTGCGAATTTCTTAAAAAAAGGACATGTTTACTCTGTGACTGATTGAAAATAGTGATATCTTATAGGATTTATTAGAATACGCGTACTTCTTATTTCAAATTAAACATGATATAAACAATGAAATTCGGTGTAAAGAAGTTTTGTGTAAGTATGAATCCAAATTTCAAAAAGACTGATCTTATTGATCATAGCTCCCATATAAAACCTTCTTCCGAAAATCACTTTAACGTGCATAAATCACATACATATGTTAGTATCAAGTTTATATTCGGCGCAAATAAGTTTTATATAAGTAGAAATCACAGTGATGAATTTTATGAGGATCGCTTCATAATTTACCATAGCTCACGTGTAAGCCCACTTTCGAGAGTCACCCTAAAGTGCATAAATATATATATAATTGTTAGTATTACCGTAATATTTTGTATTCGTATATTTTATTTTACACTTAGTAAAAGTATCGGTCCACAATTGTCCACATGTCTAATGTAAGATCCCTCTACGAAGTTTTATGGACATACACAATGGTATGTCATATGGTCTGGTTGACCGACTATATCTTTCTTGTTTTTTGTAGTTTTCCTGGTGCAATTATCCGACGCTTTTCTTCATATATAACTTCACATAATTTAAATCCATAAGAAGTTATAATTGCAATCGAAAAAATTAATGTTTGGTCAAAGTTTTTCCTTGTGTTAATCATTGGGCCATTTTGAAGTTTAGGATTTATTTTAATATTTGGTTGATTATTTATAAATATTCTTATTCCACCGTAACTACAAAAAAAAAAAAAAAAAAAACGCGTATAATGGTGAAAAGTATTCAACGCTTTTTTGTAGCTTTTGTGTGTGTGTGAGGTTTGCACTTGATTTCTCTTTGAAATGAAAAAAAAAAAACAATTTGTTAACAAAAACCAGCGGCGGCAAATGTTACGTCGGTAGATTGTTATTGAAAAATTTGGGGGCGGATCAAAATCGCTTATGTTTACTTTAATGCAAATTACTACAATCACAAAACAAATAAAATCTAAAGTTAAAATATTAAGGTTTTATTAAATTTACTAATACATTTATAAGAAGAATCATTGGGTACCCAATATATTGCCAAGCCAATGATGTTCTTCTCAAAAAAAAAAAAAAAAGAACATGTCGTTTTTTGCCTTGTTTTATTTGTTGTAGAGTTGCCCGCACCTTATTTTTCTTTTCTTTTAATTTTCGCTCTTGTTTACCAAATTTTGCGATTATCGACCGCACTGATTATTCAGGGCATATCAACAAGATATATCGTAAATATCTATCCCGGTTTCAATATTTGCATTCCGTTGAGGGTCGCACAAACCCCAAAAAAATGTTAAACAAAAAAATTTTAAACATTTTGAGATCAAAGTAAATAACTGTTGGAAGTTTGCACGGCTACGAATAGGGACTTTAATTTATCATTAAATTTCATTTAGTTTATATGCATTAAATGAGATCAAAATACATAAATACGCGATCAAAAAATTAAGAAGAATCGAAAAAATTTAGATAATTTCTATCACTTTTTCTAATTTTTTTTTAATTTTGAACAACAATCACAATTATATATATAGTTAGTAAACCCCATGATTATAAAATTTTCCAATTTTTTAGTTTTAAGTCTTATGAGTTCAAATCTCCAAAAATTATTAAGAATTAAAAGAATCAAAATTGTTTGTATATTTCAAACATTCGAAATAAAAATTCATATTCTTTTCGTTATAAAATTAAATTCCTTTTATATAACAATAAAATAAGTAAGAAAGTATAAACCCTTATATTCATTGCACTCTTGAAAATAGGTAAATTTTTCAATAAGGTCTTAATTAAATGTGTCTGAAAGATTAAGATAAAACTTTTTTTTAAAGACCAACAAATTTTTTCATAAGAAGTTTTAGTGAAAATCTTTTAATTTTCAAATTTTATTTTAGCAATATTCATAACTAAATTCCAAATAAGCATCACCTTCTTTTAGTACAATTAAATCCTAAATGGAATTTCTAATTGTTAAACAATTCTAGAAACAATTTATTTTGCGGCAAACATTTATAAAAAACTAGCTTACATTGCTGACACTTCCCAAAAACTTAAAAAATTCTTAGCAATTAAACAAAATTATAAGTACCTAATAATAAATTTAGTTTCGGCTTCTTAATTTTAAACAGAAATTTCTTGTATATGTACACGTTTTTTACCTCCTCCTGTTTGGGTGGCCGATGTGGTGCCGGCTTGCCTTAATATGCCACCTCCACCACTCCCACTAGCTCCCGTAGCGGCATTAGTTGCACTATGTTGTTGCTGTTGCTGCAGCTGCTGCTGTTGCAATTGATGTTGTTGCATACTATGAAATGATCTTGGCGGTGGTGGTGGTTCTGGTATATCATCATCTTGTGTTATATCATCATCCATAGTAGCCGAGGCTTTGACAGCATTTTCTATATCCTTAAAAGACATTTGATCTGAAGATTGTACCGAGGCGAAATCATATTGATTCAATTGACCCGCTGATCCCACAAATGAGCCACGTTTACTAAGTAAACCTGATGATGAAGTAGCAGCCAAGGAGGGATCTATTATAAGACCCGTAGTCATAGGATTATAGGTAGCCATTTCCATAGCATTAACTGCAATTAAATGTTCCGTTTGTGATTCCGTGTTAATGGGCACAATATTACTTAGAGCATAAGTAGTATCTAGAGGAGTATGGTGTTTAGTTTTCAATAAATCCAAAGTACTGGTAGAACAAGCAGCCCAATTAGGATCTATCATTTGTGGCGGTGGCAATTCTACTATAAGTTTTTCATCTTTAGTCTGTAAAGATTTTTCATCATAACAGTTGTATTCACCAAACACAACTGTCGTTTTGCCACTAACACCAGCACCACTGCCATTAAAGGAACCAGTCTCACTACCCAAGGCATTCAATTTCAACATGCTAGAATTTTTACTAGTATCATTATCTTGTAATTCCTCTTTAGTTTTAGCATCCCGGGCACGTTTTTCACGCTGATGATAAATGCCAGCAAATATCAGGATGTTGAGTATGAGTAGGAAACAACCCACAGCCACGGTGGCTACTAGAGCAGTAGTATAACTTTGAAATTGTTTACCACTTAAACGTCTTAAGACTTCTAGATTACCTATGAGACCAGTGGAAGCGGTAGCCATTTCCTTTTCACGACTATCCAAAACCAAAGAACGATTATCAGAGGGTGGCACAGTAGTCATTTCGGCCACAAACATGGCACCATCTACACCACATTCTGGAATTAATTAGTATAAAATTTAAAACAATTTCTTAGCAACATTTTTTCAAAAACCTACCGGTAGTTCCGCCATTGGGTTTTTGTGTGGTATTAGTTTCTTGCGGCGGAGGCGGGGGTGTTGGTCTTCCCTTTGGCAGCAATAAAGTTTCATCGTCATCATCCGGTTTAGTTTGTAGTTGGGCTCTAACAATTCCTTTAATGGTTATTTTAATTTTAATATTTTATATTTTTAATTTTATTTTAATTGAGTTTTACCTTCATATAAATTCAAATTATTTAAATCATCTTGGAACTGATGGTGTCTCATTGACTGGTCATTCATATTGGCATGTCTATGAAGTTGTGGTATAAGATTTAACCACATGGATAGTTTATGACCTCTATAATGACTTTGAATTTCAGCTTTATTACCTAAATGATATATAAAATTTTAAATTTGCTTATAAAAGAATAAAATGACGATTTCCAAATTTACCCAATTCCATATACAATTGATTGACTACATCATAGGCATCCCAAAATGGTAGTTCATCATTGTCCAATTTATTTATATTGTTGTTATTGTTGATACTTAAAAAATAATTCACTTCATTGGAAGCACTGCCACTATGATCATCATTACTACGGGAGTGACGTTTATAATAAGTGCGTTTGGTACGACGTTGATTATAGAGCACAGCCAAGTTCAAAGCCTCCCTAGCGGCGGCAGTTGCAACGTCTACTACAATGGTATTACTTTTAATTGGACCACTGGAGGTTGATGATGTACTAGCATTTACAGTGTTAAATGAAGATCTCTTAACTTTATCATGAGAATCATCGGCAGCTTGATTAGATGAGGATGATACAGATGATGAGGATGTGGCTGATGATGATGAGGAAGAGGTGGGTGAACCACCAATTAGGGAATATGGCGATGGTAGGGGAGATGAAAGTGATGACTGATTAGGATTACTGAAAGGGAAAGAAAAATATAAGAGATATAAAATATTACTTAGGTGTTTGTTAAGTAAATGTAATGTATTTTGCTTAAGTGTTTATTGTTAAGAGAACTTAGAAACAGAGAGTTAAAATATTGTTTAGTTAGAAAGCAAGTTTAGAAAAAAAATAACAATCAAATTCAATTGCTGAATTTCTTTTGAATCATTTAAAGTCTTTAGAATTAAGAATTTCAATAAAAAATATTCTATTCTTTGTTTGAACTTACCCCGTTTTAGCAAAATTTGCCAGATATCTTAACATTAAATGACTGATTTGTTTCTCCTGAGTTGTATAATTATGTGGAAATAGTGGTGATATGGGTAAACCCAACCAAAATGGCACATCTTCTCCACGTACCGAACCAGTTCGCTGAAATAAATAAATAAATAAATAAACAAAAAAATAAATAAATAAACAAACTGATAAATAAATCTATAAAATATATCTATAAGTTCTTATACTATATACCTGAGGATATTCCTCTTCCACGGTACGATGTTTGAAATGTAAGAAATATCCTCTACCTCCTCTTAAACTGTGCATGTAGCCTAATTTAATAAGAGAGGAAGCTGTATGGCCATCACTTAAGAATTGTAAAGTGGCATCACGTGAACTTAAAGGACTACGTATGGCCTTATCCCAATCGGTATATTCATTCTAATAAAATTAAGAAATTATTAGTTTATTTTCTTCTTGACTAAAATAAGAAATACTGACCTTTAGTACCGCAAATATTTCATTTAGATGATAATGAAAATTATTACGCACATATGTTCTTAATATACGATCACGACGTGTTTCATTGAAACCAAATTCTAAATCTTGAGCACTCAAGTCTAAATGTGATTCCACCGATGTAAGACAAAATATAAGATTACGTTTAGGAAAGTTTGCATATTCAATTCCTGATGTACTGTGATTCGAATTGAAATAAAATATATAAAATATTTTTAAAACTTAAAATCTCTATTAACTAATTAACTTACCTAACTATAGCTGAACCCAAAGGCAGTGATAATTTACCAATAGCATTTGTATTGGGTGATATGACAGTGCCATCGATGAATGGCGCAAAGCCTACTAAAAATCTAGTAAAGAAATATGATATGTCAAAACATATGCATACGTTTCCCATTACCATATAACTTACCTTGGATGATCGATTTTAACGGCTAAAAGTTCAGTCAAAGATTTTGTGCGCAAACAAGGAGCTAAATCATAATATAACATATCGCCATGACAACCGGTCTGTTCGGCTACACGTCGTTTAACAAACAAGGGATTCTTTTGTATAGCCCAGGGTGATAAAGCCGAACCGCTTACCATAACAGTATGTTGTACCAGATCTAAGAAATTTGAAAATTAATATATTGTATTCATTTATAGATTTTTATGAAATCTTACCACTCGCTACTGGTGATACCACCAATATATTAGCTAAAGCTGCTCCCGTACCATGACCTAATAATGTTATAGCTTGGGGATCTCCCCCAAAAGCGGGTAGATTTTCTTTAAGCCAATGTAAACCAGCCACCAAATCCATGAGACCAAAATTACCTTGAGCACTTTCTTTACCTCCGGTTTTAAGGAAACCCAAAATACCCAAACGAAAATTGATGGTGACTACAATAACATTACCATGAGCAGCCAATTCTGAACCATCATAAGGATTGCCAGAATTCCATTCATATGATTCACCATGTATAAAGAGTATGGTTGGTAATTTTGTTGAATCATTTGACTCACCGCTGTTGGTTGTAAAACCTGAAAGAAAACACATTTGATGCAATCAGTAAAGATTAAAATTTTTATTATAGCGTTTTATTTTCTGTATAAAGAATATTTTAACCGTGATGTTACTCCTTTTAAATTTAAAACTAATAATAAATTTTATTATTTCTTTTAAAGTTTTTTACACTTATGTATTCTTTTGTGGAAATTTATTTCAAAACTAAACAAAGATTAAAGAAAGTTATAAATATATTTTAGATATTCTCAGAATTTTTACACTTTGTTTAATTTAAATTAATGACATGTTGTTTTCTCTATCAAAAAATCATCATTTCCACAATGCTTGCAGTAATTTTGTATGTAACAAACTGCAATGCACTACGGAATTGAAGATTTCCTGATCTTTAAAGTAAAATTTAAAGCTACTAAATAAATCCTCTTGAAAAAAAATCACAATTAAAAAACTGTACTTACGTCTATGTCTACGATTTTCATAGGGCACATAAATATTCAAATACAAACAATCCTCCGATTGATTACTTAACAGCGGCAATAAACGTCTTAATTGTGCTAAACGTGCTCTTGGTACTTCTAGCAGTGCTTCTGGTCCATTGGGTGGTATGGGTACATTTTGCGGACAAACCGGTGAAAAACGATCAGCATTGCGTACATTTTTCCATGTTGAGGGTGTAATGGGTGGCATAAATCTACAAAGAAAAGTAATTAATGTTATTCTACAGTATCAAAGTGAGTAAAAGGTCATTTTTTATTCTGATCACTTGCAACAAAATTACATTGGAAGTATAATTCCTATTATGAAAAAGATAACTATTAATTTTGTGGTTAACTAGAGTAGATTCCAGCAAAAACTATTTGAATTTTGGTAATGAGTAGTACTTATTTCACACGTTACTTAGTAAATAGTGGTCATTTTAAATACCATTATGTTCAAAAGCTTAATAAATACTTGCTGGTAGTGATATTAATAACCACTTTATTATTTATTTATATCATTATTTTAAATAATAAAATTACCTTTAGAACTACTACTTATGGAATAAGTAAAATAAGTAAAAAAATTTACAATCACACCAGCAGACAATTTTTTTCTTGTTAATGAGAAACTCTCCAAGATCGGCGGAACTATCAATTTTTAATTTTTTTACACTATTTTTGCATAGAAAAATAATGTAAAATTTGTTTTCTGGTTTATGTTAATTTTTGCGTACTTAGGCCCTCTTATATTTTAGTATGCAGTAAGCAAAAAATAGGTACATAATTTTTAACTTTTGTACAGGTACTTCTTTTGACATATTGCAAGCAAAATATAGGTACGTATTTTTCAGTACCCCTAAAGTAGAAAAATAACTACATGAATTTGTGAACAGCTCGATCAGGCAAAAAGTAAGTAGTCTTTATACGGCTCCAATATTACCTGCTAACTTAAAAGGAAAGCAAAGTTTTTGCTAGGGATAGAACAAAAATGATGAAAATTCTGTGATCACTTATATATCCTACCAAAAAAAAAAAAGGATTTATAAAAAATCTAAAAATTAATTTTATAGCTAAACTGGAGCAGATAGAGACAAAACACCTGTGAACACTCATATTTCCTACTAAAAATAGATATTTTATGAAAAACATTAAAAAAATTCGTTCATATTTGCTGTTAGAAAAATGTAAACAAAATATCTTTGCGAATCAAAGAATTTGACATCGATACATATTTTAAAAAACACATTTTCAGAAAGTCTATATCTAATGTATTCTAAAAGAATAAAAGAAAAATACTGATCATAAAGCTAACAAAGTCTGCCTAAAATTATCAAATTTATCTAAAACTTTTTGTTCTCTCTCCTGGATCAGTCCAAATCATTGGTACACCAAAACGAAGTGAACTGCGTTTCCCTTGGATCCACATGTTAAGACCATTGTAGCACGTTTTACAAATTTTGTATGGGACCCACGAAACGCCGCGAATTATTTCGCCATCAAAATAAAGTTTAAAAGCGCGCTCCACTTGCTCAGTGAGTAATGCAGCATTTGTTGAAAAAGCTTCTGGACAATTTGCACTCATTTCGGTTTTATACTTTTATTACTTTTTCGTCACTTTAAAAAAAACGTACTTTACGCGTTCGGAGACACTTGTTGAATGACAAAAATCGATCAGTAAACACCTATAAATACTACGTAAGTTTCAATATTTTACTGAGAGGTACTTATGAATTCGCGCATCTTTTAAGGGTGGCTATAAACTTGATTCGTGTGCGTTTTAAATTTTTCGAAACGTTCTAAAACATGACCATTCATAAATGTGGGTGCAATTTGTGTAAAAAAATCATGCAGGTAGCCAACGGAAAAAACCCAAATAAATAAAAAAGTGCACTTTCCTTTTTTCCTTTTAATTGTCCACGCACATTTATGACCGTTTTTTAGTTTGTTACCGCTACCATAAAAATATAATAACCTTTTGTTTATTACTTTTTTTTTAAATTCTGACAATCATAGAAAAAAGTCATCAATGTTTTTTCCAAGGAATTTTGAGCATATCTCGAGCAAATTTTTGAAATTTATACCTTCACTTAATTGTGAATAAAAGCGAAACGCGTCCATCGATTTTCATGATCTATGTCTCATTTTGTTTAAAGGTTATGTGATTTTACGTGAAAGTAATAGGACTTGACACTTTTTTTTACCGTTTTGGATTTTTTGTGAATTAAAAATAAAAAAATTCAATTTTTTAGGCAAAAAATAGTTTTTTTCTTCATACATTTATTTATAACTGCGAAACTGTTACTTATGTAGCGAAACGTTGTATGAACAGATTAAAGGAATTGTAATTCCTAATTTTTTAAAATTTGTTTCAGCAAAATCGGACTGGTGGTTCTCGAGTTATGTCAAAAAAAAAAAAAGACCACCAAAGGTCACAATTTCCCCTATATGATAGTTACTAACTTCAAATCGATATATCTCGATTCCTAGACGTGACCCAGCGAAACGGCGGGACACGTATAACTTCTTTTTTACCGATATAATTTTCCCCGGTAGTTTGAACCCTTCCCGATCACTGACCCCTACAATTTGTCGCACAGTGTAATAAATCGATTTAAAATATACTACAATCATATATTATTGCTTACAGAATTACAGTAATATTTTTTGTTAGTTTAAAGTTTTGTTTATTAGCGTTTAAACTATAATAAAGCAAAATAATACGAAAGTGATTCGAATTCGTATTGCTTAGAAGAAAAATTTCATTGCCGCCATAATCATATTCGTATTGCGGAAGCTTCCTCCATCGGGAGATATTGTGCGCCAAGATAAGAGGCGATACAATTAAGCAAATAAGAAAAATAGTCAATATTGATAGATAGTCATCTAGGTGAAAAAAACGAAGATACTACCAGATAATCTTCTATAATTTCATAAATTATCACTAAATAAATCTTGAATAATATAATAATATAATACGTGTTTTACATCTTGTAAAGCATATACATAAATCTTAACATCATAAAGCACGAAAACTAAAACGCTCACACAAAATATTAATTTTTTTATTATAAATAAAAGTATTGTATTGATTTCTTTCAAATGATCTCTGTGAGATATCATCAATTTATTGCAGAGGTGATAATCACCTTAGTGAGAAAGGGCAATTTTTTGAGGATAAAAATTATAAAAAAAAATAAAATTTTTTCAAACTGATAAAAATATAATATTATAAAAAATATTGCTTTGATAATTTTTGTCCAAATAATAAAAATAAAAAATTGCGTACATTTCTTCTAAAAAGATATCTTTCAAAAGTTTGTAGGGATATTTGATAATAAGAATTCATTATTCTATACTTCAATGGAATCTTAGTTGTTTATATTGTTTAAATTTAAAAAATTAAATTTAAGCTAAAAAAAACTTAATTTTCCTAAACCCTTTATTATCCTTTCAAAATGAAATATCTCAAAAAGAAGAGCTTTTAATAAGGGTGAATACCACTAAATTCAGTTAAATTGAACGAAAAAATATAACTTAAAATATACTTTTTTGTCATATATGTAGCTCCATTTTAGGTCAACAACTTTTAAAATTTATTGAACTTTATTATATTTTTTAAAAGAATAATTCTAAAATTATAATACAACATTGGCCCTATTAAACTTATAAATTATTTCAAAGAATTAATTTATTCAAAAACGTATTTATTTCATTTTGACCAAAATATCTTTAATATATTTGAAAAATAAATTATCAAGCATTTAATATTGTAAAATATATTTTTTTGATGATAAAATTTCGTAAACTAAGTTGAAACTATTTACAAATTAAAAATACTAAAAATAGTCGATTTCTAGCAAGAAAATTTAATAGTTTTTCTCCACAAATGCCTATTTAATGACATTTTAAAAAATTAGCCAAACAAATCGTCAGCTTGTTTATAAATCGCCAAAAAATTCGCTATGTCGTCTAACGGAAAATTCAGTCGCCAAAATCAATTAAAAATCGCTACATCTGACAGACCATTAATGAAACATCAGGCCCATTAATGAAACATCAGTAACAGAATATCAACAATTTAAATTTGTGAGTAATTATGAATTATTAATATTTAATTATTAATATTTTCTTATTTTTGTTATTACATTTCGTTTGTCAGTCAGTCCGTTTTCCAAATTATTCCTATCCAATAATAAAAACTTTACGATATTCATTGTTCTTGTATGAATTGCTCTCAGAGTTATTATCCTATTCTTTTTCAAACTTTGATCAAAAAAAAAAAATGTTTTTTTGTTTTGTTTACCTTATTTTTTTCTTACTTTCGTTATTAATAAATTTCATTGATAATTATATCCTACCTCACCATAGGTGGTTAAGGTATTATGCGTTTCTGATGATGTTTGTAATGCACATTCAACACCTTAAAGTATACCAACCAACTCAGAATCACTTTTTTAGTCGATCTAATGATGTCCATGTAAACCTTGTGTAATTTTGAAGATAATTCAATGAAATTTGGCAAGTAGGACTCCCATGACACAAGGACGAAGCCTATTGAAATTGGTAATGATCGGTCCATTACTTCACCTAGCCTCTATACAAATGTCCTCCCGGAATAGGGGTTTAACGACCATAAATACCTTAAGTATAGAAATATTTGTATAAGTTTCAATCTTTGTGCCAAATTTCATGAAGATCGATCAATAATTGACTATAGCTTCCATATAAACCTCTTTTCCGAAAATCACTTTAACCTGCATAAATCCCATACGAATATCAGTATGAAGTTAATATTCGACGCAAATAAGTTTTATGTAAGTAGAAAGAATCGACCATAGCTCCAATATAAACCCACTGCCAGAAATCGCCCTAAAGTGCATAGAATCATCCAGATTTTAGTATCAACGCATTATTCTGTATTTGTATATTTTATTTTACACTTAGTCAAATTGGCCACTGGTGTAATATAAGTCCCCTTCTCGAATTTTTATGCTCGTACATAATGGTGCAGGGTATCATAAAGTCATTCTTGACCGATTATATCTTTCTTTCTCGTTTGTTTTTTTTATACCCCACACCACCATAGATGGTTGGGGTATTATGTGTTTGTGCTAATGTTTGTAACGCACAGAAAAAATCATCCAACACCCACCTTAAAGTATACTCAGAATCACTTTTTGCGTCGATCTAACGATGTTTAACCGTCTGTCTGGGTCGCTGTCCATGTAAACCTTGTGCACAAAGTACAGGTCGCAATTATGAAGATTTTCAAGGTTCAAGGAAGATATATATAAGTGTCAATCTTTTTGCCAAATTTCATGAAGACCGATCAATAATTGACCATAGCTCCCATATAAAACCCTCTTCCGAAAGTCAATTTAACGTGCATAAATCACATACACATGTTAGTATCAGTTTTATATTCGACACGAATAAGTTTTATATAAGTAGAAATCACAGTGACGAATTTTATGGGGATCGATTCATAATTTACCATATCTCCCATATAAGCCCACTTTCGAAAGTCATCCTAAAGTGCATAAATTCATATAAATGTTAGTATTACCATTACGGTAATAAATTTTGTATTCGTATATTTTATTTTACACTTAGTAAAAGTATCGGTCCACAATTGTCCACATGTCTAATATAAGACCCCTCCACGAATTTTGATGGATATACACAATGGTGTGGGGTATCATATGGTCGGGCTCGACCGACTATATCTTTCTTACTTGCTTTTTTTCTTGTAAAAATGAATTTTTAAATTGTTTAATTTGTATGGGAAGGATAGCCTAAATAATGGATGGAAGTCATGTAAATATTTTTTAGGGACAGATACATAAAATAAAGGGTTATTATTCGGTCAGAGTTTTTCTAATTGGGAAATATTGTACTCCACATGACATGTCATCTCGTCATGGTTTAATTTATAACGATATTTTTATTTTTTATAAATTATTTTTTATTTTTTATAAATTATGTCGCATATTTTTACTTGCTATAGTTCTATCATATCCATGGCGAATTTTCTGGTGATTTATTTGGCTAATTTAATTTTAAAAACTTTATAAAATAGGTATTTGTTGAGAAGCACAATTACGTATTCTTAGTAGCAAGCGACTATCTTCAGTATTTGACTATCTAACGAAACGAAGGGAGTTATTTATAAATAAATTCAACTTCAGCTTAGATTGGGAAATATAAGGATTTCACTCGAAAATTCTACAATACAAAAACAAGTCAAAACAGTGGAAATATTTTTAGGTGATTTACTTAAAACTGATTGCTTTTAACTCAGTGAAAACATAGTATAACACAAGTCAACAAATTAAAAAAAGTTAAATGGTGGTTCTGTAACATGCCGACACTGGTAATACTAAAAATATGAAAAATTTTTTTCCTACGTGTAGTTTTGTATATAATGTCAATATTTAATAGTAGCTGTCCAATGTACTTTTTTCGGCCCGGCATGAAACCCTAGCGGTAATTTTGTTTAATAAATTCATTTTAATAACATGTCGTCATCGCAAAGAAGTTGTCTTAATGATCCAAACGTGTTTTGTTACATTTGTGGTGACTACACCGTTAAAAAGTTTAGAAAACCTATAACGGATTTTACAAAAAGTGTTTATTTTTCTTATTTTAATTTGGAAATTGAGGTTCCTCAAATGGTTTGTAAAATGTGCTGTGAACATTTAAGACAGTGTATGAATGGTCAAAGACGTCATATGAAATTCGGAGTGCCTATGCAGTGGAAAGAACAAAAAACTCACTTAGATTACTGCTACTTTTGCTGTATTAAATTACTTGCAATTAATCTGAAAAAATTATTTATCCAGTCGTAGAATCAGTCAGAAGACTGATTGAGAAGACCCTTGACAAAATGAGTAGCGATAATGATTTTGAAGAAATACCGTCTACAAACCCCAAACCATTTAAACAAGAAGAATTAAATGATATGGTAAGAGATCTTGAATTACCTAAGGAATCTGCAGAGGTATTGGCTTCTATACTAAAAGAAAGAAACTTGTTGACATCACTAACAAAAGTGACATACTATCGCAAAAGAGAGCAAGATTTACTAAAATTATTTCATTCGGAAGACAATTATGTATTTTATTCTGATGTGCAAGGCCTTATTCTGGCAATGGGTTTTTCCGAATATTAGCCAAATGAATGGCGCCTCTTTATAGATAGCTGCAAACGAAGCCTGAAGTGTGTACTTTTACACAATGGCAATACATATGGTTCAGTTCCAATTGCCCATTCTACAAGACTAAAAGAAGAATACCTTAATATCACTCTTGTGCTAGACAAAAACAAATATAGCGAGCACCACTGGATTATTTGTTGTTGATCTTAAGATGACTAATTTCTTATTAGAACAGCAAAGTGGATTCACCAAATATCCATATTTTTATTGTCTGTTGGACAGATGGGCCAAGCACCTACACTGGGAAAAACGAAATTGACCAGTACGTGAGGCGTTAGAGGTTGGAAATCGTAACATCATAAATCTACCTTTAGTTCCAAAAGAAAAAATTATATTGCCTCCCTTGTACATTAAACTAGGTCTTATGAAGCAGTTTGTCAAAGCCCTGAATAAAAATGGCCAGTGTTTCTCTTATATAATGACAAAATTTCCAGGACTAAGCTTAGAGAAGATAAAAGCGGGAGTTTTTGATGGTACACAAATAAAAATATTAATTAAAAATTCCAGTTACCTAAAATCAATGAATGATTTGGAACGGCCTGCTTGGACTTCTTTTGTTGAAGTTATTAAAACTTTCTTGGAAATTACAAGTGAAGCAACTACCGCGAATATGTTAACGACATGCTAGATAACTTTAGAAACTTCATAGTCTTCTCGACCGATTACCAGATAATCTTGGATCTTGTAACGTTGAGCAAGGGGAGCGGTTTCATCAGGTTCTGAAAACTATGGAAAAGAGGTACCATACGATGGGAACGGCATATGATGTTTGACTACTGTTGGGGAATGCTACGAGACCTTCCCACTGTACATCATTCACGAAAGTCACGAAAAAGAAAGTTTTTATGTAAATAATAATGCATAAAATCACTTTTTTCATATATATATGTATGCACGAAAGCGAAATACTAGAAAACTACGCGTAAGAATTCCAAGTTTTTGTTATTTTTGTTTTCAGTATGAAGTCTTAGTTTAAAAAATATATATTCAGTTCCTTGGGACCAAAACTAGTGTTGACTTGTGTAATAGAACAAATGTTGTTGTGGAATGTTAGAATTAAGTTAATTTTCTATTCAATTACTATTTATTGTAATTATCATTGGCTTTATTGACGCTGAATTTACATATATATATTATAGAAAATTTGAATCATTAAAATTAAACGACACTAAAACTTTTTTGTTCATTTTTTATTTTTTCTTAAAAAAAAAAAAAAACAAATAAAATTTAAATTTGGCTATTTTTGGCGATTTCTGATTAGCAATTTGGTGACAGAGTCTCAAAAAAATCTAACAACCCTGAACATATATGATTATATATATGTATGTATGTATGTATGTATGTATATATGTATGTAGTTTCAAAAATATAAAACTTTGAAATAAATGATTTTGCTCTTTCATTAAATATCTGTCCAATATTAGTATAATAACAATATTAATTCCTTCATAAAAATGGGATTTTTGTGATTCCTTCATAAGCTTAATAATTTTAACATATTTTATTTGAAAAAAAAAAAAAAAATCTTTAAATTCTTGTCGTCTCGTTATGCTTTGCATAATTTTGTTTATTTTTACATTTTTCTATGTATTTTGTTTGACAAATCCGATTATGTCCATCTTCATCTCTTAATGTCTTCAAATAAAAAAATAACTTAAAGGAAACAAAAATTTGCAAAATAAAATTTCTGTTCCTTGGGGTATGCATAAGAAAGTGGACCTGATTGGTTTAAAGAAATTTTGTTACAAAAATAAAAACAAACAAAAGAAAAAATTTCCCCATCATTTATTTCAATTAAATGACAATAAAACTATAAATTTATATATAATTTCTTCCAATTGAATTGCATCCTTATTATTTTGACAGGTTTAGGAAGTAAATATTTACAAAATGTAAAACCTTTTAGGTTTGACAATGATCGATTAGCCAAAATAAACTTAATACGCAATTTCGGAGAAAAATGTTTTAGACTAAAATAAGACTACAAAAAAAAAAAAAAAAAATAAATAAATAAAAAATGTAAAGAAAATTGCCTCCATTGAGATATGAATTTACCTTGAAGCTCGTTAAGATATAAAATCGATTTTTATCATTCAAAAACATCAATTTTTGAAAATGTTTTGCTATTGTTGGCTTCAGCATAGTAGTAGTTGTTGTTGTTTTTGTTAAGGCATTAACAGCATTTTCACAACATACAAATAGACATATTATCATGCCAAACAAAAACAACAGTGGCACAAATATCCTCCGGGACAATAACAATGTTATAAAATGCATTAAGATTTTAAATATTAAGATAAAATAAAAAATAACTCTGGCAAAAAAAAAAAAAAAGTAAAAAACGACGAGAAAATACTCAACTTCAAGTGAAAAATATGAAAAAAAAAATAATAATAAAAAATAATAACGAAAATATTAAAAAAAAATATATATAACGAAACTTACGACAATGCGATATTTAATAACAATTGTATCATAAAAACACTTTATATGAAATACAAAAGACTAGAGGATGTGATAACAAAAATACAGTTAAGTAAGCCTAATGTTGAAGCGAAGTCGACTTGAAAATGCTTTACTTTTATATAATAAGGCTCTGCTGAAACTTATTAAATATTTTCTTAAGTAAAATATTTTAATTGGGAGACTTTATTATTTATTTTTATTAAAAGTTTTTATAATTTAAGGTCATATACAAGCTTAATAGTTTTTAAATGATTTTTCAAAGACATAAAAATTAGGTGGATCTTATAATTATTTAGAACGCTTCTAATGAGTTCCAATTAGGGATTGGGAATTCTCGGACTTTTCAGCTTCCCGGGAAATTTTTAACTTAACTTAAACTACATGTTTTGTTAAAGCATATAATACACAGTTTTATTAAAGTGTTATATATAGAAGAATTGTACAAAATGATAACTAATATATAGCAAAATTTAATTTTCATTTTTAGAGCATTTAGACTGAAGTACTTAACTTAAATAAATATGCTGAAATAAAAAAAAAAACAATTTCTAAATACTAATCGTGAAGTAATGAAAAGTTCTAAATTTGTTAAAGCCCAGTAAAAACTTTGCTTTCCTGGTAAGCTAGCAGGTATAATTGGAAACAAAAATAAACTACTTATTTTTTGCCTGCATAACTAGTTATTTTTGTTCCAGTTGTCCATAAATTCATGTACTTATTTTTAGACTCTAGGGGTACTCAAAAATAGGTACCCAACCGAAATTTAAAATTAAAAAAAAACAATAAAATTTTGCCGTCAGTGAGATTTAAACTTGGACACAAATTAACCATTCGTTTTTAGTGATTAACGTCTTACTCAATACACCATGATAGATAGATAGATAGAGAAGGTTGATGTGATACCAGATAGTACCACATCTCCACCCAGAGACCGATCCCGATCCATTGTAAGTCCCTTAGTTGAAATAGCTGTGAAAAATAGAGTATAGAATACAGAAAATAGGAGAGTAGAAGCAGAAGATAAAAGGGTAGGAATGTGAACGAATCATATAGGGGGATTAGCAATATTACCAATCCCCCTAGGGTTATACCCCTGATTCTCCCTTAAGCAGTCGATTCCTATGACAAGATCTGCGTCCCGAACGTCACTTAGCCCGCCGAGGAATTGGCTACCCAGCCTTGTCATCCTACAATGCTGCAATCGTGGACAATGGCACACAATGTGCTCAATAGACTCGGTCTCGTCGACGTCTCCACACATTCTACAAAAATCGGAATTGCTAGCGTCCCATCTAGACCTCATCTTCCCTATCAAACAGTGACCCGTTATGGCCCCTATCATGATTCTTAAGCTCTTCCTATTCATGTCTAGGAGAGTGCTAGTGCCTGCATTGTTCAGTACCGGCCATATCGCCCTCGATACTCTACAGTCCTCTCTACTCTCCCAAGCCGAATTGGTTCTGACCAAGATCTAATCATCGATCTTCCCATAAAAGAAACTTAGTGGTGGTTTCACATAGGTTACCCTCTCCGAGACATTCTTTGCTGCGCCTTGCCTTGCCAGTTCATCAGCCAATTCATTGCCTGAAATATTGCAGTGGCCCAGCAGAGTCTCACCATGTAGTCCTCCATCAGCTCTCTTAGTGTCTTCTTACAGGCAGCAACTAGCCTGGATCTCACCAAATGTGTCCCCAAGGCCTTCAGAGCCGCCTGACTGTCCACATAGAGAGTGACCTCGGTACCCCTCGCAATGTTTTGCCTGATTATTTCTGCGGCTTTCAGGATGCCGGGAATATACCATCAATACACCATCTAGCACTTAATTTTCTAACTGACAAACACTTTTTTTTAGTATAAAATATCTTTTTAAACATTTTGTTATAAAAAACTAACAGCATCAGAATGGTATTGAATCAACAAACTCCTGGTTGCTTATCCAGCGCTCTAGCCAACTCATCCACGTGATTGCAATATTACTGTGCTATTATACTTATTTATGTAAGATAGAGTAGGCAAAAAATAATAACGGCTCATTACGAAGAAACTACTTTAATAAGTGGTTGACATTAACGAAAATGAAAAAGTTTTTGTTGACAGGTTTTTAAAAATAGCAAAAACAAGTTATATATTGAATAAAATTCTTATAATTTTTTCTCTTGTCTTGAAAAATTCGAAATTATGTAAAAAATTTCAATGGCTAAAAATTTAAGTTGATAAGTGGCGATCAAATTTTATAAAATTTTTTATAAATAAATTTTGAACTATATTTTTTTGTGTCACCAAAAAACTTGATATTTTACTTTATTGTTCCTTTTTAGTTTTTGAAATACAAACACAAATTTTTATAATTATAGATTTGAATAATTTAAAAAGGTGTATTTTTATTTAATTGTTATCCTCTAAAGCATTTCAAGCAAATAAATATATTTCAATGAAATTAATTAAAATGCATGACCTGAAACACAAAAGGTTGAGCTAAGTATGTAGGTTTTGATATTTAGAATATAAATTTTATTTAAATAGATTTAATTATATTCTTTAATATCAAAAACTTACCGATGCAAAAATTTAGAACTAAAGGAAACCGTACCAAAAATAAATACTTTATTTTCTTTTTTATTTGATTTCAGTTAATAATAGTTTTGCTCCATTACTTTTCATTACTTGTAAAAGTTAAGAAATAGTAAGAAAAATAACAAAGTCGATAAATGCAAAAATCTAAAAAATTTTCAAAAATTCGAAATACTGTAAAATGTAAATTTTGAGATATTTCGAAAAAATACGTTTTGATGATAGTTTAATGTTAGTGATGATAAAGATCTCGTAGAAAACTAAATTTTAAGTCAATTTTGAATTTAATTGAATGAAGAAAGTAAAAGAACGTAGTTTTTTAACTTTATTTCGATCTTTTATATTTATGTACTACAAATAAGAAATAATTTATAAAATTTTTTTAATTAAATTTGCTTTTTTATTTCAAAATAATACTAAAGCTATCAAGTTTTAAATAATGTTTCAGTAAAATGAAATCAAATCGTTTAAATACTCAAACAATTATTTAAAAATTTCAAAATTTTATCAAATTATTTTTAATATATTTTTAAGCAAATAACTTTGTGCTTTATTTGAAACGTACTTGAGGCAAAAATAAAAACGATTCAAAAATAAATCATTCTAAAATTTTTGTCCAATTTAAAAGAAAATAATTTTGGTTAGACTTACAAAAAAAAAAAGTTTAAAAAATTCATAATAAATTGCATGGGAACTTGACAAATTTTATTTTTTAAATATTATTTCCAAATTTTCTATCAATATTTGACCAAAATATATACAAATGTATATGGATAACAAGCTTGATTCTTCTACTTTCTAAAAAATCTTTAAAAGAAATTAACAAAACAATAACAGAATTTGTGCAAGAACTTAACAAAAAAAAAAAAAAAAATGTTTTTTTTTTGATCATAATTCAAAGTTTTTAATGCTTTTTAGTGACAAAATTATGCATATTTTCAATTAAACTTTTCCTTAAGATTTTACTTGAAAAATTACCATTTTTAGACATTTGACGTTGACAATTTTTGTGTAAAAATTTTTATTTAGCTTCCAAAATATGCAAAATTTTCATTATGTATAATTTAGTAATATCTAGGATAAATATTATATTTTGCATGAAAAAATTTTTGGGAAAATTTTGATTTATAAAATAAAAAATATTTTTCATTAACTGATAAAACTAGTACTTACACAAATTATTTTTTTAATCGCATGATCGTAAAAAAAGATCTACAAAAAACTTCATTTTCGACATGAAGTTGCAAAATTTAAGCTGATTATACTTCAGCCTTAGCCCTTGGCTACTGAATGATAATCATTCGGAATGAAGGATAGTACTCGATAGTATTTAAATCCAAATTGGAACTTCAAACGATATTGAAGATGTTTGGTAATTCTTGGTAGAATAATGTCATTTAATGAAAATTTTACATTTGAGTTTTTTGCGAAAAGATCTAAGTCACATTCTTTAGTGGCAGTTCTTACTTGTTTCTAAATACCCAATATTAAGATTTTTTAATTTAAGCTTAAATTTAAAAAAATTTGGAAATTTAGAATTTCGGTAACCCAGGAAAAATAAATAAAATTAAAAAAATAAAAGTCATAAATATTAAATTAAAAATACTTAAAAATTCGAATTTTCTAAATTTTTTTATTAAACAAGTGCCAATTTTTAACACCTATTGATTTAATCAAAAATTTTCGAGAGAAGATGCAAATTTTTGGGTACCTTTATCTATTTACGACAAAATAATTTTTTTCCAAAATAATTTTTACTTTTTTCCTTTTTTAATTGTAAATTTTTCTTCGTTTTTAATTTTTCTTAGTAGAAAAATTCGTTTTGGTAGGGGCGGGAATTTGCTTCCCTCCCACTCCCATAGATCTGCGCCTGCAAGTATACTTTTGTTCTTCCCTGGAATTGAACAATTATTCTGATTAAACTTTGCGTTTATAAATAATTAATTATTTTGTTTTATATGTAGATCCTTTTAAGAACTTTTCAAGACGAGCTACCAGAACGAGTTCTTTTCTTAAATATTTTTACCATTTCTGGCAGGTTTTTCTGCTCCTTTATAATTACTTATCTATAAATATATATAATCTGATTGTTAAGAAATTTTTATTTTTTTTATTATATATACTGTTAAATTTTACATAATTGAAATTCTGTAAAATTATTAATTTCTGATAATAATCGGATTAAAATTATATATATTTTATTTCAATATTTTCTGTGCTATTTTTTGTTTTGTGCAAAACTATTAACATTAGATTTTATTAAAGTTTTCAACGAACTAGTTCTTTAATAATAATGAAATAAAATTTCAAACTAAAATGTAATAAATATTTTAAAAGTTTATAATTTTAATTTCCCGTTTTCCCGGGAATATAATCAAATTTTTCCCGGGAACGCTAGTTGATCATTTCCCGAAAATTCGCCGGCTTAGTGCCAATGTTAGGCACATTATATTTACATTAGGATGAAAGTAGTCGATGTTCATGTCTCAAATGAAAATTTACTTTATTTTAAGATATTGTTTCTCAAAATGTTTATACTGATATTATCTTTTTGGAAGCTATATTACTCGTAAAATAAAGAGGTGCTCTTAAGGGTTTTTGAATTTTTTTATTAAGAGGACTTCAAAAGGCACATTTTATAACATAACTAAAATTGGAATTATATACAAATAGGCACGAAATTTTGAAATTTTTCATATTTGATGAAACTTTTACATAGAAATATTTGATGACTAAGTATCAAAATAATATAATATGATCCTCTTGCAGTTACATATATCGAAACGGTTTTCTTTTGTATTGTATTGTAAAATTCGAATTTGTTTGACCTTAATTTGAATTTTTCGAAATCTACTTTCTGCTCATACAGAAATAATTTTACTGGCCCGGAACTCAGCAAAATGTAATTCTATAATTTACTTAATTTTTCCACTCTCAAAGCCTTTTTAAAGTCGCTAATTAACCAAGATTTGAATGCTTTAAAAAGTATTAAACCTTTCTCCATGCAAAGAGTAGTGTCCATACCACTTGTCATGTTTCCGATTTCTACAACACTTTTGTTTGAAAGTATGTAAGACCTCCTAATATTAGTTTCCTTTAATTATACACCTGCAGTATAGTGCTCGGGGCGGACATCCAAGAGGGACGAAGTTTGGCCTAAATATTTGTCTTATATAAGGTTTGTTTGGTATTGAAAATGAGCAAAATCAAAAATATTTACCCGTTTGATTTTAATGCAATTTTTAACATTTTTGAGTGTACATTTTTATCATTGAAAAATTTATTTAATATTTATATAATTAATATATTTAAATTTTTATTTATTAACATCATATAAAGATTTGTTTGTGGTTTGATATGAAAAATACATCAGCGAATTAAATTCAATTAAAGTTATGGGATATCTAAGGAACTATTAGAGAGAAAAACCTCAAATATCGTGGGAGCATTTATCTCATCACATCGCATTGATGAAATAAAAATAGGATGGATAGGTCCAGGGAGAGGTAGTCCCCATACCAAAAAAAAAAAATATATATATATATATATATAAATTTTCTCATCCTTAAGGATTATAACAGTGTAAGTCTTAAAAAAATTTAAAAGGTCTAAGGGGAGTAGTAGCTCCCATATAAAGTAAATATTAGTTATCCCTTCATATAGGGCAGCGAAACGCATCGGTAAAAGCCAGTAAACAATAAATTTAATACTTTAGAATTCTACAAAAGTTCGCACAAGTTGAAAGAAAATATAATTACTTCGGTGCAGAACAAATATTTTATAAATGTAGGACAATATTAAATTAAAAAAGTGTATGGAGGAAAATTTATGAACCGGTTTGACTGATTTAAAAAACCGAAATTCGAAAAAAATATTTGTGATAGATTTATGCAAGAATTAAGCCCATAGCTTATATAGGATCTTCAAGAAATCTAATAACGCGTTTTGGCCTATAACTCGATTAATACTGAATCTAAGTAGATTCGTATTTTTAACACTAAAATTCTTAAAAAATGTCAAATTTTTCTGTGAAAGAACGAAGTTTCAAGCTTACATAGGTGCTTCAAAAAGTTTAAAAAATCAAATATGCCTTAATTTATTGTTGTTGTTTTTTAGTACCCATGAAAATAACAACTATGAGGAAAGCAGACACTAAATAAATATATAACAGATTTGCTAATAACTCGGTTAATTACAAATCGATTTGCTTGATTGAAGAAAACTATTTGTGATCAATACACATAACGAAGTCCGTAGCTTAGTTATTACTTGCATATCGGTCAAAAATGCGTTTTGGCCAATATCTCTCTAACAAATTATTTTAGCGAAAAATTCAGAAAAAAATTTTCGAGTTTGTTTTACAAAAGTGAAGTCTCTAGCTTATATAGGGGCTTCAGAAAATGAAAAGCCATTTTTTTAATATCTCCGCTATTTTCGAACCGGTTTTTTTTCGAGTTACAATAGAGAAGTTCTGGCAAAAATTTCTGATCTTTGGATATATACACCATTTAAACATTTTTTAAGTCGAAAAAACCTAAATCTCCGCTATTTATGAACCGATCTTGCTGAGGTTTAAATTACCGAATCTCCTTTAATTTGTACATCTGTGTAGGTTATATATATGTGCATTTATTATTGATATCGGACTTAAAGTGGAATTTTTATAATATTTTAAAAGTTCTGAATTTTAACTACCATAATATAAACGGTCAGTTCTTTTCCATTAAGTCATTTCGATTGTCAAATATTAAAAATATATAAAAAAATTTATTACATGTATAATAAACATCTTTGTCTTCAATATTAAGCAAAACTATTTAAAAACAAAGGGTACACATTTCTCAAAAAAAAAAAAAAAATGCACCTAAAAATTGCATTCCTGTTATGAGTGCATATTTAACAAAAAACCTTATTTTTGAATTATACAATATTATTTACAATATTTATTGTAATAAATTTTATACTTGTTTTTAAATCAATATAGTAAAGAGTTATAAATACTTTAAGTTACATATTACTGAATGAGAATTACAAAAAAAAAAAAAAAAAAAAATTAAAAACATAAATGTTGCGAAAAATTTTAAATTTTGTATAAAAAAACTGGTGGTCTTTTCTTTTTTAATAAAATATTAAAAGTAGTAGATCACTTTGTCCCAGAACAATTATTATTTTATTTTGTAGTAAAGACATGGGCTTTAAATATATTAAAGAAAATTAAAATCAAAGGGATAGAAATTTTTCAAAAGTGCATTGTAAAATTGCATTTGCATTACGAGTGCATTTTTAAATACATATTTTATCTTTGAATAATTTCCTTCAAAGAGGTCTCAGTTGCATTTTTGTAGAGTCTTGATTCATTAAATTCCGTGTACATTGAAAAGATACATTAACATTTAAAGTTACGTACTTTGTCGGATTTTTTAACTTTTCTAAACATTAAAATCATGAATAAATTCGAGATTTTTTTTTTTTTAAATTGGAAAAAATAATAACGAGAAAAACAAAACAAAATCTAATGACATTGCGTTAAAAAATTGCACATTTTTATAACTGTCTTGTGAAATGAACGATCTATATTTATATAAATATCCATAAAAGAAATTTACAAAGTTATCCATACAAAATTTCAAAGTATTTGTGATGCAGTATTCATTGAGGTATCATATAAAAAGTATCAAAGTTACCTTTAATATGACGTACAATATGACTTTTTTTCTTATGTTCCATATCTCGCGATTTATAATTCGCGTTATTTTTACAAATTTAAAAAAATTTATGTTTGTAGCGAAAGTGTAATTGCCATACTGAGACATTTTTCCTTTCATGATAAAACAGAAAAATCACCAATCACTTTCATACATCATCAAAATTTAATGAAATTTGGTAAGAACATAAACATTTGCACTGATAACCCAAATACCGAGTTTTAGTGGGACTTCTGCAATGGTTCGCGATTTACAATACTTCTAAAATAAGGTTAATTATCTTTATAATAATACAAATATCTTTTAAAATATGTATGTTACAACGTTCAATAAGGGTTATAGTTAAGGCCGATAAATTTAATTTTCTGCGATGGAACATAATCAGCAACATCATTTATGGTAACTTTTTCCTCTAAGATTTCTTTAAAATATTCACTAATATGAAATAGCAGGTGTTTAGTGCAAGTTAAGAAACAAAGCGTAATCAACGTTGGGGATGCCAATGAACATGCAGTTTCATCAATTGACATCTGACTCGAAGAACCATAAACAAGTTGAAATTATTAATTGCTCTTCTTCTCTTTGTTTAGAGGTATGAAAGCAGATTTTATGGATTATAATTAAAGATCAGTAGAATGTAATACGTATTTTCCTTGATTTTGTTGTTGAAAGTGCCATTGATATCTCTCCAACAGAAGACGGGAAAGGGAACCAATCTGTATTAAAACCAAAAAGATCTGATTATCTTTGAATACATATAACACGCGGTTTGCTATTAATCTGACTATATTTTATCTACAGAACTTAATATATATTGATGTGCTTAATTTAAGATTATAACTTCTCTTCAATGGCCATTGCAGAAGCAGCGACAGTGAGAAGGAAGAGGAGAAAACATCAACATTTTCTCTGTCACTTCCTTACTTTCAATGCTTTGAGATTAGAATTTTTCGGTTATAGGATACTTACTGAGTAGACTATTGATCGAAAGTTGGAGGCCGACTGATTCGGTAAGGAGGAAGAGGAGAAGACTGAATATCTACTCTGTCCGGCTTTCAGAGATTTGTAATTAAAATGATTTGGTTAAAGCATGCTAAATGATAAGTCTTAGCTTTTCACTCTGGGTATGATCCATATTTCCATAATCCATATTTACACTTTTTTTACTGTATAGTTAATTTAAAAATCGGGGTATGTTCCATAGCTTTATAAACTCAATAGGCTATTTACGAATGTTGGAGGACGAGCGATAAATTTTGTTGGGAATGTGTCTCCGTTTTGTTTGGAAATTAATCGAAAAAATGTAAATTTGAGAATATCGCAACTGGAACTTCTTACTTCTTTACTTACACTATTTTTTAATGTATAGTTCATTTTGAACTCTTTACTCTCTGATAAGACTTGTTTTCCACTAGTAATTTAGATATAATCCATAGCTTTACTAATTCAACCGGTAGTTTACGAATGTTGGATGACGAGCGATCAACTAGGTTCGGAATGGGTTTCCGTTTTTTATAGAAAAAAAAAAAAAAAAAATAATAAAAACTTAGTACCTATATCAAATATTCTATCTAACTCGATTTTATAAATATCTACTTTGCAAAAACATCATACTCCATGGAAAAATGGCATTCGTACTTTTAAAAAACTGATGTCTACCCTGAATATTTTCAGAACAATTTCATCAAAGTTAATTTTTCTTTTGAAAATTTAACAAATGGTTTTCAAAAAGAAAACAATCACCTAATACCTCTTATAGCGTACTTACACCCATTTAAAAGTCAAGGATGTACCATAAAAAAACAAATATACTCCCATCCCCCTTAATATTTAGATAAGATTCAAAGGAAGTTAAAAATAAGAAATAAAAGGACATAAAAAGAAAAAGAAAAACGAAATTGCATAACAAAATGATATAAAAATCTAGAAATAATTACCTTAAGCTTCCGACAGGTGGCGATGCATAAGGTATGCCCAGATAAGCTTCCACTAATGATGGCGATGAACGTACAACAATGCCACGCACCAGACCGTACTTCGTTTTAACTGTATTTGTGCTCAATTTTACACCACTACCATGAAAACCTTCCGATGTATGCCACAATGATGATAACAATATCAGTATAATCAAAGTGCGTGAAAATACCAACAACGATGGCAGTTGTAAGTGAATAGCAGTAGCAATGGAATTGTATTGCTGGTGATGCTGCTGCTGCTGAGAATGTCGCAGTAGTTGAGAAGACTGTTGTCGATTTTGTTGATGATGCTGATGATGATGCTGTTGATAATGGCAATATGGCGGCCCTTTCTTATGGGGTTGATGGTTTAGTAGTAATATTAAATTCCCTGGAGATGGTCTATTTGTTGGAGGAGATGCTGTTAACGATGTTGTTGAACAACAAAGAGATGAAGAAGATGAAAAAGACGTTGAATATGCACAAGTATTAAATGTTGTTGTTTGTCTTGATGTGTCTTTATGTGTGTGTGTTTTCAAAACATTTTGTTGGTTGGCCTTATAGTCTGTTATTTTTGTCGGTTTTTTCAATTTTTCACAACATGCTGCAATAACGTTACTATAGTTATAGTCTATTGATGTTGCTGTTGTTAATGTTGTTGTTTTTGTTGATGATGTTTTAAGTCGTCGTGTTAACACATGCACTGTTGAATCTTTAAAATATTTTAAAATTTTTACTAACACTAACGGAAATCCGTAAATGTGCCAAAAGCAACAACAAGTTTTGTACAATAAAATGGAATATAGGAAATGTTGGCATTTCTTTAGATATTTTTGCTGTTTACTTTCTTTATTTTTCAAATGTCTGGAATTTTCAGAGGAATTATTATTATTGTGCATCAAAAGAAATTGTTGAGCAGATTTTATATGATTTGCCAATTCACGTTTGTGGTTCAGTTCATTGAAATTTTTAGGGGAATTTTGGGTAGAATTTGAATATGTATCCACTTTTTCAGAAGATTGTTTAGAGCTTTTGGGATTTGTTTGACTAAAGCCTTGGGAATTTTCTTGAGAAGCATCTTTAAGTGGGCTTAGTTGGCTATTCTTTTTGTTACGATATTGGAATAATTCCTTCCCATCGTTGAGTTCTAAAGCAAATTTTGTAGCTTTCTCTCTTGTTGAAAAGTCCAAAGTTTCTTTTAATTCCAGCAAAGTTTTATATTCCGTTCTGAGTTCTAAATCTGTTTTGATGTGACCTTTATTATTGAGATTGAGTTCTGGAACAATTTTGGATGTTTTAAATTGGCAACAATTTTTGGGAGAATGTTGAATAAATTTTTGTAATTTTAACTCTCTTTGTCTTATTAGTGGTCTGCATTTTTCCTTGAAATCTTTGATATTTTTTTGAATTTTCAGCACAGATTTATTTTCTGAGTGAAGTTTTAAATCTTGCTCTCTAATGCTGTAATCAAATGCAGCTCTGTATTTGTTAAGTGAGGCACACTTTTTTTGAGAGTATTGAAGATCTCTCTGCAATTTAAATTCTTTAACTTGGGGAGAGGATTCAGCGCAAATTGTTTGAACTTTCGGATGGATTTGTTGGCTACATTTTAAAGTGGAATTCACAACAAGCTCTCCATATTCCTTTCTCAGTCCTTTCTTAATTTTATTAAAATTTCCCGTATTATTTTCTTTAGAACCATTTTCAGCTTTTAACTCAGCTTGATATTCGCTAAGGAGTTTAAATGTTGTATATGGATTTCGATAAATTTTAAATTCTTTTCTGGCAGAAGTTATGTGCGTTTGTTTAAAATGCCTGGATTGGTAAATTATTTTATTGCGGCTGTTAAGACAATTATCTTGGCTTGTAGTTTCCGGCTTAATCTCTAAAGATGTTATTATGTTTTGATTATCTTTTAAGCATAAAACCTCTTTGAAGCTTTCCTTAAAAAGCTCTTTCATTTGAAAACTCTTGGTAATTTGATGGCTTAATTTAATTTCTCTTTTTAATTGTAACTCTCGATCAATTTCAGGCATTACATTCTCTTTTGCATAATGATAATTGCCAGCTTTTAAACAAAGTGTTTTTTCTTCTACTTTGTCTGGATTTTCAGGAATTTGTTTTAATCTTTTTAATGATATCAGTCTTTTAGGGCAAATTCCTACAAAATGTTTTATTATTTTCTTATTATGTAAAATTTTCTTTAATAATATTTTAACATATTTTTCTATATTTTTTCGTCTACAATAGTTGAATTGGATTAAAAAGTTTATTACAATTTTAAATTTAAATGAAATCGTTTTGAAACATTTTGCTATTTTTAGCTGCATTTGGTTTTCTTGTTCTTGTTGTTGGGTTTTATTTATAATACAATTTTCGGAAACAAAATTATAATTATAATTTGATTTATTTTCAGTTTTATTATTATTATTATTATTATTATTATTTGTTTTAGTTGTTGTTGTAGTTTTAAGAATTAATTTTAATATAGATTTATTTATTTGACTAATACATAAAATTAATTTTAAATATAATAAATTTATTAAAAATTTTAGGTAATTTCTTTGTTTATATTTTGAAATTTTGTTTTCCGTTTTATTGTTTTGAATTTCATAAAATGTGTGTGTTGTTGTTTTGGTTGTTGCTCTTGTGCTCTCTCTATAACAGTTAATTTTGTCAGAGAATAGCTTTTTAACTGTTTTAATGTTTTGAGTGTATGGATTTCCGTTTCCTGTTGCTGATGCTTCGGATTTTGCTGTTGTAGTTGTTGAACTACTAACTTCAGTTGGAATTGTTTTTGTTTTTTTTGTTTGTGTTGCCATTTCCATTTTATTCTTTTCATTTTCACTGCTGTCGTTTGGGTTTTTAATCTTCTCATTGTTGTTGTTTTGATGAACATTTTGTTGTCTTAGTGTATTGATGGCAAATATTATACAATTGGTAATGCACTTTTTTAGTTGTTGTACTTGTTTAAAATTTGTTGTTCTTGTTTTTTCCTCTCGATTTTTTTTTACTGTAGTTAAGTTCTTGTTGTTGTGATTATTGTTCTACGTTACTTTTGTTGTTTCTTTTTTTTGTGTATGTTTTTTTTCTGCTGTTTATTTTGTTTGAATTTTGTTATTGTTTAGTTGTTAGGATGATGGAGGTAGTGCTTTAGTCTATATATTTTTCAATTTTTTCTATATTGTTTGAATTTTTGGCTAAGTTTTTGTTTTTGTTTTTAGGTCACACAGTAGGTAAGGAATTGGTTGTATCTGCAATAAAAAAATAGAAGAGAAAAAAATATTGTTGAAAACTAAAACAATATGTAGGAAAATGGTTAAAGATTAATACAATTGTTACATTGTCAATTCTGGTAATCTACTTAGGTTGTATATTTTTTTTATTTTGCTTTCTATTTTTATATATATTTTGTTATTTAGCAGTTACTACTACAACTGTAAGGAAGTAATGATTTTATTTGTATTTTTTCAATTGCTTATTTTTTGATAATCCTATTAAATCAACTTAAAGCTTATGAATTAAGTTTATGTGGCAATGGCGAAAAATACATTAACTTTTGTACTCTAAGGTATTAATGGCAGCTGGAAATTGTAAACTCATTTCATATTCAATTTATAATTTTGTTGTTTATACTCGCCGAGTTTAATAAATATCTAAGTATTAAAGGAGCTTAAGTTTTAAGAGAAGCAGCCTTCAATTTAATACAGATATTATGATTTGTTTAAGTAAATTTAAGAAAGGTATTTAAAATGTAAATTAAAGAGTATTCAACTATTTTCTAGGCTCTTCACGTTAAGTTTTGCTACTTAAAGTTAACTTTAAATTTACAACTTAAAACATGAAAATTGTAAAATAAAATTTATTTTATAAATCGTTTGATCTGTTAATTCTGTATAATATCTTTATGTTACGATAATGGTTGTTACCTGCAATATTATGTTGTTCAAATATTTTTTCGTCTACCTTAAGTTATTTTTTTTTCTAACTTCAAACTTTAATGTTTCTTTTATTTTACACGTCTATAGTCAATATTTTTATATTGTTTGTTAAATTGTTTGTTTTTTTTCTTTTCTTTTTTGATAACTACACGTGTCAGACAATTATTTATACATGGCTTCACTAGAAAATAATATTTTTAAATTTTAAATCATGACAACCAATCCATTCGATAAACCCAATCCTAAATGGTTTTATTAGCTTGAGTAAGAGTGAAAATTTGCGTATTATAAATGTAAATAAAAATTGTATTATTGAAGCATGAAAAGTTATTTTTAAAGAAAATTAAACGATATTCTTAATAAAATATTTTTATATATTTTATTAAAAACTTTACAAAATTTCTTATATAAAATATTTATTAATAAATCATTAACGAATTCTATTGAAGTAAATAATAAAACTATTAAAATTTTTAGTTAATTTTTTAATTCATCCCAATATTTGTAGGTTTTATTACGGTTTTTTTAGTTTATATATAGAGAAAAATAATTCATTCAATTAAAAATAGTTTAAATTTGCATCTCTCACCAAAATGATAATATCAATTACTAATAACAGTAAAAAATTAAAAAAAAAAAAAAAATTCCAATTAAAAAATATATTAAATCAATCAAGTAGATGATTGAATGAATTAAAAAACTTACTTGAATTTTATTTTTACTATTTCATTTATTTTATTTTTGCTTGAATATATTAATTAAGTTTTAATGTAAAATGAAATAACTATGTTAATTGAAAAATATAATTTCCGTTCATAAACAGTCATTTTAGTACTTTATGAGAAAAATTCTAATTATAGTCTTTAAAGTAGTTTTAAAAAATTTTGTTAAAAAAAAATGCACTCGAATGGGGAAATTTAAAAATATTTTTTTCCATAACAAGCTGAAAATTATGAATTTTTTGAGACCCATTTCGGTAATAATTTTTTCTGTGTACTTTTTGCAAACAATATTTTTGTATAATTTAATATATTATCTCCAAAACATTTTGACAAAAAAGTACTTTTAAATTTAATTTATTATTTTAATAAAACGTATTTTTTCACACTTTGTTGTCAGATATCCTTAACATTTATTGTGGCTTGATACATCTTATGATAAGTAAAAAGAAACTTTGCTTCATGACACAATTTGACAGCTTTGCGCGGTACGTAATTGAAAAAAATTGGAAATCAGCTGGGCTTACCAGATCACTTTCTTATAACACCATGTATATATTATAAAGATAAGCTGTAAGTTTGTTTGCTTATTTGTTTGTTTGTTTGTGTATCAATCACATCTAAACCGCTGAACCGATTTTCATGAATTTTGCCTCATAGTTAGTACCAGTATCGGAGGTGGTTATAGGCTATGTTAGATCTCCATTGTATGTCCAGTCCACATTTTGTGCCTACTTTAAACAAAAACAATTTTTTTTTAATTTTGCACGTTATTAATGAAACTATTTACATGAAATTTGACACACATATAGTGCTTGTACTATTCCGATCTTAATCGGATGACGCAAACACATTTTCTGCCCATTTTTTTTAAAACGCATAAATGAGTGAATCGATTTTCTTCAAATTTTCACAGCATTTTCACAAAATAATCCCGAAATTCAAATATGATATTCTATTTTTCGATCGGAGCAGAGGGAGTGGTAACTTCCATACAAAGCAAATATTTTTAATGGCGTATCTAAGCTCTCAAACTTTATGGGAACCTCAAATTTTATGACGAAATGAAAATAGGATGGATAGGTTCAGGGGAAGATGTAGCCCCCCTACAAAGCAAATATTAATTTTCGCATATCTAAAGAAGCATTACAGTGAAAGCCTTAAAAAGTTGTAGCAATAATTTTCATATCAAATTTCAAGTAGGGCGGATAGGTTCAGGGAAAGGGGTAGCGAAGTACTCCGGGAAAAGCTAATATTTTTATATTTGATTGTTTAAATAGCACCGGAAATTATTGTGTATATGGAATACTTACAATATCTATTCGTTTTGCATATTTTCAAGTAAATCTAGTTCGAAATTACAAATACAATAAAAAAAAAATAATAATAATTTGTCTCACTGTAAAAAAAAATTTCTTCTGTTATAAATCTGCACCTAGAGTGAGGTAGGATCACTAAAACGATGAAGAAAAATAATTTAAAAGAAAAGTTAAAAATTTGTCTTCAGTTTTCTACCAACGATTGAAAAATCATGAGTCTCATATATTTAGGGCAAAAAAAAAGTTTAGATTTTTTTCTCGAAATGGGTCTCAAAAAATTCATAATTTTTAGCTTGTTATGGAAAAAATATTTTTAAATTTCCCCATGGAATTTTGGTTCTCGAGTGCATTTTTTTTTGAACAAAATTTTTTAAAACTACTTTAAAGACCATAATTAGAATTTTTCTCATAAAGTACTAAAATGACTGTTTATGAACCGAAATTTTTGCGAAAAAATGTTTAGATTAAAAACTGGAATTATAATTGAAAAAGGAGAAAAAATGGCTAGTAAAATAAGTTAAACTCGAACTTAGATTTTAATATTGGATATTACTATAGAATTAAAGATGTAATAAATGTTTAATTCAATGTTGGACAATACATTTGATTTAAACTTAAATTCCAGAAAAAAGGTTTTTGATTTAAAGAATTTTTTATTAATGTTAAGTATATAATTATTATATTAATATATATTTAAATTATTTTAAATTCTTGTTAACTATATTACGTTCCTAATTGAATCATTAATTAAATTAATTAATTAATTGCTTTTTTCCAAAAAATTGGAATTGATTGATTTAATTGATTCGGTATTTTTTAATTGAATTAAAAAAAATAAATAAATAAAATATTTACAAATAAATTACAAATAAAAAAAATATTTTACAATTTTTTTTTGTAGTTGTTGTTACGAAAACGGTTAAATGTTTATCATGGCAAATGTAAATCGTGTTACTCATTCAACTTAATTTTTTATGTTCAGCTTTGCTTTAATTCACATATTCAATAGTTATTTCGATAGTTATTTTAATTCAATAAATTTTATATTTATTTATTGTTTTGTATTATACTCAGTACTTATTTTATTTGAATCATGAAAGTACTAAGGGGTGAGAAAAATACTTTTAAAAAAAGGTCAAAAAAAGTAAAATTTAAAAATATATTTTTTCTCGTTTTCATTAGCTTTTCATATATATTTTTTAAAGATTGTGATAAATTTATAAACATAATATAGAACGGTTATCATCAAAATTACCCCATGAAAAATCGCCAATAAAATTCACATAAATGTTTGTGTATATTTTACATGAAAGAAACACCCAATGTTTTGAACAAGGTTGGCTACTGTTACCGCTAAAATACCCTTACCGCTAAAAATACCTATTTAACTTGACTACCCTTACCGCTAAAATACCTTAAACGAAATAATTCAAAATACCTCTATCGTTACCTTTTAATTTGGGTTTGAAGTTATTTTTCTTCCTTTTTGAACTAAGGAATGCGGACCAAAAATTTAGTCCATACAATTCAGTCTATAAAAATAAAACCATTAAGTCAATCTCTTTTAAACTTTCATTTTGTTCAAGAATGTTATAGTCAAGTTTTAAATTTAAACGAAAAATTATTTTTTTATTTGTTTTTAATAAATTAATATTTAATATTTTCTGGAATACCTTCCATAAGAGCTGTATTGTGCTTTCGGTTATTTTTTTTCTCTTTTTTTCTTTGTTGTTCTTGGTTATTATTTCTAAATTCTATTTTATTTTTTAGTCAGCTTATTTTTTACTATTACTCAGTGCATTTAAAATGAACAGAGTTCTGGACAGTTTAGTGGATTGGCATTCTTTGGTACATAGCAGCACCATTTGTTTGATACAATTCAGTTATTTTTTGTGGTAATAATGAGAAAGATGATCAGCAAAAAAAAAAAAAAAAAAAAAAAAAATAAAATAAAAAATAAAAAATAAAAAAACAATTAAGAAAGATATAGTTGGTCAAGCCCGACCATTTGATATGCCACACCATTATGTATATCCATCAAAATTCGTGGAGGGGTCTTATATTAGACATGTGGACAATTGTGAACCGATACATTTACTAAGTATAAAATAAAATATACGAATAGAGAATATTACGTTAATACTAACATTTTTATGAATTTATGCTCTTTAGGGTGATTGCCGAAAGTGGGCTTATATGGGAGCTATGGTAAATTATGGAGCGATCACCATAAAATTTGTCACTGTGATTTCTACTTATATAAAACCTATTTGTGTCGAATATAAACCAGATACTAACATGTGTATGTGATTTATGCACGTTAAAGTGATCAATAAAGTGGTCAATTATGGACCGAAGATTTGGCACAAATATTGATACTTATACAAAATTTCTCTACACCGAATTTCATTAAAAGATTATTATATTTAAGGGATTTATAATCGTTAAACCCCTATTCCGGGAGGACATTTGTATGGGGGCTAGGTGAAATAATGGACCGATCACAACCAATTTCAATAGGCTTCGTCTTTGTCTCTTGAAAGTCCTACGTGCCAAATTTCATTGAATTATCTTCAAAATTGCGAGCTGTACTTTGTGCACAAGGTTTACATGGACAGCCAGCAGTCTAGCCAGCCAGACGGACGGACGGACGGACGGATGGACGGATGAACGAACGGATATAGTTAGATCGACTCAAAAAGTGATTATATGTCCATTGGTATACTTTAAGGTGGACAAACATCAGCACAAACGAATAATACCCCAACCACCTATGGTGGTGTGGGGTATAAAAAAATAAAAATTAAGAATTCTTTAAGTTTTTCTAATGATAGAAAGTAATCTTTTCATTCTGACGGCACTCATTTGCGCACATTTTTGTGTTAAAAGTGTCATTTGTTATGATGAAGTGCTTTTTTGTCCACATCTACAAATGTCTTTTTACACGATATTTAACCGATAAATTTCCTATAACATCTGTGATATGAAATTTATGATCAGGATAGCGCATAAAAAAATTCATTCGTATGCACTTTTCACCACCCTTTTGTCAGTATTCATATTTTTGGAAAACTTAATCTCACTAATTTTCGTTCTTTCTTTTGCCTTTACATCTTTTCTAGCATATTAGGAACTCTTTTACTTCGTGGGTTTTCAGGCCAATTTTTTTAGAACTTTTTTGATAAAAGATTCAAAGAAATTTAAAGAATGAGTCACATTCCAAACAGAGATGTCGAGTTTTTCTCTTGAAATTCGTATTATTTTGTTTGCGATCCTACAGTCTGTAAATCAACTTTTTTTTTCGTTATCAGGATTATTTTTGGTGATCGTGAACTCTTTATATTTTTTATGGCCCACCTGAATTCCTGGAAATTGTTTTATAAATTTTTGTTTAATATAAATAATCTCGAATAAATACACAAAAAGGCTTAAATGGATTATTCCGTAAAATACAAATAAATAAAAAAATATTTTCATCCTTGTTGAAGTTTTAAGATAAAAAAAAACTTAAAGTTAAGATGAAAATTCTGACGCTAAAAGTAAATTAAAAAAGCTAGTTTTAGCCCCAAAAGGCTGAACTGGCAACACTGCTGGTCATTGTCATTATTTTATTAAAGACATCTTTGAGTGTCTTACGATTTTGTATATTATTATGTTTCTGTACAACACTAAAAATGATCGACGATCTTATTTTATTAATTTGAAAGATCTACCAAAAATTAGTTTAAATGAAATTAACACCACCCAGCAAAAACTTTTTGGTTTTTGGTAATAACAACTACTTATTAAAGTAGTTTCTTGGTAATGAGGCGTCATTATTATTTGCCTACTCTGAATTACATTAATAAGTACTTAATAGTATAATATCGCAATAATACTGCAATCTCGTGGATGAGTTGGCTAGAGCGCCGGATTAACAACCAGAAGGTTGTTGGTTCAACCCCATTCTGAAGCTGTTAGTTTTTTATAACAAAATGTCTAAAAAGATATTTTAAACTAAATAGAGTTTTTGTCGCTTAGGATGCTATGTGCGAGATGGTGTACTGAGTAAAACGTTAGTCAGTAAAAACGAATGGTTAGTGTGTGTCCAAGTTCGAGTCTCACTGATGGCAAAATTTTTTTGTTTTTTTTATTTTTGTCTTCGTTTAGGTACATATTTTTGAGTACCCCTAGAGTCAAAAAATAACTACATGAATTTGCGGACAACTCGAACAAAAATAACAGGTTATTCAGGCAAAAAATAAGTAGTTTATTTTTGTTTCCAATTATACCTCCTATCTTACCAGGAAAGCAAAGTTTTTGCTGGGCATAATTAGGTTTCACGTTTTGTTACATAAGGTGGCTTATTACAGCTCCACAATGTTGCATCAACAGGGAATCAATTTGGGGTCTATTGTACCTAGGGGAGATAGAAATAAAGTTGTCCATCAATAAGTCTGTTGAATATAATTTTCCGCAGGCTCCCTATAATAGAGAAGCATGAAAGAGATATCAATATATTGGATGCTTTTGCCATTTAAAAATGTTAATAACTACCAACTGAAATATTTATGTATATTTTTTCATTAAACATTTTTATAAAAACTACATCAAAAACACGAAATTGCTTTTCACAAATATGTCATTAAATATTTTTTAGTTAACATTTCATTTAAAATCATTTATTTTTCTCAAAGTTAAACTAAATTTAATGCATTATATTTTTCCGCTGAAAAAAATAAAAACAATAATCAAATACAGCAGAAATTTTTTCTTTTCTAACAGTCATAAACATTCATTTGTACACATAGTTTATTATATAGAGTAAATTTAATATTTATATAATAAACATAATACTGTTTTTGAGCGCCAAATACTAAAAATACGTGAACAAAAAACTATTAACAAAAACGAAGTAGAATTCTGTACCGTTATAAGCTTGTATTAGCTTAACCCTAGAATACTAACGATATTTTTTGTACGTTAATACTTACGATATGTAAATTTTACATACACTTGAATATTCGTCTAAAATACTTTATTTGTTGTTATTGTATCAGTTAAGTGTATTTTTACTATTTATCACTTATTTGTCTATAAAAAGGCTTAAAGTATAAAAACAAAATTCAACAAATAAGAATAAAATATTAAAAGCCCTTAAAAATATATCAAGATTTTATTTATGAATAGTCATGATAAAATATGATATGGAGTTCTCCAGAGACTTGAGATGTATATCAAACATGCTCTTTTTTCTGTAGAAAATTCTTAGTATAATGGTAATCTTGGAAGCTCTTAATTTTCTTTCAATTATTGCATTGATTTCATTGAAAAGTTAGAATAACCTATTACATACAACAAATTAAGATTATTTTCCTAATATTTTAACTTTTACTTTTCCATTAATACATGTTTACGGTATGTCGATGGTAACAGTATCATGTTCCTACAGTTATTTTTCATAGATTTTAATAATACTATGTTTACGATAAAATTTAATCAATTAATGATTAACCTCAATCAAAATTTTAATATGGTTGACAAGAAAAATATTATATTTGGAAAATATTTTTAGCAGAAAGAAAATTTTATAAACATGAAAAAATTTAATTATTACTATAATCATTAAATGTTTCCAATATTCTTAATTATTTAAAAGTCATAATTTGTTTTATACAACTGTTAAATGTTTGCTATTAGAAATGTTATGTTTTCCTTTTTGTTTCTGGACCATGTTTTGTTTTCCACAACTATTGAGTGTTTGCTTTTAAAATATATATTTTTGCTTTACAACTATTGGATACATATTTTTCTGTATCAATTCAGACATTTGGCAGTAAATAATTAATTTATTTGTGAAGAATAAAAGCCGTATTAAAAAAAATATATTAACTTTGCTTTCAAGTACACATTAGTTACCTAACACTTTAAGACTAACAAACCTTTGTTAAGAAAACGTTTGCAAAAACACTGTTTTAACATACATTTTTTTAATTTGATAACGGCAACAGTTATATTTTATTTCTCTCGTTATAGTTAAAGCTGTACACTATCGAATATTAATTTATTCGGTTATTCAAATTTATAAAAAAGTTGTTTACTGCTTAAGCATAAAATTAATTATTATAAAAATATTGTTTCTATTATTGAGCGAAAATACAAAAATAAAATAATTCATAGAACTTAAAAACAATAAATACCATTCGTTTTCGGTAATGGATAATATAATTATTCGATTAATCATTTTTGTTTATTTCTTTTGGTTGCATGTTCATCACTAAAATATTTGTTATATTTTTGTTATTTTTTATATATTTAATGTTTATTTTTTTAGTTCTTTGACTAAATACATCAAACATTTAATGATTCAAAATAACGATGTAAAGAAGAAGGAAGATATAGAAGACTAGAATCGTGAAAATCAAGCTAGTATTCTTTGAAAACTATGAACAAAAAATGGAAATTAATCAGAGTATGACTTAAAGTAGGTTTAATGTATGCTTATATCTACTTTAAAATATTTACTTTAAAATATTTAAATTACCTTTAAGGAATTTTGCTTAACAATGCTTTGTAAAGCTGTGTTAAGTTTTTTTTTGCATACGGCTGTAAGTGCTTATTTATTTTTTAAATGTTCTTAAATAAAGTAGTGAATATTTGTATAAATAAAATAAACAAATGCAAATAAAAAGCGTAAAAACTTAAAAGTTTCAAGTGGCAATTTATACCACAATAAAAAATCCAGATAATCAATAACATAATTCTTCTAATTCCATTTGCATTCAGATCTCTTTATATTAACTTTAAATACACCATCAATAAACCAAGAAGAATACGTGGATGTTTATTTTTCATTATAAATGAATTTTATGATCAAAATTTCCAAAAAAAAAAAAAAAAAAAAAATGCTGAACTAAATTCCCATGTAATATATTTATATGTAAGTAACTAGTATATAAAGAATTAATATGTAAATTAATATTTATATCTAATAAATAATTTTTTCTATTTTTTCTCTTTTGTAAAATGTGTAATGGATTTAATAAAAAATTAATAAAAGTAATAATTTATTTTAATAAATTTAGTAGAGGAAACTTATAGTTCTTAGTTTTAATATGATAATAATACAATAAAATTATAATATGAAAAATTGTTATTATAATATGATAAAATTAAAACCTGATATGATTTAAGGGAATTATAATATGATAAATTGAGATCAAAATATAAAAAACGCACCATAATGTGATAAAATTAAAATATGATAAAGTCGAATCATAGTACGATAAAAGCACACTATTATATTATAAAATTGAACACAATATGATAAAATAAGTTCATAATATTATATAGTCGTATCATTAAATGATAAAATCATAATAAAATATTATTTCTAATCATTATAATTTTTAATTGTATTCATATATTCCAATCATAATATGCTACTCTTAGATTATAGTCACCACAATCATATTTTTTTCAGTGTATAACGACATGTAAAACTTATAAAATTTATACTCTTACATACTAACGATACGTAAATTTTACGTCGTAACTTTATATATATTCGCTTTTAGAACATATCAATGTAAAAATATGTATTATTTTATTTTTTATATGTGTTTAAAAGCACTTGATGAAAGAACTTCTGGAATTTCATAACATTAGGATTCCACACACGAGATTTTGAAAGAAAGAAAAAAAAATTATACGTAAAATTTACGTACATTAGTATTCTAGGGTTAAAATTTGCGTTGGGAAAAAAAAACAAAATTTCAACTCATAAAAAAAACTTTTAGAACTTGAGCATTTATTTTAGCAGTCTATGTGATTTTTTTATTTTGCTTTCTTTTTTTTTATTATTTCATATTTTAATAAATCACTTATTTCCGTCTTTAAGATATATTTTGTAAATATTAAAATTTTTATAAGGATTTGCAGTTGGTGTATTTATATATATATATATTTTATTTTTATATTTTAACTTCCATACCACTTGAGTTTCCGTTTCAAAAGTTGCGCTTCAACTGTTCACACTGTGATTAGTTACACAATCTTAAATAGCCTTCTTAACGGTATCAAGTATCTTCTACTATGATTTTCTTTTTTTTTTATAACTTCTTTCCCATTCAAAAATGTATGAGATGAAAAATATATATATAAAAAAAAAACAACATAAAAAAAGTCTTCTTTACCTACTGGTAGTTATTTCATCTTCTTTCAACTGAATGTGATTTTTTTCGAAATATTATTTTTTTGTGTGCCACTTTCTGCATCATACAGTGTTATATGCAGGTGTTGTATGTTGGTGTAGATTTTTGTAACGTTTACGAAGTGAATATGTATAAAAAGTAAATTTGAAATTATGATTAATAGTTTGTATTTTCCTAATAGTCTATTCATGTAATAATGGCAGGAAACAAAAAGGACTTGCTGACTTTTTTTATTATTAGGCGAATATTGTGGATAAAAATAACATTAAAGTTTTTAAGAAGTTATTATAAAGTTAATAATGTTAAATAAAAGTATGTCTAAAACTTGATTTAGTTAAAATTTTGTTGTTGATATTCGTATGATTAATTTTATTTTAAATTGAAAAACTATAATACAATTTATCTCCCTTTAAATAATTGATCGGCTCCCATTGCCATCAAGGACTCTCATTGAGCCAATGACTGATTAAGATAGAAATTTTTTCTTACCATTTTATCGTATAAACGTATGAGTAATATTAATAAATATTAAATATTACTCATACGTCTGCTGGACTAGTAGTAAATATTGAAATATTTCTGTTCAAAGATTTAAAATATGTTTATTTGGTTAAAAAATAATAAAATCTCGAATATGATCGGACAAAAAACATTAAATGTGCCTTTCAAAGACCTTTCACATGATGCCTAAATATTGTCATATTGTTTCTTGGAAAGAATTATGGAAAATCTCATTTATTTCTTTTAAAATTTTTGCAGATTAACCTTTAAAATTTATTGTATAATACGTATTTTTAATCCCATCTAATATTATCTTATTATTTTATTTATTTTCTTTTAATTTAATCACAGCTTCGAAAGAATTAGAATTAATTGTCTTATAAATTTAATTCAGCTTAAAATGATTAACATTCCTTAAATTCATTCCCCAGGATATAATTCCCTGGCTTAATTTGTTATGCTTAGCTTTACATTGAATTAATTCCTTCCAGAATGAAAATTCAATGGAATGAATTGAACTTTCTTTAATACGATTCTATTAATGTATATAATTAGTTAAAAATTTAAAATTTAATTTGCAATAGTATGAATATAAACAAAATTAAATTATTCAATAGAATTTATTTCACCAAGGAATTGATTTCATTATATCATAAGCTTTAGGAATTTAGCTACAAAATTAATAATGTCGAATTAATTTGTAAGAATTAATAACTAGATTTTTAAAATTAAAATATACAAATACTAACGATAGCTATCTAAAAAAATGTTTAGCAGGTTGGATAAATTAAATTTTAATTTCGAGTATATATATTAGTTGATAATCAAATGATTAACAGAAAAAAGTCACCAATCACTAAAATATTTCATTCATTTATATCAATTTCCAATAATTGTAAAAAATTAAAAACATAAAATTTTTCCAATTAAAAAATTTATTAAATCAATCAAGATAATAGCAAAAAAAAAAAAAACTTTTATTTTTTTATTAATTAAATGTTGATGTAAAATGAAAGACCTATGTTAAATGAAAAACATAAGAATATAATTTGTTTCTGTATTATTCATTCCTAATAAGAACTTTTGTTGGAATTTAAATAACAATTTATTTTTAGCCTTGAATTTAGTGTAAAGCATTGAACCAAACTTTTATTACTCTTTAATTGAATTAAACTTTAATAATTCTATAGTAAAAAGGCAATTTAAAACTATCAATATACTGGAAGTTCAATAAAAAATGTCTTTAAAGCTTTAAGATAATAATACTGCTGACGATGATGAGCGATCAGATAGAATGCATCTGGATATGGACTTTTTATGCTTACTTGCCATATCCAATCAGCACTAACTCTTCATCACTGAATAAACAATACCGTGCCATTATTCAATTTAAATCACTAAAACTATTGGTATTGATAAATATGGCTGAACTGACCGAATTTTGTTAATTGCAACCTAGTTTTTTAATTTTTATTCTTTCGTCAATTTATAAAAAAAGAACGTGATAATTAAAATATTAAAGAGAGAAGATATGAAACTACTACGAAACATTGGAGAGATATTATATAAACACCTGGGGTTTGCAAAAAAAAAAGTAACAAGATCGTGATCATTCGTATCGTTGCACTCTGGATAACAGGTTCGATATTTTGGCAAAAAGTCTAATTCAGGTTCAGTGTGAGCATTTTTATAGATTTGTGATCTAAAGATCTTAAATTTTAAGCCTGCAAATTTTATATTTTTGTTAAAATTTTTCATTTATAAAAAGTACGATATATAATTTATAATTAAACAAAAAAGTGATCAAGAAGAAATAAAAGAAATAAATTTGTAAAAAAAATAATAAAAAATCGTGTCATGCTAAAGCAATTTCATATAAAACAATTTTGTTTTTTAGTTGGGCATGGTATAGAATCTGTAGTCTCGTTGTGTATAAATTATAATCGCAGTATTTAAATTAAATACATGAAAATGATTTATTTTATAAAATAGGCATTTGAGTAGATTTATCAATTAGATGAAAATATCTTGGCAACATTGGTCAGTTATATATACATTAGAGCAGAGGTTCCCACCTCTTCATGCTTCAGGGGTCCTTTTTAGAAATTTTTGTTTTTCCACGGACCCCTGGCATATTTTGTTTTCTAGTATAGTAGAAATTAAAAATAGTAAAAACTCAAAAGTATTAATTTTAAATAATATTACGTTACTCAAATTCATTTATTTGTTAAATATAAAAACTAAGAATCTTTTGTAGCTCATAAACCATTTAAAAAATATTAAAGGCCTTAAATATTCATAATAAAAATGATAAATTTATAAACTTTTTATCAAGAAAATTTGTATGGAAATTTTTTCTATTAAGCTTTTATAAATTTAAAATTTTTATTATGACTTAGGCAGTTAATGTAATAAAATGACTTTATTTTTACAAACTTGATAATATTGGTAGAAATATCTGATAAAGCAAATTTTCTTTCATTTTTCACATGCAAACGTGATCTAAATTTGGTTTTTATGAACAGTTGTTTCGCATAAATACGTAGTAGATAAAAACTGTAGCAAAAGTTTTAATGCTTCATTCCCAATCATGATGTAAACTTTATAATATTTTAATCAAAAATATTCAATCAGCATAGATTCCAAGTCAGCTTTGGTATACGTTCTGTTGCTTATTCTTGAAAATTATAGGGTATGTCATCAATTGCAATGTTGAATGTATAAATAATATCGGGAAAATTCAATGTGAAGTGATTCCAAGTGTATTATTATAATTTTCATATGTATGCTCCTTTTGAACATCAAATGAATCCAACATATAATTCAGTAGTGGAAATTAGGAATGTTTTGGTATAGGGGTTGAAAACATCTTTGCCATCTTTGTCTATCTTGCAGTTTAATGATAAGCAAAGTAATACGAGTGCGGATCAATCAGTCCGTGACTTTTCCAACTTCCCTCGTAGTTATATGAAATGCAATACTATTCCCATCAAGTACTACCTGTTAATAGACTACTGTCAAATTTTGAGCAAGTGTTGTCATTTACTTTGCGTTTAACAGCTGTTCAAAACATACAACCTCGTGTATTTTTCTAAAAATGGAAAAAAGTGAATTTCGAGTACTCATTAAACCATTAAACCAAGGAAAAGCTCGATAAATACTATGGGTACACTGCACCATCGATTTCAATAGTAAAAAAGTGGTTTACTGACTTTCGTTGTGGTCGCACAAGTACAAATGGCGCTGAACGTTCTGGACTGCCAACTGAGATCAGTACACCCGAAAATGTCGAAAAAATACACGATATGGTGTTGGCCCAACGAAGAGTAAAAGTGCGTGAGATTGTTGATGCTATAGGCATTTCATATGGCAGTGTGGTTTCGATTTTAAATGATCAGCTGGGTTTAAGAAAGTTGTCTGCAAGATTGGTGCCGCGTTTGCTCTCAATTGACCATAAACGTAAACGTGTTATAACTTCAAAGGATTGTTTGGAGTTGTTTAACCGCAATCGGAATGAGTTTTTGCGGCGTTTTGTAACTGTGGTTCAAACATGGATCCATTACTGTACTCCGGAGACCAAGCAGCAGTCTAAACAATGGGTTTCTCCGGGTGAACCTGCTCCGAAGAAGGTCAAGGTAAGTTTGTCGGCCAATAAGGTGATGGCAACAGTTTTTTGGGATGCACGCAGGATAATCCACATCGATAACCTTCCAAAAGGGAAAAACAATAAACGGCGAATATTATTCCAACTTATTACACCGATTTAATGAGGATTTAAAAAGAAAACGACCCCATATGGCCAAGAAAAAGTTCTTTTTTTTTTTTATCAAGATAATGCACGGGTGCACACGTGTGCAGTCTCAATGGCAAAACTCTATGAATTGGGCTATGAATTTGTACCTCATCTGCCATATTCTCTGGATTTAGCTCCTAGTGACTACTTCCTATTTCCAAACCTAAAGAAATAGCTCGGTGGAAAGAGATTCAGCTCCAACGATGAAATTATTGACCAAACAAATGTCTATTTTAAGGACCTCGAAAAATCCTATTTTTTACGCAAAGTAAATGACGACACTTGCTCAAAATTTGAAGTGGAGGGAAGTTCGAAAAGTCACGGACTTATTAATCCGCTCTCGTATATAAAAAATTGTTTTCTGTAAATTTTTTTAATAAAGATCTTCATTTCTATACAAAAGGAAAGTGTCTACTTCTGTCTTTAATTCGTATATTCTCTTCAGCATATTTCCCATGGAAACCCAACGAATATAGGTATGAAGTAGTTGTTTCTTATTTTCTTCATTTAAATTGACAAATAGGACTTTAAGAATTCTATTTCTCAAGATACTAGTTTTTATAAAATTTACTACGTCTATACTAGTTTGAAGAGCACTTTTAAATACATCAGGTAAGGTTTTGGCATCAAATATTTGTCGTTGAATTACGCAATGAGATTTAAGTGATTTAGAAAACCTGACCGCAAACCTATTATTGATGCGCCTATATATGTACACTTTCGGAAGTCTTAGGCAAAGGTTCAAAGTAAACAATAATTTTTCTTTTATTTCACTTTATGCAATAAAATAAAAGTTGACTTAAATTAGAAACATCAGTCATGCCATTACACTACAGGTCATCAATTATTTTATTTCTTTTCATACACAGAAAAAAATTAAATTTCGTATTTCATTACTAAATTCATAAAACTGAAATCTGACAGTACTTCCAAATATCATTAGCGGCCAAAACGATCTAATAGAAAAACCCAATCGTTGTCAATTAAAACATTTTCTAAAGTTTAGGCAGATTTTTTAACGGAATTAAATATTTAAGTTTAAATGAAACCTAAAGGGTAGGACATAACAATCCATTGGCATTGCAGGTGCATTACGTACTAGTTCATCAGAACCTCTGAACACTACATTGCATCTAACACCTATAGACCTACACGTTATTGAATCAACAGTCAATAGTGCGATAAGATTATCTGCAACGTAAAGCTGGAGATCAAGAACGTATGGGCACGCGAGGATATTAAGTTTAATACCCCCGCAATTCAATCAATTTACTGACTATATGATTCCCCAGATGGACTTCAGAAATACTATAACAGTCCTATTCGCCACCAGGAGTGAATGGAGAAGGGGAAATCTTCTTGAACAATATGGAACGAGGATATACAAAGGTGAACTGCAGTGTCGGCTCTGGTGTCTTCTCTAACGATCTTAGAATTAGACACTCATATAGACTCGCTGACGAGGCAAGCGTATTCCAAGCGGAAATACTAGCGGTCAGGGAAGCGTGTAAACTAATTCGCGATAGAAATATTCAAGGGAATATTGGTTTATTTTTCGACAGTCAAGCGGCAATACTATCGCTCAAATCACCGAAAACTACCTCTATTCTAGTCAGACAGTGTAAAGAGGAACTGTTAGGACTAAGTCGACTGTATATCATTACTATAGTCTGGGTTCCTGCGCATAGGGATTACTATGGTAATGAACGGGCAGACAAATTAGCCCGGGCAGGCTCTGCTATGAATGCCTCCTTATCGGTTTCTGCCGCAATCCCGTTAGGAACAGTCAAAAGCAGAATCCAAAAACACTTTCTAGAAAAGGCGAAAAATAGATGGCAAAATCTGGACAAATGTAGACTCGCGACAGAAACGTGGCCTACCTACAACGAAAAACGTTCAATGCAACTCATTGGCTACAAACGTAAAGACATTCCGAGACTAATAGCATTGTTTACAGGTCACTGGACGATCGGGAAACATGCAAGCAGACTTGGTCTCCCTTACAATGAATATTGTCGTAGTTGTGGCAATCGCTGGAAGGAGGAGACAGTATATCATCTTCTATGTGAATGCCCAACCTTGAACACAATCAGACATAAATTTCTGGGAAGGCACCAATTAGACAACCTCTGTGAGATATCTGACGCTAGACTCAGTGACATTATTAAATATCTCAATGCTACAATCAGGATCTAATTAATTTATGTTCTCATTGTTCTTCCCTACACTTCTATCTCATTTCAGACTCAGTATAACTCATTCACCTGGCGAGTAATGTGGTCCCATCAAAACGGATTCTAACGAGTCTAATTGATTGCCCGTAAGGTAACGGGCTACCAAGTAAACCAAGCAACCAACCAACCAGGACATAACAAATGTTGAAGTGTGTAGCGGCACAGAAAATAGAATTTCTTATGCTGGTATCTATTGTAGTTCACAAACTCTGCTTTGGTACCACCAAACCCGTACAGCAAGGCAATTTATATGTATCATTTATTTGTGCTAAAAAACCATTTTCGCAAAATACTTTTAAATGTTTTGAAATACAAAAATTAAAACAGATTAAATTAACTTCAAGAAGTCCACTTATTTTCGCATAATTATATCAAGAGAACTGCCGGTTCAGGCACATAATTGAAAGGTCATAGTTTAATCGACTAGGGGTATATCGCAATATACAATAAATAGATATAGAGAGATATTTCATATGCTTTTGAATCATCAGTATAAAAATACACACAAATATATCACTATATTATGAAATATGTATGAAAATTAGGACAAATTACATCTGGAATTCTGCAAATGATGGATTTTATATTTTTTGTGTCAACATTATCATAATTTTAGAAAGAATTTACAACCAATAACAAAAAAAAAAAAAAATATAAAATTTGTTCAAAGTTAAATAATGATTTATTTAAAAAAAATCTAGTCATATTTTTTTTTCTGTGTATCCGACAGATGGATTCTCATGATTTTTTCTTTTGAATTTAACTTTGGCATAATTAAATATGCCGAAAAAAAAAAAAACAAAAAATATATCATGTACAATTATTCTATACACATTTTCGGTCTCTCTCGCGGACCCCCTGGAATGTTGCTACGGAGCCTCATTTGGAAAACTTTGTCTTAAACTAATCGTTGTACATTTTATCGTGTATGAGTCAGCTTCATCTCAAAAAAAAAAGTGGCCAAAATAAAATAATTTAATAATTTAATAGAAAAAAATATAATCAAAATAGTATATAAACAAAATAAAAATAATATGATTGAATAAAAAGATTTGAAAAATTGTGATTTCTCGGAACAACTTGAAGACGAATCCCCAAGTGCAATTTTGGCTATTAATAGCATTTTCACGAAATTTATTAATTCAAGGAGAATCTTCATCAGATTATTTCAAAGTCACTGAAATATTTCCATTCATAAATGGTGACATGACAATCGATACCAAAATCGATATAATTTCATGTGTTTTAATTTAATGCAATTTTTAGATCCCAATCTAATATTTTTTATTTATTTATTTCACCTACAGACTTAATTTTACAGATTATATAAATTATTTATATAACATAACTAAATTTAATTTAAACTTATCTTTATTTTTTTTTTTTTAATTTAAATTAGGAGAAATGCTATTAAATAATTTTAAACATATTATAATTGGTTCATTTATAGCATAGTTAGTTCTATAAAAAGCATTATAAAATGTACTGTTACTTTTTAGGGCTGTTGGTGGATTATACAAATCAGAACTAGTTACTTGAAGAGACAAAATATTATAAACAAACATGATACAATTATAAGATCTAGGGTCATGTAATGATTGAAGATCAAATAACTTTCTCTTAGCATCATAGGAGGGAACAATAGGCACTAATAATGATTCAAAAATAATTTTTGTAAAAATTTTTTTAATGCGCTCTAAACGATTCGATTCTTTTTTATAAAATGGACACCAAATTATTGAGCAATATTCTAAAATGCTGCTTACAAATGAAACATATAATGATATAAGCGTAAAGGGGTCACTAAATTTTTTTTAATTTTTCCTTATAAAACCAATCATTGCATAAGCTCTGGAACTGATGTAATAATATTGATAACTTAATGTAAATTCAACATCACTCCTAATAGCTGTGTCATCTACAGAATAATTAAATATAATATGTTCCAAAGGACGTGTGAAAGAAACTATAGAACATTTGGGAAAATTAATTTTAATATCATTATCAATACACCATTGGGACAAATGATCTAAATCGGATTCCAATTTTCGACAATTTTTATTTAATTATGCTTTAGTTTATACGATAGATAAAAATTTTTGATTAACATGCATTTCCTCCGGTCCCAACAAGCCGCATAAATCGAGGCTTATCTGTATATGAGTGTCATGGTCAATTATGGACCGATCATTATGAAATTTAATGGAGTAATACATACTTGTACAAAACTTGATTGTGTTCAATTTTATCTCGATATTGATACTCGTATTTATGTGAAATTTATGCAAGTTTAATTGATTTTTGGGAATGGAGATTATATATTTTACTATTAACGAGGGATTAACGAGGGATGCGTGTTTAAGTAATTTTTAGATAGTGAATCTACGTGAAAGAAATGATAATGAACCGATCATTACAAAACTTACATGTGTGTGTTGAAGTTTATATAAATACGACATATTTCAGACATTTATAAGCGTTAAACCACTGTGCGGGGAAAACATTTGTATGGGGTATAGGTAAAGTAATGGAGTGATCCACAGTGTCACACTGATTTAAATTAGAACGACAAAAATATGAACATAAAAGCTTATTAATTGGAGGAATTTTTTCGCCTTTACTAGTAAACAATATTGAAAAGTGTCTATAGCGCAAACTATGGATTTTCAAATTTGATTATTTTAAAATATACTGCAGGTATTGAGATGATTTTTTGGTGTGTAATAATAAATATATCCAAATTATTTTATTATAATTTTTTATAATATTGAAACTATTTTTTTTATTTAAAAAAAATCCTTGTATTAAAAAATATTTATTTTTAGAAATTCAATTTTTAATGGATTATAACTAAAAAGTTCCAACAAGTACCAATTTAAAAATACTACTGGTATATAAAAGAACATCCATAAAATTATATTTGAGAATATTAGTTGCGACTTTTTGCTACCTTTTGAAATAATAGAAAAATTGTGCAATTTGTTAAGAATTATTTAAAAATTTTAAGATACTGGCTGAAAATTTTATTATACAAATATTACACTAAGATTAGTGTAATTAGATGCAGTCATGCCTTCGTTTAAAATAATTTTATTTATAAAAATATGTCCAAAATTCATAAAAATTTTTTTTTCAGATTCTACCCGCCCATTTTGAATTGAAATGTTTACAGCCTTGTCTACTAAAAGAATATAAAATTTCCAATATCTCTAAAACTGGATTTTTGTCGTTCTAAAACTATCAAATGTGACACCTTGCGATAATGATCAATTTTAGTAGATTTTGACTTTTTAATCCCATGTATCAAATTTGAGTAAATTATCTTTAAGATCGTCACGAATAATTCGGCGGATTTAAGGTAATATAAAATTATTTTTTCGGGATCAGGAGTGTGCGACTTATTTAAATAAATAATGATCTATTATATTAAAATTTGAATAAGTAATATATCAATATGCCCAAAAGCCACTTAATAGTAAAAAAAAAAAATTGTTGTAACTTCTGATCGCATTGATATCGTTAAATCCACTGTAAACATCGTGTAAAAAATAATGAAAATTAAAAGACACTTTTTCAGGTTATTCAAAGATAAAGAATATTTTTTTTTTATTTTAGAAGTTCTTGCGTCAGAAGAATGTTTAGTTGTTATGACTTTATAATAAAGAAGAATCTCAATACTTTCTAATGATGTCAAGTTTGATGAAATCTGATAATGCACATAAAAGTTGTTGAAGCTTAAATTTTACTAATTTTTGGCAAAGAAGATCGAGGTATCTAAATTTAGAGTTTCATAGAATATGAACCCTTAGCGATATGAAGCCAGGAACATTTTTAGAACTTATTCTAGAAACATTATTTCAATAACTTGTGTAGTCAAAACCACTTCAGATTCGTTAATATCATCATTGGAACTTGTAGAGTCGCAACCAATTTTGATACTCATGGGGTACTATTGCGATTTTAAATTGATTTTAACAATGGTTTTGAAAAATAGTGCTTGTTCTGCTAGTTCTGTATTACTCTACTTCACCCTTTGAATAAATGACAGCTGCCAAAATGACTTCCTAATATTAAAAAAAAAAAAAAATTAAAAAGGGCAATTTTAACAAATTGAAAATCGAATTATGGGTTAAATATATAATTTTTGTCTTATTTACTCAATTATAGCCATTTATTTTATAATTACAATACATTAGTGAAACAGACCAGAGTCTCTGGTGGGAATCGAACCCACAACCTCCAGACTGACAGACTAGTTCACTACCAACTAGGCCATCGGGGCACCCCATATATATAGCCATATATTATATGAATGTTCGCGTTGAGCTCGTCTGACTTTATTATATTATTCAGCAACAAAAACTACACTAATAAGAAATCTTCTAAATTGGTAATGATTATAAATTAAAATTCGATCTGCTGTTTTTAATGTGAGTTGGATTACAAGATGGAGTTAAATTTTAACGTGTATTGGAAAGAAGGACTATAATGTACGCAATCATTTCTCGAGTGATTTTTCACGATAGCCTAATTAAAGCTATTTGCACAATCCCAAATTATTCTTAACTGAAGAAATGTATTTTATTATAGATTATTCTAGCGATTATAAAAAAATTTTTCAACAAACAATGCTCAAATATATTTTTTCTCTGCGTGCTGTTTTACCAAAAAAATCTCTAGCGATTCACCAATATTTTCTATACAAGAGGTTATTCACACAAAAATCAGATTTTAAAAAATACATTAAAAATTCTTAACGAAAAAGGAATGATCTTACACTTAACAATCAATTAGTAAAGTCTTTTACTGGTCCCGTAAATTATGGAATTAATAGATAAAAATTTTAATAATTTCATTTTTACAATTTTTGCGAATTTTTTAATTCCCTTAGTCCAACTGATATGTGTCTGTCTATACTTTATTTTTCCATAAATAAGCTCGTATAAACACACATTGCAAGCTCGGTATTCGTGACTACCCATTATCGCGACGGCCCGGTTATCGCGACGGCTTAATGTTTAAAATTGCAGTTTCTGTAATAGCGGCAGTTTACGAAAAACAGGTTCTATTTTCATGACTTTTATCTGTTTTTTTTTTAATTTGATTACAATGTCTATAACCAAAAAAGGGAAATCCCCGTCTTTTGGTATATTAATCTTTTTCGATGATTTTGATTTTCAATTTTGTCAGTCTATTCGTGTCATTTCTTGTGTAAATACATCTCTTCATATGGAAAAAGTTCAAAATATTTTAAAGCCAACGAATTCTCAGAAATTAGAGACTTAAAAAAAAAATTTTAAAGTGGAGATTTCATAAATTCAGTTTTCGTGAATTATAAGTTTTAGGAAGAAAACAAAGATCTTTCAACTATTGGTACATTTGTAGCTGAAATTGTTACGGAACATCTTTTCACGAATGCTGACATAAACAACTGGATTCAAGAAGAATTTCATGTGGAAAATAATGAGGAGCAAATGGAATTATTAAATACGGAATCGGATGGACGATTATATAACATCGATAAACATATACATACAATGACTAGGCTTTGGAAAAGGATAAGCCGACAACATTACTATATGAACTACTTGATTCAGCTGCTATTTTAAAAAATAATTTGCCAAAAAAGCAACTCAAAATCTCCAATTTCTTTAAAAATGTTTAAAATGTAAATATATTAATAAAAACAATTCTAATTTTAAAAATTAAATTACAAAATTACAGGTCTGCTTTTTAATTAGTCACGAAAATCGAGCTTGTACTGTATATAGAAAATATCAGAATAATATATTAACTAATTAATTACACTTAGGCCTTGATTTGAGTCGTATCGCTTAGTGTTGTTTAAATTTGCCTCGCTGTTTCAAATTTCAATCTTTCGATTTAAGTTCGACTTGCGTCGCTATATAGAGCATATCTTTTCTCTTGAAGTTAAAGTAATTCAATTTTATTGATTTATTGATTTTTATATTAAGTTCTCTGTTTTTAGTTAGACAATCGAAATAGAATTTATAAAAGTATTTTAATTTCACCTCTTTTTTTTTTTATTAAAGATTAACTTCTTTTCTGTTCAAATATTTCATTCCGGGAAGCAATTATTAAGAGTATAGTGTAGTTACTTGGAAAATAGTGATTTGATTTGCATCGTTTCAAATTGTGTCCCAGTTCTCTGGTCCCCATTAACGTCAAAGATCGGGGCAGAACATAATTCTTATTTGCATAAACAAGATTTAAGTCAATATCTTTTTTAGGTCTATATAAATATATGATTTTAAGCCCTAATATTTCCTCGGTGCTATGATATTACAGGATTGCTCCTAAGTGATAATTCTAATACTTTGTATGAGTTGTATGAGGGAGAAATTGACCCTTTTTAACTAGTTTTGGAACAAGTCACAGAACTATGCCCTCTTGGGTTAGTTCTGTGACCTGTCCCAAAATAATTCAATATCGATTAATATAATACAAATTTGGTAAAAATTCGGAAATTGTTTCGTGTTTTAAATAATTTTTTACATTTTTTCTTTTTATATACTAATTTTTTTTTAAATATTTTTTATTTTATATATTTTTTTTGTTAATGTTAATGGCGGTATGCCGAAAGGTACTTAGTCAACGGTGCTATTGCACAAATTGTAACACATTTCCCCAGGGTATTTCTATTAGTGTTGATAGTTGTCAGTTAACACTGAGCGAATATTTATTACATTTTCTATAGCAGATTATTAGCTATAGATTACAGATTAGCTTACTTCCACTTTGACGAAAAAGTTATAAATATGATTCTTTAGTGAATAAGGATTTTTTTTCTATAAATAAAATTGGAAAAACAACCTATCTATTTAATCCAAAATGTGGATTCATTATTCGTTGCCAACCGGAATTATTTTTAACATATTCAGTGGATTTTTTTTTTATTTTTTCTCTATTGCTACTTGTTTGAGATGAATATAGGATATGGTCATGTAAGTGTATGTTAGCATATCCATATGTATGTGTAAAGCTTATAAATAGAGATGAAAAATCTTTCTTTTATTATTCAGCTTTATGATTCCATTGCTTGTTTGTCGATGTTTCTTCTACATTTTATACATTTTCCATTTATTGACTGTGTTTTTAGCTATTGAATGACATGTATTCTACGTATTTAAGTAAATATTGTAACTCTTTTTTTTTCTACAATCTGCTATTTTTCTTCTTTACCGCGCCCTTCTCCAACATCAATAATTTCTTTCATATTATGTTCTGTTTTTGCTTTTTTTTTGTTTTTGTGTAAATAAAATGAATAGAAAAGGATGAAGAAAAAAAAAATAAATATGTGTTGTATAGATGTGGGCATATATGAGTGTGTTGTTATTTACACGTTCATTCACATATATACATATGTATAAATGTGTATATAGACTTTTATATATAAACATTAATAAGTGTGTACACAGATACATTTAACAAACATTTATATCAGACGATTAAAAAGAATTTGAGATATAAATATACTTAACTTCATACAAATATCGTTTATATTAAAAAAGAGTTGCTGAGTTAAAAAAAAAAAAATTTAAAAGATATATATAAAATAGGGCTGGATCATTAAAAATTTTCAATAAATTTGTATTAATATTCTATTACAATAAAACAAAAATTTATACTTTTTATTTAATTTCCTTTGACAAATTCGTCAACTAATGGCAACTCTCTAATTCTTTTTTTTTTTTTTTCTCAAACACTAGGTAAGTATGATTTTATGTTTACATCTTTTTATATAAAATGTATTTGTGCAGTTTGACTTTAGCACAGTATAGTTTAAACATCCTGGACACTTGTTTAAACAACAGGATATTGAACTTTATTTGTCTGTATACTTTTTTTTCCTCGATTTTTACTATATTATTTCTCATAATAACTAAAGATATTGTAAAAATGGATTTTTACTGCTTACATGTTAGAAATTAACTTTAGGAAATAATATTATATTAAATTTTAGTAGAACTTCCGCACAACTTTTTTGTTATTTTAGCCTTAATTAAAAATTAATTGAAAAACCTCTTTATTATATAAAATTATTTTAGCTTTTACAAATTGTATGTCGAAAAATTGGTTGCGGTTTGTTTAAACATTTTGGTCTGTTAATGTCAAACTGTCTAATGAGAGAAAATTTGTGCGTTTAAAATCATACTTAATATTTAGGAAAACAAATTGTTTAAAAAATTGTTTAGAAAGTTTGATTGAAATAAAGAGAAAAAAAAAATGGGAAAATTTTATGTCTTTGAAAGGCAAAAACGTAACAATATACATACAATAAATTTTTCTATCGTTTTTCTATCTTGATCTAAATTTATTTGAATGTTTAAATTTAAATAAATTGCCTTCTTACTTATTTTTTTTTATAAGCCCAAAAAAAACGCAAAAAAAACTTATAAAGTCTTGTGTACGAGTTTTTTAGATTTCACATAGGATCACGATAAAATCATTTTGTCCAATTTATATAAACTATTGCGTATTACTTACAATGCACAGTGTAAGATTTGGATAATCTAGTTGGAAAGAAATCTTTTTTTTTTCAGTTTTAATGCCCATAAGTGTTTTGTTTATTTTTGATAGAGGACATCTTACTAATTGGGAAAATATAAAAAGTTTGTCTAATTTGTTAACAGTAACCATATAAAGGTATTTCAAACATGAAAGTTTTTGAGAGTACTAAAACAACTACTTAAAATTATCCATCTTTAAAAGACTTTAACTTTTGACTTGAATAGTCTTTTTTTACTAGATAAGGAACATGAAACATTTCATGAAAATAAGGGAGTTTCTATAGGTAAAAAATTTAAAGAAATTTTAAGTAATTTGCATGAATCGAAAATTAAGTTTTTTGATGATTTTTTATTTAGCTAAAAAAAGAAACTTCTTTATAGTTTTTCTTTTGAATAAAACTTAACTGAAAATTGAGGAATTCAACTACTTTTACATCAACTTTTACATCAAATATTAATCAATATTTTGCTTTGGTTTAAATATCTCTTAAACTAAAAAAGATATGCCACACATGTATATATATATATATATATATATATATATATATATATATGTATAAAGCGTGATCCATTTCGAGGTTCCCTACTTTTTTAAAGAAAAAAACACAGAAAATTCAAATTTAGTGGGGAACGTTTATTATAATTTGAAAGAACATTCTTTGGCATTTATTTTTTGAAGATTATGTCTATCAAATGTTGGCCGTTGCTACGTCGCAGATGGTCCATCCTTTGAGTCCAATTTTCGATGACTCGTTCGAGCATTTCGACTGGTAACTGGCGAATGACACGCGTGACGTTTTTCTCCAAGGCCTGAATCGTAGCGGGTTTATCCGCATAAACTTTAGACTTTACATATCCCTACAGGAAAAAGTCTAACGGTGTGATATCACACGATCTTGCTGGCCAATCGACCGGCCCAAAACGTGAAATTATGTGCTCACCGAAGTGTTCTCTCAATAAATCCATTGATTTATGCGATGTGTGGAAAGTGGCGTCGTCTTGCTGAAACCAAATGTCGCCGAGATCACGAGCTTCAATTTCAGCCATCAAATAGTCGGTTATCATGGTACGATAACGGTCGCTATTGACAGTTACGTTCGCACCAGCATCATTTTTAAAGAAATATGGACCAATGATTCCACCGGCCCATAAACCACACCAAACCGTTGTTTTTTCTGGATAAAGTGGCAGTTCTTGAATCTCTTCAGGTTGCTCTTCGTCGCAAATGCGGCAATTTCTTTGTTTACATACCCATTGAGCCAGAAATGGGCCTCATCGCTGAACAAAATTTGCCTCGAAAACATCGGATCTTCTTGAAACATTTCAAGAGCCCACAGAGCGAAGCGATGTCGCTTGGGAAGGTCGAGCGGCTTCAGTTGTTGCACAAGCTATATTTTGTACGGTTTCAATTTAAGATCTCGACGTAAAATGCGCCAAGTCGTTCCATACGTCAGTCCGAGTTGCTGCGAACGGCGCCGAATCGACTCACCACGGTCTTCGTGTACACTCTCAGCTATGGCCACTATGTTTTCTTAACAGCGTGCTGGACGTGATCTATTCGGTCGAATATTATCCAATAATGAATGTTGGGTCTCAAAATGGGTGATTGCGAATAGTAAGCTCAGTAGGCCGATTATGTTGACTATAAGTTGAGCGAAGTGCACGAAAAACATTCCTCACAGAACGTGAATTTTCGTAATAAAGTTGAACTATTTGTAAACCTTGTTGAGGCGTAAGTCTTTCCATTATGAAATGCCAAACAATACTGGACAAAAAAACATGACAGCATGACACGACTCACACGTGATCTGTCAAAAAAATGCTATTGAAAAAAGTATCTCTACTTGAATCACCCATAATATATATAAATATATATATATATTATATATATATATATATTATTTTTTTTTTCAGAAAGACACAGTGTAGAAGCTTTAAATAATGTGCTCTTGAATTGGTTAAAAACTAAATTTGTGCAAATGAAAAATTTCATCATGTTTTTATCGTATAAAAAAATATCCTCATGAATTATCACACTTAAGAAAATAATCTTTCCCAGCAAAAAAAAAAAAAAGAACAGAAAAATAGCTCAAAAAGTCTTGATTTTAACATTGGAAAGGAAAAAGGAAGTTCTTAGTGCAGAAAAAGAGCTGTAAAAGTACTTTTTTTTTAACACATGGTTGCCATTCGTAGGATGTTTTTCTGCTTCTTGTTCATTGCTTTTGAAGTACTTCTCTTAAAACTATATTTATAAAATTTTCTAATAAAAATATGGCTTTAGCTTTGTTAATACTTTTAAATTTTTTTATTTTCTTAGAAATTATTCACCTTTTTTCTTGCTAAAAATACATTTAATTTCACTTTTTTTGAAGTAATTTTTATTATGTTCAAAAAAAAAAAAAAAAAAAAAAATGCAAAATATACTTTTAGTTCTGCTCTCGAAGTGGTGAAAAAGTTCTTTTTTGGAAGCACTTGCTCGTTTTTTTTTGCTGAATTATTATATGATTTAAAATATTTCATTTGATTTTAACAATAATTCTAAGTTTACACATAGCAATTTTACTTTCTGAAATTTTTCAATTTATTCTTTTAGACTTGCATTTACATTCATACACAAAATTTTAATTCGAGAATTCTTGCAAAACGAATCTTGAAGCACAGGCAAGTTTGTTCTCTTTCATATTCTCTCTCTCGCTCTCTTTCACATGAAATCCGAATTTCAACAAGAAAAATTGCCTTGTGTGAACTTGAATTAATATTTTTAAGTCTTAATATTAGTTAACTTCTACTAGGCCCGATATTTTGGTGTGAAGAGACACATCTGGTGATTTATTAAATAAATTTCCTATTTTAAAATGCCTTTGTTTAGGAAATATTTAGTAAACAAAACTTATAAAATCAGATCATTGTAATTAGAGTTTCTAAAGGCCTTCAGCTGGACTCTAAGACTTTATTTTCTATGTAAGTCGAATACTGGCTTCACAGAATAACCTTTTCTTGCAAAGCAAATAAAATTGGCAGTTTTGCTTTTAAAGATTTAATGAATATGGTCATGTTATATATCATTAGAAAGGTAATTTTATGTACACTAAATCGTGAGGAAAATGTATCAAAACTTTGGAGGCTCCTAAATCGTTAACTATTAGCAAGCGGGCAAAATTGTTTACATTACTTTAATCAGAAGTGAGAGTACTACTGAATCATTACCAAAATTATTTAAAAATCATGTGTGCAGTTGATCTTGATTTATACACAAATTTTTGTTTTATTTTCTTAAAAATTTTGAATAGAAAATCAATACGTGTTGGCCATTTATTTTTTCAAATTCCAAAAATTTAACTTTTTTGGGAAAAGTCGTAACTTTTTTGGGAAAAGTAGTAACTTTTTTGAAAAAACTTGTAACTTTTTCCAAGCTATCTCTGACAACACTGATCCAGTGTTCAAAAGTTACAGGATTATTAAAAAAAAAAACGTTTTGGGACTACTGTGCGCCATGTATTTTATATGTTCAATTTGATTTGTGAATTAAGGTGTATACTTTATGGGAACTGATATCAGACGATCCTACAAATTGTCTGACAGTTGTAGTGTCTTTCAAGCGGAGATTCTTGGCATTTATAAGGCTCTAGGCTTGATTGAGGGGAATGTTGAACGAGGGTCTGAGATTACTATCTATGTTGATAGTCAGGCAGCGTTATTGGCTGTGACTAGTCATTTTGTTAGGTCCAGATTGGTACTTGAGTGCAGAAGGGAATTGAGAAGGTTAATGGATTCCTATATGATGAGACTCTGTTGGGTTCCTGGTCATTGTGACATTCTTGGCAACGAAATAGCCGATGAGCTAGCTCGCAGTGGCTCGGAGCTAGATAGGTCTTTCATAGAGTCATCTGTTAAGATTCCAATTGGGTCCTTCTTTAGGGCCATAAGGGAGTGGACTCTGGACAACACGAATCGAGCCTGGAGTGACAGATCGGACTGCAGAGTTCTAGGGCATTATGGCCTAGCTTAAAACTGGCGGATTCCAAGCATCTTCTAGGTATGAGTCGTGGTAATCTTAGAGTCATAGTAGGTATGGTTACGGGTCACTTCTCAATAGGAAATATGATGAGTAAGTGGGACATTGGCACATCAGACTTGTTGAGGAGCTAGAGACAGTGGAGCACATACTCTGTCACTGTGTAGGGCTTCAGCGTAATAGGTTGAAGTGGTTTGGAAGCCATACACTACATGAACTAGGTGAGGTTAATGGCAAAGGACTTGTCAACCTCATAGGGTTTGTAATGAGAATAAAATGGCTTAGGAACAATCATAACTGATTGATTGGGTATAGGTTCCACTTTTCTTTTTCTTCCTTTCATAAAGGGATCACAATGGGCCGTTCGGCCTCTGGGTGTAGGCGTGAATACGCCACCCTTTCTAACCTAACCTAACCTAAAACAAAATTTTCTCAATTTTCATTATATATCAATGGATAAATGTCGACTTTATTCACAATTAAGTGATAATATCTCATTAAAGAAAAAAATATTTCCCTAATTTCTTTTCAAATGTTTTTGGAAATGATTTGATTACGAGTATTTTTTACATTGTCTTATTGACAATTCGACATTTATCCATCGATTTTAATGAAATATAGTTTGTTTTATTTGCAACATATTTATCTTTATCTAGGAAGCTTTTGAAGTCATTTTTGATTTCTTACGATTTTATGAAAAATAGTAATTTTTAAATTTTGTGGAAAATAGTATTTTTTCACAATTCATTTATTATTTATAAAACTATTAGGCATCTTATGAAATTATGTTGGTAATTATATCTACATTATTTTGAAGAGGTGATTTGAATTTAATTTTTTGAAAACAAATCGTTATCGAGATATGCTGCAACAGAACTGATTTAAAAAAAAATTATTTATAGACTTCATTATAACATGTATTTAAAATTTACTAAAACATTTTGTGTCTCAGAAGAAGTACTTGCTTGCTATTAATGTAGTTATATGACTACCATTTTCCAGAGCTGTAAATGAATCATTAATTTTTTAATTAAATCGTGAATCATTCATGCACTGAATTAGTAAATTTTGAATTAATTCTTTTCACACAAAAAAATGAACTGAATGAAATTTGAATCGATTCAAATGAATTTGGTAAAAATGAATTACAATTCATCTCCAATTCAAATGAATTTGTCAAATGAATTGCAATTCGTTTCCAATTCAAATGAATTTGTCAAAGTGAATTGTAATTCATTTCCAATTCATTTGAATTGAATTGATTTTGAATTAATTCAAATGAATTAGAAAAAAGAATTAGCAATTCATTTCCAAAACATTTGAATTGAATTGATTGAAATTTGAATTGATTTTGTAAGTAAATCTACAGTAACCATCACTGTCGTTTTGTTATTCGACTAATTTTTTATGTAAAAGAAAGCAAGAATTACTCTCGTTTTGTATATCACTTAGTATAGTCTAAAGACAAAAATTCTTAGATTTGAAATTCCCATGATATACTGGAATTGTCAGGTAGCGGAATAATCGGCGAAAATCCTATCAAAATGGAAAAATTTTGTTTATTTGCTAAAAGAAACTTATATGTTTATTTTATCAAATTTCCATTTTTCATTGCCCCTAGATCTGCTCTTGAATTTGATTGATTGCAACTCATTTTTGATTTCATTCATTTGAATTGAAATTCATTTGAATTGAAAACGAATTGAAATTCATTTCTGCCTAATGCGTTTGAATTGATTAAAATTTCATTCAATTCTTTTTTATTGTGAAAAGAATTAATTTAAAATTTAGCTAATTCGTAAAGAATTAAAATAAAAAAAAAAATAATAATAATAATGATTCATTTACAGCTCTGACATTTTCATACAGATCCAACAATAATTAGCTTACGTTAAGAAAATTGTTTTAATTATAGTTAATAGTTATAAATAGCAAACAATTCTATTATACATTTTCATATGTTTTATGAAAATAGTCTATTATAATTATATTTCAATTATGTAAATACTCCCCAATATGTATTTAGAATATTTCTTTCAAAGCTACATACATATTTGTATTGAAAATTTATATTTAAATTATATAATTTAATGTGAAATGTAAATTTTCTTAAATAAATTATTTAAGTTGTTTTAAATATTAAATAGTTTATCATAGGTTTATGTACGAAAGATTTACAAATTCCCTAAGTACACAAACATAGATAAATACTTATGTGTATGTATTTGTTTATAAAGATGTGTTTAGTTTTAAATTTCATTCCGCAATGTAGAAAGTGTGTATTGTATTTTAAATATATGTCTATGTATTTGTAAAGATGTTGCTGCTTAGTTGATAGGTAGTATTCTACTCTTATTTCCTAAGTATACAAATAAATAAAGAGCTGAATTGACTAAAAGGTAGAATATATATATAACTAGTATAATAGAATTAACTCTAATAAATGTTATTTATTTGTTGAATTTTATTCGTTTAAGATAAATAAAAGTATGTAAAAAATTGTTATGTCAAAATTTCAAAAAAAAAAAAAAAAAAAAAAAAAATCCTTCAAAAGGAATTTAATCCTTTTAAGGCTTATTGAGTTTTGAAATAAGTTATATTTTCCAAGATTTCTTTATTTTTTGTCAGCAGAGTTTTTAAGTCAGGTGTAAAATAAGCAATAAAAAAATAAATTTATCAAAGAGATTTTGAAGCTTTTCGTATTTTTTTTGTACTTTAATGAAATGTTTAAGGAAATTTTTTAAATTTTTCCAAATTAAAGAAACATGTTAAACAATACGCTTAAATAAGAGAGAGATAGAAACAGAAAAGAAAAACAAATGTCACATAAAATAAAAATAAGTGTTGCAAAATTTTATTGGGTTCGAAGAGCGTGCTTATTTTGCGTGTCGATTTAAAATTAATATTTTTAAATATGACCAAAATAAAGGCAAAACAATTAATTTGCTTTTATAAGCGTATATAAATGCATACCTTAGGGTGGTCCCATTTTTATGAAGCAAACATTGGTTCCCAACTAAAATGAAAAAGACGGTAGATCGCAAAAAATTGCTAATACGAGTATATAAATCTGTATTTTCGAAAAAGAAAGACTAGAAATTTTAGTTTTAAGAAAATTTTGTTTTTGATTTGAAAATTTATAAATAATGACTTAAAGCTTAAAATATTAAAATCAGTTTTGAAAGACAGACATAGTATTATCTTGTTAATATCGAGCTTTAATCGTAAAAGTTGCAAGCTATTTAAACTTGTTCATGCTTGGAGTGGTATACTTTGGCCCCCTGTAACTCATTTCGAATTATAATAGAACGACTACGAGATTATTTTTCTTAAAGCCCCCCACTGTGTAGTGAATAGGATTATTAGCTTTTCTTCATATTTTTTCAAGAGAATGGTATAAAATTTTAATATTATATAAGAGACTTTGGAAGGTACATTTAATGATATACCTCCTATACAACTGAACTATTGCATGATCGAAAATTAAACTTTATTAATTTTTTTCGAATTTACTAGTAAATATATCATATATTATGGGAAAATCATTTATAGTGTTGAAAAGTGTCTATTGCGCGAATTGTGGATGTCTAAATTTTCTACTTTTAAAAATATTTTTATTTGATTGAATTTTTTTGTGAAGAAGTAACTTTAACTGAATATATTTTAGTAAATACTAAAATATATGCAGATATGATTTTTTTTTCGCATGTAATGACAAATGTATCCAAATGATTTTATTATAATTTGCTATTAAAAAAACATACAAAAAAAAAAAAAAAAAAAATAATAATAATTTTTTGTATTCTACAACTAAATTTATAAACTCAATAATATTTTTTACTGCAAATGAATCTATCACTGAATTTGTAAAATCAAATATTTAAATTCGTAAATGTTTTATTGGAAAAAAATATATTTTTTTCTTTATTAAAATAATATACTATTTATTAAACGCAATATTTGAAAATTTCAAAAAATTCAATTTCAAAAATTAATAAATTTAATCAACAATTTAAAAATCATTTAATAGTTTAATGCCCGTTATTGGTCCATTATCTCTTTTTATTATTTCAGAATCCTTCGTTGTCACATCAACCTCTAATATATAAACTCTAATCAATGATGCTAAATTTGTTACCATAAATATACCCTTCGCAATTTCGACACGATACTGAACGAATTGAAATTGAAATCCTTGTTCATAATCAATTCCGTAGCTGCTATAAATCTTCTTTCGAAAAAAATTAAATCGGGAGAAAATTCCAAGACAACATTCTCTAATATAGATAACTTTTTAATACTTAATTATCTACATAGTTTTTCTTTCGACGTGCATATTAATAGCGGTCTTTGAGAGAGTTATTTTATGATATATTATAGGTGGAAAATTAACTTCATTACAAAAAAAAAAAAAAAAAATGGCATTTTCTTCTGATCCTTCCTACTTGACAATACAACGTCAACATTATTCAACATTCTTGCGTCAACGGTGGAGACCCAAGTTGAGGCATTTCCTTGACCGATATTAGAATATTGAGACACCAATGACATTGCAGCGCAATATTCTTGGTAGCTAATGCAACAACAAACATTCCTTACAATTGATCTTAGCACACCGTTACACTTTTAAGGTGTTCTTTCAAATTCAAAACACATAAATAGTTTTGTAAAATGTTGACATCTATCCTAACACAAATTTCCAAGATTACCAAAAAAGATACTTAATTTTATACTTAATTCAAAGATTTACTTTTGGACTTCTTCAAATGGAAATAAATTATTTAAAAAATATGTTGTAAAGGAAAAAAGTTTCATATTTAATTTTTTTTTATTATTTTTGTTCAAACTGTCGAAATATAATATTTTTTTGTATTACTTTTTAAATTATTTAATTTTAATAAAAAAATATTAAAACTTAATATTCATTTTTATAAAATATGAATTTAAAACCAAATAATGCTTTATTAAGAAAAAAATTTAGTCACAATTTTTTCCGTGTAATATTAAAAAATATTTTTTTTTTTGAAACTCTACTTTTAATAAAAAGTTCTAACGAGTTCCAACCGCCCTTTTTTAGTGGGACTGTTAACGGTCTTGTCTACTAACAGATTATAAAATTTCAGTTCAATGTCTTCAAACCTGGATTTTTATCATTCTAGAACTTTCAAACTGTAGCTTAGGAAATACAAATTTATTACCAAAACTTTGTGATTGGCCCTATTGTGTACTGGATCGGATTATATGGATATTTTCATATTTTGTTTTCAAGAGAACAGTATGAAATTTTTATATAGTATAAAAGGTCTTTGAATCAGATTCTTTTAGATTACTTCATAGAACACGATTCAATTGTTTTGCCAAAAAAAACTCCTTCAGCGTTTATAATTGTTTATAACCCAGCAAAAATGTTTTGGTTGTCGGTAATAACAACTACTTATTAAAGTAGTTTCTTGGTAATGAGGCGTCATTATTATTTGTCTACTCTGTATTACATTAATAAATACTCAATAGTATAATAGCACAGTAATACTGCAATCACGTGGTTGAGTTGGCTAGAGCGCCGGATTAATAACCAGAAGGTTGTTGGTTTAACCCCATTCTGAAGCTGTTAGTTTTTTATAACAAAATGTCTAAAAAGATATTTTAAACTAAATAGAGTTTTTGTCGCTTAGGGTGCTATGTGCGAGATGGTGTACTGAGTAAGACGTTAGTCAGCAAAAACGAATGGTTAGTGTGTGTCCAAGTTCAAGTCTCACTGACGGCAACATTTTTTTATATTTTTGAGTAACCCTAGAGTCAAAAAATAACTACATGAATTTGTGGACAAGTCGAACAAAAATAAGTAGTTATTCAGTCAAAAAATAAGTAGTTTATTTTTGTTTCCAATTATACCTGCTCGCTTACCAGGAAAGCAAAGTTTTTGCTGGGAACCTACAGCAATGTTTCCTAAATGGGAGTCCGCGGACCCCTTGGTACCCGTAACAATATTATAGGGCGTCCATAAAGATTTTTATTTCATTCGAGATAATGGAGTAACTCCCATAGAACCAAAAAGCTAGATTAAAGCTAGGAATGCCTCTTACATTCTAAGCTCTTTGTAGCTTCTGAATGATTTTATTGATTATACATTCTTAGATTTTATACATAATTAATGCTTACTATGCTATATTTTCTTACAGTGGAATGTATAGCAGTTGAAAAGAAAATTTGGTGCTGACACAAGCACATATACACAAAGTAACAGTCTTGTACAATGAGTAAAGAGTTGACTGCTTAATAGCCTGTGTAATTCGATATTATTTTTAATTGCCATAAATGTTCGGTTGGTATATGCGACATATATAGCATACTATACTACAGTGTCCATTGAAAGGGGGGATTAATTCTATTTAAATTTGTTTCCTCGAGAAAAATTTATGAAAGGATACGTGAAATACAATTCTGTAGGAATTCCTGCCCTACACTAGCATAGATGGTTGGAGTATTATGCCTAAAAGTATACCTCAATTATGTCATTCTGTCTGATTGGCTGCACCGCAATTTTAAAGATATCTTGGTGAAATTTGGCATGAAACTGGTTATGATGTGTGTATTTTTTTGACCTAGTCTCCACAAATATATAAACTTGGAATGGGGTTTAAAAGTTTTAAATATAGCAATATTTAAATGAAATGCTCCTTATTACAGATGACCATACCTCTATACCCAAGATTTATTTATTCACACTTACAGGTATACACTTGTTAGATGCGATATTTAAAGCTAAAGTTTGCATAGAGCAGTTATATTTTGACTTGGAACATGCCTGACCTGTTAACAGTAAATAATATTCAATAAAAACTATTTAAATTTTAATAATGATACCTTCTTTTAGACATTGGTATATCGTGAAGGACGAGTCGAAGGAATAAAGTTTTTTTATTTTTATTTTTTTTGTTAACATTTCATTAATTCTTAAAATACAATAATATTATTCTATGTCCTTGAATGTATATTTTTTATAATTTAATTAAAAAGGAACCTATTTATTGCAAATATATTTTTTTTAATAAATCTTATTAAACATTTTATTATTTCAAAATTAAGTATTGTTAGAAAATCTTTTAAAATCAAATATTCAAACTTATAAATAGTAAAAATATTTTAATAAGAATTTCAATTCAGCGATAGATCCACTTTCAGTAAAAAATATTATTGGTTTTATAAATTTAGTAACATCCCAGCAAAAACTTTGCTTTCCTGGTAAGCTAGCAGGTATAATTGGAAACAAAAATAAACTACTTATTTTTTGCCTGAATAACTAGTTATTTTTGTTCGACTTGTCCACAAATTCATGTAGTTATTTTTTGACTCTAGGGGTACTCAAAAATATGTACCTAAACGAAAACAAAAATAAAAAAAAACCAAAAAAATTTTGCCGTCAGTGAGACTCGAACTTGGACACACACTAACCATTCGTTTTTACTGACTAACGTCTTACTCAGTACACCACCTCGCACATAGCATCCTAAGCGACAAAAACTCTATTTAGTTTAAAATATCTTTTTAGACATTTTGTTATAAAAAACTAACAGCTTCAGAATGGGGTTGAAAAAACAACCTTCTGTTTGTTATTCCGGCGCTCTAGCCAACTCATCCACGTGATTGCAGTATTACTGTGCTATTATACTATTGAGTACTTATTAATGTAATACAGAGTAGGCAAATAATAATGACGCCTCATTACCAAGAAACTACTTTAATAAATAGTTGCCATTACCGAAAACCAAAAAGTTTTTACTGGGATAATACAAAATTTAATTTTTCCGCCAGGTCTGAATATATGGAAAACTTTACATTTTTCAAAATTTGAAATATTTAACGAAATAAAGTTTAAATAGTACAAAGAAACACTTATTCCTCAGGATTTCTCAGCCCATTTAGAAATATGTAACTATGAATTTCTAAGTCCATTAATCAATTTTTTCTGAATCAACACTGGTTTTCAGATAAATGGTTATATATAGTAAATTGAGGATGTTGAACCGCATATTGCAATATATCTCGAGAACGATTTGCTGATTTTCTTTAATAAAATACCCCAAAGAAAAATTTATTCAAATTATTTCCAAGTTATTTTTTAATCTGTTTAATCTTCGGAAAAACAGTTATAAAGAAAGTCTTAAATTTTTAAAAAATATTTTTCTTTTGTGCCATAAGGCTGGATATGTAGCAAGCAAAACGAGTAAATACTTACTTTATTCACAATTAAGCAGAGTTATCGCATTTAAAAATTGTACAAAAAATTTCAAAAATTACACTGGTTGAAAAAAAAATTTTTTGTCCTCCTTTAAAGAGAAATAGGTATACTAGATAAAATTCGTATACTAGATAAAATTTGGCGTGCTGAACACGAATCTACTTTCAGTTTTTTTTTTCTATCAGGTCTTGATTTTTTATGTTCATATCTAGTACTTCTCCTTTAATAAGATGATTAACGCGTATATTTTAATATAACTTGAAAACGGTTTGCCTGATTTAAATAGAAAGAAAACCAAAAGATACAAACGAACAATGTCTTCAAGTTCTCTTAACATTATTTTTTTTATCTGCAAATTAGTTTCGGAGTTATTTAGTTATTCAGAAAAATATTGAGTTTTTATTTTAATAAAATAAGTCACGAATCATCAAAATCGATGCATAAATCTTGATTTTATTCATAATTAAATAAAAACAGTCATATGTAAATTGAATTAAGTGAAATCGAAAATTTTTGGAAATAAATATGTAGCTTCTAATCGTCTGTTTGGATTTACATAATATTTTAGAGAAGCGTAGTAGAGAGTGTACAGTTTCAAGTTTTGAAGAGATACCCCACAGACCATTCAGAAGAGGAGCTAAGGGACCTCAAAGTAAGGTACCTCTGACATAGAAAATTTTTAAACACTAGTCAAATTTTTGTTTCTTACCCGATTTCATAATTCTTTATATCTCCTTAAGACTTTAAAAAAAAAAAAAAAAAAAAAAAAAAAAAACCATGTGCGTATGTACTATTCACCTATTATAGTTTTCAACTAATTTTGTTAGATTTTTCTGTAATTAGTTAAAGAAAAAATTTTTCTATCGAATAAAAAAAAAAAAAAAAAAAAATTGAAGTCGATATCTTTACTGGGTTCAAAAATAAAGGCTTTTGAATTTAAAAATTGCAAAAATTAGTATTTTTGTGTTTTTTTCTCTAAAATAAAATTTTTCTTTACAATGTATAATTATTTTATATTTTTCTGAAAGGCATATACAAGGATATGATTTCCAAGTTAAAAATAAACCCAATCAGTGCATAGGGCTAAGTACAGATCTTGTCAAATAATTTTTTGTCGAAATTTTCACTTTAGTGTATATGTTTTAAAATCTCAAAGCAGGGATCTATAAACGAAATACAGTTTGATGTTTCAGAAAATTTTCGAACGGCTTTTCCATACCTGTAACAATTTCGCCGGTTTTCTTTTTTTTTTTTGGAATTTCGGGATTTCTTTCACCAAAATCTTAACTGTTTTACACTTCTTCTTTTTAAATTATTAAGTCGATAATTACCGAGAATTTCCTTAGGATATCATAACTAACAACGATTTTATTATAGATAAAATACGAGTATTTATAGTTTCTTCAAAAACCAATTTTTTACAAAAATTTTATTTTAATTCGGAAAATCAGAAAAACTATGGATTCCAATTTTTTCAAATAAATTGTCTACCTGAAGTAGCTTTTAATTATATACAAAAAGATTGAAGTCAATAACTTCTATATGACTAAAACTATGTTACCTTAAAGTTTAATAAGTCACGAAAGTTTAAAAAATATTATTTTATTGTGGATATTAAAAAGTTATAAATTGATAAATATTTTGTTCTTGTAGCCAATGTTCGAAGGTACGTTTGTGCTAAAATATACAAAAAGTGCATTTTTTCGTGAAATATTAAAATTTAAAGTTGCGTAGTTTTGGTTCTATAAAAGATATTGACTTCAGTATTTTTGCATATAATTAGGAATTACATCAACCAGACAAAAAAAAAAATCATGATATGATAACATATCATATCCCATCTAGTTTACCTATTCTTGTTTAAGGGAGGATTTTTTTTGCTGACCAGTGTTATTTACAAATATTTCAATAGGAGTTAGGAAAATCGTTTCCATTTATTTCTGAACGAAGTCTATATTTATACATCGATTTTAATAAAATGTGACTCATTTTATTTATAACATATTTAGCTTTACGATATAATTAAAAAAATTAATTTCTGATCGTTTTTGATTTTTTACGATTTTTTGATAAACAAAAATTTTTATATTTTGTAATATATTTTTTTTTTTGGTAAAAATGTTTTAATATTTGAAATTATTAAGTAGATTAAAAATGATCTAGATGTAACTTTGAGGCATTTTATTAAACCCAATCAGATATTTCATTCCTGAGATATGTTGCTCTGTGTAATACATAACAATGTTCAAACAATTATGTATATGGAAACGGTTTTTTTAAAAAATCGTACTAGTTTGATTTTAGTTATTTATTTATTCCATTGATTAAGCTTGTGAATAGAAAACATTTTAAGAAATGGTATCTTAAAGAAGAAAAAAAAAGAATCATTTGAGTTGTCCTTTTCTTTTGAAGTTACCCTAATTGATATAAATATATTCTGCATTATATTCATGGTGGTATGAATAATTTTAATGTTAATAATTAAATATTACTCATACGCATCATTGACCAAAAACAAACTGACGAACAACAATTCATTCTAAAATGCATTTACGACCATGAAATAAAACCGCAAATAATAATAAAATAAAAATTGTACATTCATATACATATTTATAATATAAAAATAATTAAATATTTTTACACTTATTTTTCCATGTTGTTTAAAAATTCTATAAAAAAAGTCGTTGCCTGTCGCAAATTGTACTGGTCCCCGCGAGGGACACACATGGACATACATAGAAACCAACACCAACAACAAGTGCAAAAATACAAAAAATATGTCACATTTGGCATAATAAAAAGAAAATGTTTTTGAAACAACAACAACAAAAAACTGACACGACAAATATATGACAAGGGAAAAAATAAAAAAGTGAACGAACGTCCATATAAACGAAATAACAAAAAATAATAATAAAAAAGAAACAATTCCAATGATTTAATTTAATAGTCTTAAAATCTTTTTGTAGCTTGTCATGATGTATAAAAAAAAAATACCATTATTGTTCGTACTACAAAAATGGTTGCTTTGGTATGTTCACTGGTAAAAGGGGTTATGACTATACACTTAAAAAAGTAAATTAAGTAATTCGTACTTAAATCAATCCGTAACAGTTTCAACAGTACAGTAAATATGGATTTTCTTGAACCAAGTGCGAAATAATTGATTCAAGCTAGCTCTATTTAAGTCCACCTTGGATTGAATTAATCCAAAATTATTCTTGTTTTCAGAAATCTTGTTCTTATTTAAGGGTAAGTTCATATTTAAAGTGAGCATAAATAGAATTGATTTCAAAATAATAGGCTCACAATTAATGTCAAAATGTACTTGATTTAAGAAATATATATCTTGAGTCAATATCAATTGCCATTGTTTCAAGAACTTGAAACTTATTTTACTTGATTTGAGCATAAAAAATATTGAATTATGAATTATAAGCTGGGTTTAAACTCTTAACTTTTCAACTTTCCACTTGGGTTTATGGCTCCCGAAATGAAAATTTTCAAACTTTGGATTCGATGCCAAACTATATATTAAAATCAGAAATTGAAACAAATATGATTTATTATAATCATATAGATTTATGTCTAGCCTTTTTCATAAATTTTACTAATTTTCAGCTCTTCCTCTAATAACTTTTTAGTAAGAAATTTTGTCTTGATTTAAGTACAATTCCTACTTACTTATTTATACATGCATATAAGTACATTAGGGTAATAACTTTTTGCAATACATTATCAAGATATTTTAGAGTATAGAATAGTATAAAGAAATATGATACTATTTTGTTGCGATCGTTAAAAAAGTTCAAGCACCAAACGCGATGAAAATTTTTTATAAATAATATTGTTTTGGTATCAAAAGGTTTACATTTTTCCACCAAATTTCTTAAGTTTTAAACACTTTTCAGTGTCTTCTTTGCTATTAAATAATTTTACAAAAATTTTCAGGGAAATTTCTGTGAAATCGGCATGTTAATATAATACTTATAAACAAAATAATTTTTTATTATTTTTATTTCAAGAAAAGTATATAATTCTTGAATTCCTAGATTTAACATTTTATGATGAAATTTTAAATGCAAATTTCCTGCCAAATTGGCAAAAAATATGTGCAAAGATGTGTAAAATTTGTTTTTGGTGAGATTTTTATATATTGTTCGATAACCCATAAGTCCTGAGTAATTTTCTTCTGAATACTTGATCAAAACATTTTTCATATTTAGGTGAAGGAGGAATATAAAAAAAGTAATTTAGATCTAAAGCTATTAAATAAGTGCTACCATTTTTTAATAAAAATATTTAAAAAAATGTACAAAAGTATTTTAGAAATCACGTTCGGTGCGTGAATTTTTTTTATCGAAATTGATTAAAAAGATCGGTTTTTACTATCAGGTCAATATTGGTCATAAAGTGGTGCTATGGTATTTTGAGGTCTAAAAAATTTACAAATACGTGACATTTATTTACAAATACGTGACAAAATATGCAATGTCAGTGGGACATTGGCACATCAGACTTTTGTAGAACGTGCGATGATGTTGAGGAGCTAGAGACAGTGGAGCACATACTCTGTCACTGTGTAGGGCTTCAGCATAATAGGTTGAAGTGGTTTGGAAGCCATACACTATATGAACTAGCTGAGGTTAATGGCAAAGGACTTGTCAACCTCATAGGGTTTGTAATGGGAGTAAAATGGCTTAGGAACAATCATAACTGATTGATTGGGTATAGATTCCACTTTTCTCTCTCTTTCTATCATAAAGGGATCACAATGGGACGTTCGGCCTCTGGGTGTAGGCGTGAATACGCCACCCTTTCTAACCTAACCTAACCCATGCAATGTGAAAAAAATTTCAAAAAGACCATATTTAAATTTGCTTTACCCTTCCCCCTTCCGTTAATACCACACTTATAAAAAATACTAAATATTTGTAAATATACATATATAAAAATGTAAGTAGAAATTGTACTTAAATCAAGAAATAATTTCTTAATCAATGAAGTGGTTGTTTTAAAAAAATACAAAAAAAGCCATTTGTTTCTGAAGAAAAAATTTTCTTTTTCTGCGTATTTTGTAATTCTCTCAGAGTTTTCCTCCTAATTCAAATCAAGTTAGATTTAATTCAAGAAAAAATTACTTGATTTAAGTACAATTTGTATTTAGAATTACAATTTTCACACTTGAATTAAGTATTTCATTCTTAATTTTTAAATCAATTCTCTTTTGTACATTTCTTAAGTATACCTCAGTGCAAATCGTACTTAAATTTTTGAGTACAGTTTTAGAGAAAAAACAAGAAAAATAAACTTGATTTTAGAATGCAGTTTTTCTTTCTGTGTATAAATGTTTATATATATATGTGTGTGTATGAGTGTGTTTATGTGGGTGCTAACACCCACAATTATACATAAATATGTTTTTTGGGAGTGTGATCAAAGACCTTTAAGTTGGTCAAGAACGACCCCAAAATGCCTTAAGTCGTTAAGCTTAGCGGAATTGATTTGGCGTTAGTTTTCAATTTGGTACAAATCATGACATATTTTTTTCATTCATTCATTCGTTTTCATTTTGTTTATTTTTTCACTTGCCAACAAAACCATGTATAATATAATTTTTTCTTGCATAAAGCATTGTAAGCTTGGATAAAACTGCATGAGATTGGGTTAGATTTTTTTGTCGTACCAAAAGTATAAAAATACATATCGTGGGTGCACTGACATAAGGGTTCTATGTGTAATTTTTTGATTTTTTTTATTATCACATCTTTTTTCCACTAACTCAATGGGTTTCGAAGTTACATAAAGTCCTATGAGCATATTTCGTTGAGAAAAAAACTGTTTTTTTAGATCACACAGGACTTTAAAAAAGAAAAGAAAGAAAATAAAATAAAAAATAAATTAAAACTTTCTTATAAAAGATATTCTATATGTAGATTTTTTTAATTTCTTTTGGCATTCGCGAACGCCAAAAGATATCGATTTTTTTTAAAGCATAAAATTTTTAAATATCTTAATGGAAAATACAAAAATAAAAAAGTTGCGAATTGACAAAATAAAACTTTTTTCTTTTATTCTCCTAAAAAAATAGTAAAAAATCACATAGTTCGTTTGTTCAACACACCGACGATATGCTTGTACATATGTTTATAGTAGAATTGGGTTTCATTTTAAACGCTTAACATGAAAGTAACAAATGCGGAAATAAATATGAACTGATTTGAAATTATACCTTCAGGCTTCAAACAAATTGGTAACTAATTGATTTTTTGTGAAATATTTTGTAGTAAAAATGTTATCCATATACGAGTATATAGAAAAAAAAGATAATACAAAATTTCCAACAATTTACTTTTATCAACATAAAAATAAATATTAAAAACATAGTTTAGTTGTTAAAAGAGGTATTTAAAAAATGTGTTGTACCTAAAAGCAATCAATGAATTTGACTTGAAAAAAAAAAAAAAAAAATAGTTTAGAATTAATTCTACATAAAAAAATTTGTTAATTGAATTGGATTAAAAGATTGTTTATCGAAAATTATAACATATTAAATAATAAATATATTTGAATTAATAAAAGCAAATTATAAAATGTCATCTTGGGGAAAAAGAAAAAAACATAAATAATAATTTTGATAAAAAATTTTTTAATTTTAAGATAGTTTTGACTAAAAAATTATTTAATTGGATTAAATGACATTATGTTTAGTTAAAAAATTTCTTCCTTTTTATTGTTACTATGTCATTTTTTTAGCATTTCTTTTATATTCTTTGTATTAATACTATACTCTAAAAAGATATTACAAAAGCATGTTTAGTGTTGTATCGCATTTGTATATGTAACTTAAGATACCTATTTTCTAATATTTTAACATGGAATAAGAATTATGCTCTGTTTTTAACGCCACAATGAAAAATGCACACACTAATTACTAAAGGCATTTTTAGATGGTAATACAGACCCAAAAAGCATTAAAAAATAATAATAATCATATTAATAATAATCATAATAATAGTAATAATAATAATAATAATAATAATAATAATAATAATAATAATAATAATAGTAATAATAATCATAATCATAATAATATAATTAATAATAATAATAATAATAATAATAATAATAATAATAATAATTCATAAATATTAAAAATATTTTAATAAAAAAAAATAATAATTTTTTTTTTCAATAAAACATTTACGAATTTGAATATTTGATTTTATAAATTTAGTGATAGGTCCGATCTCAGTAAAAAATGTTCTAAATTTAGTATTAGAATATGAAATTTTATTTTTTTCTGTGAAGTATTTGGAAAAATAACATATATTTTAAAATCTTTTAACAATTCAAACGTATAACGTTCTTTAAAGTTCTTCATATTCAATATTCACACATTTCTTTTTGATTTTTTAATAATAAAATTAAATTTGTCAATATTTTTCAGTTTTCATTTCACATAGCACAAATGAAAATTATTCTTACCGTAGAAAAAATATTTTTAATCATAGAACTTTTCTAACGTTTCACAAACGCCCTTAATATGATACTGAATTAAAATTATATTTGTTTTTTTTTTTTTAATAAAAGTTAAGAAATAAGTGCATATTTTATTTGTCTTTAGGGCATATTTTAACATTTTTAGTGCATTTTTAAGTGCCTAAGCGTCATACTTTTTAAATGTATGAACTTCCCGTCTTTGATCATAATTAAGTGAATTATAAATTTATTTGTATTCAACAAAAATAATGATTAGTTTGACATTAAAACGTTGTTGAAAAATAAAAATTAATATTCAGTAAATTTCTTAGTCAATATGATATTTATTTTATCAGATATTTAAATTAAACAAATTGACAAAAAATTGTAAATTTATTAATCAATATGACAAAAATCTTTATAGGCTGGAAATTGAAAAATGTTTTGTTTGGATCTTTGAATTTTGTGGCCAAATGCAACTTGTATTTTTTCAGTGTATATTTATTATAAGAATGAGGTGTAAGTTTGCGTATCAAAACGGCTGAACCTATTTTGAAAAAATTTGACACACAATTTGACGCCTACTTTAAAAAAAGAATAATTTTCTCAATTTTTTACGTTACTATTGAAGCGATTTACATGAAATTTGGTACATACATAGAACGTTATTGGCACTATGAAAATAAAATTTGGTTCAAAAAGAAAAGGTGGCAAAATGATATAAGCTATATAAGAACATCATCGGATGTCACATCCACATTTTACGCCTAATTTTTAAAAAAACAGTTTTCTCAATTTATCACGTTACTACTGAAGCAACTTACATAAATTTTGGCACATGTCCTCATTGTTCGATAATAATATTAGTCTATCTTTGTGACGTCATTACACCCAAATTACCAAAGCTATGAATATAAAGCTTGGTGCTGCTACATCCTATGTATTCTATGGGAAAAAATAAGCTATGTCAGAACCTTATCGGATACCACTCACACATTTTACGCTCTCTTTTAAAAAAAAGTAATTCTCTATTTTTTTTACGTTACTACTGAACCGATTTACATGAAATTTGGTACATATGGTTATAGAACGTCATTGGCTCCATGCAAAATTGTATCCTTATTATTAGACACGCCCACATCACGCCCACTTTTAACAATAATATTAATTTATCTTTGGGACATCATTACAGCTAAATTACTAAACCTATGAAAATAAAACTTGGTGCAGAGTAAAGATATAAGCTATAACGGAACTTTTTTTAATGCCACACCCACATTTTTCGGCTACTTCTAAAAAAGTAATTTTCTTAATTTATTACGTTACTCGTGTGGAGTTGACGGATTGCTCAACGAGCACGTCCCCAGCTTTGTCATTATTCAGGCTTAACATACCACACTGTTAAACCTAAGTAATGGCATGAGCTTAGGCCGACGCTCTCTCCGACGCCACGGCACGGGTCAGTTGTAAATGTTGAGTAGCCTAGTCCATGTACACCATCAATGCATCCTATACGAGCTTAATCATGGGAACGGAATATGGAAATAAATGAAAAAGAAAAAAACAAACTCTGATCTTCTAACCAAGCATCATAAAGGCCCGCATCGGCAAAGAACCGGTGAAAACCCCTGCTTCGGGAGCTATCTGCTCGAAATCAACTCGAGTAGCAGTAAACCCACTGCCTTTTGTGAAAACGGGAACTGCGAACAAGTCTTAGAGTTCCCTAGTATCACCTCTCCCCGCCAGTAAAGGAGCAGCGAGCTTGCCTTCGAGGTCCGAATTTGTGCCTTTAGTCCAAAATACGTCCCAAAGGCACATTACACCCGCTAGAAGTTCGACCATTAAAGCTGTTTAGCCCAATTTAGGGAAACGAGTTCCTTTGGGGTTAGTGATACGGCTGGCTTTTTACCAAGATGATCCAAGAAACGATCGGCAGCACACCGTCGAAAAACGGGTCTAAACGGCAACGGTAAGGGGAGGAGGTACAGCTGCAAGGTCAACAGCCCGGGACCAAACTTCCGAAACCATACCCGATGGACAAATCGTTCAGTGAAGTGGCCAAAGGTCATTTCATACGTGCTATCATCGGTAGGAGTGATGATGACTGCCCTATCTTCCATGAAAATTGGGATTTAGTGTGCGAAAAACTGATGGGAGTATTCTGGAATGTTCCAAAGAAGAACCCCGGACTCTCTCCCCAATGCAATGATCATAGCCGTGAACCCTCCAAACCAGAGGAGATTCTGCAACTCATTCGGTTCGGTAACCCTAATCCGCACTGATTTTGATGTTTCTCTTGATTGATTGTGATAACCCATGAGAGTGCGATCGCGATATATGAGACGTTTGTCCACTTGTTTGCTTCAATAGGGAAAAAAGAATTTGTCTGTTTTCTTTGCATGTTTTTATGTGAATAACATATGTATGTGTGTGTACGTTCATAGCTGTGTAACTGTGTAAAATTAAAAGAATTATTTATAATATTATTGCAATTTATGATCAAAATATTTAACAAATATTAATAAAGGTACTAATTATTACATATTAAAGAAAAATGAGAAAATAAATGTAACATTGAAAAAACATACCATAACTTTTATGAGTAAACAGATTCTATTATTACTTAAAATAATATATATATATATTTATATATATTGTTACGTTTTTGTCTTTGAAAAACTGTGGTTTATTTCCTTTTAAATAAACCGGATACTTTTAATTGCAAATAAAAGCAGTTTAGTAGTTTAAAAGTTGTAACAACTCTTTGTTTTACTCGTATTTAAAATATACAACAACAATAACAACTGTTTAAATAGACACTATGTGTTCTAATACACACACACTAAAATTACACACTTTATACAGTACACTTTAATAATGTACAAGAATATCTAGCCAACTTCAAGGCAGTTAATTTGTCTTTACTTAACGATAATTCAAATTAGACTCACTCAATGATATTCTCAGGGCCAATTTATATACACTGTATTGACATCTAAATGCTTCTTGAAAGCTCTATTTCTACAATGATCCTAACGGACAAACTAGTATATTGGAATTGTGGAGCTTTCGGTGTTAATGTTAGCAGCTTTAACATTTAGTGTTGCTCTTCTTACAAACAATGGTGAAAGCTTTTTATTCAAGGTTGTATAGCAGTTCCACAGCTATGTTAACTGCTGTTCACATAAATAGAAAGGTTGAGAAGCATTATCTAACTTTAAACCAGTCGTTAAAACCGTTATATTCGAATTCAAGTACTATTTCGTAACAATATATATAAATAACTACATTCCACAAGGTAGTCATCTCGGCCCCTTATTATTCCTAATATTTATAAATGATTTACCAGCTTGCATTAAGAATTCTAGAATATTAATGTATGCTGATGATGTAAAGCTGTTCTATAGCTTTAACTATTCCTATCAATGTTCCTTACTCCAATCAGATCTTGACAATCTTTATGATTGCTGTATGATGAATCTAATGGATCTGAATTTAAGAAAGCGTAAACACATGATGTTATACAGAAAAAGTCCAATAGTCTGTAGATACACAATAAATGAATATCAACTTGATCTAGTCGAAGAATTTCTTGATCTGGGTGTGTGGCTTGATTGTAAACTATCCTTTAACTCCCACGTTTCACAAATCGTTAATAAGGCAAAAGGAGTTCTAGGTTTCATCAAGTGCTGGGGAAGAGAGTTTAATGATCCTTACGTTTCCAAGCAATTATTCATATCTCTCGTAAGACCAAACCTGGAAAATGCTTCCGTGGTCTGGGATCCTCAATACGAAGTTCATATAAAGAAAATTGAATCGGTCCAGAAACAATTTCTCTTATTTTGTCTTGGTAATCTTCCATGGAATCCTGATATTAATTTACCATCATATGAAAGTCGATTACAGCTTACTGATTTCCCTACTCTTGAAAGTCGGAGAAAATATATGAATATTTCATTTGTAATTAATTTAGTAAACGGTTCAATTAATTCTGAGTTCGTGAGATCGTATTCGTAATCCCAAATCGTCCAACTAGAAATTATACTCCTTTAAAAATAAAATATTTTTGAACCAATTATGCCAACTTTGATACAATGAGACGTACAAGCAATCAATTCAACAGTTTTTATCCATATATTGATTTCTCATCAAATCTAATCCTCATTAAGAGGAGTATTTTTAACTTAGTTAAATAATAAGTTTTTGTTATTGAATGATTATGAAAATATTTTATTGTAAATAGCTTTAAGAATAATATATATGTTAGCCTGTAAGAAATTGTAATTTCATTGGCTATTAAATAAATAAAAAATGATCTTACTTATGTGCTTTCTTAAATTTTTAATAACTTTAGTTTCTAGGTTTCAATTAATTTTTTAATTCTTAATTAAAAATACTAGCGCATCTTAAATACTTTCTCAATGTCTTGTATGATTTGCTTTTTTTGCCATACCAAATGCTACACTTGTTTGAGACAAACGCCTTGGATACCTGAATTTGCAATCGCTTATACACACGATGCATTTGCTATGATTCGGTCAACGAACTGTATTGGTGTTATTGTACATGTCGGCTATGAACAGCACACTTGAAAAGCAAATGAATTTGCTTTTCAAATCATTTTACGCAGGGGTTTAATCTTGTAATTATTTATTACTTTTTCAATTTACTAACAAAACAACATAGTAATTGTATTACCAATAAAGGACTTTTTGTTAAGCCTAGAGTATATTGTTCTTCTCGGGAAGTTGTAATGTTATTTCGCACCACAATTCTTCAATTTCCAACAAAGGACATCAAAGGCAGTGATTTGCTTATAGTATTTACTTACATAGTGAAAAACAATTATTTTTTTTTTGTAATAAATTTAAAGAAATAAATTAAATTTTAAAAGATTAGTTCCTCAGTTTTCACCTAATAATATCATATTACCTGTTTCCTTTTTTTCTTTCTTTTTATACCCTTTTTTATTTCTTTTATAATATGTAGTAATAATTGACCCATAAACATGCTCGTATGCATAAATCCCTACTAATTCTGTATCCAAACCTCACATGAAGTATTAACAAAATCATAAAAATTGTCTTTTAAATATAAAAGAAAAATCCTTCTGTCAAGAAAAGCATTTACAAAAATTGTTACGAGTGATGGATGAAATTTATTTATTTTTTTTATGGTGACATGCACTCATACCCAAACACAATTGTCTTTTCTAATGATTGGTCTTGGTCATACATGATAAATAAAGGATTTTTTATTATTTTTTTTCTGTATACGGTTTATTTTTGTTACGATTTGTTTTTGGTAGTTTTTCCTTTTATATAGTCTACACAAAACTGAAACCCAATATAAATTCTAATCTGGATAATTTAGTTTGACACTATGGCCTTGGCACCGTATAACATTTATGGGGGTCTTTTTGGTTAGAATAAATGGTGGTCAAAGAGTCATCAGTAAAAAGAGTGGAAAAAAAGTAGGTACAACAAAAAATTTTTCTCAAATGTATTTAAAATATACAAGCACTGCATGATGACGGTAATAACGATGATGTGGTGTCTAATGATGAAGGACAATGAAGGCAAAAGAAGAGAAAAAGAAGGAAAAAGTAGCAGAAACAAATTATATGATAACAATTTAGATAATGCTTAAATAATATACTAAATACTTACACGTGTAGCAAAAGTGTGCTAAAGTCTGGAGTTAAATTAAGTATATAGAATAGAAAAAATTGAAGAATACAAAAATAAAAAATAAAAAAAGTTTAAGTGCACTTAAAAGTTAATAAAATTTATGAAAAAACATTAGTATTAGATCGTTTATTTATAAAATGCAATTTTTGCTCTTTCTTCAAATAGCCCGATACAATCATACATATGAGTATGTTTATGAAAAAAATAATAGAAATAAATAAAAATAAGCAAATAAAAATATTTTCAAATAAAGTTACTTGCATTTGTATTACATTTACCCTAATCAGTCATTTAGTATTTCTTCCTTACTTATAGGAAATGAAAAATAGAAAAATTGTAAAGTATTTTTAAAATCTAAATTTGTTAACGAAAATCGATGTATTTGCATTGAAATCAGTGATTCTTAATTTATTATATGAGTACTTGTATGGATTTTAATTTATTTATGTTGTTGGAAGTCATAATGATACATAGGCTTAGAAGTTTAAAAATCTAGTGCTATTGAGGACCAATACCTTAAAGGAAACATAATTAGAGCTCCATCACTTCTATACTCTGTCTGGAGACAGCTGTTCCACAGTCTATTTTACCGATAACAAAATACTCTTAGAAGGAGAAATGCATTTGGCTCGTGTATCTAATAAGTCCGAAGATATGTGTATCAATATGATAATTATGAAATTTGTATTTACTTTGAAACAAAAAATAAATAATTTACCCTGTCTCTCGAAAAATTGTTAAAAAACACTTAGACCTTTTTATAAGCGTATCGGTGATATACAAAATTTACTTTCAAATTAATTCATTAAAAATTTCTTTGGATTAATTTGTCGAAGGTTATACAACTTAAAAAAAATTAGAACACCCAATATGGGCATCGAATTAAACCAACAAAAAACGAGCAAGTGCTTCCAAAAAAGGAACATTTTCACCACTTCAGAAATAGCACTAAGTACATATTTTGCGTGAAAAAGTAAAAAAAAAGGTTAATCAATTCTAAGAAATCTACAGTTTTTTACATTTAATAGTATTTTTTTTAATAAAGTTAAAATAATAATTCATTAAATATTTATATAAACATAATTTTAAGAGAAGAACTTCCAAAATAATGAATAAGAATCATAAAAAAAAAAATTCATAATACCAATGAAAATTATGGGCTAAAAACAATATAACTGCAGAAATTTTTCAACACTAAGTGCTTCCTTTCAATGACAACACAATGTTAAAGTCATTACCTTTTCAGCTCTTTTTACTGGATAGCTACAAATCCCTACTATATAATAAAATTTTTTATTTAAATGTTACAGCACAAAGTGTTAAATATATATATATATATATATATATATATATATATTCTTTATATGGTCATTTCTTCAAACTCGTTTACTTTTGGGGTTAAAAAAAATTTGAACATTTTTTAATTTTTTAATCAACACTATTTAGTGCCAATATTAGCTGGCTTTAATGAAACACAAATCTATTCGCGTGAATGACTTTTTTAGCGAACAGCGTTAGTGTTATGGAGGCTTAAGATAAAAAGTTTAAAAAAATTGCAGAATTCTATTATCAACAACATTTAAAGAACGAGAAATATAGATATAGTCGGTCAATACCGACTATATAATACCCTACAACATTGTGTGCGAGCACAAAAATTCGGGTAGGGGACTTACATTACACCTGTGGCCAATTTTAGTAAATGTAAAATAAAGTATACAAATATAAAATAATGCATTGATACTAACATCTAGATGATTTTATGCACTTTAGAGCGATTCCTGGAAGTGTTGTTATATGAGAGCTATGGCAAATTACACTGTGCGACAAATGGTAGGGGTCAGTGATCGGGAAGGGTTCAAACTACCGGGGAAAGTTATATCGGTAAAAAAGAAGTTATACGTGTCCCGGCGTTTCGCTGGGTCACGTCTAGGAATCGAGATATATCGATTTGAAGTTAGTAACTATCATATAGGGGAAATTGTGACCTTTGGTGGTCTTTTTTTTGACATAACTCGAGAACCACCAGTCCGATTTTGCTGAAACAAATTTAAAAAAATTAGAAATTACAATTCCTTTAATCTGTTCATACAACGTTTCGCTACATAAGCAACAGTTTCGCAGTTATAAATAAATGTATGAAAAAAAACTATTTTTTGCCTAAAAAATTGATTTCTTTTATTTTTAATTCATAAAAAATCCAAAACGGTAAAAAAAAGTGTCAAGTCCTATTACTTTCACATAAAGTCACATAACCTTTAAACAAAATGAGACATAGATCATGAAAATCGATGGACGCGTTTCGCTTTTATTCACAATTAAGTGAAGGTAAGAATTTCAAAAATTTGCTCGAGATATGCTCAAAATTCCTTGGACAATTAAAAGAAAAAAAGGAAAGTGCACTTTTTTAATTATTTAATATTTAATCATGCTACCTGCATGATTTTTTACACAAATTGCACCCACATTTATGAATGGTCATGTTTTAGAACGTTTCGAAAAATTTAAAACGCACACGAATCAGGTAGGACTTTTAGGACACAAGGACTAAGCCTATTGATTGGTTATGATGGGTCCATTATTTCACCTAGACCCCCATACAAATGCCCTCCCGGAATAAGGATTTAACGATCATAAATGCCTGAATTATATCAATATTTTAATGAAATGCGAAGTTTTGTATAAGTATCAATCTTTGTGACAAATTTCATGAAGATCAATCTATAATTGGCCATAGCTCCCATATAAAGCCCTCTTCCGAAAATCACTTTAACGTGCACAAATCATATACACATATTAGTATCAAGTTTATATTTGACACAAATAAGTTTTATATGAATATAAATCACAGTGACAAATTTTATAAGAATCGCTCCATAATTTACCATAGCTCCCATATAGCCCAGTTTCGGGAATTATCCTAAAGTGCATAAATTAATATAAATGTTAGCATTAACGTAGTATTCTGTGTTCGTATATTTTATTTTACACTCAGTAAAAGTATTTGTCCACATGTCGAATATAAGACCCCTCCAAGAATTTTGATGGACATACACAATGGTGTGGGGTATCATATGGTCATGCTTGATCGACTGTATCTTTCTTAATTGTTATTGTTTATATATGAATTTATTTACATGGAAGAGAAAAATATATAATAAATGTTGAAAATGGTTGCGAATCTTCTTTTAGAAAAATCGTTAAATTTAGAGCAAAAAAAAAAAAAAATTGTCAATTCATCAAGATGCCAGTTGTAGCACCAAAAATCGTCAAAATAACGATAAATCTTCAAATCTGGCAACAGTGCCTGGCAGTCAAAGAAATTTGTGGAAAACTATAAATAGATAAACTTTCTGAGATATCCGGATTAAGATTAAATGACCTATTGAGACACCTCACTCCAAATCTTAGGCCCTAGGAACATTATATCTGTCAAGTGGTGCGATCATGTCAAAATGGCATCATTTATACCTTACTTTACAGTATGAGCGTAGCGAAATACTATTAAAAGCGATCAATCTTCTTCTTCAAAAAAGGTGAAATTTTAGCTCAACTGAGGTCGGGATAGAGTAGTAGTCTTAATGCTTACTAGTCTAATGCTTGCGGTCTATGTGCCGTATGTATTCAACTTATGCTTATGAAGGTCCTCATGATATCCATACATACTCAACTGTCTAGGCAAGCCTATTTGAATTTGTCTAATAGATTTATTGACTCATCCAGTAAAAGTATGCAGTTTAATTTCTTGGACTTGTCCTTCATGCAGAAAACTCAGACTTAAAATCGTTAAAAAAATGTAGCAATTACAACAACCATAGAGAATTATTTCATTTCTTCAGAATTTCTAGATAAGGTAGGAACTCCATCTTAATGTTTAGACTATGTGATAATGAGACAATCATCAACATTACTCTTTGTATACGTATAAAGATATTTTAGATTCCCTATATTTTTTTTATTCAAACAAGCATTTATTACAAGTATCTAAATAGCTCTACACGCTTATCTATATATTTGTCCACTTTTTTGTTGTACAAAGTATCTATTTGGTTCACATTCATTTTACATAAATAGTACATAACTTTTTTTATTCCTTTCCTTTCGTGTTTTCTTTTTTACTTTTTTTTCTTGTTCTGGTGATATTTTATTACATTAACATTCCATTCATCCATCCACAATTCAACTCTACTCTAGTCATTCATTTTCATTCATTGTTGGTTTTGGTTATATGGTATAGTTTACGATTTTGGTTTTGGGTATGATTCAGCTTGGTTTGGTTTTGGTGCATTATCATGAGATTTTTTCAAATTGGTTTTATAAATCCCAAGTACACTATAACCGCTTTTCCTCTTACTCTTTTTATCTCAATTTATCTATACATTTACTAATACTTTACACACTTTGTATACTTTACATATGTATGTGTAAAGAGAGATAGAGAAATAATAAAGAAAACAAAACAACAAACCTATAAACTATCTTCAAATAGCTTTTGTAAGCATTTGTGGTTTGCATACAAATAAGTACTTACATATATGTATGTAAGAGGGTAAAGTAAAAGGTCTTTAAAACCTTACTTAAACTAAAATATTTTCTTTATTTTACAAATAGCCACAACTGTTTCTGATTTTAGTAATAATATGAAATAATTGAATTATATTAAAAAGAATAATAAACGTTTAATACAGAAAAATTATTATCTTATAATATATGCGATCAATTAAAAAAATTTAATTAAAATTTCATTTTTCACTTAAATTTTTAATTCATTCAATCATCTACTTGATTGATTTGATCAATTTTTTAATTGGAAAATTTTTTCTGTTTTTAATTTTTTACAGTTTTTAATAGGTGATATAATCATTTTGGTGAGAGGTGCAAATTTGAAAAATTTTTAAATTGAATGAATTATTTACTAATATATTTGGTGACTAGTGACTTTTTTCTGTGAATAAAATAAAAGAATCCCAAATATAAAATTTTTCCGAACTTTTCAGTCTAACCTCATTTGTGCATATAAACTTGCTACTTGTTTTGTAAGTTTATAAAATATGTGGCATACAATTTTACACACACACACACAGGTACATACATATATATCATATGCAAGTCTATATTTCAAATATGTACTCACGTCTATATATGTGGGTGAAAATTTTGCGTTTGACCAAGTAAATATGCTGATGAAATTTTCTATAACTATTTAAATGAAAGTTTGCCCCCAGAGAAAAGGAATGTATTGTTTATTAATTGCTTAAAGAGTCCAGGACTTATTTTTGGCAATATATTGAAAATATTTTAAATGTTTCACTTTACCTGTTTGCTTTAGTAAATGTTGTTTTATTAATTTTGAAATAATTATAAACTAAATTTTCCTTTCCTTTTTTTGAAAGTGGGCAACGAAAGATATATTCTACAGTTCATTTGTTTGTGGATTTCTATATAAAATTTATGAACAATGAATAGTTTGTAGTTTTTAATAAAATTTATTTAAAAATTGATAATAAATTTAGAAATATTTTAAAGGTGGATATTAAATGTTATATAGCAAATTCTACATTTAAATGAAGAAAATTAACTTAAATTAAATACAATACAGTGTTATAGATCTTAATAATGGTGAAGTTTATAATCAGGGTAACCAAAAATATGTATTTTATAAGCTTTTCGCATGACAAAAATTGTTTAATTTTGATAAGAAATTCCTAAAAAATATATTTTTTTGGTACTTATAAATATTCAAGGTTGATACATTGTAGCAGAAAATTACAAAATTTCTATCTATATTTTAGAGGAATAAATTGGGGAATTGGGTTTGAAAATGGTAAGTCAAATACGAACTGAAAAATAATCAAATAGAAATTTATATAAAAAAAGTTCTGTTGAGTGCAAAATATGCAAAATACGAGGGCGGATCAATAAGTCTGTGACTTTTCGAACTTCCCTCGTAGTTATATGGAATGCAATACTATTCCCATTAAGTACCACCTGTTAATATACTACTGTCAAATTTTGAGCAAGTGTCGTCATTTACTTTGCGTAAAAAATAGGATTTTTCGAGATCCTTAAAATAGACATTTGTTTAGTCAATAATTTCATCGTTGGAGCTGAATTTCTTTCCACCGAGCCATTTCTTTAGGTTTGGAAATAGGAAGTAGTAACTAGGGGCTAAATCCGGAGAATATGGCAGATGAGCTACCAATTCGTAGCCCAATTCATAGAGTTTTGCCATTGAGACTGCACACGTGTGCACCCGTGCATTATCTTGATGAAAAAAAATTTTTTTCTTATTCATATGGGGTCGTTTTATTTTTAAATCCTCATTAAACCGGTCTAATAAGTTGGCATAATATTCGCCGCTTATTGTTGCCATTACCTTATTGGCCGACAAACTTTCCTTGGCCTTCTTCGGAGCAAGTTCACCTGCTTGGTTTCCGGAGTTCCATGTTTCATCCACAGTTACAAAACGCCGCAAAAACTCACTCGGATTGCGGTTAAACAACTCCAAACAATCCTTTTAAGTTGTCACACGTTTACGTTTATGGTCAATTGAGAGCAAACGCGGCACCAATCTTGCAGACAACTTTCTTAAACCCAGCTGATCATTTAAAATCGAAACCACACTATCATATGAAATGCCTATTGTATCAACAATCTCACGCACTTTTACTCTTCGGTCGGCCAACACCATATCGTGGATTTTTTTCGACATTTTCGGATGTACTGACCTCAATTGGCCGTCCAGAACGTTCGGCGTCAGTTTTACTTGTGAGACCACAACGAAAGTCAATAAACCACTTTTTTAAAATTGAAATCGATGGTACAGAGTCCCCATAGTATTTATCGAGCTTTTCCTTGGTTTGATTGACGGTTTTTTTCTTTCGCAAAAAATAACATTTAATGAGCACTCGAAATTCACTTTTTTCCATTTTTAGAAAAAATATACGAGGTTGTATGTTTTGAACAGCTGTTAAACAGAAAGTAATTGACGACACTTGCTCAAAATTTGACATTAGTCTATTAACAGGTGGTACTTGATGGAAATAGTATTGCATTTCATATAATTACGAGGGAAGTTCGAAAAGTCATGGACTTATTGATCCGCCCTCGTAATATTATATAAAAAATATTCTATTAGGACTAAAATATGAACACAAATATACTGTAACAAAAATTCTTAAAATTCATCAAATTGTCTAGAACGGGTAACTACCAAACAATTTAGTTTGTTTAAAGCATAGGGAAAATATGATATTTCATACTTTTGGTTACCCTGATTATAATAGATATACTTTCTTTTAGGAAAATAAATTTTTATAATTTTTTTTAGCTTTTATAGCTCAGTACTTTTCAAAAAACAATCTTCTTAATATGTACTTTCGAAAGAGTACCTTTTTAAAATAAAATAAATAAAATAAAAATGTAAAATAATTTTCCAAAAATAAATTCATTAAATAAATTAAATGAATTAAATAAATAAACAAATTAAATAAATAAATAAGTAAATAAATAAAACAAAATGAACCAGTTTTGAACACAAAAAAAAATAAAAGATCTTGTTATAAATATTGCGGGGATTCTTAGCTGTCATTTGACATCCATATTGATATAATCTTTGTAAATATTATATATATATATATATATACATATATTTTTTTTTAATTGTGTATCCTTCGAAACTTTGAAGTCCATTTGAGAGCAAATTTGGCGTGATGGCGAAAAACTGTATACGTAGTTTTAATATGTATGGTCTCTAATTTCACATATATGTTGATTTCTTATGTGTGAAATTTTTTTTCTTAAAAATTATTTCACGATGCAATTAGAACATTTAAAGAACATTTTTAACAAAAGGAATAACTACATAAATTTTCAAACAAGTTCTACACACATAAGTAGTTTTTTAAAATCTTCAATTTTTTTTTTTTAATTTCCATACAAAACTATAGAAAATTTTAATTTCAAATATTAATATCTCCTGAAATACTTGTTAGATTTTCGCAAAAAATTTACATATAGCAGTGAATATAGAGAATTCAAAAATAGTTTTTTTTATTTATTTTGTTTTAAATAAATTTTCCTTCTTGCCACAAAATTGCAAATTTTCAATCAAATTAAGTTCATCTCTTAAATCATGTAGAAGATAAATATTAACAGTGGTGCCAACTTTCGCAGTCCAAAACTCGTAAAATATTTTTTAGCCCGAAACTTTTGGCGCTTTTTTCTTTTTTTTCAAAAATGGCAATTTATTTTAATAGTAATATTAATTTTGCTAAATCTTAAGTTTTTATTGTTGACAACTGCAAGAAGTGTCATTATTAGTTTTTGTAATAAGTTCTCAAAATACTTTTTCGAACAATGTGAAAAGTCTAGTCCCAATTTTTCAAGAGATCTTAAAATCAGTGTTGCCAGTTTAGCCTTTTTAAAGCTAAATCTAGTATTTTTAATTTGCTTTTAGCCTCAACTTTTTCGTTTTAGCTTTTAGCTTTTTTGTTAGTCTTTTTTTATTTTTAAAATTGCCTTAAAAAAAAAAAATAAAATATTAATATTTCAATAACGAACTACTTATTTGTTATTACTAATTTTATTTTTAGAAAATCATACATTCATAGTGTATTTATTCGCGCAAAAAATTGAGTTTATTTAAACTTAATAAAAATTTTTAATAAAAATTTTTACTCAAATCAAAAATAACTTTACTAATTCTATGGACTCGCTAAATCGTTTCTTATAATTATTTTTTAATAGGTATACTTCACTAACAATAGAAACTAATCTGAACGAGAAAAAGATACGCTTTTAGGTTAAAAAAATTTTACGTTTTTACCCTCTTTTTTTCTTTTTAATAGTTTCTTTTTTTTCGTAAAGAAACTGTCCTCAACAAATAAAATTGTTTGAGTGGAAAAGTATTTAATGAAGTGGACAAATTTGAATCGAGGTTCATAATAATAGAATCCCTATAACCTATTCTCTTTAATTTAAACAGTTTTCTATGAGTATTTTGAGATGTGGTTGCTGAAAGGTTGATTTAGGCATTTCAAATAAATTTTAATTTTGGCCCTTTTTTGTGCTTTTTCAAAAATAGTTAGCATCACTGGATATTGATTTTAATAAGTTGGGTATCGAAATTTTAATTTTAGCCTTTTTATGTGCTTTTTGAAACATTTTTACGCGTTTATGTAAGCAATAGATAGCATCACTGGGTATTGATTTTAACAAGTTGGGTACCGATTGTAATTTAAACGGTGCTAACAATTTTTAAAAGTTAGCGCTGGTTTTCGAGATATCTATGTTTTAAAAAAAAATCAAATTTAAAAAACTCAAGTCAATTATACAAACTGCAAATTAGTGTTGCCAATGAGCAACTTTTTCAAAAAAAAAAAAAGAAATATAAGTACACTGGTGCATATTCATATAAACGCACTTAAAATTTTTGCTTTTCTTTGACATATATTCATTTCTATTAACCAAAAACAATGTTGCGAAATATTTGTTTCTTGCATTTGTTGTTTTCTTTAATTTAGCAATCAGAACATATTAGTGATCATTTTAGTGAAATATTCCTATAAACGTAGTCGAGAAAAATTTGTCTAAAAAGTTATTGCAAAAATAAATAAATAAAATAAAATAAAAAAATATTCAAAATTTTAACAGTTTTAGTTGTTTGTTTAACTAAAGGTAAGCTTCTGATGACAACATCTTTGGTTAATGGAAATATTTTTGTTTTAATTGGAAAATTTTATCACTTTAAAAGATGCCAAAAGGAACTTTTCTTACAGAACTGGAAAAGATTCAAATTCCATTTTTTCGTAATCAAGGCTGTTCTAGCAGAGAAATTGGATGAAAAATTAATCGTTCGGAAGGAGTTATTCGAGGTTTTCTTAAGAAAGGGCAGAAATACGGGGTGTGGAAAAAGACAAATTAATAAAATAAATGAAGTAATCACTCGCAATAAATTTATTGCTACACAAATAAAAAATAAACTTGACCTTCCTGTCACTTCCAAACATGTTGCACACATTTTGCGAACAGATGGTAACATAAAGTGGAAGAAACCAAAATGTAAGCCAATGTTAAAACAGCATTATAAGGAAAATCGTTTAAAGTTTGCGCCCAAATATATGAAATGAACAGATGAGTGGAACAAAGTAATCTGTTTTCTGATGAGAAAAAAAAAAAAAATCAATTTGAATGGTCCCGAATAATATTCTTGATATTGGCATGATTTGAGGTCGAACGGAATTCGTATGTCGGAACGAAATTTCGGTGGAGTCAGTATTATGATTTGGACAGCCTTTTTTGCTGCTGAAAAATCAAAAATATGTTTTGTTCCAACTAAATTAGGAGATGCTCTTCTCTCATTTATGGATGAAAAAATGGATGAAGATTCTAACAGGATAACGCTGCAATCCATGTCTTGAACCAATCTAAATCGTGGTTTAATGAACATAGTATGACTGGCCGGCTTGCAGTCCGGATTTAAATCCAATGGAGAATCTGTGGGTGTACATGGCCCGTAAAGTTTATGGTTTACGAAATGCACAAAAGGAAACCATAATGACAATAATGGAGTTAAAACTATAAATTAAGCAAGCCTGAAGTTATCCAAAACAAAGGTTCATCAACACATTATTATTAATGCTAAATTGGTTCATTAGTTTAGGTGCGTATATAGGAAAATGCCATAAAAAATGATATTAAAGTACTAAAATTACAATGAAAAAAATTTATGTACATCTTAAGTTTCTTGTTATTAATTTATTAAATGGTCAATAAAAAAATGAGCACCTTAATTATTTTTTAGCCACATTTTTGGTAAGTTGATTAAAAAAAATTCATGTGCGTTCATAGGAATATGCACCAGTGTATTAAAAAATTTATGTGGAATTAATTTAATTTTGATAAAACTGTATATTTAGAATGTCACGAGAAACAGTTTTTTTCGAATCTGATGTAAGAAAAATATAATAATAATAATAATAATAATAATAATAATAATAATAATAACAATAATAATAATAATAAATTTGTCTTCATTTTTTTTCCTGCAATTAAAATTAAGGGTATTTTATTCTAACTAGTTGTTTTATTGCCGTAATAATTTTAAATATTCCCAAGAAATTCCACTGTTATCAAATCCTAATTTTCTGTCCTAAAACATTTTCAAAATATTCAAATTTGGTAACAAATATCGAAGTCTTGCAAACCTTTCTCAACATAACCAACACTTTTGCATTTGTTTCTTCAAAATTTCGAACTTCTTTAAAGATAAGATAAGTTTTCCATCCTAGCCAACAATTTAAATTAATACTTAGAAATATATTTGTCTACCCATAGATCACTTAATGAATTTCAAGGTTTTGCTGTGCCAAATAAAAATTTATTTTTACCAAAACTCCACAAATATTTAGAAAATTCAATATACATATTTTTAAATACGTATTTTGTCCTCTAAAAATAACAATAAAAAAAACATTAAAATGCGCAAACTATTCTAAAATATTTCATTCTTTAATTTATTTTATGTTATGCCCAATGTGATAATGAAGTTTTATTCACTTCATAAATGTCATAAATGTACCTTCCTGCTGACAATCTTATTTAAAATATTTTTTAATTAAAAGTTATACTAAAATTAGTTTATAAAATATTTGTTTGTGATGGCATAAGTAATATTTGCGTTTATTTTGATTATTTTTCTTTATTTATAACTTTATTTTATGTTTATTAAAAAAAAGTGGATTTTAAAACAATAGACTAAAATTTAGAATATTTATTTCCGTTCAAAGTAAAATACAATGTCCAAATTCCTTTAAAATACTGCCTGAAACCATATAAAACATATTAGTTTCAATTACATACATACATACATACGGATATTCACGTATATATAAATAAATTTTTAAATTTTGTTAAATTATGTATTCACACATTTACTGTATTCTGACTGAACCCCCACCTACCACAAACATTTAGTTCCAAAAAAAAAAAAAAAAAAAAAAACAATTTATTGGTCTTTACAGATTTTTCATGATTGAATAGAGAAAATTTTGAAAAAAAAAAAAATAAAAAAACACTGAAAATGGTCAAATTGGTTTTTTTTTTAATTCATGCAAACAAACTAAGAGAGTATAGAATTTGACAGTAGATATATGCAAATTTTGTCAGTTAAACTATTTAAAAATTCACATAAAACAAAGTATAACAAACACAGACATGCAAACAAAACGGATTTTACACATAGATGTAAACAATGTGTGTGCATGTGTTAGATTATGCATTATAATTCAATACACAAGTGTATCAAAATTATGCACATAACACAATTACCGAGTCTGATGAGACTGAGGGTTTTAGGATATTTAGTTGCATTTGTGTGTTGTTTGCAAAGAAATGGAGAGTGAGACGAACAATGGTGGGACAGACATACAGACGACCGTAGACAGAGAGAGAGAGACATGAACAAAAATGACATAATAAATTTGACATTCTACTAAATTTCATACAGTTATTACCAGCAATTACATTTATGAAAAATGACATGTGTACATGTTGTAAATTTATGTGTATTTGAGAAAGTTTATTATTGTTTGTGTGTTGTTAATAAGTGTATGCTGTTTAATTGTGTAAGTGAATAAATTTACATATGTATACAGGTTGCAACAGTTATGAATGTAAAGGCTTATGCGGCGCAAAACATTTAACATAATAATGATTTTTTCCATTAATACTAATACAACGGAAATAATTTTGTATAATATATTTGCTCATAAACATAAACGTAAATCGAGTTTATGAATAATTCGGCGTATTAATATTTTTTTTAAAAAAAAGTAATATTTATTTTTACCCATATTAAATTTAATAAAAATTTTACAAGACCTCTATCAAAAAAATTCTGATTTGCATAATTCAAATTTATGTTTTCATAATCATGTCATTCGTACAAAATATTCGACAAACCTTTTTTAAATCCCTGTATTTAGTTACGTATATATATATATATATATATATATATATATATATATATAAATATTATTTTAAGTATATTTATTTGTTTGCATAAGTATGTGTGTAATATTTAAAAATAGCTGACATTTTCTTTTGCATATATAGTAATTTTATTTCAAAAATTTTAATTAAATTGTCAAAATTTTCATCATGTTTTCAGTCTGTCTACCTAACTATTTGTCTGTGTATGTACAATACATACTTACATACGTATGTGTAAAATTATCCGGCAGTTTTTCGATTGGTGGTGCAATTTTTTTCAACAATATTCCTAACAAGGTTCCAATGCAAGAGGAAGCCTTTTGACAGTATTACTAACCCAAAATATTCTGAAATGTAACCAGTTTCAAGTTTCAAGTGAATAGTTTACCTTCTATTGATAACAAAAAGTTTTATTGCAGGCGGTTCGAAACTAGATATGTTTTATATTTATATATATAAATCGGTGCCTACTTGACTGGCTCCATGAATATTAGTGCAGAATACTTCCAATGGCAAGGAGAGGAATAAATTACCTTCAACAGAACTGTAGGATAAGTATGTTGTGGTGTAAATGAGATTACAAGTGTTTATGTATATAAATGCTACAAGTGTGTTGGAATATTGTATCCATATGTATATATGATTTGTTAGATGTAGGTAAATAAGTAGATGTGTATCATATTTTTTATTTATGTTAAATCGTTGCTTGTGTAAATACCAATCAAACAAACAATCCACAGTGGTTCCAAAACGTTGTTTTTGTTTTTGGAAATAATTCTGTAACCTGTGAACCGTTGGAAATATTTCAATAAAATTTCACCTGGCTAGGGACAAGGTGTCATCGAGTCGATTTGGAGGAGCACAGGTTCCTAGCGAATCAAGGGAAGAGTGCGTAGACCTCCAAAGTTGGTCATCTCGGGTATGCAACTTTTTATTTTATTTTTTATTTTTTTTATTAAAAATATGTATATATTATATCTTTTAATTTAAGAGATATTTAGGTTGAAATAAATTTTTCACTCATTTTTAGCCTCGTTATTTGAAGTTTTTTTTTTTAACTTGGCGGGCTCAATACTGGCCTTAAATTTTTTTTAAATATTCATTGGATTTCTTACAAAATTCTTAGTAATATTATTGCATGAATCATTAAGTACGTAGATTCGGTAAAAAGTTATGTTAATCTGAAGTTGGAACTTTAAAACAAGTTTCATATTTTTTGGGTTTTGTTAAAAAGACGTGTCAATAATTTTTTTCTTATAAAATTCGTTTTTAGTTCTGTTCGTATATTTTTTCATAACGTTTTCATAGGAATCTCAATATAGATGTATCTAAAGTAAACACGAAGACGCTTGGGTCAACGGTCTTACCACAACCTCTATCCAAACTTTGTCAATTTTCCACAATTTTTTTAAATTTGTTTGTAAAATTCTCAAATCCCAAAACTGTGATCAAACAAAAATTATGTTAATTAAATACCTCCGTATGTTGGGTAAACACGTATTTTCTAAAGGACGCTCTTTATAACGACAGTGTTATCATTTGAATGGAAAAAGTAAATTTTTAAAGCTCGTTTTTTTCGGGTTCGGATTTTGGGTATTTTGGTACAAAACGGTGCGTGTATTTGTAATACTCTGATTTTAAGGCAAGTCTATCTATATCATGTCAAATTTTTATTTGAATATCTCTACACGTTTAGCTTTTATTTAGGTCCAAATATTGATATGATTTCTAAAAAAATATACTCATGATTTAAATTTTAAGTTTTTATGTCAAGATTTGAAGAAATTTCATCGTATTTAATTCGTTTCTACTATATATAAATCTTTATTTAATTAACATAACTTTTGTTTGATCCCAGCTTTGCGATTTGAGAATTTTATAAAAATAAGTGAAAAATTTATTTCGACCTAAATATCTGTTAAATTAAAAGAGATAAACTACACATGTAAGCGTATTTTTTATATGGTTTTACAAGGATTATCTATCGATTTTTTAAAAAAATTCATACCCGAGATGACCAACTTTGGAGCTCTAATCACTCCCTTCAGATCTCTTTGGAATAATTTATGATTCTTCAAATAAACTGGAAAACACCTTGTCTCTGGCCACGTGAAATTTTATTGAGATACTTCCAACCATTCACAAGTTACAGAATTATTTCCAAAAAACGGTTTGGAACCACTGTGCACTGTATTCAACAAAAATTTATTAAACACACAAATAAATATTATCACTCAAAAAATACAAATTACTAAATTAAGTTCATACAAAGCTGCATTTTTAAATCTTAAATGGCACCAACTAATTATTATGAGATGCAATTCTATCTTTATAGAAGTAAAAATTTGACAAAAATTCGGTTCTATATTTTTTTTTTTAACTAATAAAATTTCTTCTTTCGTAAGTAAAAGTAACGTCAATATTTTTTAAATAAAATTTCAAGTTATTAAAAAATTAGATATTTTCTTAAAATACAACATATTTAAAGAAAAAAGAAAATTAAAAAAATTGTTTGATTATATTTTGTATTTGAAATTGAATTGAATATATATGGATCTGAATATATATATATATGAACAATATTTAATCAATATAACAGTTTTTATATTTCAATATTTTCAACAATTTTCAAAAATAAAATTTAAATTTGAGTTCTTTATTTAAGCTCTGTAAAATACGGTTCATTTATTATTTAAACTTCTATAAATTGGTGACCCCGAAATTCCTACAACACATTTACCTACGCGTGAATCTATTGGTAATTCTACTGCTGGCAGCTCGAAACAGCGACCAAGGAAGTTTTATTAATCCTGAAGTTGCTGCAGCGTCTGCGAATGAACAAAAGTTACTAAAATTTTGGTCTGAACAGCCGCAGCTATGGTTTATACAAATTGAGAGCGTTTTTTCTCTAGCCCACATAACAAGGGACGAAACTAAATTTTCTCACGTAATCACAAATTTGGAGATATTTTGGTTTCCCCACCGCCAGAAGGAAAGTATAATGCCATTGAGGAGCGACTAATAGCATCATTTATCATTTTTGAAGAAGCAAAACTCAAGAAATTGTTTGGTGGTTTAGTAGTATGTGATAAAAAAACTAACACACTTTCTATAGTCAATGAAATCCATCGCAGCTGGTAATACCATAGGTGACAAAGTTCTCAAAATATTATTCCTGGATCAAATTCCAAATAATATATGTTCAGTTCTTATTACAAGCAACGTAGATCTAACGACTATGGCCCAACAAGCAGATAAAATTATGGACATTGCATATCCTCTGGTATCCGCATCATCATCATGTGAAGATTTTTTTCAAAAACTTTCCGCAAATATTGAAGCTTTAGATAAAAAATTTTAAACTTTTTTCAGAGGTAGAAGTAATTCTCAAGATGATGACAGCGATTGGTGTTGGTATCACAATCGTTTCGATAAGCGAGCTGTAAAATCTTTACCACCGCGTACGTATACAAATTTCACAACAAAAAACTAGAGGTAGTTTCGGATGTAGCGGCTACCGAAACAAATTTGTCTGCAACAAGCCGCTTATTAATTAAGGATCGTATTACAAAATGGACATTTTTAAACAACACTGGTGCTGATGTATCAGTGATTTCATCTTCTAACAATTCTCAAAAGTCAAATTTAATTTTCCCACTCAAACTTTACGCTGCAAATGGTAAGGAAGTTCAAACATATGGAACAAAAAAATTAGAGTTAAAATTTTGGATTGACACGATCATTTCATTGGCTTTTCGTATAACATTGATTCGTTCTATTCTTGCTTCAGATTTCTTAAAACATTGCCACCCTTTTACCTGATCTTCACAATCGTATTTTGATAAATGGTAAAACTTTGATGACATCACCTGCAGAACTAACTCGATCTTCATCTACATCTATGTATCAGTATAAATTCATCTCTACGCACAGTTAAAAGCACCAAAGCGTTTCATTTTATTGAAACTGATGAAAGACCTGTAATTGCAAAAATGCGAAGATTGGATCCAAAACGTTTAGCTATTGCAAAGAAAGAATTTCAATTCTTGTTTGATCAAGGAATCATTCAACCTTTAAAAAGTGAATGATCAAACCCTCTTGACATGGTCCCTGAAAGTAATGAAGATTGGCGTCCTTGCGGCGACTACCGATTTTTGAATCAAAAGACTGTACCAGATAAGTATTCGATTCCTTTTATAACAGATTTTAATTATAATTAAAAGGATGCACAATTTTTCCAAAACTGGGCCTGATTCGGGCATACCATCAGATAGGTGTTAATCTTGCAGATGTACCAAAGATGGCAATAGTAATGCCTTTTGGACTTTTAGAATTTCTTAAGATGCCTTTTGGACTCTGAAACGCAGCACAAATCTTCAAACGCTATATGGATGAAGTGTGCAGAGGATTAGATTTCGTCTTCGTTTATATAGATAACGTTTTAATCGCATCAAAAAATGAGGAAGAGCATCTTCTTCATTTACGTTTGCTTTTCGAACGATTTAGTGAATACGGAATTTTAATAAATGCCGGAAAATGTGTATTTGGTGCAAAAGTAATCGATTTTGTTGTTTTTCAAATATCTGCTAATGGGATATCACCTATGAAATCAAAAGTTCAAACTATAACGAATTCTAAAAAGCCTAACACTGTAATGGAATTGCGAAGATTCTTCTTAGCGAAGATTCTATAGAAAATTTTTACAAAATGGAGCTGAAATTCAGGAAAGACTCAATGACCTCATAAAAGGTGCAATTAAGAACGACAACAGAACCATTCCATGGACTATTGACTTGGATTTCGATTGCAGATGTTGCAATGGCAGTAGTCCTTTAGCAACGTGATGGAGAAATTTGGGAACCTTTGGGATTTTATTGAAAAAAGTTGTCTACAACAGGACGTAATTACTGTACAAATGATCACGAATTATTAGCTGCCTACAGTGCCATTAAATTTTTTAGGTACATGGTTGAAGTTCGCAAGTTTGTATTGTTTACAGATCATAAACCATTTATGATCCACGACAACACGACAACTTTGACATCTTGCTTTTATCGCCTAGTTTATAATCGAAATACGTCACATATCGGGTAAAAATAACACTGTTGCTGCTACACTTTCCCGAGTTGATGAAATTTCATACATTAACTATGAAAAAATTGCTGAAGCTCAAAAATCTGATGAAGAGTTGGAAAATTTTTTAAAATCTTCGTCAACTGGCCATAACGTAGAAATATATTGTGATATTTCAAAAAACCGAACAAGGCCATTCATACCATTAGAATTCCAAAAAACTATATTTAAAAATATTAATGGTTTGTCTCATACTGATACACGAGCTACACATCGCTTAGTAACTCAACGCTATATAGGGCCTTCGATAAAGAAAGATTGCATCAAATGGGTGAAAGAGTATCAAAACTGTCAAGCTGCAAAAATTTTCGATACACTAGAACTCCAACTGCAAATTTTCCTGCTGAGACACAACGTTTTTCAAGCATTCACCTAGATAACGTGTGCCCACTTCCACCATCGGAATGTTCTCAATATTTGCTTACAATGATAGACCGTTTCACAAGGTGGATAAAAGTTGTGCCTCTAGAAGAAATTACTGCAGAAAGAGTTACAAGAGCATTTTTCGAAAATTGGATATTTCGTTTCGGATGTCCACAAAATATACACACTGACAGAGACAGACAATTTCAATTAAAACTATTCAAAATGTAACGAAAATTCTTGGTGCTCAATTGAAACAAACCAATTCTTTCCATCCGTAATCCAACGGGTTGGTTGAAAGGTTTCATCATATCGTTTAACATTAATTAAACTAAGAAGGGGGATAGTGTAGTGTACACCTGCTTAATATTTAAAAAAGAGAAATAATATGTAATCAATATATATATATATATATATATATATATATATATATATATATATATATATATGCAATGGGAACATATATATGGAACAAAATAACATACAATAGTTGGTTAAGATCACAAAGAAAATCACAACCAAATTGTCTAATTGAATAAAGTTATAGCAAAATTTAGTTTAAATTCTTAAATTAGGAAAAAAGTATCTACAAAATATTTGTAATAAAAACTGGTTCTATGATTTACATTCTATATAAGCAATGATGCGTATGAGTAATATAATTTATTGATAATATGTACCTATTTTTTGACACTCTTGAACAACTCATAACCACTGTTGTTGTATTGCTGTATCGATGGCTATCGAAAACATTTTTCAAACAAATTTTTTGAAAACAACAACAAATTAATTTAAAAATTTTTACTATAAACATTAATGCTACCATACAGAAGAGGTTGTTGAATTGCCCAGCTAATTTGTTTAATTTTTAACTCAGTATTAAATTTCATAAATAACTTACGACTACTTCTATTCCTATATAACGGGAATTACAAAGTCTTTAAAATTTGGTTATCTCTTCTCTAATTCTAATTTCCCAAGAACTTCACGCAGAGAAAAAAATATGGTTACGTCATTATCACTACAACAATATTATGTTCTCATTGTTAATTTTATTGAATTTTAATAACTCTGTGTTCACGATAACAATGTTTTTGATTAAATTTTGTCACTTAATATATACACTCAATAATAATTTTAATATGATTGACTGCAAAAATTATATGTTTTTAAATATTTTTATCAGAAACAAAATTTTGTTAATATGAAACATATCATTACTACTACAACCACTAAATATTAGCAGTCTTTTTCCTTGTTCTTAAACCATATGCTATTTTTAAACCATATTATTATTCCTATAACAATAAAATGTTACAAATAAATATAATACTTATCATTTTCACACAACTTAGTGGAAAACTTCAATACTTTTTTGTTTTTTTTAATATATAATTTTTTTTTTATTTATTATTTGTTGTTTTCTGACTTCAATGTAATTCTCATTTAGTTTATATATGAATAAATATAAATAGACAAGGTTTGGTTATACAATTTTAGAATCTTGCATTTGAACCACATATGGTGAATACAAATGAATATAACTAAGAATATGTAAATATTATTTTTATTATATATATATATATTATATATATATATATATATATATATATATATATATATATATATATAATAAGATGGAATAAAAATATTCAAAATTAAATTATAATATGATAAGATTGTGTAACTGTATGATAACATGAGGTCATAATATGATAAAATGGAATCATAATATGAAAATGTGGTATAATTATATAATAAGATTGTTCAATTATATATAAAACTATAAGCATAACATGAAAAAATAAACCATAAAACCGGATACAATGTGGCAAATTGGAATCATAATAATTATGATCATATATTTCAAACATAATATGTTGCTCTTAGATTATGGTCACTACAACTATATTTTTTCTCTGCGTTTTGTATTGTATAGTAGTTGCGAAAATTTTGATTTACAAAATTTATTGTATCTATTAAGAACAAAATAATTCCTTTTATATTTTCAATTTACATTTAGAGTCAGAGATCGGATTTTAATACTAAAAGCCAATTTTTTTATTTTTATTTCAATCGAAAAATAATCTTAGGTGTTAAAAAAAAAAATAATAAAAAATCATCATAATTTATTTATTTTTCATCAATAGTTTAATTTTCTTTTTTTTTTTTTTTTTTTGAAATGAAAAATATAAATATTATTTGTGGTCTTTATTACAAAAATTTAAAATTATTTTAAACTTTTTTCATGTAGTGAAAAAAATTCTATACAATAACAACAATTTTATTGAATAAACAAATATTTAAAATGTATTTACACAATACATACGGGTAATTCCAAAATATTTCGAGCCAAAATTATAGTTTTAAACATTTTATATCTTCGATTTTTCTTTTTAACTTGGTGTGTTCATTAAACTAGTTATCGTACATTTTGTCGCGTATGAATCAATTCCATATAGTTTGTGGTTCATATTTTATGGACCTCCAAATTAGGATACTTCGGGCATTTTTGTCAAAAATGAGCAAAGTTTAAGGTTAAATAACTTTTGTAAGCATTGTCCGATTTTATTATAATTGGTATCAAAATGAGGGATTGATATTCCTCTTTATCATAAAATCATAAAAGTTAAACATTTTCCAGGCGTAAGGGCCTCTAAAATGAAAAAAATCCTTTATCCTAGGATATCCTAATTTTAATTTTGATTATTTTTTGACATGATGTTTAAAATTTGTCGTTATAGTGTAAAAATTTAAAAATGGGATCTCAATGTGATCGGAAATTATGACAGTTTGTCTATAGTAGTTAGTGCAATTTTAACAAATTGATATCTTTTTCAGTGTTCTGATACTATTATTTTAAATTTAGTATCAAAACAAATAGAAAAGGATAAAAGCAAGCAGTGTTGATCAATATCGACCATACATTACCCTACATGCTTATGTATAGGCACTAAAATGATTATCGGAAGAGGGCCTTATATGGGACATATGATCAATTGTAGAACGATCCTTATGAAATTGATTACAATAATTTATGTGTATATGAAAATTATTTATGTAAAATTTATTAAGTTTAAGTGTTTTCGGGAATGTGAATTATATGAGAGTCATGGTCAATTATGGATCGATCATTATGAAATTAAGTGGTGCGTTCTATACTTGTACAAAACTTAGTTGTGTTAAATTTTATTTCGATATTGATATTTATATCAGATTTATGAAAGTTTAATTGATTTTTGGGAATGGTGATTATATGGGAACCATGTTCATTATTGGTCCAATTATTATGAGTGTGAATGATGATTTATAATTATATATAACTTAAATATATAAAATTTTGCGTTTTTAAGTCATTTTTAGGTAGTGGAACCTACATGAAAGATATGACCAATTATGGATCAATTTTTATAAAATTTTGTACAACGATCTCTATTTGTATAAAACTCATATGTGCTGAAATTATATAAATAAGACATATTACAGATATTTATATGCGTTAAAGCACTATTTCGAGGAAAAAATTTGTATGTGGTATTGATGATATAATGGACCGATCATGATCAATTCCGGAAGTGGCTCACAGTGGGTTAAAGATCTGTTAATATGTTCCTGCAACTTCTAAAATGATATCAAATTAATTTTTCGGGATCAGGAATGTGCTATATATGCGACTTATTTCAATTAATAATGATCTGTTATATTAAAATTTGTATAAGTATATCAATATGCCTAAAAACCACTTAATGTCTGATAGAAAATGTGTTAGCTAGTAAAGACAATATAATTCCTGATCCCATTTGAAAATTTTTAAACTACAACGACAAATTGATTTTAAACATCGTATAAAAAATAATGAACACTAAAAGACCTTTATTCAGGATATCCAAAGATAAAATATATTTTTGCATTTTTAGAGTTCCTAGGGTATATATGATAGTTATTATAACTTTATGATAAAGAAGAATTTCGGTCCTTTCCAATGATATCAAGTTTGTTGAAATGTGATAATGTATATTAAAGTTATACAAGCTTAAATTTTGCTTATATTTGACAAAAAAGCTCGAGGTACCCAACTTTAGAGGTTCAAAGAATATGAAACGTTAGCGATATGATTCAGATTGATACGCCATATGAAGCGCATAGAGGACTAAATTATATATGCTCAATTTAGCTAAAATCGGTGTTGGTTAAAATCCGACCGGGATCGAATTTTTTTTGGATCTACCCATACAAAATTCAAATAAATAAAATAGTAGAAAATGTTTTGAAACGAAAACATGAAAAAAGTATGAATAAAAAACAATAATTTGAAAAATTTTCCATACTGATATTTATTTTGAAAGATATTTATGAAAAAAATCCCTCAAATATTTTTTCAACAAATGAAAAAAACATTTTGAACATTAAACATATCTATACTGATTGAAAAATAAAAAAAATAAAAAGTTTTCGGGTGCTTGTTTAGAATTATGTTAAATTTTGTTGAAAACCTCACTTTTCTATTGATTTTACAATGAATTGCAAAAACTACATATTCATTTCTTACAATCAAGTGTTAATTGCTTTCATTCGGTTATTATTTATTTTTCCTTAAGGTGTTTTCTTAAATATTTTTTACTTTTACTTACAATATTATTTACATTTCATATGAAGTTTGGAGAATTTCCGAAAATTCTTGGTTTTGTAACATTTGATATTGTGATTTGCTTTATGATATTATACGTACTTGTTTGTAAGTATGTAGAGGTCATATAATATATTCACCTGTATGTATGGTTATGTAAGTATTGGTTGCATTTATCTTTGATTACTTTTGTTTGTGTTATTGTGTAAAATTGTGGTTAGCTTAAAATAATTTTGTTGTAATTTTGTTTGTATGCAAGTATAGACATATGTGTATGTGTATTAGATAATTAGGTTCCCTGCGGTTCGTCGAACTAGTTTCGTAATATCGAATTCGTTAGCCTCTAAGAACTACCACTAGTTATTTTTCAACCCACTCGCAATGTTTTTAACTGGTGAATTTAACATGGGGATGACATTGGAGGTAACCAAATGGCAACTCTTTGCATTACTATTCACTAGTAGTTTGGAAGGTAGGAAGGTTTCAAATGTAATTCGATGCTACACGTTGCATTATTCTTAAAAAACTAGCACTACCAGTATAACAAGTCACTAGTATTTTAAGTAGTACGAAAACTTTAGTATTTGGGAAGGAAGAGTGAAAAAAATAAAAAATTAATTTTTACTATTATTTTGTATTTATTAAGCTTTAATTTTCCTCATAATTATTTTCATTTTATAAATTTTATTAATTTACTTTTATTTCATTTTTTATTTCTCATATTTTAATTTTACATTTTTCTCCATGGATGTCTTTAGCTGGGCTTGAACTTCTAACCTTCTGGTTAGAAGTAGGCAAGCGCATTTACCTGGGCTATTGATTTCTTTATTTAACATTCTGCTATGTACTGTTTTCAATTTTATTTGAATGATTCTTTCAATTTATGCACCATCTGTGCATATATCATTTAGCAAAATACTAACGGTGAATTTGGGTATCACATGTAGTTAGCGAATTAGTAATTTAAATATTATTTTATTATTTTCATATAATCAGTTGAATCAAATCAAAAGTAACTAGTGTATATTATGATGTATAGTAGGTTAGGTTAGGTTCTGAGGGCAGCTGTCTAATCAACAAGAGACAGCTCGCTTGGTTCCAATTTGGTCCCGTTGTGAAACCTTGAGGGATCATGTGTTGCTAACTCATGTGTCCATAACAGCGTTCGAAATGAATCAACCCGACGCATGTATGAAAGAATTGATTCATCTGATATCAATATCAGAGAGATCTGATAATACATGCACAAACAGATTGCCAAAATTAGCAGTCATAATCTCAGTAAGAGTGGGATAGTGGCATAAAAAATGTTTTACCGTTTCCTCCTCTTCCTTATCTCGACAACTTCTACAAAAGTGGTTAAAAGGGAGCCCTAGTCTCCTAGCTTGCGCAACAGCAATGCAGTGACCTGTGACAATGGCTAGCAGAATTCTTAGACGATGTCTCTGTAGTCCCATGATGAAGTTAGATCGAGATTCATCATAATGAGGCCGTATTTGCCTCTAGATTTGAACATGTGGATTCATTTGTCCATCTATCTTGTGCAATCCTCAATAAGTTCCGCAGAATTATTGATATGCAGGCCGAAAGCGGTACTCCAACTAGTTGGTCCGTATCTTCACCTCGAAGAAGGGTCCATTTATGGCTAGTACATCCATAATAAAATTACCCGGGGTGCCTGAATGACCCCTAGGAGAATGACCCCTAGACCAAGACCAGCTCCAGGTTTGAATGTTTCGCCATTTTATTCAGAGGTGTCCGGCATTTATGTACCAATCTGGATGTCGAAAAGACACCCGAGAGCGATTTAATAGCTTGACTGTCTGTAGAGATATGGATATCCACTCCGAATACCCTACAGTATATAAACCAGTTCACCGCCTTCTTTATGGCCTATATATATATATATATATATATATATATATATACATTTCAATAATGTGTTCACTAATATATATATATATATATATATATATATATATATATATATATATATATATATATAGGCCATAAAGAAGGCGGTGAACTGGTTTATATACTGTAGGGTATTCGGAGTGGATATATATATATATATTGTTTTTTAACCAAAAGAAGTATCATGAAAGTAAAAATATTCAGTATTACCAAAAATCATTAAGTAGTTATTATGCGTTTGTCCTGATGTTTGTAACGCACAAAAATATTGTTTATGTATAGCAGTCATTTCAGAATTACTTTATTGAGTCGATTTAACGATGTTCTTCTGGCCAAATTTTCTGAAATTTGCCACATATAATTACATACCAATATCCCCCCAGAATACGTTTTTAACGCTTATAATTGTCTCAATTATGTCAATATTTCAATAAAAGCTTCAATCAGTATTCCAAATTTTATGAAGGTCAGTCTCTGATTGACAATTGCTTCCATACAAGGCCCATTTCCCAAAATCACTTTAACGTAAACATAAATGTTTGTATCATGTATACAAAAAGCATTAACCATAGCTCTCATATAAGACATTTTCCAGAAAACTACTTGTACGTATATACATAATGGAACAGGGTACGGTCGGGTTAGGTCGACTATAGATTTATTATTTGTTTTTACTTTACAATTGTTGGGGTCACATTAAAAATATCTCTTATAAATTTCGTAAAATCATATTTTTCTTTGTCAATGTACTTGAGAAATTATATATGTATACAAGTACTTAAAGTTAAATAATTTCATAACTATAATAAAAACAGGCTATCTTCCTTAAATATCCCTGTTCGAATATATTACAACAAAAATAACAAATAGCACATTTTAATAATGTGCTCTTTAAAAACATTTAAAGAGCACTTTTGGTTCTTTACATTACATTTGAGTAATAGATTAAAATTAACAATTGTAACGCATTCGTATATATTCATGTAAATTTCTGAAATCCATTGGCTACTAATTACGTTATATTTCAATAGTTTATAATATAAGAAATCTTCAGAGACAAATGCAATCATTTTATGTAAATTGATCACTAAATGCATTACATTTCAATAGTGAATTCACTCAGTTAAAAAGTTCTAACGAATTCTCATACATTGAGTGAATTTTTGTAGACGAAGAGGCAACAATTGCACTATATTTCAATAATGTGTTCACTAATATAATAGTTATAATAATAAATTCGTATATAATCAAGTTTATTTTTTGAGCAAATTTATTAATTTTTTACCGATTGGCCACATGCAGTTATTACATTTCAATAATGAATTCACCAAGTTAACAATTGTAACGAATTCCCATGTATTTAAGTAAATTTTTGAAGTCTATTGGTCTCTTATTGCACTACATTTCGTTAGTGTATTCACTAATTTAATAGTCTTTTTTTCAATTAATTTTAATTTAATAATTTTTTCCTGATTGGCCACTAACTGTATTACAATTCAATAATGAATTCACCAAGTTAACAATTGTAACGAATTCGCATGTATTTAGGTAAATTTTTGAAGTCTATTGGTCTCCTATTGCATTACATTTCAATAGTAAATTCACTAAATTAATAGTTGCAGCGAATTCGCATACATTAATGTCAATTTTCTGAAGAGGAAGAGCCACCAATTGCATTACATTTCACTAATGTATTCACTAATTTAATATTATATATTCAAGTTTTTTTTCTAGAGGCACATTTAATAATTTTTTCTCAATTGGCCACTAACTGCATTACATTTCAATAGTAAATTCATTAAATTAATAATTGTATAAATTCGCATACATTAATGTGAATTTTCTGAAGATGATGCGCCACCAACTGCACTACATTTCAATAATGAAATCACTAAAATAAATGGTTGTAACAAATTCATATATAACACGAGAGCAAATTTCTAAATTGATACTCTTAAAACTCTCAACGGAGAGAGTTACATGTAAACATAGAAGTGTCAGTTTGCTTTATGATATTATATTTTCTAATTAAAACTTTAAACATTATCTATTACTTATTTCGCTAACGAAATGTAGTGCAGAAGGTAATCGTTTAGTAACCACTTGTACTATCAAAAGTAATTAGTGAATTATTTAAGTAGTTAGATATCTAGTGTTAAAGGGTAAATTGTTATTTTTAGAACTGCTGGGTTAATATACATACATACATACTACTAACATTTATACATTATCATATATATTCTATACTTGTCTATTTATCTTTCTATCTATAATATGAACATGTAGGTATCTTTATTCATATCGTCCATATTCACAAGTATTTATACATATTTATAATTACATGCATCTGTGTTTATGTGTGTGTTATGTACTCATGGTAAATTGTATTTATTTCGAATTTTAATTAAATATTAATTAGAGTTTATTTGTTGACTATGAATAAATAAAACATATGAATTGAATAAAATGAAACAATATTCTTTTTACTTTTGTTTAAACTGACTTGTTGTAGTTGTTATATTATTGTTGTTATTGTTATTGAAGTTGTACTTTATTGGCTTGTGTTTGTTTCTTTGTTATCATGTCAAAATACAATTTATTATTTGGAAATTAAATTTAATTTTAAGTTAATTTTTCATGATTACTTCATTGTTCGAAAAAAATAGAGTTTATAAAATTATAAAATTTTTTTAAAAGCCTAATTATCAAAATTGTGTTTGCTTTAGATTACACACCATATTTAGAGCTAATGAAATATCAGGCCTAAAATTTGTATTAAGCGCTTTAAAAAGTATTTTTAATTTTTAAGTAAATATTTACTTACTTGCAAAAGGTGAAGGGTATTATCTGGTCAATCTAAATCGATTTGATTTTTTAACATGTTTGTTTTTTTTATATTTATATTTTTTCATTAAAACAAATAATGAAATTGTTGCACTGAGATTAATTTAATTGTTTTTGTTTACACAATATATTTTAATTCATCAGATAATGTAATTATAATTATTAATACTTTATTTTGTAAATTAAACAAATCGTTAACAAAAACAAGTATAAAAATATTACGGAAAGAATGTTATATGGAAGTTGTAGTAAATTCTAAATGGTTTCTTATGAAAATATATAAAAATAATTACTTATTTATGTATATATATACGACTTTGACAACTGAAGACATATTGCTGAAAGGTCACGAAAACCTCTTATGATGTTTTCATAATTTACTTATATGGAATTAAACTATTATGTACATACTGCTAAAAATTTCATTTTAACTTACCTGTGTTTTAATTAATTATGTAAATATCTTGTATTTAAGACCTCCTCATTCACATTCACCATAAATTGAAATAATCTGAAAAGAAAAGGAAGAAAATTGTAATTAAAACCATTTTACAACATTTATGTATTACAAATTTTTCTAAAATTTTGCTACTGTATATTTCCATGTTCTCTAACTAATTTTGGAATTATAATGCATTTCTAAAGTTCCATTTAATGTTTTTTAGTCACTGTGAAATTGCAAGTATAAATATAATATCAATTTTAATGCATTTTTATTAAAAACTTTAAATTTTGATTTGAAAAATTGTTGGAAAAAAATTGGTTCTTTTTTTTTCTTATTATAATTTTTTTAAATTTCAAATAAAGTTGCCATTTTAATTGTATAAAGGTCAAAATACTTTATATAACGTGTATCCTTAATGATGTATATCTTTTGAAGCTGAAATCTAATTTCATTGATTTAGGAGACATTAGAAAGGAAAGAAGTATCGCAATAAAAAAAAATAATCAAATTCCTTGTACCAAAACGCTGTTTTTGGAAATAATTTCACATGGTCAGATTTGGTGGAGTACGGATTCCTAGCGGGTCAGGGGGATAGTGGGTGGCCCTCCAAAGTTGGCCATCTCGGGTATGTAATTTTTTAAAAAAATCGCAAAAAATTCAATTATGATATGACAGAAAAGAAATTTTATATATAAATAGTCCTTGTAAATTTCTACAAAAAATACATATGTAAGTTATCTCTTTTAGTTTAAGAGATATTCAAGTCGAAATAAATGTTTCTCTAATTTTTTCTCATTAATCTGAAGTTGGCACTTTAAAAAAAATTTATACATTTTGGGTTTTTTTTTCAAAAAGGTGGCAATATTTATTCACTTATAAATTTTGTTTTTTGTTCTAGGTTAAATCATTATATCCAGATGAGTTTGGGACAAAGATCTCCCCTCAAACCCTATCCATACTTTGTCAATTTTGAAATATTTTTAACATTTTTTTTTAAATTGCAAAGCTGTTCATAAGTTACAGAATTATTTCCAAAGAAGCATTTTGGAAGCACCGTGCATTGGCTTAATACTGAAAAGACGCATATCAATTTTTTCTTGAAATTTATATTCTTGGTAGTTTACTTTTAATTATACCACACTTAAAAAAACTTAAAAGAGCTTTGATGATAATTATAGAATTTATAATCATTTTAGAGCAGAACTACCTCATTAATCTTTTAATACTTTTTGTATATTTTATAAAATCAACACTGGTTCTGCTGCACCGGGTTTCTTAGTCAATTCGGATACACGTGAACTTGGAGTTCTAAGGCTATTAATCCCTTTTTTCTTAAATTGATTTTAGTTTTCGATAAAATTAGTTATATAGATCAATGAGTTTGCATCACATATTGCAACAAATCTCGAAAACAAATCGTCTGATATAGTTAAGTAAACTACCAAAGAATTCTAATTCGATTTATCTCCAAGTTGTGTATGTCGTATTTCTTGCGTAACTTTTGTTGACAACAATTAAAATTTTTACAACTTACATAACTTTGAATTTACTTTATTACTCAAATCTATGTTTTTAGAATTTCCTTTGTTACAAGCTCAAGTATTTATGAAGTTATATTATAACTTTTTTTTAGAATTTTTTGTATTTACAGCTTAAGTTCATTGTAGAATACATTGTAAAAGTTTTATTAGATACTCGGCAGAATGCATTTTCTAGTCCGCCACGACCGTCATCACCAGTCTTTAGTGTCCCACCGTGGTGTTCTCTGTAAACATCACCTATTTAACCTACAACTTTACGGGAAATGGAATCTGTAACTTATTTTAGTCCGCCACGACCGTCATCAGCAGTCTTTAGTGTCCCACCGTGGTGTTCTCTGTAAACATCACCTATTTAGCCTACAACTTTTCGGGAAATTGAATCCGTAACTTATTTTTCCCTATATGTTATTAAGTAAGACCAATGGTTTACAATTATTTTGTATTCTCCTTTTTTATGCTTAAAGCTACAAGTTAGGTAGTAATTATATTATAATCTTTTCATCCACATTAGTACACATTCATTCTATCAAAAAAAAAAAAAAAAAAAAAAAAAAAGAAATAAGAACACCCAGAGAAGTCAATACGAGATTCAACTTGTGATCCATACACGCAGAATAAAAATATAGTTGTAGTGACCATAATGTAAGAGCAGCATATTATGATTGGAATATATGATCATACCGACAAATAGAAATGATTCCGTTATGATTCCATTTTGTAATATTGTTTCCGATATTGTGGTTTATTTTTTCATGCTAAGATTTTAGTTTTACATATAATTAAACAATCTTACTACATCATTATATCATTCTATCAGATTATAATTTGATGTTATTATATTATCATTCTATTTTATTATATTATTATGCTACATTGTCATATTATGATTCCATTTTAATATATTATTGTCCCATATTATTATGTAGTTATTCAATCTTATCATAATATTATTTAATTTTGTCACATTATTATTCCATCTTATCATATATAATAATTAATAAAAAATTATTACTTTTATAAATTTTTTTATTGAAAGTAATTAAGAAAAGCCGTCAATTGTTCATTAATTATATTCATTCGTACCACCGTATGTGGTTCAAATGCAAGATATTTTTGTTTTTTACTAAACCCTTTAATGGCAGTTATTCAATATCTTATATTGCTTGAATCACACTGAGTATAACCAAACCTTGTCTATTTATATTTATTCATATATAAACTAAATGAGAATTTCAATGAAGTTAGAAAACAAACATTGAAAACAAAATATATTTAAAAACAAAGAGGTAATGAACTTCTCCATTAAGTTTGGATAGTATTATAGTATAGTATTATATTTATTTGAAATATTTTATTGTCATGAGAATAATATTAATATGGTTTAAAAACAAAATATGGTTTAAGATTTTATAGAAAAGCAGTGCAAATATTTAGTGGTGTAGAAGTAATAATATTTTTCATATTAATAAAATTTTGTTTCAAGTAAAAATATTTAAAAACATATAAATAATTGTTGTCAACCATATTCAAATTTTTATTGAGCGTAAGCATTAAATGACAAAATTTAAACAAAAACATTGTTATCATGAACACAGAGTTATTAGAATTCAAGAAAATTAACACTGAGAACATATTATTGTTGTAGTGATAATGCTGTAATCATTTTTTTTTCTCTGCGTGCACAATAAATTAATGATATCCCATTGATATCATCTGGAAGAAATTAAGTTGTCAAAAAGTTGTTCAAAAATGAAAAAAATATTGAAAAAATTTATTTGTCTTTTAGCAAAAAATGGATACTTTATGTAAACGTTTCAGTTTTCGTGCTTTATGAGGTTAAGGCTTATGGGCGTGCATACTGTACAAGATGTAAAAGATTTCTTTATTATATTATTTCAAGATTTATTTAGTGATAATTTTTTTTTTATATATTTATTACATCTTCCAGAAAATTATCTGGCGGTATCTTCTTTTTTTCACCTAAATGATTATCTTGCAATATTGCCTATTAGTCTTTCAGGCGTATTGATTTCTTATTGCTTAGATGTATCGCCTGTGACGCACAATCTTTCCGAATGGGGGAAACTTCCGCAATACGAAAATGATTAGTGCGGCAATAAAATTTTTCTTCTAAGCAATACGATGCATTCGAATCACTTTCGTATTATTTTGCTTGTAGGGTTGATTTGAATAACTCAGTAGGTTTTTTTTTATCAGAATTATTTTATCAGAATTATACATAAACTACTAATTTGTCTAAATTTTTATATGCTCAACTTGAAGCCGCTATAAATTTCGAGCCCCTGCACGTAAAGATTAACGTGAACTGATTTAATACGCATGGATTTTTGAAAACTTAAAACAAAATTTTTTGATAATAGCCCATATTCATTTTAATAATCAAATTGTAAATTACTGACTGCAAGCAACTAAAATTTTAAGTGAAACAATTAAAATTTATTAAAGTCATGCAGTGTTTTTAATTAGTTTATTTTATTGTAAATGCCATTTAATTTAAATTGAATGTATGTTAATAATTAACTATTGTAATATTTTAAAAAATAAATTTAATATTATAAAAATAAAAGTATTCTTTAATTTATATTTTACCATCTATGATTGGCTAGCCATATGATGAGTTTATACGAAAATAATTTGTTTTTAATTTGAGTGTCTCAATTTAAGACAAACAAATTTAATTGGCAAATTTTTGTCAATAAATAAATAAATCTACATAAATTTAAATTAAAAGCTAAGATATATTTAAATATTTTTTAGATAAATATTTATCTTATGTAAGACAAAAAAGATTGTGAATAAATTAGTAATATTTTAGGAAACAAAGATTTAGATTAAATGAGGTTAAAGTGCAGGCTAATATAAAAAGTTACTCTTTATATATTTTATATGTATATTAAAATATTATATATTCGGATAAAGAACAATTTCATACTGGCATTTATTGTTGGTGTTGTAGAAGATTTTATATAAAGCCTTGTTCAGACCAGCGCGAAATTATGAAATTTCATGCCGAAATTACGAATGAAATCTGGAGTGTTCATACTGGCTAGATGACATTTGATGTAATTTCATGAACAGCTGATACTTATTGTTTACATTTTAAATTGTTATAGGGGTAAATAAAGTCTTTTTAAATGGAAACAAATATGAAACAATTATTTACTAAATTGGAAATTATTAATTTGAAACAATTAAAAATGTAAAAAGGATATGTTTCATTTTGCAAAATCACTTTAATAATTAATTTTAAGATTTATGTTTAAATTTAAGATCAGCTGTGAATTGTTTTTTTTCTTTTCACGGTTGAAACATACAGTACATAGTTGAAAAAAAAGTATTTTTTCCAACCATGTACAGAGTTGCATGGAAATGGGCATCGTAATTTCAATGTAATTTCGCGAAATTACACAAAATTATGTAATTTCGCAAGTGTCAAAATATATGGGAAATTACGTAATTTCAACGAAATCACGAAAGTACGTAATTTCGCTTCGGTCTGAATACCCTATAAGCAAACTCTGCTATTTTACAAGCTCCAAATGTGATAGGAAGCTCTATTAGGTTTTGCTAACTTTGTGGTTAATTTGTGGAAATGACATATTTTTGTTACATGGACGAAGCTAAATTGTATCTTTGTACAAATTGTAATCAAGATAATTTTTAGCAAATTCTATTTGAGTGCTAAAAATTACTGCTTCTTATGGTTTTTTAATGTGTTGACAAAAAGCATTTGTGCACTCCATTTGAAAATGGCAATGAACTGCAATATTTTCAGTATTTTCATTTAAACAAAAATATAACTTAAAATTTATCTTCCAGGGAAACAACATAAAGTTTATTTAGCACTAAATAAAGACCGCCGCAAAACTAAAATCACTGAAAGTATCTCTCCTTATTTCAAAATGACCATTCACCACCCTGCTGCTGTGTGTAAAAAAAAAAAAATCTAATGTCAAGTGTTAATGTACTCCCAAAAAATAGGTTTTCTTTATCATGAAACTTCCAGCAAAGGATGTGGGGTTTGAAAAATTTTTACGTACAACCTACCTATAATATTGGATAAAAGTTTTGTTGTTGAAATAAAAAGGAAGTTGAAGACATTAAGTTCAAGTTTAAAATATACAACATTTTGCCAGTCAAATAGTTATATTAAGTACCACTTTGTATTACTAGGGCACCTACTGTTGATGTACTTACTAGGGTTATAACTTTTTGCAATTTTTGCAAATAACAAAAATAACATAACAACATTTAGTTGAGAGTATAAAATAGTATGAAGGAATATGATAATAATTTTTTGTGATCATTAAAAAAGTTCACACACCAAAAGCAATGAAATTTTTTTTGTAAATAACTAAAATTATTTTGTTATCAAAAAATTTACAGTTTCCGCCAAATTGCTCAAGTTTTCAACATTTTTCAGTGTTTTGCTGTTTCCTGTTTAAAATATCAACATTCCGACCGCCTGCATGTCAACCAAATGTTCGCCACAATCACATATGTTCGACTTTTTCGTTGTTTGCTGTTTCCACATAATTCCAAATAGTACATTAGTATGCACATGTCTTAGATTAAGGTACCATTAACAGAAAAAGTGATTGAAATAGCTAAATTTTAACAAAATTTCAAGAAAAAAATTATAAACAAAATCAAATATGATATAGTGATGTTGATTTTATCAGAAAATATTCGTTATTCGGTTACTTATAATTACAATATACAAAAGTTAAATAAAAGTATTTCATTAATACATAATTATATTTACATAAGCTAAATAATGATTTTGTTTAATAAAAACTTATTTATCATCAAAAAATACACTAGAACATCAAACATAGTAATGGAATAAAACAGTTAATGAATAATTTATTCTAACAATTCACAACACTGACAATATAATAATAAGAGAGAAACTGAGAAGAGTTTCCTACATAAACAAAAGCCAGTTTATTAGTTAATACAGGCAGCAAACAGTTCATTGAACATGATTTTCTTAATAAAGACTTTAAAAGCTAAATTATGTTGTATTTGCTAGTTTGTGCCATAATCAGTGTGACCAGATGTGAAAAAATTATTCAGCTAAATCGCGTTTAAAATAAAGCTAAAATATGCTAAAAATCATTTAAAAATGCTAAAAAATTAATAAAGTACTTTTTGCGGTGATACATTTTTGTCCATACTTTTTATGATTTTTGGAATTAAAGTAAATTATTTGTAAAAAGTTGTTGTTTGGAGAAACTTTAAATATTTTATTTGTAATATAATCTTTGTTAGTTCTGATATCCTAACAAAATTAGGTAAAGATTAAAAAACTTTCAGATTTTTGTAAAAGAAATGCCACAAAGGTTTTTTTTTTTTAATTTTTACCCATAAAGACCACATTTGTTGCATTTAGAAAAGGCAAACTCTCTGGAACACATTAGAGTTTTCGAAACTGCAGATCATATAGACTAAATTAAAAAATTTTATATAAACAATTTTATATAAAATAGATCAAATTCCGAGGCGTCTGTACTTAGTCATATTAGGTGTTTGAGTTTTTTTTTAATTTTGGAATCATTTTTGTGAAAATACCTTTCAGAAAAGTATAAAATTGTCATATGTTCTTAAAGAAAATTTTATTTTAGAGAAAAAAAAATTTACACATTTTTTCAGCAAAAAAATAGTTCATTATTTTTTAAATTTTCAATTCCAAAGTCGAAAAAAATAATGATTTTTTGATGGCTAATTTTGTTACTTACCTAAAAAACTTTAGAAAACCGAATAAAAATATTGCGTTATATATTGAAAAAGGTGGACCAAGATTTGGCAAAATGCAAATAACTTGAAAACTATAACATATAAATAGTACATGTAAGTGTGCTTTTACTAGGCCTTATCGAGGGCTTTAAGAAAATGTAAAAATATTTGAAATAAAATAAGAATCAAAAAATTAACAAATAATTACAAATTTTCTATGCCTTATGTACCCTATTTTGAACCTCAATAGATTCTCTTCTGAGGAATATGTATGGCCCCCTTCCAAACTTAAAAATTTTATGCTGCTCTGCTATGCCTATGTGAATTTTTATGTAAATCCAACCAGCAGATTAGAAGTTATAAATTTATTTCCATAAAATTTCCATTCTGCACTACTGTGAATCATCCAGTTCATCCATCTAATTCAAGGTGTTCTACCACATACAGTTCCTTAATATATTCACGTAAGCTAAAAAAAAAATCCGGTGTGCCGATGTCCCATCTACTTAACCTAGATATGATCGGACAATATCCCGTGATAATATCCGTTTTAATTCTTAAACTTCTTTTGTTTATGTGTTAGATTACCATATATAGACCGATCCACAAAGCTCTTGACATCTTGCCAACTGTGCTAATTTTCATGCATGCTCAGTTCTGTTCACGATCTAAGACTTTAATACCTTCAAGTTCATGTTAAGATAATAATACGTATTTGCTTAAAAACTAAATGATGAGATATCAAGTAAATATACCTCTATTTCAAAACGTGGGAACAATTTATTTAACCGTATATAATATGAAGGATTATATTAATTGTATTTAATAGGGTTTCTAATTTTCGTTCTTATTAAGTTCACGAAGCTTTGTGCTACTGTGTTTTTTTACATTTATAAAAATTTTATATATACTGAATTATGTAATATTTAAAAAATTAAAAATGTCCCCTATTCTAGGGTAAAGCTTATATGGGGGCTAAATTATAATAAATAACTATTGTAAACTAATTTGAATAGAGTTCGTTGCTGCATCATAATAAAAAATATCTCATCCATTGAAATTTGCAGCTTCATTAAAATTTAAACATGGACGAATAGGCGGACGGACGGACAGACATCGTAAACATACTCAAACAAGCTTTTAGGCTTATAATTAATTAAATAATAAAATAAATAATTAATATAAAATTTAATGTTTTCTACAAAATTAACGAAAAACCCACTAAGGTACCCGGGTACCCAGGGTATTGACTAACATTAATTTTTTTGGGTATATACCGTAGGGTTAAAAATTGTGTATAAAATTGTTGCCCAATTAAAAATACTTGGGAACTAATAGAATACTTTTATTGCAGTTATTTGTAAAATAATGTGGTGCCCTTTTAAATTTTTATTTTTATTTAATTATGTTTTAACAATTAAACAAAGTATATTTTTTTTTATTCCCTACATTACCATATTGGGGAATATCCTATAGTATACCAGTCGATTCAGAATCTCCTTAACTAGTCAAAATTGGTTCATTATTTCACTTAGTCCCCAAATAAAAGTTCTCTTGGTGTAATATTTTAGATAAAAAAGTGTCATTTTTTTATTATCAACACAATATTGGCTATAAGGTGGTGCTATGATATTTTGAGGTCCAAAAAAAGTTATAACCCTAGTACTTACTTGCCACATGCAATAAATACACATACTAACAGTGCTAACATACAACAGTGGCAACATACAAATGAAAATGCTAAAACAAATGCACAAAAAAAGAGGGTGTGGAAATAACTGTTGAAAAGTTTTTAGTTTAACGTCAATTAGAAACACAAACTACGAGTATTTGAGTACTTTTTCGTAAAACCATCAACCCGGAGGTTGTTGTACTGCAATACACCAACTGCAGCCGAATTGTTTATTGGAAGGGAAAGGTCTAATACCCGTACTAATACACTCACACAAACTATGTCACATTGAAATTAGAAATAAAAAAAAAGTTTTTTCTTTTTATTTTATTTACTTTATGTAGAAAGAAGAAAACACGACAAACATCTTCTGCTATGTAAAGATGATAAAATCTTGCAAAATAATTTGGTTATTTTGTAGTAGATTGGACATGAAATTGATTGATCCTAGGATCAAATAAATAAAATGAAATAAATTTGATTGGTAAAATTTTATAACAATTTAGTTTTAAGGAATATACGATTTTTAGTATAAAAAAGTTAAAGTAAACCATTTCTTTTTTGTACATACATTTTACGGAAATATTTATTAAAACTTTCTTAAGGCCCAGAGACAGAGTATATTTGTGAGATTTAATAAATTAATTTTAAATTAATTTTATTAACACAGAAAAGATTGTTGTCCAAAATTTTGTAAAAATAGTTTATCTGATTTTATATTAAAGTTTAATTAAATTAGTTATTGACGAAATTATACAAATTTGTAGGAACAGTCATGCTGTCATCAAATTTCCGGTGTCTACTCGGTACATTAATGCATTAATCTTTCAACAAAATGGCAAGACATTCAAACTTAAAGCTGAACTGGTTATGAAGTCATTCCAATATCCCGGGTAATCTTGTTGCGGGCGAACTGGCTACGAACGGTTCTTTTCTATGTGTTGAGGGGGGTAATTAACTGTTTGGTATGCCGTTGTTTTTATGGTTAATGGTACTGTAGAACTTTTCGAGGAAAGTTCAGTACAAATGGTCCCTACTCAGAAAAAAATACAATATTCCATAAAATTTTTCGATTAGTTTGTTATTTCATTTAAAATTTAAACTTAATAAAGTACATTTATTAATGTAATTAACTTTATAATTGATTTTAACTTTGTGACATAAATCGAAAAAAAAACATTTGGAAACAAAATGTAATTTTATGACAATTATGAGAGATTCCTAATCGCTTGGACTCTTTTAAAAAACAACACCGAGTAATGGAGATTATGAATGATTATGATTTGAGGTGTCAAAGGATGTGAGTATATAATTATTCGGTAAGTAAAGCTTTAAAGATTTGTTAAGATTCGATAAGTAAAATAATAAGATTATTTCAGTGTCATTGTATATAGATTGTCACGTCAAGATTGTTATTATACTTAGTGATAATTCAAATTCCATTTGTTTTTGTGTCCCATCGAGTTGACCGCTGCTAATATGAGTTTTCCAGGAAATTAATTTTAAGTATATGATAAATATGTTTGAAACACTCTCCCACAGATATACAGATACATACATAACTTACGTTCATACATACACACATACATACATATACCACATATATACATTTCATATCGAGCTCTTACATAGAAAAAAAATATTGCATAAAATCGTTTAATTAATTTGTTAATTCATTTTAAATTTAAAATTAATTAAAATTATTTATTACTAAAATAAACTTTCTAATTAGTTTTAATTTTATTTGACAAAAAATAAAAAAGGAAAAATATTTTGAAACAAAATAAATAATTCTGTAAAAAAATTGTCGATTTCAAACTGCTTGACCTTTTTGTGAGCTATTTAAAAAAAACCTAGTGACGTGTATTGATTTAAGGATGACGTGAATTAGGAATTATTAGGTATGTTCAAGAGTTTAAGATTTGGCAAGATTACTAATTATTCCGGTATTATTGTACTAACATGTTCCCAAAAAGGATCAGATTTGCTGCTTTTTGGTTGAAGAGTTATACAAAAGTAAATTCATATTCATATGCTATTTAATATTTTAATTTGTATGTCATCTCTTAGGTTGTAAAGTCTATCTCAATGATAATTATAATCACTTTTAGGAGCGTGCCACCGAGATGATGACCGATTTTTATTATAGGTTTTCCCGGAAATCAAGTATAAGTATGAAGTAAATATATTTAGAACATAATTCCGCATATACACAACATGTATTCATTATACTACATACATTAAACATATTCAATTCTTTACATATAATACATTACATTACGTAGATTTTTATATCAAATGGCGCAAACAATCACAAAAATACATCTCCTACAAAGTTTGTGTTCAGAACAAAAGTTAATTTGCTGGTTGGGGCTCGATATATTCGTATTTTTTACTTACATATTATTATCGTTATACAGTCTTTATGTATATTTATAATAATAAAATAAAAAAATATAATTTGGATGAAATTCATGTATTTTTATTAAGGAAATCATTCTTGAGCAATAATAAAGGATTTTATTATTTTTAGTATCAAATTAATACATTTTTTAATTGATTTTAAACTAAATTTCTATTATAATTCTTATTAAATAAAAAAAAATTATTGAAATTTAAATGAAAAATAATTATTTCACTTAATTAATATTATCATTTTGGTGATTATAGCAAAATCAATTAAAAATTTAATTAATGTGAAGATTTTCGTAATTGAGGTTCGCTTTTATTTTTTTTTCTGTGTTTATGATCAATTAGAGTCGAAATTTATAATATGACTGCCACGACATCGGCTAACAATGTTTGTTAGTTTTGTTTTTGTTTTGGGAATTGGGTTGTAGACGGGCCTGCTAGTAGATTAAGACTAATTTTAAACGACTATTGTAGGAATTGTTTTAATAAGAAAAAGGAAGAAACTATGGAACATCTTTTATGCCATTTGAAATTTGGAATGGATGCTTTGGCAGTCTCTTTGTGATAGTGACATCAGAAATATTTATTCCTTGGTTGATTTGATTATGATCTTGATTTAGACTAATTACATAACCCTTAGGGAAACACAAATTATTAAGAGACATATTCTAAAATCGATTCCTCAAGCTTCATGCAATCACAATTCGTAGAATAATATGTTCAATACTATCATATCTTAGTTCATCCGAATGTCTGAGCCAATGGGTAGACTTATTGGAATGTATTTAATGAAGTTATCAAGGAGCATGGTTTTCAGACTGGCTTGTGAAGAAGATCCTTGAAAGACAAAAAAACCTCTAATCGTTGTTTGTCTTTAATATAAAACTTTAGAATTATACTATCCAGACTTGAACTATTAATTTTATCGTAAAAAATAAAAGTTTGATTTAATCTTCCCTTTAGATTCCATCTTCCCTTTAGTTCTACTACATCATAGTAGATACTCTTAGTAAGAATGTTTATTTTTGAATATATAATCTCATAGTAGTTACTTAATAGTTTATTAGTTCCTAAAACATTAAGTTTATTTACATTATGGTATTTATTTATTCAATGCAAATTTTACTTTACAAAAACTATAATTTCTACTTCATCTCACTACAGCATAATTCAAATAATAAACACATTCCCCCCTGTAATGCACAACTATTAAAACAACTTGTTGTTTTTAAATACATCTAATGACTAAAAAAAAAAACGCATTACTTTATAAAAATTTCTACTTCATTCTTATGTTGACCAACTTTTCCAGCATTATCATATTTTATCTAGTGCTATTTGCACATAAAATGATTAATCAACAACTACAGCAAATTTCTTTCTCATTTATTGCAGTTTTTACGAAGTAAAAACTCCAACAACCAGCCAAACAGCCAACTCCCACCCCACAAATAACAACAACAGATTTACTTAATAATAAATTTATAAATTAGTGTTGAACAATGTGAAAAATAAAATGAAAATAAACGCGAGTAAAAAAAGTTTTATAATTTAAATTATGACTTTGGAAAAAGTGCTCATTAATTACACATGTTTTAATTACAAATTAAAAAAAAAAATTATTTAAAAAGCAGCAGTAAAGAAAATAAAAAGTTTTTTATACCCTTCACCACCACTAGTGGTGAAAGATGGTATACTAAGTTTGTCGTTACGTGTGTAACACCAAGGAAAAATATTTTAAGACCCCATAAAGTAGATATATTTTTGGTCCTTAAGAAATTCGGAATAAATTTAGCTATGTCCATCTGTCCGTCCGTCTGTTGAAAATATGCTTACGTCCAAACTATTTGATCTATTCAAATGAAAATCATCCAGGTTATTTCTTGTTCACAGAAACAGCTTTGGATTGCAAACCAGTCAAATGAGTTCTGCAGAAAAAAAGTTAAAGAATTGTATCTGGATCAACTCTTAAAACTAAATTAAAACTGACAATGTTTCAATTAAAAATCTATTTCACATTGTTACCAAAAATTTTGCTGAATCAGTCCAGCGAAAATAAAGTTATAGACAAAAATATGAACAGTTTTATAATTTTAGCGACTTTAGTCGCCAATTGCCACTTTTTCAACCACTTGGCCACTTTTTTAAAATGCAAATGAAGAGAAACTAATATCTCGACCCATTATATATTAATTTCAACGAAAAAATTAATTATTTTGAGTTTTTTTTCACAATATAGTGATGTAAAAAAGAACAACCCGAAAAATTTATAAATGCCCACGTTGGGCGCCATTTTTTGTACTGTACTATGGTGTGGCTGGGTTGGTTTTGTTAAATAATTCACCAGCTGCTTGGTTTGGGCTACCAGACTGAGCTACGCTGGTATCTGGCGGGAGCCGGGCTAAAACTCACCGGATGGGGGTAGAGTTCTTGCTAGTCTAATAGCCTGTAGCCTAGTGAAGTGAACTTCACCTTACCTATAAATCCACAACTAAAGAAAAAGGAAAAATGAAAACAATCTTATGAGTGTAGCACCCCTTCCTGTTGGCGGCTGTTTTGCCAACTTTTGGGCCCTCCCTCTAGGAATCCACAAGGATCCCACCTTGATGATTCTATGTCTTTTCCAAACTCACCTTGGCTTAATCCCCTTACCCTCCTATCATCTTACCCGAAAATGAGTTATTCACTCATAATGAGAACGCAAAAAAATTCCTTAAAACATTATAAATGGGTAATTTTATTGAAAAGTTAAAAAAAGGTAAGTTAATTCATATTATATTTCAACAAGCTTAGCAAATTAAAATAAATTAACAGAAGAAAACACACTACCCTATCACACGGAACCTAGGCCTGAGCTCAACCCTGCATACACGCACCTTACTAGAAATCTTGTAAGGGACTGACTAAAAAACTAATGTTTTCCCTACTTTAAAACAACAATAAAATATATATATATATATATATATATATATATATATATATATATATATATATGTGATATGAATTGTCCGTTTCAGTCTCTCGGGGATGGAGGCGCTAAAGCTGCTGGCCCAAATGGAGGATCCCTCGTTGGATGTGGCAGTGGTGGCTGATGGCTAATGTTGTGTGATTTATTATTTTTTACTCCTTTTTTTATACTTTTCCCTTTTTTTATATAGGTTTTATTTTAGTCTTAAATTTCTTTTCAAATTAAATTTTTTTTAGTTTATTTCTTTTCAGGTTCTGCGTATTTTATTTTCTTTTCAAGTTTAACCTCTTTTTTTTCCTTTTTTTTCATTCATTTCAAACTAAAGCTAATGACAAAATTTATGAACAACTATTTAAAGGATCAAATGCCGAATCTTTTTGGATCGGATTATGAAAATTAAAAAATAGATTTGATGAATATTTATATCTTAATTTGTATTTTAACTTTGACTCATAACAGTGTCTCGCCCGAACGTCTTTTTTCTAAATTATCACTAAATAATTTGTCAATACTTGTGAATCTATGCTTTCAGTCCTAAATTTGTTGCACGGGAATTTGTAAGATTTTAGTCTGTGTCAAGACCTCGTACAAAAGTACTGAAGTTTAATTAATAAAAAGTGAATTTTTATGAGTAAATTTTTATTTTTACAATAATAAAAATTATTATAAAAAAATTATTTTGTTATTAATAAAATTTAATTTTGAAGCTTTTCCAAAATTACAACATTTTTTGTTTTTGTTCTTATCAAATAAATAAATTTTGAGGAGCTTTTTTGTTATTGAAGCAGTTGATACCTTTTATTCAAAAAAATCCCCTTTTGTGGCGATTTTATTTTTTGAAAACTCCTTTTTTGGACACTTTTTAAAAATTCTCAATCGTAACGTTGGTGGTCACCAACGAACAAACCATAGATTAATAACTAGATATTTATGTGAGAGAAAAAAACCTAATCGAATTGTCAAAAACCTAATTCATGTAACAACAAAATGCATGTAGTCACATATATATTGTTTTTGTGTTTTGAAAAAAAATTTAGTTCGAAGTGCCTCTCACATAAACTTCTAGCTGTATTCTATGGAACAAATCACGACGTAGTATGTTAGATTTTATAGCAATCGAGGTTGTCAGATTTTTTGGAGCTTCTGTTGCCAAATTGTTAATAAGAAATCGTCAAAAATCGCCAAATTGAAATTTTATTTGGCTTTTTTAAAGAAATGCTAAAAAATTAACTAAAATGTTAAAAGTCTTACAATTTTTAGTACCTTTTAAATTGCGTGTAATTTTCAAATGTAAATTCAACTTTAACAAAACTAAAGATAATTACAATAACTAATAATAACACTGTGCTAGTTAAAAATTTTAACAAACTGGACACGCTACTGGTAAAGCTAATTCAAGTACGCTGAATTCAATGGTGACAAGTGTTTTCCGAAGTAAGCGCTCGTATTGGCGATATTTGGATTTAAACTAAATTATGAAAGTACCGAATTAATTGACGATTAGAAATAAAAGGAACATTATTTATATATATATTAAACAATAAATCGATTGATTATATAATCCAATCATAAATTGATTGAAATTGAATTTTAGTCCCTTTTTAAATCTTTTTATATTTTTTGTTTGAAAAATTGCTCATTGGTAACACTAGTTAACGTGCTTACAGAATTATGGTAATATTTTTGCCAGTTTAAAGTTTTGTTTATTAACATTTAAAATATATTTGATAATTAGAATTCATTATTATACACTTCAATGGAATCTTAATTGTTTATATTGTTTAAATTCAAAAATTAACCAATTTTTAAAATATAACTTGGAGACAAAATTTGTATGAAAAATTTAATTTAAAATTAAAAGTTGTTTGTGAATTATTAAATTTAAGCTAAAAAACTTAATTTTCCTAAACTCTTTTTTAGCCTTTCAAAATGAAATATCTCAAATACGATCACATTTAAAAAATGGTTAACACCACTAAATTCAGCGTCGTCGATTTAATTTAACCCAATGGGTGCCCATACTGCTAAAAAATTAATTGAATAAAAAAAAAAAAAATAATAATAAACAAATAAATAAAACTTAAAATACACTTCTCTGACATATAGCCCCTTTTTTAGGTCATAAACTTTTAAAATTTATTGGACTTTATTACATTTTTTTAAAAGAATAATGCTAACATTATATAACAAAATTGGTCCTATGAAATTTATATTATTGTTTCAAAGAATTAATTTATTCATGAACGTTTATTACATTAATATCCTTAATATATTTAAAAGATGAGGGAAAACAAATTATCAAATACTTAATAGACAAGTATTTGAAAATATATTTTTTTCGGATAAAATTTTATAAACTAAAGCTATGTTCACATTTGGCAAATATTTGATCAAAATTGCATGATCACTAGTTTTACAAAAATATTGTTTGCCGTTGTTTGATCTTGCAAATGTTTTGTAAGAGAAAACAGCGTCAAACAAAATTCCATAAAATGTCAGCTATGATTTGCGATAAGTAAAAAATGTTTTCCCTTTGAAAAAGAAAAATTAGGAAATATTTTATATAGTGGTTACATTATTTTTTATCAAATAATTGACTAGTGTGAAAGTACTTTAAGTTGAAGCTATTTACAAATGAATGCTCTTTATTTTGCTAGATAGTCAAATACTAAAAGTAGTCGATATCTAGTAAGAATTTAATAGTTTTTCTTTAAAATTGCCTAATTAATCAAATTTTAAAAATTAGTCCAACAAATCACCACGCAATTAAAAATAGCCACGTTTGGCAAAAAATCGCTCTGATAAATTTTAAAATTCTAAACTAGTAGTTCGATGTGCTTTAATCGAACATATCGTTAGAGAAGAATATGTAGATGTATTTATTAAAAGTTTGTCTACTAACATATAGAAATAAATATAAATAATATTGCTGGGATAAATTTCATAAATACATATGATATGGTTTTGGCAATTTTTGGAGTTTTCTTTAGCACAATGAAGAAAAAGTTATAGATACATATTTATGTTACTTTATAATTTCTAATTTATTCCAGTTTTTTTTTCTGCGTTTAGAATAAATAAGTTTTATATGTGATGATATTTCTTATAATTTACTTTGTACAAATAAAACTATAGTGTGTTTAGTTATGTAAGCATCGCCAGTTTTTAGCATTTTCTTAAAGATTATTATTTAAGAAAGTCTTTAAATATAATTCTGCAACATTTTTGAGAGTACTATGGGGCAGAATAACCGGTTGGGGTGATTTATATAATAGTAAATTACGTAGAGGAGAACTCTTTATAGTTCGAAGATTATATTATATATAGACTCCCTAAGTACTTCGTTAAATCGTTGGTTTAATATAAATTTAAGGTAATCGACAATTTACAGAAATAATTGAGCAATTCAGAACTTATTCTATATATACATATATATATATATATATATATATATATATATATATATATATGCAAAAAGTTTATGAAATATGCAAAAAGTTTATGGAATATGCATAAAAATAAAGAAATTTATGTTTTATTATACAAATATGCCTAAATATGCATTTTCCAATTTTTAATTGTAATAGTTTTTGACTTTTTTATAAAAAACTAAAAAGTTAGATTGTTTACAAGTACATACGAGGTTTTTAAGAAACTAACCAAATAATTTACACAAATCAGTCAATTAAATTATAAATTCATTTCCGGTAAAATGGTTGTGAAATATGCAAGAGCTTAAAAATCTTGGCCTGGTGATCACAGATTTTTGTTCCTCTTTAACGCCTATAGATTTCGTATAAAATGGAATTTTAGTTTTCACTAAAAAATAGATTTTTTTTGTAGAGATATAGTGATCACAGATTTTCGTTCATTTAGCTCTGGCGCTACTATTTAACTTTCTTATAAAATGGAATTTTAATTTTTACTAAATAAAAAATATACTTTTTGATTTTCTCTCACATTTAGCTTATTTGTACATAAAATGAAATATACGAGTATATTTTTTTTAAGAAAATAATTGAATAATAATAATAATTTCATTTTCGTTTTTTTTAATTTGTTTTTTCTTTTTATTTTTATTACGTTTTTATGGAATATTGAACAAGGAATTCTTTAGGATTTTTTTTTAGAATCAAGTTTTTACAACTATATTATTATGGACCTCAAAAAATAATAAGTAATTTAGTAAAACACTATTTTCCAAAGAATTATTTCTAAATAAAAAGTGTTGAAAATATTGCCTAAGTGGTGAAGGGTATATAAGATTCGGCATAGCCGAATATAGCATCCTCAGTTGTTATCTTCTTTATACCCCACACCACCATAGCTGGTTGGGGTATTATGCGTTTGTGCTGATGTTTATAACGCACGGAAAAAATCATCCAACACTCACCTTGAAATGTACCAAACGACTCAGAATCACTTTTTAAAATGATTTAACGATGTCCGTCCTTCCGTCTGTCTGGCTGGAAGGCTGGCCATGTAAACCACCTTGTGCATAAAGTGCAGGTCGCAATTTTGAAGATAATTCAATGAAATTTGGCACGTAGGACTTTCATGATACAAGAACGAAACCTATTGAAATTGGATATGATCGCTCCATTATTTCACCTAGCTCCCATACAAATGTTCTACCGGAATAGAGTTTTAGCGATAAGAAATGCCTTAAATAAAATAATATTTTAATAAAAATCGGTGTAACGAAGTATAAGTATCAATCTTTGTGCTAAATTTCATGAAGATCGGTCCATAATTGAGCATAGCTCCTATATACAACCCTCTTCCGAAAATCACTTTAAAGTACATAAATCACATACACATGTTAGTATCAAGTTTATATTCGACACAAATAAGTTTTATATAAGTAGAAATCATAGCGATAAATTTTGTGAGGATCGCTTCATAATTTACCATAGCTCCCATATAAGCCTATTTTCGGGAATTACTCTAAAGTGCATAAATTCATATAAATGTTAGTATTAACTTAATATTCTCTATGCGTATATTTTATTTTACACTTGGTAAAAGTATCGGTCCACAATTGTCCACATGTCTACACAATGGTGTGGGGCACCATAGGGTCGGGCTTGACCGACTATATCTTTCTTACTTTTTTTTTTTAAATGTGTGAATAAATGAATGTGAGATGTGTTTGTAACAAAAATATATACATATTTTATACTCTCGTATCTATCGTTAAAGTAAAAAAGAAAAGAGAGAATAAAAAAACATTAGCCGACTTTAAAGTTAACATTAATATTTTTACTATATTCAGCATTATCTAAAGTTTAAGTTGCAAAAGTTTTTAGTTTTATTTTAATTTTTTCATTTCGTTTATTTTGTCCAAAACTGGCAACAACTTTTGTAATTTGCACAGCAGCCCAACAAGAAATGAACATCATCACATCGGTTGCTATAAAGGAATGAACTTTTTGCTGCCAGCTGTAGGTTTTTGGATAAAGAAAAAAAAAATTAAAATAAAATAAAATAAAATAAAATAAAATAAAATAAAAGAAACGAAAATATTAAAGTTATTAAAGAATGTCCGCTTGGTTTAGTAATTGGATAAGAATGTTATTACAAGTTATTAGTTAAAGAGCCAGACTAAAGTTTAGCATCAATTATTAAAAATATATCTATAGCTCATTTGTGGCAAGGATGTCATAACTTAGAAAAAGGTATTTAGCATAAAATGATGAGAATTTTAGTAAATTTATTACAATATTGAAAATTGTTTGGACAAGGAAGCACTTATTTTATGTTAGTTATTTTAAAAAAATAAAAAGTTTTGATAACTTTAGAAGAGGATAATAAATCTTATCCTGGTCTCTTACAAATTAAATAAGAAAAGATCTGAGTGTCTGTTTTGAAAAGGTAATTATGAAAATGTTTGATCGTAAATTTTTTAGTATTCTTTAAGGAAAATTAAATTAAGAAAAAAAAAAAAAATAATAATACTAAATTCAATTAGCGCTCAGTATAAAAACCAACAGAAAGCGATAATGTTCTTTCATTTCTCGTTTTCAATTTGGTTCGTTTTTTAATGCCATATAAATCTACGCTAAAATAGTAATGCCGAATGTCACTCTGGATGCTTTTTGGTTCAGAATAACTTGATATATGAGAATATAGTAGAATCAAGCATTACAGTAAAGCAATAGGAACTTTTCTACAAACATTTGGAAGATATTTTTCTAGAAGAAATTAACGCAATATTTTTTTTATTATTTGAATGAAAATCATCAAAGCAATAGTTTTCCAATATTTTATTTTTATCAATATAGAGAAAATTAAGTATTAAACAAGAAAAAAATATATAAAATTTTTTTTTATATTATTTTTATCCTCATAATATCGCCCTTTTTTCTGTAAGGTGATTATCAACTCTGCAATAAATTGATGATATCCCATTGAGATCATCTGAAAGAAATTAATGCAATACTTTTATTTTTCAGTCACAATATTTTCAGTTGTCAAAAAATCGCTCAAAAATAAAAAAAATATTTAAGAAATTCTTTGTCAGCAAAAAAATAAAAAATAAAAAAATATGGATATTTTATGCCCGCGTTTTAGCTTTTGAGCTTTATGATGTTAAAATTTATGTACATTCTTTACAATATGTAAAAGTTTTCTTTATTATATTATTTCAAGATTTATTTAATGATAATTTTTCTATCATCTTCCTGAAGATTACCTAGCATTATCTGCTTTTTTTCACCTAGAGGATTATCTAGCAATATTGCCTATTAGTCTTCGAGGTGTATTGATTTCTTATTGCTTAAGGTTTAATATGAGAATGTTCCCCTTTTCTGTAAATATTTTTTTCTAGAAAATAGATAAATAAAAAATAGAGAAAATAAAGATTACATCTTGAAGTTATAGAGAACTTTTACATTTCTTTTTAACTTCTTTTGATAAAAACTAAAAACCTTACATAATATACATTTTCATATAAAGTTGAATTAGAATTAAGGTTTTATAAATCCTTATATATATATATAAGCTGTAAGTTGGTTTGTTTGTGCATCAATCATGTCATTGCATGATTTGCATGAAATATGACACACTGATAGTACCAGTGTCAGATCCACATTTTATGCCCACTTTTTAAAGAATCTATTTTTTCAATTTTGAGCGTTATTAATGAAGCTATTTACATGAAATTTTGACGCATAGGTAGTGAATGGACTGTATAATGTTATAGGTTATATTCGATCTTGATAGGATAGGCCACCCCCATATTTTTCGCCCACTTTTTTATAATTCTAAAACGGGTGAACCGATTTGCTTAAAATTTCCACAGCATCATCCTGTGTGTCCCTAAATTTAAATAAGATATATTATTTTTCGATCAGAGCAGGGGGAGTGGTATCCCCGTTATAAAAATAATATTCATTATGGAACTATTACAGTGAGAGCCCTCAAATTTCATAGGAACCTTCATCTTATCATATCGCATTAATGAAATGAAAATGGTAATGACAGGTCCAAGGGGGAGATGTATCCTCCATACAAAGAATGTACAATTTTTTTCATCGAAGAACTATTACCGTGAAACTATTACCGTGAAAGTCTTAAGTTAAGTTTTAAAAGTAATTTTCATATCAAATTTCGAATAGGGTGGATAGGTTAATTAGAACCCATATAAAGTAAATATTAGTTAATACTTTGGAATTTTACAAATATTTTATAAATGTAAGATTTGACTGTTTTAAAAAACCGAATTTCGAAAAAAATATTTGTGACAGATTTATGCAAGAACGATGTTCATAGCTTATATAAGAGCTTCAAAATATCTATAACTCTGTTAATACTGGATCGACTGAGTTAATTTTTTCAACACAAAAATTCTTATAAAAAATTTCAGATTTTTCTGTAAAAGAACGAAGTCTCTGGCTTGATAGGTGCTTAAAAAAGTTGAAAAGACCGAATATGCCTTAGTTTATTGTTGTTTCTGTTTTCCAGTACCAATGAAAAAAATTTATAGCAGATATTTAATAAATAAAAATAACAGATTTGGCCATAATTCGATTGTTTATGAACCGATTTGGTTGATTCAGTAGCTTATTTAGGACTTGGATTTTGGATTTTACTCAAATGTGTGATATCTTTGTTACTAATGGACCGACAAAAATTCAGAAAAAAATTTTCTATTTTGTTTTGTAAAAACGATGTCTATGTGTGTTACAGGGGCTACAGAATATATATATATATATATATATATATATATATATATATATATATATATATATAAATATAAATATATAGGTGGGCTTCATATACGCCATTTCAACCGACAAACGGACGGACATCGTCCTATCGACATCATTTCTTATAACGATCCAGAAAATATAAACGTTTTTGCTTTCCGACGAAAACTGTGGAAATTACAAACGGAACGACATATTTATGTATACCTTTTACACCTTTGGAGAAGGGTATAAAAATCTTACCGTAAGAAACGAAAATTTCATAATTTTAAAAAATTTTATTTGGGAATGAGAGCTTTGTATGTTTGGGTTTTATATGGAAATTGGATGAATCTCTCGTGTGAATGTTCCTAAGACTCGAGAATTAAGTATTTGTGAAATTTGTGATGTAGGTACGTTTTTTTCCTATGTTGTACTCTGGGAAATGTTAGAATGCGATCTGATCATGAATATTTTTGCAAAATTTTGAAATTTCATTTCATGGTAAAACTTAGACACCATGGATAATAATGTATAAGTATTGCAAAATTCCACCAGTATAACTAAATATCTCTTAAACTAAAAGAGATAATCTACATAAAATCTTTTTTATAGGGATTTATAAGGACTGCCAACATGTACATTTTTTTTACATTCAAGTCATAAATTAAATTTTTTCAAATTTTTAAAAAAATTACATAACCGAGATGACCAACTTTGGAGGTCTACCCTCTACCCCCATAACTCGCTAGAGGGCTGTGCTCCTCGAAATCCTCTCGAATCGAAAACATCTCAGCTTTGATTATATGTTTGTTTGGATATCTCTGACGGCTTACGCTTGTAGAAATTATTGAAAATTGCATATTTTGAGCCTGTGCCGGGACGGAAAATTATATAATAAAATTAAAGGGAGATGAAGGGAGAAGGGAAAGCAAATTTTATGAAATCTAAGCACTTGCAAAATTAATCCCTCAAAGTATAAAAAGACTCTTTTTTTGGTTTTTTTTTATTGTTCATTAAAGTTTTAACTTATTTAATATTAAGAAATTTTCAATTGATTAAAATTAAAATAACGATAAATCAAATGTAACCTATGAATTTAAAAAAAAGTTTTTCTAATTATATTTTTAAAATATATAAAAAGTAATTTGTGCAGATTTAGCATTTTTATAAACAATTTTTAATTGTATTAATTTTTTATCATTTGCCTATTTTTCATTTTTTTTTTCAATAATTTAATACCAAACAAAAACTTTCAATTTTGAACACTTAACTTCTGAAAGGAATAACTTTTTCAGAACATTCTCTTTCATTTTGTTTTGAAATATCTTTTATAAAATCACTTTTTCACTTTTCTAAAATTTACCATGTTATTTTTTATTTTTGGCCACACTCGCGACACAGTGCATCTTATTATTGCAAGAAAAAAACCTAGGTTTATTTAAAGAAAATAAACCAATGTTTTCGAAAGTCATAAACGTAGCAATACACATGTATGTGATCCACTAGTATGGCCTTTATATCTGAGTAAATTCTATGTGAGTGTTACCAATTCGGAGCTGGTTAATACCCACTAAGTTTGACCGGAGACTATTGATATTAAGGAATACTTGGAGTAGTTATTATGGTGGTTGTGTGTTATGACTCAAATTGTGGTGGAACAGAGGGCCCATTTAAAATTGAACAGCAATCGTGATGGAATGATTTTTTAAATTATGGTCTCGAAATGGTATTTATATATGACAGAATATAAATATATAGAGTCCTACATACATTATTTAGAATAATGTATTTAGGACTCTATACCCTGCGGTGTCATAGACTATAAAGCAACAAGGTTTTGTTTAACTTGATGTTAAATATTTTAAAAATTTGGATGAAGAAGTCAAAAATATGTAAGGATGACAAGTTTTAATATAGAACTCATAAGGAAAAACATAGTTTTTCTAAAATCAATGCTAAAAGTAAGAAGTTAATTTTTTTAAGTTGCTGGTACCAGCAGTTTATTAAAAATTTCTATAAGATGAAAGTTTTAAATGTTTAACATGACAAAGGATATTTGTAAAAATTATCAAAATCTATTTTATTTATTTATTTATTTAATAGCGAAATTACGAAATTTCATGCCGAAATTACGAATGAAATCTATAGTGTTCATACCGGCTAGATGACATTTGATGTAATTTCGTGAACAGCTGATACTTATTGTTTACATTTTAAATTGTTATAGGGGTAAATAAAGTATTTTGAAATGGAAACAAATATGAAACAATTATTTACTAAATTGGAAATTATTAATTTGAAACAATTAAAAATGTAAAAAGGATAGGTTTCATTTTGCAAAATTACTTTAATAATTAATTTTAAGATTTGTGTTTAAATTTAAGATCAGCTGTGAATTGTTTTTTTTTCTTTTCACGATTGAAACATGCAGTACATAGTTGAAAAAAATGTTTTTTTTCCAACCATGTACGGAGTTGCATGGAAATGGGCATCGTAATTTCAATGTAATTTCGCCAAAATTACACAAAATTATGTAATTTCGTAAGTGTCAAAATGTATGGGAAATTACGTAATTTCAACTTGATTTCGGCCGAAATCACGAAAGTACGTAATTTCGCGTCGGTGTGAATGCCCTATAAATTAAAAATACTCCTCTTAATGCGGATTGGATTTACTGAGAAATCAATATATAGATAAAAACTGTTGAATTGATTGCATATACGTCTCATGGAATCAAACTTGGCATAATTGGTTCGAAAATATTTGATCTTTAAAGGAGAATAATTTTCTAATTGGAAGATTTGGGATTTAGAATTCGATCTTACGAAGCAAAAACTCAGAATTATTTATACCGTTTACTAAATTAATTATAAAAGAAATATTCATATATTTTGTACTACTTTGAAGAATAGGGAGATCATAAGCTGTAATCGACTTTCATATGATGGTAAATTAATATTAGGATTCCATGGAAGATTACGAAGACAAAATAAGAGAAATTGTTTTTGGACCGATACAAATACAGTTATGACTGAGGTTGCGAACTCCAAAAGGTTAGTAGTAGTGGAACGTCCTTTTATAAATCCAGTCTGAAATAGCGAAAGATAACAAACAATTTGATGCGAAAGGATTTCAGTAACTATCTTTTCGAAAAGTTTTTGAATAACACTTAATTTAGCAATACCTTTATAATTTTAAATGTTGGATCTGCTTCCGGATTTAAACAAAGGTATAATATTAGATTTCAAAACTTTAGGAAAATAACCACTAAATATTGATATGTTGAATAAGTAAGTTATTGGAGATATTAGAGAATGTAAACATTTTATAAGAACACAGTTTGGAACACCGTCAGGTTCACATTTATCAGCTCTCAGTACCATCGATATATCTAATGTTGCACAATTTATTAAGGTTGCAGAAGGAATTGGATATGGATAATTTTAAAGCTAATGTAATTCTTTATCAGAATAGGCGGATGAGAAGAAAACAGTAAACATATTGCAACTATCTGCATCGTTTGAGGATTCTTTATCTCCAAATTTCATCATGGATGGATATCCAGAGACTCGACGCTTAGAATTTACAAAGTGGTAAAAATATTTTGGATTATTTTTAAAGTTTCTTTTTCACCTTAAAAAGATAATTTTAATCGTTTAGAAATGGCGAAGTTATAAGCAAAAAACTATATGTTCTTTTCATCTTTTTCGAAGATCCTATAGGCTACATTCTTTAAATGAAGAAATCAAGTTGGTGCATTAAGAGCCTAGATTTGGACAAAGTCTATTGTACCTTTACATATGAAGCAGCTAACAGCAGACTGAGACTGAGACAATACTTTTCGGCCAAAGACATTTAGGCAAAACAAGATACGTCTCAATTAGCGACTTTTTTTACAGATATTCTGAAATTCTTATCTTTCTTAACATAATTTAATGAAAAAGTGATTCAGTGAAATATATATAGCTGATCCTAATTTGCAAAACATTGTATTCATTTAGTGACAACAATTTTTACTATAAGAATAATTTACTGATCGTTCTATATGAAAGACTTTTCTTGTTCCATATTAAACGAATTAATCCTTGTTTAGCCCTTTTTATACTTTAATATTTCTGCTACTTAAATCTGGGACAAAAATAGTTTATTATTAAATATTTTTACATCAACTAGTTACAAGTAATATTTTCTTCTTCCAATTGGGTACTTTTGTGCAATGAAAAATAATGAATGAACAAAACGCAAATAAAGAAATACCAGAAAAAGTTTCAAAAAATGTTTTCTCCACAATCACCTTTTTTTTTCTTTTTTTTTGCCACCACCATTTTTCCTGCTGCCTGCCCCTAAAAGTTGTAGGTTTTGAGGTTGGTTTTGTTTTTATTTATTTGGTTACGATTTTTATTTTATGTTTGTTCATTTCAAAAGGCCATGACCACTTGAATCAAAAAAAAAAAAAAAAAAGAGTGAAAAAGAAAACTTGAACAATTTATTGGAACCCAAAAATTATAAGTTTTGCTGTGGCTAAGTTTATAAAGAGGGCATTTAAAGTTTCGTGGTATATTTGTACAATTGAGTATATGAATAGAAAAGTAAATAAAGGTTTTGAAATTTTAATAAAAAAGGAAGAGTAAAAATATGATTGGTATTGAAATGGGTGGTGGTATTGTAAACATACTGGAAAGTCGGAAATATTACAGTTATTATTTTTTTTCATTAAATTGAAGAAAAAAAAAAATAATAATAATAAAATGTAAGGTTAAAGTTTTTGTAATATTGTGTTGACATTATGTTGGGTGTTGAAGTTTAAACACTATGCTAAAATAAATTTAAATTTTTGGTAACTCAAAAGAAATATAAAAATTAAATATTAAATAAGAAAAAGTAGTAATTATTCATACTTAAGAGAAATTATTTAAATTATGGTAGAAGTGCATTTAAAACTCCAACTTTCTGCAAAATACGAAATTAATCTATTTGAATACCATCTTGCATAAATGTATTCAACTCAGAGCAATTGTATGCATTTTAGTGCAAAAAACAAAGCAACAAAATTTAATGCTTAAATTTCTTGACTAATAAAAGCATTTTTTCCTTATCTCGTTAACATATGAGCTAAAATCCTTGTTCAAATAAAAGCAAGAAGTTATATCCAAACAATTGGATATGCCTTTCCAAACCAATTGGCTTAAATCTCTGACAGCTATAGCCATATCAATTTGTATATGCAATACAAAAACATACACACAAAAATACATATTCACTTATACATATAGTTTGCTTTCTTTGAACCAACAAATTCCATAACAATAGTAGTAAATCTCAAACATAAATTTGACTTTTGAATTGAAACAATTACAAAAAAAAAAAAAAAAAAAAGAAACAACAACAAAACGTTTTCTTTTATGCAGCTACTGTACAAGTTTTTTAATTTTTACAAGAAAAGTCTGTTTCAATAGCGTTGATGTTGATGATGTTTCAGAAGGGGTTGGAACGAACGAAAAGATCTTTGTGAGGTTTCGAAGGTTTATTTGTGCTAAAACCTATAATGCAAATATTCATTCATTGTGCATAAACAACAAAAATAACAACAACAGCAACTACTACTTTTTCTTTCACTTAACAAGTTAAAGCATCAGGCGGAGCAGAACACAAAGTTAGATGATTTTTTTTCTACTCCTCGTCTTTTAAGTATTGCTTGCATTTTGTTGTATTTTTTCTATCCTTTGTTCATAAAAATGTATAAATTTTTATTTCTTTTTCTCTAAAGACTTTAAGCAACAAGAACAACTGCTAAAAGAATAAAAACAAAATGTAAATAAAACTGAAAATCGTTAAGAAACAAACACACAACTGCAAATCTTTAGAAAAAATAAAGAAAATCTTTAGAGCTGAAATTTTATAAAAAAAAGAAAAAAAAATATATATAAATTTATGGTAAAAATGTAACAATTGTTAAATTCACTTCGTTCAACGGATGTCCCTGGTTGAACAGGTAATTTTTTTTGCTATCGATATTTTTGTAAAGTGAAATGAAGTAAACTAAATTGAATATCGTCAACAAAATTATATAAACTGTAACTATATTGTGTTTTGTTTACAGTTAATATTTTATTTACAGTTAATATTTTGCAAAGTTTTTAAGGAAAAACAATTAAGAAAGCTAAGAACAGTAAAATAGGCTAGTTTCATAGCAGATTTTGATAGAAATCTACATAGTGTATTGACAAAGTGCAAAAAAAAAAAAAAATTGCATCAATAATTCCAACGCAAAATGAAAGTGTAACAGTAGTTTAACAAAACCTTCAAAGGGCTTTTCAAAGTTAGTTTTAATTTCGGTTGAATGTTAAAAGTTAGAATTTTTCGGAGCCCTTTTTTTCAATATAATTGGAAATAAAAAAAATGTTTAAATTATTTAATTCAAATGTTATTATTTGTTTTTGTTATTTTACAGAGTACCGCCATAATTATACTAGATTTTTGCTGGATGCCACACCCCTTTTACCCTCATTATTATCATAATATTGTTTACTATATTTGACTTGACCTTATGTCTAAACCACTGAACCGAATAAAATGAAATATGGTATATAGGTTTATCCTTGAAGGAAAAACTGACTGGATGCCACGCCCACTTTCTTAAAAATGGGTTTGCTTCTTAGAAAACAAATTTCAAGATTCAATAAAATTTTTAATAATCGTGGTAAAAAAAAATTTGATAATTATGATGAAATTGGCGAAAAATGGGCGTAGTATCCATACAGACTAAAATTTATAATATGCAGTGTATTATATTTCTTATATACATATATCAAATTTGATGTGAATTGTCTTAGCATCCAGAGAGTATCAAAATAGATTTTTACGGAAAGTGGGCTAAAATCTGGAAGTGGCATAGCACTTATTTTTTAGGTGATAGAATAAAAAAATTGATATATGTATGCACTAAATTTACTTTGAACTTTCAAAAAAAGAATCAATTAAAAAAAGAATTGGTTGCAAAAAGTGGGCGTGGAATTTGTATTATATATATAATACAAATGCCACGCCCACTTTTTTAAGCAATTCTTTTATATTTATATATATATATATTATATTATTTTTTTTTTATATTTTAAAGTGTCCCTTGAATGCATTTAGTACATTATGGTTAAAATATAGAATTAATGAAATAGTTGAAGTTTTTTCTAGGAAAAAAAAGATTATTTAAATCGTGTGAATAATGTGTGTGAAAAGGGGTGGGATACTAAATAAGAATCTTACATAATATCTTAGAGAAGCTTTGCATTACCTAGAACAATAATTACCCATAAATTCATTGGAAATTACTGATTGAATTTTTTTTCACACATAATGAAAAAAGTGCCTCAATAATATCCGAAGTTTAAGAATCCATAAAATTAAAATTCGAACTTATTTTGCAAAACCCTTTGGAGATTTTATTAACCTAATTATTAACTTTCATTTCGCACTGGAATTATTGAGGTAATATTCAATGACCCAAAATTTGTCGCATAATGTAATTTAACGACCTTGAGGTTTAAATTATTGCCGTGAGCTAGGTGAAGAAGTTTATTTAAGTTCAAAGAATTGTTGTGGTTTAATGTTAAAACAGTAACTACTTTTTATTATTTGCAATTAAAAATATTCGGGATTATTTAAAAATAAAAATATAACAACGTTTTTTAAAAGATGTTTGGAACAACATTTATTATACTCCCAAGTGTGCCTATTTAAGATCAATCAAAGTAATTTTTGTTATATAAAACTATCAAAAACAAATCCATTTTTAAAACTTTTGTGACTCAGAATACATCAAGAATATATACTGTCAAATAAAACAAAATGCTGTGTTCTACTCTCATTATTTACAACTTAAAGTAGTCTTCTCGGTAGGTATATTATATGCTTCTTTTGCTTTTTCCCTCCACTGATAGCTCAATCAATTGAATTTAAAAAGTACACAAGAAAACTCCTAATAACATTCCAAATTCGTTTTCATTTTACACAGTATGTCATTGAAGGCTCTGTGGCAATAGATGCAATGTTATTGAAAGGAGTTTGGAAAATTTTGTTTAAAAAGATATACATTAGAGTGTCCCGTTGAAAAAATTTGTAGCAAGAACACTCAAACAATGCTTATTGATGAGCTGAATACAGTAAAAATAATGAAAAAAAAAGTTTTAAAAATCCATTTTCAGTTCCCTACTAGTGATTGAAAATCACGGACCTAGTACATTTTGCTTAAAAAAATTTGTGTTTTCTTCCGAAATGGATTCTAAAAAAACACGTAATTTTGTGCACGTTATGAAAAAATATATATTTTTTTTATTTTTTGTTAAAATTTTGGTCCATAGGCGGTCATTTTATAACATCATAGGGGGAAAAAATGTCAATGTATTTTTTTTTTTGCAAAATATACTTTTGTTCTTTTTATGAATAAAAAATTTAAAAGTTGTTTTTTAGTAACTACGGTCCATTTTAAAGTAATTTTAAACGATTTGTTCACAAAAATACTGTAAAATGTTCTCAGTATGATCAAAATCGCATAGAGAATAATTTAAGAATATTTTTTTGCATAAAAAGCACAAAATTAAAAATTTTTTTGAGACCCATTTCTAGAAAAAATTCGAAACATGAGACCAATTATTTTTCAATCACTGCACAGTGTCACATTTAGCTAAATTAAAACAATAAAATTATGAGAATAAAGGCGTAGTAATAGAAGTTTGTTTCGTATTTACTAGTAAACTATCATATATTATGGAAAGGTAGGTAGGTAGGTAGAGAAAGCTTGTACAGTATTCAGAAGAGTGCTTGTGCATTCACTCGGAGACCTAGAGGTCCATTGTAAGTCCCTTCGTAGAGAATATGGAAAGAATTTGTAGAAGAAAAATAGAAAAGACCAGGAAAGGAAAAATAATAGAGAAAAACTGAGACCAAGAAAAGAATAGAAAAATCTGGAAAAAGTGCTACCGCCCTAAATCGTTCGATCTAAGCCAACGACTCCCTCTTAGCCAGTCTATTCCCATGACGTATCCTACTAACCTATCGAGATCTATTCTCGATATACTGTTCAATTCGTCAACGAATCGACTGCCTAACCATTTCTGCCTACTTAGTTGCAGACATGGATAGTAACATATGATATGTTCCGCCGTCTCTAATTCCTCATTATCTTCGCACATTCTGCAAAGACCGGAGAAACCTCTATCCCAATTCCCTGTCATTCCACCTATGGGACAAGGACCTGTCAGAATACCTATCATAGTCTTCAGGTTTTTCCTTTTCATGCCTAAAAGTAGATTTGTATCTGCTTTATCAAGTTTAGGCCATAGGACCCTTGATAATCTGCAGTCCGTTCTACGATTCCATGCATGATTGGTTCTATCCCGAATTCACTCCCTAATTAACCTGAAGTAAAAGCCTAGAGGTGGTCTCACACCTCTTATCTCGCAATGACCCGGTTATATTATGGAAAAGATACTTCGGTTATTGGAAAATGTCTATAGCGGAAATTATGGATTTTCAAAATTGGTATTTTTTTTAAATATTTAAGTTTTATTTACAATTTTTGTGAGAAGTATGTTAAATCTAACTCCATATATTTCAGTAGTAATAAATTTATCAAGATTTTATTATAAACTTTTAGGTAAAAATTCAATATTGATTTTTTTTATTCAAAAGAAGTACTGATATATTTTGAATATTATATTTTTTTTAGTGGATAAGAACTAAAAAATTCCATCGAGTTCCAATTTAAAAATACGATTAGTATATAAAAAAACATTCATAAAATTATATTTCAGAATATTTGCTTCGATTTTTTGCAATATTTGAAAATATTAGGAAAAAAAAAATGTACGGTACCTCACTTTAGCAATTATTTAAGAATTAATTCAACATTTTTTGAGAGTGGCCAAAATTTTGTTGTGCAAATAGTACCCTAAGATGGCTATGGTTAGATCCTGCCACTCAAAACCTTTAAAATATTGTTTTATTCAAATTTATAAAAATATGTTTGAAATTTACGGCCTTGTCTACCAGAATATAAAATTTCACTAGAAAACTGAATTTTTATCGTTCTAAAACTGCGAAAAGTGACACTATGTACTGGTAGGGGACTGAGAACTAATTATAGTTTTTTTAGTATTTTTTCTTATATTCTTGTCATCCATACACATCGTTCGAGTGGTCTTTCTATATAAGAATATCAAAAAAGCAGTTTCTCGAGACACCCTAATATACCTAATACTAAAAGATTTTGACCTCTTTAAATCTCAGGTTCAAAAATATCTAGGTACAGCTAGATAAAAAATGAGTTATTATTAGGCGGTGAATTTTCATGCAATTCCATGTCTCTTTTCGACCATTTAAATACTACCTAAACTAATTATCTATCTAAATCACACCTTTTTATGAAAAATAGCATGGATTTGTTGGTGCATATTTTTGCATATTTAGTTGAAAATGCATATATTATACTTAATTATCCATATAAATGTACATATTTTAATATTTTTTAAAAACTAAATCATTTGCACTTGGACTTATATAAAGCCCTGCTAACAACAGATATTCACTTGAAAGTGTTAACTAATGTGATTTTATTGAATTACTTAAAGACCTACACAAAAGAAAAATATACCATCGAAGTTCTAAATTTAATTGTTGGTGTTTTAAATCAGCACCTTAAATACATTTTTTGAGTATTAACCAATTGTCTTTCGATTTGCATTAAAATTTATACGCACATATCAATTCCAGCTTTTAGCTTCGCGAAATTGATTTTTAATTTTTTAAAGAACCTTAATAATATCAAATGTATGTGACTTTAAATAAAGCCTTTCCGAAATATTTTTACGATTCAAATAAGATAACAGCTGATTTTGGACAAACAAAACTATTTGCCCTTAGTGTGAACAAAAGTTGTGAAATATTTGCTACTATTTTTAGTAAATTTTTGTTTAATCTTACAAAATAAATGTAAGATCAAACAGCGGCAAACAACAGCTCATACAAAGGTTGGCTTGAGTTGAAAAAATTGTTGTTTATATGTACACAAACTTTAAATTGACAAAAAGAAGTAATCAATTAATTTTTATCTAGTAGAATACAGTTTCTTAAATAAAACTTTCAATATATTAATATTTTTTATTATTTAGCAATAATAATACTTATTAGTTTATATACAGCTGAAAGTGGCATGCAAAGAAGACAGTGTTGTTTTGTAAAGACAGGGCTGTTTTGCAAATGACGAGGAAACAGGGTTGTTCTTGTGTATAAACGTAAATTACTTATAAAAGAAAAATTAAATATATATTTTTAAAGTGTGTTTTTTATTAATTTTGTTAATTAATCGATTGATAATAAATATTTTATTTTGTAAATTTTATAAAAATTTTTATTTAAATTAAATAGCATTTTCACTATAGATTAAATAAAAACGCTACAAACATTACCTTTACATCCAAAATTCTCTCAGAAAATTTTTCTAAATTGATTAAAACAAGATTTTTCTATAAATTCATTTAGTAATTGATGTCAAATAAATATATGGTAGTTGTGTGTTTAATCAAATAATTTTGGGTAAATAATTTTTATCTAATCTGAACCAGCTTAAAAAATTTTTCCTCTTCTCGTATTTCACGATATTTGATAGCTGTTTCATCAAAAAAAAAAAAAAAAAAAAACATCAAATAAATGAGCGTAATGTGAACAAAAATCAACTAAATACCAAAAATTGTGGGAAAATGTAATGTAATATTTCGTGTTAAATAGCTGCGTAATCTGAACCTCAACTATGGTGGATCGACTGTTTTCACATATTGTTTGAACTTTAAAGTGTATGTAAAATTATGAGTGTGTAAGGAGGTAAATATGTGTGACTCTGTTTGCATGTTTATGTATTTTATAAGGATAGTAAAATATATTGTTGGTTGCTCTTTTTTTACCACTTATTTCACAACTTCTATGTTTGTATTTAAAATCTTTTTCTTTTTGTTGTTTGCTGTTAATGTTGTTGTATTTTACTGCACTATTCAGAAATGTGTTTGTGCACTCAAGAGTGAAAAAGTTTTGGTCGGTTAGTTGGAGTATTGTTCGAGAGTGTTACAAGTATTTCTTTCTATGAATAGATAGAACGACAGACAAACCGACAGACATTCAGGCTGACATAAAACTAAAGTAAACGAATAAGAGAAACAAAAACAAATTCAAGAAATGAAGAACAAAAAGTAGCGACGAAGTTTTGATTATGATAACACGGTATTTTGTATGATCATCATAAGTTATTACGGGGTGTTGCATGTGCAACGAGAAATATGCGCTTGAGTGTGTGTGTGTGTTCATTTAAAGTTTTAGAACTATAATACTATTCTTTGTTATATATGAGTGCACAGATTTTTATTTAACAGGTGAGTGGAGTTTCTTAATAATTCAATATTTATATTGAGAGATGCCATAAAAAAATGAAAATAATTTAAGTTACAAAACAAAAAGTTGAATTTGTGCGCTGTTTTACTAATGAGTTTTGAAAAAAGTTTTTATAACAAAATGAAGGGACAAATTAGTTTAAAAGGATAACGTTATTATTTAAAATTACAAAGTGATATTTGTTTACTTCGTAGAAGTGGTTAGAATGAATATATTTCCAAATTTTCTATAAATTCGGACTTAAAAAATAAATTATTTTATATTTAAAAATTTTCAATATGTTGCTTCTTTATAAAGTTTTGAAGACTTTTCTTAGAATAAGGGCAGAAAATTTGTTTCAACATGAAAGCTTAAGAACAAAGACTTTAAAAATCTGTAATGACCAATAAAGTTGAGAAAAAAATCAATATTTTGCTTTGTTCGTATTCAATCTACTTCAAAATTATTTAAGTACAAATGAGAAAAAATACTTGGACGTGTCTGTGTAATATCAAATGCTATATTTGATTTATAGAAAATCCTTTTAAATTGCTAAATCTAAAATCAGATTATGAAAATATTTGACACGAAATATTTTATAGTTTTTTCCCGCAATTTTTGCGACTAAATACAGTTGATTTTCTATTCACATTGAGCTAATTTATTTGACGTTTTTTGTTTGATGAAACAGCTATCAAATATCGAAAAATATTTTAAGCCTGTTCAGATTAGATGCAAACTATTTACTCAAAGTTATATGATTAAACACGCAACTCCAATAAATTTATTTGATATCAATTATTAAATGAATTTGTAGGAAAATCTTATTTTTTATTTTGTTTTAATCAGTTTTTTGAAAGAATTTCGGAATATGTGGATGTAAAGCGAAAATGCTATTTATTTTAAATACAAATATTTATAAAATTTACAAAGTAAAATATTTAGATAATAAAGGAAATACGAACTATTATCAATCTATGAATTGCAAAACTTAATACGCTTATTAATAATTTTTTTTTCATTAATTTATACACAAGAACAACCCTGTTTCCTTTTCACGTAATTTACAAAACAGCCCTGTCTTTACAAAACAACACTGTCTTCTATGCATACCATTTTCAGCTGTATAAAAAATTATAAATATTATTATGGCTAAATAGTAAAAAAATTAATATATTGTAAGTTTTATTGGAAAAACTATATTTTAATAGACAAAATATAAATTTTTGTCAATTTAAAGTTGTTTGCCGCTGTTTGATCTTACATTTATTTTGTAAGATCAAACATTTTTAGTTAAGGTCAAATATTAGCGTAATGTGAACTTAGCTTAAGAATGTCAAAATATTAATAGCATTGGAAGAAATATATAAATAAGCATACATCATTTAACATATACTCTTAAACATTTAAATATATTTTTTTTATTATCCATTAGAATAATCATAAAGATTTTCTTATGAAAAGTAAACATTTTATTTGGGTCTATAAATTTTAAATCACAAAATTTCTCTACAAATAACACAGAAAAAAAAAATAAGTAAATAAATAAATAAATAAACAGAAATTTTTTAAAGGAAATGTTTTGTAAAATACATATTTATTTAGGATAATTGTCATTTCTTTTGAAGTGATATACGGCAGCTAAAGAAAATTCAGACACAATAAAAATAATTTAACTTGTAAATATTATGTCTGTTTCTTAGATAACATAAATTTTCTCTAACATTTTCTAAGCATTTTCTTTTCTTTTCAGTTTAAAAATAACTAATGAGAAAGACAATTCACTAAAAGCTGATTGCTATTATTGAAGTGAATTTATTTAAAAGTCCTTGAAAAAAAATTTGAAGTATTTTCCTAATTCAATTTTAACCTCTACAGCCTGACAAATTCAATTTAAAAGTCTAGTTTGGATGATTTTATTTTTTCGTTCGTATTTTCTTTTTTCTTAGAAAACTTTAACTAAAAGGTAAATATACAATATTGGAATATAATTGTGTGTATATGTGTTGTGAGTTAGTATGTATTTTTGTATAAATTGTTAAAAACTAAAGTTCAGCAAGAAAATAAAAATTGAAAGAGAACGATGAAAATTTACGAAAAAAAAGGATGTAAAATAGAGTAAAAAAAAAAAAGAAATATGTTGTACAGATAACATGCAACAACGCCAAATTGTGCTTAAAATAGTGGCAAGTAATTTAACTCAATGTGACAGAAACCATAACATCCATGATATCAAATACCAAAATCACATTTATTGATAAGGCACACAAGAGCACTGCCTGAGACTTGTACAAAGTACTTGTACTTTAACATATTCTATTAGTAGTAGTTGTGAGAATTAGATCCGTATTGACGAATTTTTTAGACACTACCGAATTACCGGATTACAATTTATTTGATATGTTACTAATTATATAATTTTACTTTACAACTTTAAACTAGAACCGCAATTTAAATACATTGTTGGTTTCATTTGGACTCGATCAATGTTACAATTCTCTCAATGAAATCTATGAAAATGTTTGTAAAATTGTTTAAAACTTATACACAGAAAAAGTAAAAGCAAATGACAAAAATTTTTTTAATTATTGAAAATTAAGTAAAACAAAAAAATAATAATAAAAACTAATTTATATACATATTTTAAGAAATTTGTTCTCATTGACTCTTTCTTGAATATAAATGAACTTGGTATTTGTCAGGAACAACATTTTGTACAGGTTTTTTATCTGACACATATTTATCCGTTAAAAACCTTGTTGGTTTTTCAGGTGTCTTCGTCGTTGATGCCTAAATTGATGAATAGATTCTAGAGAAGACACTTGAGTGCTTATGCAAAGAAACGAAGAGGAAACTCGCTAAAAGGTAATTATTTATATAATGGAAAGAGTGATAGTTATTAATGTCTATTTCATCTTTCTTAGAGTCACAATTTCATAGAGCTTATAAATAATGGAGGTTTAAGATTTCAATTTGAACATAATGAGAAATCTCAAAAATCAAAGAAACAAATTTTATGAAACAAAAAATAAAAGAAAATATTGTTTAAATAAAATAAAAAGCAAATGAAATATAAAGAAAACAGTAAAAAAATATAATTTTTTTTAATTAAAATATTGCTTCATTCAAACATCTAGTTGATTGATTTAATTAAAATATTACTGTTCGATTAAAAATTTTTTTATTCATTCAATTATTGCATTATTTAATTATTTTTCAATTATTTTTTGTAATTAAAATTCTAAAAGTGGTTAATAGGAAAAAATCGTTATATTTGATTTTTTACAATTATTGTTAATTGATTTAATTATTTTGGTGAGAAGTGCAAATTTAAAAAATTTTTTATTTAATGAATTATTTTGGTGATTAAAATCATTTTTTACACAGAAAAAAGTCGCCAATCACCAATTATATTTATTAAATTAAAAATTGTTTAAATTTGTACCTCTCACCAAAATGACTCATTGTAAAAACAAAACAAAATTTCCAATTAAAAAATTTACTAAATAAATTAAGTAGATGATTGAATGAATTAAAAATTTAAATGAGAAAAAAAATTTTACTTGAATTTTATTTTTACTATTTCTTTTATTTTATTTTCGCTTGAACATATTAATTTATTTTTTTGTCTAAAATGAAACAACTGTGTTAATTGAAAAATTTAAGGTAATGATTTTTTCTGTGTAGTGTGTTTTAGTTTGAAAATTGCTAATTTTACAATTGCAGGGTACTTTAGTATCAAACATAATCAAATACAAATAGACAAACACAAAGTTTTGAATATTTATATGCAGAGTTCACAAATAATAAATTCTTTTTTCATCTCTGATTATATTGTTTCTTTGGCTGCACAATTTTCTATGATATTTTAAAAATAAGAATTAACAAAGAGGTTGAATATTTTTCTCCCAGAACAACATATTGTGGGTCTATATTCAATAGCCTCGTTTTTTATGATATTATGTTCACTATAATAACCCTCACTTATGATATATATTTTAAACTAAAATTCCAAATTTTTTAAATTTTATCAAAATATTCAAAATAAAATTTAAAAATTATTTTTCTACATTTTGCTTTAATTGCCCTTCGCAAACGGTCAAAGCAAAAATTTCAAAAATTCGATCTTTTGTTGATCGAAATTCGAAAATATTGCGATCAAGAAAAATATTTAAAATTAATGGCGGTAATAGTTACGTATTACGAAAATTGTATATTATATTTTATTTAAACATCCTACAATTATAAATATTTACTTTATATGGCGACTAATATCCATCCCAATGTAGGTTTACCCTACCTATTTTCATCTTAATTGTGGAATTTAATAAGAAAATTATTCTCACGCAGTGTACTGTGTTGTGTGTGTGGCCAAAGTTTTTATAAAATAATTTTGTAAAAGACATTTCAGTTAAGAAAAATCAAAAAGAATTTTCTGAAAAAGTTGTTGCTTTCAGAAGGTATGTAGGTTTTAAGTTGAAAGTTTTTGTTTGCTATTGGCTAAAAACTGGGCGTGGCAACCAACTTGTAAGTTTAGTTCATAGTTTTCTTCAAATTTCATTTGAACTTTCAAAGGATGAATTGTTTTCAAAAAGTGGGCGTATCATTTTTTTAAATTTTATATCCTATATTTCCTTTAGAAGGATGGACGATATATATATGTGCAAATCATCAGTTAGATCAACTAAATAATGTAACAACTCATATATTGCATATCATCCTGTTATTAAAGGTGGGCGTAAAAAGGGAGCATTTAATAAAAATCTTAAAAGTATCTAAGAGAAGCTTTGTACTCTATAAAACAATAAACAATAAATAATGAAAAAAAGTGCTCCAAAATATCCGAAGTTTAAGAGTCCATAAAATCGAAATTCAAACTAACCTTGCAAATTCCTTCGAAGATTTTACAAATGTGATGTCATAATTTCATTTCGTGTTGGAATTATTTAGGCAATATTTGATGACCTAAAATTTGTCGCATAGTGTTATTTACAATCATAAAGGAAATTAGCCAGAATTATAAGAAATATGTATTTATATGATATCAATTAAAATTGTTACAATATAGTAATAATATTAATAAAAAAAATCACATTTATTTAAGCCTAAAATTACGAATTATTCATACAATGATCGGTATGATGGTAATGGCAAATTTGTGTTTATACCTCAACCAATTACAAATTGGATTAATTTATTTTCTTGACACAAATTTTCAAATTTATAATCTATAGTTAATTTAAAACGACATATTAATACATATTAACATTTTACATTATTTAACATATATTTCGAGAATATAAAATGAAAATTAAACTCCTTAAATAAATATAGAGAACATTCCTTTACATACATATCTAACGAGAAAAAACTTCAAAATAAAAAAAAAAATAACAGTAAACGATGTTAAAACAAGTATAGAATAAAACAAACTAAACTTATCACTGTTTAAGTTTGAAGAAATTGACATTTTTCTGTACTAGTCTCCATACTATGATGGTTCATTTCCCTCATGCCTGTTACCATCTAAATATTTACACACACATATGTAATATTGTTCCTGCCAGCAATTGGTATGTGAATGACTAAAGTAATTTGTGTTAGTTGTGAAAATATGTGAAATCATCACAATGTAATAGTATTGGATCACTATTTTGAAAAAAATAGCTATTTTTCGTAATGTATGTATATGTGTTAGTGTACTATAAGCGAGATAATTGTAAAATGTTTGTGTTTTAAAAACGACAAACTTTTTAATATTAAGTTTTGTCTGTCTGTCTGTCTGTCTGTCTTTCTATCTACTATATCACATCTTTCTGTGCTTTATGGTTGAATGATAGCAGTATGAGAATTTTTTCTATATGTGTACGTAGTACTTTATATAACGAATGTATGTGTGCGTGTGGGTATTTATATGACTGTACAAAGAAAAATAAATATATATAGACATTGGTACTACTTTCAAATTCAACTTAGTATATACATATGTATGTGATACAGTGGTTCCAAAACGTTTTTTTTTTTTAATAATTCTATAACTTGTGAACCGTTGGAAATATCCCAATAAAATTTCAGGTAGCCAGAGACGAGGCGTTTCTGAGTTTGGAGGAGCACAGATTCCTATTCCTATTTATATATACATAGTGTGCTTATTTTTTTGAGTCTTCGCTAGATTCCTTACAAAATTCTTAATAATAGTCTCCCAATTTTATTTTATTTTTTTTTTCAAAAAAGGTGGCAATATTTTTTCACTTGTAACATTATTTCTTTGTTCTTGTCTATATAATTTGTTTAATGTTTTGAAAAGTAACCCTATCGTAGATGCGTGTAAAGCAAACCCGGAGATGCTTTTCGCAGTGGTGTCCCACAGTGTCTCGATTTCATATAAAAGTTGGCCTAAAATAGAAGAAGTAGTTGTAGGTAAATGAAAGTTGTTATATATAGCTCCAATTGAACAAAACTTGATACAATTTATTGCCTTTTCATTTAGAAAATTTAAAACAGGACACGCCTAACTTCCACCCACCCTCAATATTAAAAATCGTCTATTTTCTAAAACTGTAATTCGAATTGAACAAAACTTGGTACAATTTATTGCTTTGTCATTTAGGAGTGAAAAATTAACCTCCCTGAATTTTCAAAATCGTCCTTTTTATAACATTGTAATTCGAATTAAACAAAATTTGGTAAAATTTATTTTTGATAATATGTTAACTTGAAATATATTATTTTTTCAGACGACACGCCCACAATTTACCGAGAAATACTGAAATTTTGAAATTTGTAGAAGAAAGGAAAATTAATTATTTAGTATGGTAAAATAGTATTATTTTCAACTGAAAAATAGTTAATAAGATTAAATTTATATTACACTATTATGATTTGATATTTAATGTTAATGAAAGGATAACAATAACTCATAAATCCTTACCAAAAAATGTCTTAATATACAATTAAACTTTAGAAAATAATACTTTTATATTTTAAACATTTTGGAATTTACACCTCATACTCGAATATTTCTGTCAATTTTGTTTCAATTTTATAAGTATAAAATTTAATTTTTTCTCTTCTGCAACTAGTAGCATTCTTTTCAAACGATTTTCATCAAATTGTTTAATATTTTGTGTTAAATTAATAGTTGTACCTTCAACCATAGCTTAAAAATATCACAAATCTGCAGCCCTATTTACACTAAAAAATTTTTATTAATCAAAGTTGTGCAAACTTGTGCATCTGAAATTTAACATATATTAAAATACATCCTTGTAGCAATAATATACCAAGAAATTGGAGAGATATTTTTTGGTATATTTTTTTGATTCACTACTAAAGTTTTAGTTTTTGCAAATGTACTTCGTTTTTTGTCAATATTCTCTTTCTGATATCTTACGCCATCTGATCTCTTTACGAGAATAATTGCTCTTTGATTGTCATATTTTATTGGCGTTGATGTTTGTTTCATATTTATATCTGCTAACAATCGCCTTAGTATTTTAACAGTTTTAGTTGCTGCATATAGTGCTATAAATTCAGCTTCGGTGGTGGATGTCGCTGTAACAGATTGTTTTCTAGAACTCCAAGCTATGGGCTCTCCATTCATAAAGCAAATTCAACCTGAAGTGCTTCGGCTTCTGTTAACATCTCCTGCCCATTCAGAATCACAAAACATAACAGGTTCTATTGAACATGAGCCTATATTGTAAGAAATACCACGTCTTTCAGTACCTTTTAGGTAATTTAAAACTCTTTTCTCACCTTGCCATTGTATATCAGATAGGTTTTCAACAAATCTACTTAACATACCAACAATATATCCAATATTGGGGCGAGTACACACCATTAAGTACATTAACGATCCAATTGCTTCATGATAAAGAAAATTTGTTGCTGTTGATTCCTTTTGTTGTATAAACTGAATGATCAGAAGGCGTTGATACAGCTGAACAACTGAAATGATTAAAGCGATGTAAGATTTTCTGAGTGTATACATGTTGAATAATTTTTAACTTATTTTTCTCTTTATCCATATTGATTTGCAAACCAACAAAAAATTAAGCATTTCTGCATGTTATTTCAAACTCTTTATGCAAGGCTTCTATTAAACGTTGCATAAAATCATTGTTGTTTTCACATATTAAATCATCGTCTACAAACAAGGCTATATAAATTGTTGTTAAACCTATTATGTAAACTAAAATGCATAAATCTGTACAAGATTGTCTGAAGCCATAATTAGTGAGAAAATTAACGACTCGCTTATTCCATTGGTGAGAAACTTGTTTAGACCATACAATCCTCTCCGTAAATGACAAACACGATCATACATTTCGAAACCGTATGGTTGCTCCATAAAAATATTTTCTTCAATAAAGCCATGTAAAATGGCTGCCTTTACGTCGATTCGTATAATCTTCAGATTTTGCTCCGCAGCTATAGCTAAAATTGTTCTTATCGAATCATATCATACAATAGTAGAATATATCTCATTATAATCTATACCTTAGTATTTATGTATTTCTCGATTTGCCTTATACTTACGTTTAAAAATCCATTTATTTGAAATGTCTTGCATATTAGATGTTCTTGGTAATAAAATCTAGGTTTTGTTTTTGTTTAATGAATAAATATCTTCAGGAATTGCTTGTAACCAATTTTCCGAATCAACATCATTTAAAACTTCTTCTAAAGAAACAGGTTCACATTCAGCTATAAATAATTCTGAATAATTTTCACCTTTTTTTGAAATTTTGAGAGCTTATGCCACTTCTCGTGTTGTAGGGACTTCGTTGAATTGGTTGCCTAGGATTTTTATATACTTTGGGGCTATTGTCAAAATTTGTGTCAGCTGTTTCTCTCGCTTGTTTTTCTTTTGATTTCTACTATGTCATGTACTTTATGTACTCTTCTTATTAAAATGTTATTACTAATTGGATCATAAATACGATATGCTTTATTATCGTCATTATATCCCACCATTATTTCTTTTGTTGTATTTTTATTCAACTTCACATGCTGTTCTTTAGTTATATGCATATAAGAATAGCAGCCAAACTTTACTTTAAGGTGACCAACTATCGGTTTCTTACCAAACCATAATTTATAGGATGTACGACCATTTAAAACTTCTGAGGCTGTGCGGTTTTTAATGTATACTGCGGTACTAGTTAGTTCTGGTCATATTTTTAGAGGTAATCCATGTTTGTGTAGCATTGTTTAAGCTCTTTCAACTACTGTACGATTTTGTCTTTCTATAAAACAATTCTGTTCTAGTGATCGTGGTATTGTTACCTTATGCTTAACATTGTGTTTTAATAAAAATGTATTTACGCCATTATTACAAAACTCTAAGCCACCATAAGTTCTTAGCCTCTTTATAATATGACCATCTGCTTGAACATCAATTTTGTGTTTAAGAAAATAAAATAAATAAATCATTCTTCAACAACAAGAAATAATTCGACTTTCTTAAAAAAGACACACTCATCTTACCACATAAATCTGCATGAAAAGTTTTACCAGATTTCTTTGTACGATTTGCTTCCGACTCAGGAAAACTTTGTCGATGTTGTTTGCCATATACACACCAATCACAAAATGGGACTTCAGCTGGAATGTTCTCTATTTTTAAATCCTTAAGGGATAAACATTTCTTGCAAGGTCTTAAAATTTACGTGTCCCAAGCGTTCGTGCCAAATCATCATTGATTGTGTGGATGCTACATTCGACGATACATTTAATATTGGCTTTATGTTCATTTTATACAACTTGTTATCACGAACTCCATCTACAATAATTTCATACCCTTTCATGAACATAACACGATCGGCATCTTCTTCAAATATTACTTTAATACCTTTTTCTGTTGCTTTTAAAATTGATAAGAAATTTCTATACAGATCGGGAACAAGTAAAACTTCTTTTATGGTATGTATTACACCTTTTACATCACAATTGTCAATTACATGCACATCAATATCACCAACACCAACAACGTTTAACTTATGGCCATCACCAACGACATCTACCAGGTTTATATTTCACAAATTGTGTATACAAATGCCTTTGAAAACACATATGGTCAGTGACTCCTGAATCTACATAAAAGATGCTTTGTGTATTGTTAGAGTATAAGACAAATAAATGTGGTTTTTGATTGTTGGACATTTCATCTTTATCTTCACCTTCATTTTCTCTTGTAACAGCTAAAGTGCTTCAATAACTTGTTGTTTTCTCTTGCTGATCTCTTTGTCTTTTAAAATATTTTCTTGCCTAATTATCTTGTTTATGACAATAATTGAATTTACCATTTCTCTTCTTAGAACTCTTTCCAGTTTGATGTTTACTTACAGAATATGCCGTTTTATGTATATGGTCTTGTGTTATTTCATTTGAACGTATATATAGAATAGAGATTCTTTATTTACCAGGTGGTCTATTAATCTTTCTATGTTTTGTTTTACACGAGGAGCGGCATACCATACTGTTCTTACTTGGCCGGCAAATCTATTAAAAATTTTTTCAATTTCCATTGGTTCCTTTTGCTCTAAATCCATATATTTTAATCGTTGTACCAAAGAAGTAACGTTTGCTATAAAATTTACGATGTTAACATCGTCCTCCATTTTACAGTTTATAAATTTCTTTCTGTTGATTGTACATTCTTTTCGGCGTGTAGTATTTTTCAATTTGGGCCACATTTGTGCAGATGTATTACAGTCTGACAAATATTTCAATTGTTCTAACTCAATACCTCTTATTATAAAAGCCCGCGCCTCAGCATTTTTATCATTCCATGCTTGACTATCAGAACTTGCCCTTGGTATAATACCCAAAATATATATAGTTTTAATTTATTTTTTAAGTACTCGTACTTCAAAACTCTGTATATCTCCATCTGACGCCTCCATAATTGATAATTTTGAACCTATGCAATTGATAAGATCTTAGCTTCGGCCATGTTGCTATTTGAATGAGAAGATAAATCACTTTTCGTTATAGATTTTTGATCACGTTTTGTCTTCAGTTCACTATCATCAATTGAAGAACTCAATTTTCCTTTATCAGCCATACAATATTTTTATTTGCACTGCTGAGGGACTGGGCCCATAACCCAAAAGTAAAATTGCAGTTCCTCGTCAGTGGAAACACAAAATTTTATTTGCTAAAAGATATTTTATTTTAATTCAAAAAATATTATATACTACGATACAAAGTGCTGCTTTTATGAAAATCCAATTGAGAAGAGTAGCAACCCAAATCGGAAATAGTAATGTTATTAATATAAAAAAAGACATTTACTTCAGATTATATCTAAAAGAATTATGTTACCATATTATCTGTAATATTTTTAAGAAAATGTAAATTCAACAAATGGTATGTTATACTTACAATCTAATCAGATTTTTAGGTAGCCATTATAAAAAAATTTCAATTTTATTTCATAATTTATTTTTAATCTATCATGTTACATACAATATTCAACTTTGACCCATATTAATTCAAAAAGCTAATTCAGAATTTGAACTAATATTTTATATATGATCTAATTGGTATGTTTTTTTTTTTTGTTAATAAAAGTAAAAATATTAAAATTCTGACATCGATATTAACCATTTTTGGCCAAGCTCTTAACATTATATGCCCTAGCCCTATCTAAACTTTATGAATTTTTCAAAAATTTTGTAAAATTATTTGTAAAATTTTCTAAACGCAAAGTTGGGCTTAAAAAAATATTTTAATTAAATACCTTCTTGTGTTAGGAAAACACACAAAAAGTATTTTCTGGTGGACGCACAGTGGCTCAGAATCGTTTTTCATCGGCCAAAACTATATATAACTTTTGAATATATAGAGATATTTTGGAAACTTTTTTTTTTGTTGATGGAGAGGTATTTTATTGAATTTTTCTTCAGTTTGGATTTCAATTAAAACCAGTTCAGCAGTTGTTGAGAAATTTAAGGCTAAATTAAACTTTTATTTTTTTATAGCATTTAGCATGGAAATGGGGATTTTTTGTGTGCTGAACTTTACTTATAATAATATAATTTTGTGAATAGATTCCCACTTTATTAATTCTTGACCGGGTTCTTAAAGAACCGGCTCCACAAGAATCGGTTGTTTTTGAAAAAAAAACAAAAAAAAAAAAAAAAAAAAAAAAATTAAGATTTTTTACCGTTTATTTTATTTTTTATTTAAATAATATTAAGGGAAACAATTTTTATTTTTTCTAGTAACAAAGTTTTTAATGTTTATTTTACTTTCTATTTAAATAACAATAAAAGAAAATTACAATTATTATTCATTCGATTGGAATGATTAGCCTGCAAATATTCCATATTTAATCCTATATTATTTCTGTTCTCTAGCAACGCTTTTGCTTCTTCATCTAAGTCACGATGTTCTACTTTTCATTGATTTCGAATGCTAGAGATGAGCGGATCTGACGTTGCCAATAATATATTACATAGATCTTCGTTTCTGGTATTGTGCTTTCCATAAAATTTGTTATCTCTATTCCTTTTTTCCTGGACTTCCTCGGATAGATTTCTAAGTGGTACTAAATAATGCTTAATGACATCTCCATGATAAAGGATTTTCTGAACTGTTGCAGACATATTTCTCCATGGATATTTGGTTGTATATATTCGTGAAGTTTCCTTCGCTTAATCACCAAATTCTCTAGCATCATTTTGTTCACTGCACATAATAATTATTTTAAATCTTGAAATAAGATTTATATCAACACCCGTTATTTCAGATGCTCTTTCGAGATCTGAAAAAAACCTTCATGCTGTGCTTCCATCATTCGTATTGCCTGATCCTTATTTTGATTGATCTATAATCAATCCATATTTGAGAAATGAGTCTTGAAAGTGTTTCTTTTTTAAACTTCTCAACTGCTTATTGGTATCCTTGTTCCATATTGATTATGTAGGTTTAAAATACAAATCATAACGGATTTTAAGTATGTGTTACATGAAAAAATTTTGGAAGTAATTTCATTCAAATGGTAAAAGTATTCTACACACGGGTCCAGACAGATGCAAAAGTATATATGAGGTTGAAGTGGAGACTTTCGCCTTTCTTTTCGTTTAACTCCTTTTGACCCTCAAAAGTTCTATTCCACTAAAATTCAAATTAAAGTTCAAATTTTACTAAAATATAGTACCTGAGAAAATATTTAATAACTCAGCAGGTGTAGTGACACGTCATATCATTTCTTAAAGATTATTATCCTACCAACATAACAGAAACAAAAATGCAGCCAATTATCAATAATAGTTTGCGGGTAATTATAATTTACTTTTGATCAAATTTACAAAAATCACATTTTTTTAATAAAATAACATAAAATATTTGTTTTTAACAGCATGCCATGCCCACAATTATCAATATTTTGATCTAATTTTTGGCCTCATTAGTTTCAATATGTTTATTATTGAATGGCGTTAAATTTTTGGAAATCGGTATTAACAAAAAATTGTACTTTTGGCCAATGAAATTAATTTCTGAGCCATCGTGGGACGCTTCTTAATACAAAAGGGCGACCATTTGAATGAAAAAAACTAATTTTTGAAACACATTTTTTACGGGTTGGGATATTGGGTATTTTGATATAAAAAAGGAGAGTTTTTTTAAATCCCTTATCTTAAGATAATTTTATCTATATTTTGCCGAAATTTCATTTAGATTCAAATATTAAAATCAGCTCGAAAACACATCAGTTCCGATTATTTGAAATTTTATTGAGATATTTCCAATGATTCACAAATTAGAGAATTATTTCCAAAAAAAAAAGCGTTTTGGAACCACTGTGTGTACATATGTCTGCTGGTTTTTGTTCGTATGCATGTCAGTGTTACTTCAATGTTGCCGTTATTTTGTGATATATGGTCGGTACACGAGAGTGTACAGTTTGTAACCATTTCATGTATGTACTTAAAAACATTCGCTTATGTTTAAATATTCGAGGATGGAATGAAAAATTCTATTAGAATAATGCACTTTGACCACAATCAGATGCAAAATAGTATTTCTCTTGTTCCGGTGCGAATATTAAATTTTCAAGTCCTCTCAAGTAAGATTGAACCATATTTGTGTTTATAAGCACTTAACAAACTTCCCTCTTAGTTTAATACAACAAAATATTAAAGTAAAATGAGCAAATGAGAACTTTTTTGCAATTACAAACACATTTGAACAATTGTACAAAGAATTATAGTTAAAATTGGGTTAAAATTACATTTTTTTTTGTTTTGCCTTCAAAGAAAAGACTCAAATAATAACTAATACTTCTTTTTTAAATGGAATGTAAAATGCATAGAGATGGTAATATATTTTTTTTAAAAAGCTTTAAGTCTTCTCTTATGAGTATAATTTTAAAAATTTAAAGTGACTGTTACGAGTATTAGTATCTTTACATGATTATAATGGCAACTGTGTTGCAGAGTTTGTGGCAATCCTTAGTAGCGATAAAATATAATAGGGCGACAAATAACGCTACGGGCTAATTTTTCAAAACACTAAAGCTGTGAAAAACAACATTGCCCGAATAAATTTACTTTGTCATTATGTGGTGGGAGGAGTTTGCTTATCTAATTGAGTCACAATATATGAAACACATTGTAATAATCACTTTAGATTTTTATAGCATAAAATAAGTGACCATAGCTGGTGGGAACATTAGAGAAAGTAATTTGAAATTTAAAGTTATACATTTTTCAAAAATCAAATGATCTTGGTTTGTAAACAAAAAAAAAAAACGGGCTAATAAAATAAATATTTATACCCTACACCATCATAGGGGGTTGAGGTATTATGCGTTTGTGCTGATGTTTTTAACGCATAAAAAAAGTTATACATCACCCACCTTAAAGTATACCGATCGAACCAGAATCACTTTTTAAATCGATCTAACCATGTCCGTCTGCCTGGCTGGCTGGCTGGATGGCTGGCTAGCTGTCCATGTAAACCTTGCACACAAAGTACGGGTCGCAGTTTTAAAGATAATTCAATGAAATTTGGCACGAGGAACTTTTTTGATACAAGGACGAAGCCTATTAAAATAAATGTCCCCTCGGAATAGATTTTCAACACTCAAAAATGCCTTAAACATAATATTTTAATAAAATTGGGTGCAAAAAAGTCCTGTATAAGTATTAATCTTTGTATCAAATTTTATGAAGATCGGTTCACAATTGACCATAGCTCCCATATAAACCTCTATTCCAAAAATCACTTTAACGTGCATAAATCCCATACGAATGTTAGTATCAGTTAATATTCTACACAAGTAAGTTTTATGTAAGTAGAAACAACATTGCCAAATTTTACGAGAATCGGTCCATAATTTACCATAGCTCCCATATAAACTCACTTTCAGGAATTGCATAAAATTATGTTGATGTTAGTATCAGTACATTATTCTGGATTTTATATTTAGTAAAATTGGCAACATGGGGTAATATAAGTTCCCTTCCCGAATTATTATGATCGTAAACAATGGTGTACGTAAAGGGTATCATATAGTCGGTCTTGACTATATCTTTCTTTCTTGTTTTGATATGTATTTATTAAATTGTAAATTGAAATATAATATATATATATATATATATATATATATATATATATATATATATATATATATATATATATATATGTATATATAAATACATATATATACTCGAATATATATATTTACATATAGAGGAAAATAATCATTATATTTATTATTCATTATTTATTTCTTTTTAAATGTTGAAAAGCGCTTTTTGTATTAAAAACATGTTGCTTCTAAGCTGAGACAAAACATTCAAAATTCCAGTTCCTCGTAAGGGAAACTGTAAGGTGTTATCTTATTCTGATGTTTTTCTTAATTATGTATATTTAACAAAAAAAATATACATAATTAAGAAAAAACATTTTGGGATAAACAAAATATAAGTATAAGTTCTTCAACTAATTATTTTTATTTAAAAGATGGGACCACCCTATTGTAAATATATAAAAGTTTAAAGCTTTTAATTTTGTTTTCTTGTCAACTTAAGTTTTATAGCAAAGTATAGTATATACAAGTGGTTCGACTCTTTGGCAGAAGTATCTAACTCTAAGAGTGCGTTAGTGAAAAAGTACATAATTCTAGTTTAAATTTTGAATATCAAAAATAAAAATTAAATTAGAAAAGAATGAAATGTCAAAAATTGTAAAAAAAAAAAAAATTATTTGGATTGTGCAGAATGGACCTGTTTCGAAAGTAAAAGTGTGTTAACAGGGTTACAAAATTTTTTAAATTATGTGGGTAAATGCAATAACGTGTGAAAATTCTTAATAACACTGGTCAGTAAAAAAAAAAAAAATCGCCCTCCTTCAAAAAAAAAAAAAAAAATATATGGAGTAGATGGAATTTGACCTGCTGAACAAGAACCTGCTTTCAGTTTTTTTTATGGGCATGTTTAATATCTCCCCTTTAAAAAGGGGAGTACGTTAGTGTATTTTACCACAACACGAGACGGGTTGTCTGATTTGAACAATTAGAACACCAAAAGATTCCGACAGAAATTATCTTAAACTCATCCTAACATTATATTTTTTATCTGCCTAACAGTTTCGATTTTATTAAGAGATTACTGTCGTAAAAAACAATTTTTCAGGCAAAATTATTTTTTTATCTTCTTAATATTTTTGGATATATTCGGAAATTGGTGGCAAAAAGAAAAAATAAAAAATAAAAATAAAAGCATTTCATGAAAACTTGGAAGATTTTTCTTTCTAACTCCGAAAATGCTGAGTGGATAAAAAATAATATTAAGAAAACCTAAAAATAATCTAAGGGTTTTTTTTTATCTAAATTGGACAACCCGTTCTCGAATTATACAAGTGTGATCGCTGAATTTCCATAAAAAAATCAATAAATGACAGAAAAGAGTGAAAGCAGGTTCTTGTTTATCTAGTCAAAGTCCATCTATTCCACCTATTTTTCTTTTTAAGAAGAACAATAAAATATATTTTTCCCCACTAGCATATCTCTACTTAAATATAGATATATGTGGGTATTTTTGGCCTTTTCACTTTTTAAAAACACTTTTAAGAAAAAAGAATGTTAAATTTTGCAAGAAAAACATTTTTTTCGGACACAAATTTCTAAATAACTGCGAAAATATTGAGCATATAAAAAAATTATGTTAGGGTGGCTTGAGGACATTTTAGTCCGCATTTCTCGTGTAATGGCCTTACTATAGGCGAAATATTAGTTACGCACATAAAAAAAAAAAAAAAATGCTGACCTCATGGAAAAAAAAAGCTGAAAACAAATTCTTTCTTAGCACATTAAAGTCCATATAGTCCAACCAATGTAATTAGAAAATTTTCAGTTACAATTTCTGTGTTTTTTCATTTGTTTACAGTTCACTCAGTCCACACGGTACCCATCTGTGTGAGAGTGGCAACTCAAAAATAGAGAGTTGGACTACATTTTCTAGGTACTTTGTTTCTTATCATGAAAACAATTACTACTTAAGTATGAGCAGTATCTTAAAATTTTCTCAACCAAATTTTCACTGAAATATAAACTAAGAGAGCAGTATAAAACGGGGCCTAAGTATTCGAAAACTAAAATACAGACACCAAAGAATATTATTTTTTTTCAAGATTGGAAACCGATTCGAAAACGTAAACTAGTATTTTGTATTATTTCGGTAAGGGTATTTTAGCGGTAATCGTATTCGTAGTTATTTCGGCAGTAGTATTCTAAAAATTTCGAAGTTTACAGCCAAGAAATATAAAGTGGAGTCAAGTATTAGAAGATCAGACTGGAATAAACATAATATTCTTACAATTTTAATTCTATCAAAAATAATTATTTTTTCAAACAGTGTAATAAATAATAATAGTAATAATAATAATAATAATAATAATAATAATAATAATAATAATAATAATAACAACAACAACAATAATAATAATAAAAATAATAATAATAATAATAATAATAATAATGATGATGATAATAATAATAATAATAATAATAATAATAATAATAATAATAATAGAAGTAACGGTGTTTTGAACTATTTATTTAGTGATAATAGTAAGCGAAAATAGAAATAAGAATTTCGGTGTTTGGTAGGGTATTCTTTTTACTCGACTTTTTTATTTTTCGATTTATAAATTAACTTGAAAATGCTGGTTTTAAATTAATCGAATAATCGAGTAAACCTATTAAATTACTCGAGTTATTTAGGTAAATTATACATTTAAATATTTATCGCTATTAATGTTTATTAAAAATTAAAACAAGTATTCAGTGTTGTTTTGTAGTCATATGCAAAAAAATTTAACACAGCTTTACAAACGATTGTTAGCTTAAACATAACAAAGTTATTTTAATTATCTTCTATATATATAAAAGAAAGTGATGTTAGTTACTATTGTTATAACTCAAGGACGACTAGACCGATTTTGATGATTCTCACCAATTCGGACCGGTCACCGGCCAGAAAAGGATAATACGAAAAAAAATTCGCGAAAAATCCGCGATAAAAAAAAAACTCTTTTTTGTCATAATTTCTTTGCCTTAATAATCATTAAAAATATTTTTTTTAATACAAATTATAACAATTACTGTTTCTGTTTCTATCGAAACGCTTACTTTTTTGTGCAATTTGTTTTCTGGTGGTGGTGTATAATTCTATTTCCAAACGGTAAGTTCCAAGTAAAGCTCATCATTTAGTGAGGTTGTGATATTTAAAACCATTTGTTGTATTTTTGGCATTCGTTATTAAGTGTTATTCACAATGCCGCGACCCCGGAGATCTAATATTTCGCGTCGAACACGTAATGCAAGTACTTATCGTAATATCGTCAATCAATTGAATATATATGAACGAGAAATCGCACGAGAACAACCCCGTATTAGTTTGGCCCGACTTCGTACATCACAAACGCAGGAAGAAAGGCAGGCGAGAAATGAAACGGCTCGGTTAGCAATGAGAAATCGTCGAGCAAATGTAGCAATTCAACAACTTTAAAATTTTTAATCAACGCATAAGAAGAATTGCTTCAAGTTCTGATTTGAATCAAGCAGCGTTCCATTACAACTGCAATTTCGACTACAGCTCTCATCATTCCGTTCAAAAAAAAGACATTGTCTATCCGCTAACCTTAAGATGAAGTAATAAATAAATATAAATTCAAATTTGCCTTAAATACATGCGTATATTTTTTGATTGAGCCCACATCTACATCATATTTAAATTCTTCTGTAAAAAACACTTTATAATAGGTATTCCTTAGATTTTTATTTAAAGGTCGTAAATTTTGTTAAAATATCAATTTAAATCGTTCAGTAATACAACACTAATGTTTGCTTAGGGCCAGCAACGCGGCTCGGGTCAGCTTCTCCATCGTATTTAAATTCTTCTGTAAAAAACACTTTATAATAGGTATTCCTTAGATTTTTATTTAAAGGTCGTAAATTTCGTTAAAATATCAATTTAAATCGTTCAGTAATACAACACTAATGTTTGCTTAGGGCCAGCAACGCGGCTCGGGTCATCGTTCAGTAATACAACACTAATGTTTGCTTAGGGCCAGCAACGCGGCTCGGGTCAGCTTCTACATCATATTTAAATTCTTCTGTAAAAAACACTTTATAATAGGTATTCCTTAGATTTTTATTTAAAGGTCGTAAATTTCGTTAAAATATCAATTTAAATCGTTCAGTAATACAACACTAATGTTTGCTTAGGGCCAGCAACGCGGCTCGGGTCAACTAGTTTTAAATATTTTAAAGTACGGATGAACATACATGAAACCTACTTTAAGCGACATTAGAATTTGTTTCCATTTTTTGTTTATATTTTGCAATGAATAGTTTTGAGCGCTCCTTTTCCAGTCTTCTATATATTCATTCTTCTTTAGATCGTCAATTTTAACCATTACAGATGAACTTTTGTCGTAAATAAATATTTGCAGGAAAAACTAAAAAAGTATACATAAATGTACATAAAAAAAATATATAACAAATGTTTTAATGATATAAATTCAATCAAACAAATAAAATATAATCGTTATTCGAATATTTATGCTATTTACTACAGAAAATGAACAGTGTTTATTATTTTAAGCTTCTTGTATTTCTCTTACTTTTATCTTTTTTTACTAAGTAATAATAATATTAGAAACAATATTTTAAAAGCAATTAATTTTACGCTTAAACAATAAAACACTTTTTTACTAATTTGAGTAACCGAATAAATTAATATTCGATAGTACACAGCTTTAAATATAAAGGGAGAAATAAAGTACAAGTTTTGCCGTTTTCAAAATTCAAAAACTTAGTACTATAAAGCTGTGTTTTTGTATACATTTTCTTAACAAAGGTTTGTTAACCTCAAAGTGTTGGGTAACTAATGTGTGCTTGAAAACAAAATTAAGATTTTTTTTCATACAGCTGTTAATGTTTTATTAAAAAAGAAACAACAGTATTAACATTTATTTTTTTTTTTATTAAATATAACAATAGTTTAAAACATCAAAAATAATGTAGGCATATTTTTGGGATCGATAATTAAGAGAAAGGCTTAAATGCCCTTCAGAAATAGTTTTACAAAAATAATATGTAACTTAAATTTAAGTCTATTTTTCCCTTGTGTTTTTATAGATCTATTGTTTCTCTATATTAACTTAATTTTTTGAGAGTTAAATAAATGGTTCAATGTCTAACAATTGAAATTGTTAATGTTCGGATACCATTGTACGTAAAACTGGTAGATTGAAATGTAATAAGAAACATTTATTTCGAAATTAGAAAAAAAAACATTTTTTTTTAATAAGAAGTTAATATGCCTGGAAGACAAATAGGTAATATTGCTAGATTATCGTCTAGGTGAAAACAAAATGTATATAAAAATTATCACTAAATAAATCTTGAAATAATATAATAAACAAATTTTTTATATCTTGTAAAGCAAGATCTCAACATCATAAATCACAAAAACTGAAACGATCATATTAATTTCTTTGCTAAAAGGCAAACAAATTTCTTCAATATTTTTTCATTTTTTAACAATTTTTTCAGATGATCTTAATGGAATGTCATAAATTTATTGCGGAGTTGATAATCACCTTACTGAAAAAAAATATAAAAATAATGAAAAAATTTTAAATTTTACATATTTATTGTTGTTTATTGACTAATTTTCTTTAAACTGAAAAATTGTATTATTAGAAAAATATTGCTTTGATGATTTTCGTCCCAATAATACAAAGAAGATATTGTGTAAATTTCTTCCAGGAAGGTATCTTTCAAATGTTTACAGGGACTCTATTGGTATATTAACACCATACTTACGCATGTTGGTTGCACTGTCATTCGTATGTAGAACAAACAATATATGATTTTACCATTCAAGTTTAATTGCTTTCTTACGAAAAATGAATATAAGAGGGTGAATCTTGTATTATATCTTCCAAATACAAATTCAAACCAATTTTTAATCGGCATAATTTGCTTGAATAAATTTTTACTCAAATAGTTATTTGATTTTAATATTTCGATTAATCGAACAAACATTATTCGGCTGAATACCCTAGTGTTTGGGGTATTATGCGTTTGTGCTGATGTTTGTAACGTATAGAAAAAATTATCCAACACCCACTTTAAAGTACACCAATCGACTCAGAATCACTTTTTAAGCCGATTTAACGATGTCCGTCCATATGGCTGGTTGGACGTCTAGCTGGACATCTGACTGTTCATGTAAACCAAAAAATACCAACGATATATTTGTGATTTGTGAAGCAATACAATTTAAAATTTATTTTTATATCTTTTGGTTCAGGAGATTAATAAGGTACCAATAGAATACTAGTTTTTTACATCCTAAACGTACCAAATTGTAGAAAAAATGTGACTAATAGGGCCTATGGATTCTCACCCACATAGAACCATACATCTTTAATTTCATATTTCTAGGTTAATTATTACAAAAAATTCGAAAAGTAATATTACAAGAACGAAAAAGCACCACAAAATTGCTTCCTAAGGATTCTCATGCTCTTAGGACCATTTTATGTTTCTAGGCTCAATATTACAGAAAATTCAAGAAGTACTATTAGAAGAATAAAAAAGTACTACAAAGTTCCCCGTTGTGAATTCTTCCGCACATAGAATCACGCATACGTAATTTAATGGTTCTTTGTTCAATACATATTATAGAAAATTCAAAAAATACCATTATAAGAACGAATAGTACCACGAAGTTCCCCCTCTTGAATTCTTATCCACATAGGATCATATATCTTGATTTTCATAATTATAGGTTTTAGTACTATAAACAATTCAAAAAGTACCATTAGAAAACGAAAAAGTACCACAAAGTTTCCTCTTGGGACTATATTTCCTAAATTTCATATTTTTAGGTTCAATATTATAGAAAATTCAAAAAGTACCATTAGAAGAACAAAAAAGTGCCAAATACCTTTTGCGTATTATTACTTACAAAGAACCCCCAATCTTTAAGTACCATTAGAAAACGCAAAAGTAGCACAGAGTCTTCCTTGTGAATTCTTATCTACGTATATCTAATATCATGTTTCTTCGGTTAATATTACAAAAAAATTCAAAAGTACCATTAAAAGAACCAAAAAGTTCCATAAAGTCCTCTCTTATGTATTCTTATTCACTTAGGACCATGTATTTTTAATGTAATATTTTTAGATTAAAAATTATAGAAAATATATAAAGTACCATTAGAAGAACAAAAAGTATCATATAGTGTTCTCTTATGAATTATTATTCACATAGAACCATCGATTTTTAATTTCAAGTTTCCAGGTTAATTATTACAAAAAATTCAAAAAGTATCATTAGAAAATAAAAAAGTATCACAAGGTCCCCCCTTGTGAATTCTTATCCACATAATACTATGTCTGTCTAATTTCATGTTTCTTCATTCAATATTGCAAAAAATTTAAAAAGTGCCATTAGAAGAACCAAAAGTTCTATAAAGTCTTCTCTTATGTATTCTAATTCACTTAGGAGCTTGTATCCTTAATGTTATGTTTTTAGGTTCAATATTATAGAAAATTTAAAAAGTACCATTAGAAAACCTTACCTACATGGGACCATATATCTTTAGTTGCATGTTTCAAGGTACAATATTATAAAAAAAATCAAAAAGTACCTTTTGAAGAACGAAAATGTAGTACAAATTCCCTACTTGTAAATTCTCACTCAGAACAGCATAAGTTCATGTTTCTAGGTTTAATATAATAGAAAATTTATTACTGAGTTTGAATAAAAATATGCATAAGTATATGTAAATAAATAGCAAAACAATTTTTATGAAAATAGTACCAAAAATAGGTACAATTTCTGTTTATTTTTCGATAACGATATAAATTTTATTTGTATGCTTTCTGGTTAAAAGCTACGCATGATGCCAAAAAAAAAACAACAAAATACAATTTTCAACCGTTTTTTTTTTCTTAAAAGAGCCGATTTATCTATATCTATATTAGTATAGTCACGCCTTAGTGGATATATATAGCGGGAGACTAACACAGGTTTCAAATTTCATCTCTCTAGCTTCAAGCGTTTGGGGTGATGTATCAGTCAATCAGTTGGTCACGTTACTCTTTTATACATGTGTATAAATTAATTAAAATTATTCAGTATAATTTAGTCATGAAAAAAAAAAAATTAAGAAAGCTTTATCACTATTAGCTAATTGGACTTATTTCTTCAAGGATCATTTTCATAATGATTATGAAATTATAAAAAATTTGTATTATTTACAAATGAAAAAGTGATGACGCCTTTTTGAGCAAAAATAGTCAATAACCCTCCTTGTAGAAAAAATGAAATAGATGGAAATTGACTTGATAAACAAGAATTTGCTTTAATTTATTTCTATCGCGGACTGATTTTTATGGGCGTGTCTAATATTATCCCTTAATAAGGCAGTGAAATTAATAAAAAAAAGAAAAATTGGATTTATTTTTGCATAATCAAAAAAGCCATATATTATGAAAAATGATAAACAAATTGCGATTTTATTCACAATTAACTGAAGATAAATACTTATAGAGTAAATACAAAAGTTCAGCCCAGCTTACATTTTGACCGTCACCGATTTTAATGAAATTCACCACATATAATTTACACCTCTATGCGCTTCATATAGCCTATTAACTTGCACCATATCGCTAACGGTTCATATTCTATGAACCTCTACAATTGGACACCTTGAGCTTTTTTTTTGTTGTCAAAAACTAGCAAAATTTAAGCTTGAATAACTTTTACGTGCATCATCAGATTTCCACAAACTTGGTATCATTGGAAAGAACTGAAATTATTCTTTATTATAAAGTCATAAGAACTAAACATCTTTTGCCAGAACCTCTAAAATGAAAAAAAAAATATCCTATATCCTAGAATATCCTAAAAAAAGCTCTTTTAATTTTCATTATTTTTTTTACACGATATTTACAATCAATTTGTCTTTATGGCGTAAAAATTTCAAAATTGCGTCCCAATGGAATCAAAAGTTACAGCAATTTTTCTTTATTAAGTAACACATTTTCTATCAGATATTAAGTGTTTTTCAAGTATATTGATATACTTATGAAAATTTTAATATAATAGATCATTATTTATTGAAATAAGTCGCATATACATATAGCACATTCTGCATTCCAAAATAAAATAATTTGATATTATTTTAGAAGTTTCAGGAACACATTAATAGACCTTTAAACCACTATAACCCACTTTTCGAAAATCAACAAATTATTTGAGACGATTTAAAAGATTAATTACTCAAATTTGATACATGGGATTACAAAGGCAAAATCTACTGAAATTAATCATGATCGAACCATTATTTCACCTATACCTCTGTAATAATTAATACAAATTTTTTTTCTTGACCTTGATTCCCATTAAACTTACGTTCCTAAAAAATACTTAAACATACATAAATCCAATATAAATGCTAATATCGAAATAAATATACCCAAGAACAATAGTAATAAATTTCATAAGGATCGTTCTACAATTGATCATAGGTCCCATATAAGGCCCTCTCCTGATAATCACTTTAATGCCCATACACAAGCATGTGGAGTTATTATATGGTTGAACTTTACCAACACTGCTTTTGTTTATCCTTTACTATTTGTTTTGATACTAAATTTAAAATAAAAGTATCTGAACACTTAAAAAGATAGTAATTTATAAGTAAAATTGTACAAAATCCTACAGACAAACTGTTATATCTTTTGATCCTATTGAAATCCCATTTTAAAAATTTTGCACTATAATGATAAATTGTTTGTAAATATCATGTCAAAAAATAATGAAAATTAAAAGAGCAATTTTCAGGATATCCTAGGATAAAGGATATTTTTTCATTTTAGAAGTCCTTGCGTCAGGAAAATGTGTAACTTTTATAATAAAGAGGAATATCAGTCCTTGCCATTGATATTAATTTTGTTAAAATCGGATAATGCACATAAAAGTTATTTAACCTTAAACTTTGTTTATTTTTGACAAAAATACCCGTGGTGTTCTACTATAGAGGTTCATAAAACATGAACCGTAAACAATATGGAATTGATAAACACGCCAAATTAGAAAAATGATATAAAATTTTTAAAACTGTAATTTTGGATCGAAATTTTTTGAAATGACCCTATAGTAACAATTCCAAGCGAATTATGGTATGTAATACGTACACATATTGTTAATATAAGTGCTTTTACTTAATTATGAATAAAATCTAGATTTGTGCATAAATTTTGATGATACATGGTTTTTTTTGTTTTTTTTTTAAGAACTTTACTCTTTTAAAAAAAGCTTATGAAATAACATCAATTCTGTATTTAATTGCCTAGAATTATTTAAATAATTGACAATTTTTCTACTTTAACACTTCGATGAAAAAAACTATTACTCTATCAGTAGAACCCTTCTTTTACAAAAAAAAAAAAAAAAAAAAATAATAATAATATGAGAAAATAAATCGTAAAATAAATATTATTTATGACCATCGGTATGAAATGCAAAAATTTTGCAACAATATAATATGTAAATATTTATTTTAAATATAAAAGCTTTCTCGATGCATCATGCAACAGTGTAATAATTTTAATTTATTCACGTGTATGTTTGTGTATGAAATTAAACAAATGCATACATACTCGTATATACAATTGTTTGTTTATATATGCATGTAAATGTACAGGAAATATGGTCTACTAGTTTTATGGTCACATCTGTAGACCGGAGAGACAATCCTTTTTTTATTGCCAATAAAATATGCATACATACATATTAAGTATTTCATTTTATTTTCATATGCAGAAAATTACATATGGGCTTTCTCATATGTATATATGTATATGTATATATGTATATGTATATGGGTACAAAAGTGTAACACTTTCTGTGTCTGTTTGTCTGTCTTTATGTCTGCAAGTGTGTCAGTATGTCTATCTATGTGTTACTGTATAAAAATATTTTTTTAATGTTTGTGTCACATGTCAGCCCACTTTCTAGTGTTTCCGTTTTCATAATGTTAAGTATAATTGAAAATGTATCTTTTTTTCTTGGCCCTCTATTTTTCTATGCCCCTTTTCCTTTGCATCACACAGTATGTGCTGCCATCACTGTCTCTAGTTGCCACATGTACCTACTAAGTAAAACTACTGTTTTATATCAAAAAATTTTATTTACATAAAAAAAAAAAAAAATGAAAATAAATGAAAAAAAGTATTAAATAAAATAAAAATATATATTTTTATGTTATTTATTCATTCATTCTCAGTGCTCGATATAAATCACAGCAGTAGAAAAAAAGTCTTGTGTATATTTTTTGGGGTAAAAAAATTAAGAAAAATATATAAAATTCAAGAAAAATGTATAATTTTGTTACAAAGTATTTAGTATGTATCAGTAGAAACCAATGGAGAATAACAACTAGGGTATTCACTCGAATAATATTTGTTTGACTAATCGACAAATTTAATTAAAATGAATAATTTCGATTAAAAATTTATTCGAGTAAATTATGATTCATAGAATAATTGGGGTAAAAATATTTCATAATTTTCATTTCTTAACTAAATTTGAAGATGTTTTTAATTTTAATTTTTTGATAAATTTTTTTATATTTTAATAAAACAGTCATTGTGGTCCGCAACCCACAAATGGTACGTACAAACGTTTTAGGGGGGTTATGAAGATCATTTAATTAAAAACATATTTAAAAATTTTGTTTGGTATTTGAAAGTCGATATAGTAAATTTACTTATTTTTATGTTTTTATGAAACATTTTGAAATTTAGTAAAAATATTAATGAATTGATAAATTCATATAGGGGTCAAAACTACAAAGATTGTAATTATATCTGCCTGTCGAATTAACTATTCGAGCATCAGGGCAACCAAAAATATTCTATAAAAAAAGTATTTTATGTGCATAAAAAATGTTTTTAAAATCAGAAAATATGTTCTCAAAAATATTATTTTCTCTGGCTAAATTATAAATTATCAACTATTCGTGCTAAAAATAACTTGATTTTTATTAGCAATTGCTAAAAAAATATTTTCTTTTTGTATCTAAAAAAAAAAAAATCAAAGCAAAAAATTCAGAAAACTACAAAATTTTCATCAACTTATAGAATGAAAATTATTACGGAATCGGTTTTGAAAAACGTATGTGGCAGTACAAAAAAATCACTAATGGCAAATTATGTACAAATTCTATTGGGTGAAAAATATGCAATATTTTTCTTTAAAGTGCAAAATAGGCAAAAATATGCTCTTGAGTGTAATAAATGCAAAATAATGCTCTTAAATATAAAATATGCAAAAATGTACCATATTTCAAAATAAATTTGAAAGGTTTACAGTAATTTTAGAATAGTATATTTGGTGCAAATAATCCATTTTTAATAAAATTGTGAAATATTATTAGTTTCAAGTAAAAAAAAAAAAAAAAATATCACTAATGGCAAATTACATAAAAATTCTATTGAGTGCAAAATATGCAACATTTTTCTCTAAAGTGCAAAATAGGCAAAAATATGCTCTTGAGTGTAATAAATGCAAAATAGTGCTCTTAAATATAAAATATGCAAAAATATACCATATTTCAAAATAAATTTGAAAGGTTTACAGTAATTTTAGAATAGTGTTTTTAGTGTAAATAATACAATTTTAATAAAATTGTCACATATTATTAGTTTCAAAATTGAAAATGTTATGAAAATATCAAATAAATAATAAATTCCTCAAAAATAAGATTTTATTCACATATTGAATAATTATTTTTCAAATAGTTTTTTGTATTTATTTTTAGATTTCAGATTGACTTGAGATTAACTACTGACATATAAATAATTAAATATGATTTATTTAACGCTTACTGTAAAATGAACCTCAATTATAATTCAAGCTTAAAATTGAAACCTCTGTTTTATCCCTATAAATATTTGGAATATACTCCCATCTTCCTGGAGGAAATTATGCAATATTTTCTTTTTATTATTAAATCATCAAAGCAATATTTTTCTGATATTGTACTTTTATCGGTTTAAAGAAAATTAGGCAATAAGCAACAAAAAATATATAAAATTATTTTTTTGTATTATTTTTATCCTCAAAATATCGCCCTTTTTTCAGTAAGGTGATTATCACCTCCGCAATAAATTGGTGATATCACATTGAGATCATCTGGAAGAAATTAATGCAATACTTTCATTTTTCGGTTACAATTTTATCAGTTATAGAAAAATTGTTGAAGAAATTTTTTGTCTTTTAGCAAAAAAAAAAAAAAGAATATTTTATGTGAGCGTTTTAGTTTTCGTGCTTTAAAAAGATTTCTTTATTATATTATTTCAAGATTTATTTTCAATATATTTATTACATATTCCAAAAGATTATCTAATGGTATCTTCTTTTTTCCACCTAGATGATTATTTAGCTCCTAAATATAAAATATGCAAAAATATACCATATTTCAAAATAAATTTGAAAGGTTTTAAGTAATTTTAGAATAGTATTTTTGGTGCAAATAATCCATTTTTAATAAAATTGTAACATATTATTAGTTTCAAATTTGAAACTATTATGAAAATATCAAATAAATAATAAATTCCTCAACAATAAGGTTTTATTCACATATTGAATAATTAATTTTCAAATAGTTTTTTGTATTTATTTTTAGATTTCAGATTAATTTAAGATTAACTACTGACATATAAATAATTTAATGCTTACTTTAAAATGAACCCTAATTATAATTCAAACTTAAAATTGAAACCTTTGTTTTATCCCTATAAACATTTGGAACATACTCGTATCTTCCTGGAAGAAATTTATGCAATATCTTCTTTTTATTATTAAATCATCAAAGCAATATTTTTCTAATATTGTACTTTTATCGGTTTAAAGAAAATTAGGCAATAAGCAACAAAAAATATATAAAATTATTTTTTTGTATTATTTTTTTGTATTTGTATTATTTATCCTCAAAATATCGCCCTTTTTTCAGTAAGGTGATTATCACCTCCGCAATAAATTGGTGATATCACATTGAGATCATCTGGAAGAAATTAATGCAATACTTTCATTTTTCGGTTACAATTTTTTCAGTTATAGAAAAATTGTTGAAGAAATTTTTTGTCTTTTAGCAAAAAAAAAAAAAAAAAAAAAAAGAATATTTTATGTGAGCGTTTTAGTTTTCGTGCTTTAAAGAGATTTCTTTATTATATTATTTCAAGATTTATTTTCAATATATTTATTATATATTCCAAAAGATTATCCGACGGTATCTTCTTTTTTTCACCTAGATGTTTATTTAGCAATATTGCTTATTTTTCTTCCATGCTTATTAATTTTTTATTGCTTAATTAATGTATCGCCTCTGATGCACAATATCTTCTGATGGAGGAAACTTCTGCAATACGAATAGGATTATTAAGGCAAAAAATTTTTCTTCTAAGCAATACGAATTCGAATCACTTTCGTATTATTTTGCATGTAAGGATATTTAAACATTGAAAAAAAAAACATATTTGTTATTAAATATAATCACCTTTTAAATTTTATAATATTTACTTGTTGCACAAAAATTGTGGTGGATCGATTTCAAGTTCTAATGTCTCAAGGGAGTTGTGAAGGTGTTGCTGTTGAGAATCTCTGTCTTAAACAAATTTTATTCAGTGAAAAGTATCGAATATATGTCTGAAATACAACTCGCAATTGGAGTATAAGGTCGTTTTTCAAATGTCATTTTAAAACTTAAATCATTTGTAATTTTTAATTTGGAGTTGGTAGAGATAAAGAAAAAAATCACTTTCTTATATTAAATTTTCTCTAAAAAACAAATTCATTTAAAAAACAAATTGTTGTACTACGGATGACGGTGCGTCGATTGTTGACATAATGATGACGGCTTGGAAGAAGAGTTTTGGGCTTAAAATTGAGTTAAGCAGTAAACGCATACTTTAAATTAAGAATCGCTGAATTTGTTTGTCAAATGTAAATCCTATGTTTTTTATGTTTTTTATTCCATTAATATGCTGCCACATTTTATTTACTCATTTTACGGACAACGATATTCAAGCATTAACAAATTTAGGTGACACTCTGGGGCCTATTGGGATATTAAGTAAATATAGAGAAACAATGGCTTTGAAAAACAAGTGATGAAAATTTTAATATTTTTAACATATTATTTTTGAAAAATTATTTCAAAAAGGGTATTTAATAACTTGTTGTAAAATAAATGATCTCAATTAATTGACCTTTTCACAAATTTTCATATTTTATTAAAATTAATTGTTAACATTATTTTTGTATATTTTTTTAGTTAAACACTAAAACAACACAGAATGCTTGACTTATTTGTTAATAAACATTGGAAAAAATGAGCAAAATGTTAAGGTATAACTCAGCAACAACTTTTTGGTTCTCGGTAATGACAACTATTTATTAAAGTAGTTTCTTGGTAATGAGGTATCATTATTATTTGCCAACTCTATGTTACATAAATAAGTACTCAATAGTATAATAATACAGCAATACTACAATCACGTGGCTCAATTGACTAGAGCGCTGGATTAATAACCAAAAGGTTATTGGTACAACCACATTCTGATGCTGTTAGCTCTTTTTTAACAAATTATCTAAAAAGATATTTTATACTAAAAACACTTTTTGTCACTTAGAAAATTAAGTGCGAGATGGTGTACTGAGTAAGACGTTAGACCTTAAAAACGAGTGTGCCCAGGTTCAAATCTCACTGACGGCAAAATTTTTTTGTTTTTTTTTTTATTTACGTTTAGGCATATATTTTTGAGTACCTCTAGAGCCTAAAAATATCTAAAATTTGTGGACAACTCGAACAAAAATAATTAGTTATTCAGGCAAAAAATAAGTAATTTATTTTGGTTTCCCATTATACCTTAAGGTTTACAGGAAAGCAAAGTTTTTACTGGGAATTTATTCGAATAACTCGAGTAACTTAAAAACTTTACTCGATGAATCGATTCATATAAAAACTGCATTTTTAAGTTATTTCATTAAATGAACAATGAAAAAGTCGATTAAATGAACACCCTAATAACAACCCACGATAACAGGCAAAAAAAAAAAAAAAAAAAAAAAAAGAAAAACAGCAAGTAAAACATTTAGTCAGTACATACGTGTACAATTCAAACACATACCCAAAACATATTTCACTTTAATTTCTGGGATACTTTTTGAAATGCTGCTAGAAATAATAATAAAAAAAGAATGCAAAAGAAATTGTAAGGCACCAAAATATGTGTTTACAGATAGGAGTAATCATGTAGTTATATGGAAAATATGTTGGAAAATTTAGTCTTTAAAAGACGAACAAGATGGCACTTTGTAATGAAATAATTAAAACAATTGTAGATTTCATTTATTTAACATACAAAATTTAGTTCTATTAAATAAAGTAAAACAAATTTGTTTAAGCATGGCATTTCGAGTCCTTCAGTTTATTTTAAAAGTTGCTTTAAAAATCTGTTTTTGTCCACCCTTCCATGATGAATAATGTTTCCCGGAAGCTATTTTGACTGTATTAATCTGTCTAAAACTAAATTTGTATTCTTCTATAGAAAATACAAGAGCTTTTTCTGGTTCTTACAAGCTAGGTACTTGTGTACTATTCTCGGCAATAAACTCTCTTAAAAATTAATTACAAATAAGAACATCGAAAGCTCTGATAGCAGTCAATTTATGTCAGGAATTATACTGAAGAATTTGGGACTCTAATGAACAATTTTGAAAGCTTTATTGGAGGTGATAAAAGTGTCTCAAATGGGTTAAGTTGGTAGAGAATTATCTATCTTCACTGAGCACTCTGATGTCAATGATCACTTTATATTGTGATTTTTACAATTTGATATAAATATAGGTTGATTATAGGTTGATGATTAACTGGTCTCTTAATAATTTCTGCTTGAGTTTTCGAAATTACAAATGAAATTTTTAATTGCATTTTTGACAAATTTGTATCCACTAAATTTTTATATTTATCATGGTTTTTTTGTGAGTATTTTGTTAAATTTTTAAATCACACAATTTTTAGAAAATTTTATTTTTTGGTAAATATCGATTTTTTAATAAAAGTCTGCTGATTTAGTTAAAATTATTTTTCAATATTATTTGAATATTATTTACTTAGTTAAAAATTGGAATTTTAATAAAAATTTAACTGAATCAAGAGAGAGAATTTTTTTTAAGCAATTTCATGAATATAATATAAATCGATAATCGGCATCATTGGGTAATCCGAACGGTTTCCACAAATCTATAATCCATATTAAGTAATAAAAAGTCCTTTCTTTTTTAGTATAACTTGGAAAATACAATAAGAAAAGATATAATTATAATAAAAGAGTTGATTCTAATTGAATTCTTTTTTTATCAGTTAGCGTTTCTTCCAAAAATTCTCCAGTAAAAAGAGTACAATATAAAATTTTTTTTATAGATAAAAAACTTAAAATACAAAATGTTATTTGACGAAAAATTTGAACTTTATACTATAAGTGTTTCACATACACTGCCTGCCACTTGAATAAGGAATCACATTTTTTAACTTTAATTAAGTATATCTCCTAAACTAAAGTTCAGAAAAAAATAATTTTTTGCGCAACCAAATTTCAAAGTTTCCTGAAGATATAAAAAATATACGTATTTTGTTATACTAAAATTATGCATTTATTTAAAGACATGTATTTCTGTGGTACTATTTCGTGTGTAACTTGAAAAAGGAATTCTTTTAATATTAATCAGGAAGGCTATGATTTGAATTTCTTTCGACATAAATGGCCGGACAATTTTGTAATTTGGTAGTTTCTAAATAGTTTTTAATCAAAATGGGAAGTGGTAAGGCTCTTAATAACTCTGAAAAAGAAAGAATTATGATTTTGAAATCTCAGGGTCAGAATCCGGTCCAAATAGCCAAAAGTATTAATAAAGGAAAGACGATTGTGTACAATAATTTAAATAACGTGGAAAGATATGGAAAAAACAGGAAAGGGCAGAAGAAAATGGCAACAACTCCAAAAGAAAGACGAAAAATTCTTAGAATTACATCAAATTCTGCCATGTCGGAATCAAAAATACGTGAAAAAAGTGAAGTCAGTGCCAGTCTAAAAACAGTGCACCGTATTTTAAAGTGGAGCCTATACATAGTCCGACAAATGGTTTAAAGTTGTATTTTCCGATGAAAACAAGTTTAATATTGATGGTTCCGACGGGTATAACTATTACTTCCATGACTTAAATAAGGAGGAATTATTTTTGAGCCGCCGATACAGCCGAGAGGGCGGAATAATGGTATGGGGTGCCATTTTTTATTATGGTACCATAGAATTGGTTTTTGTATCCAACAAAATTACTGCAACGACTTACAAAAATATTCTGGCGGAAGCATTTCCAAAATTTAATGATTTTTTTGGACCCATACCTTGGACGTACCAACACGACAACGCTACGATTCATACCGTCAGAGCAGTAAAACAATGGATTAATGAAAAAAGTGTTCAACTTTTGGATTGGCCTCCATATTCACCAGACTTGAATCCAATGGAAATTGTCTGGGGTTATCTGGCAAGAAAAGTTTATGAAGGAGGAAAACAATTTGAGACGATAGAATCCTTAAAGGATTTCAATTTCGTTAAATTACTTAGAGTCATTATACTAGTCGATACCAAATCATATTTTTGAGGTTATTTCTAAAAATGGTGGCAGTACTAATTACTAATTAAATGCTAGAAGATAATAACTTTCATTTTTATAACCTAAAATTTAAAAATAAATTACAGTTTGCTTAGTTTTAAAATATTCCTTATTCAAGTGACACACGAAAAAGTACCACAGAAACACATGTCTTTAAATAAATGCATAATTTTAGTATAACAAAATATGTATTTATATTTTTTTTTCTCCAGGAAACTAAAGTCAACACTTTGAAATTTGGCTGTGCAAAAAATTATTTTTTTCTGAACTTTAGTTTAGGAGATATACTTAATTATTGTTCAAAAAATGTGATTCCTTAGTCAAATGGGAGGCAGTGTATTAAATAAAAGATATATTTTGATAGCTTTTATTTTAAAAAAATTGGACCAGAAATAAAGCCTCGATAATCCGGATAATTCGACGTCTACAATAATAAAACAATAATAATAAATGAAATTTTAAAAATCAAATTTTCGGTAAAAGAAAAAAAGATTTTAGTTTGTATAAATGCTAACATATGTTATTAATATGTTATTTGGACTACGTATAGCAGTATAATTCAGATAACACATAGTTGGATACTTTATGATAAAATTATTATTTTGAAAAATCTACTCATAAATTTTATTTTATTTGTAAAGAATCAATTTCAAAATGTGTTTTTATTATTTTCTTTAAGGTTCTTTTAGATTTAGCCCTGAAAATAAATAATATATCTCTTTTTTTTATTAATACAAACAGTTTTTAGCGCTTTTTTCTATCAACTTTTTTATTTTTATTACTTTCTAGTATTTTTCGCTGTAAATTCTAGTACTTTTTCCCAATTAGGTTTTGCCAACATGGGTACGACCAGATAATTATTTTTTGGTTTAAGGATTTTCTTTTTTTATTTTATTGTTAAACCTATGGAAAGAATCCCTACAAAATTATGATTTAAAAATAACAAAGAATGTACAATATTTAAATAATAATGCAAATGATATTTAATAAAAAAATTTTAAATTAAATAAATAAAATATTATTACACAGGTCAACACTAAAAAAGTATCGTGAAAAAAAATGTTGCAAATATTGTAGGTATAGTAATTCCAGTAACTAGAAACATTTCTGTTTTTCTCCATCACATCACATTTTAACCCATTGAGGATTAAAGAAGATATGCTTCCCTGAGCAGTTTTTAGGTTATATAATTTTCTAGGTAATAGATAGATCAAGTTATTGATTCAGGTTTTATAGACAAAAATGGTGCTACAAAAATGTGGTATAAGTCAAATCTCCATCTAGCCACACATAGCCCCCATGCCATGAAAAAATAAATTATAAATAGTTGTTGTAGAGAACAAATTTGTATTTGTTATAATGATCACAGATCTCAAAATGATAAAATTTTTACAAATTTTTTTTACAAATTTTTACTGACAGAGTATGTGTAGACGCCAAAACTTTGAAAAAAGTAATAAAATAAAAATCCAAACCTAAATAACAAAGTCAACAATAAATATGAAAAAAATCATTGTGAATAATTTCGTTTCATTCTTACTCCTTAGACTAAATATAGTGAAAAAAGTTAAATGAAACATTGCCATCACGTCACAATTTTAGAAGATATACCACCTCCTTATACGTCATTTCTCCATGGTTTTATAAGGGTTAATTGAGAAATACTTGATTTTTACCACTTTAAAGACTTCTAGGGGCTATGTGTGGCAAGTTTGAGACTTGAATTTATCTATATTTTTAACACCATTTTATGTTTATCAAACATATGTGAATAATTTGCTCTACCTATTACCTGGAAAATTATATAACCTAAAAACTTCACAGAGAAGCGTATATATGAAGAATTATATATATATATATATATATATATATATATATATTTTATTTTTTTTGCAATTTTGTTGACCTGTGTTATTAATTACTATTTAATAGCATCAATATTTTTACTAAATTCTATAAATAAATAGATTTTATAAAAGCCTTTACAAATTCTACGACATTGATCAAAATTATCACAACTCATTTAATATTTAAAAATTTATAGTCTCGTTGGATAAAAATGAATATTTATACTGATTTTACTAAGAAGAAATTTGAATTCAAGATTTCCATTTAATAACTTTACAAAAAATGATACGTTTAATATTTGTATACAGCTTTTAAGCGTTGAAAACTTAATAACAACTAGCCGATTATCATAAGAAGGAAGTCTCAAGTTCCAATATTTAATAGTTGTTTAGTAGTATAGGAATCTTTAAATTCTTTGGATCAGTGTTTAATGAATTATAGGATTGCATTAGCTTACTGTTATTGCAATATGTTAACGGAAATATAATTTCCTATTTAGTTGAATACACAAATCTTAAACGTATTCACTAATTCGAGAATATTAACGATCATTGAATAGGGAAAAGCCATTTCAAGAACTTTATAAAATAAGTAGGTGGATTTGGATAAAACTGTTTTCTTTCCGGAGATAAGAACATTGTATTTAAAAATAAAAATAAAATATTATGATATAAAAAAAATTTTTAAAATTTCGATGCGAGTAAAAATGACTAATAATATTTACAAAACTAAAAGTAACGGTCCATAGAATGATTTCTGAACCCAATATTTTAGAAAATTAAGTATTTAATGTTCCTTAAAACCATTTCCGTTAATGGTTTTTAGAAATCAATGTAGTGTGATTTATTTTTATTGCAAATAAACAAATAATGATAGTTCTACATGTAAAAGAAACATTTTGAAAAATCTATAATTACGAAATTTTAATGATTATCATAAATCTATTCCATAAGTTATGTATGTATGTGTAAGTATAATGACCGTTCTCATAATAATTCTCTAACCTATGTCCTTTAACGTGAAATCCTAGTTTTTATTAGCACGTTTTCTTAGTTAGAAAATAACAAAACAATAAATCAATCAATACTTCCGTTTAATACACTTAATACAGGCACACAAACATACAGACATTGAAGCACTTAGATTATGTACGAGTGTGTTAAATGTAGAGCATAAAAAGTAAACGGAAACGGAAATAATGTTGCAATCGTAGTGGTAGTGATGGTGGCAATATAACATTTATATAACACTTATACATATATTATTTTGATTATATTTTATAGAGATGACTGCAAGTGTGTACATAAGTATGAGTGTCTGTATGTTTCTATGAATGTAGGAGGTTTTATATTTTGTTATGGTTATTGTTGTATTCATATTTTATATATGTTGTTTTACTGTTCCAGCATAAGTATTTTTACTAACACATATGCTTACTAGTACTTATTCGAGTATTATCATGATTTTCTGTTATATTTTATTTTTCATTTTATTTTTCGTTTCTATATAAATGAGTTTTTATAATTGATATATATGTATGTACATATATGTTAAAGCATTTTGTGTTGTTATTCTTTGTTGGTGTGTGTTTTTGGTTTTCAAAAAAAAAAAAAAAATATATATATATATTTGTGAATTTTTCTTTTAGTCAGTAATTGCATCACTTTTTTCCCCTCTCAAAATTCTTTTTAAAAATTAATTTTGTTTATATTATTTTTGCCCTTCAACACATTCTTGAATTTCATTTCAACAATAAAAATTTTATCGTTGTTGTTGCTGTTTTTGTTTTGTTTGTGTGTTAAATGCATATTTAATGATTTTAAAAGCCGTTTGTAATTTAAAATTTTAATTACATTTCTTGTGATAATACTGAAATTGATGTTAAATTTGTTTTATTCCTTTATAAGGTATTAAGGCTATTAAAGTAGTAGGAGGGTTTAGTTAAAAGTTTATGTAATTATACGAGTATTTATTACGTATAATTGAATGAAAAATATGACAAATTGTGTTAAAATTTTATAATTTTCAAAGAAAACAATTATGACGTGAATTTTGGAAAATAACGGCCTCTCCCACTATGTCGAACGAAACATTCGTTTCGAAAATTTACATGAAAAAAAAAAAAATAAATAAATTTCAAATTTTGTTTTTGCTTCCCATATAATTTGTCAAACGAAATTTTCGTTCGACATTGTAGGACAGGAAAACTATTTTTAATTATTAAGAAAATACGCTGTTATTATGAATATTTTTAATATTATATGGAATTATTGAGATATTAAAAAGATTTGTGCTAACAATTTCTGCAAAACCTATGCAACTAATATGTTCCACAGTTTTTAAAGTTTAAGAATTTTAACAATTAATACTTTACTCTTTTATACTTCGCAAATTCTTACAGTTCTTGGAAACATTATCAAATACAATAAATACAAGAAACCTCAAAACTAACATAAAACAAAGAGATTTAATAACGATTTTATAAAGAGATTTTGTAAATAATAGGAAACCATAAATATAAAAGGAAATGAAACAACATAATGTGGAAAATTAAAATTGTTGTATTTTTTTTTCTTTTGTTTTTCATAAAATTCACTTTTTGTGCTGTATAACATAAACTTTTGAAAATGTATTAAAACCTTTTTATTTTATTAAGTTTAAATAAACTTTTGCTTTCAAAAAAATGAGTGAACAAATAAATATATACTAATTTTATATACAATACCCGCTTAACCTGAAATAAGAAATTATTGATTGTTCGCAAAAGTGAGTAATTTTCAAAACAAATATGTTTGAGAAATTATCGAAAATTAAATAAAATGTGAATATTCGTAGCACCACAACTAATTTTCGAGAACACTTAATATATCGATTATCGCAATATTAAATTTTTTCGATAAAATTTCAAAAGTAAATGTTTCGAGAATTTATCTATTCTTTTCAATTTCTTGATATTTTGATACTTTAATCAAAAACCAACATATTTTCTTGTTTGTACATGTCATTCTCGAGTCATAGTTCATATCGATCGGTTGGAAATTATTGTTCTTTAAAGTTTATGATGTTAGTTTAATTTCTAGATTTTTTTTTGTAAAAAATAATATTCTAGTTCACTTTTCTAAAGATATTTGCAAAATAGCATACTTATCTAAATGATCAATTTATTTTCTTGCAGATTTATTTAGAAAATTTTCAACTAAAAAATGTGAATCTAAACAATAGACAAACTAATATTATTGAGAGAAAATATTTTTGATAATACCCTCTGAGACTATAGCGTGTTGCAATTTTTTTATATATCCTTTTTCCTGAAGATTCTCTTATTTACTTGTAAACGACATTTGTAATAATTACTAGTAAACGTAAAACATTTCATTTAGGTATCCTTCCCACATCTGTTATTTACTTGTAACAGTCTATTGTGATTGATCTGTGATTGAAATTTTTGTTACTTTAATCATATGTACATATAAATGAATGTATATTATGACCACTTTCTGTACACTCAAAAAACTCAGAGCAACTTTGAAAGTATCTTTGTCTTTATTTAACCATCTTATTTTTATTATTACTTCAGTCAATACTTCCAAAATCATTAACTTCATTTTCAAGAACATTTTACTGCGCAATTTTTTTTTCGTGTTCAATGTTCTGAGTTACAACAATCATTGATCATTCTAATAGTAAATGTGATGATAATAAGAAGTATCAAGTTAATAAAAATTTTAAGTGTACAATTAAAAATTGTAAAGTGTTTGATTAAATCTTTAAACAAAATTTATTAAAATAAAATCAATAATTTTTTTCTAAAGGAAATTTTTCAAATATACAATAAAAAAGTCTTCCTCAGGAATTGGGAAAATCTACCCAATAATTTCTTTGAAAATTTCAGAGCTAATAGGCTGCACTATGGTAAGCAACCAAAAACGTGGTTTTTATTTTCTTCAAACTCTAAAATGTGTTTAAATTCTCACACTTCAAAGTTCTCCCAGACAAATTTTAATTTCGATCCCCAAAAATAAAAAAATAAAAAAATTTCACGTGACCAAGGCCCTTATAAACTGTAGTGTTTGAGACACCAAGCAAAAGCTTCGCTTTTTAAACTAAGCTTCTAATAACCTGTTTAGTTTGAGACATCAGACATCTAAAGTTTTACACCAGTAACATAAGCCGGACTTAACCTAAATTTTACCACAAACCAAAATCAAAAATTATTCAGAAAAATTTTTTTCCAAAAATTACTTTAACAAAACGTAATTATATTTTCATTTTGAAATTATATTTTCAATAACTACATTTTGTAGTTCTAGTCTATATATATATATATATATATATATATCTACCTATCTATATATATATATGTATATATTTTTATATACTCTAAAGTTATGTAGAACATGTTATAGGTTTACATACCAAATACTATTGTTGAGAACTACCAATATAGAATATAGAGCTAGCTGGTGAACATCTATTCATATTTTTTAACCTTTAAATTTGTGCGGTTATAATTCGAAGCTAAATATTGAAAATTAACAAAAAATATTTTTTTATCATTCGAATATACAGGCCCGTAACAAGCGCTATATTCTAATTGTCGTAGGAATATATAGAAATAAATAAATAAATAAATTAATTAAATAAAATTATTTAATCAAATATTTTGCAATTAATAAATACGTATATTGATAGGACAAATTTAAAAGTCTATACAAAAGATAACTTTATTTATGTTCCACATATTTATTTATGTTCCATATGTGTCACAATCAACATTTGGAAAAGTTTGAGAATTACTTTTAACAATGATTTGATAATAATAGCATTTCTCAATTTGACAATTAATTCCTCTTTTTTTTTTGTTGAGAAAGCTATTATTTTCAAGTTATTTTTAAATAATTCTCAATGGTTTGACATTTGCGAAAAGTCTTCATTTCAAATTACTCTCAATTTGGTAACAAATATTTGTGTTAGCTAACACAAAATAAGGTTTGAATACTGCGTATTAGTGTTATATCAAAACTACTTGTTCTAACACATGCAACCACTTTTAAAGGAACCAGGAGCCCCTTGAAGAAACCACTTGAATAGGTGACATCCAGTAAACCTCCTTCGAATCAACATTGTCGGTATCACTAATGATTCGATATAGATATCATAAACGAACCTTCAATATTGATCGATTTGCTGCCACAAACTGAATGATAGGTGAGCTCTATGAGTTTATTCTCGAAGTTTTTGTTGGAGAAAGATACGCAAATTATTTGAAGGCGATATCACTATCGAAGTTTGTGGTCAAGCGGGTATACACATATATAACTACATACATGTATGTTTATAAGTATGTGTATGAAATAATTTTACCCATATCGAAAAAAAATTAAAAAATATGTTTTTATTTTTTTTATTTTTTTCACTCGTCTAAAATTTCAATTAAATATTTTATTTTTAGTGCTCTCTATGTGCTCTTTATGTGCGAAAAACCCATTTGCATTGAAAAGAAATTTCGCTGGAAAACGTTTTAATTTTAATACAAAAGAGAAAAAAAATGACTTTGATGCAAGTTCTGAAAATTATAATGTTTTAACAGAACTGCTTATGCAATTTGTGAAACAAAACGAGAAAAAAAAAACTAAAAATTATACCACATTTGGTTATGACAAAATTATATTTAAATACTCTGGCACAGACTTAACAAAAAAACATAAATTAGTTGGTATTCGTATTATGGTTTCATTTTATTGTTTTCACATAAATTTTTTATTTTAAACAAAATAAATTTTATACAAAAGTATTACCAAACAGTACCATGTATAAGTTTGAAATGGTTATTAAGAGATCATTACACCGTACAACAGCATTTTTCACACATGAACTAAACTATGTACATATATATGAAAGTAGAGACATTTTATGATTTTTTCGTGTTCGAATATCCTTTTAAAAGAACTTTGAATTTCAAAATTAATAATTTTCGTATTAACTACGTTAAAATCTATTAGTTGTTCAATAATGCCGTGATAGGTATCAAATGATAGATTATGATTTAAAAATTTCGGCAAAATTTTTTGTTTTAAACCTTCGGGACTTTATAATGTGAAAACGTCCTTCAAATACTTTATTCTTAAATGAAAAGCTGCAGAACAAAACTTATTTTTGAAAATTGTAAGAATCATTACTACTGCCACACAGTGGTTCCAAAACGTTTTTCTTGGAAATAATTCTGTAACTTGTGAACCGTTGGAAATATCTCAATAAAATTTCACCTGGGCAGAGGAGAGGTGCTTTCGGGTTGATTTGAAGGTGCATAGATTCCCAGTGGATCAAGGGGGGGGGAGTTGTGGATAGACCTCCAAATTTGGTCATCTCGGTTATGAAATTTTTCAAAAAAGTCGTCAAAAATTCTTTCGTGATTTGAGAAATTTGCATATATATAGTCCTTATAAGCTCTACAAAAAATACGCTTAAATGTGTAATCTATACGTGTAATCATATTTTTTAATTTAAGAGGTACTTAGATGGTAAATAATTTTTCACTCATTTTTAGCCTTTTTTTTAAAGGTTTTTAACTTGGTGATCTCAATGTTGACCCTAAATATTTTTAGAATAATATTTCTTACAAAATTCTAAATAATATTGCCACAAGAATCATATAAATATGTTGATTCGGTAAAAAGTTGTATTAATTTGAACTCGGAACTTTAAAAAAATTTCTTATTTGTTGAATTTTTTTCAAAAAAGTTGGAAATATTTTTTTACTTATAAAATTTGTTTTTTGTTCCGGCCGTTATGATTTTTTTTAATGCCTTCAAAAGTAATCTTTATGTAGATGCGCTCGGGGCAATGGTCTCGCCACTAGCCCTATCCAATTTTCCACAATGGTTACGGATTTATCACTACAAAAATATTATGTTCTCATTGTTAATATTCATTAATTATAAAAATACTGTGTTCATGTTAACATTGTTTTTGTTTCAGTTTTATCATTCTATATTTATATATTCAATAAAAATTTTAATAAAGTTGAATACAAAAATTGCTTGTTTTTGAATATTTTTACTAGAAACAAAATTTTATTAATATGAGAAAATATCATTATTTCTATAACTATAATATGTTATAAATATTTTGCCTTTGTTTTTAAACCATATTAATATTATTCCTATAACAATAGAATTTTTTAAATAAAATATAATAAATATGTTTTTTTACAAATATGGTTGAACAATTCATAACTCGTTTGTTTTTGAGTATATTTCGTTTTTATCGTTATAAATGAATTAATATAAGAAGACAAGGTTTTCTTATATTTTGTGTGATTCAAGGAATATAAAGTATTGATTAATTACTATTAAAGGATTTAGTTAATAAAAAATATATTGTATTATATTGCAAAATATATGATGGTACAATATATGACTCAATAAACAATTTATAAAAATATTAATTTTTGATTAATGTGTTTTATTTTAATATATGATAAGATGAATTAGTATGATAAAAAAGAATCATAATGTGATAGTATTGAGTAATATATGATAAGATGGAATAATGTGATAAAATATAATACTAATATGAAAGAATGGGATAATTTTAATATTTCCGGCATCAATAACGATAAAATCTTAAATAATGAAAGAAACGCTGTATATTTGCAGTCAACGATCAGAATTTTTTAGTAAATAAAATTTTATTCCTGTATCTGAAAAATTTTCTCCGAAATGTTTTTCTTTTTTGTATGGATTTTTTAAAAGCTGTCAAATTTTAAAAAATAATTTTAGAATATTAATTATATGAACTAATAAATGAATTGAATTTGTTGAAAAATTAATTAACAAATTACTTAAAAAATTTTATTGAATAATTTTTAGTTTTTTCGTTTAGCCGTTCTAGTTAATTAAAAAATCTGAAATTTTAGAAACATATATGTGGACGATTTATATTAGAACGAAGTAGTTCATATGTGGAGTCAAAATATGCGTTTTAGTAATTTATCTTACTAAAATGGATTCTAATGAACAGATTGAGTTAATTTATTCAGAAAAAATTTTCCAAATTTTCTGTACAAAAACGAAGTCTCTGGTTTTAGAAAATCTTTAACTGGTTCAATAAAACATAAACTAATTATGCAGTTATACTAACAAAAGTGTTTGCTTTCCAGCCATTTTTCAATATTATCTTTTTGCGTAATTTTATTAAGCCGACAACTCTGTGCACTGTATCTAGCACGAGAAACAAGAATTGTATAAAATTATCTTTTTCACTTTTTTGTTGACTTTTTTTGTTAGTTTTAAATTTTTAGATATTAAACTCTTTATTTTGTAAATCGCTTCACCTCTCTGTGAAAACTTTTCCATACAAGATTTTTAAAACTAAAAACTATATGAAATTTTTTTTCAAAGTGAGGTAAAATGTTTTACAAAAATAAGCCCTAAATGTTATACAGAAAAATTATTTATTTTTTAAATTTTCGCTTTACATTGGGGCAGCCACCCATACTTTGAGGTCTTTATATATTTATCTCTAATTTATTTAAAATCATAATATTAACATTATTTATTGTATTATATAGTGTACTTTGTGAGTTTATTACCCTATATAATTTCTTGATTAAACCATGTTATTATGTAAGTGTTTTAAGTGGTATTAGTAAAACAAATACATAAGTAAATAAAACAATAATTTACTTTGTATATGTGTAGGTAGTATTTAGTAATTATTAAATACTATTACTTATTAACGTGTGATCAATATTTACTAACAAAAACATCCCAGCAAGAAAAGAACTGAAAAAGAGCTGAAAAAGTAATGATTTTAACATTGTATCATCATTAGAAGGAAGTACTTAATGCGGAAAAAAAGCTACAAAAGTTTTTTTTGAACCATGGTTGTTACTGGTAGGATGTTTTTCTTTTATGCTTCTTGTTCATTGCTTCTGAAGTATTTCTCTTAAAACATATTTATAAAATTTTTTAATAAAGATATGGTTTAAGCTTTGATAATAGAATATATAAATACTTTTCAGTTTGTGAAAGTTTTATTCTTCTAGAAATTATTCACCTTTTTTCCTGCTAAAAAATACGTTTATTTTCACTTTTTTGGAAGTGATTTTTATTAACTTCTAAAAAAGTACAAAATATTCACTTTCCACTTTTCTACTTTTCAAGTGGCGAAAAGGTTATTTTCTGGAAGCACTTTTCAGTTTGTGAAAGTTTTATTCTTCTAGAAATTATTCACCTTTTTTCCTGCTAAATAATACATTTATTTTCACTTTTTTGGAAGTAATTTTTATTAACTACTAAAAAAGTGCAAAATATTCACTTTCCATTTTTCTACTTCTGAAGTGGTGAAAAGGTTATTTTCTGAAAGTACTTGCTCGTTATTTTTTTTTTTTTTTGGGGGGGGGGGGAGATGGTATTCAATCATCTAATAAGTTAAATATTGATTTAAAATTTATAGTAAATACACATTTATATTAGGTTATTCAATGTTATATCTTATCAACAGGTGTTAAGGATTGACCATTTTCTTAATTACATTTTACGTTTCGTAGCTACACTTTTCATTTTAGCATTGTTATTTTAATACATACGGAAGATGTTAGAAATGTTTCGATGGGCATGAGTATTTATTATTCAAATAAATCACGACCGGACACAGAAATATATGAATGTTTTGTGTAATCAATGCTAAGCATAAGATTTATAAAATCCTTTTTTTAAGTTACAACCTCAACATAGGCTATATACCAATATTTCATTTTATTTATTTCTCACAAATATGCTTGCTAAGTATTGTTTTTTTTTCAAAGGCCAGACAGTCTTTTTTTTTGACGCAGAGATACATACATAAATATAAGTTAACTTAAATATAAATTTCCCAGATGATTAATATTTAATGTACAAAATATTTTATTCATATAACTCATATAACTTTGTTATAAAACTTGTAATTTGACTTTGTAATTTGCAGACAAGAAAAATTTGATTTAAATTCTATAGTGAATAAAACAGTTAATGAAAAAAATGTAAAATATTTTGAATAAATTTTGCGTTTTGGCAAAATAAACAGTTAAATATTTTATGTAAATTGTTAAAAGGATGTTTGTATTATTTATAAGAATTCGTTGACAAGTGAACATTTTTAGATAAATTTGCTTTTGTAAAAATAATAATTTCAATTCTATACCTTACAAACTAAAATTGAACTTACACTTTGATTGTTTTTAAAAAGACGTAGTCATCTGAAAAAAAAAAATTAAACTTTTTAATTATTTTTTTATATTAAGGAAATAACAAAAAGAGTTTTTGATTGAATTTTGTGTTACTTAAATACAAATTGTAAATACAATTTGTAAAAATCCATATTATAGTTAGACTTTTAAACATTTCTGAAGTAAATTCTGCTATCTTTTTCACTAATTTTATTGTTCAAATTTGTTCTTAAATTTAACTTGTAATAGTTTTCGAAAATTAAATGGTTTCCTTTTTTTTTGATTTTTAAAAATACAAAACAAATAAAATCAAACTTTTTAACTAAAAACCTTGCACTCTCTTGCAAAAAAAAAAAAAGAAAAATGTAATTTTAGCTACTTCAATGATTCTCGTATTTGCCAAATAATAGAAACGTTCAAAAACCTTTTATTTTGACTTCAAACAACAACTATTTTTTAACCAGAAAAACACATATACACGTTTTCAAATACATTTACAACTCTATCATTTATAGCGAATACACCAAAAATAGTGAATAGGAAAAAAATGTAGTGAAATACAAACGAGCAACCAAACATTAGTCATGCTTTTCTCAGCAAATGTTCTAAAAATCAAAATGTCATGTGTCAGAAACAACTTGGGTTGATATTTAGTCGGTAGCAGTGTAGTGACTGGAATATGCAGTGATTCGTACAAAATAATACAAATATAGAATATACAAGCAAGTTTATATATATATGTATGTATGTTAGTATCATACAAATACAATATTTGACGCAGTTGCTCGTTTTAGGTTTTGTTTCGCTTTATTTGGTTTTACTTTGGCAAATAACCGGAAATGAAAAAAAATATAGACTAGTGTTTTTCCCCTCATCTTTCATTAAATATTTAAACACACTTGCATGTATACTTAGAACTGTAAAAATATAACAATACACACTTTTGATGTATGTATGTGTATACATTGTTAGGTAAGTTTTAGTTATTCACATGCATATGTTAGTATATACGTATGTATATGTTGTATAAAGTAATCAAAGTAACTTTATCTCATCATTAAATACGCAACGGAAAACAAATCAAGAGAGAATAATACAATCTACACACCCAACTGTATGAGTACAAAGAAAAAAAAAAAACTCGTACAGAAACTTTCTATGCAAGTGTGTTTGTATATTTAAGGTCCCTTAAGTAAAGAGTTTCTTTTTATGATGTTGCTACTTCTACCATAGCTATTGCTGTAGTTGCTACTTTTTTCATATACCCTACACCGCATCAGTTTCTATATACCATAAATCCGAAAATAAATGGTCTAGTATGCGATTAAGATCAGTTTTAGTTTAGTTCTAGTTAAATTCAAGATCAGTTCAAGTTTAGCTCATATCTATTTTAGTTGTAGTTTGGTTCTAGTTCATTTCTAATTCAGTTTTAGTTGATTTCTAGTTCGGTTTTAGTTAAGTTCTAGTTCAGTTTTAGTTCATTTCTAGTTAAGTTCTAGTTTATTTTGAGTTTAGTTCTAGTTCAGATCTAGCTCAACTCTAGTTCAGTTCTGGTTCAGTTCTAGATCAGTTCTAGTTCAGTTTTCGTTCAGTTCTAGTTTAGTTCCAAATCAGTTCTAGCTCAGTTCTAGCTCAGTTCTTCTTCATTTTTAATTTACTACTAGTTTAGTTACAGTTCAGTTTTGGTTTATTTCTAATTCAGTTCTAGTTCGTTTTTAGTTTAGTTCTAGTTCATTTCTAATATAGCTCTAGTTCAGATATAGTTCAGCTCTAGTTCAGTTCTAGATCAGTTTTAGTTCAGTTCATTTATAGTTCAGTTCGTGACGATTTTTTTCAAGGTCGTGCATGTGATTTAACATAAAGAACATTGCGATCATTCGGCAGACAGGTAAACATTTTCCAACATATTGTAGCTTAAATAGCACTACTGTTGGGAATTTTTAAAAAGTATCCAAAAAAGGGGATTCAAAAAAATAAAGTTGCCAAAAAAGAGACTTTTTGAAGAAAAGGAGCCCACTGCTTTAATACTTAAAAATCCCCTTCAAATTTCTTATTTTAACAAAAATTACTAAATTCAACTTTATTAATAACAAAATAATTTATTTGTAATAATTTTTATTATTATAGAAATAAAGATTATTTCCATCAACTTGATTGGTTTTTAGGTACATCGGAAATCAGTGAATCCTAACAAATACTTGGAATGTCTCTTATATTTCGCCAAACATATATAAAACAAACATATTTTTTATTAAAAAAGGTGTAGTTAATATGTTTTCTGATACATTGGGATTAAATTTTTCCACCTGGATTGAGGCAGCTCTAAATCATTAATTTTTATTTCAGTAACCGTTTTTCAGATAACAGAACACGTTGACAGTTTGTGAATTATTTTTGATGTGGGAGAATATATTAACTTCTCGAGTACCAAAGCACACACATCTGATGAGTGAGAGCTAGAATTATTGTACAGGAAAATATTTAATTTTCAGTTTAGGTTAAGTGAGCAGACCTCGATGATTCGATATTTAAATCTGCATAGAATATGTTCTATTTACTTTTTCTCCTCTTCATTTGAACAACTTCTACCGTAAAAAGTGAGATAACACTATGCGACAAATTGAAGATCATCGCGTGGGGGTAGTATTATTCCGTTTAGAACTGATAGCATTTGATGAGTATAATAAACCCTCCAAAGAAGTTTTCGCTGGTAGGTAAATTTTTTGTTTTATGACCTATTAAACTTTTCTTTTTTTTTTACACCAAGTAGATAAATCAGATAAATCGAAAAAAAAAAAAATAATATAAATATAGTTCGAAACTCAGTTATTTTGGCATAAATGGTTAGGGCTTTTAACGGGGAATATTTTATTTGAACTTCCTTTCTTTCATATATCTCTTCTCATAAAGGTAATTTCTAGTCTGTTTTAAGAAAAGAGTCGATTAAAACTCGGGTTTAATGGGTTAAAATATTCTACAGAAATTTTCTACGTCCAATTTCACTAGGTGTCACCGAAGTTCTAAAGTTTATCCGTTGTAGCATTTATACAAAAAAATTAAATAATAAAAATTATTAGTAATTTTGTTGACAACTTTAACAAAGCTTTGAATTTTATGTTATACTTCATTACCTAGTTTAAGGCGTTTATATAAGATATTTGGGAAAATTTTTTAATTTTCTTTTTTAAGAACACATGATAAGTCGGGTGGATTTTTTACCTTTCGGGACCCCTAGTAAAATTCGATGAAGAAAATATCTGAAGAACATTTTTACCCATTAAACCCAAGATTTGATTGACTTTCATTGTATAAATTATACCTTATAAGAAGAGATAATTGAATTGAAAGCTCTAATGAAATAATCTCCGTTAAATGCTCTAGATATTTATGCGAAAATAATTGAAACTATAATTCAACTATATTTACATTATTTCTTTTTTCGTCTAATTTGAGGCTAGTTTGTTTTTAAAAAAGGAAAATTTTAGAAGGTCATAAATCAAAAATTTTGCCTACCACCGAATAATACTTTAGAAGAGTTATTATACTCATCAAATACTATCAATTGCAGATGAAATGATTTCCAAAATACTGTTGCATAGCGTAATCTTCCTTCTTTTACTTACTATCAATTCACGTACGTCATATGTTGACCTAGCTGAAATAGAAATTCATTGCATTTGAGTATACATTTCGTTTTTACCACGATCTGATTCCAATGAAAGTTTTCGACCTTTCAATGAAGACTGAGATTGCATTCTCTTGAAGAATATAGTTTGTCACCGAGCTATCTTGGCATTAAGAGCGCCAGAGTTTTACATTTTTTTGATGAAAAGTACCAAATTAGTACTCAGGTATCGGGAACAAGTTCTCTAATTTCCTTTAGAATATAACCCATTGTAATATCTACAGAACAGTGATTAAAAAATTGATCAAATCAATCAAGTTGAATGGATTAAAAATTTAATTTTTTCATTTTATATTTACTTGAATATATTTATTAAATTTAGATGCAAAATGAAACAATTGTGTTAATTGAAAAATATATGGTAATAATTTTTTTCTGTGTAAATACAGATTTAGTAGCATATAACTTCACATGCAAAAATGAGTCTCACGAGCATTAAAATCTACTCTATTAACGCAACCTTATTCAAAGATTTTTACAAGACTGCTAAACCGCAGTTCATATTCTGTCTTATAGCCTTAATTTCTGAACTAATTTGGTCCCTAATTAAGTGAATGCGAATGGCAAAAGTTGCTATCATCAGTAGAAGAGTAGATAGGATTGAAATTCATTAAAAGAAAAAACTAAGAAACAGAGTAGAACAAAGAACGGATCCTTGGGGTACCCTTGAACTCATTTGATGAAATCCCATTTTTAACAACTCGTACTGTACGATCTCTGAGAAATCTTAATATAAATTAAGAGAAGTGATTACCGATCCCAAAAGTTATAACTTTAGACGGATGTGCACCATACCACACTATATCAAATGACTTAGAAATATAAAGAGCCACTGTTTTACTTTACGACACCATATTTCCGATAGGAAAGCTAGCAATTCTCTCTTAGAGCGACTACGAAATACGTAGTGTCGGTCGCTTAGTACTTTCAAATAATTAGGCCAAGAGGTAAGATTTGTCTTTTAATGAATGTTATGAAACTTTTACTATACCGTAAAGTATTATTATTTCTAGAGCGAAGACGCCGTTCGTAGCACTTTGGTATACGTCGCCTTCTTGCGCAACGAATTAGTGTCTGAATTTTGGTTATTACCCTAAATTTTGAAAGCTAGTTTATAATCAAATTGCCTAAAGAAGTCGTTGAGCTCATCCAAACCTGAATTTTGTAAATATGAAGTTGTATGGCTAAGAAGAGTTGTGAAAATTATTCGAACAACTCTCAATAAGTCAGAAATCTTGGTACATTTTCTGGTACCTCTTGTCACAAAATTCTTTGTCCCAATCGAACCCCAACCGGAATTAATGGAGCTTGCCTTGGGTATATTACCAAGCTCGTTGGTAGTTTGTTAATCTATACTTAATTTAACGCTAAACTCTTAATATCATTTCGTTAAAAATGAGGATTTTTTCGCATTATTAAAGGACTCTTTGATGTCTATAAACACTGTAACTATATATAATCCTATTTATCAATCTTGCTCTCAATAGGGCCGAGTTATGTCCTATCAAAATAGCTTACGATGATAGATTTATGGATCAGTAGTACTTTGCGGTTTATCATTCCTACTTTGGTGATAAATACCACTGTTACTTCTCACCAACCCTTAGTTGCCATAGTATCCTTAAAGTTAAAACCCAACTACGATAAAATAGTTGGGATAACATCATCTAACCTTTGTTTTTCCCTACTTCTCTAAATAATATTGGATTCTAGAATGATACTTTGGATAATTGTACGGTAGTCATATGTTCGGATTGTAGAAGTGTTTCGGCTGGAATATAATTTTGTCGGATTTGGATGATTTTGAACTATTTTGAAATACTGACGACCTTATGTTTTCAATACATACTCATGTTTCGTCAGCTATAAAAATTGCATATATACCTTTTGAAGAAAGTCCTTTTTAATTGATTGCAAAATTATGTAGGATCTAATGACAGAAAATTTACTGAATGCTGAAATAATGGTGTAATATTAAATTCCACATATGAAACTTTATTTCCCAAAGCCTATTAAATTAAAGCAATTTTCTCTTGTTGATTAGATCCACCACAAAAGTGATAGGAATTAATTGCATGAATATTATTCTCTATTAAAAATTATTTGGACAATGAAATTTTTTTAAAATTTCTTTGGGAAACAGAATATGCCCTCATAACATATCAAAAAATTTTCTGAAAGCATAAGTTGTAAAAGAATAGTACTCAGGCCAAAGTTTTAAAAACCCATTTCACAAGCCTACAGAGTATCACATCTTTTTCTATTTGCATATAAATACTCCTAATTATCCCGAAATTAGGAAAAAATGTTAAGAATAACGTAGTTATTAGCTTTTTTCTCAAACTGAATATTTAAAACTAAAACACTATTAAATTGTTCAACTAATGTAGAGTATTATATGAAGATTCTTAACCTATTGCATTTACATACTTCCTCATTTTTGCTGTTATTTAATTTTTGTGCTTTTTTGTCGTTGTTGATGTTGCCACTGCAATCGTTGTGAAGAGAAAATTAAAATGACATTTTCAACAACTACCGCTTTAACCGAAATAAACTTGATAATATATGTGATTATTTTAATCTCTGTAGTATTAAATACACTGAGTAAAAAATTTTTAAAATTGCATGTAAGTATGTGTAGACATGTACATACTTATATATACATTAGCTTAACCCGGTGTGTTTTGCTACCCCTATTGTTGTGAAAAATAATATTAAATTTGTATTGGGGTTACTACTTCCCCTAGGCCTACCTGCCCTATTCGCAACTTAATTGTGAAGTATAAGAAAATTATTGCTACTAAAAATTTAAGACTTTCACTACAATAGTTCCTTATATATGAAAAATCAATATTTACTTTGTATGTAACTATTCCCCCCAGATCTACCTGCCCTATTTTAATCACAATTGTTAATCTTAATGAGAAAAATATTCTCAGCAAATCTTCTCTGCAATAGTTCTGCAGCTATGCTATAATTAATATTTGCTTTGTATGGGAAGTAGCACTCTCCCTTAACTTGTCTGCCCTATATTCATCTCAACTATGGAACTTCATAAGAAAATGATACTCTCCAAATCTTAAGAATTCCTCTGCAATAGTTCTTTAAATGTTTTATAATTAAGATATACTTTGTAGACATGTTCTCCCTATCTTTATCTGAATTATGTATCTTAATAACAAAATTATATAAACATAATCTTGAGACTTTCAGTACCATATGTCTTTAGATATGTATTAATTAAGATTTATTTTATTTGAGGGCCATCAATTCTCCTAGACCTAGCCGCCTAATTTTAATCTCAACTATTGAACTTTATAAGAAAATTATTCCAAAAACTTTTCCACTTTCGCTGTTATAACTCATGAGATAATTAGAAATTTCTCTGCAACATTTCTTTAGATATGCAATAATTAAGATTTACTTTCTTTGAGGGCTATAACTCCCCTTAGATTTGTCCCCCTATTCTTCAACCCAATTGTGAATCTTATTGAGAAAATTATTCCCACCAAATCTTAGGAATTTCTCTGAAATAGCTCATTAGATATTTAATAATTAAGATTTACTTTGTATGGGGGCTATCACTCCCTCTTGACCTACTGGCTTTCTTTTCCATCTCAACTATGATACTTCATAAGAAAATTATTCCCACCAAATTTTAAGAATCCCTCTGCAGTGGTCCTTTACATATGCAACAATTAAGATTTACTTAGACATGTTCGGCCTATCTTCAGTTATGTATCTTGGTAAGAAAATTATCTCAACAAAATGTTAAGATTTTCACAGCTACAGGTCTTCAGATATGTACTAATTAAGATTAACTTTGTGTGGAGGCTATCTCTCCCCCTAAACCTGCCCGCCCCTATGGAACTTCATAAGAAAATTATTCACACAAAATCTTAAGAGTTTCGCAGTTATAGTTCATGAGATATGCGATGATAAATATTTACTTCGTATAGGAGCTACTACTCCCCCAAGATCTACTCGTCCTATTTTCATTGTCATTCTTAATGAGCAAATTACTCCCAACAAATTCTAAGAATTTCTTTGTAATAATTCCATAGATATGCAATAATTAAGATTTGCTTTGTATGAGGGCTATCACTCCCCCTTGACCTACCCGCCCCATTTACACCTCAAGTAAGGAACTTTATAAAAAAAATTATTTTTTACAAAATCTTAAGAATTTCGCAGTTATAGTTCCTGAGATAAGAGATAGTTAGTATTTATTTTGTATGGGACTACCACTCCCTATAGACTTATCCGCCCTAGCTTCATCTCAATTATGAACTTTAATGGGAAAATTATTCTCACCAAATCTTAAGAATTTCTTTGCATTCCCCTTGCTCCTATCGAAAAATAAATTAGCCTATTTTACTTTTAGGTATCACAGAATGATACTGTGAAAACTTCAAGAAAATCAGTGAACGGTTTGGCTTTCTATAAAGCCCAAACAAACAGACAATTACAGATTCATTTTTATATATATAGATGTAAAATTACCTATTTTTTTTTGTATCTGTGTGTATTTAGTACCAACTGTTAAATTAAATATACATGACCAATGTGAATTAAATTATTCACCTTTAATAAAGTTGTTGCTTAACACAGTGACATAAACATACACACAGGCATATACGTTTACTTTGGCAAATACAGACACACAAGTAAATATACATTCGTACATTAACTTCCCTACAAACGCTAAGACCGACAGACAGACAAAACAGAAGAAAATTAATCTGATATTTTTTGTTTTAAATGAGTTTGGAATAAGTATGTGGTAAACATAAGTGAACAGACCTTAAAAGAAGATAATGGGGAAAAAAAATCTGAAAACACAAACCAAATTGTAAAACTACTCTGAATTACATTATAAAGTTATTACTTTTTAAATGCTGTTTTAATAAGTAAGAGACATTTTAAGCATAAAGGCCACTCACCGCTATTTAACATTTAAATATTCCACGCACACGAAACCGAACAAAAACACAAAAAATGGAAAATCCTTCATCACACTGGCAGTGAAAGGAAAAATATATACGTACAAGTATGATTTTTCTGGGGACTGATCATGTGATGCATAAAGTTGAATATTCAAAAATATTGTAAATTATTTTTATATTGATTAATATTTTTGCCGAAAAATTATATTGGAGTCAGGAGTAATATATTCATTCATGTGTACATATTTTCTTTTTATACTTTGTTTTATTAACTGTGATTTCGGGTCACGAATAAGTAAGAGAATGTGATTTTAAAGGAAGCTGTTGGATAGAATCAAAAGGCATAAAAGTCTTTTTGTTATAATTTCGTATGCAATGTAAAAATATATTTAAATACATACTTAAGAGAATTTACTTATTTTTTTTAAATAAAAATCAGAAATAACAAATAAGAATGTTATATTCGGCTTGGTCGAATCTATTACACCCACCATCTGCAACTTTTTATATGGGAGATGGGAAATAAAGTGAGCGGATTAGTTCAAGGATCCGACTTTATAACGATCCTTAAACTGTTTTTATGAATTTTCATTAGCGCACAAGGTTTTGTTTAGGAAATATTGACACTACTATTTTAATATCTAGGGATCTTGTTGATGCTTTTCTTATAGATGATAGCAAGGTCGGGGGGGGGGGGGGGTGGTGTAATTAATATAAGGGCCAATCTATAAAAAAAAGGATTTATTATAATTATTCCTATAGAAGTAATTATAATTGTAGGGATGAGAAAAAAAACAACAATAACAAGATTAGCGTTAGAATATGTAGGGTAGCTGGCTGTTGCTGCATAAAAAACTCCCTTTTCTTTGGGTTACTTTTAGGAAATGAAGTGTAAGTATTCTCTTGATTTCAATACATTTACAGGTCTTATTATATATAAACAATTTTTGAGTTTATTTCAGGTAGTAAGTATAAATAGCTCAGGGATAAAGCAAATAAGTAAACAGCCTTTCAGGTAGCGGTAAGTAAAAAATTTTATATTAAGGTAATCATAAGTTTTAGGTTAAGGTAAGTATTAGTTTAGCGGTAAGTATTTTTAGATAAAGTGATATTCGCAATGGACTGTTAACAAGTGAGTTTTTCTTCAGGATAGCAATAGTAGTTAGTAAATAATTTATTTCAATAAATTTCGATTTTTTTTTAACGAAACCCGATTTTAACTCAATAAAATTTTCCTTTGCAGAGTGTGATAAAAGTGCTTGCAATTTATACAAATTATACTTAAATTATAAATGTCTTATAATAATTTAATTAGTAATTAATATAAAAATTATAATGGATAATTATAATTTAACTGTCCAACTAGTTTGGACACAGATTTTTCCCATTTTTCCGAATATCAAATAAACTTTTTATAAGGCAAAGTTTTGAGTAAAACTTTATCCTTCTAGGTTGTCCACCCTGAGCCCTATCTTTCTTTCAACAGATACACAGAGAGACAGACAAAGCTAGATTGTCTTCTATTTTCATGAGAACCCAAATGAGGAATTTTAAAAATTTTAAAAATCTGGAGTTGAAATTTTTTTTTTTTTTTTTTTTTTTTGACACAAACGTAGATTTGTGGTTTCATTAACCAATATTTATGTATACAAATTACCACAGTTTCATAGAACTTCTAAAACATTATTGAAACAATTGCCGCATCTTTAATATTTATTGAAGCATACTGATTTCCACGATTTCCTAAATAGGAAAAAATTACTATTGGTTAAAAAATCTCAAAAAATTGTGGGTAATAATAGACTTATTATGGGATATTTTGCTTAAAAAAATTTGAAAAATAAAGTGATTTAAGCCTTACAATTTACTATTTAAAATCGGGATTTTAAGTTTTATACTGAAAATAGTTTTTATTATTTTAAAATTCAAACTATAATGCGAAAGATGTAAGAATGATTTTTGAGGTTAGGAAATAATTTTTAGGTCCATAAATTTAAAAGTCCTTAAAATAATCTGGTTTCCATTAAGCAAATTACATTTTTTAATCAATTTTAATTTACACTTAATAATTGTAATTTACACTTCGCGGTAGTTGTCAGCCAGAAAAATGTGTTTGGAGATGAATGTCGTTGCAGCCGGTAAAAATTATGTTTTCTTTACTTATTTTCATATTTTCAATTTTAGCCATTAAGATTATTTTTCAATGATCTAAAGTCATATTTAATATTAAAAAAAAATGCGAAGCAAAATTTTGAAATTTTGTGAAAAACTTTTCAAATTTTTTTTTTTTTTTAAATTGCATAAAATGTTTGCATTTCAAAAATTTTGAGCGCCCATTTGACTTATTAAGAATTTCTGTTTACGCGATATTTGGCGCAATTTATATAAAAGCGGTACTTGTCAGTAGTGAAAAACATACATTTTACTAATTTTTACATCAATTAGAGGAAATTTGTAATGATGCTATGTCATGAGTGCCATAAACGAGATATACCACAAACTGTAGAAAATCACTTTACGTCTTTTAAATTCTGTTCATAAAATTTAATTTCAGTTATGGGAACAAATTTTTAATAAAGAAAAAAAAAAAATTTAGTTTCATTTTTTTGTTACCATATCATATCTTTTCACCAGATAGTAATATGGTAACTTGTTATTCAACATATGGCTTTACTAAGTCTTATCTCAAGACTGGTAATAACCTGTGTCTCAAATATGTAAAGCAACGGTTATCAAAAGAGGGTCCGCAACCCACAAGAGGTCCGTACGTATATATTGGGGTGGCCGCGAGAATCATTTATGTAATTTAAATATTTTTTTTGTTCAAAAATCTATATCTTTTTACTTTTTAAAATATTTTGAAATTTAGTAAAACTCTCAATTAATTAAATGGGACTTTCGAATTAATTGAACCAACGTTTTGAACGATAAGAGAAAAAGAGATAAGCTTTTAGAATAATGTGTAAACAATTTCAAATCCATAAAATTTTAAAAATATAGTTTGAGGTAAAGCTTTATTTTTCAATCAATTTTTCCAATATAAACCTTTAACGGGTGTTATCGGGTGATCCCCTCTCTATTTGGAAATATGATTTCCAAGATTTAGTTTTGCCTAGGGGAACCTATTTTACTTTTTCAGGATTATTTATTACAGAATTTAAAATTAAATTTAAAAATTTTAAAATCATTTAAGAATAGGGTATGATGAGAGATTAAATCAACTTTGCATGTTTAAACTTTATTGGAAATATTCCATTTTTAATAAGTTATCTTTGAAATTGTGTTTTATTCTTAGTTCCACACAGGAAACTGATAAAACTACAGTTGCAATATTTATATTTTATATAATTTTTAATACGTAAACATGATTTCAAATTGTGAATGATATAAAATTAAACTTCTTCTCAAATGTTTAAGGTTAGACCAAGTAATAAGTTCTTCAAAAAGAAAACGATTTTATTTACAAATTGATTTTTTTTTTTCAAATATTTATTTGTATTTATTTTTAGATTTCAAAACGATTTGATATTAACATTTGATATCAAAATAAAAAAAGTACAATTTATTTGTTACTCTTTGTAAAACAAATAACTATTGTAGGAAATAAAAAAAAAGTTTAAATTTATTTGTTTTACTCCACATAAATTCTCGAAACGAATTTTTTATTCTACATCGTGGACAGGCCGTTAATGTTTAAATCTTTGGTTTGAACACATATATTTGATATCATACACTATCAATAATGTTTCTAATTGTTGTCTAGGGATTCACTTATTTCACAAAAATTGTGGTGGGTTATTCCAGAGTAGTAAGGTCTTAAGGGACGGTAGTAAAGCTGTTACTTGTGATAACTTCTGATGTAAAGTGTGAATATTTTTTAGCTTTAAATGACCGTGGTTCCGTGAGTTTTTATGTAAATGATCTAAAATTTTTAATTTCTTAGTTATTTTGTAAGGTCTGCCAAAATATATCAACAGTTTTCCTATTTTTAAAACAAACTTTAGAAATACAAGACGCATAAAGTATCCTCATATATACTTTATGGGATCTTAGACGAATATTTCAATGTTACACACGGAATAACATTTCCATAATGTCCATGGAAATGTTATGACAAAAAAGTGTCATAATGTCCAAAAGCAAAATTTAATAAAATCCATTGGATCCAATTCGTCATGCTATACAGAAAAACTTTAAAGCTGGTGTTTGAAATACAACAGAGTTGAAACCCCCTGCATCCGTTGTAATCCTGTCTAGAATCCTTCCCAGGCCAAAGAAACGAAAATTTTTATTCTGAAAATGGCTGAGTTTGTCCAGAAATTTCATTATATAATGCATTAATTTGATATTAGAAAGTGTCATAAAGTCCATGATCATGGACGTTATGATATGCTCTCATTTATGAATATTTGAATATTTTTAAAATTTATTCGTTAAACATGTAAAGCATAATGTCAGTTTCACAATTCTGACTATAATCAGAAGCAGACATGATTAATAATTTTTTTTTTCGAAGAACCTCGACAATAATTTTCTGTAGGTATTTTCAGTGAGAACTTTCTTGTTGGTATTTAAAAATTATATTGTTCTGTGTTATAAAATTGATAGTAATGAAATAGAATTGGGAGCAACAAAAATAAGTCAGGTCCTAGGGATCATTCGCCAAACTTCTGGTGAGACAGAACCACCTCCATCCTCCTAGATTTGTCATTGTTGTTAATTAAATAAAAAAAAAAAAAATAAGCGCTTGGCGATGAGGTAGTATCAAAGTTTTTACTACTTTTATAAAAAAAATTAACAAAAGCCAGGACCAAAAAAATTTTAATTAAAGCTAGCGTATTGTTATTGTCATTATTTTTATTATTATTATTATTATTATTATTTTTGCCATTTCAAAGCACAATTACTATATTATACAAACTGAAATCGCCAACTGACTAAAACTGAGAAACTTAAATATTCTTACACATATATTAGTCGGATCGAATTGAAATGTATTGGAAAGTTGTAGAGGAGGACTTGGGCTTTAAGAAAACTGATTTTTCAGTCACTCTGTAATAACAGGAGATTAGTTGCAGGGTGTCAAAGTTGACCACCTCGAGTATATAAAAGTTTTAAAAAATCTTAAGTTCACACATCAAGTTCGATTTCAAAGATTTTTATATTTCTGTAAAGTGTTTGGCGAGATAAAGAAAAGCCATGCTAACTTATTAAAGTTATCTCTTACAGTTAAAAAGATATTTACACTTGAATTTCAATCCGATCTGACCAGCAGTTTAGGAGATACAGATTTATTACCAGAAATTTTGCGATTTGTTCCATTTTGAGCAATTTTAAAAGCCAGAAAAACATTTTTTTAAACGTTATGGAAAGTTTTCATAATTCAAGCTTAGTACTTTTTAGTTTTTCACTAACATAATTTTAAACCAATATTTTAATTTTACACCTATATTTTGTAAATGATAACAGACCAAGAAATCGTTAACATATATTAAAAGTTATGAAAAGACACCCATTAAAGTTGAGAAGTAGTAGAAATAAACGAATTAATGTAGTCTGTTGTCGAAAAGTGGTTGGACAAAAATTATATATTAATGTAAAGGCAGACGCAGATTTATCCGAAGCAATTAGGGGGGTGGGTGGGAGGTATAGTTGATTGTAAATTTTTTATTTATTTTTTTATTATGAAAAATTCGCGATTTTAATTATTAAAACTTTATGTTGATTTAGCCAATAAAAAACTTTTAAAGAACAGATTTTTAATCAAATTGTTGAGCTATGAAATTTGTATATTTTCGTCGCTCAAAAAACTTGATATTTTGCACCAATTTTCTATTTTCTGAAATACAAACGAAAAAATAAGATTATATTTCTGGGAATATTGAATAGATTTAAAGGCTTAAATTTATACAAGTTGCGTTATTATTTTACTGCTGTTATCCTTTTAAGAACTACGAATTTAATTAATTTAAAAAAATCAAGATATATTTAATATCTAAAACTATTGATTTAGAATTTGAATTTAGTCAGATAAAGGGATTATGTGCTAAAAATGAATTGAAAATTATGGAAAAATGCAACTGTTTTGATATTTCTTAAAAAAATCTGATTGCAGTCAGAAATTTGTAAAATTCACAGAAAATTTTTTAAATAAAGTAGGTTACTTTCATTGATTTAAGTTAAAAATATTTAAACATAATTTCCGCAATACATACACTGCCTGCCATTTGAATAAGGAATCACATTTTTTTTAACTTTAATTAAGTATATCTCCTAAACTAAAGTTCAGAAAAAAATAATTTTTTGCGCAACCAAATTTCAAAGTGTTGGCTTTAGTTTCCTGAAGAAATAAAAAATATACATATTTTGTTATACTAAAATTATGCATTTATTTAAAGACATGTATTTCTGTGGTACTTTTTCGTGTGTCACTTAAATAAGGAATTCTTTTAATATTAATCAGGAAGGCTATGATTTTAATTTCTTTCAATATAAACGGCTAGAGAATTTTTAATTTGATAGTTATTAAATAGTTTTTATTAAAAACGGGACGTTGTAAGGCTCTTAATAACTATGAAAAATAAAAGTCTTACGTGCTTTCAACTTGCGAAAACACAATTTATATATAAGATTTTTAACTAAACAGATTTTTAAAAATATATTAAAACTGAAAATGGGTGATCAATTACTTTTTAAGTTTTAAAGTAATATTTGAAATTTTCTTTTAATATTTTTTAGTTTTTAATGCATTTTAGTCACATAATATTGGCAGAACAATAATTTTTAAATGACGTAAATAATTGCAATAGAATTTTTGAAATACTTTAGCCCACTCAGGTCCAAGTTATTTTATGAGCAGGTCAAATGAACACTTGCTAAAATCTGTTATTTTTAAACGACTAGTCCGATATATATACAAATTTATACAATCGTAGCAAATAATTTCCACATTTTATGTGTGACTGATGATTGTCGATCTATTGTTGTTTTCAGGACAATCAGACGTCTATTTGATTCGCTCAGCGATTTTCTAGTTATTTTTTAAAATTCTGTGAAATTTTAATGTTTTTTTTTTCGTTTCTTTTTAATATGTGTTAATATTTAATTTAATATACTAATCACTTTAAAAGCAACATTACTTTGTGTTAAACAATAAGAAAACAAAAAAAAAAAAAAAAAATAATCAAAGTGTTACAATTAGTTTAAAAGAGCATATGAATTCTCATGATGAGAGACGGCTCAGTGTAAATGGCAGATATGCTTATATAATTCTCAACGGGGAGAGCGAAAAATTTTTTTTTGTGATTCAGAATATAATAAAAATTATTTAACCTCCAAACCACTTTATAGAGTAGGCTCTTATTCCCCCGTAATACAATTACATTAAGGAAATTTTACACAAACAATATTAACAATTAATACTTGTCTAGAACAAAGCACAAAAGAAAACATGAAAATACAATTGTCATCAACAAACAACAATAGCTTTAAAATAAACACAGCTAACTAATGTTGATAAACCACTGATAGCAAAATCTAGTGAGAGCTTTAATATTATTAACACTAATGAAACCAGAGGTGATAAAGATGGTAGACAGAAAGGATCTATTCCCAAGCAGGAAAATAATTAGATAAGTATAAAAAAAACTTGTTGCACGAGGTATGCTTCGTTATGTTAGTATTAATAAAAGAAATTTAAGTCCCTAAAATGGGTGTGGCTTCTGCCAAAAAACAAAAACTAAGTGACAACCACTTGATTCGCATTCGCTTTGCACTATTGAGTGATGATATAAATAATCATTATAGAAAGGATGGTTTTCTACTCAAAAACCATCAAAACCTCGACCAATATATCTTAGTGAGCCCAGCTCAAATAATTTGGTTAAATGATTTATTGATCTTATTGGAAAAAATAGTTTCCATATTCTTCCAATTAAAAAAGGTGGCGTTCAAGAGAAAAAAAAAATAGTTGTCTATACTATAATCTATCGTATCTATCGTATCTATCGTAAGAAAAACTTTTATACCTATCAACTTAAAAGTAGCAAAGGTTTGATTGTGGTTACTAAAGGTATAGAGTCCAGTATTGAGCCAATAGAAATCAAGAAGGCCCTGAAAGAATTGGACTAGCAAGTAAGAGTTGTTATCAATATTTTTAATAAAGATAAGATGAACTAGCCCATATTTAGGGTTGAGTTGGAGACGGGTGCAAATAAATTAAAGAGAAATGAAACATATTCTATATACTTTTGGCGATACTTGTTGAATAGCAAAGTCTTTATAGAGGAACCTCTTAAAAGAAATTGTACTGATCAAAGTGGTAATTGCCAATAGTTTGGACACACTAAAAATTATTGTACTTTGCGTACAGTATGTGTTGCATGTGAATACCTTCATGTTTCTTGACAATGTGATATTTTAAAGAAAATTCTCAAGAGAAAATGTGGTAACTGCGGTGGCGATTATTCGGCTAATTACCTCAGTTGCTCAGTTTTCAAGGAATTACTAAAGAGATTAAGAGAAAGGCAAAATCAAATGGGAAGAGGTATTGTTGAATTAACATATGAAACTGCTTCTAACCAAGTTAATTACGAAGTTATCCATACGAACTTCAGATATGCAGGTGAAAAAAGTGAATGTAGACAAAAATTAAAATATATCTGTCAATGTTTTAAAAACAGCTTTCCAAGAGCCTAATGTTCCCCAAATTAATGGAAGGGTTAGAAACATTTATGCAAACACTTACTCAGAATATTATCTCTCTTAATCATGAGAAATATGAGAAACTTTATGTCATTTAAGAGCACAGAATCAAATGATAAAAATCCTCCTAACAAGAAAATGAGTTATTTAAGAATATGTTTCTGGAATGCAAATGGTTTAAACAAACACAAATCTGAGGTATCATACTTCATGGAAAAACAAAATATCGATATGATGTTAGTCTCTGAGACTCAAATCATCAAAAAAAATATAATTTTTATATTATAGGTTTTTAATTTAATTGGCCAAACCATTCGGAATGCAAGACTCATGGTAGTATCGCTATAATAATAAGAAACCGATTACGCCCTATATTCATCATATATATTCATCTTGAATGTTTTTGTGCGAATTTAACCCTGAGATTAATTTATAGCCCACTACGATTTAATGACTGAAGCCTAGCATTTGGCGACTATAATACCAAACATACTTACTGGGGTTACAGATTGATGAATCCTAGAGATAGACGGATATATAAGGTTCTAGTTGATCGCAAAAATGGCTTGGATTTTATGCCCCCTGAACAGTTAACATACTGACTGGCTAATCCTAAAAAAAAATCCTTATCTCTTAGATTTTGCTATATCTAAAAATACAAATCGAAATTCAATAACTACAGAAATTTTATATGACTTAAATTCTGACCATTCCCCAATAATATTAACTTATTGTAGAAGAACTAATATATCAAAATTTCCTAATAGCACTTACTATACAACAAATTGGTTGAAATATAAAAAATATATCAGTAGTCATATCCACACAGATCCACATTTTGAGTGTGAGGAAGATATAAATAACTACGTCAATGACTTTACATCATACATTGCTTCAGCTCTGGAACATTCTAAGAGTCAAATTTTTAAGAAATGCTATTCATATGTATCAAATTCTGATATCGAAAAAACTTCTTCTTAAAAAAGAATACATCGTAGGAAATGACAATAAATCAGATCATGTGCTGCAAAGCTGAGGCTGTCCATGGCACTTAATAAACTAAAAAGAGCCCTTCAAGTAGAAGAGGATTATATTTAAGGCTTAACAGACAACAAACATACTAATTTGTCCCTATGGAGGGCAGCAAAATATATTAAGCCAAAGGCAGAGGCTCAAAGTCCATTAAGAAAAGCTAACGTTACCTGGGCCCGTAGTGCAGAAGGTAATTTATTTACATGTTATTTGATCAAATCCCCAAACAAATAATTTTGTATTGGGAGAGACACCTGACACTACACTAAATGATGCTGACATAATTGTTTTTAGACCAGAGGTCATTAATATAATCATCATAGAAAATATAAATGTAAAAAAATCTCCTAGCTAACACCATCCATGGTTAAAAAACTATCGAATGTGGCAATAATCATGCTGTCTATTATGTTCAATGTGATCTTGAAATTAGGAGTCTTTTCAAAAATTTGTAACACTTCTCAGGTTAAAATGATACCAAAACCCGGAAAAGATTTGACTATACCGTCTTCCTAGAGACCTATTAGCCTACCTTCTTGTTTATCGAAGCTTTTCGAGAAAGTATTCCAAAAGAAAATTATGCCATTCTTGAATGATAGAAATATCGTCCCAGTTCACCAGTTTGGTTTCCATGAAAAGCACGGAACTATCGAACAGGTAAATAATCCAGCTGGAGAGATAAGGAAATCTTTTGAATTAAAGAAGTATTGTTCAGCTATTTTTTTTAGATGCCACACAAGCATTCAACAAATAAAATTAAATGCACCCACAAATTGCTGAAGTCTTATCTATCTGAGCGTATATTCAGAGTAAGATATAATAAGTTTGTAACAAATTTGAGATAAAAGTAGGTGTTCCACAGAGAAGTGTTTTCGGACCTACCCTCTATTTAATTTACACTTCTGACTTGCATGTATGCGATGAACGGACTATTTCTACTGTAGCATGTAACGTTGTTTAAATAATAAAAATAATTTTCATCAGTATTAGAGTAGAAATCAGCGAGTAGCATGCATCTTGTTTCCGGCTATTTTCTCGTCGGCTAAAGGGTGGATTCGTTGCTTTTTCAACTCATCTAATAAATCATCCTACAGAAGGTAACTTTAATGTGCATGCTGAAATATCAAGGTGAATAAAAAGGCCCAAATTGTTCAAATAACAAATTGCTATGTTTCTTTAACATTACAGTTGTGATAGATGTTGCCACAACCAAAATTTCCCTCCCAACCATGATCATGCAAAAATCACAAAGACATTAATGTTATACATGATCCCAAATTCTTATACCTATACTATCAATAGTCTTTCAAATCAAACTCCTTTATCCAATTATTTTTCCATTATATACATAATATTTATTGGAAATTGAAAATTAAACCGAGCATGTATTATTAAAAAAATTAACTTATTGCAAAATTATATAGAATTAACATTCTTACAGAATAACATAATTCAAAAAAAACTGGGTTTGCAAAAATCACCAAAAAAAATATGCTGAAAAAGAATTTATATAGGCATCCAATTCGGCTACCTTTATTAATAATTTAATTTTAAAATATTAAAAAAAAAAATTGAAATAATATATAAAATTTAATAAAAAAATATAAAACAAATTTTGTCCCCGCTGGGAATCGAACTCAGGCCGCACAAGAAAGAAATTATACCGAGAAATCAGTTAACCAATTTGCATTAAACAAAATATACATACATATATCTTCAATGATTATTTTGATATTTTTTTTTTTTTTTGAGAATTTAATCAAAAACATTAAAAATAATATTAAATTAATCAATATTATTTATTTAACAATAAAAAAAATAAAAAAAAATTAAAAAAAATTTTGTTGGTCCATATAGGACTCGAACCTAGGGGTCACTGATATTATTCATTTTTTTTATGTATATATATTTTTAATATTATTATTTTTTTCAAATAAACATTTTTTTTTTTTAAAATTATTTAAATATTTTTTTTTCTAATCATTATTAATATAAAAACTTGTAATATTAAGTCGATGCAAATGAAATAAAAAAAAGTCATAAAATGAGTTTAACAAAACAAAATGCAACATTACACTTAAGAAAACAATCTAAAAATAGAATTTGGTGTATTTGCACAATACGGCGAATTCATATAAACCAATCAAACTTTATACATTTTTAGATTGTTTTATCAATGTTAATTTATAATAAATTAATTACATTTTTTTGAATATTTTCGTCAATTTTTAATATTTTGATATGAAATTTGGACTCATTTTAATCGTTTTTTTATTTCGCGTACCACTCTTTTCATATTTTTTTATTCCAATGCAAAATTACACATATATACGCAAGTATCACATTAATGTTAACATTGTCTAAAATTTTAACATCTCCCAAATGTTGTGAACAGCCAAACAAATATTTATGATTTGATGCTGCTTTCAACAATAGTGGGTATTATTAATTTTAGGAAGTGGAAACTATAAAGTTAATGTGGTAGAACTTACTTTGTATATATGTATGTACGGGAACTCCAACGATGAAAGATCTTTCAGGTTGTAGTGGTGCCAGTTGAAGATTTGATGATTTAACTTTCTTTATTTTTTTAAATTTTTTTTCACTAATTAATATTTTTTCCCGTTTATATATTTCTTTTATTATTATTTTTTTTTTTTTTATTAAAAAAAATGCTTATTTAAAATATATATATATATTTTTTTTTTTTTACTTTTTTTTTATTTTTTCTTTTTTTCTGTAATTAAGTGTATTTTTGGTTACTGCGTTTAAACTTATGAACCGCACTATTATGTTATTTATAACTATGCTTATAATGCTTATATCTGAGCCTGGATGAAAGATTTTTTTTTAGCGATTTTCTTTTTTTTTTTTTTTTTTATCTCGATTTTTATTTTTGTTTTGGTACTATTATTTTATGTGATTTATTTTTAGCTTTTTATGACGTTTGTTTTATTTTTTTTCTCTATAATTTTCGCACGATTGGTGATTTTTGCAACTTCACAGCATATAATAATTAATTTAAATTCAAAATTACAAAATTACGTTTTAATTTAAAGTTTTTTTTTTCCATAGTAATTTTAATTAACATTAAGTTTTCAATATAATTATTTGGTTTTTTTTTTCAAGGTAAGCTTTTATGTATTGTTTTAGCTATTTTTTTTTTTGAGCAATTTATTTTTCTTCTTCTTGTTTTTTTTATTTTTTTAGGTTTTCTTTTTTTTTTTTTTTTTTTTTTTTTTTTTTTTATTTAAGAAATGGGATTTCACCTATAGGTAAGATTTTTTTTATTTTTTTCCTTTCCTATTGAGTATTCCTTTTACTATTTTATTTTAAATTTTCCTCTTTTTTTTATGCAAATTTTCACTGCGATCACAAAAATAACTCACTCACAACACTTTTTCCTGGCGTTCCGGGGCACCTACTCTGAATCGTGGTTTCTTTGCCGGATGTGGTTGGGGCTCGTGGTGACGATATAAAAGAACTTCTCCTAAACTCGTCTACGAAGGAGTTTTTATACTGCTTCCTAAGCCTAGCCAAGAGAAATTTAGAGTTAAGTTAGTAATAGTTAATTGTTACGCTTTTGCATGTATGTATGTAGGTATGTTTGATTTTTTTTTTTTTCTCTAATTAATTACCTTTTTTTTTACAATAAATTTCGAATAGAAACAAAAAAAATGTGTCCAACTTTTCTATTTGAATAGATCCTCCGGAATTCCTTAATAATATTGCACCAGGTAAAAGAATTTCTTTAATAAAAATGCAAAAAAAATCGCGATTTTATAAAAATCTTTTACTTAAGCAAATAGTTAGCTATTTTTATTTTTATTCACTTGTATTTTGGTATTTTTAATTTGCATTTATACTTACAAGTTCCCTCTTGAATATTTGCTGAATAAAAAATTATATTTTTAAAAAAAACTTTTATTTTTTTTTCGATGGCAGAGTTAAAAGTTGCAGGTGATGGTATAATAGAAAAGGAAGATTCTGGACACATTCCTGGCTTTTATACCTCAGTTTTACACGAAATTCCTTGGAAAAGTCATGTTAATCCCAATACATACATACTGTAGCATAAACATTAACAGCCAACTTCACCCCAAATACTCGTTACTGTTTTATCATTAATACAAATGCATGAACAAAAACACAGAGTGGTATTTATGCTTTTATGTTATGTTAATAACATAACAACATAAATGATATTAAATGTAAAACATAATGATCTATACAATCATTCATTCATTCAGTTATTTTATGTATTTATTTATTTAAAACAAACTTTCAAAAAAAACTGAATAAAATAAAGAAAATTTCTATTTATAAACTATCTGCTTGTTTATTTTAGGAATTAGAAAAAAGTTAGAAAAATTTTTTTTTTTTTGAAATTTGATAAGGAAATTTATTTTTGTGAAAAGTGGTATAAGGAAAAAATATGTTTCGCTACAAGCGCCCCTACATTACCCCCCTGCTAAAATCTGATTTGGGGTGTAAATACCACAAATCTGATACCGCTTGTAGCAGATGGAATACTGTGGTTTGAAACAAGAAATAAAATATAGAAATAATGAAAGTAAGGAGCATACCAATCTATTGTCGTATGTCCTTGGCGTGGTAGATACCTATTGGACGACCGGAAAGATCCTCTAGTTCGTAGTAACATGAGCCAGTTTTTTTTCTAATTCTTGCCTTTAAAAATGGTGGTGCTAATTTGGCATCAAATTCCTTCCCAAAACTACTTTGTTTAAAGTTTCTTCTGAAAACCTCTTGACCTACAATGTAATTAACTTCCTTTGATCTCAGGTTGTATGATCTTTCATTCCGTTGTTGTTGCTTCATCATATTTTTGGCTGCTCTAGTTCGAATCAAATCAAAAGAATCTTCCCGATTAAAGTTAATAGACCTATCATCTAACATTTCTAATTTACGAAGCAATTCATAAGATTTACCATTGTTAATCATATGTTGTCCAAAAGCCATATAATAAGGTGAAGTACCAATAGAAGCATGTACAGCTGAACGCAAAGCACAACTTATACTGCTGAGGTAGTCATCCCAATTTGTTTGGTCATGTTTGATATACGCCCTTATCGCAGATAATACCGAACGATTGACACGTTCAGAAGCATTGGCTTGGGGCGAATATACAGCCGTATACACGTGATTTATGCCATAATTCTGTAATAATTTATTAAATTGATTCGATCTAAATTGTGAGCCATTATCAGACACAATAGTTTCTGGAGTGCCGAAAGTGTGGAAAAGTTCCTGTTCGAGATAGTTAATTACAATGTCGGTAGTAAATTTCTTAACAGATTTTAAAAAGCAAAATTTTGAAAAGTGATCTAATACTATAAAAACTCCAACATTTCCAGATTTTGAGCGTGGATAAGGACCAAGAAAATCTATATAAAGTTTCTGAAAGAATCTACAAGTTTTAGATGTTTTTCCCATAGGGGGTCGCATTACGTGATTTGGATGTTTAGTGCTTTTACATGTATCGCAAGAATTGACATAATCCCTAACATCATTTACTAGATTGGGCCAAAAATAGAATCTTCGAATTCTCTCTAGCGTTTTGTTTATACCACCATGTGCAGAAAGATGGCTATCATGAGCCTTTTGAAGAACGTCTTTTACTAACTCTTTGGGTATCCAAAGTTTCCAGGCGAGATCGTCCTGCACTTTTTCTCCGGAACAGTGCTCCGTCCTTCTGTACAAAAACCCGTCTATTATCTTTAAGTCTGGAGTGTTATCAATATTTGCCCTAACTCTGTCCAGTAATTCAGTGTAGTTTGTCCCTTGGAAATGAGTAGAATTTAGATCTACGAAAACCCCAGTGTCTTCTAAAACGGACAATTCTAATCCTAGGATTTCGGACAAATCTTCTGTGTTAGCTCTCGAAAGTGTATCAGGAACTATGTTACGACTGCCTTTACGATGTTCTATTTTAAAACTAAAGCCTTGAAGCTTTAAAGCCCATCTTGCCAACCGAGAGCTTAAATCTGTTTGGGACATGAGCCACTTCAACGAAGCATGATCGGTGATGACAGTAAACTCATGTCCTTCTACGTAAGCTCTGAACTTTTTAATGCTAAGCATCGCAGCTAAACACTCTTGTTCGGTTACAGAGTAGTTACGTTGGGCTTTGTTGAGTTTCTTTGACATGAAGGCGATTGGAACCTCTTCACCCTCCGCAGTTTTTTGAACCAATACACTTCCTATTCCAGTGTTGCTTGCATCACAATGTATATAAAATGGTTTTGTAAAGTCTGGACTATGCAACACTGGTGTGGTTGTCAAGATGGTCTTTAATTCCTCAAAAGCTTGTTGAGCCATTTCACTCCAAGCAAATTTACGATGTGTCTTTAACAAATCTGTTAAAGGTGCAGTAATTGTAGCATAATTCTTGATAAACTTACGATACCAACCGGACATACCCAAAAAACGTCTGAGTTGCTTGACAGACCTTGGCTGTGGGAAATCTAATATGGCCGAAATTTTATCAGGATCTGTACGAATTACCCCATCCCCAACTATATGACCAAGATAGCGGACCTCCCGTACACAAAATTTTGACTTTTCTACATTTAAAGTCAGTCCTGTGGCACGAAATTGTCGGGCCACTTCTCGCAAAACGTGCAAATGCCTCTCAAATGTATCAGATACAATTAACAAATCATCCAGATAAACGAACACTTCCGTTCTCAATTCTGCTGGTACCACTTTGTCCATTAAACGCGACATTGTTTGAGGCGCATTACAAAGCCCAAAAGGCATAACCTTGAAATGATACAAGGGGCGACCAGGAACAGTAAATGCCGTCTTATCTTTCGAAGACTTGTCGAGAGGTATTTGCCAAAAGGCGTCCTTCAAATCTAGGCTAGTTATAAATTCTGCTTTCGGTAATCTAGACAAAATGCCATCTATAACGGGTAAAGGATAAGCATCCTTCAAAGTTACAGAGTTTACTTTTCTACTATCTAGACATAACCTAACCTTCCCAGGCTTACGTACTAATACTATAGGCGAAGACCAAGCACTGTCTGATTCTTCAATTACATCCATTTCCAACATCCGGTCTAACTCTGCATAAATTAGTTTCTCAATAGCTGGTGACACCGGAAAATGACGCTGTTTTAAAGGGGTTGCATCACCTACGTTAATAACATGGGAAATTATATTTGTCCTACCTAGACCTTCTTTAGCAAAAGATGGAAAAGTGTCTATAACGATCTGTAACTGTTGTTGTTGTGTTTTTGTTAAAAGCTTCTTCTCTAAAGAAGATTCAACTATTGTTTCTAATAAAAAGTTAGTTTTGATTTCTGAGACTAGTCCTGTTGGCAATAAGTTGAATGAATTCCAAAAATCAATACCAAGGTATAAATCCTGTGACAAATTAGGTATTATATATAAAACTATGTTCTTTGTATCACCACGAAATGTGATGGGTGTTTTCGTAAAACCTAACACATCTTGCGATTTACCATCTGCTGTTTTGACAGCAGATTTTATTCTTTTGAAATTGTTGTTCGAATCCAAAAATTCCTTAGCAGCCTGTGCACCTAAGCAGCTGATTGAGGCCCCGGTGTCCAATAATCCAGAAATTTTCCTACCAAAAAGCTGTACTTCAGCATAAGGCCTAATATCAGTCTGTTTTTCATATACTGTACTTAACAGACCACGTCGCGAATGATTAACATTCTTCCAAAAATTACGCATACGCTCCAGTGAACGTTTATGTTTTATGCTAGGTGTAGCTTCATTAAATATTTCAGCTCGTCTAATATTGTATTCTTTCATTCGAACATGAAAAGGTTTTAGATATGTAGGAAGTGTAGTACTCAAAATTTTCTTATTAGAAACACTCAAATCATTAGTGGGATCTGGAGATTTTAAAGAGTTACATGGCTCAGTGTGAGATTTTGTTAAAATGGAAATTGGCTTAGATTTTGTCATAGCAGGTAGGATTGAAACAGTATTGCAGTTAACTACAGGTATTACATTTTGTGAAAAAGCAGGTGTTTGAATAGGATCGTCTTGAATAAGGTTTAGTCTGTGCTGGTTGATTGATTCCGTCTGCGTGCACCGGTCAGTGCACTCGACTGGCAGTTTTTTGAAAAGTTGTTACATTGGGAACATTTAGGTTTATAAACATTAGGTAAACCACAACCATAGCAAAAGACCTGTCTGTCCTCTAAACAATCCTGATATCTATGACCAGATTTGCGGCAATTCCAGCATACAAGTGATATTGCCGAAATATTTTCGTCATCGGACAATGGAATACCACCGTCTTCCAATTCGTTGACATGTCGTTTAACTGATGGTAATGCTTTATGACTCGATAGTCGTCTATTAATATCTTGTAAAAAAAATTCTCTTCGTCGACAGATGTCACGAAGTTCAGAGACAGAGCTAATTTTCAGATTTAAAATTTCATGCTGTATGTCAGGTAGTAAATTCCTTCTCAAAATTTCTACCAGGATTCCTTCACTAAGCGGTTCAGCTAGCCTATCTGATATTTCAAGAATTGCTTCATAAAAGGTATCAAAATTCTCATTGTGTCTTTGCTTTCTATCCCTTATCATTTCTCTCAGATCTATATCAGTTCTCGACTCTTTAAATTGTTTACGCAAAGCATTACATAATAGAGGCCATTTTATTGCTGTAACTGAATGGTGATAACGCCAAAACCAATCATTTGCCTTAGCGTCGAAAAGAGTGGAAATATGATCGCATAAAAGGTCAAAATTTCCATTAAGTGTTTGATTAGTCAAAGCTTCTACTCTATACAGAAAATTGTCAACAGACATACCACGAGAATCTCCAGAAAATCTAATTTTCCAGTTGTGGATTATGTGACCAATTTTGTCTGGACGAACAGAAGTCATATTTGAACCACCGTCATTATGACCTTGATTTTCCCTATTGTTATTTGGATGAGCCTGTGGTAACCCTAATAAACTCTCTAAAGTTCGCTGTTCCAGAGCTGGATTAGCATCATAAGAAACCTCTTCATTCCTCTGTTGATGTCTAACTGAATCTGTAGCCCTTGATTGGTTAGAAATTTGCATCCTGCGAAAACCTGCCTCAATATTTGTTTCAATTAGTCTTGTCAGAGTTTGACTTAAACTGGTGAGCATTTCAGCCTGCTGTGCACCAACAGCAGCAGTTACAAGATTACGTATGTGCTCACGTTGATCCTGTGGAGAACTTTCCGATACCGACATACGCTGTGAAATTGGCTGATTCTGGACCTCAATGGGAGAAGTAGACGCACTTATTGATCTATCGTTATCAAAATTTATTGTTCTTTGAGCCTGCGACCTCGTAACCATAGGAGGAGGTACATCTTTACTAGAGCTTGGGGTACTAACAATTGTTAACCTTTTATTGCAGAGCACACAATTAGGTCTAGTTTTTACATTTTTTTGATAACATGATTTATGTAGGGGATGACCACAAGGTGGTTTATATAAATAGATGTTATCACTAATAACATGACTACAAAGTACACAATTAGGCAAAATTCCACCTGAATTTACACTCATTTTATCCTCAGGATTCTGGGTAGCCATAGCGATAAAAAAAGTGTAATAAGGAAATCAAAAAAAAACTATTAAAATGTATTCACGAATAGTGAGTTTTAGATCTAATTTGATCCTATTTAAAATATAAAAAAAATCAAATAAAAAATAATGATTAAATAAATTTTCTTTCTCCAAGATAAGAAACTAAATTATAAGTAATAATTTGCGAAAGAAAATTGGAAAAAAATGTATTATAATTTGGAAATTATTTTTTTTTTTAAAAAAAGAAAATTCTGTAATTGAATCAAGAAATAACCAATTAAAGAAGAATGTATTTCAAAAAAAAATATACATATATTACTTTGATTCAAGTAATTTACGATCTTTTTAAAACTATGTTATAAAATAAACGTATTGTATTATGTAAAATAAAAGTATTGGTGTTCCAAAATTTAAGAAAATTTAGCAAAACTTTAACAAAAGCAAAAAGAAAAACTAAAAATATTTTTTTTTTTTTTTTTTTTTTTTTTATAAATTCAAATTTCAGATAATTTATTGTAGTTACAAACAAGAAACATCAAAATGTAATAAAGCAAAATTATAAAAAAAACAAAATTTAACCAAAAATTTAAATTCCTATGAACGTCTTTGTTCTTTCCAACATGTAGGGCATCGCCTGAATAAATCGAAATATTCGTCTATGCAATCCAAGTGAAAAACGTGTTTACATTTAAATAGAATTAAAATTTCTTCATGGGGATATATACAGCTATAGCAAACTGTGCAAACTTCATTTACATGTTCTGGGATTTCGTCTCCCATGATGAAACTAAAAGAAAATAGTAAACCAAATCCATTCTTAGAATAATAACTTCATAAACTATTTGTAAGTGTCTTTCAATACGCGATTTTCAATAATAAATTGAAATGAAAAAGGAAAATTAAAATTAAAATTTACTTTAAAAATTGCAAAAAGAAAAATAAATATAAAATTTTAATAAAATTTTTCCAAAAAAAATAGAAATAAAAATTGAGACCAATTAAATATCATAAAATTGAGTTTGATTTTTAAGCATATTGACGTATAGGATTTAAAATAAACAAAAGAAACTAAACAATGTTAAACTAAAACAATCTGGTAGAAGAAAAAAAAGAAAAAGTAAGTCAAAAAGTTAGAATAGAAATAAGATATAATAGAGCTAATCTTTCAGATTGGTACTAATTCGTCCTAAGACAAATAGTCATTCCAAATCTAAAATAAAACAAAACTGTAGGGATAAAATCAATGAAAAATATTGTAATCAACGGTATGAGTCCAGTAGTTCCCAAACTTCATCAATTCCAGGAAGATACTATTAGCCAATGGTTAAATCAAAAACATTAAGTTGGATATGTAAAGAAAAATGTTGGTTAACAGCCAATTCGATTCGACTGTTAATTCCTAACATTTCCACACATAACCCAAAGGAAATGAAAATAAGGAAAAATAATAATAAAGATATACTAGCAAAGAAAAATTTTCAGAAATAAAACTTTAAAGGAAAAAAAAAAGAGAGCCACACATACTAATTTGAAATTAATTCAAATGATGTTCGAAAGATAAAATAAAATTTAAAAGTGTGGGCCCCACGTTGGGCGCCAAAAATTATCTATCTGTAGCATGTAACGTTGTTTAAATAATAAAAATAATTTTCATCAGTATTAGAGTAGAAATCAGCGAGTAGCATGCATCTTGTTTCCGGCTATTTTCTCGTCGGCTAAAGGGTGGATTCGTTGCTTTTTCAACTCATCTAATAAATCATCCTACAGAAGGTAACTTTAATGTGCATGCTGAAATATCAAGGTGAATAAAAAGGCCCAAATTGTTCAAATAACAAATTGCTATGTTTCTTTAACATTACAGTTGTGATAGATGTTGCCACAACCAAAATTTCCCTCCCAACCATGATCATGCAAAAATCACAAAGACATTAATGTTATACATGATCCCAAATTCTTATACCTATACTATCAATAGTCTTTCAAATCAAACTCCTTTATCCAATTATTTTTCCATTATATACATAATATTTATTGGAAATTGAAAATTAAACCGAGCATGTATTATTAAAAAAATTAACTTATTGCAAAATTATATAGAATTAACATTCTTACAGAATAACATAATTCAAAAAAAACTGGGTTTGCAAAAATCACCAAAAAAAATATGCTGAAAAAGAATTTATATAGGCATCCAATTCGGCTACCTTTATTAATAATTTAATTTTAAAATATTAAAAAAAAAAATTGAAATAATATATAAAATTTAATAAAAAAATATAAAACAAATTTTGTCCCCGCTGGGAATCGAACTCAGGCCGCACAAGAAAGAAATTATACCGAGAAATCAGTTAACCAATTTGCATTAAACAAAATATACATACATATATCTTCAATGATTATTTTGATATTTTTTTTTTTTTTTGAGAATTTAATCAAAAACATTAAAAATAATATTAAATTAATCAATATTATTTATTTAACAATAAAAAAAATAAAAAAAAATTAAAAAAAATTTTGTTGGTCCATATAGGACTCGAACCTAGGGGTCACTGATATTATTCATTTTTTTTATGTATATATATTTTTAATATTATTATTTTTTTCAAATAAACATTTTTTTTTTTTTAAATTATTTAAATATTTTTTTTTCTAATCATTATTAATATAAAAACTTGTAATATTAAGTCGATGCAAATGAAATAAAAAAAAGTCATAAAATGAGTTTAACAAAACAAAATGCAACATTACACTTAAGAAAACAATCTAAAAATAGAATTTGGTGTATTTGCACAATACGGCGAATTCATATAAACCAATCAAACTTTATACATTTTTAGATTGTTTTATCAATGTTAATTTATAATAAATTAATTACATTTTTTTGAATATTTTCGTCAATTTTTAATATTTTGATATGAAATTTGGACTCATTTTAATCGTTTTTTTATTTCGCGTACCACTCTTTTCATATTTTTTTATTCCAATGCAAAATTACACATATATACGCAAGTATCACATTAATGTTAACATTGTCTAAAATTTTAACATCTCCCAAATGTTGTGAACAGCCAAACAAATATTTATGATTTGATGCTGCTTTCAACAATAGTGGGTATTATTAATTTTAGGAAGTGGAAACTATAAAGTTAATGTGGTAGAACTTACTTTGTATATATGTATGTACGGGAACTCCAACGATGAAAGATCTTTCAGGTTGTAGTGGTGCCAGTTGAAGATTTGATGATTTAACTTTCTTTATTTTTTTAAATTTTTTTTCACTAATTAATATTTTTTCCCGTTTATATATTTCTTTTATTATTATTTTTTTTTTTTTTTATTAAAAAAAATGCTTATTTAAAATATATATATATATTTTTTTTTTTTTACTTTTTTTTATTTTTTCTTTTTTTCTGTAATTAAGTGTATTTTTGGTTACTGCGTTTAAACTTATGAACCGCACTATTATGTTATTTATAACTATGCTTATAATGCTTATATCTGAGCCTGGATGAAAGATTTTTTTTTAGCGATTTTCTTTTTTTTTTTTTTTTTATCTCGATTTTTATTTTTGTTTTGGTACTATTATTTTATGTGATTTATTTTTAGCTTTTTATGACGTTTGTTTTATTTTTTTTCTCTATAATTTTCGCACGATTGGTGATTTTTGCAACTTCACAGCATATAATAATTAATTTAAATTCAAAATTACAAAATTACGTTTTAATTTAAAGTTTTTTTTTTCCATAGTAATTTTAATTAACATTAAGTTTTCAATATAATTATTTGGTTTTTTTTTTCAAGGTAAGCTTTTATGTATTGTTTTAGCTATTTTTTTTTTGAGCAATTTATTTTTCTTCTTCTTGTTTTTTTTATTTTTTTAGGTTTTCTTTTTTTTTTTTTTTTTTTTTTTTTTTTTAGATTTCAGAAATGGGATTTCACCTATAGGTAAGATTTTTTTTATTTTTTTCCTTTCCTATTGAGTATTCCTTTTACTATTTTATTTTAAATTTTCCTCTTTTTTTTTATGCAAATTTTCACTGCGATCACAAAAATAACTCACTCACAACACTTTTTCCTGGCGTTCCGGGGCACCTACTCTGAATCGTGGTTTCTTTGCCGGATGTGGTTGGGGCTCGTGGTGACGATATAAAAGAACTTCTCCTAAACTCGTCTACGAAGGAGTTTTTATACTGCTTCCTAAGCCTAGCCAAGAGAAATTTAGAGTTAAGTTAGTAATAGTTAATTGTTACGCTTTTGCATGTATGTATGTAGGTATGTTTGATTTTTTTTTTTTTCTCTAATTAATTACCTTTTTTTTTACAATAAATTTCGAATAGAAACAAAAAAAATGTGTCCAACTTTTCTATTTGAATAGATCCTCCGGAATTCCTTAATAATATTGCACCAGGTAAAAGAATTTCTTTAATAAAAATGCAAAAAAAATCGCGATTTTATAAAAATCTTTTACTTAAGCAAATAGTTAGCTATTTTTATTTTTATTCACTTGTATTTTGGTATTTTTAATTTGCATTTATACTTACAAGTTCCCTCTTGAATATTTGCTGAATAAAAAATTATATTTTTAAAAAAAACTTTTATTTTTTTTTCGATGGCAGAGTTAAAAGTTGCAGGTGATGGTATAATAGAAAAGGAAGATTCTGGACACATTCCTGGCTTTTATACCTCAGTTTTACACGAAATTCCTTGGAAAAGTCATGTTAATCCCAATACATACATACTGTAGCATAAACATTAACAGCCAACTTCACCCCAAATACTCGTTACTGTTTTATCATTAATACAAATGCATGAACAAAAACACAGAGTGGTATTTATGCTTTTATGTTATGTTAATAACATAACAACATAAATGATATTAAATGTAAAACATAATGATCTATACAATCATTCATTCATTCAGTTATTTTATGTATTTATTTATTTAAAACAAACTTTCAAAAAAAACTGAATAAAATAAAGAAAATTTCTATTTATAAACTATCTGCTTGTTTATTTTAGGAATTAGAAAAAAGTTAGAAAAATTTTTTTTTTTTTGAAATTTGATAAGGAAATTTATTTTTGTGAAAAGTGGTATAAGGAAAAAATATGTTTCGCTACAAGCGCCCCTACACTACATTGGCAGATGATACAGCAATACTCAGTTCCCATAAAAACCCACACGTAGCAACTAAACAACTAGATATTTACCTCCGACGTGTGGAGACATGGTTAAAAAATTGGCGTATACGAGTAAATGAATTGAAAAGTACCCACTTTACATTGGTATTCATTTAGATAAGCGACTTACTTGGCGTAGTCATATAGAATCTAAGAGACTCCATATAAAGTTAAAAGCTTTTAGCCTTCACTGGTAAATCAACAGCCAATCAAAGCTTAGCCTTAGCAATAAAGTCATCCTGTATAAAACTGCATTAAAAAAAATTTAGACATATGTCATCCAATTATGGAGAACGGTCAGTAATACGAGTATTGATCTTATACAGAGGGCCCAATCAAAAATTCTTAGTACCATGACGGGTGCGCCATAGTACATAAGAAATGAATATATCTATAGTGTCGTTAGTTAGAGACGAGTTCAGGAAATTCAGAGAAAAATACAAAAAAAATACATATTACATACTACAGAGTCCCATAACCCACAAGCAAGATTTCTTGCTGAAGTATAAACTTCATAGAGCCGATCTACCACCTGGCTGATGTGAGTTTTATTTAACCATTTAAGCTCTCGTTAGAGAAAACTATCTTTAGTTTTAAGATTTTAATAATCGTTGTGAGGCCTATAAAAGACAGATTCTATAAATAAATAAAAAGTTAAAAAAAGTGTGTGATGATGCTGTGCAAGCGCAAAGTATTCAAAAAGTTATAACTTTTTAAGAAATAATAATTATTATTTCTTAAATTTTAAATTCAGAATTATTTATTTTTGCACTCGGAATAGGTTTTTTCTACTTAATTTGAAGGAAATCGAATTAGATCGAGGTTTTATTATAATTCGAAATTTGAGTTTTCAGATACGAATAACTCGATAACTATAAAAGTTAAATAATATTCACAAGCCTTAATGAGAGAAAATACACTAAACTTTGAAATCGGATGCATGAATTTTTATTTAAATCGGACTAGCCGACCACAATATACTTATTTACTTGCAAAATATGCATTTCACATAAAAATTGGAGGAAGTTAAATAGAGTTTTTTTTTATTTTACTGATACCTTTCAAGTTGAGAGACTTACTAACTTATATTCCAACAATTTCTCGACAAAATATATGGAAAACAAAAAATAAATTTAACATTTTATTGTTGTTTTCCATAAAAATTTTCGAAACCAATTCTTCGTTTGACATAGAGAAATAGGCAGTAAAATTATAAAAATATAAAAAATATTTTTTTCATGAAACTGAAGTTTTTAAGTAGTAATAAAATTTGTTAATGTAACTTATGAAATATTATCTTTTTTAAACTAGGAAATGAAATTAAATTAAAAAATTTTCTCTATGGAAAAAATGCAATGCATTTTTCTATTTTCGATAAACTGTTATTTTTGTTTTTGCAAAATAATTTATATTTTTTCCCCCTCCATTTGTAATTTTTTTTGGGAGGGAGGGGGGTTATAATTTTCTTTTTCCCGCGCCTGTATTTAGATTCGAATACTTATTGTTAGTTCATGTAAAATTACTGAAGATTCAATAAATAAATAAAATATGAAAAAATGGCAACGTTGACAATATGATAGAGCTTTAAGTTGATGGTTTAATATTATTTTGAAAAATTTTAATAAAATGATTCGACAGTTATAAAAACAGGCCAGGTGAAATACTTTTAAACCTTAATTTCATATTTAGTATTAGTTATGCACTGGTCCTTATTTTTGAGATTTGTGGTTATGTGGGTTAGTTAGCAAAATAACCAGTGTTGCCAGGAGCCGAGAAAAAAAGCTAAATTTACCTTAAAAAAATATTGAAAAAAGGTTAATGTTCCAAAAAAAGTTAAAAATTTTTTTCAATTTTTTATAAAATTATAAATAAAATTTATAAATAAAACGTGGAACATTTGGTTCATTAAAATTACGCAACAAAATTCCCATACCCATTTGTGTTATATTATATATGAAAAATTATCTAATGTTTTTAAGTGATTTTTCGACATTTTTAAACTATAATTCCTTTTTGAGTAAGCATTTTTAAGTTTTTGGGTGATTTTTAGCTTTTATAAGAATTTGCTAAAATTAGGTTTGTAAATAGTTTCTATGGTTAATGAAGCAAATAAAAGTTAATTATAATAATCAATTTAGTAACTCCATTAAATTAGTTCAAGCGCCACATACGAAAATTTTTATTAAATATAAAAAATATAGATTTTAAGTGTGAATAAATACACAAAACTGCTTAAATGAATGATTCTGTAAAAATAAAATTAGTAATAGATAATAAGAAATTATTTTCTTCGTTGTTGAAATAGTGACATTCATTTTTAAGGAAATTTTAAGAATCAAAAGAGGCTAGAAAAAATACTATTATCTAAAATGAAAATTTTGAGGCTAAAATCAAAATAAAAAGGCTAGATTTAGCCTTAAAAATACTAAACAGGCAACACTGAAGATAACCGAATTTGTATGGATGTAAAGACGTGAAAGCGTTTGCTAATGCGTCTATTATATATAACTAATTAGGTCTCGCCAGAATTTTGAGGCAAGCTCTTGCAATTTTGAAATTGAAAACTATAATGAAATATGAAATAAAATGTTCATGATCTTCAAAAAAGTTTACGCTCCAATTGTTGAGAAACTTTTATAAAGAAAATATTGCTTGAGATTAAAAATATTATATTTTCCCCAAAATTAGACGAAAAGAGAAAGAAAGATATAGTCGGTCAAGACTATATCTTCCTTTCTCTTTCTTTATATGGGAGCTATGGTAAATTATTGACCAATTCTCATAAAATTTGGCTATGTTCAATTGTCTTCCGATCTTCATAAAATTTGGTACAAAGACTAAACTTCTTTGCAGCGAATTTCATTAAAATATTATTATTTTAAAGGAATTTTTGAGTGTTCAAACTCTATTCCGGGGGAACATTTGTATAGGGGCTAGGAGAAAAAATGGACCCATCACAACCAATTTCAACTGACTTCGTCCTTGTATCATAAAAGTCTCACGTGCCAAATTTATTTTAATTAACTTTAAAATTGCGACCCGTACTTTGTGCAAAAGGTTTACATGGACAGCCATCTAAACGGACGGATATCGTTAGATGGATTGGTATACTTTAAGGGGGATATTTGATAATTTTATATATATATATATATTACCCAATTGCTCGGTTTTGGACTTATTCATGGTTCTTATTTGAATTCTATTAGTTGTAAGTCTTAAGCTACTTGATCACTATATATTTTAATTGCATGTTACTCGCTTGCCTTTTTAGCTCAAAATATATATTAAAAATTAGTTTTTTATACTTTTCTTTGACACTCATTTAATAAAGCAATACTGTAAATTTTCATGTAAGATATATATAAATAGCTATTTCAGTATACTGAATGCGGGCTGATTAAAAACATTTTTTAAACAAATTTTAAATTTTATAAAATTTTCAATTTTACTGTAAAGCCAAAACATCACAAATTATTGTGTGGAAATATTACAAAATTCTAACCAATATATTAGTCCTAAAATATTCGGTAAATTTAAAGAATTTGACAAAAAAATGTTTTTTGAACAAAAAGGAGCATAATTTATACCATTTTATATGTAGAACTTTGCGTAGATTTTGTTTTTAGCGATAAATTTTAAAAACAATAGAACCGTAGTTAAAATTCTTTAACAGATTACCTTCAAATATTTTGGGTGAAAAATTATAGTTAATGGAATACGTATTTGTTGCTCCCTTTACCTCCGCGCTTAAATTGATATAAATTTTATTTGCGGATATCTGCGGTTGTAGCTAGAAGATAACTAAACATTATCTCTGCACCGGACGTACGCATGGATGTACTTATACCACCAAAATGGTTTAAAATAATATGGGAAATCTATATGTAATTCACTATTATAACCATAATAGTTTTGAAAATTTACATCATGATTACTTAATCCATTTCTGAGTAATTAATAAAAATTACTACATCTATATATTTTTTGTAATAACCCAGTAAAATCTTTGTTTTCCTGGTAAGCTAGCAGGTATAATTGGAAACAAAAATAAACTACTCTTTTTTTGCCTGAATAACTTGTTATTTTTGTTCGAGTTGTCCACAAATTCATGTAGTTATTTTTTGACTCTAGGGGTATTCAAAAATATGTACCTAAACGAAAACAAAAATAAAAATAAACAAAAAAATTTTGCCGTCAGTGAGGCTCGAACTTGGACACAAACTTACCATTCGTTTTTAATGACTAACGTCTTAACCATTACACCATCTCGCACATAGCTTCCTAAGCGACAAAAACTTTTTTTAGACATTTTGTTATAAAAAACTAACAGCTTCAGAATGGGGTTGAACCAACAACCTTCTGGTTGTTAATCCAGCGCTCTAGCCAACTCATCCACGTGATTGCAGTATTACTGTGCTATTATACTATTGAGTACTTATTAATGTAATACAGAGTAGGCAAATAATAATGACGCCTCATTACCAAGAAACTACTTTAATAAGTAGTTGTCATTGCTGAAAACCAAAAAGTTTTTGCTGGGAAATAGTTTATGTTTTTTTTTTTTTAAATTAAAATTGAATTACTTCAAAAAACTTATTTACATTATGTACTGTATTATGTACTTATCACAACATTTTTTAGAATCCACTTAATCTATTACAATTAATATTTTTGTGGTGCTGGAAGATATAAATACTAAATAATTCACCATTTTTCATAGATTATTATAAAATTATAAAGTGGACATATTATGTCGGTCCGGCTGACTTTCCGCATAATTAACCTTTAAAAAATAGTGTTCTATTATCACGGTTTAAATAAATTGAAGTATTTATACTAATTCTTTAACCCAAGGGCTTTAATGTTCCCTTACTCCTCGAAATGTCATAAATTTTTAATATAATTTAATTTTATGTCATCAATTTAAGAAGAGTTTTTTCAAATAATTTGCAAATGGATTCAGCTCATTTTAACTAATATTATGGAAAAAATTCTCAAGATTATTGGTGCATTTTTCTTTTTTTTTTCATTTATTATTAAAGATTAAAAAGTTACAGATTTATGGACAGAAAATGACGAAAATTTCTCACTGCGCAATGACTTGATTTTTATTTAATAAAAATTTGTGAAACGAAATGTGGCCATCTAAATTAAACTGAATTTCATAAAATTATGTCTTCAAAATCATGTCCTAAATATGAAAATAATCTCTGTCAACCTTTATGACATTATTTCCAGTTATGGACAGATTTTTTTATGTATAAACGAGTAGCATATACAAATATATACAACAAATCAAATTTAAACCACTCACTGTTTTAATAATGTTATGATTGTGGATATTAAAAATAAATTTAAAATATAAAGCACACCTCTTGCCAGTTATTTGTAAAAAAAGGATGTTTGGCTTTAACAAAGATAAATAAAGTTCTTTTTATTATGCTCATGTAGTATTTGGCAATTCCAATCATAAATGTGTATTAATTTTAAATAACATGCGTTAAGCATTCATTCGATATATACTTTATTGATGTATTTGTATTTATACTTTTGGCCATTATATGTATGTTTGTATAAAAGGAGAGTAAATATTTATTATCACAAGAAAGAGTTTGTGTGTTTGAATGTGAGGTTTTATAAAGAAACTGGATTTAATTTTAGGCCTATAAAAAGAAGGATATATTTTATACTGTTTCTTGTACCTATTTATATTCACAGTTAAGAGTTTGAGAGGTATTGTTATCACTAAATTCTGGGATACTAATGTCTAAAAATACTTGTAATTTTGTATGCATCAGTAAACAGTAAAAAAAAAGATTTTAATGTCGGGTATTGACCAAAAAAATTAAGTGTTATACATGTTCATAAAATTTAATATTTCCTATAAATATTTTAAAGGGCCCTTTATATTTGTTAAAAGGAAATTCTAAGTCCTTTATTTAACACGTGCTGTGGTTCAATCAATTGTAGTTTCACATATTAAGGCTGCAGTTAACAGTGATATGGATTAATATTAAACCAAACAATGTAAATATATACACAAGTTTATATTGAAATACATACACAGACATATGTTATTGGATTTTATATATGGGCACCTATGTATGTGATATCTATAGGGCTGAAATCAGTTAAACTGATTTTTAAAACTATTAAGTGGTTTATTAGTTTTTACGAAAGTTCAGCAACATTAATTTGTCCAAATTGCTTATTTTATATTTTCTATACATGCGAAGAAAAAAAATTAATAAAATAAAATAAAATTAATTTCGTATTAATATTAGCATATTCTAAAATTAAAGAAAACATATTTATAAATTTATAAATTATCCTGTATCATTACTAAATAAACTGATGTCGAATTTTCTCCAGTTTAACTATTCTCGCTCCTCCCTTATACATATTATAGTTTTATTATTTGGTACGTTTTTGTTTTTTTTGTTTTTTTTTTTGTTACAACATAGCCTGTGGCATTTTGTTAAATACTTTAACTTTCACCACACAATATTAACATTATTAACTTACCAAATGTCAATTTCATTCATCCACGCACACAGACACACCTGGCCACAAAGTGCCAATACTTTATGATACGAGTATATCCTATGAGCCAACCAATAGGTTTCAATTATATTTACACATATTCACATGCATACTATAACACAGTCATACATATATATATAATTTTAAATCATTTCCGAATACCCGACATATACAAAAAAAATTATAAACCACATTTTCAATATGTTTGGTTTGGCAAAAAAGTAATAATAATAAAAAAAATTGTGAAATATAGAAAAAGAAAACGATAAGCAAGAATATAACATATGCGGAATAAAATTACAATATCTTCGGTAAAATATGTCAAAAGTGGTTATTAATTGAATTTTGAAAATTAACTTATTTTAACAAAATTGGATACCAAATAAAAACAGACAAAATTATGTATCAATAGCAATAAAAATTGTTTATAGGTTACGTTGTTTTTGCGTACTGAGCTGTCAAATTTCAACATTTTTTTATATTTTCGAAAAAGAGCAAAAGATTAAATTTTCATCAGTTTTCTGTATATATATATTTTTAATAAAAAGTATCAGAAAGCAAAAATTTAAAATATAACCATAAGCTTCAGGTATATAAGTGTATTTTTCTTCAAGTATTTGTAAATAATATTTTGTCTTAGTACTTTTGTTACTTTTTTGAAAATTATCCTAATCCTAAAAGTATCATGGAGTGCAACTTAAAATATTAAATATTGTCTATTATAATACTGTGAAAAAAAAAATCATGCGCATATGTAGCCCGATTTTAGTTTCTCCCAAACAAAAAATATCTTATATATATGTAAATATATATATATAAATATGTATATATATTATCAAATTTCTGTAAGACCAATTCTGCATGTCAATACTATTGACAAATTTATGAAAAGATCGTTTCAACCAATTATACTTTTTCACTGGCGTTTAGTGCTTTCATATAAAAGTGTTTAGTAAATTAAATTAAAATAAGTCTGTCTATACACAGTGCTGTCAAAGTGCTGAATCGTCATGATTTAGTTTCTAACTGGAATTTCTATCTGTGTTTATATGTAAATTAAAAAATAAAACAAATTAGTGTATCAGAAAGATAATTACTTTATTTTCAAGATAATTTGCAATGACTTTAGATAACAAAATTTCATAAATTGATTTTGGAAAAAGTATCAAAAAATCAAAAAAAAAAAAAAAAAAGAAAGAAAATCTATTCCTTGATCTTACTAAAGGATAACACTAGAACAAAATTTTGGGAAGTAGTATTATAAAACGGAGTAAATATTAATTTTAGTTCGGAATATTGAGTAGGTATTTATCCTCCATACAAACGATGTCAATCTAATGAATATTTTAGTATTTTTAATATAGAGAATTTTATCTTTATTTAGTTTTTTTTATTTCTCTACAATTATTTTTTTAAATACTTATTTTTATAATAAATCTCAAAAACTCTATTGGGTATACAAAAAAATTTATCATATGGTCCATATTGACAAAGTTTTAGCTAATATGCTGATTAGGGTTTGGGGTCCGATAATTTCGGGCGGGAAATTTCGGAATTTTCCGGGAATTTTTTGTCTATTTTACACGAGAAAACGGAAAATTTAATATTAATTTAATATGTAGTTTTAAGATCCTATAGCTAAAATATTACTGTTTTTAGCGACTTAATGAAAAATTTACATTATGGGGCACATACTTCTTACTAAAGACATTTTTAGATAGTAATATTGAATATTAAGGTTTTGCCAAACAAAAGTGTTATTTTAAATTATTTAAAAACATTTGATTTTCGTATGTATTAATAAGGTATTTTTTCTATATTATCAAAAATGAGATTATAAAAAAAATTCTACAAAAAAAAAAAAAAATAAAAAAAATAAATAAAAAAAATAAAAAAATAAATAATAATAAAAAGAAAAAATATTGAAAGAAAAAGAAAAGCTAAAAAAAAATTTTTGGTTTTCAGTAATGACAACTACTTATTAAAGTAGTTTCTTGGTAACGAGGCGTCATTATTATTTGCCTACTCTGTATTACATTAATAAGTACTCAATAGTATAATAGCACAGTAATACTGCAATCATGTGGATGAGTTGGCTAGAGCGCTGGATTAACAACCAGATGTTTGTTGGTTCAACCCCATTCTGAAGCTGTTAGTATTTTATAACCAAATGTCTAAAAAGATATTTTAAACTAAAAAGAGTTTTTGTCGCTTAGGAAGCTATGTGCGAGATGGTGTAATGAGTAAGACGTTAGTCATTAAAAACGAATGGTAAGTTTGTGTCCAAGTTCGAGCCTCACTGACGGCAAAATTTTTTTGTTTTTTTTTACTTTTGTTTTCGTTTAGGTACATATTTTTGAATACCCCTAGAGTCAAAAAATAACTACATGAATTTGTGGACAACTCGAACAAAAATAACTAGTTATTTAGGCAAAAAATAATTAGTTTATTTTTGTTTCCAATTATACCTGCTATTTTACCAGGAAATCAAAGTTTTTGCTGGGATGGTATTACCGTCTAAAGTCTTCTCTATCGAATCTTATGACATACTGATAAAATACGAAATATTTTTCTCTTTATAGAATGTCTTAAGAATTTAATGAGAGTTTTAAAAAGAATTTTACTTTTGGCAAGTTACAATTTTGATTTTTTAATTGTATTATTGGTTTGTGGAAATAAATAATAAATAAGTGGAGCTTCGAAAATTTTCACTATTATAAAAAAAAAAATATTAAGTTGAAAGTTTTTGCACTGAAAACACAACATATTGCAAGAGACACTTGAGACACTTGTCTTATGCAAGCAATGAATCTGTAAAGAAATATATATAAATGTAAAAGCCTCTAAACTTAACTGAGGATTTAAAAGTGATTAACAGAAATAATTTTAAACATTTTTCACAGCTGTGTTTTACATCACTAAATTAGATAGAAATTATTAAAGAAAATATTAATTAATAATAAAATTACTAATTTGAAAGAAATTATTAACAAGTAAGATGAAGATAAAATGGTAATAAAATGATAAGAAAAATTATTTGTATTGGAACTTATATATAGGGCCTGTGTGAAAGAGTAGTAAACTTATATGATAAAAATATTTTCACTATTGTGGGACAAATTTTTGTTTTTGCTGTGCGAAATGAGAGATTTGTAAAATATTGACAAATCTAATTTGTATTATTAAATAAAAAGATAAAAATAAATAAATAAATAAATGTATAAACGAAAAAATTAATTAATAATAAAACAAATACGATTGAAAAAATACAAAATGATTCGTTTCCATTTCAAATCCTTTTAGAAAGCAAAACTCCTATGAATAAATGTTTTTGAAATCTTAAAACTAAATATAAATTATATAAATATTTTATATTTTTAAAATGTTTTATATAAAATTTAAAACTTTAAAAATTTAAATACATTTGTCAAAAATTTTACCAGCCCTATGAGCTAGTAAAATTTTATTCTTCTCATTACAGTCAAAAATTTACTAACAAGCATAATTTTCCATCGTTTCACACAGGCCCATAGTACCATAGATTAGGGCTTATTTTTTAATTTTTAGCGTAAAAATCTGAGATATATAGTTTTTAATATAATTTACAAATAGTTACTTATTTTATTTATATGAAATATTTAAAATTGTTTAAATCTTAATATTAATTTATTTTTTGTTAAATCATTTTGATTTATAATTTTGTTTAATATTCTTTATAAGAAATCAGTGTTTTTTTCTTACAATTTAAATTATTAAATATAAAAAAATTAAATTTCCCGGGAAAAGAAATATCACGGGAAACCCCAAACCCTAATGCTGATGTAAAGTATCAAATCACTTATCCTTACTTCTCCTTCTATAACTTTACTATTTCAATCTATACTTTATATTTGTTACATGTTTCACTACAATAGAGAATGAATTTACAATACAATCACATTAATACGCAAAAACACATTTATTTAGACATACATAAATATACATATGTATGTATGTATGTATAATTTATTTATTTACCCAAATACCACCAACATTTTACCCACCGATACCATAGTCAATATAATAAAATACGTGCTCGACCAATTGATAGTGTATTTAACAATTTTTCACGTTCATCTCTTTATGAAAAACGTCAAATTAAATAAAATAAAGTGAAATGAAATAAAATCAAGTGAAAATAAATTATGATACAACAAACTATGAATGGTCTCGGTGGGTTTAGTTGTTCGTACTATTACAATGCAAAATGTGTGATATGAATGAATTTTTTCTTTATAATAAATATTTCACTTAATACAATACAATTTTTCATGCCATTCAATTTAATGCGATTGATTCAATTTAACCATGTGTATACAACCGTTCGATTTGTTAATAATAAATATTTTCTGCGGCGGATCACAGTTAATGGCTGTTAACTCAATTTAAAGCTTTTGGGAAAAAATAATTATTTCCACCTTCCCCAACACTCAATGCTGTATAAATACAACAAAAAAAAAAACAATGCTTTTATTAGTGAGAATTGTAAAATAATTCTTAATTTGTTTATTTATTGTTATTTTAAGATTTTTCTTTGTTTTCTTTTGCTAGATAAAACAATTAAAAAAACAAGTGATAAAGAAATAATTTGACACTCCTTTATGGGAATAAAACATGAGTCTCTGACCTATCATAATGAAAAACCTTAAATTTATTTATTTAAAAAATGATAAAATTAAAAAATAAATGTTGTTGTTTATTTTGGGCAAAATTTATCTAACCAAATTATTGATTTATTTTTATGAACTATTCACGTGATATAACAATAATTTTGTGGTTTATTTGTAGAATATAACGCTTTTGTATTGCACGTCAGATGCGTCATCAGCCTTGTGGTTTAATTAAAATTTATGATCATACTACAAATATGCCTACAGGCTAATAATTATTACAGTCTGTCTAATGCTATGGGCGAATATTTTATGAAATAAGCGCAGCCATTATTTATGTCAAATATCTGTTTAATCTTGAGCAAAAGACTTTTGTTAAAGAAAAGAATGAAGAATAATAATGAGAATCTTTTGTTGAAAATTCCAAGGGAAATTTAATATAATAGTTTTTCAAAGTATTTGACATATTCATATTTACGTGCTGAAATGAAATCATATTGTGTTGTGACGAAAATTAGTTTTGTAAGTTTAATATAACGATTTTGAAGTTTTCTAGTCAGTAACTTGGTCTGTAATTTGGTTAAGGTTTTTTAATTTTGATTTATCTTAGTTGTCTAAGAGACTTCTGCTTACTATATTGATAAAGAAGGCTTTTTGTTAACTTGCTTATGTATTAGTGAGAAATTTGTATGATAAGGATTGTTATAAATCATTGCGTGTATGTTGGTGAGAAAGTAAACTAGAATGTAAGCTGTTATATCGATCTTAATGTTACTAGAAGATTGTAGAGAACTTCGTCACTGGTATATGAGTAGATGCAGTTTGTGTAATTCAGTCAGTCGTTAAGTTGCAGTTCAATAGTAAATTTATCTTTGAGTCTTAAAGTTGTCATTATGTTGTGAGTTTAAGAGTCTTTGCAATACAATCGTATGTGTTTGATGGCGTAAATTAAGAGCTGTAGTTGGATTTAAAAGCAAATTGTAGTGACGTCTTTTTAATTGCATGTTTAGCAACTCCGAATTTATTTAAAAGAGGAGGATCGATTTTGAAAACCAAAAACCTAACAATATTTCTATTCATAAAATAATATTTTACATAGGTTTTATCCTTAAGAGAATATTTTGAAGAACTTTAATATAACTCCAGGTCTACAAATATTATATCTAGTTTATATAACTTAAAAAAGTTGCAGAACCAAATTAAATACTTTTTCCTAGGCCTAAGAAGCTTTTAAAATATTTTTTTTATTGACGGCGCAAGGTTTGGAAAAATACTGATGAAATACTTATACTTCAAGAAGTTTTCATGTTTTTGCTATATGAGCAAATTATTTTGAAAGTGGCCAAAGTCCTAATACTAAAACGTTGGAGCTAAGTGTTAAAATATTTACAGTTTTCCGTAAAAAATCTATTATAATTGAATTTTTATACCCTACATCAACATAGGAGAAGAGGGTATAATGTGTTTGTACTGTCGTTTATAACAACCAAAAAATTAGTCTAGAGCCCATCTTAATTCATTCCAATCGGCTTTGAATCACTTTTTGAATCGATTTAACAATGTCCGTCCATCTGTCCATCCATATAAATCTTATGAACAAACAACAGGTCGTAATTTTGAAAATAATTTAACGAAATTTGTAACACAGGTTTTTTATGGTCCAAGGAAGAAGTCTATTGAAATTAGTTATGATCTTACCATATCGGTATATAAACCACTCTTCAGATAAATAGTAATCGCAGTGTTAAATTTTATGAGGATCGACCCATAATTGACCATAGCTCCCATATAAATTCCACTTTCGGGAATCGCCCTTAAATTTATAAATAACGTAATATAATGCATAAGTATGTTTAAGAGAAATATAATCTACGTTTAATACAAGTAGTTTATTAATAATATGGTATACTTTTTATATTTTAAAATCCTTTTTGATATCTTAGTCATGTGATTTTTATAAAATTTCAAATCAAAAACAAAATTCCCTTAACACTTGCACTATTCGACAAAATTTGGGTCATTGTATATTCCCTCAATAATTTCAACGCGGAATGAAAGTACAAAATTGGGTTAATAAAATTTCCAAAGGGTTTTGCAAAGTTAGTTCGAATTTCGATTTTATGGACTCTTAAACTACATGTATTTTTGAGCACTTTTTACATTATGTGTGAAAATAAAATAAAAAAATATTTAAATTAGTAATTTTCATTGAGTTTACAGGTAATTATTGTTTTATGTAATGTAAAACTTCTCTAAGATATTATGTAAGATTTTTATTTAGTATTCCACCCCTTTTTTAGACCTACTTTTCATAACAGATTGTTTGCAATATATGAATAGTTATATTATTCAACCGCTTTAAGTATTAAAATATATAAATTGTGCATTCAACGACGGCTAGGATATAATTTAGGACTAAAAAACTAAAAAATAAATTGAATCACCACGCCCAGGTTTTAGTCCGATTTCAGTAAAAATCCAATTTGAAGCTTTCCTGATGTTACTAAGATAATTTACATCAAATTTGATACTCATAGAAATAGGACATAATGTATATTATAAAATTTAGTCTGTATTGGTACTACGCCTCTTTTTCGCCCACTTTTATCATATTGTGATATTTTGTTTTTTACCACAGTCATTAAAAATTTTAATGAATTTTGAAATTTGTTTTTTAAGAAGCAAATTCATCCGGTTTAAAAAGGATTCGAAGTCCAAGAGGCCAGAAAATCGAAATTCGAACTTTGACTTTGAAAACTACTGCTAAACTTTAAATTTGTTTTGGAATTATTTGTTCTTGTTGTACTGTCTTGTAAATACCAAAATTAATAATTAAGACCACCAACATAGTGACACTCACTTTGACTTCTTTGTATAGCTTCACCACAAGCAGTCCACTAAATTGTTGAAAAAAAATCAATCAATAAATAAATAAACAAATAAATAAATAAAATAAATTTTCAAATGTATTTTGTGTTACTATTTCATCTATTTGATGACAAATACAAGCTAGTAACAAGATTAAAATGGATTTGCTATAGTTAGTATACAAACAAATATAAACCAAACAAGTAAAAAAGATATAGTCGATCAAGCCCGACCATTTGATACCCTATACCATAGTGAATATGCATCAAAATTCGGGGAAAGGTCTTTATGGGACAGATACTTGTAATGAGCATATTCCATATTTCTATGAAACATACGTATGCATTATATTGTGTTATTTATGCATTTTAAGGTCTTCCCGAAAATGGAACTTATATATGGTCTATTATGGTCCAATCTTCATAAAATTTGATACCGTAATGTCTACTTATATAAAACATATTTGTGTAAAATATTAATTTGATACCAACTTTAGTTTAGGATTTATGCACGATAAAGTGATTTTCGAAAGTGGACTTTATATGGGAGCTACACTTAATTATGCACCGATCTGCATGAAATTTAGCTCATATATGTATACTTATAGAAAACTTATTCGTGCCGAATTTCATTAAAATATTCTTATATTAGGCATTTATTATCCTTAAATCCCTATTTTGGGAGGACATTTGTATGGGGGCTAGGTGAAATAGCGGACCGATCATAACCAATTTAATAGGCTTCGTCCTTGTATTATAAAAATCGCACGTGCCAAATTTCAGCCAAATGACATCGTTAGATTGACTTAAAAAGTGATTCTGAGTCGATTGGTGTACTTCAAAGTGGGTGCTTTATAACTCTTTCTGTGCGTTACAAACATCAGCACAAACGTATAATACCCAAACCACCCATGGTGGTGTAGGGTATAAAAATGTTGCAAAATTTTAAATAATAAAAAAAACTGAAATAATCTCTCTGCGGTTTGGTTAAAGAAAAAAGTAATAAAAAAAAAAAATAAAGTTCAAAAAGCAATTTAAATTGAAATTGAGTTGCAAATTTAATTATTGTCAAACATCAGGGTGATAACAGCAGGTATTAATGGTTCGTACACAAAATAGTTTAAGAAATATAACACTTCGACTCTGTACTTCTGAATTGTATAAAATATAATCCAATGAACAATAAAAATAAACGAATGCTTAACATAGTGTCTACATTAGAGATTTTTTATACAGACAAACCTCAAACTTAATGCGAATTTGTAGAAGGTGGCAACAGTTGCACCAAAACAACAATATGACGTATTCATTATTGTTTTTTATATATGCAGTTTGACAACTGTAATAACCAAAATAATAATCAGCTGTTTAACTAAGGCTATCTTATATATATTCGCACTGATTTTGACGTTTGTTTTGATAAAAATTTGCTTAATGTAGACACTAGGTAAGAAATGCTAGTCACAAACATTAATACGTTTATATTTTACATGCACACACACACATTTATATTCTCAACACTAAAACCCTTCATTAAAAATGTTATTTCTTCTTTTGGCATGAAAAATATATATAATATGTACTCAAAATATGTCTTTACTTGTATATCTTTTGAGGTAAATTTAGATATTTGCAAATTTCTTCTCTGGAAGAATAAGAATAAAATAAGTAGTTGTGGTGCTGTGAAAGGAATGAGTTTACGTTTTATTTATTTACTCGTATTTATTTATGTATTTTTATTTTTGTAGCCCAGTGATAAAAACGGCAAAGATTTGAAAAATAACAAACATAGTTTTGAATATGAATTCGATTGAGACTTATTTTTATTTTTCCTAATTTGTAATTCATATTGGAAAATATAAAGATCTCTTTAAATATATTTAATTTTAAAATAAAATCATATTTTTTTAAGAAATTTAAAAAAAGTAACAAAAAGTGTTTGTCATCTCACCATCTAATAAATTTTTGTTTTCAAAACTCTATGTTTACTGGGTTATTGCAGTGCATATGTGAGTGTGTGCATGATATGACAAACTATTAATAATATTATTATATACTTTTATACATTTTATTCAAACACATATGTAGATAAAGTTACATATAAAAGTTTTTGAAAGCATATTAGTATGTTTTTACACTGTTTAATATTTGTTTAGTTTGCAAAAAGTTTATCTTTATAAAGAAAAAAAAAAAAAAAAAAAACATTTTAAAAATGTTTATGATTTCATTTGACAAAGTATAAAATGAAGGTCTATAAAGTTTTTTTTTTTTTTTTTAAGCAAATATACAACATATTTCTAGTTTAAATACCTTACAATACTAAAATTGTAATTTTAAACAAATATTTTGGTCTGAAAAAATTAAAATCTAAATTTTAAGTACATCTTTTAGAAATAATGTTAATATTTGAACGTAAATAAAATAACATTTTTGATAAAATATAAAAAGGCTTGCTTTAAAATCAGGGATTTAAAAATGTTCTCACTCTTTTGTCCCAAAATACCTAAAATCCCAACCCAGAAAAAATGTGCTTTAAAAATTGACTTTTTCCATTGAAATGGTCACACTGTCGTTATAAGAGCCCTTCGTTAGAAAATGCTTTTTGCGTGTTTACCTTATATATGGAACTATTTAATTAACATATTTTTTGTTTTTGTTCCAAGCTTTGCAATCTGAGAATTTTACAAAGGAATTTTAAACAATTTTGGAAAATTCACAAAGTTTGGATAAGGCGTGTGGGGAGAATGTTACCCTAAGCCCCTTCGGGCTTATTTTACACTCATCTACATTAAGATTCTTTTTGAAAACATTAATGAAATTTTATAGGTCAGAACAAAAAACAAATTTTATAAGTAAAAAAAATATATATTGCCACCTTTTTCAACAAAAATACAAACTATATGAAATTTTTTCAAGTTCAAAATTCAGATTAATATAACTTACCGAATCTACATTTATATGATTATTGCAGTTACATTACTTAAAATTTTTAAGAAATCCAACAAACATTAAAAAAAATGGGACCAATATTGAGCCCGCAAACTTTAAAGAACCTAAAAAACGGGGCTAAAAATGAGTGCAAAACTTATGTCGACCTAAATATCTCTTAAATTAAAATCTATATATAATTTTATTTTTTTGTCAAATCATAAATTAATTTTTGGCGATTAAAAAATATATATATACCCAAGATTAGGGTTGACCGATTACAGAATTATTAAAAAAAACGCATTTCGAAATCACTGTGCAATATTAACTGGCTTTAGAGAAACATAAATCTATTCGCGTGAATGACTTTTAGCAAACGGTTGTGAATGTTGTGGAGGTTTAAGATAAAAAGTTATAAAAAATTGTCAAATTCTATTTTCTATAATATTTAAAAAATTAAGACTCTTTTTTAATCCACATAAATATGTCTAAAATACAAATTAAAAATGGTATGATATTGTTGATGAGACCGAAGATAATCGAACATTTCACTAAACAAATTTTTTTAATTTTTAATTTTTTAAAATATTTTAATACATTTTGAATATTCGACAATAAAAAAAATATTTAAAATGATATTAATAGACAAGAAATGACCGTTTATATTATGGTAGTTAAAATTCAGAAAAAATTCCACTTCAAGTCCTATATCAATAATAAATGCACATATGTAACCTACACAGTAGGGTGATCAATTATTCGACCTTTTGGAGAAACCGGGTTTAAAACAGTTCGAATAGTTGGAATTTCGAAAAAACTGATTGCATTTTTTTTGAGCGCTTCGAAATAAGCGAATAAGTTCGCAATTGTAGGGAAGAAAATAATAATACGTAAAACTATCTAGGTGCTTATTATAATTAAAACATTCAATTCTTTTTCAGCAATTATGCTTCCAACTGGCGACTCACCACAAAAAATTCATTACATTCGTAAGAAAATGTGGAAGCGCTATTTTACAATTTTTACTTCGTTCGAAGCTCAATTTTTTACTGGGAACTTACACTCTTTTTGTTCTGGCCTATAAAAATTCAAGGCACCTCTTAGAGCAATAAACGTTTTTTCTTGCCAAGTTTGTGCACTGCTATTAAAGGCACATTAACGAGATATATCTCAAACGATTCATAATTACAAGAGTATAAACCTCTATTCTTTACTTTGCAATACTCGAAACGACGTAAATTTTCTAATCGAAAAACTGCAAAAAACTTAAATTTTGAAAATTTTGGTTTCACCATTTGTCCATAATATAATTTAACACTGATCAGCGATACATTGATTAAATAAAAGTTGTCCTATTTCTGTAAGTGTTTGTAGTTTATATTAGAGGAATTGGACACATATGCAAAAATTCTCAATTACAGGAATCAAACGAAAGAAAAAAACTTGTTATTTTCAAATACTTTTTTTGGAATTTTTAACTTTGAATGCTTGGAGGTACCAATTGGAACCATTTCAGATCTTGAATTTTTGTTGTTTTGCTCTACGAGGAGTTGTTGACGTTAATTTAAAAAATATAGTTAAAAAAAATATATATTTAGGGATTAAGATCCGTTTATTAAAAATAATTATAAAAAGAGAATTCTTCATATATTTTTTACATCCAAACTATTCCGCTCGAAAAGTTAAATCATAGAAAAGTTGTCTAGCTAATATCTCGGGATGTAATATAATAAAATTTAGCATAATATGATTAAAAGGAAAATAATAATCAGAATAAAGAAGATTATGGACATATTTTCAGGAAATCAATAGGAAAAACATCAAAACATCAGCGCCACATAGGGCTTTCGGTAAAATATAATAAAATATACATGGGCTGCTAATTTAATATCCCACACTGTATACAGCATATAAAATAGCAACATTATTATATATTTAAGAAAATATTTCACTTTGAACATTGCTAAAAACCAGAAACATCACTATAGAGTGATTCCATGCTAAAACGGACAGCAATAGGATTTGACATTTCCAATGTCAATGAAATTCGCTACAGACATTAGTTATTGGAAGTGTTTCTCAAATCATATTACTTTAGACTCATGTCCCTTTTAGGTCCAGAAATATGAAGGTTTAAAAAAATAGAAAAAAGCTAAAAACTTTACAAAGGTGTACTTGTTTAATTTGCTAATAACTTCTAGTTTTTACACGGAAGAACTCTAGTTTCAGTTTCATATTAAAGACAAAGATATTACCTTTATAACGATATATATAAAGTTTTTTACATTAAGAGTTCAAATGTCAAAGTTAGACATATAACAATCAAGCCATTATACCTCAAAAAAAGTATTTTTAAAATTCTTAAAAAAAAATTTATATAATGTTGACATAACTCTACTTCATTACTTATGTAAAATTTCAAGGTTTAAAAGTTATGAACCCAAAATAAAATCTAATTACTAATAACTTCTGAACTATACAAAATAAAATTTTATTTTTAGCATCATTTTAAAGATTTTATTTTTTTTTAGGGCAAGACGGAGCTGGTACTCTTTAGCTTCACTACAAAGGCCAAGATTCTAAGCTTCAGGCTACCACGGTTAGGAAACTGTGAACTCACCTCGTTTGATAATGCAAATAATCTGAACATTATATTGGACTCCAAGCTATCATGGAAGCTGAACATTCAACATAGGGTAAAGCTAGTAAGGCTACGCTAGCATACTACACTTGTCGGAAGATATTTTGTTTTAAATGGAACTTGAATCTAAAATTGATCAAGTGGCTTGAACACCATATTACACCTGACATCCATAGACCTACACATTATTGAAGCATCAGTTGATAGTGCAACATGATTATCTGCAACTAGGTGCTGGAGATCAAAAACATATGGACATGCGATAATATTATGCTTAATCCACCAATTATATCATTCTCCAGATAGACTTTAAAAAAACTATTTTCCACAAGAATTGAATGCAAAAGGAGAAACCTTTTAGAACAATATGAAACTTAAGTAATTAGTTAATAGTGCGATAAGATTATCTGCCAAATACGTTAAAACACTATTTCCCGCCAGGAGTGAATGGAGAAGGAGAAACCTTTTAGAACAATATGAAGCTAAAGTATGCACTGATGGATCAAAGATGAATCGCAGTGTCAGCTCTGATGTCTTCTCCAACGATCTCGGAATTAGACACTCTTATCGACTCCCTGATTAGGCAAGCGTAGTTCCAGCGGAAATACTAACGATCGGAGAGGCGTGTAAACTAATCCGCGATAGAAATATTTAGGGGGATATTGGCCTATTTGTCGATAGCCAAGCTGCAATCTATTCTAATCAGACAGTATAAAGAGGAACTGTTCGGACTAAGTCGACTGTATGACATTACTATAGTTTGGATCCCTGCGCACAGGGACCACTATGGCAATAAACAGTCAGACGAATTAGCCCATTCAAGCTGTGCTTTAAATGTCTTCTTATCGGCTTCTGTCGTAATCCCGCTACGATCAGTAAAAAAGCAGAATCCAAAAACACTGCCTTGAAAAAGCTAAAAATAGATGGCGAAGTCTGGACAAATGTAGAGTCGCGAAGGAAACATGGCCTACCTACAGCGAAAAACGCTCAACACAACTCATAAGTTATAAACGCAAGGACATGTTGAGACTAATAGCAATATTTACAAGTAACTGGACGATCGGGAAACATGCAAGTAAACTTGATCATCCATATAACGAACACTGTTGCAGTTGTGGCAATTACGAAAAGGAGGAGAGAGTATATAATCTCCTATGTTCTCATTTTTCTTCTTTATACTTTAATCTCATTACAGACTCAAACCAACTCATTCACCTGGTGAGTAGTGTAGTCTCATCTAACGAATCTAATTCGTTAATTGCTCGTAAGTTTAGGGACTACCACGTTAACCAACCAGCCAAGTTAAATTAATTCGAAAATTCAAAGATCAAAATTAGACTTCTGAAAATTAAACCATTACATCTCCAAGAACGATATTTTTTAAATCCTTAAAAGATTATATAATGTTAACATAACTCTTCTTCATACTCGTGCAAAATTTCATGTTGGACACTACTTTAGTGTTAGAAGTTATGCAATAAAATATAATCTAAAGTCAATTTATAAAATTTCATTTTTTTAATATGACCACATAAAAAACATAGTCTAGATTCACACAGAATTTTTCTTGCCGAAATTATTCCTTTTATGTCATTTAATTTTACATTTACGTTCAAACATAAAATTTTACTTCAGTAATTCTTGCTTTAATCGCATTGATTTATTTTTGCTTTGAAGTATGAAAATGAAAAACAAAACGAATTTCAAAGTACAGGCAAGTTTGTACCCTTTCATGTTCCCTCTCGCTCTATCTCACACGAAATCAGAATTTCAGCAAGAAAAATTGCCTCATGTGAATCTAGATATACTTTGAAATTAATTTTTGTAAATATTTTAAACTTTAAAGAGTGTCCAACTAGAATTTTGGCACCAGTATAGGATAAAGTTAAATTACACGCTGTTACGAAATGACACTTTTTATTTTCACTCGCAAAATGATTTATTATGAGTTGTACACCTTCTTGAGGATATCACAAAATAATTTAAAACAATTTTGAAACACCAAAAAAAAAACAAAAAAAAAAAATTTTCGAGGTAGTTCCTGCACTATAGGTCTCATAGCTTCATAAGTTTTTAGTCAATTTAAGATTTTTAAATTGATTTTGAAAACAGAAGGACATAGTTTTTTAACTATATTAATATCTTCTATATAAATTTAAATTAAATAATAGGTTATTCACTATTTTTAAATTTATTTCCCTTTTCTATTTCGAAATTTAGACTTTGATGTAAAGTTTTATGATTTTTTTTTTTTAAAGACGAAGTTTGAAATATTGCTTGGAATAAAATGAGATAGCCTTATAAAAAATTGCCTAAAAACTCAAAAAATTATTAAGCATTTTTTAAACTTTATTAAAATATTTTTCATATATTTTAAGACAAAATATTTTTTTTTTTTCATATTTTTCACTTGGTTTTTAGTTTCTGAGAATAATATTAAAAATATATGGAAACTTCTAGTAAGTTATCATATATAAAATCGAATAAATTCTACAGTTTTTGTAATTTTAAAAAATAATAAATTTGATTATGTTCACAACAAAAATGTTCTTAAAGGGTTTTGTTGAAAAAAATTTAATAAATCGCAGTTAAACTCGAAAAACTGTGGAAAAATTTTATTTTTTCTAGAAGTTGTTTCAACATTTTGTGAGTGTATTGGAAATTTTTAAAACTGACTTATGATGTCCTGAAGAACACTATGTCATTTCTCGAGTGATTTTTCACTGTAACATCGTGTTAACAAATATATATTTTATAATTTTTAAATACTGTTTTTTAAGATATTCAGTTTTGATCTTTATATCATCGATTTTGATTTTTGAACTTTCGAAATAAATAAATTTTATACATGTATTTTTTTTTCAATTAAATGAAATAAAACTTAAAATTCTACAATGTATAAATTAGAAATTATGAGCAATAAAGTATATACACTTTTGGAAAAATTCGAAAGTTTTTTAAGTTTCAAAACATCATATTTTCAGACCGGAAAGACTCTTCAGTTTGAAAGTATGTGATTTGAGCAATACTTGCAATAGGTAATATCTATAGCAAATTTAATTAAAACCGGAGATATCAAATCCAAAAATGCCGACTTTTTGTCCATTTTGATATGGAATTACTCTATATACTCGTATTTAAACAAAAACGTTTTATGTGGATTTTCTAACCGAATTCTTCAAATTTCCGTCAAGTTTGTTTAAATGTGAGCTAAAGATAATAAAAAGAAGAACTGAAATGTGGCATGTTTATAAATAATCTCATATGAATTTGTCTAAGATTGTGTTTTTTTTTTTTTGTAGTTCATACGGTTTTAAGTTTCTCACCCAACATAAAATTATGATGGCAAAAAATCAGGCTTAACTAACCATAAAGGTCAAAAAAGCATATGATTATATTACAAGTACGAGTATTATTTAAGTTGACGAAGTACAAAAAAAACAACAAAAAAAACTTAAACAAGAAAAATAGGAACTATAAAAATAAATTGTAACGTTTTTATTTAATTTTTTCATTTATGAGTTGCAGCAAAAGACAAATATAAATTCTACGTGACTTTGGTGGTTGCTTGCTTTGCTGCTACTTACTCGTATCTTACATCAACTAAATTTAGTCCAAAAAAAAAAAAAAAAAAAAAAAGGAAAAAGGAAAGTTTTATCACACTGAATGTGAAAAACAACAGGGAAGCAGAACATTTGAATAAATTGTGCGACAATTGTCTAAAATGTTTAAAATTTGTCAAATCATCATGAAAATAATCTGTATTTTAAATCTTTATAATTTTCTCTACATGATTTGAAAATGTGATGAGGGTAAGTTTGAAGAAAAGTTTGTAAGGTAAGTGAGTTTGTAGAATTATGAAGATAATAATTTGTAGGAATTAATAAATTAAAAAGGAGAAATATATTATTATGCTAATATATCCATATCATAATGTCCCAAGAAATAGCTGTAGAATTCTAATGAAGGTTAAGGCTACTCTTGCAAAGAAATTAAGTTCCAATTAATGTTTTTAATACATAAAGATTAAAAGAAAATATTTTTGAGAAACATAATATTTCAAAACAAATTATTCCAACACATTTACCAATAGAACCAGTGTTGCCAGTTTAGTCTTTTTAAGGCTTTTATTTTATTTTAGTCTCAAAATTTTAATTTTAGCTTCTAGCCTTTTTTTGATTCTTAAAATATCCTTAAAAAGTCTAAATCTTACTATTTCCACAACGAAGAAAATAATTTCTTATTATATACTACTAATTATATTTTTACAGAATCATTTATTTATTTTTGTGTATTTATTAGCACGAAAAATCTCTATTTTTTATATATAACAAAATTTTCACCTGTAGCGCTTCGTTAACCAAATCAATAACAACTAATATACTAATATATATCATTAGCCATAGAAATTATTTATAAACATAATTTTAACAAATTCTTATAAAAGCGAAAAATCACCCAAAAACTTTAAATTTAGTTTAAAATTTTCGAAAAATCAGTTCAAAACATTAATTAATTTTTCATATGAAATATATCCCAAATTTATATGGAAATTTTTTAGGCGATTTTTCATTGGCGTCATGTTGCTGACAACTGTACGATGTTTTATTTATAAATTTATTACAATATCTTAAAAAAAGATTAAAATACTATGAGAACGAGAAAAGAGAAGTTTTTAAATTTAAGAAAAAATTTAACTTTTTTCTTGTCTTATTTTTTGGGACATTTAGCCTTTTTTAACCTTTTTTAAAGTTGAAATATGCCACTTTTTTTCTCGGCTCCTGGCAACACTGAATAGAACTCATAGAAATAATACAAAAAATTTTTATACTCTCCATTGTATAAAAAATCCTCAATTTCCGTATGGTCGTTAATATTCTTGTTGTTTTTAAATTCCAGATAATATAGATGGACCTATTACTATGGCATATTAGTATGGATTTCGAATAATTTCAATCCATACGAGGTCTACTAAAAATTATATAATTACAATCACCATCAACATGGAATGCTAGCGATCTATGGTAGCCAATTTATTTTTACCAAAGTTGATCTTTACGTGCTTAATTGCAGGTATATATTAGAGAGAAACGAACGACCTATGTCCTCAATTGAACAATAACTAGAGTTCTTCTTTTCCTGGTCTTTTTGTGCTCCCGGGAAATCGGGATTGATTATTAAATCAAATTCCGAGATATCGGGAATTCCCGCCAAAAATAAATAATTAAAAAATTTAAAATAATTATAATATAATTCATTTAAATTAAGATTAAAATATGTTAAAATAAACTAGTTAATCATAAAACGATAAACGATAGGTACGTAGTTGATGCTAACGAACTTAATTACACTTTTACTTCCTTTCCTACGGTCATAACAGAAACTTCAATAGCATCTACTGAGATACTTAGAAATAGCTCCTTTGCCGAACGGACAGCATTTCAGTTCGTATGTGTATCTCAGAAAGATGTAGTTTATTGTTTCATGTTGGTTAAATCAAATGCTGTTGGTTTCCTAACCTAAATAATCCTAAATTCATAAGAATTAATTTGCCACAACTTCTTCCATATATCACGCATTTGTTTAACATCATTATAACAACAAGAATTATCCCTACTAAATGGAAATAAGCTAAGGTGATCCCTATTTCGAAATCTACCTCAGAGTTTCGACCGATAACCATCTTAAGCTTTCTTTCTAAAGTATTTGAAAAACTTTTACAATTGCCAATACATAGAAGACAATAACTTATTGTTTGAAAAGCAGTCTAGCTTTCGCTCTAATCACAGTTGCAATATTGCCTTAGCTGACATTATAGAGAAAATAAGACGAGAACTTGATATGGAAATATAAACGTCTTGATTCTCCTTGACTTCTTTAAAGCATTTGATACAGTTAAACACGAAATATTATGTATGAAATTGAAACATCTTTTCAACTTCCCACCCACTTCAATACGGCTTATTGGCATACTCAAACAGTACACGCTAATAACATGATCTCAATACCCATATCACTGTCAAAGGGTGTACCACAGGGTTCAATCCTGGAACCACTATTATTCTCAATATATGTGAGATACCCACCCAAAGTTTTATCACATTGCATGATTCATATGTACGCTGATGATATTCAATTATTTTTCAGGAGCCCTACCGATAATATGGAGGAGAATATCGCTAAACTCAACCAAAACAACCTATGCCTAAATCCTAAAAAATCCAAGTGGTTAATCGTTCATAAAAAAAATGTTCTGCCAGCCATTGAATATGAAACACAAATTAACAACCAAAAAATTAAGGTCGTTCAAATAGCAAAAAAACCTTGGAATTATTTGTAACAACTTTTTATATTGGATAAGTCACGTGAACACACTTGTTTCTCAAACTTATTTAAACCAACGTACTCTTTGGATAACTCAACACTACAAACCAATCAGAATTCGACAATTACTCGCAAAAACTTACCTCATACCAGGTATACTTTACGGCTACGAACTGTTCTGCAATTGTGACTCAAACAGCAAAAGAAAACTAAATGTAATATTTAGTAACATTGGTTTGAAAAGACCTGATAGAATATCATCGTTTGCAAAAAAAAAAAAAAAAAAAACTTTATGGTATTTCTTTTGAAAATCTTTTCAGAATAATAGTTCTAATGTTTCTTCATAAAATCATTTACATGTCAAAACCCAATTACTTATGTTTTTAACATGTTCCAATTTGCCCGATTTAGGAGGGGTGAAAAACTCATCTCACCTACACTCGATACTTCGTTTCAAAATGCAATTTCTTATAAACGCTACATGTATTTGGAATTCACTTCAACACGACAAACAAATCATAAGAAGCGCAAATAAGTTTAAAACATCACTGTCCAAATTTTATTCTTAACGTTTTTTAAAAATACTTACATGTTTTTATTTTTAATTTTTTTTTCTATATCTTCTAATTTTTATATAAATTTTTATTCAATGTTCTAATTTTTTATATCGAGGTGATATTAGGTTAGGTTTAAAAAGGGCAGCGCCTTTACGCCTCCACACAGAGACCGTTTATAGAGAAAGCTGATAGATGAAGAAAGAGAAAAATCCTACTAGAATATAGCAACAGATTGAAAAGAAAGATAGCTAAATATAAGAATAATAAGAAAAGTGTAGAACCTAAGACCCTTCAAATCAACCCTGACTACCTGTAAGCCACTTTATTCCCTTTACGAACTCTATAAGGTTGCCGAGTGTTTCATCCGCAACCTCCTCTAGTTCGTACAGAATATGGCTCCCAACCACATCAGTCTACTTCTCTGAAGCCTTAAACAGTGACAGAGTATATGCTCCACTATCTCTAGCTCCTCCACATCATCGCACGTCCTGGAAAAATCTGACGCGCCAGTGTCTCACTTACTGATCATATTCCCTATTGCGAGGTGACCAGTAATCATTCCAACAATGATCCTTAGATTTACATGACTCATGCCCAGAAGATGCTTCTAATCTGCTGGTTTAAGACGCTCTAGATACTCTGCAGTCTGATCTACTCCCCCAAGCATCATTCGTTCTACCTATAGTCTATTCCCTTATGGCCATGAAATATGACCCAATCGGAATTCTAACCGATACCTCCACAAAAGACCTGTCCAACTCCGAGCCCTTACAAGCTAGATCATCGGCAATTTCATTGCTGAAAATATCGCAGTGAACAGGAACCCAACAAAGTCTTATTCTGTAGGCATTAATTAGCCTCCTAAATTCCTTCCTACACTCCAGCACTAACCTGGAGCTGACACGGTAACTTGTCATTGCCATCAGTGCTGCCTGGCCATCCACATAGATAGTCCCTCACAACATTCTTCTCCAGTAATCCTAAGCCCTTGTAAATGCTTAGAATTTCTGTCTGGAAGATCAATAAATTTTTTACACTATAATTCTACACTATAATTTATAACATTCAATCTTGTGCATGAAAAAACAATAAGTTTCAAGTAAATAAAAAAATAAATAAATAAAAAAAAAAACTAATTCAATTCTTTTTGAAAATTAAATTAAAACATTTTCATACATAGCAACTCATCTGAAATTCGGACCATTACTTTGGTTTTCATATTGCTCTGTGAGTAAAACTTCTCTCATTATTTTTACCAAAGAAAGCCACAAAGAATTTTATAAATTTCTGAAGCCTTTTTCTTTTCAGGTTTATAACTCACTTCTATGAATAATGGTTTTTTTTATACAAAAATAAAATTAAGTTCCTTTTATTTTTATTCTACACCATTAATCTATAACTAAGGAACAGATGAGCTCAAAAATTAATATACATCATGTTCTGTTCCTCGACAATTGTACTCTTTAAACAGCATAGTTTTATTTATGAACTTTTTGCAATTTATCTGATGAAAAATTCATATAAAGTTATTAGTTTGCATACTGTTAGGCTCACATTTTTATTGTTACTTTAAAAATGTATGTTATTGTTTAAGGATTCCAAATATTTTAATGAGATTTCTCTTACAATTTTCATATGCATTTAAATTACATCTTTCTCGGGATTACGGTACTGAAAATTTTGTGGAATTCCTGCAGATATTTCATATTTAGCCACAACAAACTGTGAATGGATAATAATATGACCCTAACTTTACAAAGATTTTATCAGATAACGAGTTCATAGAATGTAAAAATAATTGGAATTTTTTAAACTACCAAAATTTTTCCCAGAATTGTTCGCTTTCTATCTCCATAAGAATGCCATATATGAATGAAATTGTGTGAAATACCGAAAACCCCAAATTCTACAATTAAAAATAAATCCAATTTAAATCTCTGGATATCTAGCAATAAGTTAATAAACTTTTAATTAATTTTAATTTGGATCCATTATATCCTTTTATACACTAGCAAAAACTTTTTGATTCTCGCTAATGGCAACTACTTAAGGTAGTTTTTTGGTAGTGAGGCGTCATTATGATTTGCCTATTCTATATTACATAAATCAGTACTCAATAGTTCAATAAATAATAGCGCAGTAATATTGCAACCACTTGGATCAGTTAGTTAGAGCGCTGGATTAATAACCAGAAGGTTGTTGGTTCAAACCCATTCTGTTGCTGATGTTTGTAACGTACAGAAAACATCATCCAACACCCACCTTAAAGTATATCAATCGACTCAGAATAACTTTTAAAGTCGATCTAATGATGTATGTCCGTCTGGCTGGCTGTCCATGTATACCTTGTGCACAAAGTACTGGTAGCAATTTTTAAGATAATTCAATGAAATTTTTCACGTAGGACTTTTATGACACAAGGACAAAGCATATTGCAATTTGTTACGATCAGTCTATTATTTCACCTAGCGCCCATACAAATGTCCTCTCGGAATAGGGATTTAACGATCATAAATGCCTTAAACATATCGAAATATTTTAATGAAATTCGGTGGAAGGAAGTTTTTTACAAGCATTAATCTTTGTGCCAAATTTAATAAAGATGGGACCCTAATTGACCATAGCTCCCATATAAAACCTTCCGAAAATCACTTTAACGTGCATTAATCACATACACATGTTAGTAAGGTTTATATTCGACACAAATAAGTTTTATATAAGTAGAAATCATAGTGACCAATTTTATGAGGAATGCTCCATAATTTACCATAGCTCCCATATAAGCCTACTTTCGGGAATCACCCTAAAGTGAATAAATTTATATAAATGTTAGTACTAACGTAATATTCTGTATTCGTATATTTTAATTTACACTTAGTAAAAGTATATGGTGTCCACATGTCTAATATAAGACCTCTCCACGAATTTTGATGGACATGCACAATGGTGTGGAGTATCATATGGTTGAGCTTGATCGACTATATCTTTCTTACTTGTTTTTTTTAACAAATTGTCTAAAAAGGTATTTTATACTAAAAAAAAGTTTATGTCACTTAGAAAATTAAGTATGAGATGGTGTGCTGAGTTAGACGTTAGTCATTAAAAATGAATGGTTAAGTTAAAATTTCACTGACGACAAGATTTTTTTTTTTTTTTGTTTTCGTTTGAGTTCATATTTTTGAGTACCCCTAGAGTCTAAAAATAAGTACATGAATTTGTGAACAATTCGAACAAAAATAACTGGTTATTCGGGCAAAAAATAGTTTATTTTTCTAATTATGTCTGCCAGCTTAACGCATAGTTTTTGCTGGGACAGTAGTTATATCCGATTCAAAAAATATCTTTCATACCTCGTATTCATACTTTCAGTAGACATTTTGTATAAGACGTAATAAAAGCTAATATAATAGGAATATCTTAGGATTTTTTTTTTTTTTTTGAGTTTTGTTAATGTAGAGGCATAAAATTAACTATAATTATTTTTACAAATATTTTTAAAAATAAATACAAAGATGAATAGTTTTAAAAACACATACGGGTCGTATACATACTTATGCGATTGACTGTATATTGGCAAAGTGTTTGTACCTTTCTTTCACTTTTTAACAACAAGAGATAGATATCTCTTAACTTAAAAGCAAATAGTTGAAATAATTGCAAAATTTTAATATTCGTATACAATAAATTATTACAAAATATTACTTTTTTTTATAAAAAATTTTCTTAAAAACTAATAACATGTAATGACTTTGCGTGCCTCAGGTTTCTTTCAAATACCTACTGAGTTATGAAAAAAAAAAAATATATATATACATATAAAACTGGCAAAAGTTATAAAGAAAACTTATGAATTTTTTATATAACTTAAGATTATGAAGAAAGAATGAATGAAAGAAAACAGCAAGCGAAAAAACCATGAAATGGAAAATAAAACACATATACTTGAACCAATTTCTATTTGCAACTTGTTTAAGAAATAATATACACAAACAAATAAATAAAATAAAAATAAAAAAAAAAAAATAAAATAATAATAATAAAAAATCCAAAATGAAATGAAAATGTCATAAAATGGTTACGAAATATAATGCAAAGTACTTTTTATTTACGTTCACTTTTTTTTTCCTAAGTATTTACTCAACAAAAAACCAATAACAAACCACAACGTCATCAAATCCAGCAATCACATCGTCATCATTTATATCAACGACAAACACGTCATTTTACCATCATCATTATTATTATTACAATTATTATGATTATTTAAGGATCAAAATAGTAATGTCAACACTTACTAAGTGAATTTGGGTGTGAATTTTAAATCCGATTCTTTAAAAATTTATTTTCTTCCTATTTTCTTTTTTTTTTATTACTTCTTCAATTATGTACTACTTTTTTACGATTGACTCACTTTTATTGGTCTCGGTATTTCGATGTGTTGAAGTAAAAACATTTTTTTTTTTATACAGTACAAGTAGTAGTTGTTGTGTTTATAGTAGCATTAAATAGTAATAGTAAAGTATAATACCTAAAAAGAGAGAAAAAGAAAAAAAGAAAGGAATTAAATTAAAGAAATGGTAATAAATCTTCTAGCACACTCTTGAGGTTAAAAATTTCATTTCATTTAATTAAATATTTTAAGAGTGTAGTTTTTATTTTTTGTTACTGGCTAAGTGTTTTTTTTTTTTTCATATTTTAATGTTTTTTTGTAGTTGTTGTCATCAGCAGCAGCGTGATTCAAATAAAAACCATTTCATTATATTAAATCAGATATTTAAATGAATTAAATAATGAGAATTATTAGTGAAATATTTGCATAAGATAATTTTCTATTAACATTAAGTTAGTAAATTACGCCATGTGATATCGATAAAAATTTGTATTTGAATAAATGAATCTATATAAATATTATATGGAAACCCAAGTGATTTCATACATTTTGTCATATATAAGAATATTAAAAAATTAAAGAAATTTCATAAAGTCCCTACGCTGATTAAATTACCTATCTAGTTTCCAATAACTTTTCAGGAAAGCTAAAAATAAACTGTTTAATTTCGCTGTTTTTTCGTTACTTCGCCAAATTTTTAAAAAATTTTACTTTTATGAATAGGCTTACAAATGCAATTAATATTTTTTATATAAACGAAGGAAGTTTTTGAGGCTTTTTTGAGAAAATCAACGAAAACTTTACATAGGACAATTTTTATTATTATATGTTTGTGCTTTTCATTTTGTAAGTTCTTAAGTGTATAAGTTTGAACTATTTTGGTCAAATTTCAACTTTCTCAGATGATTGTAACATGCTACTAAACAGTAAAAGTTAATAATGCCAGAAAAAAAAATTTTCAAAAATAAATAAATAAATAAAATTCTTCACATATATCAAACGATAGTTAAAGAAAAATTAATGAACCCTTAATTCACTAATTTCAATATAAGAATTTTCATGAAGATAAAATTATGGATTTGCTAAAAATTCGTTAACTCAAGTCAAGTGCATCAATTTGTGTGAAGGAAAAAAATTTTACAAATATACCCCGGTAAAATTAAAGATTGAGTTGTGGTAAACTAATCCCCAAAATATTTAGGATCAATTATTTCCCTTTCGTAAGCTGGGCCAATTTTAAAATACCTTTAAAAATATTATTTTCGATACGGTATACAACGTTTAATTTTTGATCAAAACAATTCCAACATATAAAAAGTAACACTCGGATATTATTGACAGTAAGGTCTCCCGACTTTTCGCCTTGTCTGATTCAATAAAAAAAATGTAAATGCAATTTATTACATATGGTTGTGATAGCCTAGCTCGACTAACACAACATATATAACATTTTGGAGTATATATTGGCATCTGAAATATTTTTTGGAGTGGAATTTGGAGTAATTGTTCAATTTTAATTATTTTTGTTAGGAAACAATTATACTAATTTTAAATAGTGTTCTTTTTAGTTTTTGTTGAAAAAACAAACACATGATGATTTTAAATATTTATAATAATCTGAAACTGAAAGGCAGACGGACGGACAGACAATATTAAGGGTTTAGATGATGTAAATCTGTGTCAGCTAGTTTTAGTGTAATAGTCTTGGGATATTCATTTTAGGCGTCATATCATAAGCATAAAATATTAAATATTTTATATTTAAATTTTAATATTACCATTTTCTCTAAGAAAATTAATAATATTAAGTAATATGAAAAATTATTTACATATGTAATTTTATGGGAGCATTTTATATATGATATTACATAGGTAATTTTATAAATTTTAACCCTAATGTATAGGTAATTCAGTCAGCTCAGGGACTATATGATTCATATTTTGATTATTTTCCCATAATAGTTACTTATTATAGCGTACAACAGTATTTTTTCAAATATAAACGGAACCATATGCACATGAATGTAGGGAAATTTAGAAAGTATTAAAGTGATTTTTAAAAGGACTTGCAAATTTCAAAAATAGATTTTTTTATATAAATTATTTTAAAATCTGTTAGTTGTTCAGCAGTGCCGAAATGGATATCAAATGTTAGAATATGGTCTAGAAATTCAAAATCTTAAAAAAGGTATTAAATTTTCACCGCAAAACGTCGTCGAGAATTTCTGGAAAAAGTTTTGCTATTTTGAACGCCTTATATTTCTGGGAATGACATAAATAAAATTTTTTGACGAGGGGTACTAGGGGGGGGGTGGGAGTAATATCACCACTTCTTAGGAATCTCGTCGTAAATGAAATGCTTTCCGACAGTCATATACTCAGATGACGTTATGCTCCTTTTCAGAGGAACATATTTTCCAACACAAAGTGATCTCATGAATTAACTTTAAATAAACTACTTAAGTGGGCCAAAGTAAACAGTCTAGGGGAAAACCCATCAAAAACCGAATTAGTTCTTTTTACTACGAAATATAAAATCCCAGTCTTTAGAATACCAAGATTACTCTCCAAAGAAGTCAAATACCTTGGGGTGTTTTAGATTCAAAGCTTTCATTTAAACGTAATGTTGAGAGCAGGATGTATAAGGTTTTATGGGCCTTTTATGCATGCAAAAAGACTTTTGGTAAATCACGATGTCTCAGATATTACATTGTACATAGGATATACAATTCGGTCATCAGACTAATTCTTACCTATGGAATACTTTTCTGGTGGAGTGCAGTCAATACAAAACATATTTCTCAAGACCCACTTCTTTCGACATTTCGAGATTACCTGAGACTTGTACAGTATTCCATGCAAAGATATATGATATAACTGTAGCTGCTAGACGAATCAAGAAACTTGAAGAAGTATTGTCTGTCGACTTCTATGTAGATAGTCAGGACGTCAGCAAAGCATTAAAATCGTATGTGGTAAAATTTAGATGTATTCGACTGCAATCAATCTCTATATCAGGATATGAAGGTATTTTTGATAACGAAAAAGCAGATGGATGAGCAGGACGTGGCGTCAATCGGTAGCCAGTGAAATAAGGCTATTCTGACTCTTACTAAGAAAACAATTTCACTTTTAGCGGGAATTCTTACCGACACTGTATGATAGGGCGTATGTCGGAATATATAGCTCTTTCGGGGAATGATTTCTGTAGAAGTTGTTTAGATATAGAGGTGGTTTTTATCAAAAGTACTGGTGTTTTATTATTAAACGTGTATTCGAGGCACCTATATGAAACATTAAGGGTGGTTTTTCTTTTAAAGTTTTTAAAAAATCACATTAGTGAACTCACACTTTATACGGGCTTTCCATGTAACCTAACGCAACGCTTTATATCCATGAAAAATGTACATAGTATAAAAACTACTTACAGTTGTAAATCTTAAATAACCAGAAAAAAAGAAGAAAGTCCAAAGAAGGGAATAAGTTCCTTATCTTGTAATTCGCAGGTTGTGCAAAATCGGATCATTTTAAATTAGCTTGTCATTGAAAGATGGTTTCTTCCTTGATACCTACTCACAGAATAGGAAGTCATATGCAGTTTAAATTAATAACTTAATTGTAATTAAAATATTCAGAAATTCTATTTAAGGAGTTTTAACATTACAATACATTGAAGATCAAAAAAAACATGCAGTTAACCGATTTTTTTTCTTCGAAAATTTATATGTTTTGTAAAAAGCTCAAAAATAAAAATACAAAAAAGAAATGTGTCAAATAACATGTTTTCAAAATTGATACCACTAATAAATTACACGAAGAAAAAGTAGTTTGACGTCAGAAAATATTTTTGGAATTCTGCAAATAGCCTTTATTGAGAATAAGGCCTCGTATTCCAAATACAGACAACCAAACCTACGCCATTTAAAAATGCATTTTTCTTAGAAATTTTTAACAAATATTGTACTTCGCAAGCATTATTCCTGGAATTAAAATTGAAACCAAATAAATTTTTATTCATGAATGCAGAATTCAACAACGTTCTTCAGTATAAAAGGGAAATTAAAATTCAAGTAAAATTTATCTAACTCAAAAATATTTAATTGTTTCAATCATATTGGAAGTTTAAAATAATTTTATACTTGGGGTTCCCCGTTAGGTTAGTTGGTAGTGAGGGGGTCCATAGTCAGGGGGTTGCGGTTTCGATTCCCACCAGAAATTCTTGTCTGTTTCATTACAACTGCATTCTAAAATCAAGTTTATTTTTCTTATTTTTCGCAAAAATCATACTTAAAATTTTAAGAGCGATTTGTACTGAGGTTTACTTAAAACAAATACAAAACGGGATAGCTTTAAAAATTAAATGCTTAATTTATGCTAAACATAATGAAATACTTTAATTAATTATGTAAATTCTAATACTAAAATCAAGTAAATGGTACTTGAAATTGGAACTAAGTCTACTTTAATTTTTTATAAATTAATTGAATATTTTATTTTGTTTTAATTGATTTTTTTTTTGTTTTTTGTATGAATGTAATAAAATTTTATATTATTATTTTAATTTAATTGAAAATATTTTTTTCTTTCAAGACAATGCTGCTGTCATATTAATGTGGTTTCTAAATGGTTATTTCATACTATCATTGAGCAAACTATCAAAAAGCGCACAGAAATTTCACGATTTCATCTCTAACTTATCATCTGAAATTGACTGTATTCAAAAATAAATATTGTATTATATGTAGATACACTAATTATGGAGAAGTTTATTTAGATATTGCCTAAATAAACTGAATGTAATATAATTTATACAATTTAATACGAGTTTAATTGTAAATAAAATAAATACTAAAATTACAGAACAGGCCTAATATCTTGATACACTTTCAACGCATATGTTCATTAAAATTAAGCCAACGTAACCGTTCATTAAAATGTAAAAAACTGCAATATACAGTTTCATTGAGACAACGTATAACTTCATTAAAATCAAGGTACGGGTTCTATAATTCAACGAACTGTTCACTGAAATTAATTATTTAATTCGACGAACGTGTTTATTAAAAGAAAATACGAATAAGTTGAATCAAAGAACTTGTAGGTTGTATTTTTAAACTGTATAAGTGTCAACGTACCTGTACATTAGGTCAAAATTATGAAAAAAATTCGTTGACTCAACAAACTTCTTCGTTGTACTTATGTACCTTTTTGGTTCGGTGTGGTATATGTCATATTATTGTAAAGGATTTTCTTTATACGAATTTCTTTCTCTTAGTGTTCAACGTCAATATTAACCTACATATTTGTTTTTTTATTCACGTAACAACATTTTTTATAACAATAGCCTACTAATAATGATTTTACTGTTATATTCCAAATCATTTGAAATACAAATAAATATAAACGCATTAAATTACGAGTGTGTATTTAATCTAATAAATTTCTGTCAAATCAAATTTTATCACCAAAATTTTGTATCCATACTGATTTTAATTCTTATATACAAACAAAAATCTAATTAAAGAATAAATTTTTCAAAAGTTCTGGTTATTGTCTGTAAATGGGTATAAGGGTGATTCACAAATATTAAGAATTTTTCTATTTTGTGTTATAAATAAATTTAGTTTAGAAAACTAAAGGTATTTTTGTATATGTTAAATATCTGCTTCTATGAAACAATAAGAAATTATGTTGTTTCTATAAACGATTTTTAAATCAATTAACGAAGACAGTGAGAAATTTTTCAGTTTTGTTTGCAGCTTTAAAATGGTTCTAATAGATTCTGTAAGTTATTTATATCTTTTATGTTACACTAAAATTGCTTTATCACATTTTTTTTTGCTTTCATACAAATGCAACCAGTCTAATAGCCGTGATAGGTCGGTATCTGGATTTGAATGAAAGCGTAAAAGTGTTTTTGTACGTGTGTGTGAATTGTCAGGCTGTAGATATAAAAAGTAAAAAAAAAAACCAAACAAACAAACGAACAAAGCCAATGACAATAATGACAACTTCTTCCTAACAAGAGAAAGAAAAATAAAAAATAATAAAAACTGAATGATAATTTAATTTTGCCTGAAAAAGGAATGCATTCAGCATAACACATATACTTAGGTTTTATTTTTATATTCACATTCATCATCAATGAGTGAATGAATGTATAAAATTCATAAATAACTATAGAAGAATGTGTCAAAAACCACACACACAAATACATCCTACTCATACACTCACATTTGTATACTTATAGACACTTGCACAAGATTACTCGTAGTCAACAAATTTGCTCAAGTGTTTATTTTATTAAAGTTTAAAAAAATTAAAATAAAAATAATTTTATTTTATACGAATATATTGTGTGGGTGACGAAAATGGTTTATTTGAGAAACTAACATATTTAATGAAAGAAACTTGATTGAGATTCTTGGAAAATAAATTTATATAATAGTACTTGGACACATGAATCCTCTTTTAGATACTAAGAATTGTAATATGAATAGTTCTAGTTCTGAGAGTTGAAAAAAGTTTTATTTTGGTATAATAAAAATGTGACAAATATTTGTTATAAGTAAATAATAAATAAAACGTAATTGCAAAGTTTAAGAAAATATTTTAAATATTTTGATAAGAATTAAGACTAGAAATATTATATTTAATTTCACACAACAAAAATTTTTCCAAGTTGATATTATTTTACAAATAAATAATGCTAATTTATATATGTATATGTAGACATATGAGTAACACTTAGGTTTTTAACATATATTACCAGTGTTGCCAATTTAGCCTTTTTAAGGCTAAATTTAGTCTATTTATTATGTTTTTAGCCTCAAAATTTTCTTTTTTACTAACCTTTTTCGATTCTTAAAATTGCCTTCAAAAGGCTAAGATATTGCTATTCATAATTTTATTTTTACAGAATAATTCATTTAATCAATTTTGTGTATTTATTCGCACAAAAAATCAAGATTGTTTATATTTAATAAAAAGTTTGCCTGCGGCGCTTCATTCTCCAAATCAAAAATAACTTAAATAATTTTATGGATTTACTAAATGAATTATACGCTGCTATAAAATTAAACTTTTTATTTTCACTCGAAAAACAAACTATTGTGGCAATAGTTCTTCTTGAGGACATCACATAACAATTTTCAGACCCTCGTTTAGGGTAGTTCCTGTACGGAAGACCTCGTAGCTTCTTGAATTTGAAGTAAATTTAAGATTTTTAAACTGACTCTAAAAGTACACAAACGTAGATTTTAACTATATTAAAATCTTTTATATACACTCCAAATAAGTAAAGATATATTAAACATTTTTAAATATATTTTCCTTATATTTTTCAAAATTTTGGCCTTGATGTAATTTTTTGGAGTTTCTTCTTTGAGACTAAATATTTATATACAACATTGTAAATACTATTTTGTTTAGAATAAAACGAGATATGCCTATATAAATTAGCTTTCAAACTCAAAAAGTTATTAATTATTTCCTAAACGTTATTGAAAAATTCCTCACATATTTTAAGGCAAAGTACTTTTTTTATATGTTTTATTTAGTACTTACTTTTTGAGAAAAAATGGGTAATGCATGAAAAGTTTTATTAAGTCATTCTAGATAAAATCGAATAAGTTCTACAATTTTTTTCTGACATGAAAATACTAAATATCGTTATGTTTACAACAAAAGTGCCTTTAAAAATTATTGTACCGTTGTAAAGGCTTTTATAGAAAAAACTGTACTAAATCGCAATTAAACTCGAAAAATTTTGTAAATAATTTTACTTTTTGTAAATGATATTTAAAAATTTGCTTTCAATATTTGAAAGCAAATATAATATACATATATGATTGAAAAGCCAGATCCTTTTACTTCCCAAAATAGTTTAAACAGAAAAAAAATCAACAAAAGAAAAACAATGTTATGGATGCATTTATACGGGGACCAGGCATATGTATATATATGTTAGCATTTATTATATGCTTTATGCTTAATTATAGTTCAAAAATTACGAGAAAGCATTTCAAAACATTGGGTCATTTTTTGTTAGAAATAAGTCAAATTTGTATGGTCTGGCAGTCGTTTTATTTATTGTAAAGAGGAGGAACAAAAATAAAGTTGATTTTTAATAAAATTTGCCAACTTTTTTCTGATCTTAGTTTTGGGGCATTTGGAATTTTTGACCTTTTTTGGATATCAATTTAGCCTTATTTTTCCCATCTCCTGGCAACACTATATAATACTTATACATAATGTTGAATAATCATTACTAGTCTTTTCTTACATTTCTTACATTTTTATAATATTTTGGTTTCAAAGCTACAACTAGTTTCAGTCATATACTCAAAATCATCACACACATTTTTAAAATTAATGCAGTGAAAATTTTGTTGTTGTAGTAAAACATATTTTCTATCAAAATGGTTTTACTGATTTTAATTACCAAAGCCCTTAGGACAATGAAAACCATTCATAGTAAGTTTTTATAATTCAGGTTTATACTTGTAATTATGTTAATAAGAACGTTTTTCACAGGCATACAGATAGACTGATTGGCATAGACATATAGATGAAAAATTAGGTCCCGATGTTCTCTATTTTAATTAAAGTTTGTTTAATATTAAGTTTACGCTTCACAAAATTTTCGTTATCCTTTAGCGAGCTGGATTGAAGGATAAAAAGAATTTTTTCCTTATATTTCCCAAAAGAAAATAATTTGAAATTATGAAAGATATGAGAGATCTTAGAGAGGAGCATTATATGACATAACATAAATTTCCGTACTAATTTGAATATATAACAAACTTTGCAATAAGCAAAAATAAATAAATAATTAAATAAATAAAATAAATAAATTCGGAGCTATGAATATTAGGGCGGTCCCAAAATAAAAACTACCGAAATTTCCAGCTCAAATGTAGATTTACTTCATTCTGAGACACCGTTTCTCAAAATTTTCGTCCTAACATTATCCTTTCGAGAGCTGGATGAAAATGAACAAATGACCTTTTTTCGTGTTTTTCGGATTTTTTCATATTTCTGCCAAAGGAACAGTATGAAAATTTGGTATCGTAAGAAAGGCATTCAAGACGCGCATTTAATGAATTAACAAAAATTTTGGCTCGGATCCAAATGTGACCGAAATTTTGCAATTTTTCACAAAAAAATAGTTATTTGAATATTTATATGTAAATATTTAAAAATATAAGGCCGTTTTTTTTTTAAATTCGACCTTGTTTGAATTCTATTCGATTTTTTCAAAACATATTTTTCTTCATATACAAATGTTTCTATATGAGGGGAAAGTAAGTAAATTTAGCATCAAAGTACGCGTAATTTTGTAAGCTTTCTAATAATATATAACACTTTATACTTTTATAAACAAACAACGACAAAATATCTTTTTTTGTTCTAACTCCCGAAAGGATAATTTCGGGATGAAAACTTTAAGAAATTTTATCTTAGAAAGATGTTGGGAACATCGACATAATATTTTCTCTCCACACAAATGGTGCCACCCTAATGAGTGTATGTAGAATAAAACTTAACAAAAATAATAAAAATGAAACGTAAATTTTTCGCTTAGTTAAAATTTTTGGGATATTAAATTATTATTAAAATTATGTTCACCCTTACATAAAGCATATTTTTCTTATCATAAGAACTAAAATTGGTTGTTGTAAAAAATACTAAGGATGTAGGAGATCAAAGGATGTTCTTATTGAACTTCACCTTATGTAGGAGGTGGGCGGGTTATGCCCATTTTTTGTTTTCCTAGTTTACATTGTTCTTTGAACTCTTTATACAAAATTTTGTTGGCGCATATTCTTTTTTAGAAGAGATATTGGCGGAAAGGTATGATTTGGAGTTACGATGGACACTCTGTTTTTCTAGTATTTTTCCCATAACATTTTTGTTTATTAACAGATTTTGCTCAATTTCAATACCAAACAAATTTTGTATACAAAAATATTTAAGAAAAATTTCGTCTTCCTAAGTGGTTCACCCCGAGCCCTATACTTATTTCAACACACACACACAGATGGAGAGACGGACTGACATTGCTAGAAGGTCTTAGATTTTCACGATAACCCGAAATAAACATACTTTATGGAGTCTTCGATGATTATTTCGACATGTTACATACGGAATGACAACCCCCATCGCTTTGATGGCGGGTATAGAAATATTGTTATAAGTAACTTGAATATTTTTTTAAAGAAATATTCCGAAAATATATTTTTGTTACATTTAAATCTGTCTAACACAAAAATAATAAACTTTGACTGCAATAGTTTTTTATATTGATGTTACCACTCCCCTAAGACCTACTTGCCTTACTTTTATCTCAACTGTGGAACTTCATACGAAAATTATTCAAACAATATCTTCACCATAGTGGGAAAGATCCAAAAATATTAACATTTTTGCTTTATATTACAAACAAAGTATAAAGTTTTATGTACCAGAAGAAACTTATGAAAAATATACGTATTTCGATAAAAGGTTCCAAAAAGTTTTTATAAATTTTGAATTAATTTAAATTTTTAGAAAAGAAAAAAAAACATTTCTATGTAAAAACTTAAAATCTTTTGTAAAAAAAAAAATTAAAAAGAAGTTTTGATATATTATGACCTGGCCCGATACACTTGCAAGATCAAATAATGTAAAACATTTTCTCTAAAGTTTCAACCCAATTGAAATTTTTCATTTATTTTAATTTTGTACTCAAAAATTTACATCTTTTTGACTCAAACCATTAATCAAGGCTTTGAAAATTCATTAACTTATATAACTAGTTACCATATTACTATTTGGTTATACAGTGATAAAAAATTGACGATTTTTTAAATTTCGCACAAAAAAAAAAAAAAAAAAAAAATATTGATAAATTTCTTTTAAACAAATTATTATTTGGCTTTAAATAAACTTTTTTTAAATTGTATTTTAGTTTAATATCTTGTTGATCTTCAATAGCAACATAAATATTTTTCATAGACAAACACTAACAACAAACATAACGTAAATATTTTTTCATAAATAAGACACTAACAACAAGCATAGGATGTAAATTTTAGTAAACAAAGGCATTAGCGAATAACAACAAAATGCATAGACTAAATATTTTTACTGTTACAAGCTGGTAGATCATGCAGTAATAATTAGCTTATATTAGGAAAGTTGTAATAAAAGGGTTTATACTCGTAACAACGAAATAGTAAGGTGAACTGTGTATAAAAGGGCGACAAAAATTCTAAAGGGGACATTCTGATCAGAGCAACAGCGAAAGCAACATCGAGGACAGGAGAAATATCAACTAAGTTAGAATATACGAGGGCGGATCAATAAGTCCGTGACTTTTCGAACTTCCCTCGTGGTTATATGAAATGCAACACTATTCCCGTCAAGTACAACCTGTTAACAGACTACTGTCAAATTTTGAGAAAGTGCCGTTTTTTACTTTGCGTTTAACAGCTGTTCAAAACATATAACCTCGCGTATTTTTCTAAAAATGAGAAAAAGTGAATTTCGAGTGCTCATTAAACATTATTTTTTGCGAAAAAAAACCAATGGTAAAAAAAAGTGGTTTACTGACTTTCGTTGTGGTCGCACAAGTACAAATGATGCTGAACGTTCTGGACGGCCAATTGAGGTCAGTACACCCGAAAATGTCGAAAAAATCTACGATATGGTGTTGGCCGACCGAAGAGTATAAGTGCGTGATATTGTTGATGCCATAGGCATTTCATATGGCAGTGTGGTTTCGATTTTAAATGATCAGCTGGGTTTAAGAAAGTTGTCTGCAAGATGGGTGCCGCGTTTGCTCTCAATTGACCATAAACGTAAACGTGTGACAACTTCAAAGGATTGTCTGGAGTTGTTTAACCGCAATCCAAATGAGTTTTTGCGGCGTTTTGTAACTGTGGATGAAAAATTGATCAATTGAGACCAAGCAGGGTGAACCTGCACCGAAGGAGGCCAATGCAAGCGGGATAATCCACATCGATTACCTTTAAAAGGGAAAAGCAATAAACGGCGAATGTTGTGCCAACTTATTAGACCGATTTAATGAGGATTTAAAAAGAAAATAACCCCATGTGACCAAGAAAAAAGTTCTTTTTCATCAAGATAATGCGCGGGTGCTACGAATTGGTAGCTCATCCGCCATATTCTCCGGATTTAGCCCCTAGTTACTACTTTCTATTTCCAAACCTAAAGAAATGGCTCGGTGGAAAGAGATTCAGCTCCAACGATGAAATTATTGACCAAACAAATGACTATTTTAAGGACCTCGAAAAATCCTATTTTTTACGCAAAGAAAATGACGAGACTTGCTCAAAATTTGACAGTAGTCTATTAACAGATGGTACTTGATGGGAATATTATTGCATTTCATATAACTGCAAGGGTAGTTCGAAAAGTCACTGACTTATTGATCCGCCTTCGTATATAAGTACCTGCAAGTGCTTAGTCACAAAATTATCTATAGTATAGAATAAGTTGTTTAGTGACTGCTTAGTTATTAAAACGGAGTAGTAATAATCGTTTAGTGAATGTTTAGTCATGAAAATGGAGTAGTAATAGTCGTTAGGTGATTGTTAAGGACCAGAGGAAGAACGGTATCGAAGGAAGACAGCCGAAGATTACAATTTGTATTAGATAAAGAAGGTCTTGTTATTTCTTATGGCGACCTGGAACATAGGCTGAGTATACCCGAGGAAAAGTTGTTACAGTGGATAGATTTAGCAATATAGATTAATGTCTATTTGGCTATTTTTCTGTAATTCCTTGCAAAAGTATTGCTGGGATAGATCTCATAAATTTCTTAAATGTCTCGATAAAATTGTAGAATTTTTGTGCAAATTGGATCAGCCGAATAGAAATTGCAAATTTGTTTCAAACTAATAATAGTTCGCATATAGTACATATTAGCCTTTGTTTAATTGCAGTTTTTCCTTGATTTATTTCCTAGTTGTCATTGATATGTGCGAGGTAGTTTTGAAGTCTTTAACTAAAGGATACAGACTGAATTTTATTTAAAAATATTCCTTAACTGTAAGTGGTAAGTGGTAATATTAAATTATATTTTTTGTTTTCAGTTATAATAATGATTTCTCTTTCTTTTTGCTTAATTTGTTCAGCTACTGAATATGAAAGAAAAATCATGGTTCAAATTTTAATTTACTTTTACAACAAAAGTAAATATAAATGTGTATTAAATATGCATTACTACATTATTCTGCTCAAATTATAGTTGTCAAAATAATAAAAAAAATTAATTAAAAAATAAATATTGTTTGAAACTCTATTAAAAAGTTAGACCTGATTTTATACTGTTCCCTTAGTGAAAACTTAAGTGCAAACTTAGTTAAAAAATATTTGAATTAAAGATCACAATTAAATAATGTTTAATTTTACAGTTTAAAACTAAAGCTGAGAAGAAAATAAACAAATACCTTTATATATTTAACATAGAGTGGTCCCAACTTTAAAAATATTTTTTTTTTTAACTAAAAATCTTAGGTATAGTTTATTTATACTAAAATGTTTTATATTAGTTATGTTAATTTTTTATGAATATTCTTTAGTTTAGATTACTATTTCCTTATGGTAGCGCCAAAAATCATTATAAATATCAAACTTCTTTTTTTGGGCAAAATAGTTTTTGATGCCACCTAATGTGGCACCAAAAACAAATAAAAAACCAACAACTTAAAAAAATTGAAATAAGTTTAATGATGTAAAGTTTTCTTAAGCTTATGGGTTGTAAAATTAAAAACGAGTTTGTGGAAAATATATAACCATATATATAATATAAATTTAGGGAGTATTTTGAAATCTTTTTGAAATTTAAAATAATTTTATTAGATTTTTGTATCTTTCTTTATTTTTGTATATTTTCAATAAATATTATTTTAAGACATCAAACAATTTTCATACTTAGGAAAAATTTAAAGAATCGAATAAGAGTACTTAAGCTTTCAATCATAAAACAATTTGAAGTACTTAAGTGCGATTTTGCCACTAAGTGGGCAGCATAATACCCAGCCTAAATATTATTTTTATTGCTTTTATTAAAAAAGTTTTTGATTTCTATGGAATTTTAAAATATTTAAATTTGTAAATAGTAGTAGTAGTAGTAGTAGTAGTAGTAGTAGTAGTAGTAGTATATATATATATATATATATATATATATATATATATATATTTTTTTTTTTTTTCAATAAAACATTTGCAAATTTGAATGCTAGATTTTACAAATTTAGTGATAGGTTTGATTTCAATTAAATATGTATTTGATTTCATAAATTTGGTAATAGAAAAAGAAATTTAATTTTTTTCCTGTGCAGATTTTTTGAAAGAAAATTTGCGCGTATAAGTGAAATTAAACTAAGGGAACAAATTAAAAAAATAAAAAATACCTCAAATTGTACGAAATCACCAATCACAGGCGAGGCAAGTTACACGTTTATCATATGCGTTGTTTTTGAAACCAAGGAAAGAGCTTGTTCTGCACTTTAGAATATTCACCCTCATTTTCTAACTTTTCTGTTTGAGGGTCCGAAATTTTATTTCAGATATTTTTTAAAAGATACATTTTGATTTTAAAATGGTATAAAATGTGAATCTGTCACCCGTAAGACTTCTTAGGACCACCAATGGTTTTAAAAACACTCTTTCTTCTTTTAACTTCCAAAAAAAGCCTTGTTTCAAATAATTGTATATTTTCTTTTTAAACACTAGGATTCAAGAAATTTGTTTAAAAATATTTTAATTTGCTTTTGAATACATAATATTAAAATTATTTGTTCGCTAAATTGAGTACAAAATGAATTCTTTGTTCGCGATATAATATAGCGTTAGTTAGTGTCAGGGAACCAAATAGCATCATCACTAAACTTTCATATATTTGGCGTAAATATTACTTGAATGTCTAAAATATCGTGTAAACAGAATTTCTTAATAAATAAAAATTCCGAGTCAAATGGACGTTTAAAAATGTTTAAATGCAATTTTTAAAATTTTCACCAAAATTTGTTCCGCAATTTTTTAATGAAGCACTATTTATAGTGGTTACAGCAGCAATCTCCAAACATATTTCGCATGCTGACAACTACGGCGAAATTATGTCAAATGAAAAACTTTCATCTGCTTAGTGCTAAAATCTGCTTAATTCTAATATTTCAGCGAGATTATTAGATGAAACGGTTGAACGCATGTATGAAACTGTGAAAATAATGGAATAGGTTACTGTTAGCATGATGAGATTCTGGTAATACGAGGGTAAAAAGGTAAAATAGAAGGAAAGAATCGGGATTTTAATTAATTAAACGCAAGATATTTCAGTTTGTTGAAGTAATTACTTATAAAAGGAGTTCTAAGTCGCTGATAACCATGGTTAGTCTATATTTGCGATTTTTCTACAACCGGCAATGTTAAATAGTTGATGAAAAAATCAAGAGGTATTCGGTAATTCTTGAGTTCGGCCAACTGCCGTTGCAAAATATAAAAGTAATTGGATTCAAAACAATTCGTGAGCTTTGAATTCGGAAAATAACGAAAAAATATGAAAGTAAATGCTTCGGACTCAAAGAATTCGGGAGCTTTTAGTTTGGCTAATTTCGGATGCAAAATACAAAAATAACTACTTCGGACTCAAAAGAATTCGGAAGCTCTTAGTTTTGCTAACAACGAATGTAAATAAACTTTGTAAAAAAACAATGTTTGCTGAATAAGATTTAACAATAACTCACTAGGCTTCTCTAAAATTCAGAAATCGACTTTTCGGTTTGAAAATTGTTGAGAAATCGACTTTCTTGTTGCCGGAAAATGAATATATATATAAATATACTTAAAGGTTAAATTGGAATTAATTCAATAAGTTTAAGCAAATATTAAATTAATTAACATTTTTACAAACAATTTAAATACACAGCAAAAAAAAAAAAAAACAACACTGAATAACAGCTAAAAAGGTCATGATTTTACCAATGCTTTGGAGGTATTTAATGCTGATATATATAATTTTTTTAATAAAAATACTGGAGGTTCTTAATGCTGAAAAGGAAATACAGAAGTTATTTTTTTAACCCATGGTTGCCATTGGTAGGATGTTCTGATTCTGCTTTTAAAATTAGTTCCTTAAAACTGTGTTTATAATTTTTTTTTAAATAAAAATACTGTTTCAGCTTTGCTAAAGATAGAAAAAGTACTTCATAAAATTGTTAAAAGTTACTAAGCTTTTTACATTTATTTCTTTTTCCTTTTGATTATTAATAATAACCAAAAAACTACAAAATATGTACTTAATTCCACTTTTGAATAAAATGTTGTTATTTGGAAGCTCTTGATCGTTTTTTTGTTGTACTTTAATACAATATTTGTAATAACAGTTTACTTAATTTTTCAAGGAGTAGCATTCGCAAAGTCGATTTCGAAAAAATTGACATACACTTTTTCCATACTACTTAAGCCATAGTTACCAATTATAAAAAAAAAAATTAATTTTCTAAAATTATTTTCTTTCTTTAAATAAAATTTGTTTCTTTAAATAATTATATAATAAATTTTAACTTGAATACTATAAGATTTGTTTAGTTTTTTTTATAAACCGTTTTTGTTTAAAATCCGAATTATTCGCACCCTAATCGGTTTTCAACTTTGAAGACAAAAATTAAAAAAAATAACCAAAAAAGTCGAAAAGTCTCGAAAATATCTATATGTATTCCAAAATTGAAAAAGTCGAAAAATCTAGGTGCTATTTAAGAATGGAAAAAGTCGAAAAATCGACTATAAAAAATTTAAAAAATCGAATTTTTGTTCGAACTATAGAAAGAGCATATGATAACATTAAAATTTTGAAAAATCTGCTCATAAATTTGTTAAACTTTAATTTGATTACTTTTTGATTTCTTAAGAATCAATTTTTGAGTGATTTATTTTTTTGTTTCAATTCTTTTCTGTAATATTATTTTAGCTTTAAACCTAAAAATAAATAATGCATATACATATATATCTATTTCTTTTAAACGTTTTTTTTTTCTTTTAGCATTCTCTATTTTTTTTTTGGTTTTGGCAACACTGGTTAATACCCTTAATTTTTTAAGTTTCATAACCAACAAAATTGTTTTGCTATTTACGAAATCATGCGTACAATAAGATTAAACAATTTTCTTTCCAACTGCACTTCGATAAATATTAAAGTTGCAGTAATAGTTTCGGAATGGCATTGTTTTAATTTCGATTAAGCAATACCTCTATTTTTAAGATTTTTTAGAAAATTTCAACTTTAAACTTGCACAACTTTTGCGCGCATTGATGAAAATGATTAACTTGAACAGACTTTGCATGTAAAAATATTGATTAATAAAATCACAAATCGACGATTATGTCAGATTTTTTTTTATTATTTTTATTTAAATTTTTTTTTTATTTTTGAAATTTCTTTAAAATATTATACATAAATATCTTCCACTCATCATGTGTTATGGTGGAGAATAGAAAAAGTACCATACATTTAAATACCACTAGGTCTTTTTCATAAATGATTTATTTTATAATAATAAATATAAACTTACTTATTTTATAATTATCATTCAGATTGCTATTTTTTATTTCTTTCTCATATGTATTTTTGCTGTTTATCCCCCATTTTCAACGACTTTAACATTTTTCATAATTACATAAGAACAATATCAAAATCAACGGATACGGGAAATGATTTATTTTGTATGTTTTTTTTATTTATTTTTTATTTATTTTTTATTCATTTTTTAATTATTTTTTCCTGCATAAGCTTTTTAACAAAATAAAAATAAGTCATTTTGAAATTGTATTCCCAATGTTTGAAATAAGTGTTATGTAAAAATAAAATATAATGGTCCATATAGAACATTAAAACACCTAAATTACTACAGCAATTGAAATTTATTGCTATAATTGCTGGTATTCCTGAATAACTTCCTGGTAATACGATTAAAATAAATTTTAAAACATTAAAACTTTTTGCACATACATATTTTTCTATTTTACTTTTTTATTATTTTCATTTTTGTAATTTTTATTTTTTTTTTTAATGTTAAAGCAAAGTTTAGTAACTTAACGAGAATAATATAGTAGACTCTGGGAAAGAGAAATAGCTAAGGAAAAAATGTATATTTTATAAAGAAGAAGGAAAAAATGAAACGAATGACTGCTGACTCAGTGGGTACGTGTCATCACTAAAAATGTGAATGTGAAAAAAAAAATGAAAATGAAATGAAAGAAGATCCTTGATGGTTGTTAAAACTTTAAGTTTATTACTCATGTTGTAGTTGTTTTTGTTGTTCGTATAATCCTACTGAAATATATACATATTTTTTTATTACTTTCTTTCATTCTTTCCAACTAATACATGCATATGATGTATATTTACACGCACGTTAGATTATATGTTTCCACACCCACATAAGTTAGTTTATATTAATATGTATGTATGTGTGTGAAGCCATGTGTATAAGTTCAAATACCTACACATTCTTACATTTGTATATACATTCCTTTAAACTCTCAACTCCACACCAGAGCATCAGCAGCACAAGTTGCTTCTAATGTTTGTTACTTCATCATGAATGACTGGGGAATTACAAAACATTTTATTTTACGATTATTTTCTCTTGTAACTGTGTTGATCCTTTATCTTTACAGAAAAAGTCCCACAGAAATATGAATGGGGAGTTATACTGGAATCTTTAGTAGCATTGCGAAGTCTTATATTTTTTTTTTTTTTTTTCATTTTTCTGAATATGAAAATTATTTATTTATCATTCAGATAAGAATATTCTTGTCGCTAGTTCTCGTTTACATTTAAATAAATTTTATGCTAGCAGTGATTGACATAATGGTTTCATATATAAACAGATTTACCTACCTTAAACATGAGTGAGTGGGTTGTATGGCAAAATAGTTTGTTAAGAAATAGATTTTCATATTAAAACTGGCGTATAAGCCTGCCAATGCCAGGTAAAATTGTAACATTATAATAAGAAATGCAAGAGAGATTTGAATCCGTTAGAATTTTATTGTGAATAATTCTTAAAGTATTAAGGGATAATATTTTTAAAACAAAAAAAAAAAAAAAAAGAAAATTTCAAAAAATTTACCGGCATTAGTTCGCTTTATCAATTTCCGATAAGATTCCATTAAGATTTTATAAATCGAACAATGAGTGAATAATTTAAAATTTATATTAAAATAAATGTTACAGAAAATAAAAAATAAATCCGCATATATCCGCTTCTTGATACGAGTATAAATTTTAAAATCTGGCTCTGTTAGGATTTGTTGAACGAGTACTTTTATAAGTAAGACGAATTTTAATTTTCTACGTCGTCTGCTCTGGAAAGAGAAAACAGACTTAGGAAAATTTATACGGGCATTTCTTTAAACTTGTTTACTTTTAGGGTTCAAGAAAAATTGAACATTTTTTTAATGGCACATTAGCACTATTTAGTAACAATATTAGCTGGTTTTAATGAAACTAAAATCTGTTCAGGTATTCACCTGATTTTTAGGGAACGGCCTTAGTGTTATAGAGATTTAAGATAAAAAGTTATAAAAAATTGCCAAAACTCTATTTTTCACAATATTTAAAAAATTACCACACTTATATAATCCACATCAATATGTTTAAAATACCAATTAAAATTGATGTAATATTGGTGATGACACCGAGGTTAATCGCGATCATAGCGATTTTTTTAACATTTCATTAAACAAATTTTAGTCAACAAAGTTTGCATAGATTTTCTCGTTTTTTAATTTTATAAAATTTTTTAATACATATTTTTTTTTAATATTTGACAATCAATATTTGACAAAAATTTCCTAAAAATGCTATTAATGGAGAAGAAATGATCGCTTATGTTATGGTAGTTAAAATTCAGAAGTTTAAAGATATTGTAAAAAATCCAATTTAAATCTGATATCTATGATAAGTGCACATATGTAACCTACACAGACGTATATAAAATAAAAATTAAAAAAGATTCGGTAAGTTTTATATTATTGAACATAATTGTGATCACAAATCCGTTTAAACTTCCCTTTAGAACATAAATCAAAAAACAAAGTTTACATATATTTTTGATATATTTTTTTTTATTGCATTTAATTTGCTGATGTATTTTTCACATCTAACCACAAACAAAATCTTTAAATGATGTTAATAAATAAATAGTTACATATATTAATTATATAACTATAAAATACATTTTTCAATGATAAAAATAAATAACCAAAAATGTTAAGAGTTGCTTTAAATTCAAACACGTAATTATTTTTGAGTGCCACTTGATTCCAAGCTATAATAGCTACAGATTGTTATACATTTGCACCGATATCAATTAGTGTCTCGAGTGTGACGATTTCAGTGCATGAATGCTTTTTATGCATTTTTTTTTATTGAAAGCTATTTTTCGCTTAACTAAAACAGATCATTATAAATATAATTTCACATAAAATGCAAAAAAAAAAAAAAATGCAAATATAAAGTACGTAATTTAATATTTTATTTGCGTCACAACGATTTTAAAATATAATTTGGAAGCCTTTTTTGATCACGCGATACTTTAGTTTCATTGAAATTACGCCTCGCGAAAAAGGCACTTCTTAGAGCTATTCATGTTTTTTCTCTCTAAGTTAGGCATCTCCTATAGCGCTACCATTAAGGGCACATCAATGAGATATATCTTAAACGAGTCGTAATTATAAGAACAATAAAGCTCTATTCTTTATTTTGCAATACTCGAAATGGCGCAAATTTTTTAATCGAAAAACTCTAAAAAACTAAAATTTTGAAAATTTTGGTTTCACCATTTGTTCACAATATAATTTAACACTGGTCAACGACACATTGATTGAACACAAGCTGGCCTATTTTTACAACTGTTTGTAGTTTACATCAGAGAAGTTGGACACATATGCTGAAATCCGCTATCACAGGAATCAAACGAAAGAAAAAAAAAACTTGTTATTTTCAAACACTTTTTTTATTTTTTTAAATTTGAGTGCTTTCCAGTACCACATGGAACAAACCATTTCAGATCTCGGTATTGATCGGGGTATTGTTCACATAACTGCATCAAAAATTAATTAAAAAAAATCTAAATTAAAATATATATATATATATATATATATATATATATATATATATATTTGAGGTTTAAGGTCGGTTTCTTAAAATTAAACATAAAAAGAGAATTCCGCATATATAGATGTCATAAAAATCTATCATACTAAAAAACTATGTTAATTTAGTTCAATCAATGAGAAGGAAGAATGCAATTCCATTTGCTGCTTTTCTTAAGAAATTAATAAATTTTAAAATTTTGTAGACATATGACTCACATATTTTGAAAAATGTTTATTACGATTTTATAAAAGTACATATATTTAAACATGAATAAAAAAAAATTATGATTTTTATATATCGATCATTATCAAAAAAGTTTCAGATCTGAACTCTCAAGACCAGAAACTAATAAAGTGCCAAATTTTATCACCATAGATATCTTTTTATACTCTTCACATAAGATGAAGTGTATGTATAAGTTTCTCATTTTATACTAAAGTCTTTAAATATTTATTCAGGGTCTTAAATTGAAAAATATTCGTGATTATTATGATTAAAAAAATTTCGGAGAATATATATCTTTCTGACTGGATGTCTGTCCGTGTGTATGTTGAAATGGATTTTTTGAATCCCATAGTCCAATAAATACATATATCTTTCAATATATATGTGACATGTAGTCTTGTAAAACTTGGTATTGAAATTCAGTGAAATACGTTTAGGAATAGCGGAGTTATGACGATTTTCTAAAATAGTCTCTATTTTCTTTGCCCACATTTTATAATATTCTTTATTTCACATACAAAAATATATAAATGTCTTTCTATTGGAAAGTTGTGCAGCGGAAGTGTTCTAGGCTACCAGCCGTTAAGCCTCAGTTCGTACCCCCGGGGCTCTTTGTAAATTTCTGTTTTTCCTAAAAAAAAATATTTGACAAGAATTTCTAGGCACGTTTTGATGTATTTTTTTATAAAAGAGTATTAGTTTGATTTGAGTTGTGTTTTAAGCTTTTTATTAAGCAATAAAGATGGTAAATTTCAACATATCGATGTGGTATATCGCTTATGTTTGCGACTAAAAGACTTTAGGTCCTGTGTTCGATCCTTGACCAAGATTTGTGATTATTTTCAAACAAAAAATCAAATTTTGAAATGTCAGATTAAGGAACTGTCAAAATATATTTTTAATTAACTAAAAATGTTTCTTTGAAATTTATGAAATAAAATTTACATTTCATTCAAAGGCCACATGGCATTTTGAAACTCTGAATTCATAAAATTGTTTTACTTTAATTTGTGTAAAAAATAATAATTTTTCAACATTGTTGAATTTTTAATATATTCAATATATTGGTTGCAAATTGACTTTTATACTGTTCAGGAGTACATATATATAAATATATATATAAATAGTCTAGTGGAAGTGTTCTAGATTACAGATCTTCAGGCCATGGTTCGTATCCTTGTAGAATGCAATTGAATTTTGTTCCAACATGTCCATATTTTTTGTGAAAAAATAAGTTCGATAAGTCACTTAACTGTATTTGTGTTAGGTTTTTAAATGTAGATAATAAGGTGCAATTATCATGTTTGGTGGAATTGTTCCTGAGAGCCACAAAGTTAAAAATTCCGTAAATTTTAAAATAGCTAATTCAAGTTTAAAATATCTAATTCTAAGGTATCTTTTTCAAAAAAAAAAAAAAAAAAAAAAAATGTTGGTAGCAAACTGAAAAGGAATTTGCAATTTTGCATATGTCTTCTTTATTCAGCTCTTTAACACAGATGGTCTGAGTGATCTTCCTAAGTCATAAGACTTTTCGGGGAATCTTTATGGTACAAATTTCCAATGTCATGGTTAATACCAGTTTACAATTATTAAGTATATTATCAGATTAAAACAAAAAAATTTAATTAGAGAGATTTTAATTTTAATTAGAGAGAATTTTAATTAGAGATAGAGATATGTGTATATATTTTGTGAAGGGTGTATAAGTTTCGAACCAGCCGAATATAACACTTCCACTTGTTGTAATCATGATTTTCATTCCAAGTTAAAAAACTTAGAAATTAAAAATTACTTAACTTTTGCTATTATTCTACACTTTTTATTCGCGCGTTTACACTATCTAACTAATCGGACTATGTGGATAAATTCTACACCTTCTTTGTTGTTGTGCAGACTTTCAACAGTTACATACAGGATAGTAAAGTTTTGATGACAAAATTTTTATTTTTTTTTTTTTTGGCAGGGTTTGTGAGCCTCTCAATAAAATACAATAGGGATTAATACTTGTTGTAACAATGCGTATTTTGCGCTATATCTCGCTGATGTGCCCGAAATAGTCAAAAGTTTGGAAAACAAGAGCGAAAGTTTATAAAAAAGTAAATTCACAGTTTCTAATTGAATACCTTGGATTACTCCTTCGACTTAGGTTTTTGTTATTTTACACAAAAAAAAAAAAAAAAAATATTTTATAGACTTTTTGTAAATTACGAAAAAATTGCACTTTTGTGTGTATTTTTATAAAGAAAATTGCTAGTACAAATCTTGGTTATATAGATATAAGAAACACGATAAATATAATTCATCCGCACCATAAATTTAAGTCAAATGTCGTTGATAGTTAAAAATAGAACACTTTTGTCAAAATAGATTTTGCTAAGGCACATCGCATGGATAGCACGAAATTTATTGGCATAAATAAATGGTGCTTAAAGAAAATGTGGAGGCAAAATAAAAGGAAAAAAAAAATTATTTGCATTAAAAAAGGATCACAATTTTAAATAGCATTTCTTTGTAATAAACTCTAATAAAATATATTTTCGTATATTATATGAAGAAATAATTTATATTCGATCCGCATTTTTCGCAAAAATTTTTAAAAATTGCGACAAAAGTATGAAGAATTTTTTTTTTTTTAATTTTACAACTAAACCCTAAAATATGTCACACTAATGCCATAAAACATTGAAAATATTATATATATTATTTTATTTGTTATTACGCGTAATTTTTAACAGAAATATACATAAACCTCTAGTTTGTAAAAATTTGTATATTTTCAAATTAAAACCGCTATAACTTTCGCGCCTCCTGCACGAAATGATTAATACAAACTGATACTGTATACATTCGAATCAGTTTATATTTAGACAAATGGATTTTAATGTACCATAAAAAAATTTTATGATGGCCCATATAAATTTTTCTTTTTTTAATTATGTGTATTGTATTGTATTATTTGATATTTTTTAACTGTACATTTTTGTATATTTCTATCACCTAAAAGACTCCCTCTTTTTATACACTTTTCCATTTTTTGAAATTTATCTGGAAACATTAAGAGGATTTCAATGATTTAATCAAAACTTTTATTTTATTGTTGCACTCTTAAGGATTTCAAAATAAATTTAGTTAACGCGAAAGACTAAGATTGATAAGATATCAGGAACAAAATTCAACTCTTCATTGTTTGAGATTTTTTTTAACTAAAATTAACCTTATTCTGTTCATTAATATTTTAATAACTTAGTGATGTAAATGAAGTCAAACAGATACCAAAAAAAAAAAAAATCTATTGAAAATTTTATAAAAATAACACTTAAAGTAATAATAATAATAATGGATTATTCGAAAGACTGATGAATACTAAATGTTACATTCTATACATCTACATCATAATTCTAACAAAATATAAAACTCGCAAAGTTATATGCATTTTCTCAGAATAAATATTAATAAAATGTAAATATAAATATAAATATAAATATAAATATAAATATAAATATAAATATAAATATAAATATAAATATAAATGTAAATATAAATATAAATATAAATATAAATATGAATATAAATTTCAACAGGTAAACTATAAACTAATTAACCCAATACAAGGAACGGTATAAAAAGTGTTACTTGACTCCCCTGTTAAGTATTTCTAAAAATAGAAAACAAACAGAAGGGATAAATCAAATAACAACAACATTGTTCAATGCTACTTAATAAGTGGCTAAACAATATTAATTATACATTACTTGATTTACTACCTAACTGGTAGCTTTAAGCATATAAACAATAATAATTGAAAAAAAAGGAAAACACAAAATAATTGAAAAAAGCTTTGTCGTAAACCATTCGTCTTACTTAATAACATATAGGGAAAATAAGTTACAGGTTCTATTTCCCAAAAGCATCGTTAATTAAAGACAAATTAACTGCCTTTTCTGAATATTATTGTATATTATTAAATTGTGGTATATAAAGTGTGTAATTTAAGTGTGTGTGTGTATTAGAACACATAGTGACTATTTATACTGTTGTTGTTGTACATTTTAAATAAAATAAAGAGTCGTTACAACTTTTAAACTACTAAACTGCTTTTATTTGCAATCAAAGTATCCGGTTTATTTAAAAGGAAATAAACCAAATTTTTTAAAAGGTAAAAACGTAACAATATATTTTTGATTTTCCTGCAGCAGAAAAGACTGCCCATACAAATAACACTGCCTCCACCGAAATTGCATTTCGACATACGAATTTCCTTCGACATCAAATCATGTCAATAGCAAGAATATGAATCGGGACCGTCCAAATTGAATTTCTTTTCATCAGAAAAGATTACTTTATTCCATTCATCTGTCCATTTTAACTATTTGCGCCCAAATTTTAAACGATTTTCCTCATTGCGGGTGGCTCTTTCATTTATTTTATTAATTTGCATTTTTGCTAATTTTTAAATACCTTTTGTTGGTTTCTGCACTATATATATCCTCCATTTCTTAAGAAAGTCTCGAATAAATACTTTCGAACGATAAAATTTTCGTCCAATTTCTCTGTTAGAACAGCCTTGATCGCGAAAAAAATTGAATTTTAATTATTTCCTGATCTGCAGGAAAAGTTCTTTTGAGCATTCTTTAAGCTGATAAAATTTCCCAATTAAGACAAAAATATTTCCAGAAAACAGAGGCATTGTCATCAGAAACCTTAAGTAAAACAAACAACTAATTTTTTTTTCTTTTTTTGCAATAACTTTTTAGACAAATTTTTCTCGACTGCGCTTATGGGAATATTCCACTGAAATGATCACCTATATATTCTGATTGCTAAATTAAAGAAAACAACAAAAGCAGGAAACAAATATTTCTTACATCAAAAAAGTACCGTTATATCACAAGTTATTGTAACAACACAACAACATTGTTTTTGGTTAAGAGAAATGAATATACCTCAAAGAAAAAAAAAATTAAATGCGTTTATTGAAATATGCACCAGTTTATACAGTAGTTTCCCGGTTTAACGAATAATGTATTATCAGGCCAATTCGTAAAATCAAAAAAATTTGTTAAATCGCGAATATTTTTCTACTAATAAAAAGACTTTTAAAGATTTGTTTTAAGGTTTAAATTTTCACTTTTTAAGTTTAAAACAAAATTTAGTTATCTTATAAAAACAAAAGTGAAAAAATTAATTAATTTTTTTTTATTTCTGAATAAAAGTTCTTTTATGCACATTCTGATGTTTAAATTAGAAATAATTATTGTGAACTGTGTGTTAAATCGACTCAACAATAGATTATGAATCGAATTGATATTGTAGGCGGAGGTCCGACCACTTTTCAGCATAAACACATTACATTTGCGTCCGTGTAGCGTAAAATGACTGCACAAAACACAAACGAAAGCTTATTTAAAAAAGGTATAAAATAATTTTTATGTAACACATTTTGAATTCTTTCATTTTCATTTTATACTTATGTACATGTTTGTATATTTTCGATATTTATGCCAACATCTAAATTTGTGTTAAACACAACAATTTTTATATTCTTTAATCTTAAAAATTTAATAAAAAAATCAAGGAAAAGAATCTGTAATAATATTGCCACACGCACAGGCACAAAGGTCAACAAACAAATTTATTATTAAAAAAATATTAACACCAGGTGACATCACACAACACAGATACAATAATTTTTAAACAAGCAATTACTGTCATTATAAATGGGAATTATACTTAAATTTTATAGCTTTTTAATGTCAAGTGTTTAAACTTTGGCAAAACCATAAAATTTCGTTACATTTTTCATTAAACAGCATTCATTAATAATAAAAACTTATTTATTTGTTTTGCTCATCAAATTAACTTAAATTTTAAATTAAAATTTGACTTAATATTTTACAGGCTTGAAAAAATATACTAAAGCTATTAAGGAATTATGAAGGAAACTAAATTAAATGTGTAAAGCTGCATAAAATCGTAGTTTTTTTTTTTTGGTTTCCTTTTTATGTAATGAGTAGCGTAGGGTACTTTTATAATGGTTACATTATCACACTTGTTATTATTCCCACTCCTTCCTGTACTTAAGTTTATTAGGATATTTTGTCAAAGCATGTTTAAAATATTTAGTCATATTTTTATGGCTTTAAGTTTTTTCATCGTTTTTTTTTCAGTTGTTTGCTTCCCTAAATTTTTAGTACTAATTCTATTCACGATTTTCCTCTTGTTGATTTTTAATATTGTCTTATTCATTTAGTTGTTGTAAATGTTAATACTGTAAGGAATTGGAATAAAGTAAGTTGGCTATTTTTTCTTTTCCAAATTCACTTTTTCGTAGTTGCTATCACTGGCAGCTATTTGATTTTGTGCTACAAAATATGGGTACAGAAATAGGAATTTTATATAAGAGAGAAAATAATATTGAAAACATAATTATAGATTATAGATTATAATTATAGATTATAATATATATATATATATATATATATATATATATATATATATATATATATATATATATATATATATATATATATATATATATAAAAGAGTAACGTTAGTGATTGACTGATTTTTGATTAAGTATCACCCAGTTAATTTGGACCACCCACAGTAGACATCCACTAAGAACGAACTTTTCGAAAGTGGGACATAAAGAGGGTAAAAAGGAATACATTCGGTTACCTTATACCTCATAAACTAATATAGATACAAAAAAAAAGTAAAAAGTAATAATAATACCTATCGTTATTCATTTAGAAATAGGCGAACAGGTGTCTGGAACTTTTCTGAAATTCAACCGGTAAAACAGTATTTTGGTACAAACACTGGTTTGATATTTTTTGGAAATTCGAAAGTTTAAGGGGTACTTTTTCATAAAACATTTTTTTTTATTTATTGACATAAAAATATGAATATTTTTATGGGATCCCACTACAATTTAGAAATTTATTGGAATACAATTTCTGTTACATCCATGAGTAAAAAAGTACCAAAAAAGGGATAAAAACGTGAAATTAAATTTTATGCAAACTAATTGAATCATTTTTGTTAAAATTTGAGGAATTGGTTGTTCATTTAGTCGCACAAGATAAGTTAATGGGACGTTATCTGAAACTCGGGTACCAAGACGCAGATAGGACCAAATTCAGGTAAATACTTTTTTAAATATAATTTTTCTTAAGTAATTGAAGGCAGATTTATATCGTTTGAGTCATATCTGTGATATGAAAATTTAAATACTGTGAGCATTTTGAAAATTTAAGCTAAACGGATCTATTCTAGAGCGAAAAATAGAACCTAGTATTTTTTTGCTTTTAAAAGTGCCATCCTAATGTTTTCAATAAATAAAATTACCGGCATAAGAATTAGTGAAATAGGAACCAAGAAAATTGTTTACTTCTTTCACTCTAATGATACCATGGAAGGAATTCTAAGGGTACTTTTTTATATATTCGTGAGTATTAATCCAAGCGGGACTTACCGGTACTTTTTCGTTACTTTAATGGTACTATCTGTATTTCGTATACTATAAACTTAGAAATATGAAATTAAACTTACGCGGCCCCGAGTGAAGGAGAACAGATATGAAGAACATTTTGTTACTTTTTCGTTCTTCTAATTGTACTTTTCGAAATTTCTGTAATATTGAACCTGGACACATAAAATTAAAGATACCTGATCCTATGCTAGTATAAATTCATATGGACGGACTTTGTGGTACTTTTTCTAATGGTACATTTTGAATTTTCTATAATATTGAACGTAAAAGCATATAATTAAATATAAAATGTCCTAAGTGAATGATGTCCTGTATGAAGGAACTTTTTGGTACCTTTTCCTTCTTTTAATGGCATTTTTAGATTTGCTATTATATTCAACTTAAAAACATGAATTTAAAGATATATGGTCATAAGAAAGTGAGAATCCACAAGAGGGTGACCACGTGAAACTTTTTTGTTCTTCTAATGGTACTTTTTGAATTTTTTTTAGTAATTAACCTTAATATAAAACGTCCTAAGTGAATGAGGTCCTATATGAAGGAACTTTTTGGTACCTTTTCCTTCTTATAATGGCATTTTTGGATTTGCTATTATATTCAACTTAAAAACATGAACTTAAAGATATATGGTCCTAAGAAGGTGATAATCCACAAGAGGATGACCACATGGTACTTTTTTGTTCTTCTAATGGTACTTTTTGAATTTTTTATAATAATTAACCTAGAAATATGAAATTAAAACTATATTATCTTATGTGTGTGAGAATTTCCAAGTAGGGACTTTGTGGCACTTTTTCGTTTTTCTAATAGCACTTTTTGATTTTTCTATAAAAACATATAAACTATTGAACTAAAGTTCAAACTTCCAGCTAGACAAGTTACAATTCCCTTCTCTCCATTATTTGCAAGTAATGACCAAGTGTAAATCAAAGTTTTCCTCAAACCTTATTTTCTTAACTCTGAGTGTTAATTTAAATTCACTTTATTTAGATGTATATATATATTTGTTGGTTTATATGTGTGTCTATATTTATATATTGCTACTTTATGTTTTTCAAAATAACAATAACTAAAGGAAGCTTATGAATTTAAATTTTATGTAAAATTTATGTTTCCTGGTTGATTTTGATAGCATTTCAGAATTTTTTTTTTGTTTTGTTTTGCCAACATAAATTTTTGTTCATGTCCTAGAAACATACGCACACACATACAATAAAAAATACTAATATAAACAAATCTATGTATATGTTAAAATCTATGTGTGTTTAAGCTCTATATTACATACATACATACATATTATTGTTATTATTTAATACATATGTATGTATGTATGTATGTATGTACGTCACAGTACATAATATACACTTCAATTACAAAATATTTTTTTTTGTGAGTGTATGTACATGCGTGCTATTTCATTTATTACCTAAATAAAAAAATTTTATATTTTAATATATTATTTTTGTCCTTTTCTATTAAATTTATGGTTTCTAAATTGTTCTAATACTCAAGAGTTTAATACTCGTACACATGCTGGCTCTAAAAATAAATACAGCAACAGAAACCATAAAAACAAAAACAAAAAATGCTTTATGTAGAAAATGAAATGGCCAATAAATTAATCACTTACTTGTTTCTTTTTTTTTTTTTTTTTTGTACAAATCATATTATTTATTCTTTCTTTAAATTTTTTCTATCCAAATGTCTGTCTTTTCCAATTTTTAAAAAATTTTTTACACATGAAAGAATTTCAACCCAAAATTGAAAAAAAAGTTATTCAAGCTTAAATTTTGCTCTTTTTTGAATTAAAAAAAGTTCGAGGTATCCAAATTTAGAGGTTCATAGAATTTGAACCCTTAGCGATATGATGCAGATTGATACGCCATATGAAGAATAGAGGAGTGCTGAATTTAATCAAAATCGGTGTCGAAATTTTTTGGGATCAAACTGGAGCCCGTACTTATAAAAACTGTATACTCAGTTTTTCTCCAGGTTTTCAAATTTTCTCTTGAAAGGATTTATAAGTTTCAAACAATATAAAACTTAAAGAAAAACTTATAAAATATTTACTAAAATCATATCAACCCAAAATGGATGTCAAATGAAAGCTAAGAATTTCTGTAATATAACAAAAGTTTTTATTTAAATATTGCTGCATGAAATATTAAGAAAATATCCTTTAACTATATAATAAGGCAAAAGATATTTTCAAAAGTATATTTTTTTAAGTTTTTGTGCTGCAACATTTAAATAAAAAATATTACTATATTGCAGCAATACATACCTTTCATTTGACATCCATATTAGGTTGATATATTCTTAAAATTTTGCCATCTTTCGAAACTTTGAAGTCTTTTGAGAGGAAATTTGGCATCCTGGAGAAAAACTGGATATACAGTTTTACCATGGATGATTTCTAGTTTTATCCATATAACGACTTTTCCACATGTGGGAGTAATTGTTGCAGGCTGATATATATTTGAGAATAAAAAAGTAAAAGCTAACATTTTCTTAAGTTTTTATGCTGCAACATTTAAATAAAAAATATAATTATATTGCAGAGATTCTTAGCTATTATTTGACACCCATACTGGGTTGATATAGTATTTGTAAATATTTTATAATACATTTTTTTTTAATGTGTATCTTTTGAAACTTTAAAATCCTTTTAAGAGAAAACTTTATGTCCTAGAGAAAAACTGAGTACTTAGCTTTATCCTAATATCGATTTCTTCATGTATGAAAATATTTGTCACATGGTGTAATTAGATAATTTGTATCAAAAGAAAAATGAAATTATATAAATATTTTATAATTAAAATGGAAATTGTTTGCTTTGTGTTACAGTAAAGATTAAACAATTTGGATAAAAGATGATTTATGTAGATTTAGCAAGTTTTTTTAGGAGGAGGGGGACGATGGAGTTTAGAAGATAGATGTTTGTAATTTTATATGATTACTAGCATTTTATAATGGAGTAGGAGTAGATAACCATTATTTTTGTTATTATCTAATAACAGCGTCAAGTTAAACTTTATGTTAAAAAAAAAAAAAATAATAATAATAAATAAATAAATCTAGATTATTTTTTAAATTTAATTTAATTAGCACTTTTAAAGTTTTGATAGAAATAAGTAAGCAATTTTTCTTTATAATTTTACATTTTTTATTATTAGAACTTATTTGCATGAAGTAGCTGAGGTTTTCTACATATAATATGTAAAATAATATATGATCCCACCTAATTATAAAGAAGGTAAATAATGATTCAGTTTCCTAATAGTTTTGCAAAGACCACGAGTTTTCGTTTAATTTTTTTTTTTAGTATTTGATTCAAATATTTTGTGGAAATAATATTTTTACATGGAAATACCTCAACCTTTTTAAATAAAAAATATTAAACAAATAAGAAAGCTATAGATGGTCAAGCCCGACCATGGAACTCCATTACGTATGTGCTTAAAAGTAATTTTCAGAAACGGTCTTATATGGAACACGTGGTGATGGTGCTATATTGTGGACCGATTTTTGAAAAATATGGAAGTGTGATTTATACTTTTATAAAAATTGTATGTGTTGAATATTATCTTGTGATTTATGTACTTCAAAATGATTTTCAGAAGTGGGTTATATATGGGAACTATGATCAATTATGGACCGATCCTAATAAAATTTGGCACTGTGATTTGTGTTTACATATTATTGATACAAACATTGATACATACATTTATATGGATTTATGCACGTTAAAATAAATTTCTATATTGTTCCTTATATGGGAGCTATGGTCAATTATGAACCAATACTCATACAATTTTGCAATCTTATTTATGCTAATATGGATTTTATATATGCCAAATTTTATTATAGTCAGGTGAAATAATTAGCCGATCACAATCAATTCAAATAGGTATGTTTCGTATATTTCAAAATGGTGACCTATAATTTGTGCACAAAATTTACAAGAACAGCCACCCGGGCATAAAAAATATCCTCAAAATAGTTTTTAAATGTTCAAAATGTTTTTGCTTGGCATTCTCAGACATCGAAAATTTTTGGAAATAAATCTGAAAATTTTAATAGGCTATTTACATGAAGATTCACATAGGCGTAGCTAAGGACTGTACGAGTTTAAATTGGGAAGGAGGCCCAAAAGATTCCTTCTCATAAAAGCTCAAGGTATATTATATTATATACTATAAAGCTCTTGATAAGGCCTACAAAAAATAGGCACACGCTATTAACTTCTTATAGTTTCCGAATTACTTGCATTCCAAATTTAAGCTATTTAAATTTTGCAAGATCTTGGTCCAATTGTTTCTACAACATTTTCTACCGAATTTGTTATTATTTTATTTTATTTTATTTTATTTTTCTCAGTTAAAAAACCAACTTATATATCGAATAAAAAAATGAAGTAGATATTCATCTGAGTACAACGATTTTTAAATTAAAATTATAATTTTTTGTGTCTTTTTTTGAAAAAATCCTTAAGAACAATTCGAGGGCCTATATTCAAAACTCTCTATCTCAAGATTTCATTTAAATCGGTGGAACATTTCTTTAGATATGCTATAGTAAATATTCCCTTACTATGGTGACTACCCCCTGTGAACTTACTTTTAAACTCAATTGTGTAACTTGATAAGAAAATTATTCCCACAAAAGTCTGGTGACTTTCACAGTAATAGTTACTTAGATATACGATAATTAAGATTTACCTTGTATGTGGGCTAACGCTTCCCCTGGAACTGCCCGCTTTATTTTCATGTCAGCTATGAATCTTGATAAGGAAATTACTCCAACATAACTTTGAAACCTTTGCTCTAATAGTTCTTCATTTAAGCGATAAATAATTCTTATTTTGTATGGGAGTTATCGCTCCCTCAGTACCTATTCCATTTATTTTCATCTCAAATGTGAAAGTTGATGAGGAAGTTATTACCATATACTACAACACAAGACTTTCGTCGTAATAGTTGTTTAGATATGCAATAATTACACTGTGCTCGAAATTGAGACTTATTGTTTTTAACAAGATGAGCACCCATTGGTTTAAACTAAGTCAACGACGTTGAATTTCATGCTGTTAACCATTTTTAAAAGTTAACGGTCGTTTTTGATTTATTTCATTTTGAATGACTGAAGAAGCTTTAGGTTTAGTTTTTTTTTTTTTTTTTTTTTGCATAAATTTACTATTTTAGTTGTTGAATTTTAACAAAATCAACAATTAAGATTCTACTGAAGTATAGGATCATGAATTCTTATTAGCAAATATATTTTAAAAGCTAAATTTCAAAAATTCAAACTAACAACAAATATTACTATAATTCTGTAATTAAGCTAACTAGTGTTACTAATGAGCAACTTTTCAAACAGAAATAAAAATATACTAAAAATCTGGCTGAAATTATTTTAATTAATAATTGGAGTATATATACAATCAATTTATTGTTTAATTTGCATAAATAATGTCTGTTTTAATTCTAATTATCTATTATTTATGCTACTTCCATAATAAATTTAAACCCAAAGCGCTAACTTTGAAAAATAACTGCTACTATTAAATTAAATGTACTCAAATTAGATTTACGAGCGGGATGCGCCTAGCACAGTATTATTACTTTGTTTGTATTGGGGGTACCATTCTCCCTTCTCCGACCTCAAAATTAAGTTGCCTATTAGAATTATATTGCTATTTAAATCAGTAACATGTTTTAAAAACTCTTTTAAAATCATACATTAAATGGTAATTAAAAGTACATTTTACAATGCAAACCTTCTATATATTTATTTTATTTATACACATTAAATACTTTAAAAGTGCAAAATCCTCTATCTCTCTTTAGCAGTGTTGCCAGTTCAGCCATTTTATGACTAGCGTTTATATTTTACTTTTAGCCTCAAAATTTTCGTTTTAGCTTCTACATTTTCTTCTAGCCTTTTTTGATTCTTAAATTTACCTTAAAAGGTCTAAAATGTTAGTATTTCAACAACGAAGAAAATAATTTCTTATTATCTATTACTAACTTTATTTTTATAGAATCATTCATTTAAGCATTATTGTGTATTTATTCGCGCAAAAAATTTATATTATTTATATTTAACAAAAATTTGGTAAAACAGTGGGAAAAACGTCCCTGAATAAAATAACAGTTGGAAACCGGCTGGGCAAGTTAGCTACACTTTTTAATGCTTTGTTCTGCATTCTCTGAAGCGATTTAAACTCTGTAGTTTTTTTGAATCCATATATTAATGCAAGGTAATTACAATGACTTTGAACCAAAGTTAAAAATACCATTAACTACTGAAATAATTTATAAAAATAATTTCAACAAAAAAGCGAAAAATCACCCAAAAACTTAATAATTCTTCATGAAAAAGGAATTTTAGTTTAAAAATTTCGAAAAATCACTTTAAAATACTAGCTAATTTTTCATATGAAATAAAACCCAAATTTGTATGAGAATTTTTTATGCTATTTTTCATTTGGGTCGTTTTACTGTTTTATTTATAAAGTTTTTACAATATCTTTGAAAAATATAAAAAATGCTAATGAGAACGAGAAAAAATATAAGTTTTTAAATTAAAGAAAAAAATTTTAACTTTTTTCTGGATATTTAGCCTTTTTTGACCTTTTTTAAAGTTGAATTTAGCACCTTTTTTTATCGGTTCCTGGCAACACTGTTCTTTAATATTGCAAATAATGCCAAATATTGAAAATGAATTATATATAAGATTTAGCTATTGTTTTTAATAAATATTTTAAGAGCTAATTTTTTTTTGCTTTCCTGAAAAGTTGTGTTTTTTGAGCTAGAGGGTTTTGAATATACATGGGTCCTCGATATAATAATTTTATACTTTTCGGATTGGTATCTTAACAGGGATGATTTTAAAATAGAAAACTAGCCCATTTATTCTATAGGGCTAAGTACAGACCCTCATAAATTTAAACTATTTTTTATCATAGTTTTTGCTTTAGTCTATATGTTCTAAAATCCCAAAGCGTGAAATCATAAACAGACTGCAGTTTCGGAAACTATGAAGTATTCTAGAGTCTTTTTGCGTGTTTTCTGACGCGTCAGGGAAATGTGAAATTTGTGGGCAAGAATAGAAAAAATCCATTTTTTTGGGAATTATGGGATTGCTTCAATCAAAATTTTAAACAGTAAGGTAGACTTCCACCCAAAATTTCGTAACGATATCTTATCTAGCCAAGATTTTATAAGAGATTAAATATTTAAAGTTTTCAATTAAAAAAAAAAACTAAAAAAAAAATTCATTTGTTTTCAAATATCGGAGAACATATAGACTCTACTTTTTAAAAAATAAACTATATTGCCTAGCTAATATAATTCTCAAATATACACAAATATTTAACAATTGAACTTTTTGCGTTTTTTTTAACAATTCAATTAAATTTGCATATAATTAATCCGAAAAAATTGTGGTCATACTTTTTCATATTTTTTAAATTAAAAGAAGATTTTTTAGAAGAAACTATAAATATTTGACCTGTAATAAAATCTTTGTGAATTAAGATATCCTAATGATATTTCTATGATATTCGTCTTTATCATTTGGAATGATGCACAGAGGTTCCAAAACGTTTTCGTTGGGATTAGTTCTGTACCTTGTGATCTGTTAAAGATATCTGAATCAAATTTAGCATGGCCAGAGTTAAGATACTTTCGAGTTGGTTTGGAGGATCACAGTACCGTAGCGAGTCAGGGGGGTAGTGGGTGGACCTCCTAAGTTGGTCGTCTCGAGTATGTTATTTTTTTTAAATCGTAAAAATTTCATTTATTATATCTTTTAGAAAGAAATTTTAAACATATATAGTCCTTATGTTTTGTCTATGTTTATCTCTTTTAGTTTATGAGAGATTTAGGTCGAAATAAATTTTTCACTTATTTTTGGCTTCATTTTTTCTTTTCAACTTGACGGGATTAATTTGTGTTCCAAAATCTTTTAATAATATTCACTAGATTACTTATAAACAGGGACAGGAATTTCATGCGCTTAAAAAGTCTGTTTTAGATACTTAAAATACGAACTAAAAATTTTAAAATATGTCATAAAATCGAATGTTAAAAGACAAACATAAAATTTAAATTCAGTATTATATTAAATTAAAAATAAAAAATGTGCGGTGAATATAAAAATTAATTAAAATTTTTATTTACATAGATAAACAGAGTTTGCTTTCATTTAGAAATGTAGAATTTAATCTATTTGATCTTAGAAAGTTGTTCTACATAATATAGAAAATTACCGCGTTAGGTGAATTTTTGAAAGACTTTCATTCCCTTTGTGAAAATCGTTTAATGTTTCTTCACCTGAATCTAAAATTGCAACAATTGTATTAGCAATAAATTTCTTCTGATGGCTATTGCCTCAATGATAGATTGATTTTTATAAAATTATATTAAGGGTGATAGTTTTTTGAAGCTTTTGTGTTCTCAGACGGAATCTCTCATTGTAGCTTCGTTATAAAAAATTTATTAGTTCTTGGTTATATTATAAAAATGGATGACCTCAAAAAAAAAAAAAAAAAAAAAGTTTCATAGTACATACCCAAGAAAAACTTTTTGGTTCTCGGTAACGACAACCACTTATTAAATTAGTTTCTTGGTAATGAGGCGTCATTATTATTTGTCTACTCTACATTACATAAATAAGTACTCAGTGGTATAATAGCACAGTAATATTGCAATCACGTGGATCAGTTGGCTATAGCAACTGGATTAACAACCAGAAGGCTGTTGGTTCAACCCATTCTGATGCTGTTAGTTCTTTTTAACAAAATGTGTAAAAAGATATTTTATCCTAAAAAAAGTATTTGTCACTTAGAAAATTAAGTGCGAGGTGGCATACTGAGTATGACGTTAGTCATTAAAAACTAATGGTTAACTGATGGAAAATTTTTTTTTTTTTTATTTTTATTTTCGTTTAGGTACATATTGTGAGTAACCCTTGAGTCTAAAAACAACTACATGAATTTGTGGACAACTCAAACAAAACTAACTAGTTATTCAAGTAAAAAATAGCAGTTTATTTTTGTTACCAATTATACCTGCTAGCTTTCCAGGAAAGCAAACTGTTTACTGAGTAACTCGATATTAAACGAACTTGTTATGCCTTCAAATGAATGACTAGAATTTATACCCTGAGAGACTGAATTGTATCTATGTTTTAGACTATCCAAGTGGGATTTAATAAAAACTTTTTAAATTGTATTGTTTTGTCGAATATTTCACAGGACATTGTTTCTTCATCCGTTTTAAAACTTTCTTTATTTTTTGATATGTATTTGATATTTTAATTAAAAATGTATCTACATTTATAATTTATTTATATCAGGTTCTTAACGAACAATTATGTACGCTACGCTAGCAATAAATGTGTGTATACCAAAAGATTTAGTAAATAATAAAAAACAAAACGAAATTATTTATTTTGTGAAATTTTGTAATCTTAACAGGAGATAAATAAGGTGTCTTATTATCTTGCTTTATGATAAAAGATTAAAAACTGTCATTTTTAACTTTTTATTAATTTTTCTAATTTATTAAAAATATATGTTTTTGCCACCAATTTCTGAACACCTTCGAGAATATTGAGCGTATAAAATAATAATAATTTTAAGATAAGATGGAAAAACGGTTCTCGAGTTTTACAGCTGTTACTACCTAATAAGGGGATCATATTAGACAAGCCATAAAAAATCAGCACCTCATTGAAAAAAAAAGAAAAACTGAAAGAAGTTTCTTGATCAGCACATCAAACTAGTCCCTTTATTCTTATTTAAAGGAGGAAAAAAAATTTTGGAAATTTTGAAAAAATTTTGTAACCTGCGTTCTTCTGTTATTCTTATAGCTTATCTAAAATTAAGTTATCCATAGTATTTTTTAATATTTTGAAATGTATTTTTTTAACCCTTCTCAAAATTTTGAAAAATAGACTTTACTCAATAGAAAAATAGACTTTACTCAATAGAAAAATAGAAATTACCCAATTCGCAAAGATATTTAGTTTATACTGTTCTAGGAGTAATGGCAAAAAGCATGCATTTGCATGAACTTCCGGTTCTTGCTTATAAATAATATTCCTGCAAGAATCATATAAATATATGGTTGCGATAAAAAACTATATTAGTCTAAAGTTGAAATTTTAAAAAAATCCACATTTTTCAAAAAGGTGGTAATATTTTTTCGCTTATAAAATATATTTTTTGTTGTGTCCTATATGCATAATTTTTTAATGCTATCAATAGAAATTTTAACGAAAATGCGTATAAAGCAAACAGGGGTAAACGGTCTCCTCACGAGCCCCATCCAAAATTTGTAAATTTTTAACAATTTTTTTGAAATTTGTTTGTAAAATACTTAAATCGCAAAGCTGGAGTCGAAAAAAATTAAATTAATTAATTAAATACTCCCATATGAAAAAGTATTTTCTGATGAACGACTTTTATAACAACACGGTGACGGTTCCAATAAAAGAAGCCAATTTTTAAAAGATGTTTTTTCCGGATTGAGATTTTGGACTTTTTATTATAAAAATTGGGAGCTTTTATTAATTATTTAATTGTACCTTAGGTGGTTGTGGTATTATGCGTCTGTTCTGATGTTTGTAACGCGCAGAGAAAAATCAACCAACACCCACATTAAAGTATACAAATCAACTCAGAATCAATCTAACGATGTCCGTCCGTCCGTCTGACTGGCTTGACGGCTGGTGTCAAGTTTATATTCGACAAAAATAAGTTTTATATAAGTAGAAATCACAGTGACATATTTTATGAGGATTACTTCATAATTTACCATAGCTCCCCTATAAGCCCACTTTCGGGAATCACCCTAAAGTGAATAAATTCATCTAAATGTTAGTATTAACATAATATTCTGAAATCGTAAATTTTATTTTACACTTAGCAAAAGTATCGGTCCACAATTGTCCGCATGTCTAATATAAGATCCCTCCACGAATTTTGATGGGCATACACAATGGTGTGGGGCATCATATGGTTGGGCTTGACCGACTATATCTTTCTTACTTGTTTTAAGATAAGTTAATCCATATTATGTCAAAATTTCAATAGGATATCTCTGTTTGCTTGAATTTTATTTCAATTTAAATATTATCATTATTTTAAGGCTTAAACAACATTTTGTGAAAAATAACGTTAATATTTCAATTGAAATTGACATAATATGGATGAATTTGTTTTAATTCAAGGAATTAAGACAACATATAAGATATACCTCAATCTGATCTTTTTATTTTTTATATTACTTACATCCGATGAAATGCAGTTATCATGTAAGTATCGGCGCTTCAAAGTTTATGTTGAAGTTTTTAAATAGCGTATAGATTTAATTGCTGTTGTTTAGTTTTCTACTAAACCTAAATGTACAAGACAGCACGAAAATTTGTATTCCATTCTGCTGGTGTCTAATTTTAACAATCCATAAACTTTGGTTTTGTAACGCCAAACAAAAACAAGAAGAGCATTTACGATTGCAAAATTGTTTAGTCGTAATGTAGGTTATGCCTCACTGTATGTTATTATTATAATTATTTCAATAGAATGTGTTCCGAAGAAATTTGGAAACTTATTTCCGTTACTCTATTTGTTATCGATTGGCCAGTGGATCATACAACACGTTATAGAGAAGTTTATTAACCGCACTATTTATATGTGGAATAAACACTCTGCTGAAGTCTTTCTTTTCACTCTAAATATAAGGAAGTTGAAGTCAAATGTTTACAAACACTCCTCCATCTCTTAACCAATTTTTCCCAGAACTTACGCAATGTACTGCATAAATAGAGGCTAGTTTATTGAAAAAAAAAAATAAAATAAAAAAATAAAATAAAATAAATAAATAATAATACGTTTACTTGATACTACTTTATTTCTTTTTTCAAAAAATGCATTGAATCATAAGAAAACTTATATTTGTATCTTTATATAATTAAATTTTAGTACACTCTAACAAAAAATGCATTTAAAATGATTTAGTAAGTTTTCATGTAAAAGTACATGTAAGCATGATATGCTTACTTACAGAAGCAAAAATACACGCAAAACATTGTATCTTTAATAATGGTAAACATGTTTATAATATAATAAACATTTTAAATTTATAATTTTATATGTACATATATTATAATTTTTGTTTTAAAAATACACGATTATATATAAATTGTCAAAATTTTGCACATTTTAATAAAAGGTCTTTAAACACATAGGAGAATAAAAGTTTGGTTTGTTTAGTATATAAACATTATGGCAGTAAATTTACATTTTGTTAATGATTTTTAAACACAATAAATGTAAGTTTATATAAAACTGGTATATTGGTAAACATCTTTTAAACACTTTAATAGGTACTTGTATCCATTTTTCTACACACAAAATGCCTAAATATTTGAACAAGTTATTTTACTCTATTTATAATAAGAGTCAAGTTTCCTACTATAAATGAAGTGAATTTGCATGAAAATTTATTAGAGTTTGAAATTTAAAATTTATTTCTATATTTTAATAATATTCTTCGTAATATGGCTTCGTTTTAAAATTTTTGGTCAAACACTTTAATAGTTTCTTAATGGAACTTTCCCTTTATAGGTGTATATTTTAAATATCTGTTAATTTACCTAATGTTGTTCGTCTCCTGTTAAATGGTTATTATTTTTTTTGCATTATGAAAAATGTTTTTTTAGAGCGATTTCTAACATATGTTCGATCTATGTACGTGTAAATATTCAACTTTAAATAATTTAATTTATTAAATATTCTAAACAATATTCATTCTTTAGTCATTTTATATTCCTTGCATATTTTTCATAGTAATACACTAGATTTCACCGACCACTTTTCTTAGCCAAAATTCTATTTTTGTCACATATTCTTTTTGTTTTTTTGTTATCGAAATTTAATAGAAAACACTTTAAAATGCCAAAAAATAAATGTTGTTTTTATTTTTGACCATACGTTATCATAATACCACAGATCAATGTTGAGTCTGTTAAGCAAATCTAAAGTATGTGTAAAAAATATGACCTTTTTAAACACTTTTCATTAGTTTTTAATTATTGAATATAACAATTTTTTATAAAAATTTATTATGGACCATAAATCTGAGAAAATCTATTTTTATCATAGAATACGAGGATAGTAAGAACTTATTGGCATTATGGAAAATATGTAAGTTGGTAAAAAATTTTAACTTTTAATAGATCTAAAAGTTTTTGGTGAAAATTGGTAAACCAATGGAAACATATAGACCCATATGTGGACTATGTTTTCCTTATTGTCTGGTTTTGCTATTTTTTGAGATTTTCGAGAAAATGAATTTTTAACCTAATAAGTTAGCATCGGCAATTCTTATTACTTACAAAGGTCTAACACAAGAATAAAAATATAAAGATAGAAATTAAACTAAGATGTAATTCCTCTGTATAGCAAAATTATTTCTGCCAAAGGTAAATTCAGACCTTTGGGTGGAGTTATAAGAGAAATATGAGCAAACTTCCTTTGAAATGACTTTTTATCCAAAAAAGAAGAATTTTACTTCTAACGCATAAAAAGTACAAAAATTAATTAAAGGGGTGTGTAGAAAATAAATACATTAAATTGCTTTGATTTTCATCTAAAGAATATTTCAAAAGAGAGATTTTCTTTTTCATTTTAATAAAATTGGCCAAGAAAAGTGGTCAACGAAACCATAGAGCACTAGTCAAAGCCATTTAGATACACACCGCTTTTATGTGGCAACAGCAACAACACACAGTCAAGCTGAAAAATTGCAAACTAAAAAAAGTAAACTTTTATATTCTTTATGGAATTTAAATTTTTATTTTATTCTAATAACTGATATTATAAGGTTATAAGTTGCTTTAATGGTAAAAAATCGTTTTTTAATAAATTATATTTTTTCTTTCGTTAAATATTAACATATTTATGCAACATTAAAAATGTTAGGGAGAAAAAAAAAAATGAAATGAAAAATGAATAATAGAAAAAGTATAGAATCAAAATGGATGAATTGGAAATGAGAGCAAAAAGAGATGAAGCCTCTTATGTTTATTGCCGTTGTTATTGGTGGTAGCTGTTGCTACTGTTGTTGTTGAAATTATGTAAATTTATTTATTATTTATATACAAGTACTATGTACATTTCTTTTTTATTTTTAGCAACGTATGTATAGAAATTCTATATAATATTGCCATTACGATATAAACATGATTTTTATATTTAAATACAAATATACAGGCAAAAAATAAATATAAATAAAAATATGAATGTAATATGTTTGTGTAGGTGTATGTCTACAATACTTAAAATTTATATATCCATCTCTAACATACACTTGTCCTCAGATACGTATTACACCATCTTTAGAGACGCATAAATATAAAAATTAACATAAACAGAAAAGATTTTCTAAGTACTCTGGCAGTACTCTTAGATATACAATCAAACAAGGGAAACATAAAACTACACACTCAGATCTACAAATACTTAAAAAATATATATATGAATAAACCCTTCAAACATTTAGAAGATAAATTTGTTGCCAATTTGCCAAATCTCACTTATTAGTGACATCTAAATGATTTTCGGAAGATTGTTCGAAATTTATAAAGACACAAAATACATTACTATTGCACATTAATCATTCAGACGACACTTCTTAACGACTTCTAAATGTTTGTCAGATGTGCATATAAAATTTACAAAAACAAAATAAATTACTTTCGTCCTGTCATCTTCCAAAAGTAAATAAATTAGTATCGTCCTTTCATCTTACAAAAGTATATTTTGTAGTCACTGCTGGAAGATAATATGACAATAATTCGGATTTAACAAAAAGCAAAATCATAAACATTTAGGTGGCCCCAAAATAAAAAGTATCGATATTCCCAGCTCAAATGAAAATTTCCTTCATTCTGAGATACCGTTTCCTAAAATTTTTCTAAGTACTAAGTGCTTTTGTGAGCTGGATCAAAATATAAAAAGGTCCTTTTTTCGGGTTTTTCGGATTTTTTTTTCATATTTCTGCCAAAGGAACAATATGAAAATTTTGTATAGTAAGAAAGGCCTTTGAGATTGCAATTTTTCAGGAAAAGTTTGGATATTTGAATTATTTCACAAAAATGTTTATAAAAATAAGACCAGAACTATACAATATAATCCTCTAGCAGTTATAGTGAAATGCTTTTTTCCCTTTTTTTAAATTCGACCTTGTTTAAATTTAATCGATTTTTTCAAAACATATTTTTCCTCATATACAAATGTTTCTATATGAGGAGAAATGAGATCTGTTCGAAAACTTTTGTTATACCATTAAATGCGCGTCTTAAAGGCCTTTCTTACGATAACAAATTTACATATTGTTCCTTTGACAGAAAAAACAACTTTTTTAAATTTGATCTAGATAACCAAGGTATAATGTCAGAATGAAAATTTTGAGAAACCGTATCTTAGAATGAAGTAAATTTTCATTTGAGCTGGAAACATCGATATCATATTTTCTCCCCATTCAAACGAGTACATTAGGGTGGTACATACATCAGTAATAAATTAACTTAGGAGCAGTTTGCTGTAACATTAAATAGAAGAAGAAAAATGTTTCGGATAATAAGGTGTTTTATAATCAAAAAAGCATGGTTTAAACAAGTAAGTCTTATTAAACTTTTATTTAGTAATATCGAATTTTTCTCGCAAAATTTAATTTATTTAAGGAAAAATTAAGTCCAAAATTTTGCTTGTAATATGGTCTAATCGAATTTTTTGCACAAAAGGTAATCTAAATATATTTAAATTATAAAAATAAATTATAGAAATTTCCTTGGCAATGAATTTCAAAAGCTTTCTGCAATAGAAAATGTTTGCAGGGTATACATGTATAAATATGTATGAATGTATTTGTTTATTTACATATACTTACATAAATATAATTTTATTTAACATCCGTTAAATTATCAGGTCAACAGTGAATAGAAAATGAAGAAAAAATTACATACAAATTTATGAATTTATGCAGACTAATGTACGCGTAGACATTACTCGGAAATTTTAGATCTAAAAACCATGATGCTATGAATATATACACATTAAAAGTATTTACTTTTTTGGTGTATGTTGAATAAATTTTAAGTATTCATCTTGTTGTTGTTTTTTCCTGTTTTATTTTACGTTTCTTAAGATAAGTCTTAAATTGTTGGCTGAGAGGAATATTTAATGAGAATTTAAGCAAAAGTCACCTGAGTTAAGCGGGTTTTTAATGGCAACATACCGGCTGTTACACAAAAGAAGCCACAACATCATCTACTATTTGTTACTTTCGTTCATCTAAGATTTTGTAATGCGAAAAATATGTGACTATTAAGTTAACATTGTTTTAAGAGTTTTAAGAGTATAGTAATAACAAAAACAGAAAAAAAACGAATTTTGTTTAGCAGTTGAAACTATAAAAAAAGTATGTAGGGATTCTTTTAGTAATTATTTTCTTGTCAATGTGTATTTTATTTGAGAATATTAAAAACATTTGCCTTTATTTAGTTTGAACTGTATTTTATATTTTTGTTCATACAATCTTTATGATTTTCAATATTTCAGACTTTTATACTACAAAAAGAAATTAGGATTTGATGATACCAACACACAGTGGGGTCAAACGCAAATTTTTTGGTAATAAATCTGAATCTCCTAAACTACTGGTCGGATCAAATTGAAATGTATGGAAGAGTTGTAGAGGAGGACCTAAGCTTTCAGAAAAATCATCTTGTAGTCACCCTGTGATAACACGAGATAAGCTACAGGGTGTCAAAGTTGACTACCTCGAGTATGTAAAAGTTAAAAAAAATCGTAACTTGTACAAATGAAGTCTGATTTTAAAGATTTTTATATTTCTGGAAAGTGCTTGGCAAGATAAAGAAAAAATAAGCTTACTCATCTAAGTTATCTCTTACAGTTAAAAAGATATTTACGCTTGAATTTTGAATTTTTGATTTTTTGGCTCGACTTTCTTTCGTTTTTCGGGAATAAGTCCGGAGATATATGAGGCAAAAATTTTTTAAAAATATTCTGTAATTTGCTATATATTTCAAAATAATATGCTGAAAGAATTTTTGGATTATCTCAATTCTTCTAGACGTGAAAAATATTCAAAGTCAGCACTCTGAAATTGGCATGAAAAATGGCTATTTTTTTACAAAAATATAGTACAATTCATTCACTTTTTTCTCAAAGTTCCGTTAATAAAAAAATTTTTTCCTTATTAATTTCAAAAGATAAGGCTTCATAAATGGTTAGTAAAGAAATTTTGAATTGATTTAAGTTTGCACCCTACATCCAGCATTGGCCGAAAATTGTCAATTTTAAAAAATAGTTTCATTTTTATCGATTAATAAAAAAAATGTCACGCGAGCTTTTTTAAATTTGGTACCCATATTTTTTATAGAAATAGATTTAGAATGATTTAACACTAAACTGCTTCCCGCCCGGCCAAAAACGAATGCAGGAGTGGAGATTTTATGTTCAAAGTCAGTTTTTTTAACGACTATTTTTAAAAGCATATTAAAAGCATATTAGCATAATATTTTTAATATTATTTCTTATGTAATGTATAAAACACAAATCAAGCTTTCATTCCTAAAAAAATCAATAAAATAGCTCCGATAACCTATTTTTGGTAATTTTTCAAAAATAAATTTTTTTTTAAAAATTGCTGAAAATCCAAAAAAATTTAATTTTTTTAATACAACTCCACTAATTTTGCAAATACTTCAAAAATGTTAAAAGAATATAAAAATAGACTTATTTACCAATTCAACGATATATAAAATGTTGATATAGGTCATTTAATAATAGTAATATAATGGCCTCAAAACTACCAAGTCACGTCAAAAGTTGCAAAATTCACTATTTTGTGTGTGTATACGTAACATTTTAGTTTTCTAATGTATTGTGTAGGTATATATTTGTTATTATAAAGTAGTAAATTCTTTATTTGAGTAATGTTTATTTAATTTGTTCTACAGATTTACATACTTATTATACATAAATCCCGTATATTTATTTTATTAAGAATATATTATCGAAGATATTATTAGATATTTTCTTGGAAATAATCAGAAACATCAAACGTTAGCAAATTTTTAACTTCCTTAGCTTCGGAATCCTCTTTTTCTATTTCAAGAGTGATTTTTGGTAGCCATCGTGTTCTTATAGAATATATAACTGGATCTGATGATATTAATAAATATTCCATTAAGTCCATATTTTGCGCTATTTTCGAACATTTTCGGGTATTGAAGAGTCGGAAATGTTTAACATCTTTATTTCGGGCTTACTGTACTTCCTCTGTTAGCTCTTCCAATGGCAAAATACTATTTTCTATTATTTCTTTACCATGAGCCAATACTTTGTGAATTGTTGGAGTCATTGATTTCCAGGGGTATGTAATGTTAAGTAGTTCTTTAGTTTCGTAAGCAAAAATTTTAAATTTGTCCGCATTAATTTGTTTTTTGCTATTAATGGCTGCCAATATAATCTTAAAACGCTTCAAAATATTTAAGTCAATGCCTGTGATTAAAAATGTGAGTTCCGGATTTTCAAAGAAACGTCTTGCTGTATTTCCATCATTTGAGCTTCCATAGCCATGTAGAGGTTTATCAATTATTAATCCGAGCTGTTTTTTGAATTCTAATTGAATTCTTTTCTTCTCCTCTTTTCGTAATTCGTGAAGTTCCAAATTGTTTTTTACTGTAGCATTTTCCTGCCCGGGAATATTTCTGTACTTCATATCATATGCAAGATGTAAGCAGAACTCCAAAAATCTTATCCTTGCGTGGAGTGGTGATATTCAAAATTTTAAAGAATTTTTATTAACAAGGACTTCAGAATTATCCTGAAATTGTGAACTTATTTTTCCACATATATTACATTTCCATGTAGATGTTGTATCTGTTATAGCGTTTGCAACTTTTCCATCAATCATCGTCAATTGTTGTTGAAATGTAACTTTAATAGTTCTGTTTGATACTTTTACATATATTGGGGGCAATGCTTTAATTTCTTCTTCCAATTGGTTGACAATGCTGTTTATTGTAACCGTGGTTTCTTTTGTGTAATCGAAAAGGATTAGACGGCACAAAAATTTGGAACCTGGAGTTAAATTTATCCATATATCATCAAAAAGCGAGTCATTTCTTGTCGATGAGGAAGGCTTATTTAAGCGCATTCGAAGTGGTACCAGAGACGCTATAAACAGCGAGGAATAATTATTTCCAGAATTACTTCCATCCAGTTGTTTGTATTCCGAAAATCCTGATGTTCCATCGCAGCCCCTTTTGAATATTAAAATAAGTTCAGAGTCTTTGCATTTTTCAATGTTATCATTGCTGAAGGTAGATATAATTCTAGAGGCAGTATTTTCAAGAAATTGCAATATATTAACTTTAGAACTTTTAACAGAAGCATTAACCTGGTGCTCCATAGGCTGTAAAATATTACTTTTCGCTTCTCTCACTGATTTGCTACTGGGAAAGATATCATATCCTTTTTCGCTAACAGATTTCCTCAAAATCTCGTATTGGTTTCTTGATAATCCTAAATTTAATATTAGAGCTAAAGAATCTTCAGAGGTAAAGGACGATGTTGATTTCGGTGTCACTATGCTTTCGATTATCCGATGTAATCGATTGGGAGAAGCTGTTGGTAACACATCTATAACTTTTTCTACTTCCTTTGGTTGCGTACGTGTTACTAAAGCTTTAAATGTATCTTTTATTTCGACATTCGTATGTGAATTTAGAATAGATTCCTGTTTGGTCCTCTTTGTTCTTAGCTGAACTTCATCGTAACTTTTTTTGGTCGACCCTTTTTCTGCTTTCCGATGAAAATTGGTATTTCTCCCTCCAACCACTCTTCATTTTTCTTCTTGAACTTTGGTATTGACCAATCTGAAGCTTGCATCCTTTTTTCGTATGATTTATAAAAATTTTCGAGCTTTAAACTGTCTTCTGCAGTAAGAGTTAAACCAAAAGATATCAATGAGTTTTCTTATTTTTTCAGAACGATTTATAATATCAGATAGATTATCCCAGATTACTTTGCAAATAGAAAAGTGTTTTAATGTAATCTCCATAATGGCAAATTCACTAATAAATCTGCATATTTATAAGGATACTTATATATAGAAAAAGAATATTTATATCAGGTAAATGGTGACAGGCAAAAATGAATTAAAAAATTTAAATTTTTGCTCAAAACCCCTAATTTCATTCAGTTTATTTTTATGACCTGTAGTGTTAAACAGGTACGTCAAAAAATGTACCTATGCGATTGTAAAAAAATCATTTTTGTTATAATACATTAATTAAGTAGCTAGGTAAATTATTTAAAAACTTAAAAAAATGTAATAAAAAACGAAGGAAAATATACTTATTTATGTACTTATATAATTTTAAAAACCTTTTCAGTAGAAAAAAATGATGAACACTTTAAATAAATTCATTAATAAAAATTATTATCTCGTAACAAAAATAAGCAATGCAGTTGAGTGTTACGTATACACACATATGGAAATATGGAACAAAATAGTGAATTTTGCAACTTTTGACGTGACTTGGTAGTTTTGAGGCCATTATATTACTATTATTAAATGACCTATATCAACATTTTATATATCGTTGAATTGGTAAATAAGTTTATTTTTATATTCTTTTAACATTTTTGAAGTATTTGCAAAATTAGTGGAGTTGTATTAAAAAAATTAAATTTTTTTGGATTTTCAGCAACTTTTGGAAAAAAAAATTATTTTTGAAAAATTACCAAAAATAGGTTATTGGAGCTATTTTATTGATTTTTTTAGGAATGAAAGCTCGATTTGTGTTTTATACATTACGTAAGAAATAATATTAAAAATATTATGTTAATATGCTTTTAAAAATAGTCGTTAAAAAAACTGACTTTTAACATAAAATCTCCACTCCTGCATTCGTTTTTGGCCGGGCGGGAAGCAGTTTAGTGCTAAATCATTCTAAATCTATTTCTATAAAAAATATGGGTACCAAATTTAAAAAAGCTCGCGTGATATTATTAAATAGTATTAAATAGTTTCATTTTTATTAATCGATAAAAATGAAACTATTTTTTAAAATTGACAATTTTCGGCCAATGCTGGATGTAGGGTGCAAACTTAAATCAATTCAAAATTTCTTTACTAACCATTTATGAAGCCTTATCTTTTGAAATTAATAAGGAAAAAATTTTTTTATTAACGGAACTTTGAGAAAAAAGTGAATGAATTGTACTATATTTTTGTAAAAAAATAGCCATTTTTCATGCCAATTTCAGAGTGCTGACTTTGAATATTTTTCACGTCTAGAAGAATTGAGATAATCCAAAAATTCTTTCAGCATATTATTTTGAAATATATAGCAAATTACAGAATATTTTTAAAAAATTTTTGCCTCATATATCTCCGGACTTATTCCCGAAAAACGAAAGAAAGTCGAGCCAAAAAATCAAAAATTCAAAATTCAAGCGTAAATATCTTTTTAACTGTAAGAGATAACTTAGATGAGTAAGCTTATTTTTTCTTTATCTTGCCAAGCACTTTCCAGAAATACAAAAATCTTTAAAATCAGACTTCATTTGTACAAGTTACGATTTTTTTTAACTTTTACATACTCGAGGTAGTCAACTTTGACACCCTGTAGCTTATCTCGTGTTATCACAGGGTGACTACAAGATGATTTTTCTGAAAGCTTAGGTCCTCCTCTACAACTCTTCCATACATTTCAATTTGATCCGACCAGTAGTTTAGGAGATTCAGATTTATTACCAAAAAATTTGCGTTTGACCCCACTGTGCAACATCAGAGCGTAACTAGGAAGTTATCCGCACTAAATACTAGTATATACTATATCTACTATGTACTATATTAGATAAAAAAAAAGAAAAAAAAAATAATTACAATAAAGTTGCTATGAGCTTTTCATTGAAGATTAAGTTATATTGGGAGTAACTCGGAATTATTTTCATAGTCGATTTATTCACATCCGTGCATCTGCCTTTCTATCTGTATGCTTACCTTGAAATCAAAAGTCAAGCCATATTTATACCCCACAACACCACAGGTGGTTGGGGTATTATGCGTTTGTACTGATGTTTGTAATGCACAGGAAAAATCGTCGGACCCCCACCTTAAAGTATACCGTTCCACTCACAATCACTTCCCGAGTTTTTAACGATAACCGTCCGTCTCCCTGGCTGGCTGGTTGTTCGTCCATGTAAACTTTATGAACAAAGTACAGGTCGCAGTTTTGAAGACCACTTAATGAAATTTGCTAAAAATAATTGTTTTAATGCAAAAAAGCCTATTGAAATTTGTTATGATCCGTCCATTTTTCACCTAGCCCCTATATAAATTTTCTCATTTGCGTTCATAAATGCCTCAAATATATCAATAATTTATTTAAATTCGGCACAAAAGAGTTTCACTTTAGTGTAAATATATGTGTACTAAATTTCATGAAGATCGGTCCATAACTGATTACAGTTAAATAGAAACTTCAGTGGTTGCCAGCAAAATAAACCAAAGCAAATATAGAAAAATTATCCAAATGAAAAAAATACGAAAAAGAAATGAAAAACTGCTCAAATATAAAAAATATTAATTTTACCCAAAAAAGTGAAAAAATGCTCAAATATTTATGAAAAATCACCCTCACCTAATATCCATTATAACATTTTCTGGTATAAAAATTAATACATTTTATGATAAAATTTCTATACAATAATAGTCATATTCATAAAGAAAATAATTTTAATATTTAGAATGGATGGGATTTGGATCTAGATTAAAATGGTTTTCTAGACAGTCTTCTTTGCTAAATCAAACCTATTCTAAATAAGATGACAGCCTACTTTACTTTCTCATGCATGCTGTAAAAAGATAAAAACATAAATAAAAGAAAAAATCAACCAAGATATCAAAAATATGTTAACAAAAACGAATTATAGCCCAAAAATTACGAAAAATCATCGCAAAATTTCAGGTAATTTTTCATATTTTGTATGTTAATTTTTTGTGCGATTTCTCTATCTGGTATGTGATAGAAAACGATTTTGAGTCGATTTGAAATCGAAAAAAATGTGTGATGTATTTATTTTATCGTTATTGATGATAATTAGATTTAAATCACTTTCTATTAAATTTTATCAGATAATTTCTTATATTTCTCTTAAATTTTTTGTTTCTTTTTCACTTGGACTGTATATTTTTTATAATTTTATAAAATTTTTATTTTTTATATAATTATACAGCACACTACCATAGGTGATTGGGGTATTATGCGTTTGTGCTGATATTTGTAACGCATAGAAACAATTATCCAACACCCACCTTAAAGAGTACCAATCGACTCAGAATCACTTTTTAAATCGATCTAATAATGTCCGTCCGTCCGTTTAGCTGGCTGTCCATGTAAACCTTGTGCACAAAGTAGAGGTCACAATTTTAAAGGTAATTCAACGAAATTTGGCACGTAGGACTTTTATGACACAAGGACGAAGCCTATTGAAATTGGTTATGATCGGTCCATTATTTCACTTAGCCTCCATACAAATATCCAGCCGGAATAGGGGTTTAACGATCATAAATGCAATATTTTAATGAAATTCGGCGCAAGTTTGTTTTTTATAAGTGTCAATCTTTGTGCCAAATTTCATGAAGATCATTCCATAGCTCCCACATAAAACTCTCTTCCGAAAATTACTTTAAAGTGTATAAATCACATACATATGTTAGTATCAGGTTTATATTCGAAATAAATAAGTTTTATATAAGTAGAAATTACAATGACAAATTTTATGAGGATCGCTCCATAATTTACCATAGCTTCCATATAAGCCTACTTTCGGGAATCACCCTAAAGTGCATAAATTCATATAAATGTTACTGTTAACGTAATATTCTGTATTCGTATATTTTATTTTACACTTAGTAAAAGTATCAGTCTACAATTGTCCACATATCTAATATAAGACCCCTTCACGAATTGTGATGAACGTATACAATGGTGTGGGGTATCATCAGGCTTGACCGACTATATCTTTCTTACTTGTTTTATTATAATTTAAATGCAAATAAAGGTAGTTATTTAATGTGCATACAAGTTTATAATATGAAATTGGATGTTTATTCATAATTTGCCACAAGTGAGATTTTTTTCTTAGCCAGATATGGGAAAGGGCACACAATCTATAAAAAACCTTCCATAACGAATGATGTATGTAAAATCTTAACGAGATCCAAAGTTGATAACTGAAATTGAGAAAATAAAAAATAATTAAGCAAGTAAGAAAGTTATACTCGATGAAATCCGACTTAGTGATACCCTATACTATCATATAAATGCCTCTAAATGATTTTCGAAGAGGGTTTCCTATGGCGTATGTGGTCAATTGTGTACCAAAAAGTAATATGTACTAAATTAAATTATACCGAAAATTTTTACACGTACTTTGCGAAAAAATTTTACATGAACAGCCAGTCTTCAAGCTATATAGATGAATGGACCGACATCCGAATGAATCAGAATGTGATTGTGAGTCCAGAAATTCCATGGTGTTATTTTGAATATTGAGACCTTTTGATCACAAGGATTAAATGGATGGACTGATCAAATCGACTAGGTTAACACCTACAAATCGATTGGTCTACTTAAAAGTGATTACAATACAAATGCAAATCTTTCAATGGTGGTGTAAACTATAAAAATCACCAAATTAATTTGGAAGTTTTTTAACAATGCATACTTAGGTAAAATGTCAAACTCCTTATGCGCCAGAATTGAGGGGCAAACGTACAATGAGTTGACAAATACCAGGAGTGTGATCAGAAAAAATTTTAAAACTTGACTGTTAATTTGCACAAATATTTATGGAAATAAATGTGCAAAACCATATAAAATTGGACATTTTTGCAACACGTAAAATAGCAGTTACCATTTTAAAATAAGTATAAGAATATTAATTATTAATTATTAAATTATTTTAATTTTAATATTTATTGTTTCATAACTTTCAAAACAAATAAATTTTGTTCAAAGCGAATTCATTTTATTAATATTTTTATTAAATATTATTAACTTTTATTCGGTATTGATTTTTTTTTATTGTTAAATATGATAAATTATTTAAGTACCACAATAGTATGATTAAACTTTAACTTATTTTATTACAAATAAGTTTTCGATAGCAGTTACAAATATTTCATTTTTAAGTATGAACTTAATAATATTTATAAAATCAAAATTATTTAATGTAACTTACTTTATAATTACAAATACCATAGTGCTATTATAACTACTTTTTTACACATATTATTAAAGAAAATCTATTGAAGTTACAATATTATTATATTTGTAATACATTTTATATTAATTCAATAGAATTTTAATAATAGTAACGGTTTTCCAAGTCGAACTTTTTTCGGTATGTATATGAATCCGATATACGTATTAACATCACATGACATTTCTCTGAAACTTGTAAGTTGGAACCTTAGCAGAATTACTAGAGATATGTGAACAAAAATAAGGATGGTTAGAAACAAGAAAGCAATAATAATTCGATGATAATTTGATATTATCATCGCATTTTTCTATCTTTTTTGCGAATTGCCCATTCTTCTTGGATGTTGGAAAGAAAAATTAATTAATTCTTAAGAATCCATATTAAATAAGTTATTTCTTGAAAACTTTATCAAATTTTCCAAATAAAGTTTTACGAACCAAAACAGTTTTGTGTAAAAAATATTCTAATATGCCTATTCACAGAAAATATATCGACTGGAAAAAAGTTTTAACACACAAGTTGTGACCATGCTCATGAAATTCCTATTCACAAACAAAAATGTTATAATTTTTACTTTTAAAAATTAAGATCTGATATGTAGTCAAAAAAGGTGTGACTATTACAAAAACACGTTTTAATTAAAAATCAAAAAATATGAAAATACTAAAAATTTTGTTACATTTTTATATCTTTTTATTTTTAATTAAAATGTGTTTTTGTGACTGTCTACATACCAGAGCTGTAAATGAATCATTCTTTATTGATTTTAATTCGTTACGAATTAGTTAAATTTTGAATTAATTCTTTTCACAACAAAAAAGTGTTGAAAGAAGTTTGGATCAATTCAAACGAATTAGGCAGAAATGAATTGAAATTCATTTTCCAATTCAAATGTATTTGTAGAATCAGTTGCAATTTATTTCCAATTCAAATAAATTTGTTAAAGTGTATTGCAATTCATTTCCAATTCGTTTGAATTGCATTGATTTTGAATTCATTCAAATGAATTAGAACAATGAATTTGCAATTCAAATGAATGAAATCAAAAATGAGTTGCAATCAGTCAAATGCAAGAGCAGATCTAGGGGAAATGTAAAATGGAAATTTGATAAAAATAAAAATTTAAGTTTCTTTTAGCAAATAAACAAAATTTTCCCATTTTGATAGGATTTTCGCCGATACCTAATAATTCAATTCCTATTCTGCCGCTACCTGACAATTCCAGTATATCATGGGAATTTCAATTCTAAGAATTTTTTGTCTTTGGGCTATACTAAGTGATATACAAAAAAAGGAGAGTAATGCTTACTGTCATTTACATAAAAAATTAGTTGAATAACAAAACGACAGTGATGTTTGCTGTGGATTTACTTACAAAATCAATTCAAATTTCCATCAATTCAATTCAAATGAGTTGGAAATGAATTACCTACTCTTTTTTCTAATTCATTTGAATTAATTCAAAATCAAATCAAATGAATTGGAAATGAATTGCAATTTACTCTAACAAATTCATTTGTTTGGAAATGGAGTGCAATTTACTCTAACAAATTGATTTGAATTAGAAACGAATTGCAATTAATTCTACAAATTCATTTGAATTGAAAATTAATTACAATTCATTTTTCCAAATTCATTTGAATTGACTCAAATTTCATTCAATTCATTTTTTTTTGTGAAAAGAATTAATTCAAAATTTGCTAATTTAGTGCATAAATGATTCGCTAATTAATTCAAAAATGAATAATTCATTTACAGCTCTGCTACATACCAGGTCTTAATTTTTATATAATAATATTTTCAGTGAATAGGCATGTTAGAATATTTTGACATGTGATTATTTTGGTTAGTAAAACTTTACTTTGAAAATTTCATAAAGTTTCCAAGAAATAACTTATTTAATGTTGTTATGGATTCTGAAGAATTAATTAATTTTTTCATCCAACTGTTACGTTTTCTGTAATTATGTTAAAATGTGTATAGCAGCAGAAATTACTTAACAATGCTACAAGGATAATATAGTCAGCTAAAATGTAATATGTTGAAGAAAAGTTGATAGCTTTTATTCCGATTTATTGAGATAAAATGATTTTTGTTATTTCTTTTTATAGAAGGTGCTAATATACATATAATAGAAAGATTAGAAAATAAAAATTAAATAATTATTATTTTTTTAATTTAATAAACATTAATTAAATTGTATGTATTTTAGGTTTTAAATTTTCATAAAATGCATGGAAATCTTTATGCATATTTTTTTTAAGAATGTAAAATTTTGAATTTTGATTCCCCTAGTTTGGGTTTTGCTCCATGCAAATATACAATTTTACTTTGAGAAGTTATTATTTATTTTTTGTGGTATTAATTTCCAGTTACTACATTTTCTTTATATAAAATTCCTTCAATACTGTTCATATTGTTTTCTCTAGAACTTTTACCAGGTCTTATTGAATTGAAATTTGCGCAATATTATCATATATATTGTAATTACATTAAATTTTTCTCCATAACTTCAAAACTAAATTAGTGCTTACCTTAAAATTTTACAAGAGTAGGGATGTCAACATTATATAATTTTTTGAGAATTTTAAAAATACCATTTCATTTTAGGTATAATTGTTTGATTTTTATATATTCAATTTTGACCTTTGAACTTTTGATAAAAATAAACTCTATAAATATCTTTGTAAAGGTAATGAACCAGAGGATTACAATCTACATATATTTTAGAAGTAATTAGAAATTAAACAAGTAAAACTTTGTTAGCATTTTTAAAATTTTCAAAATGTTACTTTTTTGGAGCAGAAAAGGGTCTAAAAGTTTATATATAAGAAATACTTCCCATTGCCAATGTCTGTATTGAATTTCATTTTATGAGTGTATTTGTACTCTAATAAAGTTTTGACAAAAAGTTGGAAGAAAACTTGCAAAAAAAACTTTCCCCAAAACAGTTATTTGAAACTATACACATAACTCGTTTGGAATATTTCATATATGACTAACACATAGCTGATTTTGATATATTAAACGGTTTGAATAATAAAGATTCAAAATGAAACAGTAAAAAGAGTCAAAAATTGTCACATAATCCATCATGCTGGAGCAGCGACGTTATGTACGTTAAATACAAAAATGCATTACATTTAATACAACTATCGTTTCAAAATTGGACACAGGTCCCATATAAGATCCCTTCCCTAAATTTTGAAGCACATACACTATGGTGTAGGGTATTGTATGGTCGGGCTTGACTGATTAAATCTTTCTTAATTTTTTTTTAATTTATCTTTCAATGCTTTCAATTAGCCTTTATACCGAAATTCACTGACATTCAGCTCAAATATGTTTCAGTATTAATCATAGTACTAAATATTAATTATGAATATCAGTCCAAAATTGTCCAAGGTAACTATATGTATACGGTATCCTTTGAACAATCTCTTTAAAGAGCATAATTTATGAAAGTACTAGTATTCGTATCGAAATTAATCACAAAACTAAATGTTAGAATCAAAATAAAATAAGGTTCGAGTAAATAGAACTCACATTCTGAAATATTATTGATCAAATTCTATTATAGCATCATGGTAGCACCCTTTTCCGTTAACCTAACTTGTTTAACAAGTTCAATATTTGGTTCCAATAAGACGCAGAGTGATTCATAGACAAAAATGAAAAATAAAATAAAAAAATTCAGAATGAATGTAATTAAAGTAATTTTATTCAAAGCTAATGAACATGTACATTGAAAAAATTTATAAAAATAAATTTTGAGCTATTATAGAGGTCACCAGAAGGCTCAAAAATCGTCATATATTTTTAAAAACAGTGTTTAGTGAGAAATGAGTTTATGATGAAGGCATTAATATTTTTTCCAGTTTTTAAAATCCTTAAATTTTTTACTTGCTTGAATCTCATAAAAGCTGTTTGTTATTTAGAAGGATTAAGGGTTTTTTTTATGTTGTTTAAAAGAGGTAAACTTTGAGATAATAAAAAAGGTGTTAATATTTTTTTAATTTTATTTATTCTAATAGTATATTAATTTATTACTAAAAAAAACTTTTCTGGATGGCACAAAAAAAATATTTTTATCTGCTTAAAATTCAATTTAACAATGTGAGCATATGAGGAATATTAATCGATTATGACAAGTATATGCTCCATTAATTAATTCTGCTAGAAAAAATTCCAATTTTTATAACTTTGCCACAAATATTTACGTTACTAAAATGTGATAATAGATAACATAATTTTAATATGAGATTAGTTTTGGCAGATTCATAACAGTTTTTAGAAAGAGGAAGTATGATAGATACGAGTGTCCTTGCTAAAATTTCTAAAAGCTATATACAATACATACACCATGATATATATAAAATGTTGACCGTCTTTCGAAATTTTTGGCTTAAATTTATAAACAATTTTTATTTTGAGAGAACATATGAGAAGTACGTGAATCCTTACAAAGATTTTCTCAAGATTTAGTAATTTCATAAATTTTCCAATATACAACTGTGTACCGAATTTCATAAGTGAAGAATAACTACTTCCATTATGGCCTATTTTTATATCGAAACGAATCACTGTGAGACTGAGAAATTTGAGCTTATCATGGAAGCAAGACAAATTTCCAGAATATAAAAAATTATTATTTAATGTCTTTAGATATTATTTCCCTGGGTTTATAGTAGTTCTAGGCTTAAGCCAATATAGGAAAGTGATTTTTTTTTTCATATATATTATTTTTATTGATTTTTTTTAAGAATTTTACAATAAGTATTCAAATATTAACCTCATATAAAAATTAATGTTGTTATTGTTACTGCAATATAAAACTTAAAGTGCTTATAACTATAATTATATAAGTAAGTCTAGTGTCTCCATCCTTGTAATGGACCTGTGACCCTCAAATATAATTTATGCTGCAGCATTTTATCTTCTCTCGAATTGAATTGTAGGTACATTAAGATCCTTGATAATGTTGCCATTTCTGATGTGCCATGGTGCACCTATTATTATTCTCAAAAGTTTCAATTGTCTTCTCTATAATTTTTTTAATATTTGATGAAAAGGCTGTTACCCAGTGCAATGTGTAATATAACCATATCGGTGTTATTACAACTTTGTATAAGAGGATCTTGTAATCCTATGACGTTACTTGCCTTACATATTTTCCGGGTTTGGGTTTCGTTACTATTTCTGATAATTTCCAAGTGATTAAAAGTATCCGGTTCGTAACATGAAGTCGAAAATAAATAAAGCAAGTCTCAGAGTGGAGTTAGGCAAGAAGCTTATCATTGGGGTAGTCATTTCGCCATTATCAGGAGATTTTTTTTAATTGCTTTATTTATTGCAGAGAGCCGAAATTTTAATGGACAGGGCACCATATCACTTATAACAATATAGGAAATGCTGTACTATTTGGAATAAAGACATTATCTAAGTGAGTAGCAAAAGCCTCTACTTTTTCAGTATTATTTTTCGCCTATTGACCGTTTTGATGACGTATAAGGGATTCGTATGCAAAAGGGCATCGTATATTTTTCATCGCCTGTCATAGTGTGAAGTCTGTCTTCTTATTAGGGTCTAAGTTTTGTGGGTAGTTCTTAAATTCAGAATCCTTTTGGTTCCTCAAAGTGGCTCGTAATCTTCTTCGGCACTGATCAAGTTGTATTTTTAAGCCTGAATATCGGAACTACTGCCATTGGCGCCTAAGTTTTCTTTTTTTTTTTCCATATAAGATATTCAATATCACTAGGACATTTCGTATATTTTTTACAAATTGAGAAACCCATAGATGTAAATACAATATCAGCATTAGAATTAGCCAACATTTAAAGGGGAATTCGTGACGTTTTGAACTTCACTCATCAATAGTGCTCCCCTAAAGTAACATTTATCAAATTTTGAGACAGCTCCACTATATACTTTGTGTTTGACAGCCATTTGAAGGGTACTACCTCGGGCATTTCTTTAAAAATATAAATTTTAGATAGCAATAAAAAATAATAATTTCGCATAAAAACCAGAAAAACCTAACGAGTTGGGAAGAATGGGAACCATGCTACCTTTTTTAAATAGTCTCTTTCCATATCCGCAAACGATATTTGGAAAATTAATTTTTTCCTAAATACTTAGATATTTTGGCTTTAATTTTAGTATTTTTAGGCCTGACTATATCTCTTTTTACCTATTTTTATATAAATTTCTGAAGCGATCAAAAATAGTGATATCACGCTACCTATAGGTTAAATTCGCCAAGTAAGAAATGAAATAAACCATATACATATGTTTTTATTGATATATAATTTTTTGAATACTTTAATGGGCAAAACGAACGAAAAGTGATGTAGTTAAGTCCATTTGCAGTAAACACAGTTTCAATAAGATAATTTTTAACTTTGTCATATCAACATTAAGTAACTTAAAGCTCAGCAGATTTGAACATTTCTGGAAAACAATAGTGGAGAGTCAATACAGGCGGCGAATTTAAATGAATTTATTAAGCCAACTGCTATGATTTTTTTTAATTACCAACAAGTTTATAACGGTGAAAAATATCTTAAAAATTAAATTAAATTAAATTATTAATTAATTAATCTGTCTTCGAACATGTATAAATTGAAAATTTTATAAGAATAAAAAAATGATTAGTGACACAATAATTATTACTTCGTTTTCAAGATAATTGGCGATATTAGTTGTGCCCTTATGACAAATGGATCTTCTTCAACTTTACTCAGATATTATGTGTCATCTATTCTAGTACCAAAAGAGTAGTTTAATGAATTTGAATGTACTTAGTTGGTGAAGCGTTAGTATCTTCAATCATTCAGAACAAACCATTGAGTTCAATACACCTGAAGATGTGTTAAAATGGTGTTAAATAATCGAACAATGAAAGAGCACAAAATTGTATTCAAAATTGTATCGCATGACTTCGTGAGTTTGATTTTAAATAAAAGTAAATGCAAGTAAAGATAATGCAAATAGACAACATTGCTCTTTATCAATTAAATTTTTCCATAAGCAATTAAGATTTTTTACCCTTCACGACAGATGTAAAGGGTATATATAAGTTTGTTATTCAGTTTGTAATTTCCACAATTTTCGTTGGAGAAGAAACAAGATTATATTTTCTGGATCTTTATGAGAAACGATATCGGTAGAATAATGTATGTCTGTCCGTCCGGCGTTTATGAAATCCACCGGTAACTGCCATGTATATATATATATATATATATATCAAGAAACTAATTTTTTTAATAAATAAAAAAAAAACATTATAAGTCATACTGAATTAACAAAAAATGAAACAATATAAAGGCATAATGCCATTTCTAAGATTAAAAAAATAAATAAATAAATATTTTATATAAATTACTAAATTAAACATAAATCTGGAAAATCAAACATAGTATTCACAAATCTGATAGAAATAATCTCATATGCGTGTGTATATAACATGAATTTCATTTTTTCTTCTTTTATATAAGTATTTTGAAGTTATAACATTTGCATCTAATATTTACAGATCAATTACTTGGAAAAGAGATGCTGTTTCAAATGAAAATGTTGTATTAGAATGAAAAATCTTCCAACCAAGTATTTTCGAAGTTCTGCTTATTTAATATTCATTTCCACAAATCTATAATAAAATTAAATAAAATAAAATTAAAGTATTTAATATTTCATGTGAAATAACTTGTAAGTAAATTCGTTAAATCATAGATAAACAATTACATAGGTAATTCATGCAACAGATAACGTTCTAGTTGTATTAAACGCGTTAAACTTTTCCAAGTACCGAGTTTAGAGTAACGCTAGTCTTTCATTTATATAAGGTGTTAAAAATTGCAAACTGTTTGCTATAGTATTTTAAAACTACGAGTATATTTAATTTCCCGTTTTCCCGGGGAAAATTAAAAAAAAAAAATTTCCAGAATTCTCGAGAAATCTATAATTTCGAGTCAAAATTTATTTGATTAACTTATGTCGATTAATCGAATAATTTGAGTAAAAAGTTATTTTAGAAATTTGCTTTTTAACTGGTTTTATTATGTTGCAAAGTTACACACCACTATTTGGGATTATATTGCAAATAAAATTTACTCAGCAAAAAGAATCGAATATGTGTCTCAATACAACGCGTTAACCAAATTTTAAGTTGCTTCTTTATTTTCAATTTGGAGAAAATACGAAAAAAGATCCATCTTCTTATATTAAATTTTCCATAAGAAAAAAATTGGAAGATCTTGAATTTGATTTGGAAAAACATATCGCTCGTTGTACATACGAATGACAGTGCAGACGATATGTGTAAGTATGGAGTTGATATACCAATATAATCTCATCAGTCTAGTTTAAAGGATATAATAGCTTAAATAAAGAGTAGTAGTAAACTTAAAATTTATGTTAAGAATCGCTGAACTTCTTTATCTAAAATATTTTTTTTTTTTAAATTTCGAAATAAATGTATCTTATTAGATTTTAATCTACCCGTTTATGGACAATGATATCCGAACATTAACAAGACTAAGTCATACCCTTAGGCCTATTTGCTTAACTATCAAAGAATTCAGTTAATAGAGAAACAATATATTTATAAAAAAAGAGAAAACAGAGTCAAATTTCGATTATGTAATATTATTTTTGAACCGCGATCGTAATTAATGTAGACATATTGTTGATGTTTTAAATAATTTTTATGTTTCATTGAAGTCGCTTTTTTTTAATTTTTAATAGACATTAAAATACGAGCAAAGTTTAGAGATATAATTTAGTCGAATAACTCGAATAATTTAAAAGCCTTACAATTAATTTACAAAACAGCATTTTCAGGTTATTTGATTATTTTGAAAACAATGAAAAAGTCGAGTATGTTATATTATAAACAGAAAAATTTATGATGTCTGTCTGTCCAGCCAGACGGACGGACGGACATCATTAGATCGACTCAAAAAGTGATTCTGAGTTGATTGGTATACTGTAAGTTGGATTATTTTTTCTATGCGTTACAAATATCAGTACAAACGCATAATATCCCAAACACCTATGGTGGTGTGGGGTATAACTATATACGATATAATCATAACTACATTGCTGGAATATTGATCAACCAATGATTATCAGTTTATTTGTAGTGTTAGAAACTAATAAAAATTTAAATAAGTAATGCCTTTTGTTGTTTGTAATATTACTGTATAATTACATAACCCGATAACCAACCTATCTTGAAAAACCTTAGTATAAGCCCGTACTTGTTCTCTATTTGTATGTATTGTGTATGTCCATCAACATTCGTAGAGGGATCTTATATTAGACATGTGGACAATTGTGGACCGATACTTCTAATAAGTTTATATTACTTTAATATTAACATTTGTATAAATTTATGCACTTTAGGGTGACTCCCGAAATTGGGCTTATATGGGAGCTATGGTAAATTATGGAGCGATACTCATAAAACTTGTCACTTTGATTTCTACTTATATAAAATTTATTTGGGTCGAATATAAACTTGATACTAACATGTGTATGTTAAAGTGATTTCCGGTCAATTGGACCGGAAACTTTCTTACACAAAATTCCATTAAAATATTGCTATATTTAAGGCATTTATGATCGTTAAACCCCTATTCCGGGAGGAAATTTGTATGGGGGCTAGGTGAAATAATGGACTGATTATAACCAATTTTAAAAGGCTTCATCCTTGTGTCATGAAAGTCCTACGTGCCAAATTTCTTTGAATTATCTTCAAAATTGCGATCTGTACTTTGTGCACAAGGTAGTTTACATGGACAGCTGGCCAGCCGTCCAGCCAGACGGACGGACGGAAGTGATTCGATTGGTGGAGTCGATTGGTATACCTTAAGTTGGATCATTTTTTCTATGCGTTACAAACATCAGTACAAACGCATAATACCCCAAACATCTATGGTGGTGTGGGGTAAAAAAATATATATATTCGATATAATCATAACTACATTGGTGGAATATTGGTCAATATTTGAACTAAACTTTTGGAAAATATCGCACTTGGATTATTCTAATTTACAATACAAATGTGTGCCAAATTTAGCAAGTCTAAGATAACTCTTTCTATTACTGCAAATTTTTATATGGATATGAACAACTATGTAGTGTATTGTTTTTAAGTCCCTGTACATTACTAAATATAAGTGTTAGTCAGCTATTAGATTTTTAATTATTCTCTATTTAAGAGAATTTAATACCTTAATGTGCATAAACTTATTAATTATGTTCCATTTAATATTTCACTACTAATAGTATTTGCAACAAACAAAACACTAAATTACACACTAAACTCTATGTATCTATAGAGTTTAACATGTTTAACTTTATTTTGTGTGTCAGAAAGAAAGGAAACAAAAAAACTAATTTCATTGTAATTCAAATGTCATAATGGAATTAGGGACACTACTCTTTTCAAATTCTACTTTCAATATGCAGCATTATACATGGATAAAAATATGTATGTGTACTGCAAATACGTGCCAGCATGAGGTAATAATTAAACACGCATAAAACAATTTTCCAAAAAGAATTAAATACTTAAGGCGTTGTACCAGGGATAGAAAAGTTGATACTATAGTACTTTTTAATACTATTTAACATTCAAAAGTACCGAAATATTAGAAATATTAGATTAGTTTGATATTCCACATTTCGAATTAGAAATTTTTAAACTAAAATATATTTCTGAGATATATAATTTTCGAATAGAAACTTATAATTTTCTAATCACCTTTGTCATAGATTTATATTTGGTGCTCAGAAGTAATAATTAAATTGTAATGAACACTATCTATGATTAAATGTTAGTTTTTTGAGTTCCCAAAAAATCAGAAAAATTTTTACAAAAATCATAGTTTTTTTTTAGTAATGTCCATAATACACATGCACACACATAAACAAAATATTGTGTATGTGTATTTTTTTTTTCTGACAGTTCATCTTATAAAATAGTTGTGTAGAAAAATCTCATCACAACGGTCCCATAAAGGCTCAACCAGTGAACAAAACTCATCGCATCGCAATCAGCTGTTACAACCTGTTTTAAGCAGATGTCTTTAAGTAGTTATTGACACAAAAATTCTAGCATATAACAGAAATCTATAGGAAATAGATTTTTACATAGCTGCGTGACTTTTTGACAACACTGTGGTTTATTTTCTTTACAAAATAACTAGAGAACAGGGTTGTTCAAACAATGAACGTTCAAAAACATATGATACGTTCACTTTTGTTAACTGTTTGTACGAAATGTTTCGAGCTACTTTTCTTCATTCTACGTTGCGTCGCAATGTTAGGCCTTAATACTTCTTATAATACTAATAATTGAATCTACACATGAGACAGTTGCCTCAGAGATTGAATTTGACACTCGCTAAGAGAAAAATCTTATATATTCTGTTACATAATGTCTACATTAGAGATTTTTTTATCAAGACAAACGTCACACTTAACGCGAATTTGTGGAAGGTGGCAACAGTTGCACAAAAACAACAATTTGGCGTATTCATTATTGTTTTTTATATATGCAGTTTGACAACTGTAACAACCAAAATAATAATCAACTGTTTAACTAAGGTTACCTTGTATATATTCGCACTGATTTTGACGTTTGTTTTGATATAAATTTGCCTAATGTAGACACTAGGTTATATGATGTTAGTATATGTTGTTCGATACATAACAGTAAATAACGTAAAAGTCAGCATTGACAATTTAGCGCTTTTTAACAACTCAAAAGTCACTAAATGGGCGCGTTTTACTTTTAGTTATATGTCGATTCTGAGATTAATAAGTAGATATTTATGTGAGAGAAAAAACATAATTCAATTGTCAAAAACCTAATTCACCCGACAACAAAATTCTTCTTTCTTTTGGGTCAAAACAGTCTCATTTAGTAAACTAATATGAAAACCAACATGTAGTCATATACATACATATATATGTGTATATATATATATATAAGTACGTACATAAATACATAAATACATCGATTAGGAATGCGTTTTCACGTCCCTATTAACTAATAAAAAATAGTATCGTAATGCATGTGTATAACTGTAGAAACATTGAACAAATTTTTACTAGCTCATGATGTTAGTAGAATTTTTGACAAAAGTATTTATGTCCTTTCCCAAATTAGAGTAATACTCTATTTTGGAAAAGGAATGAATTTAAAATACAAGCAAGAAATTTAAAATTTGTTCATTTGCATCTCTTGTTTTTTATGTTTACATATTTTTAATTTTTTAATGATAAACTTTTAAATTGTCAATATTATATAGTTTTAATTTCACTCAACAGAAGAAAGAATTTTTCTCACCAGAGAAAAAATAATTTCTACCATACAACATTATTCTTGTTTGTATTAATTTTTGAGTTCACCTAAAACTAAAACGAGATTTTCATTTCATTTCGAAATGCCATAGTGGTCATATGAGGGTTCTATCCGTATTTTCAAACTTATCGAATAAAGGATGTACTAGCAATTCTCCAGATTCTTAATTATTTTAGTAAGTGCCTTTTTTGGGGAGAAAATTTGGACTGATTAAGTAAGTTAAAGGTTTTATATTAAAATTTAAGAACAGCTGGCCGAAGATAACAAGTTTTATAAATTAAAATTCTTGGAAAAAATCTGTAATGAATCTGCAATATTAAATTTATCTACATATAATTTGAAGTTTTGCAATAAAAAAACACAATTTATATTTTATTTAAAATATAATCTACTATTTGTACTAAAGTCAAAATATAACAAAATAGCAAATACGAACCTTGTAAATTAAGTTAAAAAGCACTAAATTGAATTAAAATCAAAGGATCTAGTTTGGTTTAATGCTTTTTAGTGTATTTTCAACTTTTTCTGCAGGTTTTGGTTACAAATAGTTGACAACGCTGGTATAAATAAGTGTGTGCCTGTATGTAAATAATAAAACTCTCTCATCAAAACACTATTCCTACTGCTAAAACACACTAACTGAAAACAAGTAATGTAGTAAAATTCTATACACGGTATATTAATTTTTTCCTCCACAAATCTTCATATTTATTTACTACTCGTAAAATAAATACAAGCATTTGTAAATAAAAATAATTACAATAAAAGTTAAACTTGTAATTTAATTTTTCTCACACTAAATAATACAAATGCGAGCATAAAATAAACAGCCTTTAACTATAATTCCGTGTTTAATAAATCTAATGCCAGCTAAAAGGAAACGAAAAACATCATAAATTATAATATTATAAAAAAAGTAAATTAAAGTAAATATAATTTAATTTATGCGAGTAGCTATTTAATGTCGACAATCGTATTTTTTTGTAAAAGATTACGTCTTTTTCTTCATCATATTTTTGTTCTAATCGTTAAAAATTATAAATGTATATTTTCACAAGGTACTTAAACGAGTTACATGAACAATTTCTAACAAAACATGAAACTTTTTACATTTTTGTTATAGAGTTTTAGAATTTTATTCATTCATATGAATGTATACAGCTACATAATAATAACTTTTATATACAATATTATTATATACATATAAATATATATTTATAAAGGTACACCTTCTTAGGTGGGGTAAGGGGGGATTTGTTTTCTCAAAAATTAAACTTTTTAATATGCTAATATAGAAAAGATTAAACACAAACAAATTTATTCTATACGAAAAAAATACATTGTTAACGCCTCTGGGAATTACCCGATCAAAGAATCCAGAAAATCAAAGTTCTATTTAATTTTGCTACCGAGTTTTTACTAAAAATATTACATTTTTATATTTTTTTATTCCTGTATATTATATGCGATGTTGTTAGTGCATATTTTTAAATATACCTACGGCTGATAAAAGATCCGAGTTTCCGCTACATGCCAAACAAATTTCCCTTACAAAAATCCTAACATATTATGTTCAGTTAACTTAAAAAAAAAAAATGTTAAACATGAATAACACAGGACAATAAAAAAAGTATTTTTCTCTGCTGTATAGATTTTCGTGTTTATAGAGTTTTAAACCTTTTTGGAAATTGCTATAGTTCTTGAGATGAACCGTCATATAGACAATTAAAAAGGTTGCCACATATTTCAAGAAATTTTGAAAACTAAATGCTTGATTTGGTTTAATAAAATACCAAAAACTATAGTTCGAATTACTTCCATATATGAGGAATTTCAAACATTTTCGAAAATCTTTGAAATCGACTTTATGTGTCTTGTATTTCTTAACAGGAAAACTGTTGATGTATTTTGGTTGACTTTAAAAAATAGCTAAGACATACAAAATTATAGGTCATTTACCTAAAATCTCAATGAAATACAGCCATTTTAACCTAAAAAAGTATAAAAAATTTAGTTGAAACCTTTGAGGATTTTTTGATTTATTTCAGCTTTGCACTGACAATTTACATCTCTTTGATTCAAATTATTAACCAGTCGAGAGACAACACTTTGAAAATTCATATGTTGTATAGCAAGTAACCGTTTTACTATTGGGTGAAAAGTTATGAACTGATAAAAAATTAAATCAAAAATTTAAAATTTTTTAAATTTGACAATTTTTTTTGGTAGAATATTTGTGCGCATAAGTGAAATTAAATTTAGAAAACAAATTACACTATCGAGTCATTTTTATTAAAAATGCAAAAATTCTATTAACTTTTTAAAATGTTCACTAAATTTTAAAATTTTCTTCTACATTTTTTAAATATTAGATATGACTTTAGATTATTAAAAAGTACCTGTAGAGAATCATTCTAATGATTAAAATTGATAACGTGAAAAAATTAAGAAACATCATTTATACCGGCTATAGCGATATTCTTTTCCAAACACAATTACGTTAATATTGAAATCAAATAAAAACATTTTATTTCCTTAATAATAAAATTCAACTGGCGTCAAAATATTTTAAAAACTTATAATTGCATGGACCAAAAAAGATGTTCTCAACCACAAAAATCAGCTTCAAATATTTTGCAATATAGTTGGAATTTTAAAATAATAAAAACTATTTTCCATGTAGAATTTATCACTAAATTCACTTAAAAAAATAAAATTGCGATTTTTGTAAGGAATATTGCAATTGGTAGTAATGTTTAAACCACTATATTTTTCTAACCAATACTGATGTTAATTTGATTTTTTCAGCAAAATATCCCAAAACAAGTTTTACTATTTCCCACTGTTGTTACAGATTTCTAACCAATAAACATTTTTTGCTATTTACAAAATTGTACAAAGAATAAAATTAAAAATTTTTCTTTTCAGTGTATTAAACGTTTTATGAAATCGAAAATGTTAATCTTAAAAATTTTTGATTTCAATGAACTAAAACCTCTAATTTATTGAAATCAAAAATTTTTAAGATTTTTTTGAAAGTTTCAACTTTAAACATTCACATTAATAAAAATGATTAACTCGAACAAATTTGCTGTGGTAAATATTGGCTAATAAAACCACAAATCGTTCGTGTCTGAAAAAATGAAAATATTTTTACTTAAAATTTTCAAAGATATTGAAAAAATTATTGTAAACAAGTAAGAAAGATATAATCGATCAAGCCCGACCATATGATACCCCACACCATTGTGCATGTCCATCAAAATTCGTGGAGGGATCTTATATTAAACATGTGGACAATTGTGGACTGATACTTTTACTAAGTGTAAAATAAAATATACGAATGTAGAATATTACGTAAATACTAAAATTTATATAAATTTATTCACTTTAGGGTGATTCCCGAAAGTGGGCTTATATGGCAGCTATGGTAAATTATGGAGCGTTCCTCCATGTGTATGTGATTTATGCACGTTAAATTGATTTTCGGAAGAGTGTTTTATATGGGAGCTATGGTCTATTATGGACTGATCTTCATGGAATTTGGCACAAATATTGACACTTGTACAAAACTTCTTTGCACTGAAAATATTGCTATATTTAAGGCATTTATGATCGTTAAACCCCTATTCAAGGAGGACATTTGTATGGGGGCTAGGTGAAATAATGGACATATCATAAGTAATTTCAATAGGTTTTGTCCTTGTATCATGAAAGTCCTACGTGCCAAATTTTTTTCATTGAATTATCTTCAATATTACAAGGTTTACATGGACAGCCAGCCAGCCAGCCAGCCAGGCAGACGGACGGACAGACGGACAACGTTTGATCTAAATTTGATTCTGAGTCGATTAATATACTTTAAGCTGTGAGTTGGATGATTTTTTCTGTGCGTTACAAACATCAGCACAAACATATTTTACCTCAACCACCTATAGTGGTATGGGGTATAAAAAATCGAAAGAGATAAAATACTCTTATCATAAATCATAAGTCATAAAACAAGTTATATTTAATTAAAATCAATGCATATGTTGAGATTTATTTGTTTATCTCGAGAACTAGAATCAATTGAAAAAAGTGAAATGTAGGCTACAAATTCCATAGCGCAGAATCATTGTTGATAAGCATAATTTTTTATACAAGAGAAGAATTAGAGCCAGTTTTTTCCCTTCTACTTTAAATGTCAATTAACAATTAGATTAGTTAATCTAAAACTTAATCTAATCCGCCCTTTACGTTTTTAAGTCTGAAATTATACCTTGTAGTATTGCTATCCGAACGGCAAACATTTATAAATTAAATATGGAAATTTTAGTAATAAGAAGAAAATATAGAGTATTTTTTATGATTATTTATGGAAAATTTTAATATTAAATTAAATTTTAAGGGAAATAAGTAAAAATTTCCAAAAGTTAAAAATTCAATCACGCTGTCATTGATAAATTGTCTATAACAAGTCCGGCAGATTTATAATCTCTGGTTTGAAAAAATGCTCTGTTTTACCATCTTTGAATTGATCTGGTGACGGTATTATTGTATGCTGCAACGCTTATATTGACATCTAGGGGCGCTCGTAAAGACGTTTATTTGTCTTATATCAATTATTTTAAATATGATTTTTTTTTTTTTTTGTTGGCGGGCAAACAGTCAACGTTGATAGATATTCATGAATAAAGGAGAATTTTTTTTTTTTGATTTATATAGTTTTGCATTTTGAATTATAATAAATAATTTGTGTATTAATCTTTATAGTATTGATTAAAATTGAATGGAACTTGTTAACCCCAAACACATTGAACAAAACAACAAAGCAAAGTTTTATTTAGGTTTGTTAATTCATCACCATACTCATATCATAGTTTGTTTTTTTTTTTGGTTCCTCATTTCTGGACACCCGCAAGTCGCAAGTGGTGGCATTAATATCGTGAATATTTAGATCTCACAAAATAGAGTTTTGTTATAAACATCATTAAATTAATGTATTTAATTTTCCAATTTGTTACAATTTATATATGTTTCTTTAAATTTATACATGTATACTTTGTCGTAATCATCTGTTTGTATGTCTTTATATGAATACTTTACAAGTTTAAGCGCCCAACATTGCACAGTGGGGCAGAATCAAAAATTTTTGAAAATAAATCTGTAACTTCTAATCGGCTAGTTGGATTTACATAAAATTTTATATAGACGTAGCAGAGAAGTGTATGATTTTAAGTTTATAAGTGGATTCCCTCAGGAACAAAGCTATGGAGTATCAAAGAAGGGTATCTCTGATACAGATTTTTTGTTTTTACTCTATTTCAAATATTTTTACTAGTTCTATAATAACTTTAAGATTTTTGTAAAAAAAATCCCACTATTCTCAAAAAACGCCGAAAATCCCAAAAATTTGATTTCTCACTTTGTCGCCCATAAAATCAATTTTTTCCCGATGTCTCAAAGATAGCAATTGCAAACTCTTAAGAACACATTGTAAATTTCAAAGTTGCATTCTGTTTACTGATTCATTCTTTGTGATTTTAGAACATATAGACTAAAGTCAAAATTTTCATATAAAAAAGGTCAAATTTGAAAAGGTGTGTACTTAGATCGCTTAGGCTATTGGGATTATTTTCTATTTTAAAACCATCCTCATGGAGATACAGACATGCTACACATAGCAAAACTGTGTACTCAGTAAAATTTTATCTTAAATGGACTTCAAAGTTTCTAAAGATACACAACTTAAAAAGAAAATATATAGAATAATAAAGAAAATTATATTAACCCAATATGGGTGTCAAATGAAAGCTAATAATCCTTGTAATATAATAGACGTTTCTACTTTAAAGTTTCAGCACCAGTTATTAGGAAATTTCCTTTATATAAAGTATTAAAAATATTTGATATTTATTTAAAAACTATGTAAAATGTCCAAAACGTTATTTTCTCTGTGCTGCAAAATTTAAATAAATTATATTATATTTCAGGGATTCTAAGATTTCATTTAACATCCATATTCGGTCGATATATTCTTGATAAATATTTAATAATTTTCCTAAAAATTTTATTTCTTTCGAAACTTTCAACTTCTTTTGAGTGAAAAATTTTTCATCCTTGAGAAAAACTGTGTAGTCTCTAGTTTCATAAATATTCCGATTTTTTTTCAGTTTTGAAAATTATTGACGATATATATTTAAAGCCGATATCTATTTAAGAATAATTATTAAAATGTAAAATTTTTGCAAATACTTTCATAACTGTTTGAGCTGCAATATTTAAGTAATATATATATATATATATATATATATATATATATATATATATATATGCATTATTTTATTATGCATTGTTTCATTTTTCATACAAATAATGAGCTGTTTATGTTGAAAAAGAGTGTAATAAAAATTATTTCAATCTAAGTTGGATAAACTTTCAATTTTATGCAAATATTATTATAACATTCATTATATTAAAGATTCGAGATACTTAAAAATAAAACTACTGATTTTTGTACCCTATACAATCGCGTGTGGGGAGGAAATTATATGTGTCAGCTGATGTTTGTAACACCTACAAAATCATACCTTAAAACCCACCGATTCAGTATCACTTGCAGAGTTGATTTGTTATCTGTGTTTGGTTCTTTCGACGAAAATTTTTAAAAATAGTTCAAATATAAAACCATTATTTCGTTAGTTCCATATAAAAAATGCCCTACCGAGACTGGACTTTAATTGTCTTAAATGTCTTCAACTTAAGTGTAATAGTTGGTCATAACTCCCATGTAACACAAATATACAAAAATATATACCATAAAAAATCTTTTAAAATATAATTTATATCCTAAAGAAAACTGACTTTTACAGTAATAATTATTTTTAATTTATTAATATTACTATAAACTCGCACCAATGTAGGAAAATATATTGTCGGTCATGCTCGACTATACATTCTTACTTGCTTTATACATTATATTTTTGCAGTTTAAATGAATTTAAGTAACACTTTCTATGAAGTGCTCAAAAATACCTTTGAAAGCCCTTCTCAATTTATTAAGGTACATAAAAAAGTTTACAACTATTACTTTGTTACTAATTCCTCTACTACCGGTTTATGTTATACCTCTTAAGCAGTAATATATACACTAACATATAGCACATATATCTGTATGTAAGTATGTATAATGTTATGTATGTATATTAGACTGCCTTAAAATTTGTTATTGCTAACATCTGAATGTTATGGTTGGTTGATTGATTGTAAGTAAGTTTATATTTTGATTTGTTCCATAGAGTTAATATTTCATGATTAAAAACTTTTTTAGAACAACATATTTTTTTCGGAATCAAACTTGATTTTCAGAGGCCCAGCAAAAAAAAAAAACGAATAAGTGCATTCAAAAAAGAATTTTTCATCACTTCAAAAGTAGAACTAAATGCATATTTTGTACTTTTTTGGAAGTTAATAAAAATTACTTCCAAAAAATTGAAAATAAATGCATTTTTAATAGGAAAAAGGGCGAATAATTTCGATGAAAATAAAAATTTCACAAATTGTAAAGTGTTTTTATTATCTATAACAAAGCTAAAGCCATATTATTAAAGAAAAAAAAAATTATAAATATAGTTTTAAAAGAAATACTTCAAAAGCAATGAACAAGAAGCATAAAAGACAAGCATAAATGACAACCATGGGTTAAAAAAAGAACTTCTGCAGCCCTTTTTCAGCACTAAGCCTTCCAATGACAACATCATGTTAAAATCATGAATTTTTCAGCTCTTTTTCAGTTATTTTTATGCTGGGAAGTAAAACTTCACACCTCGAGTATTAAACTCCATATTTAATTTTGTTTATGCTTCTCGTTCATTGCTTTTGAAGTACCTCTCTTAAAACTATGTGTATAAAATTTTATAATAAAAAAATCTGTTTTAGCCTTAATTAAAGATATTAAAAATGCTTTAAAATTTGTGAAATTTTAATTTTCTTAGAAATTATTAACCTTTTTCCCGCTAAAAGTATATTTGTTGTCACTTTTCTGGCATAACTTCCAAAAAAAGCTAAAAATATGGACTTAGTTTTACACTTGAAGTAGTGAAAATGTTTTTTTTTTGAAGCACTTGATAGTTTTTTTTTTGCTGAGTTTTTGTAAATATATTTTAAAAAATGTACTTATTTTTATGGTTTTAGTGTGTAATGCTTTTTTTTTGAAAAAGTCAAGTTCAAAAACTATCAAATTTTGCAAAACTACAAGGTTGTAACAGATGTTTTGAATTATTGACTATGAATTGAGGAGGTTATGCAGTATATTTTTCTTTTGAATGCTTCCAATGAACAAAATTGTTAGTTATTTATTCGTTAAAAAAAAATTGTAAGTATTTTGGCATCAATTTGTTTCATTTCATTTCTTTTTTTTTCATTTTTATTTTTTTAGCGATATTTTATGGAAACACCTTACTTTAAAAAATACTTTTGCATATTTTACGCTAAAGTGCATAATATTGCAAATTACATAAAAGCAAATATTTTGTTTTTTGCAAGGTATACATATTCCAGCTAAACAAAAGAAAACAATACCTAAGGAGCACACTTTCTGAATTTATTTTTCTTGATGTGCAAGTAATAATCTTTTACTATTCTAGAGGTATATGTAAAAGACTAATTTAGAATGGAAAACGTTAGCTTCGTGAAGTGGCCTACTTATCCATTGGAACTAAATCTAATTGAGAAACTTTGAAGAGTTGTCCAGAATGTTGTTTTACTTCCTAAAGACACAAACAAAGATTAAATATGAACAATGGAGCAGGATATTTGGTACTCGATTTCATCAGAAACATGTAATGAATTGGTTATCTGTGTGCCTCATAGGTTCTTGAGAGCTACATAACACAAAGGATATTTAACTAAATATTGCTAAATATTCCTCTCTTTAACGATTTTTGTGTTAGTGTAACAAATTTCAAATGATTTCATATATTTGTTCGATAAAATTAATAATTTTTTTTTAATTTTAAGTATATCTCCCATTTCTTTCATTTAATCTAAACAAGTGTTACAGTTTATCAAAGGCTACAGAAGTCATAAACTTTTTTGAAATTTTTTTATTTTATTTTTTAGAAATAAATTTATAAGGGTTACGAAGTGAATTATTTGTTCATAAATATATATACCAAACTCTAGCTAAATGCAAAAGACTGTAAATAATGATTATGGCAAATTTTTTTTACCAAAAAATCAATATAATCCAAAAATTTTAGGAACATGTTGTGGAGCACTTTTATTATTATTATTTATTTTTTTTGAACACCCTTTCCAAATATGCAAAAACTTATTTTTTAATACAATATTTACAAAAAACTCAATAAATAATATATTTTTTTTTTGGGGGGATATGTTGTGTTTATCATTACGTGTGTAATATATCGATAAAAATTACTTAAGACCCCATAAAGTACATATGTATATTCTGGGTCCTGGTAAGATTCTGAGTCGATCTAGCTATGTCTCGAAGGAGGCTACCTAGGAGGATGAAATTAGGTTCAAATATTTATCTTATATAAGTTTTGATTAGTATTGAAAATGGGCAGAACCGGTTAACAAACAAAAAAAGTTATGGGCCAAATACTAGTAACACAGGTTATTCGTTGTAACTTCAGTTCATAATTTTCGGCTGATACTGATAGTTCGAGGAGCGATATAAACTCGAAAACAAAAAATGGGCGTGGTCCTACCAATTTATCACCCATCTCAAACAAAAAATGGGCGTGATCCGCCAAACTCCTATGTAAGGTGAAACATCAACGGAATTTTGCATAAATAGTTTAAGGATCAATAACAAATCGGAAACAAAAAATGGTCTCAGCCCGCCCTCTTTACCGCCCTTTTCACATAAAAGTTGACATTTTAAAAATCGGTTAATAAACAAAAAAGTTACGGGCCAAATACCAGACGGTGTCAGTTGTAACTTCAGTTCATACTTTTTGGCTGATAACTTTTAAAGAAAAGCATGTACGACAGCAAAATTTTGTACAAATAGTTCTAGGATCGATATCAATCGGAAACCAAAAATGGGCGTGATCTTCCCACTCCCCTCCCATATAAGGTGAAACATCAATGAAATTTTGTACAAATAGTTCAAGGATCAATATAAACTCGAAAACAAAAAATGGGCATGGTCCTACCAATTTATCACCCACCTCTTATATGAGATGAAATTTTAAAAATTTCCAAATGGTGGATATATAAATTTGGCCAAGCTGAATATAACATTCTCACTTGTTGAATTTTAATTTTGCACAAAATATAAACTTTATTATTTGATTTTTATTTATTTCCTAAAAAAACCATTATTTTTAATTTTTATTTTTCGATTATAAAATAATGGTAATTAATTTTTTTTCTTTTGCTTAAAAATTATAATTATTTTAGAGCTAAAAAGAAATGTTTTTAAGAAATAGAAAAATTATTTGTTATTTTATAATCGAAAAACAATAATCAAAAATAATCGTTATTTTTTAACAAAAAAAAAAAAAAAAAAACACACAGAGACAGTAACGATTATTACGAATATAATATAAATCGCAATTTAATTAAATTATTATTTTTCGACTTTTATTTTTAGATTATAAAATAACGGTTCTTTTTCCTAAAAATTATCTTTTTATAGTTTTCTTTAAAACAATCAAGCTAAAGAAAAAGTAATCGTCATTTTATAATCGAAAAATAAAAATCAAAAATAACTGTCATATTTTGAGCTAAAAATTAAAATAAAAAAAATTGTTGGTCGTTTTTTTTTTTTCTGGAAAAATTAAAAGTTTAGTTATAAGTTTTTCATATTTGGAAAGGGCGTTCAAAAAAATTATAAAAGTGTTCCACAACATGTTCCTAAAGTTCTTGGTTTACACTTCTTTATTTACACTTCCTAAAAAAATAAAAATAAAAAAATAATAGTTATATTTTGAGCAAAAATTAAAAATCAAATATAATCGTTACTTTTTAATCAAAAAATAAATATCAAAATAATCATTATTTTGTAACCAAAATATAAAAATAGAAAAATTCTATTTGAATTGTAATTTTTATTGCATTGCTCATAATCGTTACGGTCCCTGCTAAACATAAATAAAAAAAAATTATTTCGGAAACTTTCCAAAAAAAGTTTATGTGATCGAAAATAAAAAAAACATTTGTTAAAAAAGTTTTATTTTGAATTATACATAATTTTTCATTCTAAAATTTGTTCTGTGATCATCAACATAAATGGACGCAAAGCATACTGTTCAAATAATCGTTGGAAGTTGAAATTTAGTCAAGATGTTATAAATGTGTTTTCTATCATAATTCTAGGTGCGTTTAAATGAAACTCGCATTTTGAACCACCCTAATGTATATACAAGAAATATTGTAAATGTACTTATATGTATGTACCTAAAATGCTTAGAGTATATAAAAAATTTTAATAGCAACAATAACGAACAAAAGTTTCATAAAGTCGAAAACAAGTATATACCAAAAAATTAACATATAGAACAAAATACTGTTTATGTTTTACATTGCATACATTACATTATTGAAGTAAACTTTCATTTTATTTGGAAACATTGTATTTCTTTCATTTAAATGGGGCCATCTTAATATATATATATATATATATATATATATATATATATATATATAATATATATATATATATATAAATATATATATAGTTATATATAGAGTTTTCCAAGAAATCATGGATCTCAGATCCAAACCTAGCTCCCACTGAGCGATATAAAAATTCACAATTGTCATCTAGAGGATCAAAATTCCATGGTGAAAATTTTTGATATATTTTTTCATAACAACCTTAAAATTGGAAATTTCTGAGACCCATTTCGGGAAAATTTTAAACTTTCTCTTTGTCAAAACATGGTACCTATGATTTTTCTATCGCTAGTAGGGAACTAATTTTAAATTGGAAAATAATTTTATTTATTTACTTATTTATTTAGTTTTTATTTTTCTGTATTCTGGTCATCAATGCATATCTTTTGAGTTGTTTTCCTATATCAGAATCTCAAAAATGCGGTTTATCGGGACACTTTACAATGCAGTTTTTTTTTTAATACCTTAAACTGAAATTTTTATATCTCTCGGCTGGAGCTAAGTTTTAATTTTTAGACTCCTAGTTTCTTAGAGTAGTTTTCTTAGAATATTGTGTAGATTTCTTTTTTTGCTCTACGCTCTTTCACATTTTTCACACCCGAATAATTTGACCCATATATGTATATACAATATACATATATGTTTATATCTCTCGACGGCAGCTAAATTTTGATTTTAGATCCCTAGTTTCTTAGCAAAATTTTCTTAGTATTTAGCATAGGTTTCGTTTTTGCTACACGCTCTTCTCTTACTTCTACGTCGAACAAATTGACTCGCCCTAATACATATGTTTGTATATAGGTGTCAGTATTTATATGTGTAATGGTGATAGTGTTGAAAGAAGAATTTTTATTATTACTTTTGAGATGAGGACTGGCTAAACATACAATATGTTTATAACACAGAATAGTACACGTATAAATAAAATGTTGTTTTTTATTATTACACATTTTTGTTATGGATAGGGGAGAATGATAATAAAGAGAATGTAGTAAGAAATATGAGCCTTGAAAGAGGAATCCACATTAGTTGTTTTAATGACACTGGTATAAAATATTGATGAGAGGTTTTCCTAGTGCAATATTCTACATCAAAAATGATATTTTTACAAATTTGTAAGTTTCATTTCTATATGCAAGCAGTTTTCAATATTTTTCCAAAACAACGATTTGGCATTAAAACTTTAATCACTGAAATAAAAGAAAATATAACTCAAGTAAAACTATTTCAAATATAGATTTCTTCGCATTGCAATTACTAATAATAATCACAATCAAATTCTTTAAAATAAATTTGCTTGGGGTATGTTTTCTTTTATTTCATCGTTCAAAATTATTATTCGCAATTTAAAGTAAACATTTTTGGCACAAACCTGACAATTGTTGAATGTTTATTTATAGATTCTTTTTTTTATACACAGGCCATAAAAGTGCATTCTATATTACAAAGCAAATTGGAAGTTTATTGACAAATCCTGAAAAGAAATGAAATAAAAAGCACTTTTAATATTTTATGATTGTGAAAAATGGAAATAAAAGCAAAACGGAAATTTTATTGCAAAAGTTTATTTATGGAACCTTTGAAACCACATAAAACAAAAAGTCTGTTTAGTTTCATAAGGATATTTACAAAATAACAGATTGATACAAACATACATACATACATACTTGTATAGAGAAATTACAATTGCAAATTACTTTTAAGTTAAAAGTAAAGCAACAAGAACAACACTTTTTGTTTAGATGTGTATATTTTTACAATATTTTTAAAACACTGTCCATATGAAATTTCTTGCTGTCGCATATTGAACACTTTTTAATTTGTTAAACTTTTCAAAAAGCAAACTGATAAATGAAACTTTATCTTAGACATGAGTTGATCAAGATTTATTTAGGTCAAATGAAAAAGAAAAAGGAAAAAGGAAAAAAACAAGAAGATAGAGGAAAAACATAACATCAAAAGAAATGTAATAGTAATTGAATATCGAACAAAGGTTGCAAACATCGAAAAATGGCAAATCATAAGTAATGATTTGATGAACATTACAATAATTTTAAACTGCACACGTAGACTATAACTAAACGTTGTCAACTATTTGTAACCAAATTCTTAAATTTTGGTTTAATTTAGAGCTTTTCAGCGCATAAAATAACTTAAAGTTACAAGGTCCATATTTGTTATTTTTTAAATATTTTATCTTTAGCAGAATTAGTGAATTATATTTCAAATCAAATTTAAAATTGGTGTTTTTATTACAGAAGTATACGGCCAAATTTTATGCACATTTAAATTCATAACAGATTTTTTCCAAATCCAAACCTTTTTTTTTAAACAGTCCAAGTTTTTTCCAAAAAAGGCAATTGCTAAAATAAATAGTAATGTGTTTGGAAGAATCTGGAAAATTGTTGATATATGCTTTATTCTATGGGATTGGGAAAATGTATAGATACCTCAAATGACCACTTTAAACAAAGGAATTCTGAAGTTATATTTTGGCATTTCGAAATGGAATGAAAAACTCGTTTTAGTATTTTGTGAACACGAAAATTAATAAAAATGATAATGATGTTCTACAGTAAAAAATTTTTTTCTGTGGCGATACAAATTCTTATATCTTTTGTGTGAAATAAAAACATTATAAAATATTGATAAATTAAAATTTTATCATTAAAAAATTAAAAATGTGTAAACAGAAAAAACCAGTCTGTGATATGAATAATCCATTCTGAAAGCAACTCTCCATTTTGGAAATGGACATTTAATAAAAAATATTTTTAAATATTTTAAATAATGTAATGTGATGAAATCATAAGATATATAAAATTTAATGTTAATTTTCTAAATATTTTACAATATTGAATTTATTCTTTCAATTTTAAAATATCGAAAATGTATATACTTTTGACAAAAATTCTATGAGCAAGAAAAATTTTGTTAAACTCATGCCTGTCTAAAAAGTACTAAAAATAATAATTTTCTACTGTTTCACAGGCCCTAAGATACTACGTAAAAAAATTCTCCTTTTCAGTTGTAAAAAGAGCTAAATATAACACTAAAAGCGCTAAATTGACAACGCTTCTATAACTACTAGTACACAACCCCAGAGAGTAACCATTTCTTTACATTATGTTAAATCTTAAATAAGGGATACACGTATTCTAATAAATCCTATAAGTTATCATTATTTTCAATTAGTCACAGAGTAAACATGTCCTTTTTATTTAAGAAATTCGCACTTTTTTAGCACAATTTCCAAAAAAATGTTTTTTAAAATATAAAACAATCATTAAAAGGAAACAATTTTACAAAAAACATTGTTTTTTTAGTAATTTCCAAAATACACATGCACACATACAAACAAAATTTCGTATGTGTGTATTTCTGGACAGTTCATCTTATAAGGTAGTTGTGTAGAGAAATGTCATAACAACAGTCGCATAATAATAATATTTGAATCTACACGTGAGATAATTCTCTCAGATATCGAATTTGACACTCTCTGATAGAAAAATCCTACATATTCTGTTACGTGTAGATGGGATGAGGAAGTGCATACAATCAAACATACATAACTGCAACATACTGTGAAAACATTTTCTATGGCGAAAGTTACTAAGAAATGTCACTAAATTATATTATACTTTTATGGCACTGTATTCTATGGGACGCGAAAAATATACCTCTGATTTATGTTCTTCTTTGCAAAAATAAATTTTATACATTTATTTTTAGAGGATTTTGTATTTTGTTTTCGTAAATTTAATTTTTTCTGGTATATCTTATAGTAGTGACTAAGACGTGACTTTTGGACGATAGAAAACAAAATGTATTTTCCAAATTGTTCCAGTATATATGTACATATTAGGATATTAATTTTATTCGACTTTTTCATTGTTTACTTGATAAAATAACTCAAAAATGCTGTTTTTTAAATTAATCGAATAATCTAGTAAACCTTTTATATTACTCTAGATATTCGAGTAAGTTTTACTTTTAAATTTATATCGTTTTTTAAGGTTTATTCAAAATTAAATCAAGCATTTTGTGTTTTTTTAGTGTATTATTAAAAAAGAAAACAAAAACAATGTTAGTAGTTATCTTTAGTAAAACATGAAAATAGTTTAAATTTCCCTTCAGAAATAATTTTTGAAAAATCTTATGTAATTAAATTTAAAGCCTATTTTTCTATTATATTTTTATAAATCTATTGTTTCTCTATATTAACTCGATTCTCTGTTAGTTAAATAAATAAACCTAAAAGTTTCAATTAAAATTTTTTTAAATCTGAAGTTATATTTATCGTTTTCGAAATTAAAAAAAAGAATCTGATTTTTTTTTTAGATAAAGAATTTCAGCAATTCTTAACATAAAGTATAAGTGTACTATTTCTCTTCCTTTTATATCACAAGTTTCAGCCAAGCCATCATATCCTCCAAAACAGGCAGAGACTCTACAGATATATCAACACTATACTTACACATATCGGCTGCACTGTTATTTGTATGTGGAACCAACAATATACATATATCAAGTTCAAAATTTGAAATGAGAAATTGAATCTTTTTTAAAGATTTTTTTAATTTTAAATAAAATTTCTGACACATATTGTTTCTTTTCATTGTTTTTTTTTTTTTTAATATTCCAAACTGTGTAAAAACGATTTTTTTTGGAAATAAATATGTCACTTAAGATGGAGAAAACTAAATAAAATTTCACTTAAACAGACCTGAGGTAGTTTTAAGTTGATTTAGAGTGTCACAAGGTCCAAAGTTGGTCACCTCAGATATATAATTTATTAAAAAAAAATCCCCAAAAAATCATTTAAGACTTGAATGTATCTCCTCGAAACTCTAATTTTAAATAAAATTTCTGACACATATTGTTTCTTTTCATTGTTTTTTTTTTTATATTCCAAACTGTGTAAAAACGATTTTTTTGGAAATAAATATGTCACTTAAGATGAAGAAAACCAAATAAAATTTCACTTAAACAGACCTGAGATAGTTTTGAGTTGATTTAGAGTGTCACAAGGTCCAGTGTTGGTCACCTCAGATATGTAATTTATTAAAAAAAAAACCCCAAAAAATCATTTAAGACTTTAATGTAAAAAAATTTTACATATATGTAGTCCTTATAAATATCTACAAAAAACATGCTTACATATGCAGGTTTAAGAGATATTTAGATTGAAGCAAATTTTAGCTTCATTTTTTGCCTAGTTTTTTTTTAAGTTTATTTAATTTCCAACAGTAATCGAACAGTTATTTGACTTGAATTTTTTGATTAATAGAATAAACATTATTCGAATGACTTCTTGGGTTTAGTGTTTATAAAAAACCAATTTTTCAAAAAACCGGTTTGACGGTGAACCGAAAATTGGGTGAAATTAACAAATAGGTTTTTCGGTTAACCGTCTATTTAAAAGCCGGTTAACTGACATTTTAATAAATATTTAATTTGAAGCTTAATACAAAAAATAATTTTGGCTAAAAAATTTTATTTTTAGCTTATAGGCATAACCCTGTACTAAATAATAAACAATGTTCTTTATATATAGGAACCGATTTACATCGAAAGTTTATAATACTTTTTTTTCAGCCTTTAGATTAGTTAGTTTTAATATACATAATTTATAAAAATATTTCAAAAAATTTTTCTCTAAATTTTTTTTTTAATATTAATTTCTTTTCCATTTTTCTAATTTAAAAACAAAATCAAATTATCGAAATTTTAAAGCATCTCAACAAAAAAGAAGCTTCAGGGCTACGATATTGTTTTTTTTTATCATGATTTATATTCATCGCTTTTGAAGATTTTCTCTTAAAGAAATGTTTATACGAGTAATTTTTATAAAAAATTAAATTAATAAAAATACTTGGTTAAAATTGTAAAAATAATTAATCTTTATCTTGCTAAAAAGAGATTTATTTTTACTTTTTTTATAAGAATTATTAACAGGTTTATAGTGCATTTTCTGCACTTATTTAGTTTTGTTTTTGAGGTGGTGAATATTTTATATTTTAGAATTACTTCATCCTCTCTTCCTAGTATCCTATATAAAATATTATTTTTCTCTTAAGCTATATAAATATAAATATAAATTTATCGCATGACATTAAAGTTCTTGAAAATGGTATGCTTAAAGTTTTATGTTTTATTGAACTTCAAACATGTAAGTTATCACCTGACTACTTGTTAAGTCAAACAGCAAGCATTTTTAGTTTTTCCAAAAAAATTTCGAGCAATAAATTTTTTATTACTTTTGAACGAAAAAAAAATTTTAATTTATCCCCTTATTTTGAACTTTATAACTAATGGGAAAAGTATAACAAATGACAATTAAAAAAACAAATTTCATGAAAAAATGTCAAAAAAAATATTATGTTATAATTTTGTCATTGTCACAAAGTTCAGAATACGGGCATTAGAAGAAAAATATTATTCGATTAATTTTTAACAATTAATCGAATAATTTTTCAAAACGAGTTTTTGTTAAATTATTATGCCTTTTTAAATTATAAATATAAAATATTTTGTTTATTGGGAAAACCCTGTTGAAAATGTTTGAAAATTTCGTTAGGGTATACAAATGTGTAAACCACGTTTTAACAGATTTCGGGCTAAAGCCTTTCAAGGACACTGAAGTCCCAGCATTATTTGGAAAAAAGTAGAATAGCTTTTCTAAACATTTAATCAGTTAAAATAAACGGGAGACGTATAAATTATTATTAAATTCTGTAAATTTTCCAGCGCATATTGGTTTAAATATTCAATAAAAAATGAAACAATGCTTTACTTTTGAGAATTTATTTCAAATTTTTTTAATAATTCAAGTGATGTGGAAATAACCGAAGATTCTGAAATGTATAACGATGATTTGTTAATTGAACACAATCAGTCAATACATAATATCAAAAATTAAAAAAAAAAAAAATGATTTTAGCAGTATTGATTGACTTTATTTAGAAAAATCTAAAAAGTACAGAAAAAATAGATCTGCTTTTAATGCCATGTATTGCTGCCATCAATAGTAAGTGAAAGGATTTTTTCCGCACATTAAACACTTAATTATGTTATTTATGAATGTTTTTTTTCTGGCCTTTTTGATTCTTGAAATTGCCTTAAAAAAGAAAATAATTTCTGATTTGCTATTTCTATTTTTACTTTTACAAAATTATTCATTTAAGCAGTTTGGTGTATTTATTCGCTTAAAAAATCAAGACTACTTATATTTAATAAAATATTTCGTCCGCGGCGCTTCATACTACAAATAAAATATTTCATTATATAATTTGTTTGTAATTTGAATATGGTCTCAATTTTTGGATATTTTTTTTGTTCTACATTAATGAATTGTTATTTTTAGATTTGTTTTATGTCCATAAAAATAAAAATTGATTTAAAAACATTAGTTTTTGAATTTTTTTTTTTAACATATAATTAATATATTTTATTCCTTATTAATTTCTTATCCTTATTCAATCGATTAATCGAAGAAAATTCAAATTTTATTCGACCACATGAATAATTAAGAAAAAAAAAAAATATGATCAACTTCAGAGTCGAATAATTGACAACCCTAGTGAATATCCTAGTACATATGTTTATACACAAGTGTTTTGTGTACAGAAGATGATTAAATGTTTGTGTTATATATCTGTGTAACTTCAGTTCTTCTTTCTGTTTATGTGAAAAGAAACATAACAAGAAAGAAAACTCGGCTGGCACCAATTGGTATACAAAGAAAAAATAATAATAATATTAAAAAAAAGAAATAAAAAAAAAATAAGAACTGAAAAAACATTTTTTATTTGCATACCTATTCCTTCCTTTTCTAGTTCGTATGTTCTAAGCTAGATTGAATATTTAAGAAAGAATTTATATCACTGTATATTTTCATTTATATAACTTTAATCCTTAACTCCTGCAAAAGAATCTGGTGATCTCATTACTTATAAAATGAAATGCTGAAAATCAAATGTGCCTTTTACAAATGTGATAAAACTTTCAGGAAATGATGGATTGTAAACAGTATACTTCCCATTGGATATATACCCCAGACATTCTTACTTATGAAGCATTTGTATGCAGAAAACTAATGGATACAAAGACATATATCTCTACTCTGTATAAAGGTGCAAAGATTAGCTTTCCTTGCTATTACTTGTGAATATAATTCTATTTCTAGTGACTATGTTAAACATTTTTATTTTGTGATATTTCCGTTATCAAAGCGTCTTGCTATACTATATTGGTAGAACAATTTCGGTGCAGGGAACTTTCTATATAGGTCAATATAAAAAGATTCTATATATTCCTATTTTTCGAAGTTGTATTATTAGATTTTTCAAATTATATAGAAAATTGGAAAAATTGGGTAAAATTAAACCTAACGTGCATGAAAGCCATGGTTTCTGGGATTTCACAAATATATAGCTTATATTCGGAATTTATTTCAGATCTGAAAAATTCAACTTTGGAAAAAGAAATCTATTGCATTTAGCATTTCAAACTCCTTAAGCTGGTATTTTTTCATTGAATATGATATTTTTATAGATATAGCGGATCTGAACAATCAGTTGCATACATTTTTTAAAAAAATATATTAAAAATATATTATATATATATATAATATATTTGATATATATATATATATATATATATATATATATATAGTTTTGAAAAGGTAGTTTATTGAATACACTGTCTCAGTGCGATCTTCCCGGATGAACGCCCAATTATAGTTTTAAGGTATTTTTGATAACACCTTAGCTACTTCTAATTTTTGTTACTTTCCTCTTCAATTTTAAACACAGGTGGACTCTCAATTCATTATAATATTTATTTATATATTAAGAAACTATTTACACTATTTACACATTTAATAACTTAACAGTAATGTTTTCAAAATAAGAAGTTAAACGTTCGCTTCAACAAACTTAAGATACTTGATGATCCTTTGACACTTGATCTCTTTGACAATTGATGTTAACTATACATAACGTCGATCTTTTATATTCCTGTCCCGATTCCGTCATGTTCCCTTCGTCCTAAACAAAACCCAATAAATTGTCAACCTAGTTGATCTTCTTTTACCTTTCCCCTCATTTCCTACACATATATTTCATATATAGATATATCCATTTTCCGCCCTGGAAAAGATCTGTTCAGCATGAATTTTCAAAATGTGTTTAAATTCGCATGTTACAGATTTGATTTAAATGGTATAAATCTGTCTTCAATTACATATATTTATATATTTATATAATACATATATGTTTTACAAAAAGTACCAAACCAATTACTCGAATTTGGTCCTATCTACGTCTTAGTGTCATACCTCATTTTGTGAGACTAAATGAATTAACGAATTCTTACAATTTTATCAAAATTGTCTCAAAGGTTTTGAATAAAAGGTAATACAATTTTTTCCCCACTTTTTGATACGTTTTTTTATCCCCATGAATATAACAAAAATTGTATTCCAATAAATTTCAAAATTACAGTGGAGTTCCATAAAAAAATGTCTATATGTATGTGTATGTCAATAAATAGAAAAAATGTTTAGGCGTTTGGGATGTGCGATGATCAGTAACATTACTTGTTTATATATATATATATATATATATATATATATATATATATATATATATATATATATATATGTATATATAGATAACTTTTGTGGCAGTTCATTGTAGTCACTTTCAATTCTCAATTTCATTTTCTCGGAACTTTTCCTATTATTTTCAAATTGTTTCTTTTGTCAAAAAATCCAAATGTATTTTCATTTGTATTACAAACATTTTTATTGCATTTCCAATGAAAATTTCTAAAATATAAATGAACAATTTTAAAATACAATAGGAAAAACATTTTAAAACATAATTGGAAATGTTGCACTAACTTCAATTGTCAGGTTTAAAAACAACTATATATACGTATGTACATTTTTCCTATGGTAGCATATGATTATAGTTGGATGTTACCAATAGACTATATCGTCGCTGCTCCCACAAAAACAGTTATGTGTTATCTGTCAAAATTTATTTTATTCGACCATTCTAAATTATTGTTGACCGCCTATTGGCCTACGAAACCATTTTCAAATTTCTTTACTAGTTTAGAGGTTATTAAACTGAATTTTGTGTAATTTTAAATAGAGTTCATATGGAAATTAAATTTTATTTTTGCATTCTTTAAAAATTGTTAAAAAAAAACATAACCATTTCGGTCGGAGCATCGTCAACATGTTACTCACATATTTAACACTTGTTGTGTAAGATATAAAAACGAACAGGGATATAATAGAAAAAAATTGTATTTTTCCCATTTCTTTGTCTATTGCTGTTTTTTATAGCCAATATGAATAGCAAAAATAAAAATAAAAAAAATAAGGAAATACAGGACACTTACTCACTATTCATAAGAAAAACTAATAATGTTTGTAGTTGTTAAAATTGTAGTTGTTGATGTTGATGTATTTTCTTGTTTGTTCTTGTTGTTTTTATATCAGTTTGTTATGATGAAAATAATGGTGACGTTGACGACAACAAAAATAACAACAGCGACTTAGGATACCGATAAGATACATATAATACTGTTGCCTGGATACAACTATTGAAGCTAACTTGTTCCTTGTGGTTACAGTTCCTGTTTCTGTTTTTATTATTGCGTATACCATTATAGAAAAACATGAGTGCTAGTAAGCATTTTTAAATATGTATATGTATGTGAGTCTTTTTAAAATATATACCCAACGGTTTTATAGGTGTCAATCTGCCCTTTAGCACTAGATATAAAACTACTTAGACGATTAACTAGTTACTTTTGGTGGTTGCTGAACGATCACCTTCTACACGACATTTCGCTAGTGGAAGAAGTAATAAAGAATGTTATTGAAAATGTAATTCCATTAACAAAACTGCCACTTCTATGTTTATATGTAATACATAGAATTGCGGTTGGAAATTTTAAAAGTATCGATTCAAAAATTTGCTCTGGTATTATATATGAATTTGTTACTATATTTTTTTTTGAGTTATTTCAGTATTGAAATGTAATGCAATTGATGGCTCTTCGCATTCAGGAATTCAAATTAATGTATGCGAATTCGTTACAACTATTAATTTAGTGAATTCACTGTTGAAATGTAATGCAGTTAGTAACTAATCGGCAAAAAATTATTAAATTTTTCTCTAGAAAAACTTGATTATATACGAATTCGTTACAACTATAACATTAGTGAATAAACTAACGAAATGTAGTGCAATAAGTGGCCAATATACTTTAGAAATTTACAATTGTTAACTTAGTGAATTCACTATTGAAATGTAATGCAGTTAGTGGCCAATCGGTAAAAAATTTATAAATATGCTCAAGAAATAAACTTGATTATATACGAATTTATTATAATTATTACATTAGTGAACACATTATTGAAAGGTAGTGCAATTGTTGCCTCTTCGTCTACAAAAATTCACTCAATGTATGCGAATTCGTTAGAACTTTTTAATTGAGTGAATTCACTACTGAAATGTAATGCATTTAGTGACCAATTTGCAAAAAATTATTGCATTTGTCTCTGAGGATTCCCTACATTATAAAATATTGAAGTATAACACAATTAGTAGCCAATAGACTTCAGAAATTTGCATGAATTCGTTACATTTGTTAATTTATTTTATTACGCAATTGTAATGCAATATGTGGCCTGCAAGATGCTACAAAAGAACTAAAAGTGTTCTTTTAAATGTGTTGAAAACATTTTGTTATTCTTGATGTAATATATTCCAACACAAAAATATATAATTTCTCAAATACGGTATTGTAATGCGAAAAAATATTCCAGTGGAATTTGCACTCTTATGGTGAAAAAAGAGAGCAATTATGAGGGTTCGTTAAGTGTGAGACAGAGAACAATATTTGATTTATGATTTTACTTACTTATGGTGAAAAAAAAAAGATAACAAATGAACTTTTGGTTGATACTATGCGCTTCTACTCCCACAGAAATTTTAGGGAAGTTTTTATACTTTCTTTTTTCAAGGGATTTTGTTTTTTTCCATTATGAAAGATTTCGAACAGGTATTTAGAATTTAGTACGGATTACATCAAAGCCAATTCTTTCTCCTGATTTTCATCAATGTGTGAAATTTTAATTTATAAATGGGTATCTTTCCATTTCAAAAGAATAAAAATTATATAATAATTGAAATTGATTTGCAAATAGGCAAAGGATAAATAATCAAAAAGATTATCTGAAAAATATGTTAACTTTTGCTTAAAATTTCTTAAAATCATTTGTTTAGAACAATTTTTGGATGATTTAAATTTATTTAAAAATATTTTTTTTTCGCTACACCCTCTATTTTTGGGTTTAAAAACAGAAAGAAGGAATTACTTCCTTTTTGGGGGTAACTCAATTGCATGAATATCTCGCTTAGATTTTTTTTTTTCGAATTTGTCCGTCAAAAAGTGTTAAACAGCTGAAGATACATTCATTTATCTTATCTAACTGTTGCAATAGGGTAGACTACAAGCAAAAAGATTTATGCCTCATATTCAATACATTGTTTTGCCTGTTATTGCAAGAATAAAACAAAAAAAAAAAAAAAAATAATAATACTAATGGTAATAAAAAATAAATAAATAAATAAACTATTCTGATATTTTATATAAATGCTACAATACTACGCCCACAAAGAATAGTAATAGATACTGTATCTACAATAATTACAATAATTTGTCTTCGATAATTTCGAGTTACTGTACACTGCAGAAAGAAATTAAGTTTATAAGAGATATTATTAAAAAATCAGGTGTGAAATCGAACTAAAATAGCTAGTTAATTGTAATACATACTTATTTATAAACTTTATTAACAAAAATATTTAATATTATTTAAAAATCATTTCAGTAGTTAGCGTAGATAATTTTACCAATTTATTTAGAACTTCAAAATTTTCTGATCTAATTATTAGAAAAATTTTCACAAAAACAGGTGTGTGATATGTTCAATAAGTTTTTAACAAAGTTGTTCTGAATACTTAGAACAGGACTCCGATAAATGTAAAGTAAAAACCAGGAAGAAAGATATAGTCGGTCAAGACCGACTATATGATACTCTACACCATTGTGTACGAGCATAAAAATTCAGGAAGGGGATTTATAGTACACCTGTGGTCAATTCTACTAAATGTAAAATAAAATATAAAAATACAGAATAATGCGTTGATACTAACATCTAGATGATTTTATGCACTTTAGGGTGATTCCTGGAAGAAGGTTTATATGGGAGCTATGGTAAATTATGGACCGATTCTCATAAAATTTGTGAATGTTGTTTCTACTTACATAAAATTTATTTGTGTCGAATATTAACCTGATACTAACATTCGTATGGGATTTATGCACGTTAAAGTGATTTTCACAAGAGGGGTTTATATGGGACCTATGGTAAATTGTGGACCGATGTTCATAAAATTTGGTACAAAGATTTATGCTTGTACAGAATTTCTGTGCATCGAATTTCATTAAAATATTCTTTTTTTAAGGCATTTCTTTAGTGTTTAAACTATTTTCCCGGGGGACATTTGTATGGGGGCTAAGTGAAATAATGGACTCATCACAACCTACCTCAATAGGATTCGTCCTTGTATTATAGAAATCATACGTGCCAAATTTCACAGATTTATTTTTAAAATTGCGACTCATACTTTGTCCACAAAGTTTACATGAACAGACAGTCAGACGGACGGACGGACATCGTTAGATCGATTTTAAAAGGGATTCTGAGTCGATTGGTATACTTTATGGTGTGTGTTAGATAACTTTTTCTATGCGCTACAAACATCAGCACAAACGCATAATAATGGTGGTGTAAGGTATAACAAGTAAGAAAGCAATAGACCGCCTAGCCCGACCATAGTCTACACCATTATGTATATATATATAATATGGCTGCTATGGTCAATTATTGACCGATTGTTATAAAATCTGGCACCATGCTTTGTTTTACATATTTAACATATTTAAAACACATTTGTTTCAATATTATTATATTATATATGATATGAATATTTATGTGATTGATGTATGTTAAATGATATAGGGAAATGGGCCTTGTATGGGTACAATTGTCAATTATGTACTGATATTCATAAAAATTAGGAATACTGGTTGAAGCGTTATGGCAAGATAATTATATTCCCCAAATTTTATAAAATTATCTTTAAAAGTGGGAGTAGTACTTTGTTCACAAGGTTTACATGCACAGCTACCCAGCCATTAAATTGGCTCGTAAAGTGATTCTGAGTCGATTGGTATACATAAACGATATTTTTGTGCATTACAAACACCAGCACCAACGCATAATACCTCAATATACTAAAGACTACTAAAATGATTATTTAGCTACGTCCTACTTCGTACCTAATGATTAGATTTAAAAAATTTTTTTAGAAATTTAGTAAAATCATAAATATACATATATATACATATATATACATATATACATATATATACATATATACATATATATACATATGGAATAAATATTAACTATTATTATTATTATTAATATTAATATTATTATTATTATTATTATTATTATTATTATTATTATTGGTATTTTTTTAAGACAACTTTTCACTTAATACATTATAATATGAGTTACACCAGTTACTTCTGATAATACAACTTATCATAAGTAAATAAATAATGTAAAAATAATAAAATAATATTTAAATTATCAATTTGCTAATTACATGTAAAGCCTAAATGCGCCATTAGGAATTTGCTAAATGATACATTTTTCCTAAATTCATAAACAAAAACATATTTGAATTGCCAATTAACTAACTACATGTAATGCAGAAATTCGCCGGTTGTGTTTTAATATACGTTTTTGGTACAAATGGTGCATAAATTACAACAAACATTCATATGAAATTGAAAACAGCACATAGCGATAGCGCAATGGTTAATGCGCGTACCTACAAACCAGAAGGTCAGAAGTTCAAACCCAGCTAAAGACATCGATGGAGAAAAAAAAAAATTTTAATTTAAAATAAAAATATTTCTGATTATTAAATAAAAAATTTTGATAAATTAAATAAATGATAAATAATAAATAGAAAAAATAGTATAAATTATTTATTTTTATTTTTTTAACTTTATCGTCCCAAATGCTAGAGTTTTCGTACTATTGAAAATACTAGTGATTTGTTATGCTGATAGGGATAGTTTCTTACGAACAGAGCAATGTATAGCATCATATTACATTCGAAGTTATGCAGATTGTGCCAGTTTATTATTTATAATGATATATTTAGCTGCACAGTACCATCTAAACTACTAGTGAATAGTAATGCAAAGGGTTGAAAATTGGTTACATTGCGAGTGGGTTGAAGAATAACTACTTATAGTTCTTAGTGACTAACGAACTCAACGTTACGTAACTAGTTCGGCGAACTGCTGGGTAGTTTAATATATCTGTGTATGAAGTCGTATGTATGAGTATATTATTTTATATTGTATGCAGACTCTTTTGACTATAAAAATAGAATTGAATTGAAGCTACAACAGTTGTTGATATTTACATTTGAATAATTTATGAAAATAGTGTTTGAATAGAAAACAAAAAAACCCTATAACTATACCATATACTTACAAAATCATAGAAATATTTTTGAAAAAAAAAAAAATGCATTTAATATAATCTATATGGTCAGTTTGAAAATAATATTTAAAATGATTAATGATGTATTATAATTATATCTTCGGTATCAATGATTTCAAAACATTTTTATTCAATCTCGATAAAAGTTCATTCTTCTGTTAATCTAAAATATATTGGCATAAACTAATTAAATTAATTAAAAAAAAAAAAATAATTATAAGTGGCATTTTAGATTAACCTCGCACTCGTTAATATACATGTATAAGTAAGTATGAGGGAGTATATTTATATGCTTGTTTATGATTGAGTATAAGTATAGTGAAGCTGTTTAGCTGAAAATGAGTTTTACGGAGATTTTTACCAAGCCAAAAAAAAAAAAATAAATAACACAACCAGAAAAACAAAAGCCATAAACAAGGGGAAATATCCTCGAGTCCATTTATTATGATTTTGGTCATTCTTTTTTGCCTCTCTTTCACTACTTTTGTCTCTATTTACTATATTTTATGTTTTTATATAAACGTGCACCTCCGCACAAAATCATAAACCACAAAATTATTTTGAATAACTGCGTTGGTGGTTAAACTGTGTAATATAACTGCTGCCAGCCAAAGACCCCCCTCCGACCGGCCAGCTATAATATGATCCTTTGTGGCCATACGATTTATTCGCAAAACAAAAACAAAAAAATAGTTTTTATGAGAAAATAAAAATTTCGAGTAAAAGCATATGTATTGAAATTTGTGAAAGGAATTATTTCAGAACACTCTGAACTAAATAGTGTTTATTATAAACTTGGTAATTTGGGATTTAACAGGAGAACACGGCAGCAAAATAGAAAATAACTATACATGAATCTATTTGTGATTATGACGACTAAAGCCCATGATATAATTATATTTGTAGCTTTAATTATATCAAATCTATGGGTAAATATGAACGATAAATTTTGGGTGTAGGATAGTATAATTGCTTGTCATTTGTGAATTTATATTGTAGAAATGTATTACGTATATATTTCTCTTTGACTTGTTTGAATTTTGAAAATTAATACTTCAGTTGTTTTGGCAAATAAAAAAAAAAAAAAAAAAATATATCAAATGCATGTTTCTCACTAAATGATGTAAGAAAAATTTTAATATTTAGTTTTAAATTAATAAAATTATTTTTTCCACGTTCAAAAATAATTTATGAATCTAAGTTAAAATTTTTTAAAACACTGGATTAATAACGCTTTACATACTATTACAATACAATTTCATATAATAGTTTTAATTTAGGTTCCTAAGGTATCTCTTAGTTAAATTTTTAATATTTGAATTCATTGCATGTTAGTATAAAGTGACTCTCACGTGATTTCGCAAAAGACAGAATAGAACACAGAAAAAATTTTCCCATATAATTTTTTTTTAATAAAATGATTGATTAATTTTATATTGAAATTTAATTATATTAATAATTAATGTAATTAACTTTCCTATTGGTTTGAAAATCGACAGCTCTTAGAAAAACGTGTCAATAAATAGTAAAAATAAAGGCTGATTCAAGTAGAGATACTTTTTTCAATAGCCTTTTTTTTTTGACAGATTACGTGTGAGTCGTGTCATGCTGTCATGTTATTTTTGTTCAGTATTGTTTGGCATTTCATAATGGAAAGACTAACGCCTGAACAACGTTTACAAATCGTTCAACTTTATTACGAAAATTCTTGTTCTGTAAGGAATGTGTTTCGTGCACTTCGCTCAACTTATGGTCAACATAATTGGCCTACTGAGCGCACTATTTGCAACACCATCACTCATTTTGAGACCCAGCATTCATTATTGGATAATATTCGACCGAATAGACCACGTCCAGCACGCTGTGAAGAAAATATAGCGGCCGTAGCTGAGAGTGTAGGACCATGGAGAGTCGATTCGGCTCCGTTCGCAGCAACTCGGTCTGACGTATGGAACGACTTGGCGTATTTTACGTCGAGATCTTAAATTGAAAGCATACAAAATACAGCTTGTGCAACAACTGAAGCCGCTCGGCCTTCCCAAGCAACATCTCTTCGCTCTATGGGCTTTTGAAAAGTTCCAAGAAGATCCGACGTTTTCGAGGAAAATTTTGTTCAGCGAATATGCCCATTTCTGGCTCAATGGGTATGTAAAGAAATAAAATTGCAGCTTTTGGGACGAAGAGCAACCTGAAGAGATTCAAGAACTGCCACTTCATCCAGAAAAAACAACGGTTTGGTGTGGTTTGTGGGCCGGTGGAATCATCGGTCCATATTTCTTAAAAAATGATGCCGGTGCGAACGTAACCGTCAATGGCGACGGTTATCGTGCCATGATAATCGACTATTTGATGCCTGAAATTGAAGCTCGTGATCTCAGCGACATTTGGTTTCAGCAAGACGACGCCACCTCCCACACATAACATCAATCAATGGTTTTATTGAGAGAACACTTCGGTGAGCACATAATTTCACGTTTTGGGCCGGTCGATTGGCCACCAAGATCGTGTGATATCACACCGTTAGATTTTTTCCTGTGGGGATATGTAAAGTATAAAGTTTATGCTGACAAACCCGCTTCGATTCAGGCCTTGGAGGAAAACATCACGCGTGTCATTCGCCACTTACCAGTCGAAATGTTCGAACGAGACATCGAAAATTGGACTCAACGGATGGACCATCTCCGAAGTAGCAACGGCCAACATTTGATAGACATAATCTTCAAAAAATAAATGCCAAAGAATGGAATTATTTAAATTTCCAATGATTTTCAACTTTTTGGGCTCAATTCATCGTTAAAAAAATAGTATTATGAAATATTCATGATTTCTTCAGTTTTCGGTGACGTGTATTTGGTAAATACGAACTTTAAATATTTAATGAGAATATTAGTTTTTCGTTTTCGGGAATTAAATATAATGTTACATACTTTAAATATATTTTATAGACTTTTACACATAGGCTATTTGGAAGTTTTAGTGAAATGTTTCACTTATTAAAATTTACCTTGGTGCATTTAAATTATTTTTTCGATTACCTTTGGACAAAACAAAAAATAAATTCTTTAAAAGTCTTGAATACTGAATTGGTGTAACTTCACAAAAACATATTATTTTTGTGAAATTTTGTTGAAATTTTGTGAAATATTTGTAAAGACAAATATAAAAACTAATTTTTAAAGAAATAAAAAGATGAGTCAATAAGTAGCCGGCAGTTCATTTCAAGCCACATTTTTATTCCTTTTTGTAGTAAAATTAACTACAATTTTATTAGTTATTATTTAAGTTATTTCTTTTAAGAAATAATTTCAGATACATTTGTTAATAACGTCGATTAGAATGAAAAAAATAGAATAAAAAATGACATTGACAAAATGACCATGAAAATGTTATCCTTTAGTTCTTTTATACTCTCCGTTTGTTGCTCCATGTCTCCAATTTTATTTTTAATGTAAATCACAAACTTTTAAATTGGCCCAAATCTGGGCTTTTTGTTGATCTTTCCATAACTTGTACTCCAGGTTGTATCGAACTTTGCACAAGTTTGGATTTATATGTTGGAATCAATATTATGATGAAATTTAACATCCTTAATATTATATTCCTAGGCACTGATAAATTTTTGCTTGTGCATAATGCCATTAATAAACTTTCGTTTCACAGTTTTCTTAATCTGCTATAACTGAGTGGTAATTCCTATTTTTTAGTCAAAATTGGTTATTTCTTTTTTTAATAGTGTCATTTTCTTTAAGAGATTTTTGAAGAAAATTCTATCATAATTCTATCATTCTATTCTATTTTAATTTTATTTTATTTCTGGATTTAATTTTGCTATTCCTTATTTAAAATTTTTAATTTTTAGTAAATATTTAAAATTAAAGAGTTTTGCATGTGTCGTTAAAGCATACAAAATGAAATAGTCACAAAAAAGATTGTACTATGTCTATGTTCCAAAATATATGAAGACTTCAGTAAACTTTAAAGAATGCATTGTTGGTCCACTTTAAAGAAAAAAATGGTACTGACAATGTTATACAGGACATCGTTAAGCTAAACACCCAAGATTATTGAATTTTTGTTAATAAAAATGCTTTTAGCAGGATAGTCCTGTCACATAGCTTAAATATTGTTATAAACATTTACGCTTTATAAAAATATCTTTTTTATTTTATCACGATTTCTTTGGGTATTACAAGGATTTTTGATCTAGCAGATTCAAGCAAATTATTTTTCAGACTTCAAAAATTTTCTGGCAACACCTGGTATGCTTCATATTTTTGAAAGGAAATTTCACAACGCTAGTGGGTGCCAAAGTCAACCAATCTGTTATATAGCTTCGTAGCTTCAGTACAAATTATTTATTTTACTTGTATTAGAAACTAAAAAACTTTTTGGTTTTCGGTAATAACAACTACTTATTAAAGTAGTTTCTTGGTAATGGGGCGTCATTATTATTTGCCTACTGTGTATTACATTAATAAGTACTCAATAGTATAATAGCGCAGTAATATTGCAATCACGTGGATGAGTTGGCTAAAGCGCCGGATTAACAACCAGAAGGTTGTTGGTTCAACCCCATTCTGAAGCTGTTAGTTTTTTATAGAGTTTTTATGGCTTAAGATGCTATATGCGAGATGGTGTACTGAGTAAGACGTTAGTCAGTAAAAACGAATGGTTAGTGTGTGTCCAAGTTCGAGTCTCACTGATAGCAAAGTTTTTTTTTTATTTTTGTTTTCGTTTAAGTACATATTTTTGAGTACCCCTAGAGTCAAAAAAGAACTACATGAATTTGTGGACAAGTCGAACAAAAATAACTAGTTATTCAGGCAAAAAATAAGTAGTTTATTTTTGTTTCCAATTATACCAGCTAGCTAGCTTACCAGGCAAGCAAAGTTTTTGCTGGGTATTAACAATAAATAAAAGCAATTTTGATCTCATTAAAAAACTAATTTTCATACATATTTTCTCTACAGAAGATTGTTTTATGGATTTTAATTTTTGATGTTATTTGAAGTTTAATAAAACGTAAAGATTTCAATTTTTATAACCACAAATACCCAGCAGAATCTTGGTAATGACATGCTGTTACGGATGTAGTTACTTTTCAATAACAACAACATATCGTTTGCATTACAAAGAAGTAGTTTAGTAACTACTATTTATAAAACCTTTTTGTAATTAATTATGATCAGATATTTGAAATGTTCCATTTTATTTATTTTTTTTATTCAGTTTAACAATTCATATATTTAAAGAAGAGAAAAGGGGATTTGGAAAATTAAAAATTTTAATTTGTATACAAAAAAAAAAAAAAAAAAAAAGAAAAGAAAAATTATGTATGTATGATTTTTTAAGCAATAATATCATATCCTGACATTTAATTAGTTAATTCTAATCTAAAATTATATTAGACTTCAGTAATACTTTAAAATAAGTAAGTTATTGAACACCTTGGAAGTAATTAGTTCTGTTAATGATATCTATGTAAGAACATTATAAAATGCCTGCTAATAATAATATTATATAAGTAGTTGTCTCCAATATCATTGCCGTGTTAAAATAATATGTACGAGTAACCAGTGAAAAGCCACTTTATTAGCTTCTTAACTGATTGCATGGCAAAATGGTTTTTGCTGCGTGTCTATAATAACGAAACACGAAATTAATTTATTTTAATGGATTTATTTTATTTTTATAGTTAGGCTAAAGTTAACACAAGCTAAAAAACACATTTATAATTGTGTCCCATTGAAAAATAAATATATATATATATGAGAAGACCACTCAAACGATACGTATTGTTGAGCTGAATACAGAAAAAATAAAAAAAATAAAAAAAAATTAAATTTATCTTCAGTTCGCTACCAATACATGATGGCAAATTTCTGCCAAATATCAAAAACTGCTATTTCTTATACAAACTAATTGCTTTTACGGACACCGAAAGGGAATGGCCGGTTAAATATAGACAAAGAAGATTTATGTTAAATTCATACTTGATAAATATTAAAGTAATTTGTAATTGTTATAAGCTTTCCAATGATATAAGTTAAATATAAGAATAAATATAGACGATTTGTATTCTTGAGAAATGTTCAAAAATATAATAATATTTAATACATTTACCAAAATAGACCTAAAAATTTAAGGATATAGTTAATTACGTAGTGAAATGACAGTTTTGTGTTGTCTAGAGTTATCCTTTATGATGCGGTTAACCCTTGTACGGTTATTTATTCTGCACTCTTATTAGACAAGCTACAAACATATATTTTAAATATGATAAATATGTTGAACTATAAAAATATGTAAAAATCCTCATTTTAAGGAGTTACTAGAAATCAGAGCTGTAAATGAATCATTAATTTTTGAATTATTTCGCGAATCATTAAAATTTTTGCAAATTTTGAATTAATTCTTTTCACACAGAAAAAAATTGAATGAAATTTGAGTCAATTCAAATGAATTGCAATTCGTTTCCAATTCAAATGAATTTGTAGAATGAATTGCAATTCATTTCTAATTTAAATGAAGTGAATTGCAATTCATTTCCAATTCATTTGATTTGAATTGATTTTGAATTAATTCAAATGAATTAGAAAAAAGAATTAGCAATTCATTTCCAACTCATTTAAATTGAATTGATTAAAATTTGAATTGATTTTGTAAGTAAATCTACAGTAAGCATCACTGTCATTTTTTATTCAACTAATTTTTTTATGTAAAAGAGTTTGCCGTTGGGTGGTCGTGGGTCAGAAAATTTCAAAAATTATTAATTGTTTCTTGAATATTAAATGTGTTTTGTCGTTCAGCATATTTCAAAATAAAAATCAGTTCTTCTTGAAGAAACAAACTCCAAACACCATGTTTTCTTTGATCCAAGATAAGGCTTTTCAATTTTTGTACTGAATATTTTCATTTTGGTAGGAGAAATTTCAATTTTTCATTCCCCTAGATCTGCTCTTGAATTTTATTGATTGTAACTCATTTTTGATTTCATTCATTTGAATTGCAATTCATTGTTCTAATTCATTTGAATGAATTCGAAATCAATTCAATTCAAACGAATTGGAAATGAATTGCAATTCACTTTAACAGATTCATTTGAATTGAAAACGAATTGCAACTCATTCTTCAAATTCATTTGAACTGGAAACGAATTGTAACTTATTCTACAAATTCATTTGAATTGGAAACGAATTGAAATTCATTTCTGCCTAATTCCTTTGAATTGATTCAAATTTCATTCAATTCTTTTTCGTTGTGAAAATAATTAATTCAAAATTTAGCTAATTCGAAGAAAGATTCATTTACAGCACTGCTAGAAATGCTGTGGTATGAAGGAAATCAGGTACTAGTAGTTGAATTTTATTGATTACTTGTGACCAGGAAAACCGCAAACACGAAATTGGATGTTTTTTCATGGTCGATGAATAAAACCATCGATAAAATATTTATTCGTTTCAGAACAAATAAAGCATTTTGGCAACGATTTTTAAGTACATATTTTTGCATATTTTACCCTTAACGGCATATTTTTGCATTTAGCGATTTTTAGTGCATATTTATAGCATATCTTACTATTTTTAGAGCATATTTAGCCCTTTTTGAACATACTTTGATATTTTGAGTATAATTTTTTATGCCTTAAGAAATGTTTTTCAAATATGATTTTATACAAAGAATTAAAAGATAAGAAAACCAAAAATATTTAGTATTTAAAATTAACTTTAACGTGTATCATTTTATCGCTGAGGAGCTTGACTTGGCAAAAGTATTGAAGATTCAGAAATAAATTAATTGATCGCCTTTAAGTCATTTTTAATTGATCTTTATTAAGGCTATTTTTGAAATGTCATGTAAGACTGAAATGTCAAGTTTTCTTTATGTTTGTATGTATTGGTTTATTTAAAAACTAAAGTGAATTTTTTGGGGGTGAAATTTGTATTTTTGATAAGAAAAAAGTGTTGTATATTTAATTTATTTCAATTTATAAAAACATTAAAACCAAATTTCTTACAATTTATTCTTATTATTTTTCAATTTCAACAATCATTGTTTAAAATTATTTTGTTTGACGTTTTAGTATTATTTAAGAAAAAAAAAAAAAGACTGCTATTACTGCATTCTTGTAGTTGTTGCCTTTATGCATACACCTTGTTAAATTATTACGCCTTGATTACATCTGCTTTATTACCAATATTTCATAAACAAAAACAGATTTAAAAAAAAGCGTTTTAATGCAGTTGCATTTTTTTGAATGCAATTTTCGTTGAATATGCTATTTCAGATTTTTTATTTTTTAAAATATTTAAAAAGTATGGAATCTTTGCATTAAAATTAGAATCAAAATTTTCTGGTACACACACATCTACTATGCACAGTAGACTGCACTAAAATTTTTCGACTTTTGAAATTTTACCTTAACTCCCCCTATAGTCATTCATTGGATTATAAAAAGATATTGTGTGAAATATTAGCGAAATCGCATATCGTTATCCCGTGCCACATTGGACCTAATGGTGCATTTATTTGAGGAAAATATGGCCTTTTTACAGTTTTTAGAAATATCTGCTTTGTAACAAAATGTTAAAAAATCGCAATCTACTCATAACTGTCTTATCAAGCAAGATATAAAAAATAAAAAATCGGTTAAAAAATTTTAAAGTTATTAAGAATTCCCCAGACCATTAACATTTTTTAGACCACTTGTGTAAGGAGTGTAGAAACAAGTTTTTAATTAATTGAATTGAAGGACAATTCAAACCCCTCCTTATGTTTGGTAAAAAGTGTTAATTTTTCAAAGACTGTTTTAAAACTCCAATTTCAAACTTTTAAAAATTTTCTTAAACAAATTTCAAAAAAGTTCGAATAAAACTGTGTAAGTTTATAGACAATACCGCAGGAAATAAAACTAAAACTAAAAAATCGCAGATACGGCTATTTGAATTTTGGAGGTTTCGGCTAAAATATATATTATTGCGGTTTTTTAGTTAAAAAGTAAATGTCTTTTGAACTGGTGTTCAGATTAAACAAACTTATTACACAATAATATAAAAAATATCTCAGAAAATACATTCTTATGTTTTTAGGAAATTGGACAAAGATAATCATTAAAACGCAAAGGTCAAAGGTCAAAATTTCTAATATTTGAAGATGAGTAAGCAAGTTTATGTGATATAATAAAACAAGTAAGAAAGTTATAGTCGGTCAAACCTACACCATTGCGTTTGTACCTTAAAATGATTTTCGAAAATTTTGGAAATGAACCTAATGTGGGACCCAAGGCCATTTATTGATCGCTCCTTATAAAATTGGATACTATGATTTTTGCCTATATTTATTAAACTTGTGTCAAATATTATCTTGATACTGTCATTTATGTGCGATTTATGCGAATGAAAGTGATTTTTTAAAGTGGTCCTTATATGAGAGCCATGCCTAATTGTGAACTAATATTTCTGAAACTTGGCATTCCAACTACATAAAATTTTCTCCTACCGAATTTTATTGAAATAGTTACATAAATAGGACATTCTTAAGTGATAAAAACCTATTCCTGGTAGTTTTTATATGGAGGCTAGGTGAAATAATGGACTAATTATAACCAATTTCAATAGGTTCATTATGGCAAAATAAACATATGTGCCAACCAGCCAGACCAACAGATAAATGGATGGGCATCGTTAAATTGACTCAGAAAATGATTCTGAGTCGACTGTTGTACTTTAAGTTGGGTGTTGGAATATTCTTTCTGTGCGTTATAAATATAAGCACAAACGCATAATACGTGAGGTGGTGTAGAGTCTAAAAATGGAGAATCAAATTTCGACTCAGTTGATCATTTTAAATTTTTTATAATATTAAAATTTTAATAAAACACTTTGTTTTAATGAAAAACAAGAAAAAACAAGTAAGAAACATATAGTCGGTCAAGCTGGAACATATGATAACCTACACCATTGTGTATGTCCATTAAAATTCGTGGAGAAGTCTTATATATATAAGTGCAAAACAAAATGTACGAATACAGAATATTACGAAAGTACTAACATTTATAAAAATTTATTCACTTTAGGGTGATTCTCGAAAGTGGGCTTATATGGGAGCTTTGGTAAATTATGGAGCGATCCCCATAAAATTTATAACTGTAATTTCTACTTATATAAAACTTATTTGTGTCGAATATAAATTTGATACTAATATGCGCATGTGATTTATGCACGTTAAAGTGATTTTCGGAAGAGGGTTTTATATGGGAGCTATGATCAATTATGCACCGATCTTCATGAAATTTGGCACAAGGATTGATACTTATACAAAACTTCCTTATGCCGAATTTCATTAAAATATTGCTATATTTATGATCGTTAAACCCCTATTCCGAGAGGACATTTGTATGGGGGCTAGGTGAAATAATGAATCGATCATAAGCAATTCCAATACGCTTCGTTATTGTGTCATGAAAGTCCTACGTACGAAATTTTATTGAGTCAAAATAGCGACCTCTACTTTATGCACAAGGCCATCATGCCAGCCGTCCAGTCAGCCAGCCAGACGGACGAACATCGTAAGATCGACTCAAGAAGTGATTCTGAGTCGATTGGTATATTTTAAGGTGGGTGTTGGATGATTTTTTCTGTGAGTTACAAATATCAGCACAAAGGCATAATACCCCAACCACCTATCATGGTGTAGGGTATAAAAATATATTAATCACTTTCAAAGCTAAAAAGTTGTCACAGTTTTCAAAATAAAAATTAATATAATTTATTTTACATGCTTGTGTATCCTCCTCTACACATACATTAAACTGTATACAAATCGGTAACCAAGGGTCAATATTGTTTAAATTTAAAATGAAATTATACTATTGTAATAAATTTACAAACAAAACATAGGACGGTTGCCAGCAAAATAAACTAATAAAAAATCTCCCCAAAAATTCCCATACAAATTTGGGTTATATTTGAGCTATAATTTCCTTTTGATTAACAATTTCCAAATTTTTAGTTGATTTTTTACTTTTATAGGAATATTTTCAAATTTATGTTCATAGTTTCCATTGCTATTAAATTATATTAAGAATATAATAATAATAATAAAATAATTACAGTAATCGATTTAGCAATTCCATAAAATTAGTTATTTTATAATTTGGAGAAGGAAGCGCCGCAGCCGAAAATTTTTGTTATATATAAATAATCTTGATTCTTTGTGCAAATAAATGGAAGATTCTGTAAAATAAAATTAGTAATAACAAATAAGAAGTTATTTTCATCGTTATTGAAATAACAATTTAGCCTTTTTAAGGCAATTTTAAGACATAAAAAAGGCTAGAAAAGAAGCTGGAAGTTAAAACAAATATTTTGAAACTAAAAGCAAAATAAAAAGGCTAAATTGGCAACACTGTTTGCAACAAAGTATATGCATTCTACTTATTTTATAAAATACTTGTGTATCGTGAATACAGTTTTTCATGGGAAATTCTGGGACAGGAATTCCGCAACATTTTCAGTCCAGAAAATCTCAGAAAATCATTTATATTTTATAACTTATTTATGATTATTTTAGTAGATATATGTTTTCGCATTTGTTTTTATTTATTCCATTTAATTTTGTAACGAGTTTAAATATCTTTAAGAAAATATCTAAATATATTATATAGTTTATGCGTTCCTTCATACATTTTTGTATAATACATGGAAAGTAAAATAATACTATTTATGGAAGTATTTTAAAAAGAAAAAAAAAATTATTCTGCATTGTGATCAAATAATATGTAGCAAGAGGACTAGTAATACTCGTATAAATTCAGAATTTGAAATCTCCTTAGAATGTCTGAACTCTCCAAACATCATACATTTTTAAAACACCAGTAAAATAGTGAACCTAATAGTATCCAAACTGTTAATAATATATGGTTTTTTATGAAATAAATTACAAACAGTTCACTTATAAGACCATGCACTTTAAAGGGTCCAATTATCCAAGAACTGAACATGATGTTAATTTTTAAGCTCAAGTTTTCCTTAGCTATAGATTAACGTGTAGCGTAAAAATTGAAAGAACTTCCACCGGGAGAAAATTTGAACATTGATACTGAATGGTATCGTATTTGCAAATGTGTCAAATACGATACCATTCAAATTTTCAAATCAAATCTTAACGAAAATCGATACCTAATTGAATTAAGTTAACGAACAATACCAAAAATCCGATACTCTGAATTACCATGTGACCATAACTGTGGTGGATTTTGAATCGATTTCTTTCCCTCAGTATAATTATATTTTTATGAGAAATATTACAATAAAACAAAATCTATAAAAAGTAGGCAATTAGTTCTCATTTTTGGAATAGTCTAATTCATATGTGTAAAAAAAATTCCTATAATTTCCATACATTTTAGGTGTGCAGACCATTTGTATAAGTTTTATCATACGTAAAGTATATTTTTACAGAATCCACCATTTACGCGATTTTTAAATTTAAAATTTTCTTTCTTTAATAACCTAATGCAATGGTACATATTGATTATAGGAATTTTTAGTCTTATCACAGTGGGGTTTATTGAATTATTTTTTAATTGTCTTATGTTCTATTGCATTTACTAAAGCATTACATTTTTGACCTGTTTTATTTTTTTAATATTTTCATATCATTGGTGGTTAACCAATTACTTACTCTATTTTTAGCAAAAATGCAAAAAATATTGGTGGAAAATTTGTCAATTATACATTTCATTTTACCTCAATATATTTTTGCCTCCATTTTTCAATTTCATAATTTTTATGTTAAGTAGAGATCTGAAAAACCATTATGTTTTTGGGACATAACTTTCTTGCAGTTGAAATATGTGCAAAATAAAGTATTCCATTTTATACTTTTCGATTTAAAAATGATATTGATTTGGATATCTTCTTCAGAAACATCTGCTCTTAAAAAAAAAATTTCAGTATATTTTATTTGCTTGCACTCGAAAAGCAATAAACTCAGAGATTTCATGAATGAAATATAAATAAGAAATGTAGTGCAATAATGACAAATATTTACAAGTAGGGTTAAAAAAACGATAAATAAAATACATGAAAAAAGAAAACTACATTAAAAAGTGTTAACATAATTTCAAAAATGTCAATATTTCGAAAAGAACTGAATTAGTTTATCGTTTTATGATCAATTAGTTTATCTTAACATTTTTTTATATATCATTTAATTGAATTATCTTGTAAATATTAAATTTTTTTTGCGGGAATTCTCGGGTTCCCGGGAAAAGAAAAACCCTAATCGTGAATTATCTATTTATGCTTTCTTAACAAAATAAATCAATTATAATTTTTTACACTAAGTTAAAATATAAATTTAAAAAAAATTAAAATATTTTGTGAATCCCATTCAATATTTTTCTATAAAAATAAAATAAGTAAAATAATTCAAAGTAAAATGTACAAAATTGATTACAAATCCGAGTACTCGGAGAAGTTTATGTAGTTCAACCCAAAAAGGTATTCTAAATTAAGACTAAAGAAAAACTATAAATGTATCATCAATCATTATTTCCATACTGGAAGAAGAAAAAAAGAAAAAAAAACTAAATTAGTTTTTTGTGTGATTACTGAAACAATTAATATATAATTATAATATAAAATTGCTTTAAGAAAAACAGCTCTCTCTTTTCTCAGTATAGCGTTACACAATAAATTTGTAATCAATCATAAAACGTATTGTTTACAATAATATTTATTTATCTATTAATTAATACCTATAATATTAGATATGTAGAAATTGAGTAATTGAGCTTTATTTTATGTTTTCCATTTTCATTAGTTTCCACCACATTTTTATTTAATCTATTTGATGTATTACTTTTAGCTATCTCACTTTATATTTATACTTACTTATCTTTTCTTCTATAATATTCTTATTTTATTATATCATTGTCTGTATATATAGAAGTATGAATATATTTTCTTTTAAGTTAACAATATTTTTATAGACCTTTTCACACTAAAAAAAAAAAAAAAAAAAAAAACAACTGCAGAGTGTATTCTCTTAAAAACCTCAACAAAATTATATTGATTTCGTTTTATGGTTAAACACATAATATTCAAGGTTATATGTTTGATATGGAATATCTAGTTAAATGTAGAAGACTGAATACTTATGTAAAATATTTATTGGTAATAAACTGTCAAACCAATCACAATTGTCCACAAAAGGATTTTGAATCTATTTATTTTATTCCTAATAGTAACTACTATGCTAATACTCTTCATCTTTAGTCAGCTAGAATATAAATTTCTACTCGTAGTGAAGTTTTCTCAACAATACAATTTTATATACAAAAATTCATTGTTACGAATTCGTTCATTTTATGAAAGGGATTGAATTTTTATGATGGTTTCTTAATGTGTCCTAACTGCGCTTATAAAAGTCCCTGTTAATAGTTTAAACATCATACAGGAGGAGGCATTTGGATAATAAAGGAAATATATAAAAAAAGGACAAGAAACAAACAAAAAATTTTTTATATGTTGTTGCTTTTAATGATAAACGGATGTGGATATGAAACTGCAAAAAATGTTTAGACGTACACACTCGCATAAATATAGAACTTGAAATATAAATGAGAGCATGAGTATGTGTGGTTGGTTTAATATATATATATATATATATATATATATATATAAAAAACAAAAACACAAAAATGAATAAGCCACAGAAATAAATAAAAATAAAGAATGAATGAATAGATGGAATAAAATATAAAACAGATAGAAAATGAAAAGAAAAAATTTTAAAATAATGAGTTGATGTCGTAGCCATTCATGGTATTATGGTTAATAGGGTTTCTTGTTGCTGTGGCAGACTTTAGGATTTAAATTCATACATAGTTGGTATGTTAAAGTAGACTGCTTTCTATGCTACGACTGTCATACTGAACTATTAATACACCATGCATTTGCAAATTTCTCGAGATATAAAATTCGTAGAATAATGAAAATGTTTAAAATGGAAAGCAGAAAATATAAAAATAATACAAACTAACAAAACAAATTCTCAACAGTGTTGCCATAATTTTTCCGCATAACGACTTCCAAGCATTAATTATAGGTTATTTTTGTTGGAAAACACTTTTATATTTCTGGTTTTCAGGGCAAACCTTCCCGTCCACAATGGGTTTTGTGTCATAACTCATGAAGACAATTGAAAAATATATATTTTTGTAATGTATCCATATTTTTGTCAGACGAATCATGTGGACTGAAGCGTTTGTTTTGATAGAAAATTGGTTCATATCTGCAAAAATTTTCCCCGAAAAGAACAAGTTTGTCATATTACACTCCAATATATACAAAAAAATTCGTGAAATATAAGAAAGACGCCAGCGCACCCATTACTACCACACAGAAAAACCCACTGAAGATTCACCACCAAAATGTAATTTTGAGGAAATACAGAAAATCCTTTCGTAGTCCCTCCCATAACTATTAAACGCAGCCCAGAGTTAAATTTTTCCATATCAAAAAGGTATACTGCTGGCTTAATAAAGATTTCCGAATTTTTATATAAATAAATTTCATAGGCAGATTTGCAATATATTTATAATCTTTCTATGCTGAAGTAATGGTAGAACTGACGTTTTTTCACACCCACGACGATCTGTTAGAGTACTTAGATAACAAACTTGTGCCAACAAAAAAAAGCTTCAGTTCTCCTGAAAAAATATTACAAAAACAAATATTTTTTTATTCGCCTGCTTGATTTAAGGATCAAAACCCAATTGAAAATATTTGAGGAATGTTATCCCATCGAATTTACTACCAAAAACCCGAAATTTGAGAGTGCTTTCCACCAAAATAACCAATAATTGTGCACAGAGGACCTTAAGCGAAAAAATTATGGCAACACTGATGAAGTGATCGCCGTTTTGATCTTTTTCAGTATTTAAAAATATAATTTCTATTCTTTTTATATTTTGTGCTAACCATTTTAAACATTTTGAAATTTTTATTCAGTGTATTTATAGTTATGAAACGCTACTAAGTACATTTCACCTTTAAATTTAAAGCGGAAAAAAACCCACAGAAATATTTTTCATTTTGATTGCCTTTAAATATTGTACTTTTTTATAAGCCTACGGCTTTTATATCTCCAGAAATCCGCTAAAGTATGGTGTATTTATAATTCTGCAACGGAGTGTATTAGATCAACTTAAAATGTGTTTGGTATTTTTTTAATGAAATTTTTAATTGTACACTAATTATATGTGCAGACATTGTGGTTTGAATTTTTTTGGAAAATCTGCATTATTTAATATTCTAAATTCAGAACATTCAGAAGATGTCTTAAAGAGGGGTAAAATGGAGAAAAATGGCGATTAATGGAAAATTGATATTTTGAAAAAGTAATTGATTCTAGGTAAAAATAGATAAGATGATCATAATTATCAATTACAAAAGTTCTATAATTTATTTCTCTCACTGTGTAAGGAACTCTTAAAGTCAGAGATTTTTTCAATTTTTATCACAGCGGTAAAAAGTTAAAATCGAAAATTTTGAAGTTTATATTTTTGTGTTTTAGTTTACAAAAAAAAAAGTTTCTTTTACGTAGAGTTGTTAAGCATAGATATTTAGAAACATACTTACGTATTTTTTGTTAAAGTTAATCAAATATTTGATCAAGATGACGTAACGACTATATAATATATTTCATAATTTCTCTTTTTTAATGGGAAAACATTTTTTACTTATCTCCAATCATAGCTGATATTTTATGGAATTTTGTTTAAAATTGTTTTCTCTATAAAACATTTGCAAGATCAAACAACGGCAATAAATATTTTTTCAAACTAGTGGCCACGCAATTTTGATCAAATAGTTGCTAAATGTAAACATAGCTTTAATGTTGTAGAAATAATATATATATATATATATATATATATATATATATATATATATATATATATATAATGCAAGTAATTAATAATATTATATAATAATATTAAAAATATTTTTTTAAATCGATTTAAAAGCTGGCATTTTTTTTTACTTTTATATAGAGATTCAAAAAGTTTTTAGATAAACTTGGGTAAAAGTAAAATTTACTTAATGAAAATCCAAAAAAAAAAAATAAAATAAAATCGATTTGGAAGAGAAAAATATTAAAAAAAATAAGGTGAATATACTTATTTTCTTAATAAAAACAATATAAAATTAAAGTAATAACCCAGCAAAAACTTTGCTTTCCTGGTAAGCTAGAAGGTACAATTGGAAACAAAAATAAACTACTTATTTTTTGCTTGAATAACCAGTTATTTTTGTCCACAAATTCATGTAGTTATTTTTTGACTCTAGGGGTACTCAAAAATATGTACCTAAACGAAAACAAAAATAAAAAAACAAACAAATTTTGCCGTCAGTGAGACTCGAACTTGGACACACACTAACCATTCGTTTTTACTGACTAACGTCTTACTCAGTACACCATCTCGCACATAGCATCCTAAGCAATAAAAACTCTATTTAGTTTAAAATATCTTTTTAGACATTTTGTTATAAAAAACTAACGGCTTCAGAATGGTGTTGAACCAACAACCTTCTGGTTGTTAATCCGGCGCTCTAGCCAACTCATCCACGTGATTGTAGTATTACTGTGCTGTTATACTATTAAGTACTTATTAATGTAATACAGAGTAGGCAAATAATAATGACGCCTCATTACCAAGAAACTACTTTAATAAGTAGTTGTTATTACCGAAAACCAAAAAGTTTTTGCTGGGAAACATTTTAAATACAAATTTTATTAAAAAAAAAAAATACTTAAAAGTAGAAGAGTAACAAAAGAGCAAGTTCTGCCACTTTAATGCGAAAACGTAATTGAGAATTTGTGTTAACGTGACAGGGTCTTATATGGAAGCAATGGTCATTTATGGACCGATTCTTTTGAAATTTGGCTGTAAGATTAATGCTTAAATAAGATTTATTTTTACCTAATTTTATATTTATGCGATTATTTATATAGGAATTAAGAACGGAAAAGTAATTCCGGAAGGGGTTCCTGTATGGGAGGTACGGTCAATTTTTTACCGATTCTCATAAAATCTAGTAGTATGTTGTTTGTTTAGAAAAGACTCATCCATGATGAATATAATTTAAGTATGGATATGGATATGGAAATTTGTATTATGCAGCTGAGTGAAATAATGATTATATTTTAACCAATTTTATTGTGTTACTTCATTGGCCCAAATTAGTCTCAAGTACCAAAGTTACCTTTAAAACTGCAACCTACAGATTAGCAGAAATTATGGCTTTTGATGCATAGACTGTCGGGCGAACAGAAGTTTACGCTAAAAAAATAAAATTCAGAAATTATTTTTTCGATGTATTAATGAACTAAATATTATGATTATTGTATTCAAAAACTCACACTTTCAGAAAACCGATTTTCGAATTATTCAAAAATAGCTTTTTAAAAAATCGATTTCGAATACGTTTTTACTTACAAAAAAAAACGGTTAACCGGTAGAAATATTTTTGAGATTTTCAATTTTACTAAAGAATGTACACTTAAAGTACAAGTCATTTGTAACGACAAGTAATATAAAAATAAAAAGTCAAATCGGTCTTCTGTACCTTGAAGATCATACCCAAGATTTTTATTTTTTGAATGACTTATTAAAATGTACTTCATTTTGGGTGGGGAAATATTTCTTGTGACAAACGTCAAAACTAAAATCCAAAATATTTTATAAAATTTTTACTACAATCACAAATTAGAAATTTTTCATAATGTAAATGACAAATACTTTCAAATAATTTAGACACAGGTAAACATGGATCTGAAACTCTGTTGTTAAAAACCAAAATCGGTCGTCAAAAAAAGCTCAAGTGTAAGAATGTGTTATAAAAAAATTTCATTGAAATCAAAAACAATCCTAGTACGTGTGCTTTTTAGTTATCTTTTTTCATTTGAGTTCTTGCTCAGCTTTATATCTATGTTAACCTATAATTTAGGCTACAAATTATTTGAAAGTATTTCAAAACTACTCAAAAACACTTGACAAAATTTGTAATTTTTATACAAATTTATTTTCAAACAATTTGATTGCTATAATGAATAAATAAGGTTCCCTGAACAAATATAAAAATGGCAAATATTTGCTGTTTTGGTAAAAAAAAAAAAAAAATAAAGAAAGAAAATTTTATAAGAAACCGGTTAACCGACAGAAAAAAACCCGGTCTATCGAATAGTTCAAAAATAAGAATTATTTGAAACTGGTTGATTTTTTAAAAAATAAAAATTTGTTAACCGGTTTCCGGTTTCGATTTTTGAATACAATAATTATGATAATTTTGAAATATGATAATTTAAAAAACACCATAATTTAATATCAACATATTATTATAAAATTTGTAAACATATAAATAATTGCAACACTAGCATATTATATTTGCCACAACTATATTTAGGTTATTCAAATGTGTATTGGATTCATGCAACCATAATATGATTGTAAAAACCATGTTACAAAATTGTCTAAAACTATAATAAAAAGAGTTATTTTCTGCTCCGCTTTGGGTTCTTATGAGTAAGATTTATATACTTCTATTGCCTTCTGTCGTAAGCTATACCTATTGTGGCAAATATTAGTATTATAAAATGATCGTTCTAGTCTTTTAGATATGTATTTCTTTAACTAACTGTGTGGTAACCTTTCAGTTTTATATAACTATGTTATCTACACTATTGTATTTTTGCAAAATTAATTGATGTAACAATTATTTCCTGCTGCAGTTAGATATTATGATATGTAAAGACCATCATATAATTTACCAAATAAATACGCAATTCGTATAAAATTTTCGAATATGGATTCAAACTCCATTTTGAAAAATATATGGACACTGTCTGACTCCTCTCACATTTAATATTATTTTCAACTGAATTTATAAATATATATAAGATATAAGACTAAGATACTAATAAATTCTCGAAATTATACTTTAAACATTTGCTGTAGGGCATTCAAATGCAAAAAAAATTGTTATACAGCTTGCCACTTGCTAGATGCTGCAGCATGATACAAATTATCATAGCAGTTGTTCTTGTTGCTCTCGTTTAATAAGACAGTAGTAATAAAAGTGTTACAGATTGTTGCTACACAATTGCATAAACATACACTTGCTACACTCTCTACACACACATATACACAAATAGACAAAGAATTAAAAGAGTGTGAGTTTCTGATGATATAAAAATAAAATAACTGAAATGATAGTGGTAATAATGCCTTTTGGAAAAATAATGGACAGTAGACAGGGAAAAGTGTTGGGAAGAGATAGAGGCAAAGCGAATGCTAAAAAAAAAAACTATAATATAAAAGTGTGAGTAAGAGTTAGTTTGGTTTTTGTATGTTTTGTTTATAAAGTACTAAAACTAAAGTCAAAAAGGGAATATAAATTGCCACTTAAGCATGGTTGATAGTAGAAAATGTAAAAAATGTTGTTTAGTGTATAAAGTTTTACCTAAAAAACAATATACTTACATACAAAATAAGGAAGAATATACATAGAAACTAGAAATAAAATAAATACATAAACAGATACCCCCGCCCTACACGCATACAATTAGGTAAACCACCCACTATATGAATCGCAATTTCTGTTACACATTTTCATTTTTATACCTTTCACCACAAGTGTAAAGGGTACATATAAGTTTGTCATTCCGTTTGTGATTTCTACAATATTCATCTAAGACCCCAAAAAGTATATAGTTTCTGGATCATTATTTATAGAGAAGTTGATCTAACGATGTCCGTCTATCCGTCTGTCTGTTGAAATCAGTTTTCAGAAAGCCCCAGACACACATCAAATTATAGACAATATTCTTTAAAATGACGCCTATAAAAATCAGCAAAATCGGTGCATTATTGGCTGAGATATCGCCAAAAAGACGAAAAAACGTAATTATGTTCGAATTTTCTAAGCGCCTATATAAGTTAACAACTTCGTTTTTGCACAGAAAATTCGGAATCTTTTTTTGGAATGCGTTTCGCTCAAAATCCATTTTTGGATTTTGTGAATCTTCTGTATAAGCTTCAGAATAAGCTTCGTTGTTGTACAAATCTATTGTCAGAATTTTTCTAAAATTTCGATTTTTTGAATTAACCATTTCGGTTCATGAACAACCCAGTTATGAGCAAAAATCTTATAATATTATTACAAATATACACACACACAAACAATATAGGAAGCATTGCCAAGAATTTCAGTGTTGTTGTTTTTTGTATAAGCAAGCAGTAGTTGTTGTCTGCATATACAGGTAACCCTCAGTATACGCGGTTCATTGGGACCGGAAAACAGCAAGTGTAAATAAAAAACGACTAAAACAGAGTTCAGAATAGGTGCAAAATTATATTTTGGAACTATCATTTGTACATAACGAGTAAATCGAAATACTAATTAAATGAAAAATGTTGTTTTGGAATCTTAAAATGGCGTTAAATTAAAACAAATAAAATTATTTAATTTTTTTTTTAATTTCTTGCCAATTAAAAAATGAATCATATGGTGCATTAAATATTTGACGAGGATGATAGTATTATTACACAGAAAAAAAGTTTGTGCATAAATATATAACTTTATTTTCATTGATTTTAGTTCATAATATTTAAGAATAATGTCTTAAATATTAACACTTTTTACATTTTTTTGAAATGATTTAAAAGTCAGAATACTTAAGATAAATTGTTTAAATTTTCATTTATACATATTTTCAATTTGTAAAAATATGTTTGAAATTTTCTTCGGAAAATTTTAGGTTTTTAATGATTTTTAACTACATTAAGGGAACAGAAGAGAAGCGTTTTTTATCAAAATGATGTGCGAAATTATTCAAATTTCTCAACATTATTTTTTTTTACAGATTTTCCTTGGAATTTTGCCATTTTAAGGCGTTTGTTGTTATTATTTTCAGGTATAACTATTTTCATTTAAGATTTGTAATCAAACCTAATAAAACTAAACCGAAGATTTAACAAATTTTCATTCTGAACAATTTAATAATATCTATGAATAAAATTTGTTAAAAAAGTCATGTTCGATTTATAATATTTATGAAATAAAATTTCAAATATATAAATTCTTTTTCTCTGTGTAATATTATTATTATTATTATTATTATTATTATTATTATTATTATCATTAATTTAAATTAAAATAATGGGGAAATTATATTGCAACATGATTTTTTTTTTTTTTTTTTTTTTTGAAATACAAAATATGGATAAAATGCCATTGCTAGTCAAAAATTTTCTTTTGCAAAACTCTTTTATCGATCATATATATTATTTTTATTTTGTTTATATGTTTTTCTAATCTGGTTGTGTTCAAATTATAAGTGCATTTTAATTTTTATCTATTCAATTGTCTTGAATTTAGGACATATGCTTTGATGATGTTTTGGATTCTTGTTATTGTAGATTCATGGAAATTTTTTTAATCTGTATAAAACATTGATTTCTTTTCTAGCAATTTAAGCTATTTCGAAAACTTTCTTAAGATAACTGTTTTATTTTCTATTACCTACTTTATTTTCTAAACGCGTAAACGTGTCAAATTCACGTTAAATACTTATATATATATACATATATTTATATATAATCCAAAAAATATGAAAAAATATGAAAGCATACTTTAAGGCATAAATATTATTACTTATCCGTATAAAAGATTCGGCACAGCCGAATATAGCGCTCTAATTTATTATTCATTTCCTGGTCTACCAAAACTGTGTAAAAATTATTCTAATTTTATTTTCTTACAGTCGTTGTAAGATCCTTGGGAGACTTTTATAAAATTTAACAACAAGTACCACTACTAAGGCAACAAACATAACCATAAAATAAAGAAAATTTGGTATGTTTTTTACATAATGTAAAAGTGTAAGGGCATATCTTTAATTTGATGAGAAATTAAATACTTTAGCAAGAATATGTAAGGAGAAAAAAAATTATATATATAAATATATATACACATATATATATATAAATATATATATACATATATATATATATATATATATATATATATATATATATATATATATATATATATATGTGTGTGTGTGTGTGTAATTTTAGGAAAAGTTTTTGAAATTTTTACATGAAGGACGTTTGTAAAGGTGGTAACTTTAGTCGTGAGTTAGTATAATATTGTTGGTTAATATTATTCTAAATAAGTTACAGTCAAAATAAAAATACCGATATTAACAAATATGTGTTTGCAAACTTGAAAAAAATATTAAAATATTTTTTACTGTTTGTTATTTAGAAGATGTAAGTGGGTTTATTTGTATAATGAAGTTCAAATAAAAGTTTTGTAAGTCAATTTTATATTAAAATTTTTTCTGTTAAAAATTTTCACTCTTAGTTGATTTTATACCCTTCGTGGAACATTAAATTTAAATATTATTGGGAAATATTGGAAACTTATATCCGAAGTAAAAAGAAATTTAATATTATCCGATGAACTTCATCTTTTTGGCTATGAAATAAAAAAAAAAATGATTGTCAAGAAATCTATATATTTCAAAATATCGATGTGGATTTTAAAGCTGCGATATTATGCGGTATTTTTTTTACACATCAATTTATTTAAATAATGTCTTTAATATCTTAATCCACACACCTTAAGTTAAATTTAATTTTATTTTTTAACATCCTCGAAAACCTTATTTTTTTTAAATATGTAGAAATATGCAGAAGAAAATAATAGTCAAAGCAAAAAAAAAAAAAAAATAATAATTTTCAAAAAAAAAAAAAAAAAAAATCTAGCGTTTTTTTTATAGCAAAATATAACTTTGGTTTCTAATAAGGTGGTTCAAAATCTGTTTTGAGAGTTACATTTAAAAATGCCAATTTCCTACGATGATTAAAACAGGAGACTACACGTTCATTTCTGTTGATGATTGCAGGACAAATAATTTTACGTACGTTTTAATGTGCGGTACTCTTTAGTTTTGCTGATACATTGTTGAACCTCTCCCGTGCGTATGTATATTATTTCTTTGTCTCATCAATCCGCAAAAACTTAGAAATTTTGGAAATAAATTTTTTGTTCATTTGTTGTATTTTATTTTAAGATCCTGTAGATCATCTCGTATTATAACAGGATAATTATAAGATCTGAAAATCTAGGCTTTCATCTAAATCTAATTTATTTATTACTTTTCGAAAGGACCGTTGAGGAGATAGGAAAGAAGGAGGGTGGAAAAGATATAATTGAGTGCTGTGAACTCGAAACAAGAAAAAAAATCAATTGTTTTAATAAGTTAGTTAAAATTATCAAAAGATATTATCCGTACATGAAACCCCTCCTAAGGAGCATTCGCCGGAATTAAATTATCCTCCATAAATGTACCAATCAGCTACAAAGTACTTACTATGTAAAAATCTTTCACTTTACATAAATAGTTTCTAGTGTTCATTTAATAATTTTCACAATGCATCGATTTTTAATATGTATTATTATTATTGTTATTGTTATTATTATTATTATTATTATTATTATTATTGTTATTATTATTATTGTTTTATTGAATTTTTATTTATTTAACACGAATTTCAATTAGCTATATTTGCCCAAATCATAACTACTATTATGCCGTTGTTGAATTATTTTTTATTTGTTCTATCAATTGTAGTATAAAAACGAAATAAAAAATATCATACTTAGACAAACGATTCTTCTCATTTGGCGAATTTACTCCACGGCCATGAGGTGCATGCAGTATTGCCAGTATGTGAAAAAAAGAGGTTAAATTAAACTTTAAACGAGAAAGAAAGATATAGTCAGTCAAGACCGACTATATGATACTCTATAAAATTGTGCACGAGCATAAAAATTCAGGAAGGGGACTTATATTACACCTGGTATTTATGCACATTAAAGAGATTTTCGAAAGAGAAGTTTATATGGGAGTTATGGTCAATTGTGGACCGAACTTCATAAAATTTAGTATAAAGATGGATACTTATACAGAACTTTTTTGTACCGAATTTCATTAAAATATTCTTATTTTTAAGGCATTTTTGAGTGTTTAAACAATATTCCGGGAGGAAATTTTTATGGGGGCTAGGTGATATAATGGATCTATAACAATCAATTTTCATTGAATTATATTTAAAATTGCGACCCGTACTTTGCGCACAAAGTATACATGGACAGCTAGCCAGCCAGCCGTCCAGCTAGACAGACGGACGGACATCAATTGATTGAAAAAGTGATTCTCAGACGATTGGTATACTTTGAGGTAGGTGTTGGATAACTTTTTCTATGCGTTACAAACATCAGCACAAACACATGATACCCCAACCACCTATTGAAATTGGTTGTGACCGGTCTATTATTTCATCTACCTCCCATAAAAATGTCCTCCCGGAATAGAGTTTAAACATTCAAAAATGCCTTAAAAATAAAAATATTTTAATGAAATTCGGTGCAAAGAAGTTCTATATGAATATCAATCTTTGTACCAAACTTTATGAAGTTCGGTCTACAATTGACCATAGCTTCCATATAAACTCCTCTTTCGAAAATCACTTTAACGCGCATAAATCCCATACGAATATTAGTATCAAGTTAATATTCTAATAAATTTTATATAAATAGGAACAATATCGCCAAATTTTATGAGAATCGCTCCGTAGCTCCCATATAAACGCACTTTAAGGAATCGAATTGTTCAAATGCTTAGATTTTAGCCTTTTTAAATTTAGAAATCAGAAAAGACTAGGAAAAAGCAAGAAGCTAAAGTGAAAATTTTGAAGCTAAAAGCAAAATAAAAAAGCTATATTTGCCAACTTTTTTCTTTTATACTAAACACATTTGTATACAAAATTTTAAATGCTATTTTGCTTAGAATAAAACGAGATATCGCTATATAAAATCGCTTCAAAATTGAAGAAAGATTTCCTAAGCTTTATTAAAATATTTTTCATAGATTTTAAGAAAAATTATTTTTTTTATATTTTTTTACCCTTCACCACAGTTTTAAAGGGTGTATATAAGTTTGTCATTCCGTTTTTAATTTCACAATATTCATCCAAAACCACAAAAAATACATATTTTCTTGATCTTTATTAATTGGGAAGCCAATATTACCATGTCCGCCTGTCTTTTGAAATTAGATTTTGGAAAGCCCCAGTTATCGGATATATATTTTTATACATCAAATTATAGGGAATATTCCTTAGAATGACGCTAATATAAATCAACAAAATAGGTCTATTAGTGGCCGAGATATCGCCAAAAATCCGAAAAGGCCTGTAAAACGTATTTATTTTTGACTTTTTTAAGGCGATTTATAAGATAGCGGCTTCGTTTGCACAGAAAATTTGGATTCTTTTTTTGAAAAGAATGCGGAATAAATGATCGCTTCACTAGTAACTGAAATATGGGTAAAAATGCATTTTTGAACTTTGTGAAGTTTCAAATCTCTTTTAAATATTTTTCTGAATTTTCAATTTTGAATTAACCATAAACAACCGAGTTATAGTAAAAAATCTGAAAAATATACAAATGATTAAGTTTTCATTTTTAGTATAAACATTAGGGATATCAATGTCTAAAAATGTAGTTACGTTTGTGAACGTGAAAACAATGCAATCAAAGACAAATTGGGTTTAATAATTAAAAAACTTCGGTTACATATCGCGCTTTACTATATAAAAACATTTTTTAATACATTTTTTGCTTTCCTTAAGCTTAAGGTTACACGATTGCCGCAATGCACCAAGTTGTAAAAATTTTTATTGTGCTAATTTGGAGGACAATAAAACGATCAAATGTTCTGCAATCATACGATTGCCACAAATTGTATAAAATTGGTTGCTACAAATTGCCGCACAACGCTTGAGGGACAATAATAGCCGACTTCCAGTTACTTGATTATTATGGGACGCGGCAACACTAAGAAGCAGCTGTTGTGTTTATCTATAAAAAAAATTATTTAATTAAGTGAAAATGAATTGCTTAAATGAAAAAAGTGTGTTAAAAGAAGTATTTGGGTCAGAGAGTTGTCCTCTTCCGCCTCTAAACACTTTACTGCTCATTACAAAATGTCACTTTTATCTTTGGCAAGTGTCTCAGAGAGGGAGGAAGGTTTGCTGTCTCAGGCAGCAAACGTTTTGCTGTCTCAGGAAGCAGAATATTTTGCTACAAACTGGTGCCTAGATCAGCTTCTTGTATATCCAGCGTTGACGCGGTGAACAAACTTTTTGTTGCGCTATGGCGGTTGTAAACTTGCATTGGAGTCCAAAGCGGCACCCTAAACAGACTTTGTTTTCATTTATTTTTTTTTTACATTTTGTAAAGACGTTTATTCTTGCAATCCTCCACCGTATGTCCCAGACATTTCGTTTGGATTTCGTTTCAATTTCGCGCCATGCCTGCTTTTGCTTGTATTGGTCTTTACAGTCTGAGCAAGAGTACTCCCAAGCACATGGGTGCTCTTCTAAAGCCAATAACAAAGCATTTATTGTACTGTAGGTTCAAGATGAACTTACGCTTGGTCTTTTTTCCTTTTTGCAAAAGAGTTTGTGATTGCTGATCAGGGGAGTAAACAAAATTCGTATCCAAACAAACAAAATTCGTATCATTTAATTCTAGTATACCGTCATCAAACTCTATATTTACACTACAAACTCTATATTTACACTACACTACATAATATTTAATATATTTACAACAGTAAAATTAATTTTACTTACAGATATACTATTCCACGACTAAAAACAACGTAAATATTGCCGTACCAGGATTGCATTTGATTGGGGCAAATAAAAAAATTATTGTCGAAGGTTGCCGTATGAACCAATAAATTGTAAAATTACACGATTGACGCATAAAGTAGACCAATAATTGGTGCAATGCGGCAATCGTGTAATCCTACCTTTACACTTAAATTTATTAATATTGGCATACAAAGTATTATTTACATTCCTCTAACTTTATCCTAAGAAATTCATATTGAAGTAATGGATGATTATTAACTACCAAACATTTTATTTCCATAAATTTTTACTTTGCACTCTCAACAACGACTAAATGAAAGACCGTAAGAATACGTGTGAACTTAGCCAGCACAATTGTGCTATGATGACTACTACATTTATATACATATGTTTTTATGTAGGTTGGGGTAGTCAATCCTAACCTACATAAAGAAGCAACGCTTGCTATGATTGCTTATTTTTTTTTTAAGTTTTGTAATTTGGGAAAAAATGTAGATTATAGATATAAAATATGAAATTATACTTTAAGGCATAAAGTTTATTATTTGTCGGTATGGTGATGAAGAGTAAAAAAGATCCAGTTGAATATAGCGTTCTAACTTGTTTATTTGGTGCTTACTTTTTGAGGAAACAAGTTATTCTTGATAAAATCGAATAACTTCTACAGTTTTTGTCTAATTTGAAAATACAAATTTCATCGTTGTATAGGCTTTTCAAGAAAATATTATTTTCCTAGATGTTGTTTAAAAATAAGCTTTTAATATTTGACATAACAGAATACATTTATATAAGAACCTACCCAAAAACTGATTTTTGTGAATAGCTCGAAACTTGTAGGGTGTATTGCAAATTTTTAAAACTTTTTAAAAGGTAAATATGGTCTATTTTGAATGATTATAACTTTCTTAAATGTTTTATGTATATTTAAAAAATAGAAAAATGGGAAAGTGTTCAAAGTTGGGTTGGGAATTATTAGAAATTTATTATTTTAAATATCAATTCTTTTCTATTTAAACTTTGAAAGAAGGTTGAAAAATAGAATTTAGAAGCGCAAAAAAATCGAAGCTATAACGTACACTGCCTGCCACTTGAATATGGAATCACATTTTTTTTTAACTTTAATTAAGTATATCTCCTAAACTAAAGTTCAGAAAAAAATAATTTTTTGCGCAACCAAATTTCAAAGTGTTGGCTTTAGTTTCCTGAAGAAATAAAAAATATACATATTTTTTTTTATACTAAAGTTATGCATTTATTTAAAGACATGTATTTCTGTGGTACTTTTTCGTGTGTCACTTAAATAAGGAATTCTTTTAATATTAATCAGGAAGGCTATGATTTGAATTTTTTTTCAATATAAACGGCTAGAGAATTTTTAATTTGTTAGTTTTTAAATATTTTTGATTCAAAATGGGACGTGGTAATGCTCTTAATAACTCTGAAAAAGAAAGAATTATGATTTGGAAATCTCAGGGTCAGAATCCGGTCCAAATAGCCAAAAACATTAATAGAGGAAAGACAGTTATGCACAATTATTTAAATAACGTAGAAAGATATGGAAAAAACATGAAAGGGCGTAAGAAAATGGCAACAACTCTAAAAGAAAGATGAAAAATTCTTAGAATTGCATTAAATTCTGCCATGTCGATATCAAAAATACGTGAAAAAAAAGTGGAGTCAGTGCCAGTCTAAGAACAGTGCATCGTATTTTAAAGTCGTGCCCATACATAGTCTGACGAAAACTGCAAAAAAAAACACCACTTAATGAAAAACGCAAATCACAACGTCTACAGTTTGCCAAAACTACAATGACATGGTCCGACAAATGCTTTAAAGTTGTAATTTCCGATGAAAAAAAAGTTAAATATTGATGGTCCCGACGGGTATAACTATTACTTCCACGACCTAAATAAGGAGGAATTATTTTTGAGCCGCAAACACAGCCGAGAGGTCGGAATAATGGTATGGGGTGCCCTTTCGTATTATGGTACCATAGAATTGGTTTTTGTATCCAACAAAATGACTGCAACGACTTACAAAAACATTCTGGAGGAAGCATTTCCAAAATTTGATGATTTCTTTGGACCCATACCTTGGACGTACCAACACGACAACGCTCCGATTCATACCGCCAGAGCAGTAAAACAATAGATTAATCAACAAGGTGTTCAACTTTTGGATTAGCCCCCATATTCATCAGACCTGAAACCAATGGAAAATGTCTGGGATTGGCTTGCAAGAAAAGTTTATGAAGGAGGAAAACAATTACAGATGATAGAATCCTTAAAGGAAGCAATAACGGAAGCATGGAGTTCAATTTCGCTAAATTACTTAGAGCCATTATACAAGTGAGGTTATTTCTAAAATTGGTGGCAATACTCATTACTAATTGAATGCTAGAAGATAATCAATTTCATTTTTATAACCTAAAATTTAAAAATAAATTACAGTTTGCTTAGTTTTAAAAGAATTCCTTATTCAAGTGACACACGAAAAAGTACCACAGAAATATATGTCTTTAAATAAATGCATAATTTTAGTATAACAAAATATGTATATTTTTTATTTCTTCATGAAACTAAAGCTAACACTTTGAAATTTGGTTGGGCAAAAAAATTATTTTTTTCTGTACTTTAGTTTAGGAGATATACTTAAATAAATTTAAAAAAATGTGATTCCTTATTCAAGTGGCAGGCAGTGTATATTAAAATTGTGGATAATTCTGGATACTTTTGTTTGGTATATAATGATTATGTATTTCAAATTCCATCTAATTTAGAGAATTTAAAATTCGAATTTATTGTTCGAAAACGTTTGTTTTCTCCCCTTTTTATTTTCGCTTATAAACTTTTTAAATCAAGGAATATAAATGAGATTCATTTAACATTTTTTAGTAAATAAATCATAAATTACATAGGTCTACACTAACAAATATCGAAAAAAATGTTTTCTAGATATTGTAGGTATAGTCATTACAATCATAAGAAACATTTCGGTTTCTCTCCATCACGTCACATTTTTAACCCAATGAAGAACAAGGAAATTATGCTGTCTTCAAGAGATTTTAGGCTATGTAATTTTCTGCGTAAAAGGCAGAGCCATTTGAGTTTTATAGAGAAGGAATTGTGGTATAAAAATGTGGTAACAGTTATATCGCCATCTTACCTCACAGAACAACTAAAAGCCTTTAAAGCTTTCAAACAAGAATAATAAGCTCTCATCAAACAATGAAACAATGTGAAGTAGGGAGAGGGTGTAGAGGTGTGGTTTGTATTACATATAACTGACACTAGACTCAAAGAAAATGCGTGGACATCAAAAGTTTGATAAATAAAAAAAAAAAATATCCAAATTCGAATAACAATATCAACACAAGAGTAAAATAAATTTGAGATTTACGACCATGAGTCAGTTATAACAACTACAAATTTCCCCTCCACACTCACTTCTTGCCCCACATTTTGCCATGGTTTAATGAGGGTTAATTGAGAAATTCTTAATTTTGACAACTTTAAACACTTCTATGTACTATGTGTGGCGATTTGGAGGCTTGACTTGTACTAAATTTTTGTAGCAACATTACTTGCTAATAACACATGAATGACTAATTTGCTATACCTATTACCTAGAAGCACATTTTCGTTGGTTGTCAATAGGCTGGAATTGTGATGTGATGGAAATGTTTCATTTAAATTTCTATATTGTTTTGGCATTTCATAATGGAAAGACTTATGCCTAAACAACGTTTACAAATAGTTCAACTTTATTACGAAAATTCACGTTCGGTGAGGAATGTGTTTCGTGCACCTCGCTCAACTTATGGTCAACATAATTGGCCTACTGAGCCGTCACCTACACGAAGATCGTGGAGAGTCGATTCTGTGCCGTTCGCAGCAACTCGGACTGACGTATGGAACGACTTGGCGCATTTTACGTCGAGATCTTAAATTGAAAGCGTACAAAATACAGCTTGTGCAACAACTGAAGCCGCTCGACCTTCCCAAGCAACATCGCTACGCTCTATGGGCTCTTGAAAAGTTTCAAGAAGATCCGACGTTTTCGAGGCAAATTTTGTTCAACGATGAGGCCCATTTCTGGCTCAATGGATATGTAAACAAACAAAATTGCCGAACGAAGGGATGAAGACCAACCTAAAGAGGTTCAAGAACTGCCACTTCATCCAGAAAAAATAACGGTTAGGTGTGGTTTGTGGGCCGGTGTAATCATCGGTCGATATTTCTTTAAAAATTGTGCCGGTGCCATGATAACCGACTATTTAATGCCTGAAATTGAAGCTCGTGATCTCGGCAACATTTGGTTTCAGCAAGACGACGCCACTTACTACGCATCGCATCAATCAATGGATTTATTGAGAGAACACTTCGGTGAGCACATAATTTCACATTTTGGGCCAGTCGATTGGCCACCAAGATCGTTTGATATCACACCGTTAGACTTTTTCCTGTGGGGATATGTAAGGTTTAAAGTTTATGCCGACAAACTCGCTTCGATTCAGGCCTTGCAGGAAAACATCACGCGTGTCATTCGCCAGTTACCAGTCCAAATGCTCGAACGAGTCATCTAAAATTGGACTCAACGGATGGACCATCTGTGACGTAGCAACGACTAACATTTGATAGACATAATCTTCAAAAAATAAATGCCAAAGAATGTTCTTTTTAAATGATAATAAACATTCCCCATTAAGTTTTAAATTTCTGTGTTTTTTTCTTTACAAAAGCAGGGAAACTCGAAATGGGTCACCCATTATTAAGTGTAAGGAATAAGAATTTCGCAAAATTTTTAACGACATAATTTGTTTGTGCTCTTTTTTGAACGGTGTTATTATATTTTTCAGACAATATTAAGAAATAAAAAATTATGAATAAAACAATTTTTATACATGTACAGACATTTTTTCTGCCAAACTTTAGACCGAAATACTATTTTTTATTTTTTTTTTTATTCCATCAAGTACACGTACACCACCTATTTTCGAGAAGTTGACTGGACAGATCTATAGAAAGAATGTTATTTCCTTGACTTTATTACATTCGCTATAGCAAAAATAAAGCGATATAAAATTAAACAAATAATCTTAAAATATTAACAAACTTTTCGGATTTTTTTCTCTCATAGTACATTTTATTACTTCCACCTTTTTGGATAAATACGAATATTATTTGATTTTATGATTGATTATTTCTAAAAATATTATTGACCTGTTTTTGTACTGCTTTCTCTCTCTTTTAAAATTAAGGTGATTTTAAATTCAATTCTAAAGAATTTCTTTAAAAAATGGAAATATTTTGCTGAATACATTTAATGGGCACTTCGATTGCTCTCATTTTATTTCGTCCAAAATATAATTTACATGAATCAGTATTTTTTTTCTTATTTGTCACATTAACGCCATAATAGAAAAATAATAGCATATTAAGTTTGAACGTATTTCATATTTTTTCTTATTGCAAAGTTTATTTAACGTATTCAAATTTCGGTCCTTTAGGAAAACTTTCCTTATTAGTTGTTATTTCCAATACAAACGCATTAAGAGTTCTATACAATTACACAAACACTATGTAATACAAAAATATGTTAAGATTGAAAGAAAAAAGTTGCACGTAATCAGTTATAAAATGTTAATGCTGTATAAAACACATTTGCCACTAAAAATCGTACCCTTTTCATACACACATACACAAATACATTTCAACTTACAGCTACACACTTCCATACACATCTGATGTGTATTTGTGGAAGTGTGATAGTGTGTGTATATAAATAAAGTGCTCGTGTAATTGTGTGTAAGTGTTTATGAGTTCTATTAAACTAACAAAGAACAAAAATCATTTTCAACTAAGAAAGAAAGAGGGGAAGGAGAAAATTATTCGATGGTTGTGTGGGTGGGAATGGGTTAAAAAATAAGAAAATAATGTTTATTTGTAATAAAGAAAATATGTAAGTATTATGTAGTAGATGAATATACATGTATATGCGGTAATAATTACGAGACAAGGCAAACAAGTTCTTTTGACACTTAAACAATATTTTGGATAGTTACTTGGAAACTTTTTTTATATTATTATATTAAAAACTTTAGGTTTTTATGTAACTTTTTAGAATACCCTCGTAATGATAATAGTATGTTGGAAATCTTAGTCATTGTGTGAAAAGTCTTTGGCAAATTTACCATATTACAAGTAAGTACATATGCATTAGGGCTATAACCAAATTTTTGGCATAGTACCATGGAGTGGCCAAGAATGTTTTAGTAACGAAAACATCTGTCTCCCGTCGTTTTGCGAAAAAAAACCTCACGCAAGGAAGCAAATTTCTAAAAGCTTCCAAGAAATTATTTTTAGAAAAATTTTTTATTATTTATTTATTTATTTTTATTTTTTTTTTTTTTTTTTTGTATTTATACAATATTCATGTATTAATTTATTCTATGTTTACATAGTAGTTTTAAATTTAAATATACTATTGGATGAAATAAACTTTAATTTTAATGTTCGCGATGATTTACACAGTGGATAAATATCTTGTACAACTTTTATTGCTCTCTCTGCACATATATTACTCCTTTGTTGCAAAGGAATTGCTGAAGGTTCTTTTACCCAGTGTGTTTCAAAACACGCCTTTGCTTTTTGAAATTGTGTTTTTTTTAATTTTTCATAAATTTTGATTTGAAATGGTGTATTTTTGAAAACTCCTTTAAAAGATAATAATCTAGGCATTTAGTGATGGTACAATCTATGAAATTCGGATCATTGCTTATATTTTTATGTTTTTATGTCGCTTTAAGCATAAGGTATTTTACTCAGGTTTTTACATATAACGAATTTTGAACCGCGATAAATTGTAAACCGTAAGAAAATTTTTAAATCCAAAGCAATGGATAAATACCAAAATGGCATTTAAATGTTACGTATATGAATATATACAAATATAGGTGTATATTTTTAAAATTTCCGTGAGATAAAAATGGTTGTTTTTAAACTAGAACCCGATCCTTACGTGAACTTTTTTAACGATCTGAAAAAATTATCATATTTTTTATCAATAACTTTTAATGTTCTACACTAGTATATTATGCCGTTTTTGATATTCGAAAAAAGTGTGAAAAAGTTATAGCCCTAATATATTAATATATTAATACACACACCATATTGTTTAAATGTCTACATGTGCAATGGGTTAAATTTTCCAGAAGATGATGAGAAGTAGCTCAGGAAAAACTATCATACAATGTTTATGTATGTATCAGGGATGGAAAAGTTGATACTATAATACTTTTTTTTTATACTATTTAATATTTAAAAGTACCGAAGTAATGCCTCGAGTGATATGATACGAAAAATGTTTAAATGGAAATATAAAAATATAAAAATATTTAAATGGAAATATATTTTGAAGATATATAATTTTCGAATACTATGTTCTGATTTAAATTTACAATTGGTGTTCAGAAGTAATAATTAATTTTTAATGAATACCATCTCTGATTAACCAGCATTTAATTCGAATTCTCAAAAAATTAGACACGTAATTAGGATAATTCAAATAAGTCTACAGAGCAAACAAACTTAATCATGGAATTGTAAACACTAAAATATATGTAAAATCATTACTAAAAAGCTACAAGTTTCTATGTTCTTTCAATCAAATTGAAGTGAAAATGTTTCCAACAAAGAGTAATAAGAGACGAAACTAATTATCAAAAACCTAACTCACGCAACAACAAAATACTTATAATCAAATACATTTTGTTGTTGCTAAAAAAAAAATAAAACACACTTTTTCTACAAATTAACAGCCTTTTACAATTATTAATCCACAGTTTCGTCTCTATATGACATCTGATAATGAATTATATTTAAGGAATTGATCTTAAGGAATTGATCTTGTACGACTTTTTTCTCATTAAATTTATTTCAACAACAGGGCCAAGTTTTATTAAGAATTTCATATTTTACTCTAATATTTAACATGAATGAAATCATTTCATGATTTAGTATCATATTTAATACTTCGTTTTAGATATACAAATCACATCCTTTGAGCTTTGCACAAAATAAAAAATAAAAAAAAATAAGAAAATTGTCAAGAATTTTAATTTTAGTACTCTGAGGGTGAAAAAAAGTACTATTTGAAATTTATTTTGATACCGAAAAATATTTTAATTCTCCATCCTTGGAATGTATATGATGATGATGACGATGTTGAAAAAAGCAAAGAGAAAAAATTAAAATATACTTTTAAGCGTTATTTGATATCCTCATAATGGTGTGAGATTTTAGCTAGAGTTCATATTCATTCACTTATTATCATTTTTTTTTATTAAGCAATGACATGTAATGTAATTGTATACCTTTTCCCAATACTTGTTAATTCTTTTGAAAGAATCTTCCTCAATGTTTATGATTTTGCAAAAGGCAGCAGAAAAAAAATCGTTCTTTCTATATTCAACCTAGATATAATCTCCTCAAGAAGAAGAAATATTTTTTGAGTGAAAACATTTGTTTCTCTCTTTAAAACGTGTTTTTCTTAAAGAAATTCAATGGAAGCATATTTTATTTATGGGAAATATTGTAAAATAATGGATTAATGCCTTAAAAGCCCTTTTTTTATTAGGGATGAGTAAGAAATTATGCTGTTGGTGAATTTTAGATTATGTCAATTAGTTGAGGAACTTTTACTTTTAAAGATGGCAAAGGCTAAGTAATCATAAGGGATTTATAAATATGTTAAACTATGAAATTTATATGTTAAAAATTTTCCTAATTTAGGCGAACAACAAACAATTTTTGTTCTACAATCTGTGGGTGAAAATTTTAGAACAGATCTAAATAATGTTGTAAACAGCCACTGCTATATTTGACATTTCCTTGTTTGGCTTATAATGAATTTAAAAACTATTCGAGTCTGTTATAAGCTGCATATACTAATTTTTATGTATTTTGGTGTTTTTTTTTTTTTTTTTTTTTTTTTTTTGTAAAAAATTAACAATCTATTATAATAAATAATTTTGAAGAAGTTAGAGCGCTATATTCGGCAGTACTGAATCTTTTATACCCTTCACCACTTTATCGACAAATAATAAAAAGTAAAACTTAAAATATTTTCATAATTTATACTTAAAAAAAATCTACATTTTTTTCGAAACCACAAAAATGTAAACATAAAATTAAACCATCATAGCAAGCGTTGCTTCTTTAAAAAAACATCAACAATACACTGATAGCTTCTAATGACTACCAAATCTATATAAATATGCATGTTTGTATGTAGATACATGCTTGTACAAAAAACAACAACACTGATTCATTTCAATGCTTTTGCTTATACAAAAAAAAAAAAAATAATACACATACATATGTTTGTGTGCGCATATTTTTAAAAATTTGTTTCAGATTTTTGGATATAACTTGGTTGTTTATGTACCGATATGGTTAATTCAAAAAAAACCGAAATTTTAGAAAAATATTTACAACAGGTTTCTATAAAAACAAATTCCCAGGCTTATATAGAAGATTCACAAAATCCAAAAATGCATTTCGACTGGTATCTTGTTTACCAATGAACCGGTTTTGTTTATTTCTTCCGCAAACTCATTAAAAAAATCCGAATTTTCTGTGCAAAAACGAAGTCGCTAGCTTATATAGGGGCTTAGAAAAGTCGAAAACAAACACGTTTTTAGAGGCCTTTTCGATTTTCAGGCGATATCTTAGCCATTATTGGACTGATTTTATTGATTTTTAACATCTATATCCTCCTTCTCCTTCTAAAAAGTGACTTTATCTGTCCATCTCGTTATATCGACTTTGCTATCAATAAGGATCCAGAAAATATATACTTTTTGGGGTCTTAGATCTTATCTATTAAAAACAAAAGAAGAAAAAAATATATAAAAAAAAAACTTAGTCTCTGTTTTTACACCATTCTGACAACTTTTAAGATGGGTTTGTCATTCCGTGAGTAACATGTCGAAAAAAATCATTTATATATGTATATATATTATATATATATCAGACTGTCTGGTATTGGTATTGAATATATATATATATATATATATATATATATATATATTTATATATATATATAATTCACATATATATATTATTTTAATGCTATTTAAAAACTTAAAAAAATGCTAAAAAAGCTAGACTCTAAAATAGAAATTTTGAAGTTAAAGGTAAAATAAAAGGGCTAGACTTAGCTTGAAAAAGACTAAACAGGCAACACTGGTAGGTAGTCAGATTTATGCCTATATTTTGAAATTTATAGGAAATTACTCAACAGGGTATATTGTGGTAGAACAGATCTTGTTATATAAAAACTAAATAAATAAAAATCTAACAAATTACGTAAGTTTTTTTATGCTAACCTAATATTTAGGTGTTAAGTGAAATAAGTGTTGCACGTTTTGTTCAATGCTTTATTTTTCATTTAAAATATATTTCAAAAATTATTTTAATGATTCAAGTGATGTGGAAATAATCGAAGATTTTTAAGTATATAACGATGGTTTGTTAACTGAACTTAATCAATCAATAAATAATATTAAACATAAAAAAATATATTGTAGCAATATTGATGGTCACTTTATTAAAAACAAAAAATAAAATGAACAGAAAAACTAGATTTGCTTTTAATGCTATATATTGCCACCAGCAACAGTAAGTGTAATGATTTTTTCCACATATCAATTTTTATCAAAAAAAAAAAAAAAAAAAAACAATAATTTTAAGGCCAAAATGCTTAATTGTGTTGTTTGCGAGTGATAATTTTAAAAGAAATTTAATTTCATTATATAATTTGTCTATAGTCTGAATATGATCTCAATTTTTGGATATTTTTTTTGTTCTGTGCTAATGAATTGTTATTTTCTTTAGGTTGGTTTTATGTTAATAAAACCAAGAATTGATTTAAAAAGAATACTTTTTAAATCAATTCCATTTTTTAAACATGTAATTAATTACTCGAACAATATATTTAATTCTTTATTCATTTGATTAATTGAAGTAAATTAAAATTTTATTCTATCATACGAATAATACAAAAAAAAAAAAAAAAAAAAAAAAATAAATGTGAAATTTTATTCGATCAACTGCAATATAATATAATTGACAATCCTAGTAAATACTGAACTTACAGGTTACACGCTATAAGCAGTTTGTAAACAAAAAAATTATAATCTTTTTCTTTTATAAATAATTTTCTTATTTTTAGTTTTTCTTTTTTCAACAATATTTTTAAATTTTTGTCAAATTTATGAAACCACTGAAAACGAAAAAAAGAAAAAAATTACATCTTATACCTTATTTTTAAATAGTGGCGTTAATCAGGAATTGTTTCTGTGAGTTAATAACTTATAGTAAAAAAATTATACGGCAATATTTTACACTTTTATTTGCAAATAAAAAGTACGCATAAACGAAGTATATATAAAGTTGTGCATATATTTTTATATTTAATACTCTAATAATTATGAAAGATATAAATTTATAGGAAATGAACAATAACATGAAACTTAAAAACTGCCATTGAAAAAAGATAAGAATATATTATATAAATATTACAATAATCTTAAGCAGAATATCTAATAAAAAGTCATAATATAATAAATAATACAAATAATCTTTGAAATATTTCACAACACTGAAATTCTTTGAAATTTTGCATAAATTGTTATCTAAACAATATTTCTCGCTAATATATATATATATACAGGTAGCCCTCGATTTACGCAGCTTGTTGTAACCGAAGAAAGTAAGAGTAAATTAAAAATGCTTAAAACAAGGTTCAGAATGAATACAAAATTATATTTTGGGATTAGAATTACTATATGTCACGTAAATTAAAGCACTAATTAAATGAAAACTATTAGTTTTGGATCTAAAAACCGCATTAGATTAAAAAACATGAAAATATTTATACTTTATATTGGTTCTAACGATTTTCTATATTTAAACATATAAAACTTTTAGTATTAAATAGGAACACAAATTTTTCGATTACCCGAGGAACAAAGTTTTTTATGCCCTTCAAACGAACAAAATTTTTAAATTCAGAATAAAATATTATTCTATAAATTTTTAAAATTATGTGAATAATTTTTCAAAACGAGTTTTAGGTAAATTATTATGCCTTCTTGAAGTTACAAGTTTAAAAAGCTTTATTTAGTTGGAAAACCCTATTGAAAATTATTAAAAATTTCATTGGGATATATAAATGTGTAAACCACGTTTTATTAAATTTCGGGTTAAAGACTATCACAGACACTAAAGTCTCAGTATTATTTGAAAAAAATATATAGAATAACTTTTCTAAAGATTTAATCAAACATTTTAAAATTAAAATAAACGGAAGACGTTTAAGTTATTATTAAATTCTGAAAATTTTCTAGCGCATATTAATTTGTTTAAATATTTAAAAAAAGTGAAACAAAAGTATATGCAATTGCTTTACTTTTGAGAATTTTTCTCTTAGTATATATTTTTTTCAAAAATTCTTTTAATAATTCGAGTAATGTGGAATTAACCGAAGATTATGAAATGTATAAAGATGTTTTGTTAAATGAACATAATCAATGAATAAAAATTGTAACGTGGAAATAGTACACTCAATACTACTATTTTCACGTACATATTTCTTAATATATTAATTTATGAAATTATTACCATTTCTTCCTTTTCTTTACTATTTTATTTATGTATTTTTAATTATTTTTCTTTTTCATACTAATATATTGAATATTTTATTAGTAATAGGTAATTACTAATTATTAGTAACAGGTAATTACATTGAGCGCCCCTACTGTAAATACTACATATACACCCACACAAATGGGTATCAACTGCTTTAGTTGTGCAGTTGATATTGCTTAATGGTCAACAAGCAATATAATTCTCAATCTTCGATTCCCGAAGCTGCCACCTGTACCAGAAACCGATTCAGCCGAATACCCGAACTCGATTGACAGCTGAGAGTGTCGAAGCCGAACGTACGACGCCAACCTTAATTCTACTCCTGAACCCAGAATCTTCGATCCCCGAAGCTGCCACCTGTACCAGAAACCGATCCCGCCGTAAACCCGAACCAGTTTGACAGCTAAGTGTGTCGAAGCCGAAAGTTCAAAGTCGAAGCTAAGAATGTCGAAGCCGAACATACGATGTTGATCTTAATTCTACTACCGAGCCTAGAATCTTCTGACCCGACGCTGCCACCTGAACCAGAAACCGATCAGTTTGACAGCCGAGAGTGTCGAAGCCGAAAGCTCAAAGCCAATTCTACTACCGAACCGATCCTAATATAAGCCGAAGAACCGAATCGATCCTAAGATAAGCCGAAGTGTCGAAGCCGAACATACGACGCCGATCTTAATTCTCCTGCTGAACCCAGAATCTTCGATCGTCGAAGCTGCCACCTGTACCAGAAACCGATCCCGCCGTTAACCCGAACCAGTTTGACAGCTGAGTGTGCCGAAGCCGAGAGTTCAAAGTCGAAGTTAAGAGTGTCGAAGCCGAAAGTTCAAAGTCGAATACCTGAGCCGAGCCTATTACAAGCCAATTAACCGAGCCGAGCTTCTATAAGCTGAATGACCGAAACAAACATAATCAAAGCCGATCAACCTTACCGATATCAACATACGCCGAAGAGCCGAAATAAGCCTTGCTGAAGAAGGAAATGCAGAAACATTTATTAAGCCGGTGGTATCCGAATTGGAGTTATAGAAATTGTTCTCTCGTAATATCTTTATATTTTGTACTTGAAATATTTTTGATGTATTCAATAAAGAAACTATTTTTATTTTAACCCCCCAGAAAGGGTAAAACAAACGTCTTATTAATTAAGGTTTGTGGATCCGTAAGTAGACCCTGGAGGCCACTAAGTTACCTCAGCCGACGATAAAACCACGTTATAAAATTAAAAAAATAGATTTTAGCTATATTTATGATCATTGATTTTATTTAGAAAAATCTAAAAGAGCAGAAAAAGTAGATTTGCTTTTAATGTTATATGTACATTGACAGCAATAATAATAGGTGAAAGTATATTTTCTACACATTAAATATAACATTTTATAAAAAAACAACAACAATAACAAAAAAAAAATAATATGATCTGATAAAGATTCTCCTTGTATTAATAATTTTCGTGAAAATGCCATTGATAGCCAAAAATTGCTCTTATGGTATTTGTCTTCAGGTTGTTTCAAATGATTACAATTTTCAAAACTTTTTGTTCAATCATATTATTTTAATTTTACTAAATTATAAGTTTATATGTTAATATTTTTTTCTATTAAATTGTTAAGAAATTCTTTTATTTTGGAACCTTTCTTAAAATATTTTCTTTACATAATCTCTTTTTTCAATATTCATATCTGCACATGACTCAGTATATAGTAGTGTATTTCACGCAATCAAGTTGGTCATAATTCTTTAAATGCGTTATATCAAGTTCGCGTTGTAAAAATGCGTATTCCCAGAAATGGTCACTATTATTGAGTCGTATTATAAGAAAATCCCGTAAATCGAGGGTTACATGTAACATAAAAACATTTACAAAATTCTTAGAATTCATTGACAATTTTCGTGTTCTTAAAATCGTTATTTATTTGTATGTAAAATGTTTAAGTATATTTTCCCCCATTAAACTTCTTTAAATTATCCATTGCAAAGTAATGAATTATTTATTTTACTTATATTTTCTAAAGTTTGATATCTGACATCTAAATATTGCCATCTTTCATTATCAAAGTGAATAGAGAGCTTAACATCTTTGGGCTCTTAGTGGCTTTATTATCCTTTTTTGTACAATTTATAGTGATTAATTGTCAACTTCAAAGAAAAAAAAATTTAATTTTTTTGTTTTACCCTAGAAGCTACAGCATTACTTAGGATAATTTATTATGAAAATTATTTATTTTTCTATATCAAAACTCTCTCCTCTCTTCGGTTATCAAATGCAAAAAGCGTAATAAGAATAATTAGATTAAATACACAAATATTTTATTTAGCTAAGAAAATGAAACTTTACCCAAACAATCAATTGTTTTTTGGCAAAAAAAAAAAATTAAATCCGTAGGAAATTATCCAAAGTAAATTTAATTGTAAAATTTTGAGGTTATAAAGAAGAAAAAGAACGCGCACTGCAAAGAGTTCCTAAAACCTTAAAAGAGTTTTCAAATTACATTTTAATGTTTTGGAAATAAATACAATTACAATTAAATTTATACAACTTAGAAAGGAATGTGCTGTGGAATTTTTGGCATTTATTATTTGTCGTGCCATTTAATTTCAATTCCATAAAATGAGTGAAAATTACTGTAAACGTATGATTAATATTAATTTTATGAACGAAAGAATTTCTATGGGAAACCTTAACGTATAAGTTTTATATGATTGGCAATCGAAATAAATCATACGTTTCGGTGAATGATTGTTTAAGTTATTAATATTAATTGCAAGAAAGAGAAAAATTAAAAGCGCTTGTTTATTTCATATGATTAAACTCAATTACTTTGAAGAAAATAAAAAATATGTTGTTATTAAAAGTTTCGGCGTCATTTTCACTGCTTCAATTAAAATGACAAATTGTTCTAATCAACGAAACTTTTTCTTTGACAAAAAAAATTCTCTATGAGCTTTAATTTTATTTATAAAATTTGGGATTTTGAGTTAAATTTTCTACTAAACTACCTAATCTGACAATATTTTTTTATTTTTAATCATAAAATTAAATTTATTTAATAAATAAATTCTTTAAAAAAAACCTTCCTTCATTAATATATAAAAAAAAAATACTCAAAAAAATATAAAGAGATATTTCACGCCATAATTTCAACAAAAGAACTGCCTTTATTATTCCTAAGAAAAATTAATCTTATATTACATCTACAAATTAATAAAATAAAGACAAAGTGCAAATCTTGTATTGAAATTTTAATTAAACATCATACAAAAACAAAAAGAAGCCAAAAGGCTCAAGAATTCATTCATAATTAAAAAAAGTCATTACACTAACAAAAACAAAAGCGAAAAAAAAACAAATTGCGAATAACAAAGAGAAAATAATAAAACACTTGACATTCTCGGCCACCTGATTTTAACAAACTGAAAACAACAACTATGACTACCACTGCTACATACAGCTGCTTACCCTGCCAACATTTTCTATCGAAATTTGAACTAACTGCCTGTTTTTATAACACGAGCGCAAAACCAACCAGTCTAACTTATATTTAAAAGAAAAACAAATTTTGAAAATTTGTTTTTGTTTTAAATGTAAGTTAGACGAGTCGTTTTTGCGCTCGTGTTATAAAAACAGGCAGTAAAGCGACACTTCGTGTAGCTAATAAAAGCCGAATATGATATAATTTTCTGATGGAAGAAGATATAATTTTCTTATGGAAGAAAGATATAATTTTCTTATGGAAGAAGAGTCACCGTTCAGGAAGTAATGTGCCGAAGTTCTAATTATTTTTAGATGACACTATTTAGTGCATTCTTTGGGTGTTGGAATAATATCATTTAGAAGTTTAAAAAAATACACAAGAAAATATCGAAATATAATCGTCTTTGTATAATAAACATGTTTTTAATGTAGTTGGAATATTTGTAGTAAATATTTTTAATTCTATTTGAGCTTATCTCATATTTAAACACACAAAACTCACTATAACTTTAAATTAAATATGTTATATTTAAAAACAGAAATCAAACATTAAAAATTAACAATTTTTATATTAACACATTTTTTATTCAACACTATAAACAACAACATTGATTATTTTAAAAGTTATACATTTATTGAGCGTAATTATGTAGCGCTTATTCTTTTCCTTTGCTCTGGATTATAAACAATCGCCCAAGTCAAGTTTTTTAGATTAAAATTCGATACTAATGAATTTTGGTATTACAGATTTGTGCTTTTGAGTATCCAAGAGCGTGAAAAAAGGCACTTTTTAGTGTATCGATGAAAAAACTCTCTTCCAAATGCTGGCATGGTTAAAAACACTACAACAACCACTAGTACTTATACACAATACACACAAACTTTTATGTAGCCATTTACTCACTACTAACGACTACTGACATCGTTAACAATACTTAAATTTTTCGTGCTTTTTTCGCTACTGCTGTTGCTGTCGTTGTTGTTTTTTTTTCCATATTTTTTATTTTAAAACTCACTTCTTGAGAATTTGTCTTCTTAAAGGATAAACAACAACAGCAACAAAAAGAACCCTGAAAAAGCAAGAGTGATATGAAAGTAAAAGAAAACAAATTTAAGCATAAAGTAAAATAAGTAGACAAAGAAGAAAATAAAGTGGAAGCAGCAGCAACAGAAAAACTTGTTTAAAAGAATAAAGCCTCACAACGTTTTATTGTTTTTAATCTGAATTCATTACATATATTATTAACTTTTAACTTTTTCACTAAAGAAATAAAAACAAAAACAGTTACACGACGAAAAACAATAAAAGAGAGAACAAAAAAAAAATATAATAATAATATTTCTACACACACAAATATTCACACAGTTATTTAGATGAGTACACATGTTAATGTGTTTGTAATAACCTACTTATATTGAAAAATAAAGAAAAACTTTTTCATCTTCTTTTGTAAGATTATCCAACTTTTTTCCTTTTTTTTAGTTTATATTTTTTGTCATAGTTGTTCCCAATAATATTTCAATGATATTTAGCCATTGCACAATGGTTCCACGATTATTTTCATTGTATAAAATGATTTTTTTTTTTATAACGAAAAACAGAACTTCGTAGAAAATTAAAATTAAAAAAAGAAATTTGAAATTTTATAAACAAATATATAGGTTTAGTCATAAAAAATCCAAAAAATTACATCAAAATTGAAATTTTCAAAAAGAAAAGGAAATAAGTTTAAAATAGGTCATTACTAAGGATCAAAAAATTATCATTTAATTACAAATTTATAAAATATTATATATTTAAAATTTCTACAAGATACTTTCAACTAATTATTCTTTTCCACTTATTGGTTTTTAGTCCTGACATTTAATTAAAATATCGTTGTCATTAAGATATAGTTTCCACCTGGATTTTTAGCTTAATTTTCTTTAAGAAATTACTAAAATATATAATTTTCTTTGTTAAAGCTCAATCATTTTTCTTCCATTTAAGTGGTTTTAAATTTCCCGGGAGTTCCGTATAAAATTTCCGGGAAAGCGAAACATGAAAATATAGTTAAGAAGCTTCAATCTTCTACTTTCTAAAAAACAACAAATAAGATTTTTTGAATATATTTATAGAAGGTTGTGTGAGAAGTACTTTGAACTAAATTACTCATTGTTTGCAAAACACAAAAACAAAGTATATGTGACTACGTGTATTTTGTTCATTCATTCACCGAAGCGTATGATTTATGTTGTTGCATGGTTTTTTGACAATCGAATCATGTTTTTTCTCTCACATAAATATCTACTCATTAATCTAAAATTATACTCATTAATCTAAAATATCTAAAAATTTAGGTGTTTTTTCGAAATTTCATTCCATTTATGATTTCTTTAATATTAACATATCGGTCGGAAGGTGTTTGTATATGAGGAATTTCAAAAATTTTCGAAATTCTTTAAAAACGACTTTATGTGTCTTATATTTCTAAAGTTTGTTCTAAAAAAAAAGAAAATTGCTAATGCATTTTGTTAGACCAAACAAAAAATAACTAAGAACTCCAAAATTTTATATTATTCACCAAAAATCTCACCTAAAACCTAAAAAAAAATAAAAAGAAATTGAGTTCAAACTTTCGAAGGTTTTCAGTTTTGTACTGACAATTTACATCTTTTAGATTCAAACTATTAACCAGTCGGGAAGCAACACTTAGAAAATTCATATGTTTTATGACAATTAACCGTTTTGCTCTTTGGTGAAAAGTTATGCGGTGATGAAAAATTAATAGAAAAATTAATGATTTTTTAAATTTTGTAGTTCCTTTAATAAAAAAAAATTGCAAGCATAAGTGAAATAGAATTTTGAAAATAGAGTTCTAAACATGAAGTGATTCACTACAGTTTAAAGTATATCTCGTTGATGTCAGGAACACAGGCATGGGATAGCCTCATCAGAAACTTTCTTATAACCAGCGTAAGTGTTAGCAAAATGTATGTTTTTCGTGACTAATAACTACAGGTTATATTTAAATTGTCTAAAATATCACCTAAACCGAGTTTTTTTTTTAATAAATGACATTTCCGAGTCAAAGTGGCATTAAATTTTAAAAGCTAAAATTTGGCTCAGTATTTTCTTAATATACGATATAACTTAAGATCATCGAAAGTTATCTACGAAGAATCACTTTAATGTGTAAAATTGATAACATGAAAACAAAATTTTAAAAATCATTTATTACCGGCTACAGTTGTATTCATCTCCAAACATATTTTTTCTTGCTGACAACTATCGTGATCTAGTGTCTACATTAGGCAAATTTTTATCAAAACAAACGTCAAAATCAGTGCGAATATATACAAGGTAACCTTAGTTAAGCAGCTGATTATTATTTTAGTTGTTACAGTTGTCAAACTGCATATACAAAAAACAATAAAGAATACGCCATATTGTTGTTTTTGTGCATCTGTTGCCACCTTCCACAAATTCGCGTTAAGTTTGACGTTTGTCTTGATAAAAAAAGTCTCTAATTTAGACACTAGTGAAGTATAAATGACGTTAACATTGATGTCAAATGAAAGCATTTTATTTGCTTAATTTTAAAATTCATGTGGCGTCAAAATATTTTAAGCACTTGTAATTTTATGGACCAAAAATTATGTTCTTAATTTTTTATTTCAATCCGCAAAAAATCGCTATAAAAATTTTACTAATTGAACAATTTGTTTTGCATTTATCTTTACCCAAAATATTGTTAGAATGATTTAAATAAAGCGTATAACTGAAACAATAATTTAAAATTAAAAATATTTGTTACAAATGAAAAAATTGTGTTTTGTACCGAAATCGCTAAAATAATAACCTTTAAATCAAGCGATTTTTAAACTACAATAGATTTACTTTAAATATGTACAAAACAACAACAAAGTACTTGATACATTCACATTATTACATTTACATTTACGGTAGAGTAATGGAGCCTTAATTACATGGAATTCTACTAGAAGTTTATGTGAGAGACACTTCGAACTAAATTAAAAATAAAACTATTTATTTTCAAAACACAAAAACAAAATATACGTGACTAAATGTATTTTGTTGTTGCATGAATTAGGTTTTTGACAATGGAATCAGGTTTTTTTCTCTCACATAAATATCTAGTTGTTAATCTGTGCTTAATTACACCCAAATTTTAATAATTAGAAATAAAAATTGTCTACTTGTATAAAATTACTGCAAATGCAACTATCTACTAATCCTTTCTCTATAGGTAGGTAGGATTTTTTCATTAGAAAAATTACCTAGACCCCCGAATTGGTAATACACACAGAAAAAAGAGTAATCGGAAAATTATTGCAATTTTAGTAATTTAAAAAAAAAAAATTACTTGTTAATAATAAATTGTAAATTTTAAATAGAACCGAATTTTAATACTAAAGGGTTAAATCTGCAATCAAAAATTTATAAAAGAATTATAAAATTCAGTTAAAAATGGAAAACACTCAATTGAATTTTTAAATGAAAAACAAAACGTATCTTTTTTTATTTTTTAATTCTATAATTCCTATTTTCGTGATCTAAGATCATACATCATTATCATCATACCAGTCGTAAAATATGCAGCTCTGGGTGAAACAACTCCCGCGTCGTTGTAATAATATCTTAAGTACAACCAGGCAGATATTTGTTTGGACTACGAGAATTTTGAGTCTTATTCTAATATTGGCTAAGCGTGTGTACCTTTCGTCTAACTATACCGCTTTGTAGTATTTTGATGCTTTTACATCTGTTGCACGCAATCGATTTTAACATTACTTTTATATTAGATTATTGGTGGAGTACCATATAAAACTCAAAGGATTAATATTGGTGGAGACCATTGAACTCGGGAAACTATATTCGGAAACAATAATGTATTTTTTTTTTTTTTTTTTTTATAAAACGTTAATTTTGTCAACACCTCCTCATAGTCCCACTCCATGAGAAGTTGCTGTTAAAACTTTGTGCACAGAAAAAAATTACGACAAACCAATTGTTTTATTAATTACCAAATTCGTCAATACAAATATTTTCTTAATTAAAAGGCACCAACAACCGTTTTTATAAATTTATTAAATGATATAAAATGGGTAAAAAAAACAAAACTTAAAGCATATTATATGCACTGATTCAAAACCGTTCATTACAAATCGAAAAGAAACAATTTACGAAATAAAAGACAATCTCATTCGTTTCATAAATAAGATTAAATTAATGTGGATTCCAGCTCACTCGTATATAATAGGCAATGAGAAATTACCACTTATAATGGAATGTACACAAAATTAACGTTTATTATACACCACGATAAGAAACCACATCTATAACAAATAACAATAATAAATAAATTCTTATTCTTATATTTATAAACACTTTAATCCAACCGGTAACCAAGCTCAATATCCCGCAGATATTCAAAGACAACACCTGCAAAAATACATTGGAATAAGACTTGGCCATTGCAGACTGACACATCAACACCTCAATGTCGACCTCAATGTCGATTCTGTAAAAGAGCACTTATGTCAATGTATCATCTAATATACGAATGTCATTATGTTAAGTCTAGTTGTAGTAATAATAATAATATTTGTTTTAGTAATCTATTGTTAGAAACAACAAAAAATAGTGTACACGATTTCATTAAACTTATAAAGTTACGAAATTTATATATATAAATATATATATATATATATATATATATATATATGCGTGTGTTTTTTTTACATTTTATTAAAATATATATAATATATATTGACACTAATAATAGTTTTGCACGTACCAATATTTTTAGTACAATTATAAATAGCAATAATGCTAAGGGACGGAAGATTGTGGCCTACGCCGATGACGTTGTTTTACTGGTCTCTGGTAAGTTTTTATCTACGATCAGTGAGGTCATGCAGACAGGTTTACGTGATCTGTCCCTTTGGGCCAACAGTAAGGGATTAGGGGTAAACCCCGAGAAAACGGAGCTAGTTTTGTTTACTAGGAAATACAAGGTTGAGCATTTTAGTTTGCCAGTATTGAACGGGATTGAGCTTGTATTGTCAAGTGAGGCCAAATACCTGGGTGTGTACTTGGACAGTAAATTGTCTTGGAGGAGAAACACTCAGGAGAGGGTCAAGAGGGGACTCAATGCCTATTACACCTGCAGGAACTCTATAGGCAAGAATTGGGGTCTTAAGCCGCAAGTTGTATACTGGATTTACACTTCGGTTGTTAGACCTATTCTTACTTATGGCTGTACAGTCTGGTGGAAGGTATTGAGTAGGGAAACGTACAGGAAACTTCTCTCTAAAGTTCAGAGGTCTGCGTCAATTGGCATCTCAGGTGCTAGGAGAAGTACACCTCAGGCGGCGCTGGACATAATCCTCCACCTTCTTCCAATTGAGGAATTCGTGAGGGGTATGGCTGTCCGTGGCCTATTTAGATTGAAGGAACTGGGTTTATTAGGTTCCTCTAGAGCGGGGCATGTCAGCATACTAGATGAAGTCAAATTCAACGGTCGGACACTATCCTTGGCTGAGCCTACGGATTATGTCGGGACCACGATTGACTTCGGGGCTACTCCCGCTTTGGTGTTACCTAGCAGGGATCTTTGGGATGGAGTAGAAAAGCTCTATAGGGGGTGCGCGGTCTTCACGGACGGTTCGAAAATGGAAAGTGGCACTGGTGCAGGTGTATACTTTATGGGAACTGATATCAGACGATCCTACAAATTGTCTGACAGTTGTAGTGTCTTTCAAGCAGAGATTCTTGGCATCTATAAGGTTCTCGGCTTGATTGAAGGGAATGTTGAACGGGGATCTGAGATTACTATCTATGTTGATAGTCAGGCGGCGTTATTGGCTCTGACTAGTCATTTTGTTAGGTCCAGATTGGTACTTGAGTGCAGAAGGGAATTGAGAAGGTTAATGGATTCCTATATGATGAGACTATGTTGGGTTCCTGGTCATTGTGACATTCTTGGCAACGAAATAGCCGATGAGCTAGCTCGCAGTGGCTCGGAGCTAAATAGGTCTTTCATAGAGTCATCTGTTAAGATTCCAATTGGGTCCTTCTTTAGGGCCATAGGGGAGTGGACTCTGGACAACACGAATCGAGCCTGGAATGACAGATCGGACTGCAGAGTTTCTAGGGCATTATGGCCTAGCTTGAAACTGGCGGATTCCAAGCATCTTCTAGGTATGAGTCGTGGTAGTCTTAGAGTCATAGTAGGTATGGTAACGGGTCATTTCTCAATAGGGAATATGATGAGTAAGTGGGACATTAGCACATCAGACTTCTGTAGAACGTGCGATGATGTTGAGGAGCTAGAGACAGTGGAGCACGTACTCTGTCACTGCGTAGGGCTTCAGCGTAATAGGTTGAAGTGGTTTGGAAGCCATACACTACATGAACTAGGTGAGGTTAATGGCAAAGGACTTGTCAACCTCATAGGGTTTGTTATGGGGATAAAATGGCTTAGGAACAATCATAACTGATTGATTGGGTATAGGTTCCACTTTTCTCTTTTTCTTTTTCTTCTTTTCATAAAGGGATCACAATGGGCCGTTTGGCCTCTGGGTGTAGGCGTGAATGCGCCGCCCTTTCCAACCTAACCTAACCTATAAATAGCAATCATTGCAGTGGCAGAAAATTTTGTTGTTGCAACGAATCTATTTTCTCTTCGGGAAGTAAAAACTTTTATATATTAATTTTTTTTTAATGTAAATTTTTTAAATAATTTACTAATCAAAGCTGATATTCGATATTCCCAAGGCAGAAAACTCCATATGATACACCCAGAAAAAAACACCTCTGCTCGATCAAAGGCCGACTATACAAACAATATTTAAGCGAAGATACATATGTACATATTACTTATACCATAGAACCGTATTAATATAAAACTGGTTTGTGTATATTGAAATTTTGAAAAATTACCCAAGTAAAAAAACGATTGTTCATATCCCAAACATTAGGCGTTTATACATTTTTGGATTCTGGGTGATTTTTCTTTATGTGATTAAACTTTTTTTTATATCACACTTTTTTTTTAATTTTTAAATTTAAAAAAACAGTAGCTAATAGTAATAATAATGACCCTGGACACCAAAATTTAGTAATTTCATTGCTTATAGTGTTAATGACAAAAGGCGTTTAGAAAAAAAAGGCGTTTTAAAAAAAAATAAATCAAATTTTAATTGTTATTTTTGATTTTTATTTTATCATACAAAAATAAAAATAACTTTTGATTTTTTGAAATAAAAATCAGTTATTGAGTTTTAAAATACAGTCACAGTCATATATATTTAAGTTTTTTAAACTTTTTAGAAAATTTGGTAAACATGTTAAATATTTGTGTTGTCATGAAATATCTTGAATCCCTTATACGAAAATAGAAACATTAGTAAGAGAAATTAGCAAAAATCTGTAATAAAAATTTAACAACATTTGCAAAAATTATCAGTAGTTATATATTTGTTTAGGGAGAAGGTCTGATATTTAGAGAGGTTGTGATGTTCTTATTATAAGAAGTGTAATACATTGATTTTATAATAGTTTTTTTTTTTTTTTTTTTTTTTTTTTTTTGTAGCAAAACTGGTAACATTTATCTTTTAACTAAGAATTATACCTTTAACTATTCTCATTCCTTTTTCCAAACCATAATGGCAATGTTCCTTTTTAAAGATTCATTTAAACCTCAACTTGGTTCTGATAGGGTTTTTCACCATTTTTGCCACTATTTTTATATTTTTGCAAGCTATTAAAGTTGTTTTTGAATTTCTACTATCTTATATACAAGACTTTGAGCCAACTTTGGTAATTTTAAGCGTAAATAATTAATTTTTGAAGCTGTGTAAATAATTTTGTTATATAAAAAATATTGTGTAAACATTCTGAAATTAAAATGCATACGAATTTTTCTTTTTACATCAGAAATAAATACCGCGACTTTTTCAGAAATTACCACAATCTGCTCTACACATTTCAGACTTTACTACAACAAAACAATTATATCAAAATATTTATAATAACATAAATATTTTACTTCTTTTTAAAATTTTGCAAATATATATATATATATATATATATATATATATATATATATATATATACATATGATGGACATGAAAATCAAACAATGTGATTTATTAATAGAAAACAACTAGAAGTCCAACTCTTTTAATTCGCTAAGCAAGAAAAAAAAATACTCCTTCACACGTATAAAATAGGTATGAAGAATATACTACTAACACATATAAAGAGCGTGGTATTTTTTTTATTATTTTTTTTTTTGACAGGTTGGACTTCTAGTTGTTTTCTCTGGTTTTATGGTTTCAAATGAAAAGAAAACAGTATTGTAAGATTTTTTTTTGTTTTAAAACAATATCATGACCATTACATGGTTTCTGCGATATCTTGATAAACTTAATGAATATTTTAAAAAAAGTAAGTACTTGTGCGTAGATGACATGTAAGTTAATTTGAAGCGTAAGATTTAATTCTGAGTTAAAAATGTCCTTGATATTTTTCCTTTTAAACTATCATTTTATACCTATTTTACTTAGTTCCAATAAATTTTCAGATATTCCTTGAAAATGTTTTTCTGACTGAAATCTTGCGAATTCTCTAGCTGCCAATTTATGTTACTTGTAGCCGTAAAACATCAATACAATATTCTATGAGAATATAGCCAAATAGATCATTTATGCGTTTCGCAATACTAACTTAAAGTCGCTTGGAAAGTCACCACTTTTCACTCCGAAGTTTAGACCTTTAATTCATCATTAACAAATTAGTGATCCACAGATTAATTAGCTCCTACATGTGATAAATAACACATAGACATTATATTTCTCAATTATAATAATATAGATATATGCAAAAGACTTTTATTTTATGCCACAAAAATAAAAATCATTTTATGATTTTTATTACTCGTTTAAAAAAAAAAAGTAAAAATCAAAGACTGATTTTTATTTTTTGTGAGAAAAAATAAAAATTACAACTTCAATTTTATTAAAAAGAAATTATCAATAATTATTATTTGAAATTCATAAAAATCAAAAATAATTTTTATTTCTGAGAAAGAAAATAAAAAATCAAAGATAAATGTTTATTAACAAATAGCTTAAATAGCATTATGGCAAATGCAATGATGTACTCAGGATATTTTTTTTTCATATTGATTTCGATCCAAAATAATACAAATAATATTTTTTTGGTCTCTCATTTTCTCCAATCTTAGCAGTTTTAAAATTAAAATTATATATATATTTTCTTCAAAATATGAGCACTTTCGCACCATGGTGCATTATCTCACCAAAAGAATAAAAATATTTTGATTTTATTTTCAAGTTAAAAGAAATCTTTTATCTTTCTTTAAAATAGAGAAAATTGCAAAGTCTGCCTATTTAGACAGGCTGCTATGTAAATTTCTTTCGTTTCTTTTCTTATACATAAAAATGTACTAATTTATACGTTTGTGATTCAAAGATAAAAGCCAAAAGGGAATATTTCGACTTAAAAAAAAAAAATAAAATATAATCAAAAACAAAAAGTTTTTCTTTTTATGAGAAAGGGGAAAAATTGTATTGTAAACTCTTAAAGGGTTAAATAATTGCGTTCGTATGAATGAATGTTAAATGATGCTAATTTGCAATTTAATGTGAAAAATTTAAATAGAGAAAAGTTATCTTTTGGCAATGTAATGTATTTGAGAACAATTTGCTATCAGTATGTATTTTAATATTACATGCAATTTTAATTTGTATTGAAAATAACTTGGAAATTTTTTTTAGCTTAGGAGAAAGATTTATACAGATCTAGATATAGTTTTCTAATAGTATGTAATTTCTGTATTATATAAAATTTGGGCTAAAAAGTCTTGGGCTATTAATTTCCTGGAATTATTTTTCAATACAAAGAATACAAAGGAAAGAAATTGGTTCAATTTCGTATAACAGCAGCATTTCTTTCTCCTCACATACAAGTTCTGTGTGAATTTGACGCTTTTGTGAGGGAGAAAAACAACACAAAATAAACAAAACTTTCCTTTAGAATTTAAGGAAAACTACACTCGCGACACTTTTTTCCGCTAGCGCACAATATTTTTATTATTTTTTCACGAACATTTATTGCATTTTTAAAATAATTCTTGATATTTTATTTTATAATTTAATATAAAAACTTAATTTATTTTTAGCTTGAATATTTTCTTCGAACTGACAATATTTTCTTTTCATATTGAAACAAAGAAGAAAACTACTATGATCAAGAATTTACATAAAAAGTAAAGTATAATTCTTTTACAGTATTTCTAACAAACACTCCCTTAACGTAAATTCCCCAATTAAATAAAAAATTAAAATTACAAATAATTTAATATTTAATATGATTCTGATTAGGCAAAGATTTCGTCAATATGTCTGTAACTTTGGTCTTGGTAGGAACATACTTTAACTCAATCTCATTGGCATTGTACTTCTCATTTATATAACGACATTGTATGTCGATATGTTTACAATATATTAAGTCTCCATCGAACTCCAAGCAACTATGTTTTGGTTTCTCGACTCCCATGAAATCGGCCCACCTGCGAAAAATAAAACATATCCACTGTAGGTCTTACGATCTATAAGCATCGGAATAACATATTAACTCGTTTCCATCCTTCGTATAACTGAGTGAACATTGTTGATACTTAAGACATGTTTGGCAGCAACTAGATGTTCTTTGTGCGGATGAGAACTGAACTGTCCTAAACTTGATATGGTATATGCAATATTGGATCTTGAGATTGTTGACAAATACATAAGACTTCCAATTAGTATTTAATATTTCTTTATATCCACCAAATTATTGAAGTTTTCTTTCTCACATTTTAAAAGAACTGTTGAAGCAGCAAACGATGTCTTAGCGGGCTTACAGTTCTGCATATTCCATTGCTTCAAAAGTTCATGAATTTTAATATTACCTCTTTAATTATTTCTAACAATTTCCATTCCCTGATTATTGTTTGCTTGCCCTCGATCAATGATTTTGAAATGTTCCTTCAACATTTCCAAAATATTTTCTATGGATTTACTAGAAGTACAAGTTAGCAATATGTCATCAACATATAAAGCAATAATATTGATTTAATTTTTTTTATGATTTATCAGTTTTGCACTGAACACTCTCCTGTTCCATTCTCCTCCGGCTTGTTTAAGTCCATATAATGATTTCTTCAATTTGCAAGCTAAATTTTTTTAAGCTTTCTTGACAAATATTTCGGACTGCTTGATGCATAAAACTTCTTTTAAATCTCCATTTAGATATGCTGCTACGACATCAATATTTTTAATTAATAATTTATTTTTTACAGCCAATGACAAAATTAACCGAAACGTTGGATGGCGTATAACGGGTTGCATATGTTTCACAATAGTCTTCTTTATACTTTTGGAAACATCCTTGTGCTACTAATCGGGCTTTGTACTTTTCTACTGTATCATTTACAAATCGTTTTGTTTGTAAAAATTAATTTGCATCCAATAATTTTGATAAAAATATCAAAACGTTTCTCCACCAGCTCCCATGTTTTGTTTTTAATTAATAAAAAATATTCTTTATCCATTGCCTCTTGCCATTTTCCTGATTCACTACTATTCAGAGTTTGATATACTGTATCAGGATTAAAATTAAAATCATTTACAAGATTTAATTCATTAGTATCCATTTTATAAGATTTTTGTGGTCTACCAGGGTTTTCATTTCTTATTATACTAGGTCTACCTCTCTTTCGTTTTTCATTAAAATTAGTATTACCTTGATAAGTTTCACTTAGTCGTGAATCTTGAACTTCAAATCCAAAGAAATCTGATCTGATAAGTACGAAGATCCATTTTCATTCACATCTCGTTAATTGCCCAAATTTTCAATTTCCATATCGTCTACAGTATTATTGCAACATTTAACATTGTTTTCTAGATTTCTATTTTGATTAACTACTATTAATGTACAATCGAAATAATCACAAAAAGTTTCTCCGGTTTCAGATTTATTAATTTTAAATTAATTTTCAAAAAATTTCACATCTCTAGCAATAATAATTTTATTTATTTTTAGATAAAACAATCTATAACTTTTCGTATTTGATTGATATTTAACAAGTGTAAAAATATTACCTTTTGGCTCCAATTTTGATCGATCTGGTTTCTTTTCTAATGCAACAACTTTACAATCAAAAGTTTTTAAATATGAAACACTTGGTTTTCTTCCGATCCACCGTTCGTATGGGGCTATATTTTTCAAAACTTTTGTGGGTGATATATTTGTGACATACACGCTTGTGTTAATAGCTTCAGTCCATAATGATTTAGGCACCTTTGATTCATTCAGCATACACCTGGTAATTTGTATTAACGTCCTGTTGGCCCTTTCTGAAATACCATTTTGCTGAGGTGTGTAGCTAACCATTGTCTCATGAACTTCAAAAAATTATTAATATTTGTATTTATGTATTTTCGGCCATTGTCACTTCTTAACCACTTTAATTTACAACTCGTTTGTTCCTCTGCCTTATCAATATATTCATTAAATATATTAAACGCATGGGATTTATTTTTCAAAATGTAAACAATTATGTCTCGAGAGAAACAGTCAATAAAAGTAATAAAATATAAAGAACCATCATAAGATTAACATAACTCTCATAGGTCCACAAATGTCGGTATGGACTAGTTCAAGCAAATTACTAGTTGCAGTTGTACCAGTCGATTTAAAAGGTTTAAATGACATTTTACACAACAGACATGTAACACAATTAAATTTATTTACATTACCTTTTAATCCACGAACATTAGTTAAGATGACAAAACCGTCTGTGCCAAATATTAACGCCAGTATCTTAAGCGTTATTTATTGTATGATACTTCTCTAATGTTGATTTTATTTTGTAAATTCCATTAATTACCTGTATCTTGAACTGAAATTCATTATTCTTGAATATTTCCACGTTATTATTTTGAAATTTTACAGCATATCCCTTTTCAGCCATTTTACTAATACACAAGAAATTCAATTTTATATTATATTTATTATTATTATATTATATATCTTTCAAATCATAGCATTTATTATTAAATTTAACTTTAACTTCACCAATTCCTTTGCCACTAAATTTATCACCGGAAGCTAGTACTACATCGCTATCATAATCTTTCATACCTGAGAATAACATACATGTGAAGATGCTTCACTGTCCAATAACTCTTCTTTTAAATTATAATCATTGATAAAATAATTGATTATAAACATTGCACTTTTTTATATTTCCACCAGCCTTGTGCTTAAATTGATATTGTGACCGTAAATGACGTTTCTTACCGCAACCAAAGTACTTCAAATTTTTAAATTTTATTTTGATTACTTGCATTTGTATTCATATTTCGATTCTTTATTGAGAAAACTTTACTTTCAGAGCTAATTTCATTTCTTCTTTGTTCTTCTTCTAATATTTTATTCTTCAATTGTTCCAAGTTCGGTAATAAATCACGACTCTCAATTGCAATTACAAAATTTTCCAATTCAGGTGTCAAACTACAAAATAAAAATACAGAAAGTAAATCATTTGGAATACTTATGTCAGCACCCTTCAAATCATCCGCAATTGAACAAAATTTATTGACCTGAACACTATATTTATCTTCAGGAACAAACTTAAATCGCACAATATTTTTAAATAAATGCACTTTTCTTGCAGGATCCTTTGTTCTGTAAATGTTTTCCAAATTACACCAATTCTCTTTGGAACTCTTGCAATCTTAAAGGTGAATCAGTTGAGAAGTTCTCACCGCCTAAGTTATTGATGCCAATGCCTTATAATCCTTAACTTTCCAAGCTATTTTTTCCTGTGCGGTTGCAGAATCGCTTAACGGAGTCTCAATTGCATCTCAATAATCTTGCATTATCAATAAACTTCGCATATATATTGACCAAGATGCATAATTGTCAGCATTCAATTTATCAATTTGAAAACTAGAGTACGACATCTTTAATTAATTTTTTTGGTTATCTTTATTAACACAGCTTTATTTATTCTATTCTTTGGAATCCTAATAGCAATCTTGGGCCTATAACCAGCGTTAGAAAAAAAATGTCTTGATATTTTATTTTATCTTTTAATATAAAAAACTTAATTTATTTTTAGCTTGAATATTTTCTTCGAACTGACAATATTTTCTTTCCATATTGAAACATACAAGAAAACTACTATGATCAAGAATTTACATAGAAAGCAAAGTATAATTCATTTAAAGTATTTCCAACATTTTCTACATACCGAAATTTTTATTTATATTTTTGACATTCCTTTTGTATGTTTAAATTTAAATTGAACGAACAAAGTTACTACTTTTGGTCTTAAAAACAAAAGAAAATTTAAAATTAAATTATGTTCATATTCATCAACAAAAAGCCAAAAAGTGTAATCCACATTAAAAGATGAAAATTGTGATGAATTATATTTAATCATTTTTGAATACTATTTTGAGCAACTATGTGTGCTTATGAAGTGTGTTGAAAGTGGTTTCTGCATTAATACATATAGATAAAATTTAACTAACACAATCTAAAGTCAGTTTTTTTTTTTTTTTTGACAAAAGTGTTGGGGTTTTTTTTTTGACAAGCCTTCCATTCTTTGTATTCTTTGGTTTAATATGTTGTTTTTTGAAAGAAATATATCGGTTTAGTTATAGCATAATTGTTAACAATACTTAATTGTTCGTCAATTTCATAGAAATCGCAAACTTTGTTTTTACACAATGTTAGTTTTTTTTTTTGTCATTTCCCTATAATTTTCCCTAATCACATTTTCTTAAAATAAACATCCTTTTTTATTTCAGCAAAAACCGTTTAAAACAAATTCATATTTTATGCATCCAGTTTAAAACAAAGTTACTTCCATAAAAAACCAGAAAATATCAATTTAACTAATAAACTGAACTCAAAATCACTTAAATATAAAAAATGAATTTACCAAATCCTTTGACAATGAAGCCAGGAACACAACAGAACATGATAAAAAAAAAGAAAAAAAGTCAAAAACAAAACAAGAGACTGAATAAATAAAACGGGCGTATGTAAATAATAAAAAGTTTTTTTTAAGAGGGATCAAAAAGTCACTTGAATATAGTTTTTTTCCCCTTTTTTAAATTAAAACGAATTTTAATACAAAACAAAGACGCAGAAATAAATATAAGCACAGAAAAAAGATGACAACATGTGTGTGACTCGGTAAATGTAGTATGGGTGAAGAGAAGACATTATGCGTGTGTGTGTGAGTATGGATATTTGTATAGCGTTTGTTTTTGTTGTCAAAATTTTTTATAAATCCATTATTGTCCTTAAAACCTATTTACCTAATAGCAACCCGGTTTAAATAATTCAACAAAATGAAGAGATAATAAAAACAAGTAAGATAGATATAGTCGGTCAAGCCCAACTACACTATACCCTACATCAAGGTTTTCCAAATGGAGAACGTAAATGTGTATGGAACTATTGTACACCCAAAAAAAAAAAAAAAAAAATTGCAATTTCAAATTAAATTTATAGGATTAGTGAGTTTTCCTGAAAAAGTACAGAAAATCTGTAAAATTAGGAACAACATGTTTATCAGAATTAATTACATATTTTTGTTGCAATAAAACATACAAAATGCTGAATTCTAAATGTTGGTAATAATTATTTTTTTATAATATAAAAAAATAGATTATTTTAAATATTACATAAAGGTGTGTAATCGCACAAATTAGTAACCAATTAGTAATTTTGTTTCTAAATAAAATTATAAATAAAACGCAGCAAAATTTTTATATTTTATATTTTCAAAATTATTTTGTTCAAAATTTGTTGTAAAAGAAGAAGAAGTTATTAAAATATTAAAAATCATTCATTTCATTAATACAAGAAAATAAAATTAACGAATATATGTGAAATTTTCTGGAGGATTGCTTTTAGAACCTTTCAAAGTTGGTGTGCATATTTGAGTACTAGTGTTCCAAATTTATATTAATGAAATATATATTTTTAATTTATAAATGCAAGATAATATCCCCTTGAAATTTTCAGATGCTTTTAACTTTTTTAATTAAACCATTATATAAAATTTATCTACTGATCTATCTCGTTTAAGATAATGGCTTTGGGAATGAAGGATTTTAAAGAATCGTGTAACTACATCTCTTCCTTTGTCCACCCATTTTTTTGTTAAGCAAATTTTGATGTTAGTAATGACCAAACAACGTCTTAATAATGTATCAAAATTATGTGTATATATTAAAATTTTAACTTAATAAAAAATCCGTTTACATATGTCTTGTTTTTATATACTTTTAATAAAAATTAGAATAATTGGTTTGGTACAAATTGCACCATTATTTATACCAAGTTTTACTTTAATTTTACATAACACAGTTCTTTTACACATAAAATATGTAAAAATAAATGATAATGATATGTTGGTAAACACTTTTTAAGCACATAAATAGGTAATAATATGAATTTTTTTAATGCCAAAATATGAGTAAAAATTTTAAAATAAGCACAACGAAATTTCATACCCTAATACTAAATTTATAAAATCAATTATATTTTTTTACTGAAATCGGACTTATCACTGAATTTGTAAAATCAAATATTCATATTCGTAAATGTTTTATTGAAAATTATATATTATATTAAATTTTTTCTTATTAAAATATTTTTACTATTTATAAATTTAAATATTTGACAACTTTCATATGGTTTAATAGATTTTTTTAAATAAAACAATAATAATAATATTTAGTTTTTAGTATATATTCAAACAATCCCAGCAAAAACTCTTTGGTTTTCGGTAATAACAACTACTTATTAAAGTAGTTTCTTGGTAATGAGGCATCATTATTATTTGCCTACTCTGTATTACATTAATAAGTACTCAATAGTATAATAGCACAGTAATACTGCAATCACGTGGATGAGTTGGCTAGAGCGCCGGATTAACAACCAGAAGGTTGTTGGTTCAACCCCATTCTGGAAGCTCTTAGTTTTTTATAACAAAATGCCTAAAAAGATATTTTAAACTAAATAGGGTTTTTGTCGCTTAGGATGCTATATGCGAGATGGTGTACTGAGTAAGACGTTAGTCAGTAAAAACGAATGGTTAGTGTGTGTCCAAGTTCGAGTCTCACTGACTGCAAATTTTTTTTTGTTTTTTTTATTTTTGTTTTCGTTTAGGTACATATTTTTGAGTATCCCTAGAGTCAAAAAATAAGTAGTTTATTTTTGTTTCCAATTATACCTGCTAGTTTACCAGGAAAGCAAAGTTTTTGCTGGGATATTTATTGTTGAATCAATAAAATTTTTAATGAAAATTTATATTTTTTTTCAAATGTTGCTTATATACAATTAAATTGGGAAAAAAAATAATCTAAAAATATTTGGGTAAATTCTGTATAGAATTCATGGAAGAATACGTGTATACGAAAATCGAACTAAAAAAAATCCAATCATTATTAAAATTTAACATTAGTTCCAACTGACAGCAACTTATTTGTCTTAGATGTGGTTTTGATGATTCGATGAGAATTGAAGATGAAGAATTGGAGATTGGCACAAAGTTTCCAAGTCTTGCAGAATTGTTGTGTACAAATCAAACAACAATTACCAGACATATAAATGCAATGATATTAGGTGCCACGGGAGAAGAAGCCAAGAGATGCCTTAAGGAGACTTAGCATGTCTGAAATGTGCCACAAAACAAAATATTTTTTGCTTTGAATTGTTACGGACGATGAAAAGTGGATCCACTATTATAATTCAAAGCGATCACGGGAGATCTCTATCGAACACAATCTCAATATAGGAATGTTAGGAAAATCTGTAAGGAAATACAAATAACTTACTTCCGAATGTCTTCAAATGTTGTATTTTATATTTTATGATTTCCTCATTTTTATAATTTTATTTCCCATTTTACTGAAATTGCCAAAAAACAAAAAAATTTTTTGTATATTGCTTTTAAAATCATTTTCAACCAATAAAACATAATGTCTAAATCTAATAATTTTTTTATAAAATTTTATTTACAATCAAATAATGATTTATTAAAAAAATATTTTTATTCTAATTATAGTAGGAGTCAAGTTATCTATCATAGATTAATAAGTAGATATTTATGTGAGAGAATAAATAAAATAAAACTAAATGAAATATTATTATAGTGCACATAATATATTTTTTTGCATATGTTTATAATTATGCCAAAGTTGAATTCTACAGGTGCTTTTCATTTTGATAGGGAAAAATATATTGAAGCTTCGTATAATATATCAATGCTAAGAGCAAAAGGAAAAAAAAAACACTCGCAATAAGTGAACTTTTATTTAAGTCTTATTTTGCTGTCGAAGGGCATATTATGTTAGATAAGCCCACAAAAGATAAGTAATAAGAATCCCTAACTCTGAGGAAAAAGAAAAAAATATAATAATTTTTGGCCTGCCAAATGACTGATGTTTTTAATTTAAGTCAATCTTTTTTTTTATTTCAGATTTATTGAAGAAAGTGAAATAAAGAAAGAATTATTGTTTACTAAATCTCTGTCCACGACTTTCAAAGGTGTACAGATGTAGCCGCATCAATGATAGATTCTTGATCAGGTTTTTTAATCACTTAAATCTCTCTGTGTAATTCAGCGACAAGTAATTGCTGCAAAAAAATTACCTAATTTATTTAAAAGTGCTCTTCAAACTACTTTAGATGTTATAAATTTTATAATAACTAGTGCCTTAAGAAATAGAGTTCCTAAAGCCCTATGTGTCGGTTTAAATGCAGAACATAAGAAATTACTAGTTCATACCGATGTCCATTGGATTTCGAAGGGAAATATGCTGAAGAGCTTATACAAATTAAAGACAGAAGTACAAATTTTCATTTTATACAAAAATGAAGATCTTTATACAAATTTGACAGAAAACAATTTTTATATATTACTTTGCTTAAACTATCAGGCATATAAGTAAATAAATTAACTGAATTTAATCAATAAGAAAAAGCGTCTTCAATTCCCTCTACCAAAATATTCCTTATTTCCATTGCTGAATGACATCTTGGATTCATCTGATGTTCGAAAAAAACATACATATGAAAAGTGTAATAATATACTTGGATTCACTTCACGATAAATTTTCGCGATATTATCCGGAGTTTAGAACCAATTCTTGTCAAACATATTTATGCGAAACTATTTTTTCTGCCCTCCAGTTCACAAAATCCAAATTTAGATCACGTTTGTATGTGGAAAATGAAGTAAGATGTCCTTTGTTAGAAATTTCTCCCAATGTTAAAAAGTTAGTGAAAATAAAAACATTTTATTACATTTAATATTTTTTTAATTGTTTATGAGATTTAAAAGATTCATGGTTTTTATATTTAAGAAATAAATAAATTTTGGTTACGAAATTTTATGTAAAATAGATACATTTTGAGTTTTAACTATTTTTCATACTTTACTGAAAATTAAAATGTCGCGAAAAAACAAAAATTTTTAAAAGGATCCGTAAAGCATGAAGAGACACTATAGTATATGTGCGTTATAATTTTGAGATGGGATCTTATATGGGACCTGGTCCAATTGTGGACCAATAATTATATTAAATTTAATGATTTTTTTTAATAAACATACATATACATTATAATGTGTTGATATTAATATTTATATTGGATTTATATACTTATGGGTGATTTCCGGAAGAGGGACTTGTATGGGTTCCATGGTCAATTATAGGTCGATTTTCACAAAATTTGGCACTGAGGTTTCTACTTATATAAAACTTATATGTGTCAAATATTAACTTCATTCTAATATTTCTATGGGATTTATGCACGTTAAAGTTACTTTCGGTAGAGGCTTTATATGGGAGCTATGATCAATTATGTACCAATCTTCATGAAATTTGTTACACATGTTTATACTTATATAGTACTTCTTTTTGCCGAATTTCATTAAATTATTGATTATTTCAGAACATCGTTAAATCGGCTCAGGGAGTGATTCTGAGTCGAACATTATACTTTAAGATGGAGGTCCGATGATTTTTTCTGTGCGTTACAAACATCGCATAATACTCCAATCACCTATGGCGGTGTAGGGTAAAAATGCTGAATGGAGAGATGAAGTGAAAAAGTTTTTCTTTTAACTTAAATATTGTTTTCTTTTATGTTCTGTCTATTCTTCTTTTTTCTTTTTTTTCTTTTTTTTTTGCAAATTTTAACGTTATCGCATTCTGAGTGCCATTGGATGTTTATGTATCTGTGTGAGGTAAAAATAAAAATTAAAATGTCAAAACGTACAAAACTCTCTTGTACACACACATACACAGAAATGAAAAAATAAAATAATAAAAAGATGGCACTGAAAAAATAAAAATGTCATGATAATCAGCATTATGCTTTATCATTAATAACGCAAAAGAAAATGAACAAGTACAAAAACCAGAACCAAAACAACAAAAAACAGAAAGAAAATACACGCACACCACACCTTTTTACTATATACTTACAGTATGGGTCAAAAGTGTTACAAGGATTATATTCATAGAGGTTGGAGCAGATGAATGCAAAAGAAGAGGTTGCAATATACATGTTCCAATCTGAATCTTATAAGTAATGAATTGTTATTCTGTTTCAGCTTCTCTGTAGTAAAATAGAGAATATTAAATATCCAACAAAAGCAATGCTATAAACACAGTGTAATCTTTGTAAGTAGATACTTTGTGCTGAAAAAATGCTGAAGAAGTAATGATTTAACCCATGGTATTGTCATTGGAAGAATATTACTTGTTTATTGTCCTTATAAACTGCTCTAGAAGTTCTCTTAAAGTAAGGCTTATAATTACTGTTATTATTATTTTCGTTTTTATAAAAATATTATTTTAACGTTGCTAAAGTTTAATAATATTAATAATTTTAAATTGGTGATATTGTGGCTTTCTAGGAAAAATTAACCTTTTTTATTGCAAGAAATATATTTTTTTTAAGCAATTATTAAAAACGAGTTTAACACCAAAGTTTAAAATATGCACTTTGTTCTACTTTTGAAGCTGTGAGAATCAGCGTTACCGTTTGGCGACTTTAGTTGTCAAGCGCCCTTTTTTCAACCTCCTGGCCAATTTTTTGGTTTCAATTTTAAAATAGAACTAAATGGCGACTTTTTAGACTCTTTGATAAATGACGAGAATCTAAGTTTTTTTGAAATAGCGCTTCCCATTATATATTAATTCCAACGAAGAAATTAATTATTTTGAGATTGTTTCACAACATAGTGATGTAAAAAAGACCCCGTAGAATTTATAAAAGAACTGAAACTATTAAAAATTAAGCTAATCATAAAAGTTATGAACAACTATTTAAAACACCAAATGCCGAAATTTTTTGGACCGAATTGGGAAAATTGAAAACTATATTTGATGAATACTTATATCCTGATTTATACTTTTACTTTGGCTCATAGCAGTGCTGCAGAAGAACGTCTTTTTTCTAAATTATCACTAATGAAAAATAAATTGTGCAACTTGCTAATCCATGCTATCAGTCCTAAATTTAATTTTTTTTTTTTTTTTATCAAATAAAGAAGTTTTAAGAATTTTTTAGGTACTGAAGCAGTTGGCCCTTTTTTAAAAAAATTCCCTTAAACACTTTTTAAAAATTCTCAATGGTGACGCTATTGAGAATGTGAATTTTTTAGAAACAGTTTTTTTTTATTGATTAATATGATTAATATGTGATATGTCATTAGGAATCGCAATTTCCCGGACTTTTTGTTTTCCCGGGATAACGGGAAAAATTTTTCGGATTAAAAACTATAATTATCACTCACTCATTAGTTGAACAACTAAGAATAGGATATGAGTCTTTGCGTTAGCAGATTTAAACAGAATTTTAAATGTACTGAGACTTGGAAATTTGGAACAATTTTTTGGATACAAATTTAAGTAATGTTGTAGTGTTTAAGTGTTTAAGTAGTCTTGTTTAAAAGGTACCATGAAATAATGTGGCATTTGCGAACCAAAATAGATATATCAGAAATTACAAAACAACACATTTACTCAGACATTGATATCTTTCAAACAATTTTTAAGAAAGTTTCGTAAATACCTTTAAAAATATTAATAAATTTTATTTATAAATATTAATTCACAAAAAAATATAGAATTTAATAATTCCAAAAGTATTGGCTGATGACTTTTTCGAAAACCTTCGGGATTGGTATTGTATTGTTTGTAGCTTCAAAAGGATGATCCAGCATTGTACGAAAATAACCAAAGGATATCGCACACTTAAACGTGTCTAAAATTATCAAAAGGGTATATCATGAGTATATAATATCTTGGTCAAATTTCAACTTCCTACTATGATTATGGATATTTTTATGAAATTTAAACCGAAAGCCTTAGATGCTAGTACTCCTTTATTATTTTATAATTTTTATTATCACTAAATAAATAAAATAAATGAAATAAAAATTTTGTGAAATTGGAAGCCAATTAAGTTTTTTTTCTTTAATCTTGTATACACCACTGACAAATTAACAAAATACGTTATTAATTTGTCTAAAATACCTAAGATTCTTTAAATCAGTTGTACTTTCCACTTGCTGGTGCTGACATTTAATTAAGATGTTTAATTTAATAAATTGTAAAAACAAGTTTTCTGATTAAATATTTTGAAGATATAGTGCCTATCCAAATTTTAAGCTTAATTTTCTTTTAAAAATTCCTAAAATAACCCTTTTGCCTTTTTTCTTTACTATTTTTGAATTACGTTTCAAACCGATTTGGAAAGAAAAAAATAATACTCAAGTTTATTTGTTAAAACAAAAACCATCTGTATGACTGAGGACCCCGCGGGGGTTCGCGACCCTTCTGCCTTAAACTCCTATAGGATTCAATGTCCTCATGATGGTGCTTTTTCATATTTTCAAATAAGTTTAGGAATTAATATTAAAAATCACTGAATGATTTGAGGAAAAATTAGGTTCTCTTATGAGCAGTTTTCCTTATTCATATTTTATAAGGTTTATTTAAAATACACTTAGTTTTTAAAATTCTAGGAATCACAGACGAAATTCCCGGGAAAGCGTGAAAAATCGAAAATTTTCCGCTAATACAGGGATGCATTCCCTTTATGTCATACATACATATACTCTAAGAAAATATTAATAATTGCAAACGTAATAAAAATAGTGCATACTTTTTGGTGATATTTTACTTTGTAATTCATATAGGGTACGTTGGGATAAAATGTGTCATAAGTAGTTTTTAAAATTTGGTTCACGTCAAAACCAGTAGGTTTTATTTTGGCTTCAACATTCTATTAATTAAAAATTTTAAAAGCTAGTTACAAAAAAAGAAATTACATTCCTTATTTTTTCATAACATTTTAAACCCTACTGTACCTGCACTCATACACATGCACACAAATTTTCTCTGTAAATAATTTTATTCATTTTTCTATCTGCTGTTTTTTTTTTTTTTTTTTCTTTCTTTTGTTACAGGTTGATTATCACACAGTGTTGTTTTCTTTGTTCGTACTTTTCCTTTTTATGCAAACGCCACCAGAGATTTGGAGTCTACTAAGTTTGTTAAATGGTTTGTAAATGCCAGCAACGATGATAATAAATACACTGCAAACTGCTGTGAACTAAGTTAAAAGTTTTTTAGCAGACGCAGACGTATGAATGGGTACAAACTGAAGATACTCCCAGAGAACATTAACAAAAGATGTTTAGAGTTTTGGGTATATGGGACTGGTATTAGAAAATATAATTAATATAAAAGCTATGTTATATACGAAAAATAATATGAAAAATATAAAATTGAAAATATTTAAAAAGGAAGTGTTAGTTTAAGTAATTTCAAAAATACAAACAACTGATCAAGGTTAAGAAAGAGTTTTGTAAAAAGAACCTTATTATATTGACTTTGATGTTGGCGCCCAGGGAATTTCCAAAATAAATGGGGTAATTTAAAATCGAACAAACTTATATTCGACTGCCTTTGTAATGTATTTATACAATTCATTCTTGCCGTCTCCTCTCCTACATATTTTTATTTTGTTGCTTTAGGAAAAACACTAAAATCATTTTGAATTAAATTAAATGTACAAGTGTGTTAAAAAAAAAACCATCAACAACGCAACTTTAAACAAAAAGCTTAAACAAAATTGTCAAAAGAACATGATTTAGCCAAAAACCAGTTTTCGGTGCACTACCATTACGCTTTCACATACTCGTTTGCGAAAACGCACTCACAAACAAACAAACATACAACACACAAACAAAAACCCATTTAACACACAATTCACAATTGAACATAAATAAATGTGCCACATCATGCAGGTATAGTGCATGAAATTGACTTAAAAGTGCAAATGTAAACCGAAATGAAAAAAAAGCGAAAAAAGATGGTTAAAAAGGAGAACGGCACATATTGCAAATACCAAATAAAAATTGAAATAAAATAGAGTATCAAATGGGAAAAAAGGAACGTTTTAAAGATATTTGTCATATTGTGTATTTACGTGCAAAGGATAATGCGAAAAATAAAAAGAAAAATACAATAATAAAAATTCAAGAAAAATGAAGAAAAAGTATAATAAAAAAAAAGGATGGATGATAATTAGACAGTCATGCTGTTAAAAGGTTTCACCATTTATTCGTTTCTTTCAGTAGATATTTTATTCATTCCATTCATGCATCCATTTGTTGGTGCTTTCTTCTTCGCTCATTCATTTATTTGTGAAAAGTTAACAACTGTTTTGGTTTGTTTGGTTGTTTTGCGTATCATGGTGGGTGGCAAAATTTCTTACAAAATACTAGTCGTTTGTGAAAGTAAGTAAGTTTTATTTGTGGCGTAATAAATTATGTTGGAAAATCCAAAAAAGATGGCAGAGAAATACAAAAACATTGTTAAGTGAGTGTTGGATGACGCAGGATATACGAGATTATAAGACAAATTTTATTTTAAAGTCATTGGAATCAAATTACACAATGCTTTTGAAGTTTAAAGAAAATTATCTTGATAATTTTAAAAAAATAAGAAAAAAATGGCGATATATTTTGCCTAATTGAATGAACATTGATTATTTTATTTACAATAAACATAATGGTTTTCGAAAATTAATTATCACAGACCATGATTGTGAAAAAATTGGTAGTTAAAATTTAAGTACATTAAATGTCAGCTGCATTATTTCTACATATTTTATACAAATACCTTCCTCGATCAACAATAGCTTGATTCCACTATTAGTCAGAATTACAGTTTTCAGTTAGAACTATTTAGTTAAAATTGATATTTTGAAGACAATTTCTGAATTGTTATACCATTAAGTATAAGTAGTGCTATAACAGAGTATATTTTGTCCTATGCAGAGCAGCAATACTACAATATTAACAAATAAAAACGTTATAATCGCCCAGCGAGAAAAAGAAGGCCTAAAGAGGCATTCAAGAATGCTTTATTTCTCCATTTCAAAAGAAGCGAGAAGGCAAGGACTTGTTTTTAAATAAATTGGCTCTCTAATGTATAATAAAGTGCCCTACGAAAAAAGCGTTGCAAATGTTCTCCTCTAGAAATGAAGATTTGTAATGTTCTTCTATGATTCTCAAACCATTTTTAAAAACACCTCTAAAATTACGGATATCTTTCAATAGCATTATAAAAATCTTCCTTATAAAAAAATTAACTACAAAATCCCTGAGGAAAATTGGTGGCAGTTGCAGTAATGGACCGGTCCCTTAGTACCGATTGAGTACCAACTGACACCTTACTCGTCACCAAAGTTCCAGCTGAGAATCAGTTGACACCACCACATTCACTAAATATCAGCTAAGAGACAATTTCTAACATGCTTGTAAAGTGTCCAATTAGCAACTAGCGCAAAATATAATATGTGTGTTATGTCAGAATAACGTAGTTTCGATTCGGAGTGCCGTCATTAACATTAACGAAATAATTATAAAATAAAAATAAATCTAAAACAGTAAAAATAAAAAATAATAACAAAAAAGACAATTTGAAAAGTTAAAAATTTTTATTATATTAATCGACACTGAATATGTCCTCTTGGACCAGCTCTGTGATCTGTCCTATGACTTGTCCCAAGCTGCTAATTAGCCACCTCCAATTACATCTCCATGTAAAACAGGTTCCTTTCATATAAAATTCCGAAACTGGAAACGGTCACTAGCCCTGAGAACCTGTCACGTGACTGGTCTTGAACCGGTTTTCTTTTAGAGATATTATAGAAACATATTATCCCTTGGACTAAGCATTTAAATAATTCTTACATCTCTTTTCATTTACATAATATCAAGATTTTATTAAAATGTTTTGTGATATCGTCATTATTTAAACATATAATTCTATATGTTTCGGAAACTTCTCAACATATATTGGCTTTTAAACTTAATAAATGCTTTCAAAACCACAGTAATAATCGAATAAAAGAAAATCCTTTCAGAGGAATTTATAGCTTTTTGGCAAATCTGTGCTTCTTATGACATTTATTTTCCTAAATCATTTATTTACTGTAAAAATAAACCTAACCTATTACGGACCGGTAATTCCAAAATATTACTTTGGTTACTAAAGGGTTACTGAATACATATATCAATAGTACTCAATAAGACCACTCCAATGATACTCTAAAATTTAAATTACGATGAAAAATTTCCGAAATATTCAAACTTTAATAAAATAGTATTTAAAAAAGTTCGTTGAAAATTTTACTAAAATTTTCATTTCACTAGAATGAAAAGTAATTTGAACATTTTTTCCTGATTGTGTATTTTTCAACATGTGTCTATTACACATTGTAATTTGTTTTTGCAAAAAGTTAAAAAATTATGCACACTCTTCGTCGAAAACCATATTTTTGAAGTTATTTTAAAAGTGGTCCAGCAATAATTGAACCGAAATATTTCGGGGATTAGTTTATAAACTATAATTTTCAATAATCTTCCCAAATTTCATCAGGATATCATTTCTGTTTCGGCCTTTACTTTGTTCAAAAGATTCACATGGACATACAGCCAGATGGACAGATATCGTGATTTTGCGTCGAACGGTACTTCAAACTAGGAATCCCAAGATTTTTTCAATGTGCTACAAACATCAGCATAAACGCTTGAAAAGTTAACAACCTATGATGATGAAGAGTATTTAAAATGGATTTTGAATAACATGAGTCTAAACATTTTTGGAATATACACCTTTTCAATCTAAAATTAGAACTTTCCAAATCAAATTATGAATCAAGCAATTGGAAATGAGGATTTTCATTTCAGTTTTTGAAAAGATTGATTAAAAATTATTTTTATTTAGAAGTTTGAAAAGGTACAATGAAAATTTGATTTTCTATTTAAGTTTCAGAAAAAACCATTTGAAATTGAATTTTTTCATTAAGATCTCAGAAAAGGGCAATAGGAAACAGTGTTTTTAAAATAGAATTCAGAAAAAATAAATTTTTTATTCAGAATTTTTAAAATAACAATTAAAATTTTGACATTTTATTTCAAACTAAGAAAAGAAAAAGTTAGTACAATCAAAATTTAGAAATAGATTTAAAGGCCTCTTTATAGAAAAAGGCTTAAAAAAGTCACAATTTTATTATTAAAATGGTTTTATGCGCACAAAATATACAGTAAAAAATTAAAAAAAAATGATCTAAAACAGCGAATATATGCACATAAAAAAGCAAGGAATGTTTGTGATTTTTTTACAAGAATTATGTTTTTTCATAAAAACATAGTGTTTTGTTGACATGTTATAAAATAAGACAAAACCGAATTTTATCAATTGTGCCAAAATTTGATTCCCCATTTTTTTTTATATACCATATAAAAACGTTATTGATCTTCCATTTGATTACCCATATAATTTTAGGCATTATTATTAGTTCAGAAATTGTTATAATTATCATATATATATATATATATATATATATATATATATATATATATATATGTGTATATATTAGTGAATTTTTGAAATAAAAAAGTGAGTTAATAATAATAATTTTCAGTTTCTACTTAAAATTTTTAAAAATTTTTTCTTTTAATTAAGTTTTGAATCAATTCTTGTTTTTTTAAGTCAATTTTGGATTCAAATTTAGTTAAATAATTTTTATAGCAAAATCGTGACAGTGTTAGGTTTCTTTACCAGTTTGAATATTATTTTGATAAGAACCTCTAAAATCATTATTTATATACAGAATTTTCTTAAAATGAACACAGATATAGAAAGCTGATAAAATTTTCTTTTGAATAAGCCCTCCTCTAGCGATGCAGGTCAACTATTCACCAATTGCAATAAATATTTCCAAAAAAGTAGCATTATTTTCGGATTTCCTGAGCACCACGAAAAACAGTAAACTCGATTTTGATTTTAGAACCATGGTTTCTTGGGGAAAATTCTTATAATTTTCAATAATGTATTTTGGTACACCTTACAAAATAACTAAGAAATCCAAAATTTCTGATCGTTCACCTAAGATTTCGCCCTTTAAAAAAGTATACAAAATTTTTCTGGAACTTTAGAGGATTTTTTGATTTATTTCAGTTTTACACTGACAAATACTATTAATGCATAGTATCTTAAAGTTATACATTGGAATCTATATATAGCGCACTAAACCAAACTTTTTACAAATCAGCTCATAAGTTAGAATATATATTATATATTTAACAGATATCATGCAATACGTGAAATATATGAGAAATAGAAATATTAAAGGAATCATAGGCGCTTTATATTATTGGCATGAGAATACAATGTGTTGTCTATTGTCGTTGAAAGACGAATTGAATTACAACGCTTTTTTGAAATGGTACATGCGGATTTGTGTGAGCTGATGATTTAAAATAGGGTTGAAGGGGGAATATTCACATCTTGTTTTTGTGCTCTCTTCTCAAAATCATAAACAATATTTTTAAACTTTCTTTTGTTGTAAAGACTTAGATTTATTGGCTTTAACTTAAGTTCTCTTGGACTTAATTATTTCTACTTTTCATTTCTTTTTATGAATTTCTGAAGACATTCTATACTACCTCTCGCCAAATTGGGAGGTAGTATGGAATCGTTTGATGAGTGAGACATCATCATTAAGCAAAAATAAAATCGATTAGTTCAGCAAAAATTACTGCTTTGTTTTCAAGTGGCAAATGTGTAAATGTGACAAATGGTCTCCATTCAATACTATATTTTAGGACTGCTATTTCCTGTTCACTTTGATTCATAGAAGCATCCAACAGTGGTCGAAATCACTGATCCAGCGACATTTAATTCAAATTTTGAAAGCTTTAAATCGATAAAATATTTATCGATTTATATTATTTATCGATTTATATTATTAACAATACTTCACTAAGTAAATTGGCATTTTACTTTTGTTTTGTTTTCAATATTCGCACAACTTTAAGCGGTCAAAAAAAGCATATATTGCACCAAGTGCATTGAAGGAATATTACGCCTATTTGTTCAGTGTATGTCTTCTTTTTAAATCTTTAACGGAGATGATTATCAGTTTAAAACTATATTTTTTTTATTTAAAGTGTGTATTGCATGCTTGTTACCCAAATTTATATAATTTATTAAAAATTTATTGCAAAAAATAACATTTCTGGTAGTATTTTCAAATAGTTATACTCTATAGTTTCTTGGACTGCAACTTTTGTGATTCGATCGGATTCGGTCCAATTCTAGTTTCGTATATTATCTTGACTCATTATTACTGTGAAATATCTAAAATGACCTGTTCGTTGTTGCATGTTTATTTGTATTTGGAATAGGGGATTAACGCTCATAAATGCCTATAATATACAAATATTTTAATGAAATTTCGCACAAATAAATTCTATAAAATTATAAATATGTGTACCAAATGCAATGAACATCCGTTCATAATTGTTCATAGTTTCTAGCCGAAAATCACTTTAACGTGTATTTGATAGAAACAACTTTCCCAATCGATTCAAACCTAAGAACAATTTTGAAAAATTTCCTTTAATAAATTGAATATTTTTCAAATTGTGTTCGAAGCTACAAAATATGTGTTATGAAATAAACAAAAAAATTTAAACAATTTCCTATAAAATTATAATGTTAGGTTTTTCTAAAATTTTTCAAGTGATTACAAAGTATTAATTTAAGTTTTTTTATTTTCAGTTTATTTTGTATTTTTTCCTATTTTATTAAGATAATATTGAAATATTTTTCACAGTTTTTTTTCTTTTGCATAAAAAAGTTTAAAATTTAGACATTTTTATTAAAAAAATTAAATATTATACATACATTATATTAAATAAAATATTTGTAGGCAATCGAGCCGCAATAAATTGGACAAAAACAGTTATTATTGAATATGATGAACAGGGCAACCAAAAATATGCAAAATAATATTTTTTCCTGAGCTTCATATGAACCAAACTGCTAGTTATTTATCCCTTTCAGAAAATTTTAAAAATTTTGGCATCGATTTGTTGCAGCATATTTTTTTCATATTTTGGTCATAACAACATATTTTTGCATATTTTCATATAAAATCCTTATTTTAGAGTATATTTTAGTTATTTTAATAACATATTTTTGCATATTTTATATATTAGAGCATAATTTTGAATATTTTCACTTTTATATGCATAAATCCTATAAGAATGTTAGTATCGAGTTAATATTTAATGCAAATTTATTTTATATTTATAGAAATTGCAACACCAAATTTTGTGAGGATCGTACATAAATACACATAGTTCCCATATAAGGCCCTCTTCCGGGAATCAGCCTAAAGAGCATGAATAACATAATATTTCAGCAATTGGCTACAGGTGCCTCTCCCCGAATTTTGATATGCATACAGAATCATCATTTAGTCAGACTAGATCGACTATAGCTTTCAGACTTGTTTTTCATATGGAAAATATCAAATTATTTAAGAATTTAATTTAAAACTAAATATATATCATCAAGAGTATTTTCATTTTAATAATTTTTGACAAATAATAAATTAGCGAGTGAATACTAATAAATTTGTAACTTAATGATGAAGTTTTTTAGTTTCCCTACTTTCTCCAATTCCCGGGAATCGGGATTTAATATTAGGCATTATTAGGAATTCCCGGGTATTCCGGAAAAATAAAATATTTTTTAAAAAGTAATAAAACTAGACAAAAATAATATATTTTATATGTAATATGCACGTAAATATATGAATTTATTTTTAAATCCTTACTTATAACAAAATTTTAAATGTATATCAAACTGTTATACATTTAAAATATAAAGCTTGATTTTTGTATAGAAAATTTGATTTATTAAGCACTTAACAAAGTATATAAAGTAGTCCATCTCTCAATTTTCCTAATTTCTTTGTCACATATATGAAATTCTAAAATTTTAGCCGCAAATTTTCCGATTATTGCACATATTTGGTAATACTTACATTTTTTTACACTTTCAGCACATATTCATTTTAATAAGTTTTTCCATTAATTTTTGTCATTTCATTTTAATTATTTTAGAATTTAAATTGTACAACAAATTTTCAATTTTTTAATTTGAAAACATTTTTATAGAACCCGTGTGTACACAGAAAAATATGGTCTATTAAAAGATTTATCAAAGATAAAAACTATTCCAATTAATTTTTTAATTGTATCTATAATTTAGTTCATCAAAATTCAAATTTTCTAATATTTTTTACTAAAAATAAAACAATTTATCGACTTTCAATTATTTTTCTTATTATATCAATTAATAAGTTAATCAAATATAAATAAAAATAAGAGATAATTTGAATAATTTTTTTCACAGGTTGAATTTCAATTAATAAAATAATTGAATCCAAGCTATTTATAATCGAAATTAAATTTTAGATTTTTCTAAGGAAATTTTTAATTTAATTTGTTAGAATACTTTGATTTTGAGTAATTTATTTAATAATAAAAATATTTGAAATCACTTTAAAATACTGATTAATAATTTATTTGAAATTTTTTTTCGAAAATATTTTTTTCTATGTATGGGGAAAATAAAAAAAAAACACTAACATATTTAAATTTTTTACTAACGCATAAACATAGTTAGGTACTTTTTCACTTAGAGTCAAGTGCTCCTGTCAAAGAGTCGCACTACTGGCATATATTTTGGCACTTTTTAAATTTGCTTATGAAGAAGGCTATTAAAACAAATCTCAGGTCCAAAGGAGGAACTGCATAAATTAGTTATATAGTTTTTATTATTATTTTTTTTTTTTAATTTTTGAAATTGTTGTATTACATTACACATTGTGTAAATTTTTAGAAAAGTCTATTCGTTAATTCAGGAGATTTATCCTTTTCTCGAAATGTAAAAATAGCATATATTAACTTATTTCTTTTTTCATATAACCTAAAGTAACATTTATGGTAGAATTTTTATATTTATTTTGAAATGGAATAAAAACATATTTCGAAATATGACAAATATAAAATGAAAATTCAGCATATACCAGAGAAATATTTAAATAATATTTTCGAATTTCTATAACAAGAAATATTAATTTGAAAAAATGGAAAAACAACGCCATAACTTTTTGCACTATCTCTCGTAAGTGGTTATATAGATCGATTTCACAAATATACCATTTCTTTTTTGTACAAATTCTGAAGATATTTACTCGATATATTATTCGAAACTGTGTAACAACGACTTTGAATTTCAATATAAAACTTGAAAAATGCTCTCCTGATAACTACTAAAAATTATGTTGCTTTTCCTTTTTGCCACAGAAATGTTATAATTTGCACTTAAAGAAATTATTATAGCTATTGAAGATAGTTTTTAAAAAAAATATTTATATTGGGTAGCAAATAAAATATGCAATTAAAATTTTCAAAATGTTTATTTGGAAATTCATCGTTATATAGTAAAACTCACACGCAGAAAAAAACATAGTTGTACTGACTATAATCTAAGAGCAACATATTATGATTGAAACATATGATCATATGATATAAGTAATAATTATTATAATTCCATTATGTCATATTGTATCCGATTTTATGGTTTGTTTTTCCATATTATGATTAGTTTTATATATAAAATTGAACAATCATATTATACTATTATACCACATTTTCATATTATGATTCTATTTTATCATATTATTATATATATCTATATATATTTATATATCTATATATATATATATATCTATATATATCTATATATATATATATATATATATATATATATATATATATATCTATATATATATATATATATATATATATCTATATATATCTATATCTATCTATATATATATATCTATATATATCTATATATATATATCTATATATATCTATATATATATATATATCTATATATATATATATCTATATATATCTATATATATATATATATATATCTATATATATATATCTATATATATATATATATATATATATATATATATATATATATATATATATATGTAACACCATATGTTGTTCAAATGCAAGTTGTGTATCCAAACCTTGTCTTTTTATATTTATTCATATATAAACTAAATGAGAATTACATTGAAGATAGAAAAAAAATATTAAAAATTGCATATATTTTTAAAACCAAACAAGTATTGAAGTTTTGCACTAAGTTTGTAAAAAGGATAAGTATTATATTTATTGAAATGGTTTAAAAACAGAATATAGATTAAGAACCAGGAAAAAGGCTGCATATATTTAATGGTTGTAGAAGTAATGATATGTTTCATATTAACAAAATTTTGTTTCTGGTAAAAGTATTAAAAAACAAATAATTTTTGCAGTCAATCATATTAAATTTCTTGTTGAGTGTAAACATTAAATGACAAAATTCAATAAAAATCATTGTTATAATGAACACAGAGTTATTAAAATCCTATAAAATTAACAATGAAAACATAACATTGTTGTAGTGATAATGCTGTAACTATTTTTTTTCTCTGCGTATACATCTATTTAAAAAAATAAATAAAATGTTTTATTGTTTAAGTATCAGGTAATTGAGCAACGAAAATAAAAACTAAAAAAATTAATGTAGGATAATATACATATATTCATATATTTATTCATAAGATATTTTACGGAAATATTTTCGAGCTGAAATGAAATGTTTTAAAACTACTAATGCATTTATTGCTTTATCAGATAGTCAATTTCTAAGTTTATTCGCAAAGTTCAAATAGAAATTACCCTTTTTCTAAATTTTTCTAAGTGTCGCATTCTAATATCAATATCTTCAAACATTCTATCAAAATCGGATTTTTCAAATACTTAAGTGTTATTATTCCAGTATTTCCTAGTTCGGAAATTATATTTTTTTGTAGTAATTATTTACATTGAACTGAATGTAACCAATATGTTCTTCATTATAATCAATCAACGTTTTTTTTTTTTATAGAATTTTTGATTTTTAAAAGTGGTAATAGTGTAAATTTTTGGCAGTTATTAATTCCCGGGGTTCCCAACGAAAAATCCCGGGAATAGAGAAGTGAAAAATTGGCAAAATTCCCGGGAAGTTTGTCCCGAGATTTCTCGGGATAAAAAACCCTACTTATGATACATAAAGAAAATTCCTATTATAAGAACTTCTTTGTTACTCGTAGTTAGCTCTTTACTTTGTTTTTGTTTTGACAGAAAAACATAAAAAAAATTTATTAAAAGTAAAGTGATATTTTTATTAATATTTTATATCCTCCACGTAAATCAATATTATGTGTGAATTATTAAAAAATATATTTACTGTTCGTTCAAGGAGTATTTAATATTTTGTTATTAAAACCCTCGAACAGAAAAAAGATAAGTATAGATAAAATTTTACAAATAATAGAAAAAAAACTTACCTGATTTCTCCGAAGTAACGAATTTACATTTATTTCTGTAAAAAGAAAATAATGCTAAATTAATTATAAGGAATTAAAGACATTATTTAAAAAGAAATCCTTACACAAATTAATATATATATATATATATATCTATATATATATATATATATATATATATATATATATATACTCTATATATATATATATATATATACTCTACTGGTCACAATATTTAAAATACCAGTTAAAATATTAAAATTTTTGTTGCTAATAGAGAAAAAGAAAAAAAATATATTGTCCATTCTTTTACTGCTTTATTGCATTAATTTAAAAAATAAAAAAAAAATGTTTTCGAAAAAAATAAAAAAATATTTTCGAAAAAATTATGATTTCTAATACTTTTTAATTAAATAAATTACTCAAAATGAAAGTAGCCCAAAAAATTAAATTAAAATTTTACATAGAAAAATCTAAAATCCAATTTCAATTATGAAAAATACATATTCAATTATTTTATTAATTGAAATTCAACCCATAAAAAATTGTATATTCAATTATTCAAATTATCACTTATATTTATTTATATTTGATTAATTTGTTAATTCATACAATAAGAAAAATAATTGAAAGCTGATAAATTATTTTATTTTTAGTAAAAAATATTAGAAAATTTTAATTTTGATCAATTGAATAATCGACACAATTAAAAAATTAATTGGAATAGTTTTAATCTATTATTGAAATAATTGAAAGTCGATAAATTATTTTATTTTTAGTAAAAAATATTAGAACATTTTAATTTTAATCAATTGAATAATTGATACAATTAAAAAATTAATTGGAATAGTTTTTATCTTTAGTAAATCGTTTAGTCAATCATATTTTTTCTGTGCATGTTCTTTACTTAATATTTGAAATAATTAAAATGAAATTACCTTTTTATATCTTATTTCATTTATTTATTTCCTTAATTAAATTTTCTTATTATTTTCTTTTCAAACAATTGTCTATTAAGTATATACTTACATACATACAATACAATAATGCCACTTATCTTTAACAACACTTAAAAGGAATTCTTTATAAAATCTTTATCCTGCATATGTTTGTCTCAATAATATTGTTGTCATTTTACAAATTATAGAGATAATTTAAGGAATTATTTTTTATTCAACAAAGCAATTCATTATAAATTTAATAGAATTTTTCTATCAGTTTTTGTGCAATTTCCGAAACGTTGAAATTTTTATTAATCATTTAGTGTTTTAACAATACTACTAAATAAGTCAGCCATATATACAAAGTACTATACATGTGTGAGTTTGTTAATGTGTGTACATTAATGTATAACCCAGCTGACCACAAACTTCAATAATTTCGCGAACATTACTCTGACAAAATAGTCGAGAATGATTATCGTTGGTGATCCGAATATAAGCTCCTTGAGCTCACCCTTAGCACACTTAGCTCGAAGGTTCTTCTATTATATAAATTGTGAAGCTTTAGCGATATCAATAGCGAAAGATAAAAATATTCGTTAGTGAATACTGTCAATAGTTCGAAAACGACAGTTTTCTATTTTGTTACATATCCATTTTGTCCCCAATTTAAGATTAAAATTATTAACTAATATTTTTCAAATAACACAGTTTTTCCATTTTACATCAAATTTTAATTAATATATTCACACAAAAGTAAAATAAAGGAAATAGTAAATATAAAACTCATGTAAGATTTTTTCTTATATAAATTTTTAACTCATTTTAATCATCTACTTGATTGATCTAATAAATTTTTTAATTGAAAATATTTTTTTGGTTTTTCCTATTTTACACAGAATTTATTGTATTAAATTTTTCAATTAATACAGTTGTTTCCTTTAACATCAGAATTTAATTAATATATTCAAGTAAAAATAAAATAAAAGGAATAAAATTTATTTCTCATTAAAATTTTTAATTCATTCAATTATGTACTTGATTGATTTAATAAATTTTTAATTCGAAAAATGTTTCTGTTTTTAATTTTTTACAGTTATTGGTAATTGATTTAATTATTTGGTGAAATTAATAAAGTTATATACATTAGAATGTTAATACTTGAAGCATTTCGTTAAAACCTCAGCTTCGCTCAGAGGATTCATCAATGTTTTTTCTCTCAATATTAATAATTTTCTCTTGCTCAAATCCACATCTTTTAGAGCAGAATTTTTCTGAATTCATCTGCAAAAAATATATTAGATAGTTAGATAAATATGCTATATTACAAGTTGCGAGATTATATAAAATTTTTTCTAAAATATTATTATTATATTTTTTTCTTAAATTGCTGAAAATTTTACTAAGATCATAAGTTTTTTAGCACAATACTTTACAAACGATCGCTGTGAACTATGACTCTCCTTGTTTTAGTCTTTTGAATGCACAAACAAGAAAATACGTTGCTTTTTTATGTAGTAGATTAAACAATTTTCCGAAACATTTGATTTTAATATTTTATCTAGAAAAGTTAAATATTACAATACCGATATTTTTGAAATTCTCGACAATTATCCGAATGTTTACTAGCGACAAATTATCAAGAAACGTCCACAAAAAAAACCAAAAGTCATTTAAAAAATTTATGAACAAATTTTTGACGCTTTTCCTATTCCTAATCGAATTTGAAAAATTGGAATCTGTTAGAATTTGGTGGTTAATAATACTTAAAGCATGAAAAGGTAAAATTTGAAAAAGAAGATATAAAAAAATCAATCGGCATAAATTCGCTCCCTGATCGAAATACAATACCAATACAATACAATACCAAGTTTCCGGCAAGATTAAAAGAGCAAACAATGAGAAATTTCTAGTTTTTAAAACTAAAACCGATTTTTAAATTGTACTACAGAAAACAATATATATATATATATATATATATAGATCTCCGGTCCCTGACATCTGGCTCCATTAGAATTTATATAAATAAATAAGCCGAATTTTCATTTTCTACGTTGTCTTGGAGCTTCAGAAAGCTTTGTATATATATATATACGTTGTCTTGGAGCTTCAGAAAGCTTTGTATATATATATATATATATATATATATATATGTATTTGAATATATATATATTCAAAGCTTTCTGAAGCTCCAAGATAACGTAGAAAATGAAAATTCGGCTTATTTATTTATATAAATTCTAATGGAGCCAGATGTAGGGGACCGGAGATCTATATATATATACATCTATATATATATATCCATCCTCACGAAGCCATATATAAATATATATGGCTTCGTTAGGATTTGTAGGATAGGAAGTATATAAGTAAACCGAATTTTAACATTGTCTATCGTATATACGGATATAGTTACATATTTTCTCGAACATATTTGTTTCGAGAATTCTTCGTTTTTAGCGAAACTCAGGTCAAGCGGGAATATAAATTGAGGTACATTTGATTGTGTATGTGTGTGTATTCTGGATGTGTTTGTGCATGAGAGGGTCTATATAATATCCTGTTTTGTCATGTACATACATGTGATTATTAATAACAATTTCCATATAATCTTCTTTAAAGGATGAAGAAATACCCAGGAGAACAAAAATAAAATAAAATAAAAAATAAATAAATATATGTATAACGAAGTATGAGTATACTTCTTTTCTTAACGAATGTCACAGTCATATGTATAATACAAACACACATACACATGCTACCTAGCGATCTACGTCATCTATGATTTATATGTAAACAATTTATTAAACTAGATGTATAAAACATTTTTACCCCACCTTCCATGTATATGATATATATTTAAAATGAAAAAGAAAAATGAAAATTGAAAATACAATAAACCCTAGTTATACAGACTTTATCATATACAAACATAAGAGTCAGTCAGTATCTTATTGGGATACAGTGATGTGTATATTAAAAGTAATATAAGTAATTCATTTTTGAGGTGTTGAAATGCATTCGTTCTATTGTTGTTATACTTTTCACCAAAGGTGAGTGAGGCATATAGTTGCATAAATAAATTTGATTGAAATTTATATTATTTGTTAAGAAAGTCGAAATAATCACGTCCATCTTTCTATCTGTTTTTATCTTAAAATCAAATTTTCGAAGATTCTCGATAACTTGCAGGATTTTGTCACACATTAAACATATTAAACATTAAACATATCATTCTGTTAGCAATTTATACTATATAATAAGTACGTTGAAATATTGTTGACCGTCTTTTTGGCTGTTTTTTAAATTAACTTTTCGAAAGTCTTCGATACCTGACATGCATTTGTAATACATTTGTAATATATTGTTATAACTTTCTCAAAAGCTAGATGGGTTAAATACATAAATATACATAAGTAATCTTTAAATTATTAAAAACAAAAAAAGAAGATTTTAAAAAATTGATCGGCGTAAATGCGCTCCGTGATCGAAATTCAAATCAGTTTCCCATATGTTTTGGAAAGCAAAAAATAAGTACAGTAAATGTAAACTTTTTAGAGCCAAAACTGACTTTAAAAAATATTACATAAAATAAGAGAAGAAATACGCTCCATGATAGAAATTTAAAAATCCGGCTCCGTTAGAATATGTAGGACAAATAGTTTTATAAGTAAGACGAATTTTAATTTTCTACGTAGTCAAGAAGTTTCAGTAAGCTCTGGAAAGATAAAACATGCTCAAGAAAATATATCTAAATCCGCCTATCTTCGCTTAATGATACAAATTTAAAAATCTGGTTCCGTTAGGATTTGTATGACGAAAAGTTTTATAAGTAAGCTCTGGATTTTTAAATTTCTATCATTGAACGAAGATACGCGGATTTAGATATAATTTCCTAAACATGTTTATATGTATATATATATATATATATATATATATATATATATATATATATATATATATATATGTATTTGCTACGTAGTCAAAAAGCTTCAGAAAGCTCTGGAAAGATTTGGAGCTTTATAACATTTATTAATACATATCCATACAATCTTATTCAATATACCATCAAAATAATTTAATTCTAACTTTTCATTTTGTTATTTTTAATTTGCCCCACACTGTATTCTGTGTATGTATTAGGGTATTCACTCGAATAATGTTTGTTCGATAAATCAACCAATTGTAATCAAATAATTGTTCGATTTAATTAAAATCAAGAATTTTGAGTAAGAATTTATTCCAGTAAATTATTCCGATTAATTGAATAATTCAAGTAAAAATATTTTAAAGATGTATGTTAAAAGATATTTTAATTTGAGTTTTTTTTTTATTTGGCTTGAAAAAAACTGTTGCAAATTTTTTATAAAATTTTTAGAATGTGAAAGTGACACCAGAACTTGGAATTCTATTAAAAATATTTTATTTGGTAAAAAGAACCAAATATATGCATAAATTACAATGCATAGTTAAAGGTCGTTTCTCAATATCGAAAATCAAAAAATACCTAAACATCACTTTAAAAAATTGTAATATAAAATTTAAATATATATTTTTTTTAATATGATAATTTGTGTTTGAAGATAATAAAGGAAAAAGTTTAATTTTTTATACTAAATTTTTCACAAGAAACAAATTGGCAAACTTTTAACTTAATTTAATCTGAAAAACATATTGTTGGTTCTACGAATAATAGTGCAGCCAGCCGATTTGAGTAAATATGAAGTTGATATACCAATAGATTCTCATGCTGGTGTAGAAGATATGATATTGATGGCTTGAATGAAATTTGTGGTATTGAAGGAATTTGGACTTAAAATTGAGTTATGCAAGTAAACTTATACTTCCTTAAACAAGATAATTCTGAATTTTGTTCGACTTCATAAATGTGCCTTATTGGATTTTTTAAGAATATTTATTTAATTATCAAATAATTTATGAAAACAAAACAAAATCTGTAAAAATTTTAATTATATATTATTTTTGAAAGACGATTTCAGAAAGTTTATTTACGCCTTACCTATAAATTTAATGATCTTAATTAATGTAGGCATATTTTTGAGGTTTTAAATTATTGTTTTCGTTTTCTTTTTTAATAAAACAATAAGAATACAGAATGCTTGTTTTATTATACCCTACATCACCATAGGTGATTGGGGTATTATGCGTTCGTGCTAATGGTTATAACGCGCAAAATTTATCTTTGGACCACCACCTTAAAGTATACCAATCGACTCAGAATCACTTTTTGAGTCGATTTAACGATGTCCCTCCGTCCGTCTGGCTGGCTGTCCATGTAAACCTTTTGCACAAAGTATAGGTCGCAGATAATTCAATGAAATTTGACACGTAGGACTTTCATGACACAAGGACGAAGCCTATTGAAATTGGTTATGATCGGTATATTATTTCACCTTGGCCCCACACAAATGTCTTCCCGGAGTAGGGTTTAATGATCATAAATACCCTAAATATAGCAATATTTTAATTCGAAGCAACGAAGTTTTTTCTAAGTATAAATCTTTGTGAAAATTTCATGAGGATCGGTTTATATTTGACTATAATTCCCATATAAACTCATCTACTGAAAATTACTTTAACGTGTATAAAATCCATACAAATGTTAGTATCAGGTTAATATTCTATACAAATAAGTTTTATATATGCATAAATCACAGTGTCTAATTTTGTGAGGATGAGTCCGTAATTTACCATAGCTCCCACATAAGTCCACTTTCGGATATCACCCTAAAGTTCGTAAATTCATATAAATATTAGTATCAACGAAGTATTGTGTATTAATATATTTTATTTTTCACTTAAAAAAATTATCGGTCTATAATTGGTCTATAAGAGGTCTAATATAAGACCTCTTTCCGAATTTTGATGTACATACTTAATGATGTGGGGTATCATATTGTCGGCCTTGATCAACTATATATTCCTTATTTGTTCTTTAATAAGCACTGAAAAAAACGAGTAAAATTTAAACGTATAATTTACTCGAATAACTCTGGTACTTTAAAAAATTTTCTTCATTATTCGAGTAATTTAAAAACTGCATTTAAGGGTTAGTTGATTAATCGAGTAATTAAAAATCGAGCAAAATGAATACCCTAGTATGTATGTATGTTTTCCATGCATATACTGACGTCTGTCTAAGAATCTGTGTGTATGTGCGAATATAAGTGTAAAACAAAGTAATAAATAAGAACATCCAAAACCTTAATTTCCTTACACTAACAGAGCTCATTAAGAGGATGTGTTACGATTACATGTCAACACATAAATCACAGCTAAAAATGAATTGTTTATTGGGTTTGAGATTATCGCAATATTGTAGCAAGTGCGAATACAAAACAACATATACTCGTACAGCGTAGAATATAAAACAACACAAACAACAAGAGTACTACCATCAATGCCAGCAAAAACAACATGAGAATTATCCAAAATAAAAAATCAAAAAAAAAAGCAAAAAAAAAAAAACAAAAAAAAAGGAAAATTGAGGCAGTTCTGCTCACGATGACGATGATGTTGATGTGTTATTATAAATATAAACATACAAAAATTTTCAATACAACTTCACACACATGTATTCATATGTATAAACATGCTCATGATGACGATGAGATTGGTGTGTTATTATAAATATAAACATACACATATAAAAAATACCACATACATATATATAAAATACCATATATATATGCACCCATTTAACTACCCAGCGGTTCTAAAGGTGCCAATTTGCCCTTTGGCACTAGATATATAACTTAGACGATATATATACTTAGAGGACTCACTAGTTACTTTCGGTAGTGCAAGTGGTTGCTAAATGATCACCTTCTGCACTACATTTCTTTGGCGAAATAAGTAATAGAAAACGTTTAATGTTTTAATTAGAAAATATAATATCATAAAGGAAAATGTCACTTCTATGTTTACATGTAATGCATAGAATTGCCGTTGCGAGGTTTAAAAGTATCAGTTCAGAAATTTGCTCTCTTGTTGTATATGAATTTGTTACAATAATTTCTTTTAGTAATTTCGCTATTAAAGTGTAGTGCAATTGGTGGCTCTTCGCCTTCAGAAATTCACATTAGTGTATGCGAATTCACTACAACTATTCATTTAGTTAATTTACTATTGCAATGTAATGCAGTTAGTGGCTAATCGGCAAAAAATTATTAAATTTGCTTCTAGAAATTGCCTTGATTATATACGAATTTGTTACAACTTTTACATTGGTGAAAACACTATCGAAATGTAGTGCAATTGGTGTATCTTCGTCTTCAGAAATACATATTAATTTGTTTCAACTGTTAATTTAAAGAATTCATTATTGAAATGTAATACAATTAATGGTCAATCGGCAAAAAATATTAAATTTGTCCTTGGACATTTCCCTGATTATATGCGAATTCGTTACAACTATTCTGTTGAAATGTAATAAAATAAGTAGCCAATAGATTTCAAAAATTCACATTATTACAACTATTAATTTAGTGATTTTACTATTGAAATATAATGCAATAAGTGGCCTGCCAGAGGTTAAAACAGTACCTAATAAAGTGCTCTTCAAATTATGTTTAAAACATTGTCGTTGTTCTTGTTGTAATGTATTCGACCAGGGATATTTAATGAAGACATCCTATTTTTATTATACTTTTTAATTTACTTAAATGCAAGTGCTTGTATGCTTATATGTCTATAATTCTTCAATTACATTAATCTGTATACATATTCTGACAAGCAAATATAATTTTACCACATTTCTGAGAGATATTTTTAAAAGTCAGGTATGAAATCGAGCTAAACTACCTAATTAATTATAATAAGTGAGTATACACATAGAGGCGAAAATCCAGGTTGATAATTGAAAAAATTTGTTGTTTCTGAAGAAAAAAATTTTCTTTGTTTTTTTTAGGAACAATAAAATGAATTTGATTACATGAATTTTGTTGCTGCATGAGTTAGGTTTTTACAACCGATTTAGGTTTTTGACAATTAGTTTCATCACTTATTACTCTTTGATTATAATAGGTACTTATGTATATTTTTAATAAAAATATTCAATACTAACCAGAAATCAATTTGGTAGTTGGCATAGGTAAATTGATCAATTTATTTTGAATTATAAATGAAACTGGTTGTAATATGTTAAATAAGTTTTTAACCTAAAATGGTAAAAAGTTGTTCTGAATACTTAGATTATGAACCCAATAAATGTGAAGAAAAAACACGTAAGAAAGTTACAGTCGGTCAAGCTCATACATATGATAAATTACCCCTATATATACATACCCCTATATATATATATATATATATATGAGAAAAAGTATTTTTCTTCAAATGTCTTATATGGGATCTATAGTCAGTTATGTGCTTTTGTTTACATAAAATTTATTTATTTCAAATAACATACATATAAACATTTAAATGTGGTTTATATACCTTAAAGAGATTTTGGAAAGTGGGCCTTATATGAGAGCAATTGTCAATTATAGAGCAATCTTCATAAAGTTTGGAATAGCTTTAATTAGCTTGTGTGAATCTATTTATGCGGTTTGTATAGGAGTTATGTGAAATAATTAACCGATCATACATAATTTATCATATGTGCCAAATTTCATAAAATTATCTATAAAATTGCGACTTTTACTTTGCTCACAAGGTTTACATCGATCCTTTCGATATCCTCTGTAAAAGTACTTCTACTGTTTGTTTCATTTAACTTTCCTCCAGTATTTCGATTAGAGTTTTAAATGATTTACCACTAGATTAAATGGAGATAACGCGAGAGTAATAACACTTTCGTAAGTTCCGATACATGACCGAATTCTGCTAGTCAATTTCGGATGGAAAATTATTTAATGCCCATACAAGAGCATGTATCAAGCGTTTCAAATTTGTATAAACATAATCTGTGATATGATCTCACACATTACTTTTTTGATACTTTTTTGATAAATAATACAATTATTTAGATCGGCGAGTCTAATTGTTGTCCAATATTAATTTATAACTTTGAGTGCTTTGAAAACACAGTAACGTAGACTCTTCAGTTTAAGTGTTGAAAGACTCCTTCATATTTTGTTTTGTAATTTGAATCCATAAAAAGTACCTCGAATAATCATACAGATATAAAAAGTTATTTTATAAAAATGGGGAGTTAAACCATGTGCCATCAAACTAAAAATTTTGATGATTGTTATAGCAAAATTATTAATTTTCATTGCTCCAATGATGATTTTTCAGCCAAAGATTCTAACAACGCTGATACTAGTTTCTTCCGAGCAGCTTAACGTGTAGCATTATATTACATTCGAAATTACTAGTGAATTTTTATGCAGATTGTGCAAATTTATTATTTATTATGATATATTTAACTTTACAGTACCTTCCAAACTACTAGTGAATAGTAATTTAAAGGGTGGCCAATTGATTACCTGCAATAAGATCCCCATGTTAAATTCACCAGTTAAAAACATTGCGAATGGATTGAAAAATAATTAGTGGTAGTTCTTAGTGGCTAACGAATTCGATGTTACGAAACTACTTCAGCAAACCGCTGGGTTTATAAACGAGTATATATGTAGGCTTACAAGGAATTGAGTATTTGAGTGTATGTGTCTATTACCCTGCGCTTATGTTGCGGTTGTGTTTCAATTTGTATATTTATGGTTGGATGGTGGATGTACAGTGTATGTGTGAATTTGGTAATGTTGATGATGACACTTCAATGCAACACTGTTGACGACTCTCTATACTCTATAGAGCAGCAAAGGAGATTTGAAAATATTTTTGTTGGTTGCAAAATAAAAATCAATCTTGAAATTTATATTGGGGCTTTTTTACATATATTTTTTTATTGTTGTTTGATATAATATCAGTACTAGTGGTAGTGGCAGTAAAAACAATAATAGCAACAACACCAAATAAACGTTAGCAAACCAACCATGCAACCAACAACAAGGTTAGTGTGAATATATTTTCAATTTATACATTGTAATATTTTATCTGCATTTGTTTTTTCTTATTTTTTCATCTACTTTTTTCAAGTATTTTTCTGTTATTTTGATAAAACTATGGCAAAAATATGTAAAACAAATTGAAAATGTATGATGCCTATGATTTGTGAGGAAAGCAAAAGTTATGGTAAGTAAGCAGCGGGTAGGGAAAATGTGAGGCTCCAGAGCGTTGATAAGAGTGTTATACAAAAATTTTACAATTATTATGTGATGTGCACTGTGGTATGTAAATGAATTTTGAAAATTTCAATGTCAATGTTGTTAACAAGATTTCCTTCTTGTTTAAATTATTAAGCATATGTTTTTTTTTTGGAATTTTTTGAAATATTAGAATATAAGGAAGATTTTTGGTAGAGGGGATGTCAAAGAAAGTAAGTGTGTGGGTTTTTTTAATGAAAATTATAGTAAACAATGAATACATTTTTATATTTGTAGACCTTCAGTATGTTTTTCTTACAACAATTTTTAACTGTTATGGCAAATCTGGGATGTCAAAATTGGTACAATTGTACTTTTTTTTTTTTTTTTTTGTTCAATTCAAGACTGAAAAGTACACCAATGACCATTTTGGTACAATCTAAATATGTTTCTAATTTCAATTTTTTATAAATTTACTATAGAAAATTGTCTTATTTAGAAAATAAATTTCAACTTTAATTGCAGAAATGTTTAAAAAAAATCTCAAATTAATTAAGACAAAGCATTATAATTATACTTGATGCCCAGTTTCAGCTTTTTATTTTAAAGTAAAATAAAATTCTCGTATCAGGGTCAATTTCGGAGACATATTGTCATCAATAATTTGTATTATTAATATTAATTGTTTAATAAAAACTATGAAGAGATTAAGAAAGATATTTATGATAAGATTAAAGAAGAAATAAGAAGCATTATGCGCAGGAATTATAAATTGTTATCAAAATTTATATAAATGAAATTATAATTCATCAAAAGATTAAAGGTTAAATAACACTAGCAATGTTTTGTTGCTCCCGCTGACATTAATCTAATTTGGAAGCACTTTATATTTAATTGTAAATTGCGCTGCTAAATTTACAGGCTTATATTCATAATTGTATTTCTATTCATAAATTTGAAGCACTTTTATCAATGTTACAATTAACATGTATAATTGGCAACAAAACACAGCTACTATTTTCTTTATGTCTTTACTTGAAAGTATTAATTTTATTTCGGGAGTTCGTCGGCATTTCTTAACTTCAAGTGATCATTTTATAACAATTTTCTATTTTGGTACAATTATGGCATAAAAAAGTACAATTTTAAAAGCTGTTTAGTACAATTTAAAAATTTTAATTGACATCACTGTGGTATAACTACGCACAAATTATTATTTGAAATGTATATAGGTATGTAGATTTATATCAGCCGAAGGCTATAATACCTAAACGCACTTTTTGAAGCTCTTAACTTATTACATCCATAGGTAGGCCAAAATTCGAGGCAACGTCGTTTAACAAAATATATTCCACATGAACTTTCTGAGTTTGTCATAATCAAAAATTCAAAACGCAAATCTATATTAATGATTGCTTCATTTGATCTGTCGTCAAATCATTTGCCTACCACCCTGCCACTGGTTAATATTCCATGCTACGGTGAAAGCCGAATCATTTGTTTTCCTAACAAGAAAACCACAAAATATATCACTAAAAGCAAAAAAATCCAATCTACAGTTAATACGGTTATACTAACTAACTCAACTATCCCTACACAGAAAAAATGATTAAAAAAAAATTCATTTAAATTACTTTACTTTTTATTTTCACTCTGAAAACGATCTAATATGGGTTATAGACCTTCTGGATGATATCACAAAACAATTTTAAAAAATGTAGAAACACCTCCTAAATTTGGAGATATTGCAAAAAACTCTTTTAGTATAATTATAATAATTTTTTATTTTTCTATACATCTAGTAGCTTCATAAATTTTAAGTCAATTTCAGATTTTTAAATTCAATTTTAAATATTTTTACATTTCTGAATTTTACTAAGCAAGATCAAGAAAAAACAGTGCCATATTTCTCTTATTGTTTAAAATTATTAAACTTCAAAAATTTAATTTTTCATTTATAGCCTTCACTTTTCCCATTTTTGACCTACAATTTAAAATAAAAATTTTAAAATTTAAAAAAAGAATACAGTGAAATTTTCCATATTTTTTTTTAATAAGTGAAATTTTGTAATGGCATGCAGTGGTCAAAAATAATAAATTTTTAAACAAAAGTTTTTGGGTCTGTTAAAAAATTTGGTTGATGGTTTTGGCACTTTTTCGAATTAAATTAAAGAAAACAATATATTTGGGAAGCTCTTGCAAAAAATTGTGACAACCCACTGGAATATTTAGTCACGCGAGCTAATTATCTAATTTTTTTTTTCAATAATAAAAATTTTGACCTTAAAATTATATAAACTTATCTGAAATTAGCATTTCTGAATTTTTATTTAATCTTTTATAACGCATTTAAACTCATACCTATAACCTGATACCTATAACCATTTCGAAAATTTATTTATTTATTTATTTATTGCAATAAAATTACAAATAATATTATAATTTTAACCGAGCAGAGTATTGAAAACAGAGCAGGGTCTCTGGTGAGAATCGAACCCACAACTCCTAGATAACAGACTAGCTAACTAAGAGCTTGCTATCGGGACACAAGCCGTTTCGAAAATATTCGGACACAAATTTACAAAATATGCTACTGTAGACTTCATTTCCATTTTTAATTTTATTTTAACAAAAGTTCTTTATAAATTTTAAAATATTAAAATGTTTTATGCATAATTTTAAAGTAGACACAATAATACAATAAATAAATTTCTAATAAGCAAAACGTTATAAGTTGCTAGTTTTATCATCAAATACTTGTGCATTACATTAACAAAAATTTTAAGAAACATAGATATTTCAGCATTTTTCTACTTTACAGACCCAGAAACTGTTTAATTTTTCACGAATAGTGAAAGATATTTTCCTTCTTCATAATACCATTTCACAGTTTTCCTAATTTATCTAGTAAAATTAGATAATTTCTTCTTTTAACCGAAATCAGTCAATGTTATAGTAATAGTGCTATTTTCTTGCAGAAAACAGTAGCATTAATCCTATTGATTTTAAAAACTATTTTTTGGATTTTATTTGTCCGCCATATCTGTTTGTAGATATAATATTCTTGCTCGCACTTTTTTCCAAAAACCATTTGTTTTAGCACATTCTAGAATATTATTTTTGAAAATTTAGCATAAGCCTTCAATTCTTCATTTCTGGCAGCACTGCTCGGCTCTGAGATTTATTTTATTTATTTTCAATTCCATATTACTACTGGCTACTTCCTAACCACTTGTAATGATATGCAATACACGGAAATAATGTCTCTCCAGAAACATCTTATCATCCAATTAGCTGATTATCGATTTTTTTTTTAATTGTTTGAAAAATTGCGCCTTGAAGGCTTCTGCACTATATCTAAGCATCAGTTTTGTATTAGAAGAAAACATGATACTATTGAACAAGTGCATTAAATTACAACTCATATCAGAAGAAGTATAGTATACACTTAATAGTAGTAATACTATACACTAAAATTCAGCAGAAATTGCATTTTCTTTTCTAAAAAAGTAAATTTAGCCAGCGATAAACCAAAACCTAACAAATTTTGTTGTTTCAAAAAAAAAAATATATATTTTTTAAAGTAACACGTTCTCTTTATACCCCACACAACCATAGGAAAAAAACATCCAACACCCACCTTAAAGTATACTAATCGACTCAGAATCAATTTTTGGGCCAATCTAACGACGTCCATCCATCTGGCTGGCTGGATGGCTGGCTGTCCATGAAAACCTTTTGCACAAAGTACAGGTTGCAATTTTGAAGACAATTCAATGAAGTTTGGCATGTAGAACTTTCACGATAGAAGGACGAAGCCTATTGAAATTGGTTATGATCGATCCATTATTTCATCTAGCCCCCATACAAATGTCCTCACGAAATGAAATTTTGGTTTAACGATCATAAATCATATCAATATTTTAATGAAATTAGGTGCAATGAAGTTTTGTGTAAGTATCAATCTTTGTGATAAATTTGTGAGGATCGGTCCATAATTGACCATAGCTCCCATATAAAACCCTTTTCCGAAAATCACTTTAATGTGCAAAAATCACATACACATATTAGTATCAAGTTTATATATGACACAAATAAGTATCATATAAGTAGAAATTACACTGACAAATTTTATGAAGATCGCTTCATAATTTACCATAGCTCTACTATATAAGCCCACTTTCGGGAATCACTCTAAAAGTACATAAATTCATACAAATGTTAGTATTAACATAATATTCTGTATTCGTATATTTTATTTTACAATTAAAAAAGTATCGGTCCACAAGTGTCCACATGTCTAGTATAAGACTCCTCCACGAATCTTGATGAACATAAATAACAATGATGTGGGGTATCATATGGTCGGGCTTGACCGACTATATCTTTCTTACTTGTTTTTAAATAGTTTTTTTTTTTTTTGTAATTAGGGCCACAAGAATATAAAATATTTTTTATGGTTTATTGCAATCCAAGGTTACGGTATGTATTCTATTTATCAAGAGTGAAATACAAGAAAATCTATACTGGCGAAAAAAAATATTATGTTTTCCTTATACTTTAAAAATTATATTTTTTTAATTTATAAACAAACATTATTGTAAATAAAAAAAATGTCCGAATTGTTCCAGCTGGAAATAATAAACTGAAATTAGAATGATTTCTTGGACGTTAGATTCATCTATAATATTTTGACAAAACCAATTCACCAATTCAAATAAAACAAATTATTTTCTATAGATATTTTATGCTTAAAAATAATGATCGTTTTAAAATTTGACTAAAAAGTCACTCGAAATTGGCAACAAATTAACTTCTTAGACAATATATTTTGAAGGATGTTGAAAAATTTATTAAAATAAAGAAATAATTTATATTTTTTTACCAAAAATGTGTAAAAAGGGAAATTGATAAAAATACAATATTCAGTGCGAAAAACATATAAATATTGTTTTGGCCAATAAAGCAAAAGTGAAGTCTACCAGACCCATATATAAATGGACGACTACATAAAATCAGCACATTACTCTCAGAGAATGTTCATAAGTTACTAAAAAACTATATACTAAATACATCTTTTCATATGAGAATAAAAGATGTGATTTCTCCACATAGAAAAATTTCCTTTGGTTTGCCTAGAGTGTATTCTATTGCATTTAATTTACGTAGAGGCAATTGTTCACTTATTCAAATAAATAACGTTGAAATTTTTGAACAAAATAAAGTAAGATACTATCTTGGCATTGACCAAGACCGGCGACTAACATGGACTCATTATACAGAATCCAAGGATACACAAATAAGACTAAAATCTGTCAAAATTTATTGGTTAACACAGTGCAAGCTCGATTTTCGAGACTAATTAAAAATCAGACCTGTTGCGAAAACTGAATTTTTGCAATAACAAAACCCAAAATTTTATTGAAAAATTTTATGTAATTTTTAAAATTATAATTGTTTTCATTGATATATTTACATTTTGCTTTTGAGGCAAATTATTATTTTTTAAATAACAGCTGAATCACGGAGTTCATATAGTGTTGTTCTAGGCTTAATATTTTCTAAAGCCCATCGTATCCATATGTTTATCGATATTATACAATTGTTCACTTTAATTTTTTTTTCTTCATGACCACTATCGTAGAAATCCTCCCATTCCGTATGATAATTCCATTTGCTCCTCATTACTTTCCACATGAAATTCTTTTTGAATCCAGTTGTTTAAATATGTTAAACTTTTCCCATATTAAGAGATGTATTTATACAACAAATAACACGAATAAACTATAAAAATTGAAGATTAAAATCATCCAAAAAGGTTAATATACCGAAAGACGGGAATTTCCCTTCTTTGGTTATAGACATTGTAATCAAATTAAAAAAAAGTCGCGAAAATAGTTTTTCGTAAACTGTTGTGATTATAGAACCTGCAATTTTAAAAATTAAGCCGTCGCGATAACCGGGCCATCGCGATAATGGGTAGTCGTGAATACCGAGTTTTGCACTGTAGGTCCAATATCAGCTCTAGACTTGAACAATAAGGTTCTGTTAGCTAAGGCAATACTAAAACTATTATGACATCCAACTCTGGGGAACATCATTTTCATTATATATTGAACAATTTTATATTAAAGAAATAACTGCCCTTGCAAGGGATCTGCTAACATTTAAGAATTACAGATACTTAAGAATGACGAAAACACTTAACTTAGAAAGATAGCACTATTATATTATATTACATATTACTATAAAAACTATTCGTCGAATGTTGAAGTTTTTAATTGATGAAATTGTGATTTAATTAGAATTATTCATTGTATTTATTTATTATTTCTAATTACAATAAAATTACAAATTATATTCTAATTGTAGTGACAAAAGACCAGAGCCTCTGTCGGGTGTCGAATCCTCAAATGCTAGACTGACAAACTGGTTCACTACCAGCTAGCCCACCACGACATCGTTTTTAAAAATAATAAGTCTTTTATCTTGCAAAAGAGACATGTATTTATATTCACATTTCCAGAAGGTTATAAAAAAAGGTTAAAAAAATGCTCTTAGTTCTTTTTTTTTTTTTTTTTGTTTGAAATGGTGAAAATAATAAATTTTTTGGAGAAACTTTCTTCTCCATTTTTCTTGTGTATCTGAAAAATTGTTTAAAATGTTTACTTCTAATATGTAGGAGAATGTATGCTATATAATTAAGATTTTTTGAATTGAGGTATAAAAAGAATATAGACCAGATCAATCTTCTATAAGTCCGATTTACTATACATTAGCGGCATACGTTAATAACACTGTGCGACAAATGGTAGGGGTCAGTGATCGGGAAGGGTTCAAACTACCGGGGAAAGTTATATCGGTAAAAAAGAAGTTATACGTGTCCCGGGGTTTCGCTGGGTCACGTCTGGGAATCGAGATATATCGATTTGAAGTTAGTAACTATCATATAGGGGAAATTGTGAACTTTGGAGGTCTTTTTTTTTTTTTTTTTTTTTTTGACATAACTCGAGAACCACCAGTCTGATTTTACTGAAACAAATTTAAAAAAATTAGGAATTACAATTCCTTTAATCTGTTCATACAACGTTTCGCTTTTATTCACAATTAAGTGAAGGTATCTCATTTTGACAAGAATATTGATTTTATGTTTCATTTTATGTTTATGGGGAATATCGCAATGTACAATAAATAGATATAGAGAGATATTTCATATGCTTTTGAATCATCAGTGTAAAAATACACACAAATACATCACTATATTATGAAATATGTACGAAAATTAAGATAAATTACATCTGGAATTCTGCAAATGATAATTTTAGTCATAATTTTATTTATTTTAGAAAGAATTTACAACCAATAACATAATATATTAAAATCAAAAAAAAAAATATATAAAATTTGTTCAAAGTTAAAAAATGATTTATTAAAAAAAAAAAAAAATCTAGTCATGTTTTTTTCTGTGTATCTGACAGATGGATTCTCATAACTTTTTCTTTTGAATTTAATTTTGGCATAATTATATAAGCCGAACAATACAAAAAATATATCATGTACAATTATTCTATACACATTTTCGGTCTCTCTCGCGGACCCCCTGGAATGTTGCTACGGAGCCTTAAACTAATTTAAATTTTATCGTGTATGAGTCAGCTTCATCTCAAAAAAAAAAAAAAAAAAGCGGCCAAAACAAAATAATTTCGATATAATTTATTAATAGAAAAATATATAATCAAAACAAAATAAAAATAATATGATTGAATAAAAAGTTTTGAAAAATTGTGATTGCTCGTAACAACTTGAAGACGAATCCCCAAATGAAATTTTGGTTATTAATAGTATTTTCACGAAATTTATTAATTCAAGGAGAATCTTCATCAGATTATTTCAAAGTCACTGAAATATTTCCATTCATAAATGGTGACATGACAATCGATACCAAAATCGATATAATTTCATGTGTTTTAATTTAATGCAATTTTTAGATCCCACTCTAATATTTTTTATTTATTTATTTCACCTACGGACTTAATCTTACAGATTATATAAATTATTTATATAACATAACTTAATTTAATTTAAACTTATCTTTATTTATATTAAAATTTAAAATAGGAGAAATGCTATTAAATAATTTTAAACATATTATAATTGGTTCATTTATAGCATAGTTAGTTCTATGAAAAGCATTATAAAATGTATGGTTACTTCTTAGGTCTCTTGGTGAATTATACAAATCAGAACTAGTTACTTGAAGAGACAAAATATTATAAACAAACATGATACAATTATAAGACTAGGGTCATGTAATGTTTGAAGATCAAATAACTTTCTCTTAGCATCATAGGAGGGAACAATAGGACCTAATAATAATTCAAAAATCTTTTTGTAAAAATTTTTTAATGCGCTCTAAACGATCCGATTCTTTTTTACAAAATGGACACCAAATTATTTAGAAATATTCTAAAATGCTACGAACAAATGAAACATATAATGGTTAAAACGTATAGGGGTCACTAAATTTTCTTTAATTTTTCCTTATAAAACCAATCATTGCATAAGCTCTGGAACTGATGTAATAATATTGATAACTTAATGTCAAATTTAACTCCCAAGTCCTTAAATTCAACCCCAGCGAAACGCCGGGACACGTATAACTTCGTTTTTACTGATATAATATTTCCCGTTGGTCTCATCCCATCCCGATTTTGACTGTCACATAGTGTAATGTTCGGATTGCGAACAATGATGCACAATATGAAAAAAGTATTTATGTTAGACATTTCTAGATAAAATTCTTGAAATACGAAAATGAACGCTTCACTTGTTCATAGAAATAAATAGTTAAAAATAAAAATTTAAGAAAACTAATTTACAGTTTTACTAGAATATGTTGAATCTCTAGTTACCTATTTGTTAGCAAAACATCATCATTTTTTCTATCCAAATCTCTATAGTTTTTCCTCTCCTCAATATAGAATTAAAAATTCCTAAATGAAAAAACATATTTTCTAAGTTAAATAATCTCGCATTTCAATTCTCTTCGTTAGCAACTTTACACAGAATAAATTCTCATGAATTCAAAATAAGTTTTCCCCATGAAGCTAAACAAACTAAGCTAAATTTGTTTTTCCCAAAAATTGTTCTTTTCACATCGAATACATGCAAAGAGGCAGGCAATTTTAAGTCCTTTTAAGTCATCTATTGTGGAAGACCGCAGGGCGACTTGAATAAATGATAAACATGAAATTTCTAACACTTCAACAAGAAATCCTATTTTAATCGCTCTAGAGATTTCCAAAAAAAAAAAAAAAAAAACGAAACTTTGCCTAAAAAAATGAAGAATAACGTAATTGTCAAGTTAAAACCACTGTAGGCTGGTAGACTAACTGAATGACTGACTTGAATATGCCGCCTGACTAAAATCTGTTTTACAGTGCAACTGTATGTGTGTGTGTGTGTATGCCACAGAGTATGTGTTAAATCAACTGCAATGAACATTGAATGTGTGTATGGATGCAGAAAATTTAACAATTATTTTTGTTTAGCGTTTCTACTATTTTATTTTTCCAAACACTATAACATCCACACATATTTTTTGTTTCCAATTTTCCTAAATATATTTTCAATTTTTTTTTTTTGCGCACTTAAATTATTATGATGAGAGTAGAAAAAGAAAATATATGAAAATTTTCGAAACCTTTTGGTCGAATCATAAAGACACTGTAATGTAAAGATTTGATAAAGAAAATTTAGTTATGTTGTTTTTGATTTAAATTGAATAGGTTCATAATAAAAAATTACATTAATTGAATAGATATAATATAAGAAAATGTAAAATCACTCATGTCGACCATTACACTGGTCGACAAAGTTATTAATGTATTAATATACTTATATTAGCTCTTATATTGGCTCTAATAGCTCTAATAGATTTGATTTTGCCGAGAGTGACTTTTTAAATTGCTCTTAATATAATTTTTCTTAATGTAGAAGAAGTATTAGGGTTTTTTCATAGGTTTTATATAGTTATATAGTTCCAGATCTGTTTTGAACCATGATTAGCTTTAATAATTGATCTTTATGTGGTTTTTCGTAGTAAATTTCTTTTCCTGGATCCACGCCTGCATGTGATAGAATAATGCTCATAGAAAAAAATTTTGTTGAGCTCAAAGAGACGAAATTTGATTTTTGAGTCTTATATTTAGGCTGAACGGATTAAAGCGATATTGGAAAGATACAGGTTAGAAGTTCGAGCATTTGCTACTTTCCTGTTTATAGCGCTCTCTTCTCATAACCGTAAACAATATCTGCAAACTTTCTTTTGTTTTAAAAAACTAAATATGTTGGCTTTAATTAAAAATTTTTTGAAACGTACGAACTCCACGTTTTGTTAGTTTTTTAATGAATATATGAAATTACCAAAAACAACAAAAAATAATATAATTAATTTGAGTTCATATAAAATAAATAAAAATTCAATTATATCAGTTATCTTAACATTATTTATTTTTTTTTATCCGCTCAATATTTTCAGAGTTATTTAGAAATTAGTGTTCTCCAAAATTGAAGATTTTTTACTTACAAATTTTTTTAAAGAGTGAAAACGCCAACAATGTTTCTGATTTTTATTTTTAACATAAAGCTGGTAGTGCTAAGAATAAAATAAGTCATGTCTCATTAAAATTGATATAAAAATCTTGATTTTATTCTCAGTTAAGTGAAAATATCCATGTATACCTAAGATCAAATACAAATAAACTGCTGGACTGCTTTAAATAAAATAAGTGGAACAGATGGAATTTGACGATTTAAATTAGAATTTCTTTTCTATTCTTTTTTATGGGCGTGACACCTTATTCAGCGGTCACACTTGTATAACGCGAGAACGGTTTGTCAAATTTAGACTTATAAAACTCCTATCGATGCCGATTAATATTATCTTCAGGTTATCTTAATATTATTTCTTTATCCGGTCAATATTTTCGGAGTTAAGGAGCAAAATTCTTCCAATTTTTCATGAAAAGTTTATATTTTTTTCGCCACTAATTTTCGAATAACTCCAAAAATATTAAGCGGATAGAAAATAATATTAAAATGTCTGGAATATAATTGTCTAAAACCAATTATCGAGTAAAATATATTCGTGTAATTGCCTTATTATAACAAAAAAATAAACCTGATAGAAAAAACTGTAAGCAAATTCACGTTCGCACGTCAAATTCCACCTAACTTTTTTTATATTAAAAAAAAAGTTTTTTTTTTTGCCCACCGTGTATCTTTACTTAATTATAGGTACCATGTTCTTAATTGCGAATAAATTCAAGATTTGTGTATAAATTTTAATGATACATAGCTTACTTCATTCACAGTATTACTAACTTTAAGATAATGGATCAAAAACTTAACATTTTAACGGTTTCATTTCCTAAAAGAAATTTTCAAGAAAAAAAATCTTCAACTTTTAATGAAAACAATTTTTTCCGACATTAATTTCTGAATACTACGATCTTGCACCAAAAATCGCACATTCGATTGAGTTGATGTGACACTTTCCATATAAAATTAATTGGCATAAACCTACAAAATGATTTCATAATCACTGATATTACTTTATGTTGATTTGTGTTTTTTGTATAGTTAAAATGTTTTAATATTCACTGCAAACACAAAAAAATTTCAAATTGTCAAAAAATACACAAGAAGAAAGGATTGTTATGTTTCTAAAGGTTTAATTTTTTATTAAAAATACTTAAAATTACGCGACATTTGATCGGAATATATACAAAATGTGTATTCATCTTGTTTCAGAATCCGTTTGGTCTTCTGAATTGTTTTGTGCATTTAAAATAGAAATATCAGAAAGCAAAGCAATTGACTCATGGCACAATAGTTCTGTATTTCGATTCATCGGCTTTGTTGAGAGAAAAGAATTGTAAGGATCCGATGAAAATAGATTATTAAAAAGATGTTCATTGGAATTTTCCCGTGTCATTTTCCGAGCAAGTCATTTCTCAAACATATCTAAAGTCTTTGTTGCCGGGGTCTTCTTCCAAAAAAATGGACGAGGCTTTACTAAGAAAGAAAAAAGATTCATCCAACCAATATTTAAAAGTGGACTCGAGAACATCCTTTGTTCGGTATGCCTGCATCTACTTCTTCGATAGTTTGCTAAGAAAATTTTAAGCTGATTGCTTTACTTTATGTTTATGGTCATCATTTTTATTATTTTCTATGGCACTTTTGATGAAAATGTAAAATATGACTGCGATATTTTTTTCTTCTAATCTTTTTCAGCGTAACAAATATTGAATAAATCCCTTTTAGTGATAGACATTGCAACTTAAAGATGCAATATAAAGTGTTTAGGCAAAAATCGGCAGCTAATTTCTTAAACATTCAACAATTCACATGTTATAGATGATAACGACACATAAATAGAAGTGAAAGTTGGTGAAAGTCACATTTACAATACAGATAAAATTCCACAATTACGGAATAGATTTTAAATTCCGTACATATTTTTCTAAACGGAACGCTAAATCAACGACACATTTTAAATTAAAATAAAACCAACAAATATTACAGAAAATGTTTTCACTCGAAACAACATACAATCATCGACAGATCTATTATTAAAAAGAAAATTAAGCAATTACTGATCAATGCTGCAGTGATAATATTGCAAATATATACCATTATGCACGATGGGGACTTATCATTAAAAAATCAACTAAATTTTTTACTCTTGTACTATTCGAAAAACGATTTTCTCATCGCTAAATATGTCATTAGGACCACTGTGCTACGCGATAAAAATTTCCAGAAAAATCCCAGGAAATTTGCATCGGGAATTTTTTGGAATTAAAGTTTGTTTTTTTTTTTTTTTTTTTTGATTTGAAAAACATAAAAGTACTATTCTGTATTATCTTTTCTTTTTAGAATTTCCAAAAGACTTTTTGGAAATTCCTTAAAATAAAAAAAAAAATAAAAAATCATTTCGTTTTAGCTTCAAAAGTTTCATTTTCAAAAACTGGAAAAAAACATCGTGTTTAAAATTTTTATAATATTCCCTGTCCACAACGTTCGTGAAAGTGAAAGCAAATTTTTGAGAACAGAGCATCATATGAACTTTCCAGGAATGGAAAATTTATAAAATTTTTTATTTTCAGGTATCCAAAAAATATTTTAATTATTGGAGCTCTTTCCTCAGAATACTAAATAATACTATTTGATATTTATTTTGTATCAAAAAAGTTTTCGTTTCATATTCAATATTAATAATGGCCCTTTTCATATCCAAAATTTTAGAGCAAATATTACTTACATATTACTTACATATTTTTTATTAGGCATAGATAATTAATAAAATATGGTGAAACAGTTTTTTAGTAACAAGTATTTGCAATTAGAAAAAAGGATTCTCAATGTTTTATAACAGAAAAATTTATTGGAATCGCTTTTAAATAACACCTTTAGACGCTGTTTAGATTATTTCACAAGCACAAGAAAGCTCACATTTATTGATAATTTAAAAGTAATATAAAAGTACTTAATTAAAAATTAATTCAATTAACTTTTACTGGGCCTTATAAGGCCTTATTCTGGAAAACAAATTTAAATGAAATTGAAAGAAATTTTCTAAGGCCAATTTTCTAAAAAAGCTCTTAGAACTTTGATTTATTAAAATTGCGAATTTCTCTAAACATACCTAATATAAAAATAAATTTATTAACTTTGCAATTTGAATAATTTAAAAGATTTTAAATCATTAAATTATTTGTTAAATTTCGATTACAGGTCTTTGTCGTTTATATTTCATTGAAAATTATTTAAATGTTTATAGGCTTCTAATTTGTAAACTTAAAATACCCAAAAACATGTTTATAGCCCAATATTAATATGTAGTATTTGATTTTAGCTCGTTTAGTTTCAGTTATATATTTTTATTAAAATTTCCAGGAATACCGAAATTTATTTTTTATTTCCTGGGCACAGAAAATGTTCAAGTTTAAAGTTCTTTTTTAGTTACTCTCATTTTTTACTTCGACTATATAAATAGTATAGTGAAACCCACTGAAATGAACCAATGCATCAATATTGTAAATTATAAAACGAACTACTTGCGAAATTTAGAGCGATTAGAAATATGCTGAAATGAAATGGAACCTTATATTACTTTTTTAATTCTAAAAATCTGTTTAAATAATAAATAACCTTGGTTATACAAAAAATTTTTAATTAGTAACATGTTTGCTAAATGTTTATGTCATTTTAAAATTAAAACATTTAATAGAATATCTTACAAAATGCTAACGACTGTATGTATTCAGCCAATGAACAAATTTGACCAGTTTGCCAAATCGCTACAATAAAAGAGGGGAGGCATAAATATGAATGAATATAAATTCATAGAAATGAAGGACTCATTATACACATTTTTCGGAATAAAATGGTATCAGTTGATGTTGTTGATGTTGTTGCTGTTGTTTATGTTGCCTTTAGTAATGGGAATATTTTTGGTGATGATGGAGAAATTCCAATGTAAATGCAGTGTTAAGCGATAAGGCTGCTGATGATGATCACAATGATATGTTTGTAGTACAAGTGTGTGTATGTGTTAGCAGAATATGCATCATGATTATTTGTTATTATTGCAACAGTTATTTTCAGTTTTTTATTTTGGAATAAATTGTTATTGTTGTCGCTGTCGTCATTGTTATTCTTGTTATTGTCCTTGTGTTAAATCGTATTTTAAAGAGAATGAGGAGGTCTCTGCAGCAATTTGCATTTATTTCATTGAAAATAAACACAACTCTATACTTATGCATGGATAAGTGCAAACACATAAAGGCATAAGTACAAATCTAACAAAACATAAATAAGTTGTTTCATATATATTTATACACACATAAGCAGTTAAATATATAGTATATGTGTAGATACAGTAACTGTGTAATTATTTAGTTGTGACCCAAAAATGTCAACGAACACATGATGAGCAGTTATCGTTTGCCGCCGCTTAAATTCGAACCAATTTACATTTTGTATAAACAAAAACAAAATCACAAACTTAAATATGCAAACACCAAACTTAACTCAAAAGTCGTGGTTCTCATACCACACACATACATATATAAACACATACATTGCTATACACACAGAAATAAAGCAACAAAAGTACACATAAACAAACAACCTTATAAAACATTCTTAACGGCCTTTAGTTTTCCGTGGGAAGGACGGACTAAGTTTTCTTACTGCAAGCTAAATTTATGTTCTGAATATGCAGCTGAGTATAGAAGTTAAATAAGGCACTATGGGGCTGTTTGTTGCTGCCCCTCTTACACAGTGGGAATGAAGGAAAAACTTATAATAGAATATTAAAGATCAGTTTCAGATTTTGATATGTGAAAAATCATGACAAATATCTACAAAACAAGTTTAGCAAGTAGTAAATATCTTTTTAAATATATATTGAATTTCCTTCAATCAAAAACAAATCGATGAGCTTCTACGTACTGCTATTTTTGTCTATGAGATTCTATTATTTTTTTATTTGCCTTAGAAATTATTGCAGATAACATCTAAAAAAGTGCAAAATAATTCTTCTTTTGAAGTGCTAAAAATGTTATTCTATTACAAAATTTCTCTCTTTTGTGATGATCATTTCTTTCATTCGATAAATTAAGAAATTTCAGTCAGCATAAAATTCCAAATTCTAACAATTTATGTTTGTTTTTTGCACCATTACACTATGCGACAAATCGAAATAATCCGCAACTGATAGCATTTGATGAGTTTAATTAACCCTCCAAAGGATTTTTCGCTGGTAGGCAAAATTTATGTTTTATGACCTTTTAAACTTGTATTTTTTTACACCAAAGTAATCTCTGATAAATCGAAAAAAAAATTTAAATGTAGTTCGAAGCTCAATTATTTTCGAATAAATAGTTTTTTGAACTTCCTTTTATTTGAACTATCAATTCATCTATCTCTAGTTACGAAGGGGACATTTCTAGTCTGTTTTTAAGAAAAGCTAACAGCCTATATATATATTTCGAGGGAAATAAAAAGCCTAAAAATCAACGCTCAATAAACTAAACTGGCAACGCTGGTAGTAACGACATTTACTGAAAAATATATCGACAATTCCATGAAAGAATGCCTGAAAAAGGGCATTTTTTACCTGTTGTCTTTCAATTTCCATTTATTTATTGATCTCATTTTTTTTTTTGGTTTCGTGAAATTGCGAAAACTTGCGATTTTATTTCGCTTTTTCACTTTGTCAAAAACCAAAAAAAAAAAAAAAAAATCGGAAGTATGTAACTTTAAATAGCAATATCTCTGGGAAGGCTTTATGAATTTTAATGGTTTAAACGGTGTTGGAATTTTTCTTATTTCGGTTTTAATATGAAAATTTCAAAAATAAGAAAGATTTTTTAGAAATGTATTTTATTGCAATTTTATTTCTTAAATGCATTTTTCGTTAAATGTGCAGTTTAAAAATATTGATTTTTTAAAATATTTGGAAAGCATAGAATCCTTACATTAAAATAAAATTATACAATTTTTGCAACTTGCACATCAATTACCCATAATGCAATTGCAAAAAAAAAAAACATGTTCGCATAAAAATAATATTTTTTTCTAATTATTTGAAAAAATTTTTTTAAATGTTTTTATTTTTTAATTTTAAATATTTACATCTATCTTCTTTTAGAGCAATTCAGTCAGCATCTTAAAAATATCCCTTTTCGTTGAAAAATGTTTGCAAAATACAAATGTAATTTATAGATGAATTTTTGACAATTGCGAATTGATTAAATTTTAATTCTTCTTTAGATGTATTTTAAATTGTTTTGTTTACTAAAAGTTACAATATTAATTAGTCTAGTTACATAAAGATTTACTATTTTTAATAAATTTTTAAAACGTAACCCAATAAATTTTTAATTAAAATATGTCAGAAAAATAGAATTTTTATATGTCAAATTGTGAATAGGTTTTAAAATTTTTATTTTTATTTTAATGTAAAAATTCCGTGCTTTCCAAATATGTTAAAAAATCAAAAATTTAAAAAATTTTTTATAAATTTATAAAATTTTAAATATATAACGAAAAATGCATAAAAATGCATTTTTAAAAAATGTATGTAGTAAAACCAACATAAGCAAAATTATAAAAATTCACAAAGCCTTTCCAGAGAAATTGATATTTAAGGTTACATACTTTTGAAATTTTTTAGGTTTTTGAGAAAGTAGAAATAAAATCATGACTTTTCGCAATTTCGCGGAACTGAAAACTGAAATCGATATAGATACTCGGGAACTATTGCGTGCAAACTTTTATGAAAATTGAAAGATACTCGGTATATTTAATTGCGTTCTTTAATGGAATTCTCGATATATATTTGTTAATTGAGCAAAAAAAGTAAATGTTTCCCTATCCTTCGTATATCCTTCAACCGCCTTTTAGCAATAGGGTTGCAATTAATTAGAGAGAGTAAATAAGATCCACTTTGATAAAACTACCCTCGCAAGAAATTTACATTAATGTTAGATATTAGTTAGATGTGTAGTATAGAAGAGGGACCATAAAACGAAATAGGTCGAATACGATGATTTTGATGTGCTAAATAAGAATTTTTTCAGTTTTTTTCTATCACGTAGAAATTTTTTAATGGGCGTGACAAATATAAAATCTTTAATAAAGCGGTCTTGAGAGCAGTTTGTCCAATTTAAATAAAGATATATAGCTTATTTTATTCATAGTTTACGTAGCTTCATGAGCTGGGTAGCATTACCGTTTTTGATCACTTTTACATAAAAATTTTTAAAAAAATATATTAAAAAGGAGATATGGTCAGAACCAAAGAATAAATCAAAATTTTACAAATATTGTTTAAAGTTATGAGAATTATCCCCCTTCTATCCTATTAAATTCAATGTGGAATTTACAATATGTTTAATAAAGTTATTAAGTTTAGTTTCAGATAGAGTAGCTTTCAAAACTGTTCACAAAAAATACGTAATTTTAGAATTTGCTTTATAAAGCCAATTTCTTACAACTCAACGTTTTTATTCTTTTTAATTTAAATTCACACGCAGAGAAAAAACATGGTTACGAGATTGTTACTACAACATTATTATGTTCTCTTGTTAATTTTCATTAGATAATACTGTGTTCATGATAAAAATTATTTTATTTCAGTTTTATCATTCAATGTTATTATTTAATCAAAAATTTAATATAGTTGACTACAAAAGTTTTATGTTTTTGAATATTTTTGCCAGAAACAAAATTTTATTAATATAAAAAATGCATTATTTTTACAACCATTAAATATTATCAATCTTTTTCCTAGTTCTTAAACCATATTTTGTTTTCAAACCATATTAATAATGTTATTCTCATAACAATAAAATGTTACATATAAACATGTTTTTTTTTTTTAAATATGATTGAAAAATTCATAACTTGTTTGTTTTTGAATATATTTTGTTTTTAACGTTTATATTAATGTTATATAATACATAAATTAATATAAGTAGACAAAATTTTGTTATATTTGGTGTGATTCAAGCAATATTAATTAAATACTATTAAAAGGTTTAGTTAATAAAAAAATTATCTTGTATTATCTTGCGCAACATATGATGGTTTAATGAACAATAATATGTAAATAATATTACAATACAAATAATATGTAAATAATTTTCTTATGGTTAATAAACACTTATATCTATTATTTTCAAACAAATGTAATTGACTCAATGAAGAATTTATAAAAATAAATTTGAATTAATATGTTTTATTTTAATATATGATAAAATTGAATAATAATATTATAAAATGTAATAATAATATGATAGAATGTGATAATATGATAAGATGGGATAATATAAAAAAATGCAGTCATACTCTGCAGTATGTCGGAGTTCACACACAGCAATCTTTCTTGCTGCAATTTTGAGTTCGTTGGAGAGAAAAGATACTAAATTTTTATATTCTCTGTACCTCCCTCGCTAACGAAATCAGAATTGCAGCAAGAAAAATTGCTGTATGACTAAGAGGTATAATAATATTAAAAACTTGAACAATAACATGGAAAAAGGAACCATAAAACCCGGCACAATATGATAAAATGGAATCATAGCAATTATTATTTATAATGATATCTATTTTATCCGTCACCATAAGTTCCAATATTATCTTCCTGTTAGATTTTTGTCACTACAACTATATTTTTTTCTCTGGGTGCACTACGTGGTGATAAATTAAATAAAAGAAGAATTAAATAAAATTTAGTTTTCTTGAAAATAATATAAAATATGTAGTAGGGTAGAAGGGGAAACGTTCGCCATAGGGGCACTTCTGCCATTAAAATAGTCTTGAAAACGAAGTAATCATTTTTATAACTTTTTCATCTATTAACTTTTGATATTTTCAATTTACATTTGATAGGAAGCAGATGCGATTAATTGCTTTTTCAATACTTTTCAAAATATTTCGCTGTGGATATTTTTTGTAAAAACATTCTTAGTTTTAAGATTCAATAAAGATTTTACAATGGGTATTTTAATATATTCATTCAAAGTTTGAAAAAAAAATGTCTTTGGTTTATAAAATTCCTTCTGGAAAGCATTCGCTAGACTGCTGGAATTCCGACCCAACTTATTCCATAGGAACATCGCAATCAGCTACTAGGTTTTTACTAGTTGTAAATTTGTTTACTTTACATATAAACCCTCTAATTTTTACAGCACTTAAACCAAAAATTATTTAGTGATTTTTGCAGTGGACTTATTTTGGATTTGCATTATTAATTGAAGTTTCATTTATTTTATATAAAATTCAATAAAAAAAATATAAATTTTTGTTTGTTTTTTCAATTGCAATATTAAAATGAAATAAAATAAAAAAAAATATCATATATAGGCAAGCGATTCTGCTCCCGTCTCTTGACACATTTACCCGATAAGTTTGTGTAGTTTTGGTCACTTTAGAAAATGATAAAAAAAAAAAACATAACAAAGAGTTTGTCAGGATCAAATCGACTTAGAATAAAACCAATATATCGAACTCTTTATTACAAACGAAATTTTACTGATATCGTTTACATGTTTGAGGAAAGATCATTTTAACAATATAGTGGGGAATGCTCCCCCTTCTACCGCACATTTTTTGAGAACTCTTCTGTGACCCTATGCATTTTTCGTTAACTTTGGTTTCTACACAATTAATTTGACAAATTTCACATAGGTTCTACAGATTTTGTGAAATTTAAGCATTTGTTTTTGTTCACTTGTCCTTCTGGTTAATATATTGTGTAAACGTGTATTGCCATGTTTGGACCCAAATATTTCATTATTGCTTTTCGAAAGATACCTAACATTTCTTCTTAAAAATTTTAATATTATTTGCATTAAATTGCAAAATATGTGGAATATGTTGCGATCTTAAGAATGCTCTTCAACAATATAGGAATGAATTCCAAGAAGAAAAGATAGAAATCCTTTGAAAAATTGAAGAAATATTGACATGCTTTTTAATCAAGGATTTCGATTATTTTGAAGTACTTCAAAAAGCGATGTTATATTTTTTTACTAGCTATATTAGTACGACTAATAAAGGCAAGCCTACCAAAGCATGTAAACGAATTCTTTTTTTTACATTTTAAATTACAAATATTAAAGCCACTGTAAATAGTATTGTAAAAAGCTAAAAAGTTTATAATTCTGTAAAAGTTTATAAATCTTGAAAATATATACAAATTTATTGAGTTTTGAGGGTTCAGTCAACGAAATATCTTAAAAACTGTAAAGCAACCGAAAAAAATATTTGGAAAAATTTCTTTAAAAAATATGTAAAGAAAAAATTTTTTTCATTTCAAAATATAAATATTTCAGTCCCTTTAAGCAATATGATATAGATCGAATACTTTTCTTAATTTGTGAATTACAAAGATTTTATATATTATACACTTTTTTATTTGATCCAAACCTTTTATTCATAAACTCGAAAATTGGAATATGACATAAAATTAATTTTTGGCGAATTTTGTATAACCCTGCATTAAGGTGGTCCAAAATAACTTTTTGCGATCCACATTTAAACGTACCTAAAATTATGAAAGGGGATGCCATTTAGAATAACTTGGCCAAATTTCAACGTCCTACGATATTTGGAACAGTCATTTACGTCGATGATCCTAGAGCAAATTTAAAATTTTGTTCACCAATATTAATGATTTATACATCAAAAGATAGCTAAGTAAAAATAAATATACCAATATTTTTTAGTTTTTCAAAAATAGCCAACAGGAAGGCTAAATCGTCATTTTAATAAAAATAACTCATATTAACAAATTTCGTAGAAATAAAAAATAAAACCTTACTAACAAATTTTAAATAAAATGTCATTTCTTCGTTCATATTAACTTTTTTAAAAAAAATTACGAAATATGTGTATAATGATTTTTTTTATTAGCTATCGTTTGTTGTATATGTCATTAATATTGATGAGAAAATTTTTTTCTAAAATTTGATCTGGAATCATCAACATAAATGGCCGTGGAGCATCCTAATGCAATCATCGTAGGAAGTTGAAATATGACATATACGTTGTAAATGATGTACCCTTTCATAATTTTAGGTACGTTTAAATGTGCGATACATTTTGGTTTCCTATATACTCAACCCTGCATCAACCAACTTCATGTCGAAAAAAAGTTAGTTTAGAAATGATGAATTTGGCAAGTGATACATCAAAGAGAAGACAATGTCATTCATAATCTATCAATTAAAATACTAAATATTGTTCAGATCGTTATTCCGACTGGATTTGGAAACGAAAAGTGAATCGAAAAAACGTTTCAGATTAAAAACCGTAAAACTCTCTGAATATGTGTGTCATAAAATTTTATTAACGATTGAACCCAGTTAAAAATTTTACCTCTACTGAAAAAAATGAAATATTTACAAAAGTTCTACGAAAATGGTGTACAAAATGTGTTCAAAATGGTTTTCCTGAATTTTTTAAATTTGTATATTCTTTCCGTAACTGATAATTTTAAAGAAAAACAACAAGCATATTTATATTCTTTAGACCCTAGTTTTATAAAAATATAAATCTTGCTTGATATCTCCTATAGGTGATTAAATATTTACATTTGAAATTGTAAATAGTTTTTCATTTATATGCTTTACATGACACTTCTCTTCTACGAAAGTGACCCCTAAAGTTGAATGTTTTCCAAGAAACCTTTGTCGTCAGTACTTAAAGATTGAGTAAATATATTAACTGCCTATTAAGCTTGACTGGAATTAGCTGTTCTTTACTATCTTAAAATGACATTTATAATATTAAAATCATATTTATGCAATGAAATCATTAATCTGCATTTCATCGTAAAAGCAGTATTGCTGAGGACCATTCTCAGACATCAACATATATTAGTGTTTAAAATGTTGTCAACAGTTTTCGTTAAAAAATATTAAGTTCATACAAGTATAAAGCAATAACTACTTAATTTAGCAACTCTGCAAGTATTATTACTACAGTTTACATAGCCTTTTCAAGAGTAAGTACTGTTGCTAAATTTCACATCTTTTTTAATAAAATTTTTAATAACGAATTCGGGAAAAAATTCCAATAAAATAAAAAATTTTCTAATTTCTCCAAAAATTAACATAATTTTTATACTATTCCTCCAAAATATAAGTTATTATGTTGTTTTTATATGTTCAATATTTGGATAATTTTTGTGCACTTTTGGAGCACTGTTGAAGGTCTTTTTTTATCATGAGTTTAAAAATTCGATGTTGGAACTTTCCGAACTTGTTATTCGATTTTCATACCTAGTTTAGCTTGGAATTTTGTCGAAAGGATACTAAATATTCTCCTTCAAACTTATTAATTGATTTTGATTTAAAATCATTTGGAGATTTTTAATTTTAACACTTTAATTTAATTTATAGATTTTCTTTACTCCATAAGTCATTCTGTCGTTATATTCAGTTCTTTATTAGATAATTACTTCGATATATTTTTTTGATGAAATTCATCATCCCTACGTTACACAGCTTAATATATTAATCAAAAAATGCAGGAAAATTATATTTTTGAAAAGTTAAAAATTCGCCCCAAATTGATTTTGATCTATACAAATTTTTTCTCGAAAAACGTTTGGCCTTAATTTTTTTTAATTTGCCTATCAATGGATTTATATCTACCGAAAAAAATATTTTCTTTGACTCTCGTAGCCATCTGAGTTAAAATATAAATCATTAAATGTGAGGTAAATATAAAGAAAATCTAAAAAATTACTAATTTTTTTCAAGGTATTTTCTTTTTTGAAGAAGCTAAAACTCCGAATTTCATGCAAATTTGCATACTATAATGAAAAGATATGTAGCCATCCAAAATGACTGATGAAATATCGTTCTCATAAATGTACTGTTATTAAAAATTAAAGTCAAATTCGATTTTAAAATTGTTCCAAAAAAATTTTCGCCTCAAATTGACTTTGACCCATACATATTTTTTTCTTCGAAAAACTGTTGCCGGTATTTTATATTTTTTTTTTTTCTTTCTATCAATGGGTCTATATCTACCGAAAAATCATTTTCTGGTGGTGTATATACAGAGATAATCAAAAATATTACAAATATTTTTTCAAGGTAGTTCGTCTTTTATTAACGTTTTGAAGAAACTAGAAGTCCTATCTTAATAAAATTTTCACAATAATATAAATAGACATGTGGCCATACAAAATTGATAATAAAAAGTCTTTATCATTAGTACGTTGTTTTTAACCAGCTCCGAAAGTTTTGTTGCAATTTGATTCCGCATGCGTTAGATACCACTGTGCATTGTGATGGTAGCTTAGTGCTATTTATTTCTCAGTTTTTTTTTCACCCATTTTTGTTTTCATTTGGTATTTTGTCGTTGTTGTTGTTTGCGCGAGTGAGTATTTTGCCTGTTAGCCATTTACATAGACAGTTAAACAGCTAGGCCATGTATCCATCCAACCATTTATTTGTAACCCACCAAAGCTGAGTGGATAAATTGGGAGGTAAGTATATTTACATACATGTATGTAGCCAAAAGTACTGTAAGTGTTTGTGTGTATGTGTGTGTATAAAAATATATTTTTCTGTGTAAGTGTATGTATGTGTAAAGTGTGATTTTGTCCCGTATCTCTAACCCACCATGAGATTTTTAACGAAGTGTTATTGTTGGGTGTTTTTCTCGCTATTTTTCAACCTTTTCATTTTTTTTTTTTTTTTGAGGAGATTTTGTTATTGTTGTCGTATGTTCTTGTATTATGCAAAACATTGAAAAAAAATATAGTTGAAAATAAGAAGAATATTTTTTTAATACGTAGTGTAATTGCTAAGTTAATGCAAGGACAAAATAAAGCTTTTGTAAAGGAAAATATTCTTGGGGTGGAAAATAGAATAGAAGATAAGATGAATAAATTTAGGAAGTTGTTTTAAAGGTTAACATTTCTATGTGGAGTAGTTATTTGGATGCAAATACTTTTTCTCAATAACAAAACCTTAAAAATAGAATAATTGTCATATACAATAGTTTTTAATTGACCCATAAAGTTACAGGCCTACATTAGTGCAATATATTTTTTATAATAAAAAAGCTATAATGCATACATACATAAATATATATATATATATATATATATATATATATATATATATATTGTAAATCTTAACAATAAATAAAACAACTTTTTTTATTTAATGCGCATTTTTTGTTTGTTTAAAGAGCCCGTAATAAAAAAGCATTAAAATTGCACGGATATTTGTGATTTAATACTGATATACTCTATATGTATGTATTTATGCTCCTCCAAACACTTGTATGATTAATGGATTAACTTTAATTTCACAAAAATAAAAATTTAAAAAAATATACAAATAAAAACTTTTAACATAAAATGTTTCGAATGAATATTGTGAAATATTTATAGCTATTATATGCATCCCTGCTATTTACATTTATTATCGACACTTAAAAAGTTAGATAAAGGATTTTATTGCATGTTGATTTTATGAGAAGTGTTTTAAATATGAAATATTTTAAACTATGGGCATTTGAAATACATTTATATTTGGACATATTTATATATATTGTGTAAAGTAAATAAATATATACCACATACGTGTTTGTAAATATATAGAGATTTACGTTAACAAAATTTCAAAAATTTGGTTGAATTCCATGGAAACTTTAAAATAGTTGGAGATGTATTAAAATATGATGAAAATGAAGATAATATTCTACAAATATTAAATCAAAGATCCTTCAACTAAACTATTATAATGATTATGCTTTTTATTGATTCCCACATAATGTTCTCAGTACTAAAATGCTTTAGAAATTCCGAAATAAACAACAGATTCAGTAAAGCTTAGTAATATCAAACGTACAATTCATATGTCATCCGTAACTGAAATGTAATTATGAAGAAGTATTGATTTACATTTAAAGACCAAAGTTATTTCTTCTTAAATACATCAGAAATTTCTATTAAGAGAATGTGAGGCCTGTATTTCAAAATATACTTCAAATAAGGTAAAAATATTTTGAATAGTAATCTTAGAAATTTCAATATTTGTTCTCAATTTTTTTTTTTTCAAATAATTTTATTATAATAAAAATTTTGTGAACTAAAACACATAAAAATATATTGAATATAAAAAAAAAATAGAATTTGAAAATATATTTGAAATTTTAATAAGATAAAGCGAAAGGAAAGCTAAATATTTTGGTGAATTGCAATTCTTTCAAACTTTTAATTTGAATTTTATACTTTTTTATTGAAAGGTAAGATTTATCTGAAATATATTTGAAATTTTAAGCGCTAATGTATCGCAAAATTACACACATAGGAAATTGCAAATTTCGAAAAATGAATCCTTTAAACATTGGAAGAATCCCAGAGACCGAAATCGAGTCTCCGGGAGAGGCTGAGAATCGGTTTAATAACAAAATAACTATAGAAATATATTATCAAGATTGTTCAAGATTTTATTCAAAATTAAATAGAATAACGTTTCCGGCAAATTTCTAACAACAAGAATATAATTGAAGAATTTATAACAATCAATTAAACTATCAAAAGAACCTAACTAATAACTAATTAAACCAAGATCTAAACTTTAACACTTAAAATTACCTGAACAAGGAAACTAATACCAAATTTTTTAAACTACTAAATTTAGTGAAAACAGCTTAAAAAAAATAATAATCTTAATTTTTACCTTTGTTAAGTAATTTAATTTATTGTTAATTAATTAATCATACTCATCATACTAAATGAACAACTGCAAATCACTTACACTTACATATACTAAAAAAAGAAATAATAAGCGATATCCTCAAACTTCTTCGAATTCAGGCCTGACATCGTTGGGGTAAAATGGTGAGTTTTATTTAAATATTAATAAGAAAACAAAACAAATATTTATATAAAACACTAATTTCAAAACCACCCCTAAAAAAAGTACTAAATTTCTGACTCAAATATAATTTTTTTTTTTGTTTAACTGAATAGAAACACATTTAATTTTTTTTTATATTAATAGATAATTTTACTATTAATAATATACATTTACACAGTAATAAACATGCATACTGTTCAAATTTTAATGGTTTAATAAATTGTAAAAATTTATAAAAATGAATTTCTAAATAATCTTAATTTCATGAACGGTTAAAGTTGTACATCAGGCAGTCAGATCACGGGCTATTTAAAATAAATTACAAAATAGCATGGTAGGGCGGGTGAAGACTATGGGAAGGAAAATAACACCACAATCACTTCCTAGGCTTCAATTCAATATTTATTTTATTTATTTTATTTTATTTTTATTTTTTGTTTTGCTTTATTGTCGATCTAAGGGATATTGCTACCTTAACTTTAAATAATTATGTAAAGGACTTAAATCTGATTCTATAGAAGCAAGAACCAACCCCAATTTCCCTGAGCACGGTCGGAACAACAGGTAGCACAGCTTCTAGAAAGTCAGAGCCATGCAGGTCCGTCCGTTACAAGAAAAACGCTTTAAAATTATCTTTTTTTTAAATTTTTTATCTCAAATTCAAAAATCAATATGAAAAATACCAAAAAATAGTATATTTTTAAATTAATTGCAATTTTAAATCATCTTTAAATAAAAAAATATGTTTAAAATATTGTATTTGATTAAGGAATTTATTTTATTTTTATATTCAAGATTTCAAGTTTTTATTCTGACTTTTTTTGGGAACTGAGGGCACTTATCGCAATGATTGAATAATATTTCAGCAAAAATTTTTTATATCGTCCTCTTCAAGAGAGATTTATAAAAAATGGAGGGTCATCAAATTTTGTTCATATTTGGTATGCTATAACACATGGAACCATTCATTCTTTCTCATTATTATTTTTTCCAATTTCAAAAAAGTTTCGAATTTATTCACAATTTAAATTTTTACAAATGCTATATTATAAATGCTAAAAATCTCTAATGAAGGCCAACTAAGACCTCTTTAAAGGTAATAATTCAAAGGTAAATTGCTTATTTAAAAATGCACTCGTAATTGCAGTTTCACAATGCATTTTTGATAAATTTCTACTCATTTGATTTAAATTTTCTTTTAATATGTTTAAAAGCAATATCTTTACTACAATATGCAATAATAAATATTCTGGAACAAGGTGATCTATTATTTTTGATATTTTTTTTAGAAAAATGACCACCAGTTTTTTCATAAAAAAATATTTTTTTATATTTTTTGTTATTATTATTTATTTATTTGTTTAGTTATTTATTTATTTCCTTATTTACTTATTTATTTATTTATTTATTTTTATTATTGTCATTCAGTAATTTATAAATTTAAGTATCCATAATTTTTTCTATCTTTACATCGGATTTTATTGATTTAAAAACCAGTATAAATTTTATTAAGATAAATATTGTAAATGATATTGTATAATTCAAACATAACATTTTTGCCAAAGATGCACTCACAACAAAAATGCAATTTTCAGATATATTCTTAAGAAATTTCTATAATTTTTATTAAAAATGTTTCTGCTTAATATTGAAGACAAATATTTTACACAGTATATTAGTAATTATTCTAGAAAAAAAAATGCAAAACAAATTATGAAATATTATGACTAAAATTAATTTTAACATAAATTCACAAAAAAATTCAAAAGAACTTATAATAAAATTTTTAGTAAACATTATATTTTTATAATATCAGAAGAAGACGAAAATTAAAAAGTTGTTAAAAGTTACACACTTTTTTGATATATATATTTTTTTTTATTTTTTAAAAAACGAAAATTGTTAATAAATTCCCGAGTTTTTCAAGAATTTTCAAGGTCTGTCCATGGAATAATTGCATTCGGAGATAATAACAAAAAATTTTGTGATAAGTAAAATATTTTGATATAAATAAATTTTTTCAATTAATTTTTTCAAAAATTAGTACTTACCAGGACATGTTTATTAATAAATCAGAAACCAAGTAATCTGGCTACATCCTAAAGTGAGCCACTTTGTTTTTCAACAGCTTTTTTCAAAATGTCCATTTTTCGAATGTTAAATAAACAGTTTTTTATAATACAAAAAACCGGTTCTAGAAATATCATTTTATTCTAAAACGAGAAAGATAGGTATAGTAGGTCAATGCCGACCATATGATACCCCACACCATTGTGCACGTCCATCAAAATTCATGAATGGGTCTTATATTAGACATGTGGTCAATTGTGGACCGATACTTTTATTACGTTAAAACTAACATTTGTATAAATTTATGCACTTTAGGGTGACTCCCGAAAGTGAGCTTATAGGGGAACTATCGTAAATTATGGAACGACCCTCATAAAATTTGTCACTATGATTTCTACTTAAATAAAACTTATTTGTGTCGAATATAAACATGATACTATTATGTGTATGTGATTTATGCAAGTTAAAGTGATTTTCGGAAGAGCTCTTTATATGGGAGCTATGGTCAATTTTGGACCGGTCTTCATTAAATTTTGCACAAAGTAAGTATACAAAATGTCATTGTACCGAATTTCATTACAATATTACTATATTTAAGGCATTTATGATCGTTAAACCCCTATTTCGGGAGGACATTGGTATAGGGGCTAGGTAAAATAATGGACCGATCATAACAATGTCAATAGGCTTTGTCCTTGTGTCATGAAAGTCCTACGTGCCAAATTTCATTAAATTATCTTCAAAATTGCGACCTGTACTTTGTGCAAAAGGTTTACATGAACAGCCAGCCAGCCGTTCAGCCAGCCATCCAGCCAGGTAGACGGACGGACGGACATCGTTAGATCGACTCAAAAAGTGATTCTGAGTCGATTGGTATACTTTAAGGTGGGTATTTTTCCGTACGTTACAAACATCGGCACAAGCGCATAATACCCCAACCAGCTATGGTGGTGTGGGGTATAAAAACCTATATAATAAATATTGATATTTGAATAAAAATTAGGAAAAATGTCTTAATTGATTATTATTCATAAAGTTAATTTCTTGTTAAGTATAATTGCCAGATAAATTTTGGTGGCAAATCGTCAAATTTTGAGAAGAAAAATCATCAAAATGGTCAATTCGACTATTAAAAATCGTTAAAAAAAAAAAACGTCAATATCAAAGTTTGGGTTTTCTATATGTCTATGAATATTTTCTATGTTTTTTTTTGATGAAAATTTTATTTTATTTGTGATGAAATTTTAAATTAAAAAGATTAATTTAATATTGTCGAACTATTATGAAAGTCAGGTATTATCTGTTAAGTCTGATGATATGCGCATAAAAATGATAAATATGTAATTTTTTATGACTAATGATAAAAACTAAATAAATTTTAGTGCAATTCCAAAACTTGTATTACAATTATTGGATACTTATCGCTGCTATTTAAAGATTTCTAATGCAATGATTATGAAATTAAAAGTTTTTATAATAATTTTAAAAGGGTTTTGAACTTTTGTGAAGTGTTTATTCGCTTTTTATAATACAAGTGTACATAACTGAATAGAATATAATATTCTATTGGTTCCCTTAAATTTCTTTGATAAATTTAAAAATTTAAGAAGATTTTTACTTTAATTGTTAATATTTATGTACCAACTAATTTACTTTTGAAGAAAAATATATAAAAAATGTTAAAAATAGTTCTGAAATTTCTTTTAGCAAAAATCGACAAATTTGGGACAAAAATCGTCAAATCATCACAGGCCATTTTTGGAACCAAAAATCGTCAAATATTAAATTAATAATTATATAGAATAAAATATATATATATCTATGGAATTAATTTTTTTACTTGTAATACCCGTAATATTCTTACAAATAATTTAAATACTTTAGGTTTTTTATTAATTTAGTTTGTAGGTTATTGTTGAACTTTTTTATAGTTTTTTTGTATTCGGGCTTAACTTCGTTGAATAATTGTAGAAGAATACATTGTTAAAGTTTTATTGGACACTCGGCAGAATGGAATGCATTTTCTAGTCAGCCACGACCGTCATCAGCACTCTTCAGTGGCCCACCCTGGTGTCCTCTGTACATATCATATATTTAACTCAAAACTTTTCGGAAAATGTAATCTGTGACTTATGTTGTTAAATAAGACGAATAGCTTTTTTAATAACTCAATATTGAAAGAGGTATTTGAAAGAAGTCTACCTTTAAAATTTATTTCGATAAAACTGAGAATCGCTTCTTCCACATTAAGTCATAGTTTATATATATAGAACTTAATTACCCTTAATTAAAATTTGTTTCATAAAATAATTATATTTTATAAATTATAACTTGAGTATTATAAGATTTCTTGTGTTTTTTTTTTTCAGAGAAATATTGTCTTTTAATGAAAATATTTACTTCTGCAAAAAAAAAACGGTTAACCGGGGTTTTTTCAGAATTTTGAAAACATCAACCGGTTTTTTCAAAATTCCATATATACGAACTATTCGAAAACCAATTTCTCCAAAAAGTCGAATAATCGACCACCCTACTACATCCGTAGCTATCCGCAAATAAAATTTTAAAAATTCAATACACAAGATTTTAGTTGCGAATTGGTTTTGTCCCAAAAACATATTACTTTTCCAGTTGTCTACTTAACGTAAAAATAAAGGTATTGGACTAATATGGAAAAAAAACATATTGGGGTAAACTGGGATATGTAATTTAACGAACTTTCCATCCATTTTTTGCAATTTTGCTGAACATATATTTAGAAATTGTATTTCTTATTAGTTTAGTCACCAATGACTTGAATATATATAGGAAAATCAAATTAAATTGATCAAAACAGAACATATAAATTGAAAACTATTCAATAAGTTCCATAGTATTAAGATTACAAAATTCCCAGAACCTACAAGTTCCATTACATTAGCTTATTTAAGGAAGAAAATCTGGATTTAAAATCTCGGAAATAGTGGAAGCTATAAAAATACTTGTTTAACATGGTATGATATAATTCACACAAATGACCGGTGCACTTAAAGTGTGTGAAAATTATAGCAATTTATTACACCTATGAATTTTTAAGATTATTCGAGAAATAACCTTTTTTTAAATTTTGTTTTATTATTTTCTATTAGTTTTCATTTTAATTATCTTCCACTAACTTGAACTTTAATATTCGTTTGATCTCGTAAATATAAAAATCATTTAAAATATTAAAAACAAAATCTAAATGTCTTTAAACTTGTAATTTGCATTATGTTTCGCTTTACCCCAATATTTCCCATTTCACAAAGAGACAATAATTTGTATTTTATTGAAGTTAGATAAAAGTATGTTCCACCTCACCCCATTCTCCCCTGTTAATTTAAGCAAATATTTTACAACAAATATAATGGTTGGAATTTTTCAATATTTACAGTAAACTAAAGATTTAATAGAATTTCAAAAATTTCCAAAATCATTTATTATTAGCTCGAACTCTATTATTTACCACAATTGTGTGTATGTTATTGCTAACACTTTAAGGAACATTTGAAGATAAAAATTATAAAAATTTTCTTTATGCTTTATGAAATATCTTTGCTTTAAAAATTTATATCTTGTAAGCAAAAATTTTAATAAGAAAAAAATCGAAATATTATACACTCATTTGAACTCAATCTCAATTAAATTAGACAACTACATATTTAGGTCAAAATATATGCAGCATTAAACTACATGTATTGAAAAACAATTAAGATTATACTCGGCTTGAACGAAACTAATATACCCACCATTAATAAAAAATTGTCTATGAAATAAAAATTTATTATATACAGTAGTTTTCTGATTTAACGAACTTAATTGTTATCAGGCCTGTTCATTAAACTGAAAAGTTTGTTATATACAGAAAGAAAGAAAATGAAACCAAAAATTTTAAGATTTACTCTACAATAGTCCCTTAAATAAGCTATAATATTTTTTTTTTTTTTTTTTCTAAAAAGAAGTTAATCTATTTCTTTGCTTTGCGAGTATACATTTACTCTTGAACCATTTGTAGGAACTTTCAAAGTCGTATTTGCTTTTGTTTTATTTCGATCCCCACTGAGATCACCGATCTTTATCGAAAACTTTCTTTCGAATCAATCGATTTATTACAATTTTATAAATACGTTCAAGAGATATTTATTTTATTCCGCTTTTCTTGTCCATAACATTTGGACCTATCTAACCCATTTTCAATAATAAATAAAGCTTATCATAGGGAAATATTTGAGACAAATTTCATCCAGCTGCGTGATCAGCTGTGGATCTTATTGAAATCACGATAGACAAACCGACATAACTAGATCGTGTTAGATTTTCACGGGGACCAAAAATAGTTACTTTATGGGATCTTAGAAAAATATTTCGGTATGTTACAAACGAAATGATAAACTCAATATACCTCCCATCTTTCTGGATGGTGCTTTTATGTTATAAACGTGTAAACCAAATTTCGCCGAAATCGAATCCTTCTGAATAGTATTAATATTTACAAAGGGGCCTAAAATGGCACTTTGTGTTACCTATAGTAAGATTTTCGTGCAAAATCCTCGCATTCATTTAAGAGACTAAAATTTGGGACTTAATAGTACGAATTTATTTTGAATACACTTTTAAATGTAATAAAAGGTATGAAAGTAGTTTTATGTTTTCAAAAACAAAGATTATTGATATATATATACATCTAAGCGAGGGAAAAACATATATCGATCACTTACTACAACAACGTCGTAACTCAAAAAATGTAAATTTCTAGTGGACCCACACTAAATAATGTGTTTTATTAACTGACGAAGTCTTGTGTACAAGTATTTCATATTTCACGCAGGATCGTGTTAAAATCATTTTGTCTGTTTCGATCTTTGTGACAAATTTCATGAAGATCGGTCCATAATTGACCATAACCATAACATATAAAACCCTCTTCCGAAAATCACTTAGCGTGGAAGAAAGTTCCCTTCGTATTTTAGGGGCCGATTTCAGTAAATATTAATAATGTGATTCTTTCCCGAATAGTCCATTAGAAATTATCAGGAGTCAATTAATGCAGAAGAATTTCATTGCTCTGATTAAAAAATTTTAAGATACGACAAACCTTTAGCTAGAAGTCATTTAAACTGAATGTGGTCAGACGGCTGATAAAAAAAATGGCACAATATTTAAGGGAGTCACAAAACAAATTTATCTTGGTTTTGGAATTTTACACAAAAGAGACTCTCAAGCACGGCGGAATTAACATAATGGTTTGGGTATATTTTTCGTGGTACGATGTTGGTCCTGCTTATCGAATATCGGACACAATGATTCCAATTCTAAGCAAGGATCAACTACGATATTTTTTTTTAACGTGATACGAAATATTAATAGGGATCGTGAAAATATTAAGAAAAAGTCGGCAAATAATTTAATTACAATTAATTTGTTTATGACTTTCATTTTTGTCCAACAATTGAATCCAATTTAATATATTTCTTTATGAAACTCAAAAGATATTTATTACTACGTTTATAAGCACCTCTTACTCGCAATTAAAAATAATGCGAAGTGAAAGCTTTGCAGCGTATAAACGGCAAGTTAATATTTCATTTGCAAGTTAGTAACTCGCGAAAAGTAATCATGATTAGTGAAACTTATTACCAATAAAGCGTACTGCGTTGCCACTTCCTTTTGCGTTCATAAAATGTTCGATAGTAATAGTATAGCAAATATATTTATTTATGCAAGTTATGTATAAACAGTGGGTTATTTATTAGCAAGTTATTTTTATTTGCAATAATTGTGCATGTAAACGTAATATATGTTTTTAATTTAGTTTATACCTTCTATTTTTATTACATATGCACAGTGGTCAGAAAACGATTTTTTTTTTTTGGAAATAATTCTATAACTTTTGATCTGTTGGATATATCTAAATAAAATTTTACATGGATAGAGCTGAGGTGTCTTCGATTTGATCTGAAGGAGCACAAGTCTCTAGCCGGTCAAGGCGATAGAAAGTAATCCTCCAAAGTTGGTCACCACGAGTATGCCTTTTTTAAATTCGCCAAAAATGCATTTATGACCTGAGTGTAAAAAAATTTACACATGGATAGTCCTTATAAATCTCCACAAAAAACATGCTTACATGTGTAGGTTATCTCTTTCTGTTTAATCAGATTTTACAATCATTTATCGTTTTTTTTTAATTTTGTAAACTTGGAGGCCTTAATTTGTGCTGAAATTTTTTTTAACAATAATCACTAGATTTCTTAAAAATTCCACATAATATTACTGCAAGAATCATATAAATATATCTATCCGATAAAAGTTTATATTAATCTGAATTTGAAACTTTAAATAAATTTCAAATATTTGAGATTATTTTCCGAAAAAGTGGTAATCACTTCTAAATTATTTTTTTTTTGTTCTGAACTACAGAATTTTATAATGGTTTTAAAATAAATCTTAACGGAAATGCGTGTAAAATAAAACCGGAAACGGTTTGAGCAGAGTTTGCCTTCAAGTCCTATCCAAACTTTGTCAATTTTTAAAAAGCTTTTTAAATTATTTTGCAAAATTCTGAAATGTCAAAGCCGAGATCAACAAAAACGTATATTGGCTATATACCTATTTATAAATATAATTTCGGAGCCACTCCGGGGAAAACTCGCCCGGACTGGGGTTGTGAGTATTTTGGTATGAAAAATTGGGAGTTTTTTTTAAATCCCTGATTTTATTGTGCTAACATTATTCGCGTCATGTTCTGGAGAAATTTCACCGCGATTAATTTATTTTCACTAATTATGATTCCCCATTTTTCAACGTTTTCTATGGTACCAAAAATTTCATTAAATATATATACTTTTGTTTAACACTAACAAAAACTTTGTTTTCTTAGGTAATTTTTAGTAATTTTTCCATGTATTTTACGAAAAATGTAAACAAACACGAACAGCAATGGTATGTTAACTTCTTCTGTTACCTTTACATTGCTTTTGTACTTGTAACAAACTTCTCTGGGCCATGACTCGAAAAACCTAAAACTTTGATTTTTAGCATATTTTTAAGAAATAATGTTATTATAAGGACCTAAATAGAATTTAAACAAGTAGAGGTATTCCAATGAAATTCTGACACAATAAAGAGAAACTCGTTGTAAAATCAGGGAATTATAAAATCTCCTACTTTTTCGTACCAAAATATCCGAAATCCTAGTCCAGGGAAAACTTTCAAGAGTTGACTTTTTTCATTAAAATAATCACCAGAACGTTGTAAAAGGAGTGACTCAGAAAATATTTTTTATGTGTTTATGGGATTATATATCCAATATATATATTTTTTGTGTTGATCTCGGCTTTAATATTTTAGAATTTTATACAAATTTAAAAACTTTTTCAATATTGACCTAAAGCGACTCCGAATTTGCTTTGAACGCATTTACGTTAAGGTTCCTTTAAAAACCACTACAAAATTCTGTAGTCTAGAATAAAAAGAAATATTTTAGAAGTGAAAGAATATTGCCACCTTTTTGGAAAACTAACTCAAAAATGTAATTTTTTAAAGTTTCAACTTCAGATTAACACAAATTTTTACTGTATAGATATATTTATATTTTTCTTGCGACAATATTATTTAGAATTTTGTAAAAAATCTTGTGATTATTTTCAAAAAATTTAGGGCCCAAATTAATTCCCCAAGTTTAAAAAACTTAAAAAAAGAGGCCAAAAGCATGTATTTTATAGAGATTTATAACGACCACCTATATGTAAATATTTTTTATATTGAAGTCATAAATGAATTTTTGGCGAAATTTTAAATAAATTACATATCCGAGGTGACCAAAATGGTAGGTCTACCCTCTAGCCCCATGACCCGCTAGGCACCTGTGCTCCTCCAAGTCAACTCGAAAATTCCTCAGCTCTGACCACGTAAAATTTTATTTAGATATCTTCAACGGTTCGCAAGTTACAGAATAATCTCCAAAAAAAAATCGATTTGGGACCACTGTGATATGCTGTAAGAAAAAGCAAGTGTAATAATTATTTTCGTTTTTCTTTTCAAAATTTTTCGTCATGAGCACTGACAAATTTTGCTGGTATATTTATTTGTTTATGGATATATGTGTGTTTATTAACATATATTAATAAACATAACATAAAAGTTATGAAGTGCTTATGTACCTGTGAGGCTTAGGAAATACATATAAAATGTTGTGTTGAACTCAATAACTATAAAACGTATAATGTTTTTATTTATATCACCGTATGACAGTCATTTTCACACATGAAAAAATATACAAGAATCTAGAGACAACATATAATAAAATTACGTACTCAGTTTTTATCCAGGACGTTAAATTTCCTTTTAAAAGAATTTGAAAGTTTAGAAGGATACACATTTAAAAAAATTATAAAATAATTACGAATATTATTTCAAGCTAATATGGGTGTCAAACGAAAGCTTAGAATTCTTGCAATATAATAAACTTTTTTATTTAAATGTACCAGCACAAAAACTTAAGAAAATATTCTTTTGAAAATGTTACCTTTTACTATTTATTTTCAATAATTATTCAAAATTTGTTTTATGGATAAAACTACAAACCATTCATGGTAAAACTTTGTACCCAGTTTTTCTGCAGGATGTCAAAATTCCTCTCAAAAAAACTTTAAAGTTTCGAAAGATGCGTAGTTTTTAAGAACATTATAAAATATTTACGAAAATGTACGAGCAAATATGGACGTTATAAAACAGCTAGGAATGCTCGAAATATATTTTGTTTTATTAAATGCTGCAATACAAAAAGTTTAAAAAATGTCCTTTTGAAAAGTTAAGCCCTTAATATTGTATATATTCGTTAATTATATAATTTATATAAAGGATATATTCTTAACATTTTATGCTTCAATATTTAAATAGAAACTTTGGTATATTGCAGGATATATTTGCGATATGTTTACTGCTTTCTTCCCATCCGCTTATTCTGATAAAGAAATACAGCAACTTTCCAAATATCCATATCCAATTGCTGCTGCAAGCCTAAAAAAAATTCCAAGCTGTGTCCTCATTAAGTTCTTACATATTCTTGTATCTCAAATAACCTACTTAGTCAACATATTTAGTGGTTATTTTCCTGAAGTTTTGAGGAAATCTTATATTAAATCTTTGTTTAAATCCGGAAGCAGAGGTATTGCTAAATTAAGTGTTATTCCAAAACTTTTCGAAAAGATAGTAACTGAAATCCTCTCCGATCAAATTGTATGTTATCTTTCCCCATTTCAGCATGGATTTAGAAAAGGATGTTCCACTACTACTAAACTTTTGGAGTTATAGTTGCATTTGATCCCGGTTTACAGACAGACACAATATATACAGATTTCAATAAAGTTTTCAATAAAGCAAATCCCGATCTCCTATTGTTCAAATTGGATAAACTCGGATTTTCTCTTGTCTTCCTTAAATGGATGCCAATATGTGTTATTTACGGCATGTGTATCGGACACCATTCCTGTCTTATCCACTGTTCCGCAAGGTAGTCATCTTGGTCCCTTTTTATTTCTAACATTTATAAATGATTTACAAGCTTGCATTAAGAATTCTAGAAATTTAATGTATGTTGATAATGTAAAGTTGTTCCATAGCTTTAACTATTCCTATCAATGTTCCTTACTCCAATCAGATCTTGACAATTTTTATGATTGGTGTATGATGAATCTAATGGATCTGAATTTAAGAAAGTGTAAACACATGTTATTCTACAGAAGAAGTCCAGTGATCTGTAGATACACAATAAATGATTATCAACTTGATCTAGTCGAAGAATTTCTTGATCTGGTTGTGTTGCTTGATTGTAAATTATCCTTTAACTCCCACGTTTCGCAAATCGTTAATAAGGCAAAAGGAGTTCTAGGTTTCCTCAAGCGCTGGGGAAGAGAGTTTAATGATCCTTACGTTTCCAAGCTACAGAAGAAGTCCAGTACTCTGTAGATACACAATAAATGAATATCAACTTGATCTAGTCGAAGAATTTCTTGATCTGGGTGTGTTACTTGATTGTAAACTATCCTTTAATTCCCACGTTCCACAAATCGTTAATAAGGCAAAAGGAGTTCTATGTTTCCTCAAGCGCTGGGGAAGAGAGTTTAATGATCCTTACGTTTCCAAGCTATTATTCATATCTCTTGTAAGACCAATCCTGGCATATGCTTTCGTGGTCTGGGATCCTCAATTCGAAGTTCATATAAAGAAAACTGAATCGGTACAGAAACAGTTTGTCTTCGCAATCTTCCATGGAATCCTAATATTAATTTACCATCATATGAAAGTCGATTACAGCTTATTGATCTCCCTACTCTTGAAAGTAGGAGAAAATATATGAATATTTAATTTGTAATTAATTTAGTAAACGCTTCAATTAATTCTGAGTTCCTGCTTCGTAAGATCGAATTCGTAATCCCAAATCGTCCAACTAGAAATTATACTCCTTTAAAAATAAAATATTTTCGAACCAATTATGTCAACTTTGATCCCTTGAGAAATATAAGCAATCAATTCAACAGTTTTTATCAATATATTGATTTCTCATTAAATCCAATCCGCATTAAGAGGAGTATTTTTAAATTTGTTAAAGAATAAGATTTTGTTATTGAATGATTATGAAAAATATTTTATTGTAAATAGCTTTAGTAATAATATATACGCTAGCCTGTAAGTAAAAATAATAAATAACTCTTGGCTTTCTCTTGACATCCATATTGGGTGGATATAATTTTTTAGTTTGTGTATTCTTCGAAACTTTGAAGTCCTTTTGAGAGATAAATTTCGTCCCGTAGATAAACTAAGTACTTGTATCCTGCATCAATTTTTTCATGTGTGAAAAACTGTTTGAGAAATTGTTGCACGGTGTATTAATTAAATTATAAACTTCACATTATTAGACCTTTTCCTTAGTTAAACTTAACTGAATCCAGGAATAGGAAAGTAAAAATAAAATAAAAAATTAAACCATTACATTAAATAAAACCCAATCTAACGTCACCAACAAATAGCAACGATAACAATAATTTAGCCATGAAGTGACAAATGAAATATGTGTTGCCTTTAAAAAAAAAGACACTATCTAGTTACTTTATTTTTTTTTTTCTTTTCATTTTAATTTTAACAAAGTTTAATTAAACGAACTAGTTAGTAAAAGTATACATATTTTGTGTACTTAAAAACAAATTCTCACTGACAACTTTTAAGAGTTCCAGAAATGTCTCTGTAAACTACAAAATAATTGCAATGTCTTCATAATTAATTGCCTCTGTAAATTGGCAATTTGCATATTCTCTGTTCAGTTGCTATTTTATTTTCTCTCTGTTGCACTTCTTAGTATTTTTTTTTTTCTACTTTATTTTGCACATGTTTTATTTTAGTTCTTTGTAACTCTTCTATATAAATATTTAGTTGTTTATTAGTACATACAAATATATTTTGGCAGAAAAAACAAACTAAAAGACCTTTGGGTAAAATAATTTTTCTGTAAATTGCACGGTGCATTGTACCAAATAAATAAAGTGCAATGAATAAACGTATTTGTTTTTGATATTTTTGTTTTTTTTTTTTTTTTAATATTAATAATTATAGCATACGACTATATTTTGTTTATAAAAATATCACTTTTGATATAAAAATATTTGAAATCCTTTGAAATAAAAAAATTGTGTTGGCATTTATGTTAATATTTTGGACTTTAAAACAAATACATAAAGTGAAAAGAATGTTTTAGCAATTAAGCCAAATGAATTTGTTAACAACAATTTCTTTTTTAATTTTTAAATATTTTTTTTTTTTTTTTTTTCTTATACTAGAAATGTGTGTGCATTTTATAAAATAGTTTAACTTGTCTAAAACATCCCTTTGCATAATATTTGTCGACAGCAATGAAATTTTAGTCATTTTATGTGCTTCATGACTCAAATGTTGATTTATGATTTATACTTTTCTCTTTCTGGGTTGTTTTATTATTTTTTTATTTATTTAAATTTATGTAGCTATGATTTTAGGGGCATAAATAACTAGGCAAACAAGTTTAGCAACTTTATCAAGCAACTTTTTAACAATAATGCTTAAATGAAATTGTCGAGAATTTTTTTATTTATTTATTTTTATTCTTTTCTTAGCAGAGTACGGGAATTTAGAGTCAGATTTTTCTTTGTTAATCAATTACGGAGTAAATTTTTAATAAAACAAACTTTTAAATGTTGAAAGAAAAAAAATTTTTTATGTTGACTAAGAATATGTCAACAAAAAAGAAGATATTTTGATGTGATCCACCAATATTTTTATTAACACAGAAAAAAATTATTACCTTTTATATTTTAATTAACACATTTGTTTCAATTTACATCAAAAATTATTTAATATATTCAAGCAAAAATAAAAAAGGAAAAATAAAATTTAAGTAAGATTTTTTTCTTATTTAAATTGTTAATTCATTCAATCATCTACTTGATTAATTTAATAAATTTTTTAAATGGAAGAATTGTTGTGTTTTTCATGTTTTACATTTATTAGTAATTTTTATAATCATTTTGGTGAGAGGAGAAAATTTAAAGAATTTTTAATTGAATGAATTATTTTAGTGATTGATGACATTCTTCTGTGAATTATGCTTTAAAATATTTATACAAAAACAAACAATTTATAGCAATTTAAATGTTAATGCCTTTAAAAATATTTTGACTCTACACAGTGATTTCAAAGATGGAGATTGATAATATAAAAATTCTTCAGACCAAGACACAAAGAACTTAAAATTTAGCTATTTACTTTTTTCGAAATAATGTTAAAACTACTAGAAATATCATATTGAAATTTCGATATAATGCATATAGATAAACATGTTGCAAACAATATGAAATTTTTTATTTATGTTTAAATTTTCGATTCAACTTTTTATCAGAACAGAAAAAATTATGGTTATGGTGACCATAACCTAATAATAATAATATGTTTGGATTATATAGTTAATGTGAAACTAATATGGCCATAAATAATAAATATTTTAAGTTAATTAATTAATATTCATGAATTATTTATTAGTTTGATTACATTTTGTACAACATAGCAGAAAAATATGATTGTATTAACGAAATTGTTTAATATTTAATTAAAACTTCATATTGTTTGAATCACCCCAAATATAAATAGATCTTGACTATTCATATTTATTCATATCTAAACTAAATGATAATTGAAAAGGAGTTAGTTGTTTTTTTTAAAGCAAAAAACTTAACATTAAAAAATCAAGGTAAACATAATATAGTTGAAAATTAAACATTCAATATTTGTGTACATACTACATACTTTTAAAAAACAAACATAAACAAATATAATATTGTTGTCATAATAAGGTATGCATTCAAATAAAATATAATATATTTTTTTTAACAAAAAATGAACGGAATAAGTTAGAATTAAAACTAAATCAATTACTTGTTAGCATAGTTTAGGTCAAAAGAGGATCACACAGAACTGTGCACACAAGACCAATGATGCTGATCCATAGGGAATCCTCATAATATATATATATATATATATATATATATATATATGTATATATATATATATATAACATTAATTCTACTAAATTCAAATCACATAAAATTTGGACACACAGAAAATACTGCCCCTTGTGGCTATAGTTTTTATAATTACCCGCCACTTTTTTAGTTCTTTCATTGAATCAGATAAAACTATTTTACACTTTTCTAGTGTTTGTCAACTCGATGTAACTCGATAGTATCTAATGTAATTTAAGGCTTATATTTTCTTTCGAAAGAGGCGAGAAAGCTATGCCCAAAATTTCATTATGGGCATAGGTATGTTTACTAAGAAGTAAAGTAACTCTTATTAGAAAAAGTTGTCGAGGCAGTAGTGCCATATATATATATGTATATCTTTTTATCAATTATATACATATGTGTCAAGATTCAATTTAATCGGATAATGTAAAATCAAATAAAGCCAACAATATCATGATAAAAATGAGCATAAGAAGGGTATGACATCGAGTAAAAATCGGGTATAACGATGGTATGTAATACTTTTTAAAACAACAACTACATATTATAAAATTTGCATCAGATAATTTAAATATTTTCTATTTCCAAAATTATAGAAAAAAGGGCTCCAAAAAATCGATTTTAAGGGGCCGTAAAACCATAGTTCGAATTATAAAATAAAAAACATAAACTATAATTGTAAGACTTCTTATATATATTGATATGGCGTTGGAGTTATTTTTTTTTTTCTTGTTTAATACTGTTTAATTTATCACAGCTAGACGAATTAAGTTAACCAAAAAACAAAGTGCAACTTATTGTTTGGGAATTTATTGGAAATTAAAAATAAATAAATAAATAAATAAAGTCAAGATAAAAAATCAAAAATTCAAGTTTAAATATCTCTTTAAGCGTAAGTTATTTCTTCTTCATCTTGCAAAGCTTCTACATACATTTAAAAATTACTAAAATGGGTCTAATTTTTAGAAGGGAGAAAACAAAAATTTTCGAATAAAAAAATTAAATTTTTGACCTCACCACCTCTGATTTTTAATAAAATTTGGTGTATCAACTCATTACGTCAAAACAAAATTTAAAGTTCTTCAGAATTTTCACATTCGTTGTAGTCGTTTTAAAATACATGAAATTTAAGTCCATCTTCGGACTTATTTGTCCGATTTATACAAACTTTGGCTCAAGTAAATACTTAATAAATCTAGTTATATATTTAAGTTTGTCATTTCACCTGTAATTTCTACAATATTCATCTAAGACCCAAAAAAGTAAATATTTTCTGGATCCTTATTGATAATGAAGTTGATATGATGTCCCCCTGTCTGTTGAAGTCAGTTTTTAGAAAGCCCTAGTTATCGGATATATATGTTTTATACATCAAATTTTAGGGAATATACCTTAGAAAGACACAAGTAAAAGTCAACAAAATCGGTCCATTAGTGGCCCAGATATTGCCAAAAAAAACGAAAAGGCCTCTAAAAATATATTTATTTTCGACTTTTCTAAGCCTCTATATACGCTATCGATTTTGTATTAGAAAATAATGAATCTTCTTTTGGAATGTTTTTTGCTCAAGAAATGAAATGAATCGGTTCACTAATAACTGAGTTATCGGTCAAAACACATTTTTGGACTTTGTGAAGCTTCCATATAAGCTTTGGAATTCATTTTTGTACAAATCTGTTGTAAATATTTTTTTTAAATTTCGGTTTTTTAATTAATTATATTGGTGCATAAGCTACCGAGCTATATGCAAAAAGCTGAAAGTTTTTTTTAAATATACACACACAAACATATATAAAAAGCATTGCAATGATTTTCAGTGTGGTTTTCTGTATAAGCAAGCAGTAGTTGTTGATTTTATATACAGTATGTGAAGAATTGTTTTTACAACAAAAAAAAAAAATAATAATTATTTCAATTTCATTTTACAAAATTAGCAAATGTTTGTTTTATGTATATATCTTTAACGGGTTTTAGCAAAAAAGAATTCATTATGATTGTAATTGCAAAAATACAATAACAAAAACTACACATACCCTTTAATCTAACTGTGAAGGAATTGCTTTTACATATACGTTTTTGTTGCTATTTGAAACAATTCTGGGGTTTTTATAATATATTTATAGCAGCGAAATACAGAAAGAGGAACATAAAAATTTTAATGTGTTTGTGTATTTTATTTGTTTACGCTCTTTGTTGCGAATGTGTTTGTTACACATAAAAAAAAATGTTTTTTTTCTTGCGTTCTTTGTTATGTGTTTTGTTTTTGTTTAACCACGCGACATGATCTTGCTTTGTTGAAATGAATTTTTGTTTCATATTCATACTCAATTGCTTAGCTTCGTTAACACTCGTGTTGTGTATGTGAAAATGTCGAAATGACTCGGCTCCAGAGTGCTATAGATGACTTTGCCTGATTTATTGTGATGCTTATGATCAAGAATTTGCGTTCTAATCTATAATATATATCATGAATGAATCTCAAATTATATATTAAGTTGTCAAGTGAAAGAACTGGAAAGGATAAACCCTCTTGGGGATTATTATAACCCCAAATCGGAAAAAGTATCACAGATGTTGTATAAATGTATTCCTTATTAAGGCAAATACTCAATATCGTATTAAATCGCTCCAAAAATGACGAAACTTTGGAGCTCAAATCTAACAATAGCAATATGCACAAAATATTCGGCATGGATGGAATTAGAAAAATAAAGGAAACTTATCAAATATCCACCAGGGCTCTTGTTAAAGAACTCCAGGAAGGGGTGTTATTTTTGTCTTTCAAGAAACAATAAGAATACAAACACAGGTTAAAAGCTTTGAAGAAAGTAACACTCTTATTGGTGCAAAATGTTGAAAAATTATTGTCATTCGCTATGATCCGTCCTGTCAAGCCTAAGTACGGCGGAACCCTTCAAAACCATTTAGAATTAACAAGTTAGAGCGCTGTATTCGGTTGTGCCGAATCTTTTATACCCTTCACCACCTTAGCTAAGCTTCTGATTACTACTAAATGTATATACATATGTTTGTATGTAGATACATGTTTATACAAAAAACAACAAGACTGAGTCATTGCAATTATTCTACTTCCAACTGAAAGACATCAAAACATACATGAAAAAATTTTTGTGTGTATATAGCAAGAACAACTTCTGCTTGCTTATACAAAAAACAAAAATAATACTGAAAGTCATTGCAATGCTTGTGTGTGTGTATATTTTGGTTAGTTCAAAAAACCACATTTTTGAAAAATATTTACAACAAATTTGTACAAAAACGAAGTGTGAAGTTTACATAGAAGTTTTACAAATTCCAAAAATGCAACCGATATCTTAGTTACTGATGAAATGATTTTTTCATTTCTTCCGCAAAAAAACACTCTAAAAAAGTATTCCGATTCTTTTGTATAAAAACAAATACGCTTTTAGAGGGCTTCTCAGTTTTTTGGCGATATCTCGGCCATTAATGGACCGATGTTGTCAACAGATGGATTCTCTATCAATAAGTATCCAGAAAATATATACTTTTTGGGGTCTTAGATGAATGTTGTAGAAGGGTATAAAAAGAGATACTTATACATTCACGTTTAAAAGATATTCTTAAATATAGACACATACAAACGTATTTTGTATTTGTATTTTGTTCAAAGTAGTTGAAAATTCGGTATTTTTATAAAATAACACAGATGTTAAACAATATTTGAAGGCTTTAAAATCCCGTTTAATAAAAAGTGGTAATAAATCTGAGCTTATGAAGGACATCAGGTTATGTTCAAATAATGACTACAAGCACATAGGGACAAAGGCTGATAATCCGGCTATTGTTTAATTGAAAACTTGAATCCCACATTAAATGTGTGCTCATATATGAAGAAAAAAGTGACTAAGAAGTCCCACAAGCCCATAATTAACTAAAAACACAATATTATTGGAATATCTAAAATTACAATTGACTATGACATTAATTCATTAATTTATTTGCTGAAAAAGGCTCCCAAAGCAGTTACATATGCCAACTGTTAACATATTAAATTTTAAATCCCACTGTTTTGTGATTTTCTTTAGCCGTTTTTTTAAATGAAAAAAGAATTTCTTGACACTGAAATTTATGTGTTTGTTTAGTTTTTACTCTCTTTTTAATAATTAAAATCTTTATGTGTTATTTATTATTTTTTTTTTTTTTGTGTTATATATTAATAAATGTTTTATGTTAGTATATTCGTATTAAAAATGTTACATTCGCTTAAAATTATCTACTTTTTTAAACCTAAACTATGGAAAAATCATGTTCTCTTTCAATGTAATAACAATTTCTTGGCATAATGTAATAATTTTTTTATGTATGTTTGGACGTTTTCTAGTTGAAAATAAGAAGCATTGTTGCTGTTGTTGTTTTTTATATGAGCATGTATATACATACAAACATACCTATATAAAATTAGTTGTTATGAGAAGCTATCAGTGTGTTGTTTTTTTAAGGAAGCAACTCTAAAATTTTTGTTGTTTTGTAAAAAATGTAGATTATTTTTGTAAGTGTAAATGTGAAAATATGAAAGCATACTTTAAGGCGTATATTTTATTATTTGTCGGTAAGGAGGTGAAGTGTATAAAAAAACGGTTCTCAACTGGGGGTCCGCAAACCACAAGGGGTCCGTTAGTTCATTCGCGGGGGTTGCGAAGAGTTCATGACAAATTTTCTTGAACACAAAATTTTTCAATGTAAATATTATGTAAAAGTTTAAATAAAAATTTTTAATGAAAGCATGGAACCATTTAAAAATGGAAAGACGTTTTTTTACAAAACATCTCCAAGTTAATTACAAAAGTAAAGATTTTTTTTCTGAAATTAGTTCCTTTAAGAATCAACTAGTGCTAGCTGAAAGAAAAATTAATGAAGGAACCCGTGTTTCGATTGAAAAATAATGCCTGATAAAGGCAAAAATGATCAGATAAAGAAAGTGATGATGTCCAATAACACAATATAGAGAAAGCTTTACGATGTGACAATTAATTAAAAAGACAAATAGTTCACTTAAATTTGATGAAACTATAGATTTTTCACATAAAACCCTACTTGTATTTTTTGTAATTATGTTACGCAAAGAACATTTTTTATAAAGTGGTTGAATGAGATTGTTAAAATTTCCTCTAATGGTGCGACTTCTCAATGCTGAATACACAAAACTTTTATTTTGCAGAGAAGTTTGCGGGCTATAAAAAAAATTGCTTAAGCAATTTTATAATTTAAAGATGGAAAAATCCTTTCAAGGTGAATATCGGTAAACACCAGATTAATTCCAAAAATAGTTATAATGTGAAACTTTTGAATTAAATTATGAATCAACAGTTTAATTTCTGTTTTAAATAGTTGAAATCTGCATTTCAAATAGTTGAAATATAGCAAAGTTTATCCGCTTGCTATTTGTGAACCCCTAGAGTTATTACAACGAATTTCATCAACATACATTTTTATGTGAAAATATCTTTTTAGCTCTTTTATCCATCAAAACACAGAATCGATTTTTTGTGGAGGCAGAGAACGATAACAGGTATCCATTATTCGAAAAAGTCTCTCAATATTAAAGATCTCCTGAAGCAAAAACAATATCGCAATTTTTAAAATGATTTTTTTTTTAATTATTTTATTATTTAATATTCATATAACATTTTATCTAATTTTTAAATTTGTCAAAGTTGTAGTGGGTCGCTCTTTCATTGCAATGTTAAAAGGGGGTCGCGAAGTAAAATCTTGTGAGAACCCCTGGTATACAAGATTACTCACAGCCGAATATAGCACTCCAACTTGTTATACCCCACACCACAGAAAAAACCATCCAACACCCACCTTAAAGTATACCAATTCACTCAGAATCACTTTTTGAGTCGATCTAACGATGTCCGTCCATCTGGCTGGCTGAACGGCTGACTGTATATGTGCACATAATACAGGTCGCAATTTGGAAGATAATTCAATGAAATTCGGCACATAGGGCTTTTATGATATAAAGACGAACACTGTTGAAATTGGTTATGATCGGTCCATTTTTTCACCTAGCCCCCATTACAAATATCCTCCCGGAATAGGGGTTTAACGATCATAAGTGCCTCAAATATAGCAACATTTTAATGCAGTTCGGTGCATAAGTATCAATCTTTGTCATCACATTTGACAAATTTTATGAGGATCGCTCCATAAATGACCATAGCTCCCAATAAACCCACTTTCCCTAAAGTGCATAAATTCATATAAATATTAGTATTAACGTCATGTTCTGTATTCGTGGGGTATGATGTGGGGTATCATATGGTCGGGCTTAACCGACTTATCTTTCTTACTTGTTTTTAATTATTTTTGTAAAAACGCAATTATTGAAAAGAAAAGTGTAACTAAATCAATGTTCGCCCTTGTATCAAGAATATTCAAAACATTTAGAGTGGGACAATGAGGGGCCTTGGAAGGATGTTTAAATCGTTACAATACTATCTTTATGGACTAGCGGTTCATTTAACGCAAAATTCGTTCTGTGCAGATCGATATAAAAATATTTATTTCTCGATTTAAGAGATCTCTAGGAAACGAAGTTTAATTAAAAATTTTAATTATGCCATTTCTCTCCTTACATCTAATGGTTTCAATGATAATAAAATTTTAAAAATTTTTCAGCAGCAAGTACCACCTGTTAATAGACAACTGTCAAATTTTGAGCAAGTGTCGTTCAAAACATACAACCTCGTGTATTTTTCTAAAAATGGAAAAAAGTGAATTTCAAGTGCTCATTAAACATTATTTTTTACGAAAAAAAAACCGTCAATCAAACCAAGGAAAGCCCGATAAATACTATGGGGACTCTGCAATGTCGATATCAAAGGTAAAAAAGTGGTTTTGTTGTGGTCGCACCAGTACAAATGACGCTGAAAGTTCTGGATTGCCAATTGAAACCCGAAAATTACGAAAAATTCCACGATATGGTATTGGCCTACCGAAGAGTAAAAGTGCGTGAGATTGTTGGATCCATATGCTCTTCATTTGGCAGTGTGGTTTGGATTTTAAATGATCAGCTGGGTTTAAGATAGTTGTATGCAAGATGGGTGCCGCGTTTGCTCTCAAGTGACCATAAACATAAATTTGTGACAACTTCAAAGGATTGTTTGGAGTTGTTTAACCGCAATCCGAATGAGTTTTTGCGCCGTTTTGTAACTGTGGATGAAACATGCATCCATTAATGTACACCAGAGACCAAGCAGCAGTCTAAACAATGGGTTTCTGCGGATAAACCTGCTCCGAAAAAGACCAAGGTAAGCTTGTCGGCCAATAAGGCAAAATGGCAACAGTTTTTTGGGATGCACGCGGGATAATCCACATCGATTACCTTCCAAAAGGGAAAAACAATAAACGGCGAATATTGTGCCAACTTATTAGACCGATTTAATGAGGATTTAAAAAGAAAACGACCCCATATGGCCAAGAAAAAAGTTATTTTTCATCAAGATAATGCACGGGTGCAGTCTCAATGGCAAAACTCTATGAATTGGACTACGAATTGGTATCTTATCCACCATATTCTCCGGATTTAGCCCCTAGTGACTACTTTCTATTTCCAAACCTAAAGAAATGGCTCGGTGAAAAGAGATTCAGCGTCAACGATGAAATTATTGACCAAACAAATGACTATTTTTTACGCAAAGTAAATGACGACACTATATTTGGGATTTTTAAACAATTACTAATGTCATTAATCCTAGGATTATCGATAATATTATTAGCACTATATATATATATATATATATATATATATATATATATATATGAAAAAGTGCAAATTAATTACATTTTTCTTCTTTCTTTATTTGTATTTCAATAGCTGTTTTTGTAAGTCTAAATATATAAATAAAGAAGAAAAATCTAATTAATTTGCACTTTTTCATATAAGATCATTAAGATAAGGTCATATTATAAATTATTTATTAATGATATAAATATATAGTGGAAAAATAAACTTATTTGTTTTTAACAAAATGTTTATCTAACATTATTCTTCTTGACAATCATGGCAAATATATGAAATTGTTTGTTTACAATGTCCTAGATTTATAGTAATGTCATATGTTTTACATCGAAGAATGATTTTGTGATTAGTTTTCGGTATTAAGTTCCATTTAATTCCTAACATTTTTGCATTTTAATTGGATAGTTCGTCTTTGTATACATATCTACCATATCATATTTAGCTAATTCTAATGACATGCACTTTTTGAATCTTGTACGTACAATATAAGAATAGAGCCGTTTATCCACGGACAAATTTACCTGGGAAGTATATGATGACTCAACATTTGTAAATAGTATCACGCAAAGATCTTCTCTGATAGCTGACTTTATAATTTCTTGACGCTTATGGTGATTGATTGAATTGTAAACTCGGATAAAACGTATCAATGCAGTGCAGCATCTTATTGACATTGTAGCCTTATAAACATCGTGATTATATAGTCTTTGATCGATTAAATCATATTCCATTATTTAAATATATACCTCTTGTACTTTATGGTTAATTTTTTGAACAATAATATCATATATTTCAAAAGTAAACATTCTTTTGAAATTCTGTATTTTCTGAAACTAACGTTTCATTACTCTCAATACCACTGTAGGGAAATGACAGTTGTTTATCGTCCCTATTTTTCGAAGATATGACGTCATTCCCTAATCATTCTCTTCCTTTTCAATTAGTGTAAGACGTTGAAATCTAGACAGTATATTTTATAGCATACGTTAATGTAAATCCTCCAAAATATCTCTACATCAAGAAGTCATCTTTTGAACGAATTATAAATTATTCTGTAACTTAATTTTCCTCTCTGAATGCAGATCAATTACTCACAAATTTGGGCAGTATATGCTTTATTCTGACATCTGATACTTTCAGCAATATAACATGATTGTTCTTAGCATAATAGTACATAAAAAAAGAACATGTTTACAAAGAAAAAATATTGTGATCTACCTAGATCAAGAGGTCAATTTAGCGCACTTTGTCTTTAAATTTTTTCTTGTTATTGTACATCAATATACTCAAAATTTATTTCATTCGATTCAGCAGATGTCAGTTATACATACCATGTTATTTTTTTTTTAAATTTTTTACTTTAAATAGAAGATATTGGACTCCAAAGTCAAATTTGGTATGGTCAGACCAAAATGATTATCCTAGGGTTAATAAATAAAATAAAAAGCAAAGGGCCAATAATGCTGCCTTGAGGAATGTCAGTACTTGAAACATACTGTGCAGAGCAAAACTCAATATTTGGGAATGAAAACCAATTTCAGAAAGTTTTAAGAAAAGGAGATTATGTGGCACACGATCAAATAATTTAGCAAAATCAGTATCGATTGCAACAAATTGATTATCTTTTTCAAAGTTGACCTACCTGATATAAAAACATGTTGGTAGACAGATATATAACGTCTTAAGCGAAAAAATATTTTAAATAAATTTCTGAGAAAAGTGAACTTTAAACCGCGATAAAAACTAAACTACAACAAATTTGAACATTTTGAAGAACTTCAAAATTTGTATTGACGTAATGAATGTTTATACCGTTTTCCATCAAAACCAGAGATGGTAAGTTTTGTCGGATGTTTGAAAATTTTTGTTTTCTACCAGAATTTACGAACTCTTTTAACTTTTGCATGTTGGAAATGGTAAATTTTAACACCGCGTAGCTTATTCGGTATTATAACAAGGTAACTACAAGATAATAAAATTTTTAATTCGATTTCATCAATTGTTTAGAATATGCAGATTTATACCATTTTTTCCGGTTAGCCCACAGTGCTCTGTATCTATCTATGAAAAAAAAAATAATTTTTTTTCTAGGAATATGTTAATAGAAAAAAATTAGTCTTCACCTAGGTATATGTCTTATGTTTAGACATAATATTTATTAATATTTTACCTTTACACAAAATCTAGTTTAAAAGAGACTTCAAGCTAAATCTATATAATTTTATTAGATAAACTATTTATTTTTTGCCCGAATAAATGGTTATTTTTGTTCGAGTTGTCCACAAATTCATGTAGAAAAAATCAAAGAAAGAAAAAATTGCCGTCAGTGAACTTTTGAACTTTGAACACTAATTAACCATTCATCTTGCTCAGAACACACAAAAACTTTTTTAGTATAAAATATATTTTCAGACATTTTGTTAAAAAAAAAAAACTAACGGCATTAGAATGGGGTTGTTAATCCAGCGCTCTAGCCAACTGATCCACGTGATTGCAATATTACTGTGCTGTTATACTATTAAATACTTATTTATGTAATATAGAGTAGACAAATAATAATGACGAGTCATTATCAAGAAACTAATGCTGGGTTTTAATTAAATTTAATTAGATTTTGAAAAATATCGTTTTTCAACAACCTTTTTCTTTGTATGTGTTAGTAAAATACAAAAATGTTTTAAATAAAAAATGACTTGTTTTCAAACAAATATTTTTAAAATGATTAAATAATTAAAATTGCATTTAAAATGTTCATAAATAAACTTAAAATTAAATTTAAAAAAAAAGAAGTTTTGTGAAGCATGAAGCTAATTAAAAAGTGTTTAGTGCGTGGAATTAATTTTAACAAAAATCAGTTGTCGAACAAAATATACAAAATCGTCATAATTATGTTACTAGAATGTAAACAGAGTAGATTTTGTTTTTTCAAAATCTCTTTCAAACAAGATTTCAAGTGTAAGTGTAAATTGGGTATTACACTTAAAACCAATTAAAAATTTTTCTAAGAAATCCCATTTTCATAAATTACGCAATAAATCCTTTTCTCAATGAAAAACAATTTTTTTCTTAGAAATATTCTCGTATTTAATTTTAAAATAAACCATTTTTGTATTTTCCTTTTGAATATATGTTTTAATTAAATATGTCCCTTGTAATTTAATTAACATTTAAAGCTGATTTAACTAAAATATTCTACCATTAATTCCTTTTAATGTTTATAGGCAAGTTTTTTAACACAATTATTATTTTATGTTTTTTTATATAATTTTAAAACAAACAAAATCTTTCTTATCAATTATTCTGTATAATACATTTTATGTTTCTTTTTTACTTGTTTCTTTAAAACTCGTGCATTAGTAATTTTTCTGTTATATTTTAAAAATTCTGGAAAGTGCCTTTTTTCAAAATAAATTAAATACTTTTTTCATTTCTGCTTCTTCTTCTCTTTTTTTAAAGCATTTAAGTCTTATAAGTTATGAACACTCACAAAATTTTGCCGACCGGGTAATTAATGATATGACCTTTTAGAAAACGGAGAAACAAAGTCTTTAATACCCAGCATGATTTCTTGTTTCTTTTAATGTATTTTAAAGTTCACTCACGTTTCCTTTTTTCAGTAACTTTTTTTTTCTTTTTTTGGAAAAATAAGATTAAAAAATACAATAAATAAAGGGACATGAAAAGTCTTAAAATATCCAAATGCTACTTATAAATGGTTGATGTAAATCTCAATAAATTTTTAACAGTGAATGACATAAGAAAAAAATATTTATTCCTTTTAAGTTATCGATAGATTTAATACAAAAAAGTAAAGACACTGAGGATCGAACAAATTTCACTCTAAAGAAAAGTATAGCTATTTAAACTGCCTTCTTTTGAAAAAGTCCATTGTATCATTTTATATTTAGAACAAATTATATAATAATCTTTTCTTTTGCCATGTTATCGATTTAGTAAACAAACCAAATTATACAACAAATTATATAAACCCTATTATATACATAAAACTTAATTTTAATCCAACTGACCATTATATGGTTAAAACAAAATTGCCTGTTATACATATACATAAATAACACTAAAATTTTAGAAATACTATAAATTCCTTACAATTATCCCTGTAAATTGCCATTAACTGTACCAAATAAAATTTACCTTAACATTATTCCTAATATTTATTTACTTACTAAACCAATACTAATGCTTATTTAAATATAATCTTTAGCAGATTCAGCAAACATTACTTTAGATTTTGTTAAATTCTCTTTGTACCAAAAATGAACATATAAAATATGTTAGAATTCAATGAACGTACAAAAATCATTCATTTAACAAATGCTAAAAAAAAATTATTACATGTTTTAGATTTTAGACAAAATAACAACGACAACAAACACAGAATACAGTAAAAGTCAATAATAGAAACACAAAAACAAATTAATTGTAAGCGTTCACCTAGATTAATGTCTATTAACATGACCATTATATTAAGTTTTATTTAACATTAACTAAACACACACAGACATAATTATTTACGCATACATATAAGCAAAAAATACACATGTAAACATTCATAAATAAACTTAAATAATTAATATAATTAAAGCCATTACAGAGAGATGTGCATAATTAAAGAATTTTCTAAATAATGTCGAGTCTATATTAGACAAATTTTTATCAAGAGAAACATCAAATTTTTATGAGGAAAAACATTTGTCTAATGTAGAGTGAATTTTTCAGTATTATTGCAGGGTTAAAATTATCAGCTCTCAAGTTCTGAAAACTTTGTATTGACGTTACTTGATAAAAGACATCATTTTGATAGTTTTTGGTATTTTTTACATGACATAATTTCCCCTATATTTGATAAACATAAAAATTATCTGCAATTCAGATAAAAATTTGACGTTTGTCTTGATAAAGATTTTTCTTGTATAGACTCGATGTAAATACCCGTATTGTTTTTTAAGTCTCAGTTAGTAGATTCGTAACGTGCTTTAACATGTCAGCTGACTTAATCTATTGTATGCACAAAACACATATACATGTTAATTTGATACATGTTTATGTAAATATCTATTTGAATTAGATTTTTATGTATTCTCATGTAAGTGTCTGCGTTACGAATATACTAACTGAGGCTTTATTCATTTTCTACGAGGGAAATCTAAGAAATTCTTGGAACTACTGAATGAAATAAGTTCAAAAAAAAAAAAAAATAAATAAATAATTCCCATACTTTTGTCCATACAAGTTCGGTTTTATTTCATTGTGAAATAATACTCATTGGGTGGGAGTTATTTCATGTATTTTACAATTGGAAGTTATTGCATTTTGTTTGGAACTTTTTTAATTTTTATTGGGCCCAGACAAAAGGATTTCTCCTCTGTGGTTTTTAAAACACTGGCCTCGCTAATGAAAGTTTTTTTTTCGAAGTAGCCGCACAGTGATTCGATGCAATAGCAAAATGGAAAAAATGGAAGCAGTTGTAATACAGTGATGAAAATTAGTACCTATATCTTTATTTGACCACTGATTTGAAATCTAGAATCAGATTATTAAAATTTATTCCGATATAGGGAAAAAATTAATTTCCAAAATCCCCACATTAATAAATATTTTCTAAAATTTTTTTAATTAGTTAATAATAATTAGTTAATAATAATTAAAGGCATTTAAAATAATGAACAGCAGTCATATACATCAGTGTTGCCATATAAGTGAAAAAATTTTTTTTTTACTATTTTATTGAAAAAAAAAAAAAAATCACAGAAAAAAATATTCCAGTTAATTTTTTTTAATAAAATGATTAATTAACTTTATATTGAAATTTATTTATATTTACATTTTTTTGACAAAAGTCGACAGCTCTTAAAAAAAAAAAAATATAAAGAAAAAAGAAAAACTTGTCATCAAAAATTTATAAATAAATTAATTTTAAGTCTATTTCAAAACATTTTCAGCTGTTTCATATCTATTAAAAAAAAAAAAAACAGTAATACGTAATATGTACATGATTTATCAGTGTTCGGAGATGTGTTTAATAAAAATTATTTGGTATATACATATGAATTTTAATTATTTGGTATGATTGTTAATCGTTTGAATATTTTTGTATATGTTCCCGTCATTGGTACCGGGGTTTAGATACAGTTTCAAAATCCCTTCTGTTGTAATGTTAGATTATTTATACCAAATAAGAGATCAGTTCATATTAACTGTTTTTAATGTTTTTATTGGTAATATCATCCTAGGTCATAAAAGCACTGAAATAGCATGATATGAAAATCATTATTGGAAAGTACCGCAAAAATTAAAGATTTTATGATAAGTTTTCGGAAATTAAGTACAAATATACTATATAAAAAAATTATTTAAAAAAGGACTCTTACAGATACATTACACACATTGTACATACACCAAAAGTATAAAAATATTATTGTAAATTCTAGTCAAGTAAGAGAATAACTCCGACATTTTATGGAGGGAAACGAAACTTGGCATATAGCTTCATCTTTTATATTCCACTAAAAGTTACAGTTACACATGTGAGCTAGTTACATGAGACATTCGAGGTCAAAGGATACAGGGTTACAAAAATCAGATTTATTCATGATTATCGATGATTTTACGAAACTATATACTAAATTTTCTCTCTCCCAAGCAAGTTTCATATTTATTTGTTGATGCTTTGGTTATTTTAATTTCCAATGTGGAGATGGTAACTTTTTTCCATTTTGGTTATTTTTTGTTAAACCAAAATTTCATTATTATAAACTAGTTTTAAAGTGCCATTCGTATTACTCTGTAAATACCTTTCCATGATGAAGGAAACACAATTTTAATGACGTCAAGAATGCTAATGAAGTGTGTTATTGAACAGAAAATGCTTATTCCATTATCTAATCTAAATCCAAAAATTCTAGTTTTGTTCCGCCAAACAGAAACAATTAGTAGATCAATTTCGGAAGATCAGCCCATGATATATTATACCTTCCATAGAAGTCATTAATTTTAAACTTTGGGAAATAAATTAACTAATTTGTTCTACCTATTACCTAGAAAGTTATATTATCAAAAAACTCCTGAAAGAAGCAAGCTTTGTTTGGTCAGCAATGGGTTAAAATGTGACGTGATGGAAATGTTTCATTTAACATTCCACGCTATATCTAGTATAAGGAAGAATAATTTCGCACAGTTATTCACGATATAATTTTTTATGCACTAATGTTGATCTGCGTTATTAGGGAATCGGATTTGAAAAACGTAGGTGACAGTAAAAAGGAAATTTCATTGATGACAAATTATATAAAAAATTATACGGGGTGCAAAATATGCAACACTATTTTCTAAAGTGTAAAATATGAAAAATTATACTCTTTTATATATAATTTGTGCAAAAATATGCATTTGAATAGCTCTAAAATAAGGCTTTATAATATAAACTTTTATATGAAAATATGACAAAATATGTTAATAACACCAAAATAACCAAAAATATAATCTTAGGCCAAAATATGCAAAAACATGCTGTAAGAAGTCAATACCAAATTTTTAAAATTGTCTGAAACGTATAAATAACTAACAGTTTGATTCATTTGAAGTCCAGAAAAAATATGATTTTGCATAATTTGGGTTGCCCTGAAGATTAAGTTTGTATTATTGAACTGTAAATTATCAAAGAAAAGTTGTGTTTAGTAAATAAAATACGTTAGTTATACGTGTTATTATATAAAACATATTTTTTAATGCATTTTTGCTTTCCTTACTCTTAAATTTATTAATATTAATATTTAAATAACATTATTATTAAAGAAGTTGATGGTTATTAATTATCAAATAATTTACAATGCATTTTGTACTCTTTGAACTCTCAGAAAAGAATAGATGAAAGAGCATAAGATTACGTGTGATACAATTGAGCTATGAAATTGACAGTTAAATTTAAATATTTTTCTCTTTTGAGACTTTTCGACAAATTTAAAAACAAGTTAAGATTAATTTAACTTTATAGCCGATATTAAAAAAATATTTTAAACCTGAATAAGAAAAATTATATCAACCTTTACATAAATAATTTCAAAATTTTAATTTTGTTTATTTTTTTTTTTTTTTTTTAATTTGGTTACTTTTTTTTAATACTTTGGTTACAAAAAATATTTTGCCGTGAAACATGTTGCTCTTAAATTATGGTCACTACAACTATATTTTTTCTCAGAGTGCAGGATTTTATGAGTTTTACAACTCTGAAAAAATAAATCATTTCTATAATTTTCGTCTGACTTTATCAAGCGGTAGCTATTTGATTCCTAATAAAATATAATATTTGCAAAAAATATAAAGCAAATATGTTTTCTAATAAAGTGTGGATCAGAAAAGAAAATAAGAATTAGAAATAAAAAATTGAATTTGTAGCTCCACTATCTTACACAGTTTGGGTATAAATATAAATGTGTATTAGTGCTGGCAAATTCTACTACTTTTGAATATTCGATACTACTCAATACTTATCATTTGGGTACTTTACACTACTCGGCAGTTAAAAAGTTTTTTAATTTGAAATATAATTTCTAATTAAATTTAAATTTTCTAATTAAATTTAAAAACAAAACAAATATATTTATCCGATTAACAAAAAAAGTTTACTTTAAATTCAACGTTAACAAAAATCAATAAAATTATTTTCATATATTTAAAAATTAATTTATATCTTTATATAGAGTTGTATTTTAGCCGTTATATTTTTAATACGATATTATTAAAAAATTAAAGTATTGAAAGTATTGAGTAACCAAAAAAGAGGCAAATACTCGGTACTTGATACTTAATACTCAATGCTCTCACGGCAGTATTGTGTATCGAAAATTTCATGAAAGAACTTTTTCCAGTGTCTTTCGATTTTCATAAAATTTTACACGCAAATAGCCTACGGATATCGACATCGATTTCAGTTTTCAGATTCGCGAAACACTCTCTCTCAAAAGTATAAAAAGTGATGTCAACAGACAGACGGACAGACAGACATCTTTATACCGACATTCCTATCAATAAGGATCCAGAATATGTATACTTCTCGGTGTCCTAGATGAATATTGTAGAAATTACAAATGGAATGACAAACTTATATATACTCTTCACACCTATGGTGAAGGATATAATTAGAACATTTACCTAGACTCTTCTCAGAAGGCTAGGTGAAATAATGAACCGATCATAACCAACTTTTAATAGGTTTTGTCCTTTGATCATAAATTTATCTGTGTACGAAATTTCTTTTATATAAATATTTTCAAAATTGCGACTTGTTGTTTACATTTACTGAGATATGGATGGACAGACATTGTTAAATGACTCAGAAAGTGGCTCTAAGCCAATTGGATTTAATTAAGGTGGTTCTCAAACCAACGCGTAATACCATTCCCGCCTATGATGGTGTAGTGTATAAATATAAAATCTAAATAATTGAAAACTTATCTGGAATGTTTGCTATTTTTCTAAGCAGTTTGGTATTGAAAAATTAACAAAACCGATCAAGCATAAAACGAAAAGTTATGAGTTTAAATGTGCGACTAACTCCAAAATGATTTCAGTATTTTATAAGAATAATTTTAAGCCTGACATTGATTATTTTGATTACGTTTAATAGAAGGCAACTACCATATTATTAATATACAAGTCGGCTTCGACTTCAAGACATCCTTGAGAATTGGGGTACGACAACGTTAAATCCTTGACGAGATAAGCAGAATAGCTAAAGCAGATCTTCAATAATATTTTATCAATACCATAACAATAACATGTTCAAATTCTTCTAAATTAGTTTCGAATAACGTGACCGGATATCTCTTTAGGCAGGATTATTCCGCTTTTTATACATCGATCACTTAACTTATTTATGTCGCTTTTTTAGTTTCAGAAACATGTATGTATTTTAAAATGATTGACTATTCAAGATTTGCTACTAAACGTTTTTGATTAGATCTTATTGAGTGTCATACCTGAATGGTAATTTTAAATATATATATTAATCTCTCGTCAAATAGCCAATAAAAGTACAATTTCTTACAGGCTAGCATATATATTATTCTTAAAGCTATTTACAATAAAATATTTTTCATAATCACTCAATAACAAAAACTTATTATTTAACTAATTTAAAAATGCTCCTCTTAATGCGGATTGGATTTAATGAGAAATCAATATATGTATAAAAACTGTTGAATTGATTGCATATATTTCTCAAGGGATCAAAGTTGGCATAATTGGTTCGAAAATATTTTATTTTTAAAGGAGTATAATTTTTAGATGGACGATTTGTGATTACGAATTCGATCTTACGAAGCAGGAACTTAGAATTAATTGAACCGTTTACTAAATTAATTATAAATGAAATATTCATATATTTTTTCCTACTTTCAAGAGTAGGGAGATCAATAAGCTGTAATCGACTTTCATGTGATGGTATATTAATATTAGGATTCCATGGAAGATTGCGAAGACAAAATAAGAGAAATTGTTTCTGGATCGATTCAATAATTAAAAGTTTTAGCTATAAATAAAATTTTAAGTACAATTAAAAATTTTTAGTGAAATTATACACTTTAGTACAATTCTCCCTCAATTATCTCTTTTTATACAGTTGTAAAATTAACAAGTATTCCAAATTACCCTCGTAGTCATTTTGTATAACATTCAACTGATTATTTCATTAAAAAAAAAATGTTTTCTTTACCTTCCTTTGTGAAATTTCGTGTTCGCTTTTCGTTTAATCCAATTAAAATATCATATGGCATTCAATACGTTCAATTGCTCGCTCGTTTATAAATTACAGTGGCAAAAATAAAGACAACAACATACAAAAAAAAAAGAGGAAAATACATTAAATGTTGTGAAACGAACTTAATTAAATGTACACGTTTAGAATGTCAGAATACTCTACATTCTATTTATTTATACACACACTTACACTTTTACATATACATACAACAAAGCAAATTAAACAATCGACAGCCAGACAAAGTCAAAATAACTAACATTCATTTCAATGACTAAAATAAGATGAGCACAAGTAACTACAACACTTTGTAATTTTGATTTCATTTAATTAATTTGTTTTCCCTTCTTGAGACTACAGATCTCTTTCTTAGTGGTCTTTATGTTGTTGTGTGTATCATTTTACAAAAGAAGAACAAAATGTAACAACAACGACCAACAAAAAATAAAAAAAAAAAAAAAATAAAAAAAAAATACTTTAATTTACTTTTATTCTCTCACCCATCCAAACAACAACTAAACCATAGAAAAAAAAGTAACAACAGGAAAACATTTTATGTTAAAACAAAACAATCAAATAACTCACACACTCCTTTCCTCCTCCTCCCCCAACCACTTTCCTTGCCTTTATTTTTCCACATCTTTCTATTTCCTAATGTTTGTTTGAAACATTAAGTCACTGCAGAACCGTATTTCTATTGGACTTTTTGCCAAATCAACTACTGACTTTCTGGTTGTTGTGGCCCATTCCTTAGTGGGTTTTAGATGCTGTCAATAAAAAAATTCTTATTTTTCAAGTTAAAGTCAAAAAGCTTTTATGTAAATTTGTTAGCCGAGCTACTGATAAAGAAGAATAAAAGATATGAGAATTTTTGTCGACGATGTTAACAAACACAGTGGATTATTTTTATAACACTTTTGCAGGTACTAAATATTTTGTTTTATTTAATATTTCCTGGATTAACAAGATGCCTATTTATTAATAGCGTACATTTAAAGGATTTTTCATGTTAAAATCTTTATGATGCAGCTTTATTTACTGGATTTTCATTATTTAGTATTTAAAGGTTTAAGGTATTTTTAGTATTTTTGGCTTTATTATATGGTACATAAACAAGGGGTACACAGTGGGGTAGAATCGCCAAAAATAGTGCTTAATACAAGGAAGGTGTGTAGGGTTTTGTTTATAATTTTTTTGCAATAATTAGCTCATTAGTACATCGAAATATACTTTTTGAATTTATATATTTTTTTTAGCCTGAATCTCCTTCTGCCCGTGCATCAATAATCATAATTTCTGCTAATCTGTAGATCACAGATTTAAAGATAACTTAATGAACAAATTTTTTATTTGAATTTAATTTTATTTTTATATTCATAATTGTATTTCTGTTCATAAATTGGGAGCAATTTTATCGACGTCAAAGTTAACATGTAAATTTATATGTCATTTATACCAAACAAAAACTAATAGTTTTTGGCTTTATTTGGTTTTTGAATAAAAAACTACGTAAATTTGTTTGGTTTTTCCATGCAAATCGAAAACCATTTTTAAGTAGTTTTTATCGAAAACCAAATAAAAACCACTAAAATAGCCATTCATGTAACATCCTGTCTAGCAAATTTTAGAACCGTAACTTCTATATATAATGAGAAAAATAAAATTTCAAATTTATAGAAATTATTTATTTTTTTTTTTTTTTTTTTTTTTGTTTATGAAATTATTACAATAAATAATTTATTAAAAATTGTTAAAATATGTTTTAATATTGAAACTATGCATTCTCTGATCGGACAAATAGCAAATAGAGCGGAAATAAAAATTATTCAAGAAATGTAAATGTTAACAAAAACTACATTGGGAAGAAATACATACCTTATTTCGAAAACGATGTAGTTTTTAAAATTTTGTTTTTCAAAAACCAATTAGTTTTTCTTTTGGTATAAATAATATATTATTTTGGCATATTATATACATTAGTTCCTAACGTATATAATACATGGCAATTTATCATTGAGCATTGAATTTTCATTACCATTATTTGAAAATAATGGACAATGAACAAAATTTAATTACCATTTAATAATAGTGATTTTCTTAAATTATATTTGAGATTGTAATGATATTTCAAAAAAGTGCTCAAATGCTAATTATAATTATCGAAAAAGAGCATTGTGTGTATAAAAAACAAATTTTTTTCAAATATGTTTAAATATAAACCTCCATTAAAGCTAGTTTTAAGAAAGGTAGAATGTAATATTTTTTAAAAATTATGCAGAAATATATATATATATATCTCAAATAGGAGAGTTAATTAGTGCAAATTATAATTTAAGAAAATAATAATTTGAATTGTATGAAAAATTCCGCTAAATACTGATAATATTATTTTTCTAAATAAATATTAATTATTAAGATGTCATTAAAAAGCATTACCATTATTAAAAATAATGCAAATGAAAAAAAATATAAGTAATATTACTTAATTTAATGGTAATGAAATCTGTATTTCATTAGTCGATTTAATGAATTACTCCCATGTAGGAAATATATAAATTAATTATATCAAATTGAATATTTAATTCAGTAAATATTAAAAAAAGATCCCGGAAAAAAATTAAATGCTCATAGATATTTGAAATATGTCCGTATTTAAATAAAATTCATCACGTACGAGTTTTGTCTAAGAAAAAATCATAAAAATCATACTACTAAATTTCATGAGAGTCGATCCATAATTGAGCATGTCCTCCATATAACAACCCCTCCGGAAATTACTTTTCGTTCATAATTCCTTTATAAATAATCGTATAAGTATAAACTTTTTTAAACATTGTAAAAAGGTACTTCTTATGAAATAAAATGCAAAAACATAAACTTAATGAAATTTGGTTTTCAATTTTTACCACTATTATTAAAAATTGTAAAAAAATTCTGTTGAATCTTCTATACCCTTCACCACCTTACCGACAAATAATAAAATTTACGCCTTAAAGTATGCTTCCATATTTTCACATTTATACTTACAAAAATAACCTACATTTTTTTCAAACTACAAAAATGTAAACACAAGATTAAACTATCGTAGCAAGCGTTACTTCCTAGAAGAAAAACAACAACAACAACACTGATAGCTTCTTCGTTTGTATATAGATACCTGTTTAGATAACAAAAATAACAACACTAATAGCCATTATAATATTACTGTTGTCAACTAAACTGCTTGCTTATACAAAAAACAATAACAACACTAATAAGCATTACAATGCTTCATATAAATGTTTGTGTGTATATACAAATGACAACCACTGCTTGCTTATAAAAAATTATTAATAAATTTATATACATATGTTTGTATGTAGATACATGCTTATGCAAAAAACAACAACACTGATTCATTGCAATGCTTTTATAGGTGTTGCCAGTTTAGCCTTTTTAAGGCTAAATACACCTTTTTGATTTTACTTTTAGCTACAAAATTCTCGTTTTTTTTTTTGATTCTTAAAATTACCTTAAAAAGGCTAAAGTGTTAGTATTTCAGCAACGACGAAGAAGAAATTGTCCATGTATTTATTCACACAAAAGATCTAGAATATTTAAATTTGACAAAAAATTTCGCTTGCGGCGCTTCATTCTCCAAATAAAATATAATTTAACTAATTTTGAGGACTTACTATATCAATTATTGTAATTATTTTCTAATATATTTCATTAACAATAGAAACTATTTAAGAATATAATTAAAAAAAGTCTTATAAATGTGAAAAATCACACAGAAATTTGTAAATGCTTAATCAAAATGGAATTATAGTTCTAAAATGACAAAAAAAAAAAAAAATAATTCAAAATATTGTATAATTTTTCATATGAAATATAACCCAAGTTCGTGTGGAAATTTTTTGGATGATTTTTAATTGAATTATTTTGCTGGCAGACGTTTTATGATTTATTTATAAATTTATTACAATATCTTTAAAAAATATGAAACACTAATGAGAACGAGAAAAGATTATTTTTCTAAATTAAAAAAAAAAACTTTTTTTTTTGGCTTTATTTTTTGGGGCATTTCGCCTTTTTTGACATTTTCTAAAGTTCTCTTTTTCCCTACCTCCTGGCAACACTAGCTTCTATTTCCAAATAAAAAAATATCCAAACAGACATAAAAATTCATTTTGATATATATATGCAATCAACAACTACTGCTTACTTATACAAAAAACAACAACACTGAAAGTCATTGCAAAGGCTAATTCAAAAAACCGGAATTTTAGAAAAATATTTACAACAGATTTGTACAAAAAGAAGCTTCACAAAATCTAAAGTGGCATTTTGATCGATATCTCAGTTACTAATGAACCGTTTTTGGCTTAGAAAAGTCGAAAACAAATAAGATTTTTGAGGCCTCTTCGGTTTTTTGGCGATATCTCGGCCATGAATGGATGGATTTTGTTGATTTTTTACTAGTGCTATTCTAAGGAATATTCCCTATAATTTGATTTATAGTGCATATATATCCGATATCTGGGGCTTTCTAAAAAGTTATATCGAATTCCCTATCAATAACGGTCTCAAATGAATATCGTAGAAATTACAAACGGAATGACAAACTTACACCTGTGGTGAAGGGTATAAAAATTAAGGATATTTTTTAACAGATGATGATGCAGCATTTTGTCTACTTTTACCTGGAACTAATTATTATTATTATTATTTTTTCAAAATATTAATTTTCAGTTAAATAATATTCATTTTTCTTGATTTCGCTCTTCTGTGAGGTAGATTGATTTTTGTTTGCTATTTTTATTACAAAAAAAGTAAAGTTCTCTGTAGAGTTTGTTACCTATGCACTGTCGGAGTTTTTACTTATAGATGTTGGGCCTAAGTAAACAAAGATAAGAACTCAGGATAAATAACTTTTCAACGTTTGGATAAAGTTATTTTTTAATAAACAAAAACATTTTATGCAGTCCTTCTTATTTCAAAATGTTTTTTAACAAGGATTTAAAAAAAAAATACACACACATACACAATGTGTAAGGACTGCACACGAGAAAAAATTGTGTATATTTTAAGGCTTAGATCTTTACTATAAGTAAACAAATTAGTAGCGTTGATTTGTTTATATTTGTCATTATTCTAAGCAACTATTTACGTGCTAAATTTTGTTGTAATAACGTAAAAATTTTTTCTTAAAATGAAAATTGAACAAAAATCACGTAAACGCATATTTTAAATGTTTATCAAAAAAAATATATATATATAAAAAATATGGGCCATATAAAACAATTGCTAAGAATGCAGGTGTGGCGCGAAATTTAGTTTTTTGCATCATAATTACCGAAGTTCATTTCAGACTGCAGAACTGCAGCTAAAATAATGCAAATTTTAAAAGAAAATCTCTGCATCTATGAAAGAAAAGTGGTTCATTCATTAAATTGCTTTTATTTTTTTTCGGAAAAGAACCTGATCGGCAAACTCATAACTCTTAGTGGGAACGCTAGAAAAAAAAAAATATGAGACAATTGAGAGTATGAAAATTATTGAAATGAATTTCTTTAAAAATTATGAATTAAACGTCGATAAAACTTACGTATTGGCAGACTTTTTACAATTTTCTGATCAGGAATTCTATATCGTATATATTATGGAAAATGTAAAAAAAAAATCAACATTTTCAATCAGGCATGCACTTTTTCGTGAGGAGAAAACATTTCTTTGTTCATAACAAATAGCTCCATTAGCACAATAAATATGCGTGGGAAAGTGCTTGCTAAAAATAATTTTTCTGACTTGATATCGACTCTTGTCATTACAGCAAAAAAGCAAATGAATGGAATCAAACAAATTTTGTTGATATATATGGATCATTATCAAAAATTTTAGATTTTAGGCCTTTAATTTTTTTTATACCTTATACCACCATATATATTGTTGTTGGAGTATTATATGATTGTGCTGATGTTTGTAACGCACAGAAAAAATCATCCAACACCCATCTTAAAGTATACCAATCGACTCAGAATCACTTTTTGAGTCGACCTAAAGATGTCCGTCCTTCCGTCTGGCTGGCTGTCCATGTAAACCTTGTGCACAAAGTACAGGTCGCAATTTTCAAGTTAATTCAATTAAATTCGGCATGTAGAACTTTCATGACACAAGGACGGAGCATGTTAAAATTGGCTATGATCAGTTCATTATTTCATCAAGCCCCCATACAAATGTCCTCCCGGATAGGGGTTTAACGATCATAAATGTCTTAAATATAGCAATATTTTAATGAAATTCGTTATAAGGAATTGAGTACATGTCTAATGTAAGACCCCTCCATGAATTTTGACGGACATGCACAATGGTGTGGGTATCATATGGTCGGGCTTGACCGACTATATCTTCCTTGTTTTTTTTTTTTTTTTTGTGGCACATTAAAATCCATTTGTAAAGTGACTTGAGCATATAAATATTTTTACAAACTAGAATTTTATGTATCAAAACCTGCTGAGTTATTTAAATAAAATTTATGATATTTTCATTGTTTGATGGTATTACTGTGGCATATTCTTAGGTTTCCAAGTAAAATTTAAAAAAATTTTCATTTTACTGAATATTATATGACTTATTTCTCCATATATTATACGAAAATATATTTTATTAGAGTTTATTACAAAGAAATACTATTTAATATTGCTACTCTTTTTTAACTCAAGAGAATTTTTTATTTTTTGTTCCATAAAATGTTTATCTTTCGAAATTTTCGTTAAGCATTACAAACTTCAAATATTTATGCCAATTATGGGCAATTTCATACTGTCCATGCCATGTGCCTTAGCAAAATTTATTTTGAAAAAATTGTGCCTTTTTCAACTATCAACGACAATTGACTTAAATTTATGGCCCCGATCAATTATATTTATCGCTGTTCGTACATCTATATATGCAAGATTTGTACAAATTGCAATTTGCTACATAAAAAACAGAAACAAATTTTTACGTAATTTTCAAAAATTTTTTTTATTAAATTAATTTTTAATACTTCTTCGACTTTATAGCGTAAAATAACTAAAAGCAAAGTTCAAGCAGTAATCCATGCTATTTCATTAGAAACTGAGAAAAATATACATTTTTTCACAAATTTTGCTCTTGTTTTCCAAACTTTGAGACTATCTACTGCGTTAACTATTTCATACACATCAACGAGATATAGCGCAAAATACGCATAATTACTATAAGCATCAATCCCTATTACAAAATTTGTATATTCGTTGAGGGGCACATAGACCCGTCCAAAAAAAACAAAAAAATTTGTCATAACAATTTGACTATCCTGTATGTAACAGTTGAAAATCTGCACAATAACAAATAAGGTGTGGAATTTATCCACAAAATGCGATTAATTTATATAATATCAAATGAGATCAAAAAGTATAAACGCGCAAACAAAAAGTGTAGAGGAATTAGAAAAAATTAAGTAATTTTTAGCCCTTTTTCTAAGTTTTTGAAATTAGAACAACAATCATGATTATAAAATGAAACTTATGATGCTAAAATTTTTCTCTCTATTAGTTTCAAGTCTTGTGAGTTCAGATCTGTAAGCCATTTCTTTAAAATAGTATTACCACAAAACTTTAAAAGATATTAAATATTAAAATAAGTTTCAACCAGGTTAACAATTTTTGATAAATGTTATTTTTATTCAAAAGTTCAAAAATTTTGAATAAAAATATTTAAAAAATTGTTTTTTTTTTTCTGACACTAACGTCGATGCAAAATCTGTTTGCGTTAACTATTTTTATCAATGCGCACAAAAGTTGTGGAGTTTTAAAGATGAAAGTTAAAAGAATCTTAAGAATAGAGATTTCGCTTTATCAAAAACAAAATAACGCGATTTTATAGAACTTCTAAGATGCTATCAGCACATGTCAGAACTACTACAGTATTTACAAAATTTATTAAAATACTTTGAAAAGAAAATTTTTTTAATTTTATTTTTTGCACAATTTTGTTAATAGAAAAATTGTTTATTGGTTAAAAATGTCTAAAAATATTGGATAAGAGTAGACATATTTTGGGATATTTTGCTGATAAAATTAAATAAATATCATTAATGGATTGAAAACTATAGTACACAAAAAAAATATAATCCCCAAGGTTTTAATATCTAAAATTTTTCACTTACGACTATGCAATAAATATAGATTTCTACAATACTCAACAACTAGAAATATCCACACTATAACTTCGCCCTACTACTGTAATTGTCACTAGTCTCTGAAATTTGCAGAAAAAGAAACGCACAACATTGCAGACAAAATAAAATATATTATTGTATAGTTGCGCACGAGTTAGATGCACACTACCAACGGATATTACATACATACTTACAGGGTCAATACTCTAGACGCCAAATTGCAATTTTATATAAATAACAAAATTATTAAGAATTGTTTTATATAAAATTTTTTAATAGACAAAATTATTAAGAATTGATTTATTAAAATTGTTTAAACTAATTAAGCTTAATTTGCACTTTGTAACAGACAAAATTATTAAGAATTGATTTATTTAAACCAATAAAGTTTAAGTTGCATTTTGTAAAATAATATTAAGTTTTTGAAAAATAAAGTCAGAAGTAAATTGATGTTGATAAAAGAAACGCGTGTTTTTTTCGGGCTTTTATTAAATTAAAACATATTTCACGCACAATTTTGATGAACTCATATTGCGTAGTAGTTATTTTCTATGTTAAGCTGACATTCTTTTCTAGTAACAAATGTTCGTTTTGATTTTGCTGCTATAGTGGGTAATTTAGCAGACTTTTTGTTGACAATTCCGTTGCTGCTAGATTTTCTTGTGTGACAGTTGAAAATATAAACATACATACCAACTTACATACTAACATACATACAAGCATACCCTGCCAACATTTTATATCCAAATTTGCACTAAAGAGTAACCTCAAGTTTTTTTTAACAGTCGAATATGATATCATTTTCTTATCCAAGAAGAGTCACCGTGCGGGAAGATGTGTGCAGCAGTTCTAATACTTTTATAATGGCACTATTAAGTGATTTTTTTATGTGTCAAATTGGAGTCATTTTGAGGAACAGAAAAAGTCACTATTTCTGTGGAAATTCTAACTTAAACTATCAACATTACTATCCAAATTTTGACTAAATAGTATCCATATTTATTTTAAAATAGCAAAAGAAAAAGAAGTTATTTTCCCATCGAAGAAGAGTCATCGTTCGGGCAAAACTATATCGCAGTTTTGATACTTTTTTAATGACACTACTAAATGCTTTTTTTGTGTGACGAATTAGAGTCATTTAGGGTTATTATAAATCGGTTTTATTTGTGCTTAGGAAAATATGACTTTAATTATTCAATTTAAGAGAAGAATTTTTAAATATAAAATTACACCAAATTGCGTGAATCTACGGGGGTAGGTGTGGTATAGGAAATTTATCACAACAAACCATACCATAACAAACCTATATTATTTCGAAATTTATTTTTTAATTAATTTAATTTAAAATTTCTTTCAAAATTTTTTTCACAATATTTAATATTGTTTTCATTTTATTTCACTTATATATATATATATATATATATATATATATATATTATATTTCTTTTTTATTTTTACCTCACGTTATCACTCTTTTGTTTATTTTAATTTTACGAAGCTTTCTTAAAATTTTTAAAAAATCAATTTCTTGCCATCGTCTTCTTCACATTTTTTGTTTTTAATTTAAAAACAATGTAATGTTTTTTTTTTACTTTCAGAAGGTCGAAAATCGAAATTAATTTATTCGTTTTCGTAAAATTCTTTACTATCAGGAAAATAATATCTTGAGAACACTAATGGGAGAAAGTTTTTGATAACTTCATATTTATCCAAAAACTAACTTTTAAGTTACTTTTTCGACATTTTATATGTAAGAAATTTAGAATAATTAGACAAAATTGAAATTAATGTTATTTGTTTTTGTAAAATTGTTTACTAATAGGAAAATAACATCTTGAGCATACTAGAAAGAGTAATTTTTCTGATAGTGGATAAAACTATGACCTAATTGTTGGCAGGGTACATACCAATATATATATACATTAGGTTACATTTCAACTCTTATGCGTTCTATTCCTGCCAGCATTTGGAAGAGAGTGTTTTCATTCATCAACTAAAAAGAGCCTTTTTTGATACTCCTGGATGTTCAAAAGTAGAAAATATACAAATTTGCAATAACAAAAAACATAGTATCAAATTTTGATCTAAAAAACTTGACTTGGGCGGCTTTTTACATTTCAGAGTAAAGAAAAAGAACAAGCTCAACATAATTTCGCTCAGTAAATGCAAATTTTTTAAAATGATCAATGTTGTTGTTTAAGTGTTGAATAAAAAATATGTTAATATAAAGAATTGTTAATTTTTTTCATATTTCTTTCATATTTAATTTAAAGTGAGTTATTAATTTAGTTTAAAGTTATAGTGAGTTATTATAGTGTGTTTAAATAAAAGGTAAGCATTTAACTTAATTATAATTAAAAATATTTGCTAGAAATATTCCAACTGCATTAAAAACATGTTTATTATACAAAAGCGATAATATTTCAATACTTTCTTGATGTACTTTTTTAAACTTCTAAATGACAATATTTCGACACATAGTTATTACGTTATTATTATGCGTTTTACGTAACATTCAATACTGACTAAAGGGTTACTCAAAAGGAACTATAGCTTAGCGGCACATTTCTTCCCGAACGGTGACTCTTCTTCGATAATAAAATGATATCATATTCGACTGTTATTAACTACATGAAGTGTCGTTTTAGTTCAAATTTCGATAGAAATGTTGGCAGCGATTGTTATACAAAAAATTTCCAGCAGCATCGAAATTGCAAAGAAAAATACTGCTAAATTCCCTGCAAAAATTTTCTATCGAAAGCGTAACTATATCAACACACCAGGAAGTTGATATGCGTCGCTTTACTATCGAATTCTAATCTACTTAGTAACACCGTTCGGGAAGAACTATGCCGCTAAGCTATAGTTCCTTTTGAGTAACCCTTTAGTCAGTATTGAATGTTACGTAAAACGCGTATAATGAAATGTGCTATTTCGAATCTTCCAATCCCCACTAAAGCGTTACTCAAAAGGAACTATCTCTTAATGGAACATTTCTTCCCGAACGGTATTACTAAGTAGATCAGAATTCGTAACGCTTCAGCGAATTTTGTACGTCATGTATTAAGATCTACTATAACCCAGTAAAAAGTATCTAATAATAATTCGAATTCGAATTTTCCAATCCCCACTAAAGCGTTACTCAAAAGATGTTATCTCTAACTATATCAGAATTCGATAGTAAAAGCGATACAACTCAACTTCCCGGTGTGCCGATGTAGTTACATTTTCGATAGAAAATATTTGCAGAATTTTAAAACAATTTTGCATAAAATTTTTAAAATAATAATTTCAGTAATACTTACATTTTAAAATGAAGGATTAGGAATGAACAAAATTATCAAAAGTAAAAATATTAAAATTTTTTAAATTACAAAATAAACTCTTGCTGATATTTGTTATGGAAAGCAATAAAATTAATTGCACAACAATATTTTGAATTCAAATAAACATTTAAAAACAATTAAATTAAAAAATAATACTAAAAACTATTTTAAGTACAAAATTAGAATAGAATATTTGTTTCTTTCAAATTTAATAAAGCAGGTATTTATAATAAAATAAGAAAAATTATTAAATTAAATTTATTTTTTAAATAACAAAAACAACTCTTTCTTGTATTTATTACAGGAAATAATGAAATTAATTGCACAAAAAATTTTGAATTCATATGAACATTTGACATCTATTGGAATATTTGCAAAATTTTCTGCAGTTATTAGTATGTTCGGCGATAATGTATGATTTTTAGAAAGGTTATGATATTCACATTATAAAATGTGTAATTCAATATTTCCACAATGGTTTTCAGTAATATAATATACGATTTCTAAATATTACAAGACTATATTATTATTTATTTTAATTTTGTACTGAATTTTCTATATATTGAAAATAAATAAAATTTTTTAGTAAAAATTTTTCTAAATTCGCCAGTTTTTCTATAGAAAAATAAATAAAAACAAACGCTTTTTATAAGGCGAACACCATATATTTTCTTAAAATCATACTTTCTCGCTGAACAAATTTCTGACTACTAAGAATTTTGGAAATATTTGAAACAATATTTATAACAAATTTTCTCTATTTTATGTTTCGAATGTTTCCATTTTTATAAAGGGGATTGCCTTTGTTAAAGACTATATGATCCTTTAACCATTTCCATACTCTATTTGAATATATTTGAATAATGATATACCATTTTAAATCATTATTTAAATTTTATCTTGGCCCTAAAAGTTTTTTCAAACATTTTTGTCAATATTTAAGATTTTTGAAACTTAAAAATAAATACCGCTACTTAACCAAAAATTACCATAATCTACTCTACATATTTCAAGCATTACAACAACAAAACACATTCTTCAAAATATTTAATAACAACAAAAATATTTGAATTCTTTTCAAACTTTTAAAAAAATTTAATTTAAAATTTTGAAAATTATAAATAAAATTTTGAAAATTATAAATAAAATTTTGAAAGCTATAAATTCCTTTTCAAATTTAAAATGCAAAAATTCAGCTCTGCTAAAATATTTCTCGGATACTCTAATGCAATGCAATCCCAAAATTTTGATTGCTGTATATACAAATTTTAATCTTCCACAGAACAGGCTTGTAAAATCGAACTTTTAATATATTCGTATTTCTTTTTTTTTTCTATAGAAAATTATTCTGAAAATTAGCGATTTTTGCTGCGGGCATGTCATACATAAGTCAAAGTCTCACACTTTTAAAAAATGTTGTTTAGGTTATTAAGAATTTTATATAAAACAAAATTTTCTGCCCATGTTCTGGCCCTCAAATTATTAATAACATATTTTAATTATATAGAAAATGAAAATGTTTTCCTTAATTTATTCGCTTACCTAGAACTAGTTGAAATATTGATAATTTCTTTTAAATTATGATAAACGCTTACCTTATTTTCTTAATTTTCTTTTTATAAGCAAAACTTATGAATTTTTTGTTTTTTTCACACTTCAAAACTTATATTTTTACTAAGCAAAATTATATTGTTTCTGCTTGTTCCTTTTCCCATTATGAAATGTAAACAATCGTCTAAATCATGATTGTGATAAAATTTCGAACCTAATGTGTGTTGTTTTTGTAAAGTTTTGCACATTCTACTATTAATCATCTTAGAGTGCCAAATTCTACACATTATGTGGATTGTTAAAAAACAATCTTCCAAATGCTAGCAAAGGTGTTGAAAAATAGTGTTTTCGTTTCTGAATAACTGTAACTGTTATCCAAACAACTTTTAATAGTAATTGTTATCCAAACAACTTTAATAAAGAAGTTACGTTTAGAAGATTCAATTCGTATACTAATATATTTTGTTGTTGGAAAATTTAGAAAAATCTTCTATTGCACTTCTAAGAGTGGCGAAGAAGTGAGCTATTTCGAAAATGAATTCACTAAATGCTTGCAGGATTACCTCTACTATAGCAGCAACATCAAAGCGTAAATTTTCAAATAGAGAAAATCAGGCACAACAAAGAAAACACATACTGGTGTGAATTAGGTTTTCGGCAAAATTGTACGAGCACAACTACAGAAGAGGTGATGGTTTTAATATTTGACAAACAAGTTAAATACTGTTTAAGTATGTTGCTATAAACTTATTGGCATTCAGTTTTCTGATAAAAGAGAAAAATTCGAAATTTTTATCGTTTTCGATTTTTTGAAAAAAAAAAAAATAATAATTTTGTGAGATATTTTTTTCACATATATATATATATATATATATATATATATATATATATATATATATATTTAATATCTTTGAAATTGTTGTGCAGATTAAAAAAAATTATATAGGTATAGCTTAGAGGCAAGACTAATTACAATATTTTGACATTTTTTCCGAAATATGTAGCAATATGTGATGAAAATTGTGTTAAAAATAAGAATTTTTTTAAGAAATTAAAAAATTTTAGTTTCTGAGGTCAATTGTATACCGATTCTGGCTAAATTTAATAGGATGATTTATACACCTATAAAACGTGTTGGTGTCAAATGTTATCTGGATACTAATATTTATGAATTTATATGATATTTATACACTTTAAAGTGATTTTTGGAAGTGGGTCTTATATAAGGGCTACGGCCACTTATGGACAAATTATTGACATTTATAAGGGATTTAATCAATTAATGATTAATTATGTACCAATCTTTCTAAAATTTATCACACTTATTTATGCTTATATGAAGCTTATTTGTGACGAATTTAAATTAAATCGTGATATATCTAATGCATTTATAATCATTAAAATCCGTATTCCTGGAGGGCGTTTTTATGGGGGCTAGATTAAATAATAGACCGATCATAACCTATTTTAATATACATGGCCGTTGTGTCAAAATTATCACAACTAGCCAACCTGCCAGATGGACGGACATAGTTAAATCAATTCAAAAAATGATTTTAATACTTTAAGATAGGTGTAGGAAAAAATTTTTAAGGAATTTTTTACAAATGAAAATATTTATTTTCAAAGAAATATTGGTATTTTCAATATAATTTTTTTTTAATATCGCCGAAATTAAGGGAAATTTAAAAAAATACATTAAATTTGAAGTATTTTTCTCAGTTTAGTTATGTATGATATATACTTTACACTCTAAAAAAATGCGTTTAAAATTAAAACTGTAGTTAGTAAAATTTCTTGTAAAATTACACAAAAATGTGTAAAAGGAGAAACATATCTATCAGTATTAATTGCATTATTTTGTTTACAATAAAACATATCGGTTATTCGACAAATAATTATTCGAAGTTAAAAGCTGATCGGTTAATAACCGATTAATGGTAAATTATTCGATTAATCGAATAGTCTTAGTAATATATGTAAAACATATAAAATACACTAATTATAGTAGTATTATAATAATTTGTTAAAATACTTATTTAGAAACATAATGTCGATCAAATTTTTTCACAATCGGTTCATCTTGTCAGTTATTTCGCCTATTTGTATTATATTTTCTTAATTCAGTTTTATTTAATAAATCAGTGTTTTCAAGGTAACTTTTGATCGATTTTTTGTTATAAAAGTCAAAATTAATATTGGAACTTAAAAGTACACTTTGTTGATGAAAATTAAAATGTTTATGACTTATATAACTTTGAATTTACTTTAGTTAAAACTATGTTTTCAGAATTTCTATTATATCAAGTTTAAATATATTATTAGCTCATCATGTCAAATTTTATTTAATCAAGAAGAACATCCATAAATGCAAACAGAATGCTGAACTTGTGATCCAGAAGTAGCGTAAATTCGGATCATTTCAAATGAATTTAACGTAGGATTCTTATTGGAACTTGTTATATTTTTTGAAGGAATCATGTTCACGATTTTATGCGAAATTACAATGCACATCCAAATCTTTTTTTATCGGCGCAAGCAAATTATTTTTAATCTTTATATAAACCAACATAATTTTAAATAAAAAAAATTATACATAACATAGTAAATGAAAACATTTACTTAAAATACTTCTTTTTAGTAACAAGTATTTCCAAAAATAGCAACCGAATCTCAATATTTTATTGAAATTAATTTTAATATATTTTGAATAATACCGTTTGTTTTACTCTTTAATCACAAGAAAACGAACACTTACTGATCCTTTGGAAGTGATGATAAATTACTTCCCTAAAAATGTTTTTTATTTATTTTTGCTGGGATAAACATTTTAAAAAAGATGTAGTTTATATAAATTTATCTTAAAAATAAAAAAGTCCTAAATTTATAACTCCAAAAAACTAAATTTTTGTTAATCGGTTATTCGACATAAATTATTCAGTTTATTCGTTATTCGAAAATAAACAGTTTTAAATTATTCGAACAGTTCATCCACCAAAATTAATTGCAGAACCGAATGACGGTCAGTCCATTGAGTACTCTAGTAAGCATTTTTATAATATAAAAAACATTTTATTTTTATAAATATCCATAAGTGTGTAAACGTACCGATTTTAGTAGAATAACAAAGCAATTGTCAGAATTTTATTTCCAAGATCGTGTGCCAAACGGTAGCAAATTAATATAGAAAATTAAATTTTTCCTAAGGTAAAATAATTTTAGAATCTTGGTGAACCAAATAAAAACTTTTCTAATATGATAAATTTTGAAAATACTTCAAGAATTTTAAGAAGTTTAAGCAAAATGTTAAATTTGGACACTGAGTTTTTTTTTTTTTGTCAAAAATTAGCAAAATTTAAATTTAATTTAATTTAACTTTTATGTGCATTATGAGATTCCAACAAAATTGGTATCATTGGAAAGGTCTCAGATTCTTCTTTATCATAAAGTTGTAACAACTAGATACTTTCCTGGTGCAAAGACCTCTAAAATGCAAAAAAATTTTTTATCCTTGGATATCCTGAAAAAGGGTCTATTAGTTGTCAATATTTTCTTACACGATGTTTACAATCAATTTGTCATTATAGTGTAAATATTTCAAAATCTGATCTCAATGAGATCATAAGTTACAATATTTCTTTACTAACACATTTTCTATTAGATATTAAGCGGTTTTTAGGCATATTGATATATTTATCCAAATTTTAATAAAACAGATCATTATTTATTCAAATAAGTCGCATATGTAGCACATTTTTCATCTTGAAAAAATAATTTGATTAGTTTGTAGTTTTTGTTGAACTTTTTTTTATAGTTTTTTAGAATTTTTGTATTCGGTCTGAAGTTTATTGAATAATTGTAGAAGAGAAGAATACATTGTGAAAGTTTTATTGGACACTCGGCAGAATGGAATGCATTTTTTAGTCAGCCATGACCATCATCAGCACTCTTCAGCGTCCCACCGTGGTGTTCTCTGTAAACATCATCTATTTAACTTACAACTTTTCGGGAAATGGAATCTGTGACTTATTTTCTCTATACGTTATTAAGTAAGACGTATGGTTTACGATAAAGCTTTTTTCAATTATTTTGTATTCTCCTTTTTCAATTATTATTGTCTATATGTAGGTAGCAAATGAAGAAATGTATTAATTTTTATTGTTTAGCCACTTATTAAGTAGCAATGAACAATGTTGTTGTTATTTGATTTGGACCTCCTGTTTGTTTACAACAAAGCGAGTGTTCAATAAATCTTTTACAATGTATTATTCTACAACTATTCAATCAACTTAAGCCCAAATACAACAATTCTAAAAAATAATTTGATATTATTTTAAAAGTTTCAGGACCCTTAACCCACTATAACCCACTTTATAAAATCCGCCAAATTACTTGTGACGATTTTAAAGATAACTTTGATACACAAATTTTGATCTCGGAACAGTTTAATGCACATAAATATCTGAAATATGTCGTTTTTATATAATTTCAGCACACATAAGTTCTGTACAAGTAGGGATCGATTTTCTAAAAATCAGTTCATAATTGATCATATCTTTCAATTATGGCCCTTTCCCGACAATCATTTTATTGCCTATACACAAGCATGTGGGATATTATATGATCTATCTTGCCCAACACTGCATGTTTTTATACTTTCCCATTTGTTTTGATACTAAATTTAAAACAAAAATATCCGAACACTTAAAAAGATATTAATTTGTTAGTAAAATTGTACTAACTGCTATTATAGACAAATTGTTATAACTTCTTCTGATCCCATTGAGATCCCATTTTTAAATTTCTACACTATAACGACAAATTGATTATAAATATCATGTCAAAAAATAATGAAAATTAAAAAAGTAAAAAATTTGGGGTCTTGTATTACCTCTAAAGTTCTACTTGACTTTTCTGTCTTCTACTGCTATAAATCTTAGACTTAAAGGTGCAAAATAGTCAAGAAACTTATCTCGATTTATATTATTGTATACATACTCGTATTATTGGGTGGAAGATTATGTTGCAAGGAATATAAAACTTTTCAAAAGTAAAAAAAAGTGAGATGAACCAAAAATTATAAAAAGAACAGATTTTATGATTTACAATTTATACAATTTAGCATATTATAGTTGATGGCGAAGAATTAGGATACAATAATTGGAACAAAACGCAATATAAACTCAATAATCTGGATTGGTGTCTGCAATCAATTATCCGGATTGGGGCCTGTAACCAATTATCCGGAATATAGAGTTTGTAACCAATTAACCGGAATATCGAGTTTTTTTCAAACTTGTTTGTATTGTTTTTACTGCAAAATTTGCAATTTTAATCAAACCAATTCTTACATTATAATTCTAATTGTATTTTTTAAACTATAAAAAAAAATTAAAGTATATATATAATCAATCAGGATTATCGAGTATATAATAAATTGGAAATGCTGTATGGATATGCGCATCATTCGAATTATCGTGGTCCAAATTATGGATTGTAAGTGTAAGAAAAAATGTCTTGCAATGCAAAAATTATAAAAGTGAATGCTTCAATTTTCACCGATATAACCTAAATTAATTTAGTTCTCATTTTTGTTTTTGAGATAAACGTTACATGAAATTATTAGTTCTACTTATGACAATGGATGTACTTTCAATGTTCATAGATGATGGTGCCATCAACAATTTTCCATTAGAAAAATTACTATTTTTACCAATATGACAGATTATCTAATACAATTAAGTCTGGAATTTAAAATATGCAATTGAAGAAAGTACAAAGATTATTACTTAACGCCATAAATAAAACATTTCAAACACTTGAACAAAACTAAAAACCCACACTCATTATAGTGTAAATTGTAACAACCTAACGCAATAAAGAAAAAACCTACTGTTTTATATTTCAGGATTAATTAATTAAATAGAAAGACAGCTAGAACTTTTTACAAAATTAAATAAAATCAATTAAAATTGTCTTTGTAAGACTACTCAAGCAAATTATAAGCTTTAAAAAAAAATAAATAAACAAAATAAAAAAATAAAATGAAATAAAATAAAATAAAAAAGTAAAAAAAGACTTTTCACATTCATTTAAAATGAAAATACACACCCCTCATAAGAGTGTTATCCTTTCGATAAAAACACATTTAATTTATAAATATGAACTTAACTTTGTTTTCTTTTCGTATTCAACAACCACTCCACAATTGCTCTTGTAATTTACAAGACACACATAAACAAATACACATAGATACATTAAAACATTACGACGGACTATACATATTTCCTTTTACGTATTTTGATTTGTACACATTCAATAGAGTTTTGGGTTGTTTGCCTATAATATGATTGTATTAGATTCAGTTCTAAAGGACTACAACTAAGTAGTACGCTATGTAGACGTATAAGTATATTGGGTTTGTGTTTTTTATGAGGTTAGACTGAAAAGATTTTTAAAGTCAAGAGCAAAAAAAGAAAATGTTGCGAGTTAATTTAATTTAATACTTTTGTATATTACTACTATTCTCCTTTAAATTTTTAGTTTGCCCTCGTATATTTACGTAAATGTCTTTCTATCTTTGTAACATTCTTACATGTGAGTATATATTTGTCTGTAAGCATTTTCATTTGTATTAGTATGAAACTATATTTTCTAAACAAAAACAACACCAAGCATTCATGCCCTTCTGGAGTATTTTAAATAGAATAGATTTAGTTATATACAGAGTAGACTTTATTTTCCTTTAGTTTTCAATTTCATCATCATAGCAGGAGTTAGATATGTGTTGCCAAGTGGTATGATGTAGACTACGACGACAATGTTGATGTTATAAGTGTGAGTGGATAAGCAAATGTGGGTAACCAAAGGTACGCTTTAACTAGACCCAAGGCAGGATCTTAATTTGTAAGCTCTATGCTACAGCAATAAAAAAAAACATGGAAAATAAAAAAATAAACAAGTAGCCAAATAATAAAGATTTTGGCAAATTTTTGAATTTCATACGTTATAGTGTGGATTAGAAAGTCATGAGTTTATAAACCTTTAGAATATATTTGGGACGTAAAAAGGTGGTTACCTATAAGGCACTTTCTAGTTATAATGATTTTTACTGTTCTCATAGCAATGATTGCGTGTCCATCCAAGTAAAACAAAACCACACACATATGACTCAAACCAATAATATAATCGAGGCAATATGTTTGTGTTAATATAAGTTATATTTGTTGCTGAAAGAGTGTCACAGGGAATAGTGTTCGATTTTTTTATGGGAAATAAAATCATTCTAAGAATATCATCAGGAAATTGTTGTAGAATCCCGAATAAATATAACAGTACATGTATAATAATGACGAATGCTGCTTTAATATTCTAAAATTCAAATGAACATGTTAGAATACATTTAGAAAATGATAGCGTCCTAAATCGTAATTGTTTTATCCAATCTGTCCTTAACTGAAGCGCGTTTTTATAATAAAGAGCAGCAATGATCCCAGATGATATCGTAAAAAATGTATTCTCCCTTATAATAATGGTCAAACTATAAATTTCTATACTTTGAAATAAATGATGTTCTTTAGATTTTCTTTATAACAGAGTTGAACCACTGTGCACTCCTATTTCTTATGTAGAATGAGCGAGAGCGAGCTTTAGCGAAAAAGCTGACTTACAAAAATTTCAGAGAAGAGACAGACCAATTTTTCAAAAAAAAAAAAAAAAAAAAAAAAAACTAATAAAATATCTTATAAAGAGAATCAAAACCTTTATAACCAGTAAACTGAAGATGTTATTATTGAAATTCTTTAGAGATTTAGTGAAGGCTTTCGGCTACAAGCAATGAAGTTGATCTATTTTATCGACATTTATTTATGTTTTATAATTTCGAACCTTCTTAAATGTACTAAAATCTTCAATAAACATGTACTTTTTCAATAGACACTATTGATACACTTATTGATACAATAATTCTAAAAGAAAAAAATTCCTGAAAGCAATCAGACACCTTTAAATTAGACGATATTTCACAGATAATGGCCATAAGACTTATAAGATAACTTAAAGTCGCAGATTGTGCCCATTTGCTTTCTTTTCTACATCAAGCTACCGAGTTAACAAACTAACCAAAACAAATGTAGATTTATTATTTCTCTTCTTTTTTCAGACCTCTAAATGCTGAGGGCCAACTAACAAAAACAAATGTAAATATCTATTATTTTGCTTCTTTTCTCAGATCCCTATATGTTGGGGACCGTAATTCTAGCCAGTATACTGAAAGACATTCTGTTAATTAAAAAAAAAAGTTTGGATGCTAATCAAATTTCGCATCCTTGATCAACTAATTTTAAGGTTCTAATGTTTACTTTGTAATGTAAGAAGTAATCGATGGAGTAATTTGCTGTCCAAAAGTAATTAAAAGTGTGAGGAGTTTAAAGCTTCATTAATGCTACTTGACTGACTTCCTACATTTTATAAAGTCTTAAATAACTTTTTTAAATATATATTAAAATAATAAAACTAAAGAGTTATAAGTTTCAACGAATCCTAAATTGTTAAGATACCACGAATGCTGATGAACAATTGAAAAAATATTTATGGTCCTTCGAACCGGAAAAAAGCGTATTTTCAAAATAATTATTGTTTTTCAGATCGTAACTTGATGTATACATTTACACATATAGTAAAGCGCCTTACGAGAGAAATATGCAAATGTAACCCTCTAAAAATGAAGAAAAAAAAGTTGGAGTTCTGTATTCGGCTGTGCCGAATCTTAAATACGCTGCATGAAAATGAATGAATATATATATATATATATATATAAAATATATATATATATATATATATATATATATATATATTCATATATATATATAGATATATTTGATGTTTAATATTTGATGAATATATATTCACATTAGACAAATATTTTATTAAAATTGCGTAACCACTACTATTACAAAAAAAAATAGTTTGACGTTGTTTGATATTTTAAATATTAAAAAAAAGCAGCGTCAAACAAAATTCAATGCAAAGTTAGATTTGATTTATGATAATTAGGAAATCTAATTAAAAAAAAGAAGTCAATATATCAAGAATTCCATGAGACATCACATATGAAAAATTACCATAGGTCTTCAGTTTTGGTTGATATTTGACACTTAATGCTTTGTAAAATCGCAATGACATATCTACATTAATTTTTTGAAATTTCAAAACTTTATTCATATTTTTAATTTCGTAAAAAGCGAAACTATTTCCTATGTATGTAAGTTAATTAGAAAAACCTATAATTATTAAAAAATGCATTTTTGAAAACATTCTTCTTTTTCGATTTAGAAAATATGTTTCCAAATAAAACTATATATGAACTAGCGTATAAGCCTGTCAATGTCAGACATAATTGCAATATAATAGTAGTAATAATAATAATAATAAAAATAAATGAACAAAAATATCCAAAAATCTTTTAAAATACTTATGAACAATTTAAAGAATTGAATTCGTTAGATTTTTTATGGTGAATAATACTTAAAGAATTGAAAGGTCAAATAAAAAAAGATTTAAAAAAATCAATCGTCATAAATTCACTGCCTGATTAAAATATAAAATTACTTGCCGGCAAGACTTGGAGAAGGAATTTGTAGGAAGGAATTTAGGAGGATAATGGATGTCTTGTGGAGATATCGGTTAGGATTTCGAATGGATCATATTTCGTAGCCATAAGGAATGGACTATAGGTAGAACGAATCATACATAGAGGAGTAGAATGGACTTCTAGGCATGAGTCGTTTTAATCATTGTTGGCATGATTACTGTTCACCTCGCAATAGGGAATAGAGACAGTGGAGCACATACTCTGTCATTGTGTAGGGCTTCAGCGAAGTAGACTGAGATGGTCTTGAAGCCATATTCTGCAAGAACTAGAGAAGGTTGCGGGTAAAGATCTCGGAAACCTTATAGGGTTCGTAATGGGAATAAAGTGACTTAGAGATATTCAGGGTGGATTTGATGGTACCTCACTTTTCTTATTCTTCTTATATTTAGCTATCTTTCATTTCAATCTTTTGCTTTATTCTACTAGGATTTTTCTCTTTCTTTATCTATCAGCTTTTTCTGTTATTTATTTTTATGTTATTTATAAAACGATCACAATGGAGCGAACGGTCTCTCTAAAACCAACTTTTAAGAACATTACCAAAAATAAAAAAACAAATTCGCGTATCTCCGCTCCCTGATAGAAATTTAACGATCTATTGCATTAGAATTTGTAAATCGAACACTTTTATAAGTAAAACGAATTCTAATATTCTACGTCGTCTGGAGGTATTAGAAAGCTCTGGAAAGGGAAAACAGGCTATGGAAATTTTATATATATATCCGCCCTCTGATAGAAATTTTTAGGATTTGTAGAACCAATAGTATATAAGTAAGTCAAATTTAAATTTTCTACGTCGTCTGGGAGCTTTAGAAAGCTAAACTATACCACGAATTGAGGATCTTTTTCGTGGGGGAGGAATCATTCTATCTGCAATTGATAGCATTTGATTAGCATAATAAACTATCCAAATTATTTTTCGCTAGTAGACAAAATTTTTGTTTTATGACCTTTTAAACTTTTCTTTTTGTTACACCAAAGTGGTCTCAGATAAATCGAAAAAAAAAAATGATATAAATATAGTACGAAGCTCTATTATTTTCTCATAAGTAGTTGGAGAGTTTAACGGGGTATATCTTAACCCATTAACCACAAGTTTTTATCCACTTTCTTGTAATTTCTTAAAAACGGACTAGAAATGACAATTTATAATGAGAGATAATTGAATTGAACATTCCAATAAAATATTCCCCGTTAAATGCTCTAAATGTTTATGCGAAAATAATTGATCTTCGAAATATCTGATACTACATTAATTTTAAAAAGGAAAACTACCACCGAAAAATTCTTTGGAGGGTTTATTATGCTTATCAAATGTTATCAATTGCAGATGGAATGATTTTTTCTAAAAATTATTAAAAATAGTAAATATTTCCGTCACGAAAAATTTAAATTGAATTGTTTAACCAATAAACCACATCTTAAGATAAAATTTAAAAATTTAAAATCGTGAGAGGAGAACAATTTCAAAAATGCCTCTGAAAAATAAAAAAATAAAAAAATCGCGAATAAAATCGAGAGATTTTCAAAACTTAGAAAAAATTGGTGTACCAAAGGTAAAAAACTTAATTTTTTTCGATTATTCATGGAAATCATGATATTTTATTTAGTATTTACCTCTCCTTCATCAAATATTTGACTAATATGAAAGCAGCTTAAATTTTACAATTTTTAGTAGACTAATTGTTTGGGTTTTTAAATATATAAGACACCACATTATGCTGTTGTCTAATTATAGTCCACATACTCTGCTTTAGTTCCATCAAACATAGACAACAAAACAATTTATTATTGCAAACTTGTTTTCTAATAGAGATACATTTATACAGAAACCTACCAAACAACTTTTTTTTTTTTTTGAACATAACTCAAAATTTTGGGTGTATGGAACATTTCTAAAACTTATTTATTATTTTCTCAAAAAGGTCTATATATACGCTATGTATATATCCCTCTCGCAAATTAGCTATATCGCGAAATCTGTCCTCTTCATATTGTTTTTCAATAATCTCTGAAAACTCACCAAAAAATAAATAAATAAAAATTAAGCCATAAATAAAACTAAGCATAAAAAGGGATCATTTTAGGTATAAGTAAAATACGACACAAATAATGTAATAATCCCAATGAGCATTTTTGCTAGAATTCAAGAAACCAAATGTATTTCGAACCTTGAATCTAGTACCAAGCATTGAATTAAAATTGTATCACTCTAATTCAGTAGCAGCGTTCTTCAGTAAAATGGACATTTAAATTCAAGTTAAATTTATTTTAGGCACTTGAACGTTTTTAGTTTTTTCAGTCATATTTCATGTTTAAAATATTTTTTGATTTGAATTCTTGTCGGATTCCAGCAAAATTTTCCAAGGCTTGAATTTTTGAAATATGTATGCTTATTGGGCTGAAATAATTATTTGTCATAGGGCACTAATTTATTCTAGCAATGATCAAAAGTTTTTTGTACCCAAAATCCAAAAAGATGGGGGTATATTTAGTTTGTCACTCCGTTTGTAATATATCGAAATCACATAAGACTCCATAAAGTATATATATTCTAAGACGAACTATACTATATGTTCATACATCTGTCTGTTGAAAGCAAGATAGGGTTCAGGACGGAACACAGAGGGAGACGATAATTACGTTTCTCTTTTGGTATTGAAAAATCGGCTCATAAAAAAAGTTATGGGCCAAATACTAGAAAACTAGTATGTCTTTCCTAACTCTAATTTATACTTTTCCATTGACATCTCTTACACAAAAAGAATGGAAATAAACTCGAATATAACATATTTACTTCTTTAGATCTTCTTTAGCAAGAAGACAAAATTTCATAGAGCTCTGGAAATTTAACATCTAAAGCTTACATTATTATATTAATTCTATATAAACACAGATGAATTGTGTATAATGTTGTCATCCTACCCCAAAAATAATGGTCTTTATAAATTGAAACATAGATGTCCTTTTATATGTCCGTATATATTAAGCCAGAGAAAAATTGACACAATACCAAATTTTTACTCGAGAATTAAATTTAAAAATACTTTAGCAGATCCAATAATCGACAATAACTCCCATATAAATTCGACTTACGAAAATCGTCATGAAGTTATTATACTTATTAATGCTTAAATACAAAAATTACAATTTCAAATTTCTGTAAAGATCAATCTATAATTAAATATATGTAGCTCCCAAACTTAACATGAAAATTTCATATATGGGCCATTACCAAAAATGCTTAACCTAGCTGAAACTGACTTAAATCCTTAATAAATTTTATGGTTATACTATTTTGAACAAATGGTTTACAGATCTAAATTTATAAGGCATGAAACTAATAGAATGTATAATTTAAGCACCATAGGTTTCATTTTATAATTATAATTGTTGCTTAGAGTTCAAAAGCTAGAAAAAGAACTAAAAATTATTTAAATTTATCCCATTTTTTCTACAATTTTTGTTCGCGCGTTTACACTTTTTGATCTCATTTGATCATATATAAACTAATCGGACTATGTGGATAAATACAGGGTAGTCGAATCTTTTTTTAGATTTTTTAATTTATTTTTTATTTATTTATTATTATTATTATTTTTTTTTTTTTTGAAGGATTCTGTGCGCCCCCTCAATGGAATAAAAATTTTGAAGCAGGAATTGATATTTATTGTAATTATGCATATTTTGTGCTGTATCTCGTTGATGTGTCCGAAATAGTCAATGCAGTGGATAGTCCCCAAATTTGGAAAACAAAAAAATTAAAAATTCTACTTTTGGCGAGGCATATTCACAGTTTCTAATATAATGGTATGGATTACTGCGTGAACTTAATTTTTTATTGTTTTACCAAAAAAAAAAAAAAATCGGAGGAACATTAAAAAATAAAAAATTGTATGGCCTTTTTGAAAATTATGTAAAAATTGCAATTTTATTTTTGTTTTTTCATATAGCAACATAATTAGACCGGCGATAATTACAATAGCTCAGGACCATAAATTTAAGTCAAATGTTGTTGAGGGTTAAAAACGGGATATTCTTGTCAAAACAGATTTTTCTAAGTCACATCGCATGGACAGCACGAAATTGACAATAATTGGCATACATAGGTGGAGTTTGTAATGCTTAAAGAAAATCTAAAGGCGCATCAAAAAATTTCGTAAGATAAACATTTTATGGACTAAAAAAAACTCACTTGGTTAAGAGTTAATCACAATATTAAATAGCATTTCTTTGTAATAAACTCTAATAAAATATACTTTTGAATAATAAATGGAGAAGTAACTTAGATTCGAACTCATTTTTGAAAAATTTTTTAAAATCGCGGTTTTTAGTGCAATGACATTTTTTTTTTAAATTTTGCTAGTAAAAACATTTTTTGAAGGCCTAAAATCAAAAATTGTTGATAATGACCCATATACAAATAAAAATTAAATTTATATAAATAAAATATGATAAATTGACATTATCATTTCTTTAATTATGTCAGATCAATTTTTTTTAATTTATAGTTTTGTAATTATTCGTGATATATAAATTGAAAGAATTAGCCCAATTGACTGAAAAAAGCAAAAACCTCTATTCTATACTTGCCATAGAAAATGTGAAATTTTATGACAAAATAAATTAAAGTATTAACCTTAATTTTTTATTTTTGAGCAAAATCAATTTTTTTACGCAAAATTTATAGAATTAGTTTTAAAACTAGTTCTAATCTAGTTCCAGAACGCATAAAAACAGCCTGTACTCGTTCTACTTTGGTTTTACTATCAATGATTTTTGTTCAAAATCGCCACCTCCAGAACCAGTTCTGTAGAAGTGCTATCCAGCAAAAACTACTAAATAATGCGTTTTGTAAGCGAAAACAGTATGAAAAACAGCTTCCATTTTTGGTGCTATAACTGATGAATTTTGTTCACAATGTCCAAAATTTCATAAGTGATTCTTTTACGCACAAGAAAAACATTTGACTGGGTTGAGATTTGAACTCACACATCACAATAGTCTGCCGTCTTACTAGCTACACCACAATCGCCTTATATTTGTATGCGTTAAAAGGTGGCTTTCGTATAGGTATAAATAAACATTGTTTATTAAAAAATTATGTGCCTCAGTTGGGAGTTGGAGCTTCTTTGAGATTTTGTAAAAATAAAATTTCTTTCATGTGTACTAAAATCTACTTATATATGTACTAATAAGTAGAGCTGGGAGTGGCAGAATGTAGAGAAAAAACATGGTTGCGGCATTTTGATAACATGATAACAATGCTTTTGTTTCAGTTTTGTCATTCAATATTTACATTTAATTAAAATTTTAATATAGTTGACTACAAAAAATGTTGTTTTTAAATATTTTTACCAGAAAGAAAATTTTATTAACATAAAAAGTAAATAATATGTCTACAACCATTAAATATTATCTATCTTTTTCATCGTTCTTAAACCATATTTTGTTTTCAAACCATATTAATATTATTATTCCCATAACAATAAAATGTTACAAATAAAAATGCTTTTTTACAAATATGATTGTTTGTTTTTGAATATATTTTGTTTTTAACGTTTGTTTTCCACCTTCATTATAATTCTCATTTATTTTATACATGAATTAATATAAGTGGACAAGGTTTTGTTATATTTGGTGTATTTTATTATTTTGAAACAAATATAATGGAATGTAAAGATGGGATCATGATATGATAAGATGTAATAATAATATAATAAAATTAAATCATATTTTGATAGAGTGGGATAATAATGTAGTTAGATGGTATAATAATATGAAAAACTGGAACCATAATATGAAAAAAGAACCATAAAATCGGATACAATATAATGAAATGGAATCATAACAATTATTATTTACAATCATATCTATTTTTAGTTGTGATCATATGTTCCAATCATAATATGTTGCTCTTAGATTTTTTCTATACGTAATTATAATGCATAAAGAAAGCTGTTACTTTTATGATTTTGAAGTTAAGTTTTTGCTGGGTTACATAGTCAGTACCCTTTCTATAGAACCGTTCTGGAAATAGTTCTTTAAACAATGATTTTTACTCGTAATTATCATATTCAGAACTAGTTCTATAGAATCGTTAAGGAATGGTACCAGCACCAGTTATTAAAATTATTAGTTTGATTTTATTTTTCATTCTAATGAGTCATTTCGTAAAGGCCATTTTCTAAATCAATTCAATTATGTTAAACTCTTTTTTTATTTTTCTAAATTTTTGCTTTAAGTTTTTAAAACAGTTCTAGGAAGTTATTTAGGAACCAGAAATTTATTCAAGGAGGTGATGTAGAAGTAATACAGAATTAGTTCCTAAGCATTAGTTCTTAAAAACTTTACCTAAAATCAGTTTAGAATCACAATAAAATTCTACTCCATGAGTGACAGAATTAGCTACGACGCCATTAGTTCTAAGAATGTTCTTAAAGAAAATGAAGTGGGTCTAATTACACCAGCTCTAGAGCTAATTATTGTTCTAAACAAGTTCTAAAATTTTTTCTTGGGAAATTTTATTTTTCAAATTGTTTAATAATTTTTATTTATTTATTTTTTTTTTCAATAAATATAATGAGTAATATATAAATCAAAGAGCAGAAAATTTCTTCATAAACTAAACATTAAACTGTTGAACTGTATATATACATATATATATATATATATATATATATATATATATATATATATACATATACGTACACATGAAGCACAAATCAATTCGCGTGAATTTTTATCGAACGGCGTTAGTGTTATGGAGGTTTAAGATAAAAAATTATTAAAATTCTATTTTCAACAACATTTAAAAAATTTCTGCACGCATATAATCCACATCAATGTGTCTAAAATACAAATTAAAACTGATACGATATTCTTGATGACACCGAAGATAATAGCGATCATAGTGATTTTTTAACAAATTTTAATCGACAAAGTATGCATAGATTTTCTCGTTTTTTAATTTTATAAATTTTTTTAATATATTTTTAATACTTTAATTGATATTAGTGGACAAGAAATAATAATAACCCAGCAAAAGCTTTGGTTGCCATGTAATGAGTTAAGAAGCTCTTCACTACTTATACATTACCAGAATGACCCATTATTTTAACACGGTGATAACATTAGAGACGACTACTTACCTCATATTATTATAAATAAGCATTTCAATAGTTCATAACTTAGATGTCATTACAATAACACATTACTTCCAAGCTAGTCAATAACTCATTGATTTTAAAATAAGTATAACAGAAATCATTATTAGTAAAAACAATGAGAACAAATCACATTTTAGGTTACAAATAAATAATGAAGTGTAAAAATATAAAAAAAACTGTTTTTAATTGATGTTTTTTTTTTATTATTTTGTTTTTATTTTACAAAGAAAAAGATTTTTTGAATTTTAATTACAAATTTCAAAAATTATAATTTTTAAGTTGCAGTTGTGAATATATTACGTTTTTTCATATATTTATCCCTTCTTTAAATATATGAATTGGTAGACTCAATTAAAAAATCAATAAAAAGTAGTATTTTCAAAAATCTATTCATAAATAAGTAACTACATACTGGGTTATAAATAAGTAGTTACTAAACTACTTCTTTGTAGTATAGAAGGTATGTTTTTCTTATTAAAAAGTAACTATATCCGTAGCTACATGCCACTAGCAAGTTTTCGCTGAGAAATTGTCATTTGTAGCCTACACAGACGTATATAAGATACAAATTAAAGGAGGTTGGGTAAGTTTCATATTAATGAACATAATGGTGACTACAAATCCATTTAAACCTCACTTTAGAACACAGAGCAAAACATTAAGTGTACATAGTTTTTTTTAAATTTTTTTAATCGCGTTTAATTAGCTGATGTATTTTTCACATACAACCAGAAAAAATCTTTAAATGATGTTAATAAGTAAAAAATTGCATATATTAATTATATAACTATAAAATAAATTTTTTCACAAAAAAATTTTAAAAGTTCCACTAAATTCAAACGCGTAATTATTTTTGAATGCCACTTGATGCCGATATATATATAAGCTATAATAAAAACTGCAGATTGGTATACATTTTTACCGATTTTAATTGGCTCCTTAGGTGTGCCTCGAAGATTTATGAAATATTAAAAACACCGTCATTAATACTTTTTATCCATTTTTTTTAAACTATTTTTCGCTTAACTAAAACAGAATAGATGTACTTATTATAAATATAATTTCACATAAAATGTAGAAAAATGCTAATATAAAATGCGCAAAACTTTAGATCGATTTTAAAAAGTTAAAACGTATAACGTGGTTTTATTGTCGGCTGAGGTAACTTAGTGGCCTCCAGGGTCTACTTACGGATCCACAAACCTTAAGTAATAAGACGTTTGTTTTCCATAACTCCAATTCGGATACCACCGGCTTAATAAATGTTTCTGCATTTCCTTCTTCAGCAAGGCTTATTTCGGCTCTTCGGCGTATGTTGATATCGGTACGGTTGATCGGCTTAGATTATGTTTGTTTCGGTTAATTGGCTTGTAATAGGCTCGGCTCAGCTATTCGACTTTGAACTTTCGGCTTCGACACACTCAGCTGTCAAACTGGTTCGGGTTAACGGCTGGATCGGTATCTGGTACAGGTGGCAGCGTCGGGAATCGAAGATCGTATCTTTTTCTACAATACGTACAATGGTTTCTTAAAGCTAACAACTAGCTACTTCTCTACTACTATTACCATGCAATTCTACGGGTTAATATTCTACTCGTGAGAACGAACAACCGAAGTCACTCGCGAGAACGAACAACCGAAGTCACTCGTGAGAACGAACAGCCGAAGTCACTCGTGAGAACGAACAACCGAAGTCACTCGTGAGAACGAACAACCGAAGTCACTCGTGAAAACGAACAACCGAAGTCACTCGTGAGAACGCTATAACCGAAGTCACGCGTGTAAAATTTATTTAAGGGACCCAACCGAAGTTGAGCGTGCAAAATACGACTAAATTTTACTTTCGCAAAATCTAGTCGGCTCTCCGATTATATAAAATAATCTTTGAGACTTATATGGCGGATTCTTGTCTTGTTTGAATCGCCCCGACTGTAATCAAACTTTGTTTACTTATACCTAGTCATGTATCAACTAAATGAGAATTATATTGCTTGTTGATCATTAAGCAATATCAACTGCACAACTAAAGCAGTTGATACACATTTCTGTGGGTGTGTATGTAGTATTTACAGTAGGGGCGCTCAATGTAATTACCTATTACTAATAAAATATTCAATATATTAGTATGAAAAGAAAAATAATTAAAAATACATAAATAAAACAGTAAAGAAAATAACTTAATATATTAAGGAATATGTACGTGAAAATAGTACTACTGAGTGTACTATTTCCACGTTACAAACGTTTTTTTGCAATTTAATATTTTATCGCGTCACAACGATTCTAAAATGCAATTTGAAAACCTTTTTTGGTCACGCAATACTTGAAATTACGCTGTGAGTGTGCCTCGCCAAAAAGGCACCTCTTAGAGCCATTCACATTTTCATTCCCATTATTAGTAGGATAACACTATGATCTCGATAGAGATTGAATGGTGTTTAATTTTTAGTTTTTAAGATTTTAATACATATTATGAGGTCTAAAATAAAACAGATTTAATACATTTATAAATAAAATCATATTTACATCATAGCGCAATGAATAGTTAATTTCCAAGCTGCTATTCGTCACATTTGTCTAATCTAGTATGAAAATTAAGTCACTGATATCAACCATTTAAAACTGTGATACAGAACAACTTTATTTCTTAATTTTCGATTATATTTCCTTAAATTTTCCCCACCCTTTTTCTTTCTATCCAAGACTTCAATTTACTCTTATGCAATACTTTTCGTTCAGTTCATTTCTCATTTAAAAGACGTGATTAAATTATGATGATATTTAGTAGTTGTGAAGAGAAGTGTATGGCAGCCAGTAAGCAATACAAATGAATCCTCTACGAATATAACGCGTAGTTGAAGTTATAGAAGAGTCAATAATGAAAGTAGTTTATTTATGACCATAAGTAGAAGAAATGGTTTGCCCACAACTGATTAATACATCTGGGTCCTTTTAGTTTCTCTATCCTAGAAGCCAGGCAGCCATTCAGCTAGCCAACCATTATTGTTGATTTTTCCAATGTATGCACATGTGTATGTGTGTGTATATGTAAGTCCTTATGTATGAAAGATTGTGTTATTATAGAGTAAAACTTGTTTCCGTTGTTTTCGTTATGAGAATATGTGTGTTTGTACTATTTTGTAGAATGTGTGTGTGTGTGTTGTTGTTGTTTTGTATTGCCTTCACTGTTCTTGACTGATGCTGTTTTGTGTAGAATTGTTCGATATTGTATATTAACTCGTGTGCGTTTAACTTTATATGTTTGTATGTATGTGTGTTTGCGTGTATATATTTATAGTTTCATATGGCCTGTATTTGTTAGCTGACTTTTGAAGGGAGTTTGTTTTCTGTACGTTTTCTTATAATTATACGATAGTATGTACATGTGTTTGTGTATGTTTGCTGATGTTGGTATTAAGCGAAAAATATGGAAAATATTGTGCGAATATACATAAGAAAAAATACAAAACCACAACAAACGTTTTCCATAAAACAGTGATGTTTTATGAAGGGTTGTTTTCAAATGGTACCAAAGGAGTACTTTTTCGTAGTTTAATGATATTTAATTATAAAAGTAAGAACTTTAATCAGTAATAAAAAAATTAAACGTAGTGGGGAAACAGCTTATTCAGGGTAATTAAAAACTTTAAATGCTAGATGAAGCACAGTAAAATAAAATAGAAATAGTTCAAATAACAAATATTGTACTATATCAATTTTATTTATTACATCAACGCATAAGTAATATAAATTATATATCATTAATATTATTCATATGAAGTGTTGCCTGTAGGTGAGGAAAAAGGGGCTAAATTGAACTTTAAAAAAGGTAAAAAAAGGAAAAATGCCCAAAAAAAAGCTATTTTTTTAATTAAATAATTTATTTCTTTTTGTTCTTATTAGACTTTTTTTTACAAGATATTGTAATACTCGTAAACATAGACACAAATTGCCTAAAAATATTTACACAAATTGAGTTATATCAAGTTTTAGAATTTTTTTATATGAAAAATTACTCAATAATTTTAAATACTTTTTCGTAATTTTTCTTTCCTCAATGGTTAGTGTAGTAAGTCCATAAAATTAGATTTATTTTGAATTTTGATTGGAATAATGAGGTGGCGTAGGAAAATTTTTGTTACATATTACTAATCTCGATTTTAGTGCGAATAAATACACAAGAATGCTGAAATTGGTTATAGTAAATAAGAAATTATTTTCTTCGTTTTTGAAATATTAACATTTTAGCCTTTTTAAGGATGTTTTTTAAAAATCAAGAAAAGCTAGAAAAAAGCCAGAAGATAAAGCGAAAATTTTGGGACTAAAAGCAAACTGAAAAAACTAGATTTAGTATTAAAAATACTAAACTGGCAATACTGTTCTTATGTCCATGTATTTTATACAAAAAAGATAACACAAAAAAATATTAATGTGTGGTCCGAAGTGCTTATCGTCATTTTCAAAATAAAATAACTCAGAAAGTAATGAATGTATTTTCATAATTCCTTCACACTCTTACTGATATAAGTCCAAGTAATATCTGTGTAATATATTATACTGGTCGAAGTCATGTTTACTAAATTACAACAAAAATAGGAAGAAAGAATAAAAACGTTCAGACGTTTTGGGTAAAAATTATAGTTTAATTAAAATGGAGCCAATTAAGATTCTTACGTGTATATTTGGGAGAAAGATTTATATATTTTAAATTTGCAATAAATTTGGCTATTAAATGGAAAAATGTAGTAAGTTTTAGCTAATTGTATGTTTGACTAATTTATTATGAAAGTTTATAGAATTTCTTATATTTTCAACGATATTGTTAGAAAATTAAAAGTTGCGAATTATTTTTGCAAGAAATTGAACTAAGATAAAATCACGAGATCACTATAATACAGTAATAAAGTAAATTATCTAAAAAAATTTAAAAATTTGTGTTATAAAAAAATGATTATCTCCATGGCTTCTAAACATTGAACATAATTGATCAACAAATTACAAAGTGTTGTAAAACTTGGTGAAGAGAAATTATTCTGATCATGATACTACAAGTTTTTGTGTTATTTAGAGCAATTCAAGTCTCAGGATATATTTTGACATCATTTTTTTTAATTACTTAAAAATCTAGTATCCATTCGGTTATTTATTTTCTGGTATGTTACGAATAATTTCTAAATGGTGCTATTTAGAAATATCGCCTAAAAATTGTATCAATTAATATAGCAAAAGCTAACTAAAATTGTGTGTTGGTAAAGATTGCCAATTACTTAATTTAATTGGCTATATCTGGCGATCTGTTATTTTAGTATATCGGTTATGATTTCAATTAGTGCAGTTCGGAACTAAATATATTGAGATATATTTTCTCTATAACTAAACCATATAAAGACATTTTATGCTCCAAATAAATATATTTTGAATTTAAATAAAAACCTCCATGTAGCACATACATTAATATATGTCCAAATTAAAAAGTGAGGTTATGAAACCAAATCGCAAATTATTCCAAAGTGGATAAAAACTCAATATTAGTTTTAATTTGGGTCAAAAGTAATTGGGTTTTATTAATTTTTCCATAGTGCAAAAACTAGTTATTTCATAGCTATTCAAGAATGACAAAAAGCACTTCGAATCACCCTTTATTAAGTACATATCTTTAGTTTTAATAAAATTTAGCAAAATTGCTACATTACTAGTAAACAAATTTAACTTAAACGTAAAATAGTCTTATAAAAATAATTAGGGTCTTTTCTATATTTGAATAATATGTCTTTGCTATATTTAATTTTCTTAATAGCTAATTTTACATAAAAACTAACTAATAATGAAATAATTTTATTTAAACTAACTAACTAATTTTATTTAACTAACTAAATGTATGTAAATGTGTATGTTTGCTTTAAATTTATTTAATGTTGTTAATATTTTTCAAGGAAATTTCAACTCAATTAAAATCACAAATTAATTAGTCAAATTATTTCGCTTTAATTAATTCTTATTATGTATTAATTTAGAAAAGTGTTTAGGGGTAATACTCACTTATACAATTTTTGGTTAAACATTTTGTTAATATGTACGTAAATATTTAAAATGTTTCATCTCACACCTAATATTGAAGTAAAGGTAATTTTCATTCTAATGTAAGTAAATTTGTCGTTTTTTCATAGTGAAGTAAGAGTAATATGTAATATACTCTTAATTTATACCAGTTTGCAAAAAAATCCTCCTTTTAACAAAAAAGGACCAATGTAAAGATTTTAATGTACTTAGTAAGTATTTGTTTTGCAATTAAATTTAGATTCTCTTATGGACATAACTATTATGAAATTATTTTCAAGTTCTCTTAATATAACTTTTCATATGATCAATAGTTTCGGTCTTATTCAAAAATTAGTAGCTTAAAAAATTTTTCATGCTATTAAATAATAAAATAATAAAAAAGGCCAATATTTTCAGTTTTTTATATTTAGGTATACTTACTACAAATAAAAAAACAATGTATCATAAAAGCTCATGGATAATTAAGTCAAGATAACTATATATATTATTAATACAACACTTAATCGCTTGAAATAAAATGAACATTTTAGTAATTTGACTATAGACATAAAGGTTTCTCATGTCATGTCTTCATCTAAATTGGACAAACTATTCTTGAGTTATGATGCTGATATATTTCATCATAACTGTGTGACCTCGGTATTAAAGGGAAGCGATATAAGTCATGCCCTTAAAAAAGTCTTTTAAACCCTTCGTATTCGTCATATTTTTATTTTAAGATTAAAATCTTTGCAGATTAGCGATATTTCTTATATTTAAAAGAGACGTTTAATGCTATTGAAAACTTAGAGTTTCCATAGAAATTAGGAAGGAAAAAATTTCATAATATATAAATTTTATAATATATAACACAAAATTTACGTAATAAATCTTATGCCATTAATTTTAAATATCTTTTCTTAATTACAATATTTTCTAAAGACACGTCAGCTTTAACACGTTTCTTTTTTACTTTTTTTTTTTTTTTTTTGATTGTAAATGTTAAGTAAATGTTAACAAATGTATTACATTTCAGGGTAATAAAAAAGCTTAAGAAGAACTTAAAGAATGAAACTAGGTTCTGAAAAATAAAAAGAATTACAATCCCTACTTTTAGGGTCGGATCAATAAGTCCGTGACTTTTCGAACTTCCCTCGTAGTTATATGAAATGAAGCACTATACCCATCACCTGTTAGTAGACTACTGTCAAATTTTGAGCAAGTGTCGTCATTTAGTTTGCGTAACAAAAATAATTTTTCGAGGTCCTTAAAATAGGCATTTGTTTTTGATCAATAATTTCATCGTTGGAGCTGAATCTCTCTACCGAGCCATTTCTTTAGGTTTGGAAATAGGAAGTAGTCATTAGGGGTAAAATCAGGAGAATATGGCGGATGAGGTACCAATTCGTAGCCCAATTCATAATGTTTTGCCATGGAGACTGCACACGTGTGCACCCGTGCATTATCTTGATGAAAAAGAACTTTTCTTTTTAAATCCTCATTAAATCGGTCTAATAAGTTAGCATAATATTGCCATTCATTGTTTTTCCCTTTTGAAGGTAATCGATGTGGATTCTCCCGTCCAGAACGTTCAGCGTCATTTGTACTTCTGCGACCACAACGAAAGTCAGTAAACCACTTTTTTACCATTGAAATCGATGGTGCAGAGTCCTCATAGTATTTGTCGAGCTTTTCCTTGGTTTGATTGACGGTTTTTTTTTGCAAAATATAATGTTTAATGAGCACCTGAAATTCACTTTATTCCATTTTTAAAAAAATACACGAGGTTGTATTTTTTGAACAGCTGTTAAACGTAAAGTAAATGACGACATTTGCTCAAAATTTGACAGTAGTCTACTAACAGGTGGTACTTGATGGGAATAGTATTGCATTTCATATAACTACGAGGGAAGTTCCAAAAGTCACGGACTTATTGATCCGCCCTCGTATACTAAACATGTTTGGCCGAGTGATGTCACGTTGTGTTCATTTCTTCGAAATCAAATATTAGGCATATTAAAGCTGTACCTAAGCTTTAGTCAATCAAAGATAAAAAAATTAAATAACAAAATTGAGAAGAACTCGGAGGCAAAGTATGATTAAATAAATAAATAAAAAAGTAAAAATATTTTCATTACTTTATATTAGGCTGGAGCTAACTTTTCTCATGTTCCAACGTACAAGTTTTGTATACCGAATAATCGAGAAAATGGTCCTGAATAGCATCGAACTAAAAACAATAAAAATTTACAAAATAGTTTTTCGTGATTGTTTTATTTCTTTAGTTGGAATAAACTCGAATAAAAGTGACACATTGATGACACTCATGACATGCAATGGTGCTTTAAACATTTCCTGGACAGATTTAGAAATTTGTCCTTACAGTAAAAGTACCCAGATTTGCGTAGAAATAAATATTTTCTAAAATTTTTCAATTAACTTTTTATAATTTTTATTTTAAAATATAATTTACATATGTATTAAGAAACTTAATTAAATTTTATAATTAATTAGTTATTTGTTTGGCAATATTTCAAAATCGTAAAAAAGAGTTAAATATTTTGAAAAAAATATATATATTTTTACGTAAAATATAGACAATTTCAACTTTCTGGGCTGCATCACACAAATACCGATTGCGATAAATTATTCTGATGGCAAAGGTGACAATATTCTTCACTTCTTCAGTAAACTAGGATTTGTATGTTTGGTAAGATAGCTTCATCTTTCAGATGTTATTATAGATATTGCCGTGATTTATAAAGAAAATTAATGACTTAACCAATGCCCGACTAAGCGTTAAAGACAAAAAAAGTAAGTATTTGTTTTGACAAATTGTTTAAACAATTTGTCACATGTCGTTTAATATATAAATTGGTGTGTCGTCTTTGGTAGATTGTATCATTAGTGTTATTCCAAATCCTTTTGATGAGTATGAATTTTTCCGAGAAAAATTACAAGTTTGTATCTACTATATTTAAAACAAACACCCACTGAGTTATTACATAGAATACACCTACATTATATGTATATATTCATCACATATTATAAATAATACATTTTGCGCATTACACAAATTATATACATTTCATTTACATGTAAAATTATTTTGTGTATTCTTTAAATAAATAATTTAACTCAAATTTATGTGTTTTAATTTAGGGAACCGTTTCTGAGCGTTAGTATAGATTTAATTAATTCTTACATCGTTATGTATGCGAAATTTCAATTATAAATATAATTGTTATAATAAAAATATTAATTAAAATTATCCAAAAAAGTTAATTATTTTCAATTTATTAATATTATCATTTTTATGATTGGAGCAAAATCAACTAAAAATTTAATTCAAATAAGTAATTTCGTAATTGAAATTAATTTTTATTTTTTTATTTTTTTTTTTTTTAATTTTAGTATTAGTTACTTAAAGTACACAGAATTTTGGCATTTTTAAATGAATTGGATCCAAGTTAAAGGCGAATTTAAAAAGAGAGATACCGCAAAAAAATTCTTTAAATTAATTTAAATTTTTTCAGAAGTCATACCTAAAGAAAAATAAAATAATCTAGTTAGCAATTAATTTTTATATAAAATGATATAACAGAAAAATCTGGAGAAGAAATGCTACGAGTAGTTGATTTTGTTTTAATACTAATTTATTCCGTTCACATTTTATTAAACAAAATGTTATGTTTTATTTGAACGCATACCTTATCTATTTATATTTACCATATACGGTGTTTGAAATGTACAAGAATATAAAAATCCTGAAAGTTAGAGTTAGAACCAGTTTAATCCTACTAGAATACTATTTATTCTCAAGTGGAATTCCGCATCTCATAAACGATTTTTATTGTTTTAGTGCAATTTATAGTTAAAAAAGACAATGTTGGTCGATTTTTTGTCGATGTTGTATGCTAACCATTGTAATTATAAGTAGGCTGTTCAAATATGTTCCTACACCATATTAATTGCTTGATTTTGCTCTTTTCACATCCAGTCCGTACGAAGGCCTGATATCCAAAAAACCTTTTAAGTCTAGATCAGACTCCAACCCAGGTCCTGAATAAGCCTAATTGCTGAAAACAACACGACCAACTGACCAACATAATAATATCAAGTTATCACAAGCCGCAAATATGGATGTAAAAGCAGCAAAAAGATAGAGTAAGTTCAGAAAGTGAAAAATTCTAAATTATAAAAATATTGAACTAAAGAAAATGTCAATAAGGAATTATAATTGATTATTCTACTTTTTGGATAAACCGGTTTTTGAATAGTTGGAATTTTGAAAAAACCGGTTAACCGACTTTTCATAAAAAGACTATATCTTACATTTATAAATATTTTATAAATATAAGATTATACTAGATAAAAAGGGGTATGGTGGAAAAATTATGGACCGGTTTGACTGATTTGAAAACCGAAATAGGAAAAAAATATTTGTAATAGATTTATGCAAGAATGAGGAATGAGGCATAGCTTATATATTAGCTTAAAAAAATCTAATAACGGGTTTTGGTTAATACTGGACCTACATAGTACATTCTTTCAACACAAAATTTCTGAAAAAAATTTCCGATTTTTCTGTTGAAGAACGAAGTTTCTAGTTCACCTATGTGCTTCTAAAAGTTGAAAAAGACAATTATGCCTTTGATTTCATTTTTTTTGTTTTTCAGTGCCCATAAAAACAACAACTATAAAGGATATAGACATTAAATAAATTAAAAAAAAAGTGATTTTGTAATAACTCAGTTGTTTATGAACAGATTTAGTTAATTTAAAAAACCGGAATTCAGAAAAATATTTGTGATCGATCTATATTATAACCAAGTCCGTAGTTTATATAGGACTAGGCTAACGGTGAAAAATGCGTTTTGCACGATATCTCTGTAACTAATAGACCGACTGAAGCTATTTCTTCAGCAAAACATTCAGAATAAATTTTATGATTTCGTTTTGCAAAAACAAAGCCCCTAGCTTATACAGAGGCTTCAGAAATTTTTATATCCCTCACCACCATAGATAGTTGGGGTATTATGCGTTTGTGCTGATGTTTGTATCGCACAGAAAAAATCATATAACACCCACCTTAAAGTATAGCAATCGACTTAGAATCACTTTTTGAGTCGATCTAACGATGCCCGTCCGTCCGTCCGTCTGGCTTGTTGGCTGTCCAAGTAAACATTGTGCACAAAGTATAGGTCGCAATTTTGAAGATAATTCAATGAAATTTGGCACGTGGGACTTTCATAACACAAGGACGAAGCCTATTAAAATTGGTTATGATCGGTCCATTATTTCACCTAGCTCCCATATAAATGTCCTCCCGGAATAGGGGTTTAACGATCATAAATGCCTTAAATATAGCAATATTGTAATGAAATTCGGTACAAGGAAGTTTTGTATAAGTATAAATTTTTGTGCCAAATTTCATGAAGATCGGTCTAGAATTAATAATAGATCCCATATAAAACCCTCTTACGAAAATCACTTTAACGTGCACAAATTTCATACACATGTTAGTATCAGATTTATATATAAGTAGAAATATAGTGACAAATTTTATGAGGATCACTTCATAATTTACTATAGCTCCCAAATAATTCCACTTTCTGGAATCATCCTAAAGTGCATAAATTCATTCAAATGTTAGTATTAACTTAATTCGTATATTTTATTTTACACTTAGTAGAAGTATCGGTCCACAATTGATGGACATGCACAATGGTATTGGGTATCATATAATCCGGCTTGACCGACTATATCTTCCCTATTTTTGTACCGTTTTTTGCGAGTTTCAATAGAAAAGTTCTAGAAAAAATGTCTGATCTTTTGATATATCATATCTATGTTATCAGGAGGCTTCACAAATGTGATTATAACCATTTTTGAGTAGAAAAAAAAAATCAAAATCATCGGTTTTTGGTACATATCCCCACTGTTTATGAACTGATCTTGCTGAATTTTAATAGCAAAATTCTCGAAGGAATTTCCCATTTACATATATATATATGGCAGTTATCGATGGGCTCCATAAACACCATTTCAACCGTCGGTGGACATCATTTGTTATAAGGATCAGAAAATATAAACTTTTTTGCTCTCCCTTTACACCTGTGGTAAAAGTTATAAAAAATAAACTTCAAAAAATTTATATTTTAACTTAGAGGTTTTATATAGATCCTTAAAGTTGGTGAATTTCGCTACTTTGGTATTAAAATGCTAATTTAAAATGCGAAGCCACATTTTTTAGAAAACTGTGAAAGCCCAAATTTGTTTCCGTATTATTGCATTTTAAAATTTAAAAACAAATTCTAGGGCTTTTTAGCAGTCTAATTTTTTTAAGACATTTATATATATATATATATATATATATATATATAAATGTCATTACTTTTTTCATCAGAAATTCGTCAATTTCTTCTTTACAATTTCTATAAAAATTTCTAGTTGAGGTCCTTTTTATTTTTTACTGCTACAAATTGTTAATAAACCTTCAAATATATTTTATTCACAATGTTCAACAAGCTTTTATTTTATAGAAAAGCAATACAACCCCTAGCATCAAATTGCAACACAGTTTTCTCTATTTTTTCGAAAAACTATTGCTGTGAAAATAATTGACTTTTAACTTTAAATTCAAGCACTCAATTTCATGAACAAAATTCTCAAGTACTTTAACAAAATTCCATGGGAAAAAAAGTACTTTATTTAAGAATTTTGTTATTTTTTTGCTGTTCTATATTTTTTCCTGTTTTTGTTTCAACTTTCAACCCTGATAAATATGTTCTTTGCTGGGGTTTTTGTTTTCGAAAGCAAATGAGTATGGGGTTTATTTCTGTTTTGGGTGTTGATGAAGGTCTTTAAATAGGAAGATTTCTTTTCTTTTGTTGCGTTTTTTTTTTTTTTGCTACGAATATTTTCTTATATTTTTTGTTATTTCTGTAGATGTATATTTTTGCTTTGGAATATTGTTGTATATTTCGGTTTTTTAATGTAAATACTTTTTTTTGTTTGTTTGTTATTAAAATATATAGAAGAAGGGAAAACTATTTATGTATGTGTGTATAAAGTTAGTATGGTATGAGGTATCTTGGTTGCTTTCTAAGTTTTTCTTTTTTGCTTGTTACTTCTTTTTTTAAGATTTCCATATTATTTACCTTTCTCTTATTTCAGTTTTGCTGGCAAAGTTTATTAAAAAGTATAAAAATAAAACAAAAAAACTCTGTTGGATGCTGATGATGATGTTGTTGGCTTTTTAATATTTGTATCTACTTATGCATAGTTGCTGGCTGGCTGACTAACTGTTTGCCTCTTAAATTTAACAGCTGCACATGTGTTTGTCTGAGTATTGAAATACCGAAATGCTTGAATGAATAAGCAAAATGCTTTTAGGACAAACAAGTGGTAATTGTATTGCTCAGGAGTGTGTTATTATTGTTTTCGTAGATTTTTTGATTATTTATCTGTTGGTTAGTTTAGTTTTTTTTTTTTTTTTTTGCTTTTTATACAACTTTGACTATAATTTAAATTAGTTTTCTGTACTTTTGTTTTAAGCTTATTCTTTCTTATTCACTTTATTTCAACATAAAACATGTGTTTTATATTTTATATTGGATATATAAGACAGTCTGTCTCTATGTTGCTATTTATCTTAATATTTGTAATTTACTATTTTATAGCTTTAAGTTTTTTTTAGATGTATGTGTGTGTGCTTGGCAAATATTTTCTTTACCCACTTTTTTTCTTTTATTTTATTTTTTATTTTTTTATATATATATCACTCTATACACTCTTTTGCCAGCAACAATTTTTTCCTTAAAATTTCAAAGACTAATTCTTCTATTTTAACTTTTCAAATTTTTTGTTTTTTTGTTTTTTTTTTTCTTAGAAAATCACATTTTTTTAATTGATTTTTTAATTTTGTTTACTTTTATGGCATCAACACTTACTCACACTAAAAACACTTACACTGTAGCAACAAAATACCAACAAAGCACACTTTTCTATGAAACAAAAAGAAAATACTTGTATGTATTATTGCTGTTTGTTTCCGTTTCCGTTATTCGTTTTTTTTTTTTCTTTAGAATTTTTTTTTAATTTCTTCTTTTAATATTTTGCACTTATTATTTTATTTTCTCTATTATTTATTTATTTATTTATTTTACTTCTTCATACACTATTTTTTCAATACTCGTTTAAGCAGATGTTGTTGTTATTATTCCATTATAACTTTATAGCTCGTTTTGTCATCAAAAACAAATAAAGCAGCACAAATACTTAACAGTAATAATAAAAATCTTAAAGCAAACTCCCGTTTTTTTTTATCCTTCTTAAAGCGAAATTACGTTTGCGTATACAATGCGACACGTTTTGTATTCCTACACGTTTGCTTTAGCTCTAAATCTTATTTAAACATTATTTGCTTTAATACCCACTAACTGAATAACTGAGTGACTGACTGTCTGACTCGTTGGCTGTGTTTGGCCTATTCTCATCGTATTTGTAAATTCATTTATTTGTATTTACTTAGAATGTTGTTGTTGCTATTTGTATACAAAATTTAATATACAAATAAATTTTTTAATCTATCTTTACTTTCCTTTCAATTTTCACACTCTCACAAAATATTTCTTTTCATATTATCCGTTTCTTTTAGCTTTGACTGGTACGCTCGGGGATTCTGTGCGTCAGTTAGGCTCCTTTGTGTTCAACTGTCATCAGATTTGTTACTCTAGTTGCGGTTATACCATTTTTGTTTGTTGCTGCTGCTAATGTTGATGATGACGATGTTGATGCTGCTGTTGCCTGCTGCTGTCAAAAAATATATCCCACAACAACAATAAGAAATTAACAGAATAATAACTAAAAAAACTTGGGAATAATTATTTTGCACTTTGTTCTCTTGCCGATGCGCGCGATGTTGTATTTTTGTGTGTATTTGTAATTTTCTCTATTGTTATGTGAGGGATATTTTCACAGGCGTAGTTGAAAGTTCACTATATGAAGTTACTGGAGGGAGTTGTTTAGGAAATAATTTGATACCGTTGTATGGATATCTTTGAATTTTGTTTTATTTTAAAGTAACAGGCAGATCATTTATTTTACCATATAAATTTTATACAAATTTTGGGATACTAAATGCAAAATTTTTGGGAATTTAAATTTGGTTTCAATTAATGAATTATTAATTTTTTTTACGACAATTGTTTTCTTCCAAATAACTAGACAATCTAAATAAAATTTAAAGACTATAAATCATTGAGGACTATAATAATATAATAAAGTAGTGTAATTAATTTAGCTATAATTTAAAAGTTATTGACTAAAGAAATTTAAAACATTGTTATTTATATTTTACAACGTGCCTAAAAGTATGCAATATTTTAGTAACATATTAGCATGCCGTTGAATTTTGTTTCAGTTTCAGTAAGTACAAAAATACACTGCCTGCCACTTAAATAAGGAATCACATTTTTTTAACTTTAATTAGGTATATCTCCTAACTAAAGTTCAGAAAAAAATAATTTTTTGCGCAACCAAAGTTCAAAGTGTTGACTTTAGTTTCCTGAAGAAATAAAAAATATACATATTTTGTTATACTAAAATTATGCATTTATTTAAAGACATGTATTTCTGTAGTACTATTTCGTGTGTCACTTGAATAAGGAATATTTTAAAACTAAGCAAACTGTAATTTATTTTTTAATTTTAGGTTATAAAAATGAAAGTTATTATCTTCTAGCATTCAATTAGTAATTATTATACTGTTATATTTTTTATTATACTGTGATTTTTTTTTTATGAAAATGTTTATGAAATTTGTAATTGGCTTACTAAGAAGAAATACATGTATATCCTTCAAGGATATACATATGTGCCTAGTTTCACTTTAATCGGTTCAGTAGTGCATAATGTCAAATTAAATAAAGTAAACAATATTATGCCAAAAATGGGCGAAAAAAGGGAATGGCGTCTAGCGAAAATCTGGTATATTAATGTTAATAGTCCATAAAATAACAACATATATTAACATTTTAATTAAATAATCCAAAATGATGATTTCAATGTATTGAAAAAAGAGCTCCGAAAAATTCGAAATTCAAGAGGCCATAAAACCAAAATTCGAACTAACTTTGAAAAACCCTTTGGGGGTTTTGCTAGACTACTGCTGCGCTTTCATTTTGCTTTGGAATTATTCAGGCAATTTTTCTTGTTACACTGTGTAATTATTTTGGCACAAGGACACAGCCTATTAAAATTGATTATAATCGGTACATTATTTTATTTAGCCCCATACATTTGTCCATACCGGTAGAGTAATTTAACGCGCATAAATTCCTTAAATATGGCAACTTTTTAATAAAATTCAGCACAAATAAATTCCATGTAAATATAAATCAGTAAGCAAAATTTTATATAGATCAGTACATAATTGACCATAGGTCCCATATAAACCCTTTTCCGATAATCACTTTAGCGAGCATAAATCGTTTATAAATGATATTATTAAGGTTATATTTGACACAAACCAGTTTTATGTAACAACAAAAGTCAGTACCAAATTTTATAAAGATCAGCCCATAATTGAAAATAGCTCTCATATAAGACCCACTTTCGGAAATCACCTTAACATGCATAAATCTCATACAAATGTAAATAACAACACAAATAACATTATGCTTACGTACGTTATATAGAAATAAAAATAATACTTATACAAAAATCGGTCACAATTACCCCAAAGGTCGCATATAAGACCCACCCCGAAAATTACATTAACACACATATAACGTTCTTATTTGTTTTTATTGTGTATATTAGGGCATTTGTTGCCGTATATCTCTAATTTATCTTTATAATTAGTCGTTCAGAAACCGGACTTTTTGGGACATTTTTGGATTAAAGAGATATGTGCCTTATCTTTGTTTATTGTGTACATTACAGTGTTGGTTTCTTCTCTATCAGGTGCAGGTTTATCTGTTTAACTTTGTAATTGGTCCTCTAGAAGTAGGACTTTTGGGAGTTGGTGATGTTGCTAACCACTTTCTCCTAATATACTCTCCTCTTAATAGACTGCTTTGAGGCCATTTCCTTGACGAAAGTTTCGGTTGACGTGTTACATAACCAGGTTTTCTCCTCACTAGGGTTCTGACCAGAGCAGAATCCAATTGGTGATAACGAATAGACGAGATGCTTTATATCTTCTTAGATGTTTTCTCAGTGTTCTGTTCTACGGAAAATCTTAATATCTTACCAAACTCAGACAAGCTGGATGAAGAATCATATCTATCCTTGCGAATATCCTATACTTTGCCTAAAAAGTTTTGTTAGTGCATTTCGCAAGTTTGCTGCGTTGCACAGTGTGAGATTTTCACGGTTGGGGCTCGACATAAAACCAGTTATGAGCAGACGAACGTTTTCCTGCTGAACACATTTGTATTTCGGCTGCCATCAGTACCTGATAGGGACTAATAGTTTTGCGAAGATCTCTAGCTTTTCCTTTTCTTGATACAGCTGAAAAACCTTTGAAATGTTTACTGGGTCTTCTTTAGTCTTTAGTAAGGGTGGATCATTATTATTTATTTTTTTTTTTTTTTTCAATAACAAACATTGATAAGTCGATCTCTTTAATCATCCAATTTCTATTTTAATATAAAAACCAAAGTTTTTTCTCGCTAACAGGCATCTTGAACTGATTTTATTAATTATTATTTTTTTTTTGTTAAATGATTTAATTGATTCGATATCAATATTTCCAAAAATAAACTCAACAACATGCAAACTTTTCATGTTCTTTAATGAAGAAGTCAAACATCAAAAATTTTTTGGTGAGAAATATGTTGACACCTGATCAGTTATTACTTTGCGAATTGAAAAGGAGCAAGTGGAAGCAAAATTTTATTACTGATTTTGAAAGACCACCTATTGAGATTATAACAATACCAATTGCATAACGGGACTTTGTGGGACTTTTTAGTTTTTGTCCAATGAAAATTAATATAAAAAAACAAAAAATTACTGAAAATCCTCAATCTTTTTCTTTATTTTGTAACATTTTTCGAAAATTATTATTTTCTACAATAGGTAAAATATCAATCTTTAAAATAAAAAAAATCTAAAGATTATTTTTAAAATAAAAAACTTTCAAATATCCAAAATTTAGCTTCTTACCAAAAAAAAAAAAAAAAATACTTTGTTTATATTTGTCTTCAACTACATGCTGTTCAAGGTGTCGTTGCTTTATAACGGTTAACATTTTATTTATTTTTTTATTTTTTAGTTATTAGCAAGGTTTTTAATCAATATAACTGTTTTTTTTTTTCTTTTTATTTTCAAAACTCGAAAAAAAATTCAGGGTTTTGATAAGCAAAATTTTTAAAACCACACACTGTGTGTTGTGCTACCAACATTCGCTTTTTTCTTTTTGGTCGTGCTTTAACTGACCTCATCCACCATCGTTTTTAACCTTATCATTTGCTAAAATATTAATATTAGTTTCACATTCATCTAATTAATCAGATTCAACTCACCAGGGTTGAATTTAGTTTTAATGTAAAAAAAATTATTAACAAATTTGCAAATCCAGCCAGTTCACCTAGCTGAATTGTATATAATAATTCCCAATTTATTTAAATTCCTAACATTGAAAATTTACAAAGAACAACTTAAAAGAAGAGTGAAAAATTTCCCTTTCGAAAAAAAACAACTTTCAATTCAAACTCTATACCCCCCTCAATACAACAAAAACCCAGAATGTTTTGGGATATTTTAGCATCATCACATCAGATTTTTGGCGCATACTCCAAAACAAGAGTAAATATAACAACAACAATGGAATAACTACAACAACAATAAATAACATCCGTTATTTACACTCAATTTTTGTCTCTGGCAATGTGCGTGTGTTTCAATGTATGCAAAATAAATATGTTTTTTTTTTTTCTGTTAATGTGGCAGTTGTAACAACAGTCCCATTATTGTTGTAGGCATTATTTTATCTTATACATTCATTGTTGTTATTGAGATGAAAGCTGTTATTCAACTCTCAGGAGTTCGTTCAAATTAAAATAAAATACTACAGTTACAGCGGCAATAACAACAAAAACAATTTGTTAGACTTTTCTCTATATTGAATCAGAATAATAACATACACACTCAGACAACCACACAGAAAGGAAATTTTTAAATAATATTTATTTCCATTCAATCGACCCCAAAATGAACAGACATGAAGTGAACTAAACTTAAATAGAAGAGAAAATAAATGAAATGAAAGTAAAAACATTTGAATGGCAAACTCGACGACTGGCTGACTGGGTGACTGACTAACTAACTCACTTAGAGACTAGGTTGAAAAGAGTGACTGATGTGTTGTCATTTGTATTTGTTTATGCTGTTTGATATATTCTACCACTATACATATATAAATCTTTACATGTATGTATGTATGTATGTATGAGAATTCATTTTTCAATATGCGACTGCATGTTCGTGTACATGTATGCAAAAGGGTATGTTGTTTAAAAATTTCGTTTGTTGTCGTCATCGTTTAATAATTGTGATGTTACACGATTGTTAGTACATCGTTTCTATTTAATTTTTATTTCATTTCATTTTTCCCATCCAGCAATATCCAGTCATTCGTTGAAACAGTAGTCCGTTGTCTTTCCTTACATAGTTACAAATAGAAACTCTTCTTACCATACTTTTTTAATTTGATATTGTTCATTATTTTATTTGTTGTCTTTTGATGCTGTGTCTGTATGAATCTGAAATGTAGATTGTAAAGGGTTTTTTCAACACGCTGGCAATGACACACAGTGGAGCTGCAAGAAGAAAAAATTTTTAACTTCTAATCGGCTTTAATATAGGCGTACAATTTTAAGTTTAGAAGATGGGCCGCACATATCCTTCAAGAAAGAAGCTATTGAAGCTCAAAGCTCTGAAATTGAAAAATTTTAACCGCTTGCCAAACTCTTTTTTTTTCGTTTTTCTAGTTATTTGCATTTGAAATTTTAACTGTAGACCAATATTTTTTGTACAGTTTTCTAAAATGTCTACCCAGTTAGTTAAAAAGCTAAATTATCTATCGAACGAAAAAACGATATCTCTTACGAGTCCAAAATAATCGATTTTGAAATTGAAAAAATTATGATTTTTTGCCAAAAAAGTGTCTGCACTCTTTTCCTTTAAAATAAAATATTCAGAAAAGTATAAAATTATTATACGTTCTGAAAAGAAGTTTTATCATTTTTATTCTTAATCTGCTACAAAAAAATTTCGATTCTGCCACACTGTGCACTGTTCTGATAATGACGATGACGTTTGAGCAGGATACTGATGCTAGTCGTTTTCTCTTTGTTTGGTCGGGCGTTTGTTGTTATGGGAGGAAAATACTTATAGTCTTTGAATGCGTCTCCATGTCTGAAGTGCAAATTTGCTTTAATTATTCTCCTCTCTCACCAACCAACCAAATAACAACAAAACACACACTTTTCATCGTTAAGGCCGTTCTTTTTGTGTTCATATCTGATGACATTTTCACAAACATTTGTAGTTTTTTGGATTTTATTTTTAAGGTTACCATGTTTCTTGTGATATAATTAATTTTATTTATGTATTATATGCTTTTATAATGGTAAATTGTTGATATTTAAGAAGTTTAGAATATTTCGAGTATATGATGTAATTTCAAACTTAACGCTATCTAACTAAATGATTGGAATACGAAAATAAGTTCAAATATAAATTATCTTCAATAAAATAAAAATAATAATATATTCTCTGAAGCAGTCTTAGCCGTTAAATGGTTAACAAAGTTTTATATTGTAAATACACATATATTTTTGATTTCGATATTTTCTGAACATAGATATTAAGAAGGATGTCCAATTGATAATTTTAATATTGATATGGTTTTCATTTATTAAAAAAAAAAAATATTTTTTTCTTTTTCTATTTATATAAATATATAAATAATGAATAAATTCCATATCAATATTAAAATTGTCACGAACTGCCCACTGAGGCCTTCCTCTTTATAACCAATTTTATACTTTTCTGAAAGATATCTTTATGCAAATATTTTTAAAGAAGGTGCTTTGTTGGTTGGTTGGTTTACGTGGTAGCCCGTAACCTTACGGGCAATCAATTAGACTCGTTAGAATCCGTTTTGATGGAACCACACTGCTCGCCAGGTGAATGAGTTGTATTGAGTCTGTAATGAGATAGAAGTGTCGGGAAGAACAATGAGAATATAAATTAAATAGATCCAGCCTGTAGCATTGAGATATTTAATGATGTCACTGAGTCTAGTGTCAGATATCTCACAGAGGTTGTCTAATTGGTACCCTCCCAGAAATTTATGTCTGCTTGCGTTCAAGGCTGGGCATTCACATAGAAGATAAAATACTGTCTCCTCCTTCCTGCGATTGCCACAACTACGACAATATTCATTGTAAGGGAGACCAAGTCTGCTTGCATGTTTTCCGATCGTTCAGTGACCTGTAAACAATGCTATTAGTCTCGAGATGTCTTTGCGTTTGTAGCCAATGAGTTGCATTGAGCATTTTTCGTTGTAGGTAGGCCACGTTTCTTTCGCGACTCTACATTTGCCCAGATTTCGTCATCTATTTTTTGCCTTTTCTAGAATGTGTTTTTGGATTCTGCTTTTGACTATTCCTAACGGAATTGCGACAGAAACCGATAAGGAGGCATTCATAGCAGAGCCTGCCTGGGCTAATTCGTCTGCCTGTTCATTACCATAGTAGCCCCTATGCACAGGAACCCAGACTATAGTAATGCCATACAATAGACTTAGTCCTAGCAGTTCCTCTTTACACTGTCTGACTAGAATGGAGGTAGTTTTCGGTGATTTCAAGAAGGTGCTAAGTTAAGACCGTTTTTAAATTGACTTATTTTTTATCAATTATCACTACTGCCAATACCAGCAAAAATGAGTCTCATTACGCATTGTCTTGGTTTCTCGTACGAAATAACTTGGTGAATTTTGCACCAGGATCCATGTCTAAAGGCTTACAAAATCCAACTAACTCATTCAGCAAGACGGGGCACAGAGGGATGAGATAGAGAAAAACTGTGATTAATTGAAAATTAATACTTTGGAGAAGTAATTGACTCTGGGTAAAAATAGATAAAATAAAGCATCATTACCTGTTAAAAAAATCTTTTTTTTTTCACTCTCCGTGTAGTGCGCCGTCAAAGACACAGATGTTTTGCAATTTTTTATCACAGTGGTAAAAACTGAAAATTGAACTTTTCAAGTTCATATTTTTGCGTTTTATTCCATAAAAAATAGTTTTTTACAATGGAGTTATTAAGCCTAAGTACTTAGAAATATAATGACGCATTTTTTGTTTTTTTTTTTTTTTTTGTAAAACTATTTTTAATATTTTTTTTAAATCGGCCTAAATGCAGGCATATTTTGCTTTTATATAGAAATTCAAAAAACTTTTAGATGAACATGGGTGAAAAAAAAATTTTTCTAATAAGTGTAAAAACATTTTGAAGATCTTTTGCGATTTCGAAAAAAAAATTATTTTCAAAAATAATAATAATAATAATAATAATAATAGTAAACAATATGCTTGTTTTCTGAACAAAAATGAAATTATTATATATTTAAAATTAAAGTTTATTTAACTTATTTATTTCCTTTATTTAAAAAGATTTTACAAAAATATTGAAAACGAGTAAGAAAGTTGCAGGCATGAAAATTTTGCCTTATTAAACCAACTTTTAGTTGGCATTGGCGTGACAGGTCCTTATATTGAAGCCATGATCAATTATGTTCTGATCCTTGTGAAATTGGACTGTAAGACTAATACTTAAATTTATTTAATTTTTATTTAATTTTATCTTTATACGAAGATTTATAAAATAATTATGCGTGAGAAAGTGAGTTTTGCTTAGACAAAACTGATCTGTTAAAAAATTTATGGAAATACATATTTAGCCACTTATAAGCGTTTGACCATTTCCGGAAAAAAATTTTAATAATGGTTCGATTGTTACCAATTTTAACATAGTATTGGCGCAATAAAAGCTCACGTACCGAGTTTCATTTTGTTTTCTTTAAAATGGCGACCTACAGATTATGTCAAATATTGGTTATTGATGTACAGACAGTCGGACGGGCAATGGTTTAGGCTAAAAAAAACTTTCTTTAAGTTATAAATTGTTTGTTTGGCGTACTAATGACCTAATTATTACAACAAAATTATTAATAATGCGCTTTACCTCTTCCCTGAATTAAGCGCCATTTTTGGAGTTTCTACCCAAATGTGCGACAAAAAAAAACTGAAAAAATGCTTTCTTGCCGAAATCCGTAAAATTAAAATCGCAGGTACGGCTTAGTCATACAAGGTATTGACATAATTCTTTTTTAAGTTTATTTTCTATGTTATTGTCTATAGTCCTGTATAGTTTTATTCGAACATTTTTGAAATTTGTTTAACAAACTTTTTAAAGGAATGAAATTAGAGTTTTAAAACAGATTTAAAATCAAAATTTTGTTAATTAACCAAGTATGGAAGGAGGTTTGAATTATCTTGCAGAAACTTATTTTTCAATAATTATGGTTCAAATTAAAAAAAATATATTTATACATTTTTCAAAAAATTAAAGGAGTCTGTGTACACTACTTACAGAAATAGTCTAAAAGAAATTCATGTTCTGGGGAATTCGTAATAACTTTACCATTTTATATCTTGTTCTATAGATAATTATGTGTAGTAAAATATTTAATAGCTAAATTTCTTTTTAAAATCTGTAAAAAGGCCATATTTTTCCATATAAACGTACTCTAAAAACTTCAGGTTAGATTTCACTAATATTTCACACAATATCTTCTTACAACCAAATGAACGATTCTAATAGGAGTTACGGTCAAAATTCAAAAGTCGGTAAATTTTAGTGCAGTCTAATATACATATATGTCACATCACCTGTCAATATGGTTACCTCAAAGACCTTCCCTTTGGCATTTTTACACTTTGTACAGCAATTTTTCTTTGCTTTGGCGTTTATATATATATATATATATATATATATATATATATATATATATAATTTTCCCTGTTATTTTTTTTTTATTTATTATTTTATCCTAACAACATTCTTGTATAACAAATCCTACTAACGTACTCGTTCGTTCATATCGCAGTTTAAATTATACTTACGGTAATCATATGCATATGGTGACAACACTTACAGAAACACACTCATATACATACTCAATAACATATGAGAACAATTTAAAGGGTGGGTAACTAAACGGAAAACCCCATTATTGTCTTTGGTGGCTGAGAGGGCAAGTATGACTTGGGGTATGTTTGAAAGTGTTTGCAATTGTATATGAATGTATGAACAAACAACGGGTTCTTTTGCAAAGGTTGTTGCTGTTGCCATTTGTTTATGTTGGAAACAGAAAGAATAACGTACCATTTGACATTTAACATGATGATGCTGTTATTTTAGTGGGGTGTTTAACATGAATTTCTTTTACATGTTTTTCTGATTCTGGTGATACGTCTACAAGCACCGAATGTGCGAGTACTTGTTTATGTTGATACGTTTGTTTGAGAATGTATGTTTTATAAGGAGTATATGAGTGAGTGTATGTGAGTGTACTACTTATGGTACATCAATAGCATCAAATACCAAAAACAAATATTATACATATTCATACATTCATTCAACCAACTAACCGAACAACCAACCAACCAATCAGCCAGCCATCCATTTATGCATTCATTCATCCATCTATCTATCCATAACACTTTTGTATTGCTGTCATGTAGTATTTGTTCTTGGTGGTAGTAGTGTCGGTGACGATGTTGTTGTTAGTGTTGATTATATTAATGTTGCTGCTTTTTCTTCCTGCTGCTGTTGTTCAAACAAAATGTTTGTTGTTGTTGCTGCTGTTTGCTGCTCCTGATGATGATAATTTTATATTTCAAGCTGGCTCTTTGACTATTTTTGGTCGATTGGTTGTATGGATGAATGGTTAGTTGGTTGGTTTTGTATATGTTTTTTTGTGTGTATATGAGTGTCTGTGGTTTGGCTTGATTCGATGTTGTATGGTTGATTTATACTTCGTCATTGAATGTTCTTCTCCTAGCGTATCTGTCTCTATATATGTGTGCTTTTGTTTGCATTTATATGTGTTGATTTCATTTACTGATAGACAGGCGAAAATCATGTTTGTAACGCTGTTTTGCAAGGACAAATTCTGTAATTAGCCCTAATTGAAAATGCCCTATTTTTTCTCGTTTACTCAGTAATTTTACCGTACTCATCTCATAACATAAATAGACAAGAAAAAGTTCATAAAACATTTTATACAATAATTTGCCGGTTCAATTTCTTTATTTCTTTTATGTTCTTTTTGTTTTACTCTTACTATTCTTTTATCTATTTATGATGTTGGGCTATTTAGTGGTACAGAGTGGGATGTAGAAATAGCACAATGACATCACAAAGCACACAGGTCAACTATTTATATGTTTTCTTTTATCTATTATATTATTTATACTTATAAAGCGACTACATATATAACCCAGCAAAAAACTGATGGAAACAATAGATTGCTTACTTAATTGCATATAGCTTCCATATAGTTTCCAAAAATGCAATAGCATACGTTATTGGCTGAGTGAGAAAGACACTCTTCCTTCGGCTCAACTCGAACAAAAATCATGTATTATAAATGCGCTTTAACAATGATTATATTACCCTTTTTACAATATTATGTGCAATAGAAATGCATTTTAATGCTTCTCCGAAAAATATTGTAAGAAAGAGTGTAAAGAAGGAGCAAGCAATTTATTGCTTCCATCAGTTCTAATTGCTTCCATGTATTGAAAATTGTTTGCTGGGAAAGTACAAAGAAAGCAACGATCTGTTCTTTTTTTTTTTTTTTTTTTGTTTTGAAAAAGTTTTAATTCTTTATCTTAACATATGTTCCCAGTTGAGAATTTTCTTATTATGCAGCAAAAATTTAATATGGCTTACAATTTTGATCTGATTTAATTGGAAAGAAAGCTTTCATTAGATTTGTCATATAAACTTTGGAATAGAAGTAAGCAGGTGATCTATTCTGTTTTCATAAAATTTCAATTGAAAACAATTTTCATAACTTCAAGAAAATCTGATTCTTGTTTCAATATTCTTAGAAAAATTTTTGTCAACAATTTTTCATGTGAAGAAAATTTTTCCGACAAATAAAAGACTATGAAAAAATTTAAGTTAATTAAGTTATAATTATTATTAATTATAATTATAATTAACAATATTATGAATTTACAATAAGTGTGTGTTAAAATATTTTAAATTTTTATTATATATTATTCTATTTTATTTGAATTTTCACATATATACACATTCACATATACTCATAAATAACACAAAAATTGTAGGTTGAAGAAGTAGATTAAAAAAGAACTAATTTAAAAGGAATTTCTGAAACATACACTATTTCTTGTAAAACGTTAATATAGTCATATTAATTACGTGTTTTTAAAAATAAATATTTTTATGCGAAACTAGCTAATCCGGCAAACGTTGCTTTGCCATATAACTTATTTCTAATGAATATTTTGGTTTTTAATTAAAAAATAACAAATGTATTTTAATTTTGTGGGGATGGGTGGGCGTGCTTTTATCCTTTTTGCTTTATTTTACGCCGTAAATGTTAAAATTTGTAGCCTATAGTTCCTTCAAGACTTGAAACTATCATCGGATAATTAATTAAGAAGACATGGCTAGGGGAGCTTTTAACTGTATTGCTCTATTTAATGCCCTAAATATTCGAATTTCTAAAAAGTGTATATCTTTAAGTTTAAAGTAATTTTAAGAAAACCGGTTGATTAGTTAAGAAGTTATAGGGAGGGGAATCTTTCACCCCTCTTTATTTATTTTTTTTATTTATTTTTATTTATTTGATTAAATCTATGGATATGAATCCTTACCGACTACTATATATTACAAGATTATATATAAATGAATTATTAACGAAAAAAGAAAAAATTTGTTAAGACATATTAAGTATTTAAAAACACGATAATATTGCGTTTAATTACATTTACATTAATAGAAAAATCTATTAAGCTATATAATTCATTGAAATTTTTGTATATTATCCTCAAAGGATCAGCATCGGCATAATTTGTTTGAACAACAGGAAGGTGCAGAGGTATTAGGTGTCGGGTAAAACGTCGTAGAATATTAAAACTTATGTTACGAAGAAGTTAGTCGGAGAGGACATCACCATTAATCAAATTAATTAAAAATGCCACATTTAATTTAAGGATCCCAGACAATAGACCCATACTCCAAAATTGGTCTTACTAGGGATGTGTATAGTTGTTTCGTAACATTGGGATCTGTAAACTCTTTAGACCATCGTTTAATATAAGCAAGCACACCACGAGCTTTATTTATCGTCATTATATTATAATGCAGAAATCTAATTTAGGATCAAGTAGAATAGCAAGATCCAGAAATTCTCCAACTAACTCAAGTTGATACCTGTCCAGGAAATAGTGTAGCATTGAAGTGCAATTTCTAGAAAATCGCATATGCTTGCATTTTTTTAAGTTTAGCTCCATTTGGTTATATTTATACCATGCTTAAAAGCTATTTAAATCCTGCTGCAAATACGCCCCATCTGAAGATAAATAGTAGCTGAGAGACATCTTAACATCATCAGCGTATATTAAAGCATTACAATGGTTTATTACAAGCGGCAAATCGTTTATGAAAAGCGAAAATAGCAAAGGGCCTAGGTGACTTCCTTGGGGGACACCGAAGCTAACAAAAATTTCTTTGGAGATGGTATTATCAAAAAGAACACACTGTGTCCTGCAGGTTAGATACGACCGTAACCAACACAAAGCGTTGCTAGTAAACCCTAATACATTCAGCTTATTGAGAAGTAGATTATGGTTGATTTTATCAAAAGCTTTGCTAGAGTCAGTATAAATAACGTCCATAAGTTTGCCATCCTTAAAAGCTTGATTTGTTAGAGTTGTTAGTTGTAAAATATTTGTCACTGCAGAACAACCTTTAACCTTTCCTGAAACCATGCTGGTATTGTGATAGAATTGAGGATACACTGTGGCTGAGAATGTCTGTTAAGCATTTTTCAAAAAGTTTAAGAATCGCACTCAATTTTGCAATGCCTCTATAATTCGTTATGTCCGACTTGTTTCCTGTTTTAAATATTGGTATAATAAAGGATTTCCTCCAAAATTGGGGAAAATATCCGTATTTTAATGACACATTAAACATAATAGCCAAAAGAGTGGCCAAGGCATGAGCACAATATTTTAAAACGCAAGCAGGGATGCCATCAGGGCCACTACTCAATGATGATTTTATTGTTTTTAAAGATAAAACAACATGAGAAGTATCAATAGAAGAAAATGATATTGCCTGATGTTCCATCAGAGAAATGGGTATTTAGTTGCCCTATTTCGCGCCCTAAATAATACACATTATAGGCTATAGTTCCTTCAAGATGTTATACTATTTGCCTGAGAAATTTCAAGAAAAGCGGTTGATTAGTTAAGAAGATTTAGGGGGGGAGGGGGAGCTTTTACCAGTTTTGCCCTATTTTGCACTCTCTAGCGATTTGTGACCTATTCTCATATCTTACAAATACACATACAAAATTTCATAAAAATCGATCAAGCCGTTTCGGAGGAGTTCAATTACAACCACCGTGACACGAGAATTTTATATATATAGAAGAGAAGATTATTAAAATGAAACAAAGTTGATACAATATATTCATAGGATTTTTATTTTTCATAATTTGGATAAGAATAGCTCAAAATGAAATGAAAAATTTACTTTGAATGAAAATAACAATATTTTTATCACAGGAAAATGTTCACAGAACAAGAATCAACTAACAGAAGCCTTTAATTTCCAATCAGATTTACAAATAGAAATAAATATTAATACATATTCATACATATTTATATTTAATATAATACGAACTTATTTTCTTAATTTGTGTCAGTTTAGTTTAAAAATGAATTAAAAATTATACTTGTAAATCACAAGAAATCGCAGTTTAGTTTAGTTCCATGCTTATCAATTTTTGTAAGTATAAAACATTTTAAAAATTAATAAAGAATTTTACTCATAATTTAAACATTTTTTTTTTTTTTTTGAAAAAGGAGTATATTTTTTACTACAACTGCATCAAAACTTCGGTAAAGGTTGAAAATATTTCGAGTATATTTATATATAAAATTTAGCCTTTTTGCAAAAGCAATACTAATATTATTATGTTTTAAGCCAACATAAATCGGAAGTAACCTACTTTCTGAAAAAGCAAAAAAAAAATAAATAAATACAATTTTTATATTACACACACTGAAAAAAGATTAGTAGGAAAATAGTTACAAATTCGGATATTTTATGAACTGTATAAAAACCTTATTGATGTTATTAAAAATTTTATTAGTTCTATAGATTTTCTTTTTTCATAAACATAAAATATATTAAGCAAATTCAGGGGAAAGTTGAATTCATATTTTAAAAAATTGTTTGCATTGTGATAATTTAACGAATAATTGAACTTTCAGTTACAGTAAATACAAAAATTCGATTATACTAACAGAAAGGAAATCAATACGTTATTTACCAACAAAATAAGTTAATACTGATTAAAGTAGATATGAATTATATTTGACATTTATTAAAAAATACATATAAAATAGAAAAAAGTGAAACAATAAAAAATAAATTAAAATTAAAACAATATACAAGAAGGAAACAGAGTCAATAACATTCATTTTCATATGGAATAAACATTTGGTGGGTAAGTCCTTTATTATTAGGAGGAATTTAAGTTAATTTGTTGATTTCTTTGAAGCGAACAACATTTTATATTAGCTAATATCTCAGTCATCATTCAAGATCAGCTTTCCTTTTAGGAAAGATGAAAAATGTGAAAATGGTAAGGTACTCCAATGTTTAAATCATTACTTCAACAAACAAATTCATAGAATACTCAAGAAGTTTTCTTTTTCTTATTTTTTTATCAGTATCTCAATCTCTAGTTAGTGTTAAACCAGTTTAGCGTCCAGTACAGTCACTGTTTACTGAAGTCAAAAGATTTGCTGATATTTGTCAAAATAGTGACCGTTTTTTATCCCTTAAAACTTGTTTTGCGGTTATGTTAAATTCTTCAGGTCCTAATGATTTTCCAAGTTTTATATTATGAACTATTATGGTAAGATAATTTTGTCTCGCATTAATATTGAACGAAAGTTCAAAATATTTCATTTTTATAGGCTATAACCTTTAATAACGCTCATAGAAAAATAGTGAATTAATGCTGCAATCCACAATGGGGCGGAATAGAAATTTTTTAGAAATAAATCTGTAACTTCTGATCGGCTGGTTGGATTTTCATGAAATTTGGTTGTAAGAGTAGCAGAGGAGTGTACAATGTTAAGGGGGGCACAACAAACCCCTCAAGCTAAGTGAGCTAAGGGGGCTCAAAGTTAGGTACCTCTGACATAAAAAATTTTTAATCACTTGCCAAATTTTTGTTTCTCGTCCGATTTCAAATAATTTTACATATTGTTGTAGGTATAAGACCTATAAAAAACGTGCTTACATGTCCTATTTATCTCTTATAGTTTTCGAGTTATTTGCGTTTGAATTTTTAAGCACCATAATTTTTGCATGTTCTTGTTCCAGTTTTTTTCATATATATTCTAGTATTTCGGACCGATTTTATTAGTTTTTTTCTTAACTAGTTAAAGAACAAAATTATCTATTGAATAATAAAAATTTTAAGTCCAAAAATAAACGATTTTGAATTTGAAAATTGCAAAAAGACTACTTCTTGTATTTTTTTTTTTTTTTTTTTTTTGCCGAAAAAGTATCTACATTCTTTTTTATCTAAAATAAATTTTTTTTTAGCAACATATAATAATTTTGCACTTTCCTGAAAGGTAACTTCACAGAGATGACTTTAAGATAAAAAACATGCCCAATAACTCAATTGGTCATGGTACACACCCTCCCAAATTCGACCCATTTTATATGAAAGTTTTGATTTTAGATCATATTTTCTCAAATTTCAAAGCACGAATCTAAAAGAATTTTCAATATGTTGTTAAAAGTTTTAAATAAAAATCTACGGAAAAATGTGGATTCTATAGCCATAAATGTAAAAATATCATTTTTGGGAATTTTGATTAGTTTTTTGGGAATTCAGGAAAACCCTACCCCTGATTGAAATTTAGTTAACGCGCTATTATATATATTAATAAGGTCCACATTTTCTGCAAATTGCACTAAGATATCTTTATAAACAAATATGTTATTACAATTAAAAAATTTGTATTTTCTCCAAAAACCCCAAATTGGGCCTTTTGTTTGGTTTATTTCTAAATAGCGAAAGAAAATTTAAAAATATGTATGTATTCCAATTAAGCTTATCCTTTAGTATATATAATTTCCGATCTTTTGCAAAAATATTCAAATCAATATCATGCCTCATTTCAGAAATATGCGCCTTTAAACTTTTATATTTCCAATTTATTGTATATATAACTGTATTTTTACAGACTTGAAACTATTGCCTTTAGCTCTGCGTCAATAATTACTTAGAATATTATGAATATTTCTGTATATTTTTACTTAAATCTATACACAAAATATTTTTATAAAAATAATTAATAAATACTTTTTGTTTTTGATAGGGTTGCCACATTTTCCAAATTTAAGTAAATCTTTATCCTTTTCTAAGAATTCATATATTTCTATTAATGAATTTAAAATAAATTTGAGCGCCCTTAGCTCCGCCCCTGAGGGGTTTGTTGTGCCTCACTTCCAAACTTAACATTGTACACTCCTCTGCTACGCCTATACCAAAATTTCATGAAAATCCAACCGGCCGATCAGAAGTTACAGATTTATTTCCAAAAAATTTCGACTCTGCCCCACTGTGCGATCGGTTTAATGAAATACATTTTTAACTTTTCACAATATACATGTGTATTTTAGAAGCACAAATATAATAAATATATATATATATATATATATATATATATATATATATAATGTATAATGTATAAATACTTTTTTATTTGGTTCAGCCTAATATTTATATGTATATTATGAAGTTATACTAATCATTTATATAATGTTGGGATAGTAAACGTAACCAAATTTGATTGGCAATAAATTCGATTGTCGCAACGAAAGTATTTTCTCTGTGCAGGTTATTCATTTCACTCCACAAATCATACGGACGGTAAAGCATATGGTGGTACTGGTATACTAAATAGAAATCTAATACGACATTATGCCCTAGATGAATTCTACCTATTTTTAACTGTTTTGGAAATTTTTTCAAATTTTCAATTTCTTTCAAAGAAAAACACAATTTCATATTAAAACTCGTAACTATTTTCGTAAGCACAACTGTTGCTTAAAAACATTTAAAAAAGTTTAGCATTAAATGCGGCATTTAGTTGGTTAATTGTTAATTTATTTTCATCGTTCAACTTTATTTTTTTTTTTTTTTGTTATTTTCGTTGTTATTGTTGTTGCTTTTGTGTTAACATTAATGCATATCCTTAAGGCAGAATTCACTGGTTTTAATTCAATTTAATAGCTCTCTCCACTGCTGTCCATTTGTAATTATTTTTGTATAATTTTATGTTAAATTTATACTAATTACTTCGCCACTATCGTTTACAGTCTTTTTTTTTATTTAAATTAAATATAATTTTGCACTTTATTTAACATAAATATTTTTTTTTAATATTTAATAAATTATAATTTTTATTAAGTAAATTGAGTAATTTTATTTACTTTTTTTCTTATTGTTGTTGCTTTTGTATTGTATAAAATAATAGTAATTACCTTTGGGATATTGATAACCACATTATTCAATGATGACCAACCACATCAGTTAGAAATACAAACACATGCATATATGAGCAGACAGGTTTACAATTGAATATATAGATAGATGATCATACGTTTGGATGAATAAATAACCAACCAAAATGCATATAGATAGAAAATTCTATAGTTGATTTTCATACAATTCAATTTATACAAAATAATGATGGTTTCCATATAATAAAAGTAATAAGTATAATATATACATATATTTTTGTTATTAATTTTTTTGTTTTTTTTATATTTATTTTATTTTATATTCAGTGTTGCCAGTTTAGCCCTTTTTAAGGCTAGCCTTTTTATTTTGCTTTTAGTCTCAAATTTTTCGTTTTAGTTTCCAGCCTTTTCTCAATTTTAAAATTACCTTAAAAATGCTATAATGTTAGTATTAAAGCAACGAAGAATATAATTTCTTATTTGCTAATACCAATTTTATTTTTACAGAATCATCCATTTAAACATTTTTGTGTATTTATTCACAGAAAAATCTTGATTATTTACATTTGATAAAAAATTTTGCCTGCGACGCTTCATTCTCCAAATCAGAAACATCTCAACTAATTTTATGGACTTACTATATCGATTATTATAATAATTTTCTAACATACTTCACTAACCATAGCAACTATGTACGAATAGAATTTAAAAAAATCTTTATAAATGTAGAAAATCACACAAAAATGCAATGACGAAAAGACAACTCAAAATATTAAATAATTTTTTTTATATCCTGCGCTTATATTCAAAAAGGAATATCTGCAGATGTCTAAAAATATTGTTTTTGTGTCCTTTATTACTTGTATCAATTTTGAAAAGAAAAATTAATTCCAAAATATTTTTTGTGCATTTATATTTGTAGGCTATCTACAAGACATATAATATAAGTAATATTAAGAACAAAAGGTTATCTGCATGATTTTGTTTGATTTTCAAAGGATTGTAATGTTAAAACTATAGAAACAGCATTTTTAAATCTAGTCACAATTGAGTTGTTGATAAGTTATTTAATACAATTTTAATCTGTTTACAATATTTTTGAAAAACAATTTTTGCATTTTTTTACGCCTGCACTTTTTTTGCAATATTTATTTACAATTTGAATTATGAACATATTTCCGTTATTTTAGTATTTACACTTTTTATATTACAGTTGTAACCACATATTGCTTTTTTATCTCATGTTTTGTAAGATATCATAAATTTAATATATTGTTACGTTCTTATCTTTAAACTGTAGTTAATTTCCTTTTAAATAAACCGGTACTTTGATTGCAAATAAAAGCAGTTTTGTAGTTTAAAAATTGTAACGACTCTTTATTTTATTTAAAAGGTACAACAACAACAGCTTAAATAGTGACTTGTGTTATAATACACACACACACTTAAATTACACACTTTATACATCACACTTTAATAATGTACAGGAATATACTGACTGAATGGTGTTCTCACGACCAATTTATATACACTATACTACCATCTAGATGCTTCTCGAAAGCTCTATTTCTTTCTACAATGTTCGTAATGGTCAAACTAGTATATTCGAATTCTAGAGCTTTCGATGTTAATGTTATCAGCTTCAACATTTAGTGTTGCCATACTTATAAACAATGGTAAAAGCTTTTTATTCAATGTTGTATGTTTACAGCTATGTTAATAATTTCTACAGATATGTTAACTGCTGTCAACATAAACAGAAAGGTCGAGAAGCATTAAGAAAGGTTGAGAAGCATTATTTAACTTTAAACCAGCCGTTAAAACCGTTATATTTGAATTTAAATACAATTTCGTAACAATATTGTTTATTTTTTTGCAAAAAAAAAAATATATATCTTTTAAAATATATGCACATTTTATAACATACATTGATAAAATATTAAGAAAAAGGGCTATCTACCAAAACATCGCGAATGAAGAGATTAAATGATTTATTTCTATGTGTGAAGCTTATCAGATGTATTATTAATAAATCGTGGAAGACTGGTTTGCAAAATTTTGAAACATTAGTAAAAGAAACAGTTTTAATGCTCTCCTGAATAATTGGAATTTTGCAGATAGCACATTTTGCATATAAGCCATCGAAGTGAAGAAATATAACCCAAATTTGTATAGAATTTTTTTTTTGTGATTTTTATTGGGTTCTTTTGTTGGTTATGGTTATGGTTTATTTATAAATTTATTACAATATCTTAAAAAAAAAAACATGAAAAACTAATAAAAACCAGAAAAAGTATTTTTTTTTTTTAATTTTTTTTTAAATTAAAAAAATGCAAATTTTTTCACCTTTTTGTTTTTTTTTAATATTTAGCATTTTTTTTTTTTTAAGTTCAATTTATCTTCTTTTTTTCTCACCTCGTGGCAACACTGTTTATATTCTCAAATAATACAATTGTGGCATATTAAAATTCATATGTCAAACCATAAATTTTGATTGGTAGCCATGTGGCATATTGCTGATTCAATTATGATCAAAAAATAAAATTATAATCAAATTGTATTACACACACTTTTGCATATTAAATAGTTTAAAGGTAATTTGCCCCTTTAATAAAAATAAAATCAATTTTTTAATTAAAAACATTTAGTAGGTATTTGACAGTAAATTACATTTAATAAATTTTATATTTACATTTAGGTCAAAAAAACGACCAACATATATATGAGTCATTAAATGAGTTTATTTGATTTAGAACTTTAGAAGATTAAATATTAAAATTAAAAATAAATAAATTAGTTTTTGGGTTTCAAAAAAATTTTAAAAACTTTTTAATGGTACATTAACGCTATTTAGTATCAATACTAGCTAACCTTAATGAAATACAAATCTGTTAACGTGAATGACTTTCAGCGAATGGTGTTAGTGTTATGGAGGTTTAACATAAAAAGTTATAAAAAAATGCCAAAATTCTATTTTCAACAACAGTTAAAAATTATCACACGTATATAATGCACATCAATATATCTCAATTAAAAATTTAAAGTGATACGATATTGTTGATGACACCGAAGATAATTTTTAACATTTCATTAAACAAATTTTAATGAACATTTCATTAAACAAATTTTAATGCATAGATTTTCTCGTTTTTTAAGTCTATAAAATTTTTTAATATATTTTTAATATTTGACAATAAAAAAATTTTTTAAATGATATTAATACTCGTAGACAAGAAATTACCGTTTAATTTATGGTAGTTAAAATTCAGAATTTTAAAAATATTTAAAAATTCTACTTTAAGCTCAATATCAATAATAAATACACATATGTAACCTACATAGACGTATATAAAATACAAATTAAAGAAGATTTGGTAAGCTTTATATTATTGAACATAATCGCGACCACAAATCTCTTTAAACCTCAATTTAGAACATAAAGCAAAATATTTGATATTTTTTTATACCCTTCACCATAGGTGTAAGGGGTATATATATTCATATATATATTTTCTCGGTATATATTTTCTGGATCATTATTGACAGGGAAGTCGATATAACCATGTGCGTCTGTCTGTTGAAATCAGTTTTTAGAAAGCCCCAGTTATCGGACATATATGTTTTATATATCAAATTATAGGGAATACTCCTTAGTATGACACTAGTAAAAATCAGCAAAATTGCCAAAATTATCGAAAAGGCCTCTAAAAACATATTTGTTTTCAAGTCTTCTAAGCTTCTTTATAAGCTAGCGACTTCGTTTTATCATAGAAAATTCGGAATCTTTTTTGGAATGTCTTTGTGGAAATGAAAAAATCAGTTCATTAATAACTGAAATATTCGTCAAAATGCACTCTTGGATTTTGCGAAGCTTCTATATTTTTCTAAAATGTCGATTTTTTGAATCAATTATATCGGTCCATAAACAATCGAGTTATAGGCAAAAATGTAAAAAAAATATTAAAAATATTTTTTTTTTGTGCGGATACGACTTTAAAATGCGGTACACTGTTCTTAGACTGGCATTGACTCCACTTTTTTCTCGTATTTTTGATAACGGCATGGCAGAATTTGATGCAATTCTAAGAATTTTTCGTCTTTCTTTTCGAGTTGTTGCCATTTTCTTCCGCCCTTTAATGTTTTTTCCATATCTTTCCACGTTATTTAAATAATCGTCTTTCCTCTATTAATGTTTTTGACTATTTGGACCGGATTCTGACCCTGAGATTTCAAAATCAGATTTTTTCCTTTTCAGAGTTATTAAGAGCCACGTCCTATTTGAATAAGAACTATTTAAAAACTATCAAATTAAAAATTCTCCAGTCGTTTATATTGAAACAAATTCAAATCATAGCCTTCCTGATTAATATTAAAAGAATTCCTTATTCAAGTGACACACGAAATAGTACCACAGAAATACGTGTCTTTAAATAAATGCATAATTTTAGTGTAATAAAAATATGTATATTTTATATTCCTTCAGGAAACTAAAAACAACACTTTGAAATTTGGTTGCGCAAAAAACTATTTTTTTCTGAACTTTAGTTTAGGAGATATATTTAGTTAAAGTTAAAAAAATGTGATTCCTTATTCAAGTGCAGGCAGTGTAAATTTCATAAATCTAGCAAATATTTAACTACAATTATTAAAAAAATTTTAAATCCCAAAAATAATTTAACAGTTATTGTGATAGATTGTTTAGATCATTTCAAAAATAAATTTAATTAGTTAAACTAATATTTGTTTCATGAAATAATTTGTTTCAATACAACCGAATTTAAGTACTACTAATTGATAACTCCAACCATTTAGTTCATGAAATGTAGGGAATTTTTTAATAAAGATAAAAAACGAAATTCGTTCATAAATTTTTGGCTTATTAACAATAAATTATTTATTATAAATTTCTATAAAGATATTTAGAATTTTTCTTTGAATTTTCGTATTAAAAAAAAAACAAAAACTCCTTAAAATACAATTAAAATATATAAACGCGTGCTGTTTTACTATATACATCACCCTATGAAATTGTAAGCTGCAAAAGCTAAAATCTAAGCTACGATTTATATTTACAACACCCTACATCAAATTTTTCAATTTCAGTGGAGTGACGGATCACAATCTGCAGAATATCTATTAAAATACTTAAATGTTAGCATTACCTCCATTATCAAGAAATTTTCAATTTATTCTACTACAATGGTCCTAATTGTAAAACGGCTTATAAACAAGGATAAGAAAACAATCAATAAATTTATTGTTAACATTCCTTTGAGTCTTTTATTAATGTTTTCTTTATAGATGGTTGTCGCCAGTCCATCTATTGAAAAGTTAATAATATCGATGATGTAAATATTTTCCAAAAGCAATTCCAAAATTATTTTGATTACAGTAAGTATTATCAAACATACTTTTAAATTCGTTCACTTCACTATTTTTCATATATTTCTAAAAATTCTTCAGCAACATCCTTTTCGAAGCTCAAATATGTGAGTTATTCTGGAAAAACTCTATGTGAAATTTATTTAAATTTGTTTTTTTTTTTTCCTATTACCAACATAAAAACATAATTTATATAATAAAAAACATATTACACTGTGCGACAAATGGTAGGGGTCAGTGATCGGGAAGGGTTCAAACTACCGGGGAAAGTTATATCGGTAAAAAAAGAAGTTATACGTGTCTGGCGTTTCGCTGGGTCACGTCTAGGAATCGAGATATATCGATTTGAAGTTAGTAACTATCATATATGGGAAATTGTGACCTTTTGTGGTCCGATTTTGCTGAAACAAATTTAAAAAAATTAAGAATTACAATTCCTTTAATCTGTTCATACAACGTTTCGCTACATAAGCAACAGTTTCGCAGTTATAAATAAATGTATGAAGAAAAAAACTATTTTTTGCCTAAAAAATTGAATTTTTTTATTTTTAATTCATAAAAAATCCAAAACGGTAAAAAAAAGTGTCAAGTCCTATTACTTTCACGTAAAGTCACATAACCTTTAAACAAAATCAGACATAGATCATGAAAATCGATGGACGCGTTTCGCTTTTATTCACAATTAAGTGAAGGTATCTCATTTTGACAAGAATATTAATTTTATGTTTCAATGAATTTGGATAATATTTATTATATATTATTTATTATAATTATTAACACGTAAAATTAAAAATTATTACAGGCAATTATTAGGTTATTACATAGATACATAGGTTATAAAAATCGATGAACGCAAAACTTATTTTCGTTTGTTTGCGCCCTTTACTTTCTTGCGTGGTGGTTCGCCCACTTGTTCAGAGTCTGTATTGGATGAGGATCTGTCTTCATCTGGAAAAAATCAATTGTTTTTAATCAGTCAGTTAACTTCATTTTTGTGACTTACCCTCGGAGGAAACTCCCATTGTATATTCTTCTTCCTCTTCTTCTTCATCTTCATTGTCGGGATCGTACGTCTTTTGCGACCACCAACAAATTTCAGCCACCAGCGAATCGAGCCTTTTGCCTTTATGTCGCGTTTCCATTTGCATTGCCACTTGATGGAAGCGCTTGCCATGTTCATCCGACTCTGAGGCTAGCTGCTTGCTGAAGTATTCGAGATGGTGATGCAAGAAGTGAATTTTGAGGGACATATTCACTCCAATTTTCTGGGAGTAGTGCAACATCTTGGTCACAAGACATCAAATTGCATCTTCATGGAGTGGATAACATACAGTGAGCAAAAAAATATTAAAATAGCTAATAACTTTTGATCGAATGGTGATAGAGTCATAACACATAAATTTATATTTTTCCTCTATGTCCTGAGAGCATTTCTTTAATACAACTTTATCACCAAAAATTGTAACTTGTAGGACAAAAAAAAAAAATAAAAAACCTGGTTCGTTTCAATTACATTTTTTTTTTTTTTTTTTAATTTTTGTACTTTGAAGAACTGTAAGTAATAACTAAAATTCAGATTTTTATGCATTTATTTTTCAAAAATATAAGCTAAAAAATTCACTTAAAAATTCAAAATGTACCCTAAAAATTAAAAAAGAAAAACATGCATTTATTTCTTTTAATATTTATTATATAAAAAGAAACAAGGAAAAATTATTCTATAAGAAAAAAAAAAATAAAAATCAGTCCATGGTTTTGGATTTTTAAAAGTTTAAGCTATATACTCGTACTTAAAAGATCAATGCTAATTCTGGCATTGAGTTTTGTATAAACAAACATGTTTTTGACCAAGTTAGTCTATTATATAGACTTAAAAAATTATTATATATATAAAAAATGATCTTGCTACATCAACAGATGTGATAGGAGCGTATTTGAATAATTGTGGTTAAGAAAAAGAGTACTGAACTTGATTTTTTTCTTTTTAATTTTCTCAAATCCTTTATTTTTTTTAACAACTAATAGCTTACAATTTTTTTTTATTTTTTCAGCAATGGGGCCTTAGCAGCTTCAAGACAGCATCAAGCCAAGATGCCCATCTCGTAATTACTGGTTGAAAAGGGACTTTCAAATATATCTGTTTGCTATGTGAAATCAACGAATTAATGTGATCAAAATTATTAAGCACTTCTTCTGATACTCGGTGTAAAAAATTTTAATAGCGTTTGCTGATTTTAACATATATGTAGCTTTTAAAGTCCTATACCTCCACAACAATTTAACTGACTAAAGAAACGTACGGTCAATTGCTTCGTGATTCACCCTTTGAAGTTCTACAACATTAATCATAAACTTTCGTTTGTTCCACTCAATTAACAATGAAATTTAAAATTGCGCGTTTTACCTTAAAATGAAGAATAGAAAAATAAAATTTTAACAAAATAGTTAAAAAAGTGAATAAATTGAAAAATATGCAAAAAAAAATTAGTGCATATTTCGATGCAGTGTTATTTTTTAGTAAAATTTCTGATTCATATATATAGCTAAAGATAGTTTTTAAACGCTCCAGAAAAAATATGAATTTTCATTAAAATCCGCCCCCTACTAATAATCATAAAGACCATGTACTATCAAACTTTTCAATTTGATTGCTTGTAATGTTGCTGATAGAATGTTATTAGACATTTTGCCAAAAATAAATTATTACTCGTATAACTTTAAGTTGGTTTCATTGATTTTAAAATTTATGTATTTTTGGCCATATATTTTTTAGAAATTGTTTATATATTAGAATATATTTGAATTCAGGCACATATATATTAAAAAAAAAAAAATATGTACGCCTAGAGTGTCTTTAGATTCCTTAGGTTTGCAGAAAATAAAGTTGAATCCTATATTAAGTCTAAAAGAGCTGATTGAGAATTTCCTTCGCATCAGATAAGTATTAAGTATTTATTAGATATATATAGTGAATGATATGAAAGGTTAATAATCAATTTTCTTTCAACCATTTTAATTTCGAATTTAGTAGTCGATTAATCGTACGCCATAATTGATTCTTTGTTCTTTTATTTGTAAAATGAACCGGAATATTTTCTGCCAGACGGTGTACTTGTTTTGGAAGCATAGACTATCAAATTTTATTTGGACGTGATTAGGGAGTGAAATTCGTATGTGGTAAAGTCGAAATGTCTACTCAACTATATCTGTCAGTCTACTACGAGAATATTCAATGGGTTCGCAAGAAAGTGGTCGTCTACGGATATAACAGAAAAACAAATGAATGATCATATTCATCTGGTCGCACTGTTAAATGTGAATGAGAAATAGGCATTTGATAGGTAGCGTAGGTGGTCCATGATAATAGGATAATGATAATTAGCTTTTAGTAAGACAACGATGTAGCTTCCGCAAGTATTAGGAAAAGAAATAGGAAAAATTTTGGAACGTACACTGGTGCATATTCCTGTAAACGCATTTAATTTTTTTGTTTTTCTTTCGTTTCTCTTAACCAAAATCTATGTTTTGCTGTTACAATAACGCACGATATAACGGTACTTTTCAATTTAGCAATCAGAACATATACTTGATAATTTCAGCAACAAAAAAAAAAAATATATATATATATATATATAAATTTTACCAGTTTTAGTTGTTTGTTTCACTTAAGGTAAGTTTCTGATAACAACATCTCTGTTTACTGGAAATATTTCTGTTTTAATTGGGAGATTTCATCAGCTTAAAAAGGAACTTTTCTTACAGACCAGGAAAAAATTTAAATTCAATTTTTTCGTGATCAAGAAAAATTGAACGTAAAACTAACCGTTCGGAAGGAGTTATTCGAGGCTTTTTAAGAAAGGGCAGAAATACGGAGTGCGGAAATCCACAAAAGGTAATCAAAAATTAACAAAAAGGCAAATTAATAAAATAAAAGAAGAAGCCACCCGCAATAGATTAAATGTTACACAAATAAAAAATAAACTTGACCTTCCTGCCACTTCCAATCATGTTGCACAAACTTTGCTAACAGATGGTAACATAAAATGGAAGAAACCAAAATGATAAAACAGCATCATAAAAAAATCATTTAAAATTTGCACGCAAATACATGAAATGGACAAATGAATGGAATAAAATAATCTTTTCTGATGAAAAGAAATTCAATTTGGCTATTGGCATGATTTGAGGTCGAACGAAATTCGTATGTCAAAACGCAATTTTTGTGGAGGCAGTGCTATGGCTTTGGCAGCCTTTCTGCTACAGGAAAATCAAAAATATGTTTTGTTCCAACTAAAATGAACAGAGCAATTTATAATGAGCTGTTGGAAGATGCTCTCATCTCATTTATCGATGAAAAAATGGATCAAAATTGCACATTCCAACAGCATAACACTGTAATCCATGTCTCGAAGCAATCTAAATCGTGGTTTAATTTTTTGAAGTTATCAAAGTTCACCAACACATTATTAATTATTCTAAATTGGTTCATTAGTTTAAGTGTCATAAAAATGCAATAAAAATACTCATAGCATTAAACTACTAAAATTACAATGAACAAAATTTAATGTACATTTTAGGTTTTTTGTTATCAATTTTTTAAGTGTTCAATAAATAATTTAATTATTTTTTAGCCACATTTTTGGTAGTTGATTAAAAAGTTGAAGTGTGTTTATAGGAATATGCACAAGTATAAGTTTTCCCAAGAAGTTATTTCGATGAGCATGCTTTATGTCTGTCTGTTACTGCAAGAATGCATGATCAAGTATTTTGGAGATTGTTCTCTTAAGAGGCCAAAAGTCGTTTTCAATATAATAATGGCCAAATATTTTGGAACTAAATCTGTAATTTCTTATAAGCTATTTCGATTAACTTATAAATTGACAAAATACTATGCAACAATTTCCCAAAAATTCTGTAACACATGAAAAAGTAGATCTATGCCGCAAAAGAGAGCCAATATATAATAAAATAATGTATCATAGAAAACAAATAGAAGCCCAACTTGCTCTCGAAAAACCGAAATCAGCTGTTAAAAAACCGAACTCTTTGTACGTGTTAGTAGAATTTTCTTCAGAACTAATTTATACTCACGTATAAATAATTCTTATTTATTTATTTTTTGCTGAGCTAATTAAAAAAGCTTGACTTGTAATTATTTTCTATGCTACGTACTCAGTTTTACTCCAAGACGTCAAATTTCCTCTCAAAAGAAAAATACAAAATTTTAGAAAACATTGTAAAATTTGTATGGATGTGAAATAAAAGCTAAGAAGCCCTGTAATATAACAAAAATTTTTATTTAAATGTTGCACCACAAAATGTTAAGAAAATATATTTTATATAAAGTATATAATTCAATAATAAATCCATAATTCCATGAACCATGAAAAAGAACGCCCAAAATTTTAATTTGAGTCTTTCGATTTTCATTAAATTTTGCGCGAAAATAGTCCAAGGATATTTATATCAATTTCAATTTTCATTTTCGCAAAATTCCGAAAATTTACAATTTTATTTCGCTTTTTCACTTTCTAAAAAATCAGAAAAGTACATAAATTTAAATAGCAATATTTCTGGATAGGCTTTGTGGAATTTAATGATCTAAACGACATTTAAATTGTAGTGACTTCAGTTTCATTAAAAATATTTCTCAAATAAAAAAAATCTAAAAATGCATTTTCCGTTGAATACGCTATTTCAAATTTTTGATTTTTTAACATATTTAGAAAGTAGGTAATCGTCACATTAAAATAAAAATCGCAAATTTTTTGGGACACACACATCTACTAATAATAATTTCGATTTTCTAAATCCTATTAACAATTTTTCATATAAAAATTGTATTATTTTTAAAATATGAGCATGTCTACATATTTTATTTGAAAATCTAATTGGGTTACTTTTAAAAAATTTTTTAAAAATAGTAAACCTTTATATATTTACTTAAACATTATTATTGCAATTTATGGTAATTAAAACAGCTTAAAATACAACTAAAGAAAAATTTAAATTTAAATAATTCGCAATTGCCAAAAATACTTCTATAAATTACACAAGTATTTTGCAAATATTTTTGAACGAAAAGGATATTTTGGAGATGTTAACTGAATTACTCAAAAAGAAGATATTAACCTTTTATACGTGTTTTTAAATTATACAAATCCCACAATAACTTCAAGAGTTACGAATATTTAAAGTTGCAAACATTTTATATTTTATTAACTTTAATACAAATTCAAAAAAAATAAAAAAAAATTATTTTTATACGAAAAATTTGGAATATATTTTTTAGATTTGAGACTTTTACTTTAATGTAAAGATTCCATATTTTCCAAATATGTTAAAAATCTAAAATTTTAAATAGCATATTCAAAGAAAAATGCATTTAAAACATGCAATTTCATTAAAATGCGTTTTTAAAAATCGTTTTTACTTTTGAAATGCTAGTATTAAGGCCAACATAAACTGAATTCAAAAATCGTTTAAATCATTAAAATCCAGAAATCGATAAATTGTTTAATGGAGTTTGTGTACAAAAAATTTAATGAAAATTGAAAGACATCAGGTAAGAAAAATTTCTCTTTCGGGCATTTTTTAATGGAATTGTCGAAATATAATATTAACGTCTTAAAATTTCAAAAATAATTATTTGTACTAAAACATTTAAATAAAAAAATGTTGTAACTTTCATTTGACATCTATGTTATGTCATTTGACATAAATGTTTTATAATGTTCTTAAAAATTTCGCATTTTTCGAAACTTTGAAGTCCTTTTGAGAGGAAATTTGAAGCTCGCTTTAAGGCTTATAAATTTTAAAATAATAAAAACAAGTAAGCCAGACTATTGATGCCCCATACCATTGTGTGTGTCCATCAAAATTCGTGGAGGGGTCGTATATTAGACATGTGAACAATTGCAGACCGATACTTTTACTAAGTGTAAAATAAAATATACGAATACAGAATATTACGTAAATACTAACATTTATATGAATTTATGCACTTTAGGGTGACTCCCGAAAGTGAGCTTATATGGAAGATGTGGTAAATTATGGAGCGATCTTCATAAAATTTGTCACTATGATTTCTACTTATATAAAAATTATTTGTATCAAATATTAACTTGATACTAACATTTGTATGTGATTTATTCACGTTAAAGTGATTTTCGGAAGAGGGTTTTATATGGAACCTATGGTCAATTGTGGACCGATCTTCATGAAATTTGTCACAAATATTGATACTTATACAGAACTTCCTTACAACGAATTTCATTAAAATATTCCTACACTTAAGGCATTTATGATCGTTAAACATCTTTTCCGGGAGGACATTTGTATGGGGGCTAGGTGAAATAATGGACCGATCGTAACCTATTTCAATAGCCTTCGTTCTTGTGTCATGAAAGTCCTACGTGCCAGTCAGCCAGCGAGATGGACGGACATCGTTAGATCGACTCAAAAATTGATTATGAGTCGATTGGTATACTTTAAGGTGGGTGTTGAATGATTTTTTTATGCATTACAAATATCAGCACAAACGCATAATTAAAATTTATAACCCAAATACATGTCGACCATACAAAACAATATCTAGGAGTGCCGACCAGTTGGGAAATGTAGTTTTTTAGGTCATAAAAAATACAAAAAATTCATGATCACCTAAAGGAACCCTGATATCCGAAGAAAAAGTTTATTTACAAACTGTAGGATCGCGATCTATTATTATTTTCCATTATTCGATAAAAAATAATATGTATTTTAGGACAGAACCCCTATATATCTGGGTGAAATGCGACCCAGAAAGTAAAAAAAGTTGCTAATAGGAACGCTAGAAAAAATGCGAAGATAAAGGAGAGAACAAGAATTACTGAGATTATTTTATAATATATTTAATATATTATAGATATATAGTACGTATTGTCAAATTTTTCACAACATCCTGGTCAGGAATTCCATATCACACATGCTGCAGGAAATGAAACAGAAAAATATCGTTTAAAAATAATCAAAATAGTTGAATAAATTTTAGATCTGGCAAGCAATTTGATTTGCGTTTGGGGAAAAGAGCACTTTATTTATAACAAATGACTCTTTAAACAGAGAAATTGCGTACAGTTCTGAGTTGTTTCAGAAAATATTTCTTCCTGTCATTAAAAAGCACTGCAAATTCAATTTTTTCTGGTCTACTTTCATGCTTATATATATATATATATATATATATATATATATATATATATATATATATGTATGTAGATTTTTTCATGTACAAAAACGACTGTCACACGATGTAATCGCTGCAGAGAGAAGCTATTGTGTCTCAAATTACTGAACCTCTGTTTGGTTTGGCTATAAATTCTATTTTTATTGTTTGTCTGGTAAAAGATATTTGCCAACGAATTTAGATCCATTAAATTTCTGCAACCGCATTCTGTTGGTTAATACAAACTTTGGAATTTTTAATATTATTTTATTATTATTATTATCATTTCGGATCTAGATTGAATCCTTTTAAAAACTTGGACATGTTTTCTTTTCTTAAATGATTTACATTAAGATATTTTTTAGAATGTTATACATATGTCATTATAGATATTTTTATTTAAATGCGAATGAGTGAAGGACCTTTTTCTGGAAAATTATAATTCAAAACTCTTACTTAATAATTTTGTTGTTTAACCAAAAAAAAAACAAATTTGGATGAAATCGGATAAAAAAGGAAAAAGTTTTTGTAAGAATATAATATTTCGAATGCGAATAACTCTATAAAGATAAATCCCAAAACAAAAAAAGAAAATGGATGAGAGACATAAAATTGGCGAACGTTTTAAAAATTTCCATATCAGAGGTGATCTTCAGACCCCGTAGAGGTCCGCGTGATCCGCCTTCCCTACTTCAAATCGTATACTATAATGCTATATCAATATATTTATCTTTAATATGAAACTAAATCTAAAATTTTACTATCTATAGTTCAGAAGTTCTTAATAATTAAAAAAATGACAACTTTGTGAAATGTTTACTTTTTTCGTTTTTCGAAACTTTACATTTTAGGGCCCCTTCCTCTCAGAATTTTGACGAATTTTTAAATGAAGGAAAAATTTATCAGTATAACATATAGAGAAGAATTTAAAAATAATTAGCAAAAAAGAACATTGTTCCAATAAAAACCCTATGTTAGCTCTTTTCGAGCTCTAAGTAAATTAAACAAACTCTTCTTATGTACTATTTAATATTATACTACAGCAACACAATCCATATATATCATAAATTTATTTTAAAAAAATTTTACCATCCCCCATCCAAATAATGAAATAATAGGCCTAATTTAAGTGCAGTAGCAAGTACTTTAAAGTCATCTTAGTTAAACTTGAATTAGCTACACACATACTTATTATTATTATTTTACTGTAAGAAAATTTATATGCGTGAAAAAGTTAAACACAAATATTTAACAAAATTTATATCAATGTTTTGGACAAACAGACAAATGATTTCTATTATTGATTTTTTTATTACTAACATCATGATTTTCAATAAATCTCCTACTTACTGCTATAGTAAAAAGAAATAACAACTAATACACATACTAAATTTATGGTCAAATTAATCTATCATTCCATGAAACTATCAAAGCCAATTCAGCCAAGGTCAATACTGTAATGATGACCAGTTCAAAACGATTAACATTATCCTGTTGGGACGACTTTTCATTCAATTCCCTAATTTCATAACACATGAAATGAAACTGGAAAACTAAACGAAACAAGTTAGAATGCTATATTCGGCTGAGCCGAATCTTGTACACTCTTCACCCGTATTGAGATGTGTTATATGAAAATGAAATACATTATATTGGATGTAATCACAAATATATTTGCCTATATTATATCTAAGGAAACACAAAAAATTTTAAATAATTTGCCTTTTCATATAAAGTTGAAATAGAAAAATAGAATCAAGATTTTATAAATCCTTATAATATATATATATATATATATATATATATATATATATATACCGATCCCAGTATAAGCCGAAGAACCAAAATAAGCCTTATTGAAGAAGGGAGGACCGAAATAAGCCTAGCTGAAGAAGAAAGGATTGAAGATGACATTTATTAAACCGTTGGTACCCGAATTGAAGTTATCGAAATTATTTTCTCGTAATGTCTATATATTTTGCATTTGAAATATTTATGAAGTATTCAATAAAGAAAATGTTATTCTAACCCCCAGAAAGGTTAAATTAAACGTCTTATTGCTTAAGGTGTAATGTCGTGAAGATCAGCCGTAGAGACGTGTTTTATACACAAACAAACTTACACCTAATTTATATATATATATATATATATATATATAGGTGGTTATAGTCTTTGTTAAATCTCGATTGGCATATCCAAAGAACTTATAACGTGGTTTTGTCGTTGGCTGAGGTAACTTAGTCGCCTGCAGGGTCTACTTACGGATCCACAAACCTTAAGCAATAAGACGTTTGATTTTCCCTTTCTGGGGGTTAGAAAAATATTTTCTTTATTAAATACTTCAAAAATATTTCAAATTCAAAATATTTAGATATTACGAAAGAATAATTTCGATAACTTCAATTCGGATATCATTGGCTTAATAAATATTGTCTTCAATCGTTTCTTCTTCAACTAGGCTTATTTTGGTTCTCCCTTCTTTAACAAGGCTTATTTTGGGCTTATACTAGGATCGGTTGGGTATTTTGGCTTATATTATGAACGGTTCGCTTCTTCGGCTTATATTAGCTTCGGTTGGTTTCTTCGGCTTATATTAAAATCGGTTATCCAGCTTGTAATAGGTTGCCCGGCTTCTAGTAGGCTCGGTTCAGTAGTAGAATCGGCTTCGACACACTCAGCTGTCAAACTGGTTCGTGTTTGCGGCGGTATCGGCTTCAGGTTCAGTTGGCAGCTTCGAAGATCGAAGATCGTATATTTTTCTACAATACGTACAATGGTTTCTTAAAGCTACTAGCTACTTCTCAAACTACTATTACCATGCACTTCTACAGGTTAATATTCTGCTAGGAGAACGAACAGCACGTTGCCACTCGTGAGAACGAGCAACCGAAATCCTTCGTGAGAACGAGCAGCACAAAGCCACTCATGAGAATGAGCAACCGAAATCACTCGTGAGAATGAGCAACCGAAATCACTCGTGAGAACGAGCAACCGTAGTCATTCGTGAAAAATACAACTTAATCTCATTTTCGCAAAATATAGTCGGCACTTCCGTTAAATACAATAATTTCTGGGACTTATGTGGCGGATTCTTATCTCGTTTGAATCGCCCGACTGTAACCAACTTTGTTGACTTATACTTAGTCGTGTATCAACTGAATGAGAATTATATTGCTTGTTGACTATCAAGCAACATCAACTGAACAATTAAAGAAATTATTGTACACGTGTGTGTGTATGTAGTAATTACAGTAGGGGCGTTCAATATAATTACCTATTACTATAAGGTATTCGATATATTATTATGAAAAATGAAATTAATTACAAATACATAAATAAAATAATAAAGAGACAGGAAAAAGGGTATCAATTTCATAAATAAATATATTAAGGAATATGTATGATAAAATAGTAATGTTGAGTGTACTATATCCACGTTACAAACTATTACAGTATATACTATTATATCGCATTGATGAAATAAAAATAAGACGGATAAGTCCAGGGGGAGTAGTAGCACCCATATAAAGTAAATATTAGTTATCGCATCAAATAGGATAGCGAAGCGCACCGGTAAAAGGTAGTAAATAAGAAATTTAATACTTTCGAATTTTGCAAAGGTTCGCATATACCTAAGGAAGACTAGAATAGATATTTTATAAATATATGACAATATTAAATTAAAAAAGGGTATAGTAAACATTTATGGTTTGAAGAACCGGTTTTTTTAAATATCTCCACTACAGGTTTTTTCCTAGGTTCAATAGAAAAGTTCTAGAAAAAATGTCTGATCTTTTGATCTATATATCATATCTCTATGTTATCGGGAGGCTTCACAAACACCATTTAAACCATTTTTAAAACCTCAAAAACCGGTTTTTTACACATATCTCCGCCATCTTACTGAATTTCAATAGAAAGGATTTCTGATCGTTTGAAATATATATATATATTATATATGGCAGTTATTAGTCATTATCAACCGACGGACGGAGGGACGCACGGACATCATCTCTTATAAGGATCCAAAAAATATAAACTATTTTCCTCTTCGATAAAATTGTGGAAATTACAAACAGAATGACAAATTTATGTATACCCTTTTCACCTGTCGTGAAGGGTATAAAAACTAAATAAAGCCAGTTAAACAAAGTAAATTTATTGTGAATAGAAAAAATATTTCTTTTGTTTTATTATTATTTTTATTTCAGATAAGTTTTTTTCCTCTTGTTGTGGCATCATAAAATATTCTCTTCTATAGCATTGAAACTGCTACACACAAAGGCATATAATTGCAATTAAATTGAAATACAATAATATATTGTATAAGCAACAAAATAACTAAACTACAATTGGTGAGATTTTTGGCGTTAATCATTGATTTGAGGCCAAATAGAAATTTATGACGCCCGTTCATATTTAATATAATTTTATGGCAATTTAAAGCTTCAACCATTTTATAGGACACATAATAAATGAATGAGAATTATTTATGTTTCTGAATAGATCAACATAAATAATATAACTATAATAAATATATGGTGGCAAATGATACATCCGCATTGAAATCTATTTATTGCTATTAGATTAACAGATAAAAGGGTTTTGGAAAATACTAAAGATTTCTTATGGCTATCGTACAGTGGAGCCGATCGCAAAAAATTTGGTAATAAATCTGTACCACCTAACTGCTGGTCGGATAGAATTGAGATATATGGGGGAGTTATGGTCAAAAAATTATCTTGTAGTCACCTTGTAATAATACTAGAGAAGGTATAGGGTGCCAAAGTTGACCACTTCGACTATGAAAAAATTTATAAAAATCGTAATTTCTACAAAAGTTTATATTTCTGTAAATTGTTTTGGTGAGATAAAGAAAAAATTAGCTTACTCACTCAAGTTATCTTTTACATTTTTTGAATTTTTGCCACTACTTTATTTCGTTTTTCCGGAATAAGTTTCGAGGTATATAGGTGAAAAAAAAATATATTTTGTAAATATTTTGTAACTTCTAATATATTCCGAAATAATATGTTGAACAAATTTTTTGATTATCTCAATTCGCCTTGCCGTGAAAAATGTTCAAATTCAACACTCTGAAATTAGTTAGTATAAAAAATGGCAATATAGTACAATTCTTTAAAGTTAAATTTTTGTTAACAAAAAAAGCTTTTTATATATTCCAAAATACAAGGCTTCATAAATGGTTAATAACGAAATTTTAAATTGATTTATATTTACACTCTACATCCAGCAACATAGGCAACAGTGTTAAGACTAAACAAGTTATGCATGGAACTGCACAAGGAGGTGTGATTTCTCCGCTGTTGTGGCTTATTGTCATTAATACCATCCTGTGCGAATTGGAAGACAAGGGAGTGAAAGTCGTGGCTTACGCGGACGATGTGGTGATACTAGTATCAGGACTGTTTCTGAACGTGATAAGTGATATCATGTCAACTGCTCTGACTACACTCAGTGACTGGGCCAAAAAATGTGGACTAGGAGTGAATCCGGGCAAGACAGATCTGGTACTTTTCACCACAAAGACCAAGATTCCGAGCTTCAGACTACCACGGTTATAAAACTGTGAACTCACCTTGTCGGACAATGCAAAGTACTTGGGCATTATTTTGGACTCCAAGCTTTCATGGAAGCTGAACATTCAACATAGGGTTAGTAAGGCTACGGTAGCATACTACACCTGTAGAAAGATGTTCAGTGTGAAATGGGGTTTGAGTCCAAAATTTACAAAATGGCCCATTCTTGTATATGGATCTCTTGTGTGGTGGACCGCTACTAGTAAGAGATATGTGGTGGATCAACTTTACAAGATACAAAGATCCGCTTCCATAGGGATTGCAGGTGCATTACGTACTAGTCCATCAGAAGCTCTGAACACTATATTGCACCTAACACCTATAGACCTATACATAATTGAATCATCAGTTAATAGTGCAATAAGATTATCTGCAACGAAAAGCTGGAGATCAAGAACGTATGGACACGCGAGGATATTAAGTTTAATACCCCCGCAACTCAATCAATTTACCGACTATATGATTCCCCAGATGAACTTCTGAAATACTATTAAAGTCCTATTCCCCACCAGGAGTGAATGGAGAAGGGGAAATCTTCTTGAACAATTTGGAACTAGGATATACACTGACGGCTCAAAGATGAACTGCGGTGTTGGCTCTGGTGTCTTCTCTGATGATCTTGGAATTAGACACTAATGTAGACTCCCTGACGAGGCAAGCGTATTCCAAGCGGAAATACTAGCGGTCAGGGAAGCGTGTAAACTAATTCGCGATAGAAATATTCAAGGGAATATTGGTTTATTTGTCGACAGTCAAGCGGCAATACTATCGCTCAAATCACCGAAAACTACCTCTATTCTAGTCAGACAGTGTAAAGAGGAACTACTAGGACTAAGTCGACTATATGACATTACTATAGTCTGGGTTCCTGCGCATAGGGACTACTATGGTAATGAACATGCAAAAGAAGTAGCCCGGGCAGGCTCTGCTATGAAGTCCTCCTTAACGGTTTCTGTCGCAATCCCGTTAGAAATAGTCAAAAGCAGAATCCAAAAGGCAAAAAATAGATGGCGAAATCTGGACAAATGTAGAGTCACGAAAGAAACGTGGCCTATCTACAACGAAAAACGCTCAATGCAACGCAAAGACATCTCGAGACTAATAGCATTGTTTACAGGTCACTGGACGATCGGAAAACATGCAAGCAGGCTTGGTCTCCCTTACAATGAATATTGTCGTAGTTGTGGCAATCGCGGGAAGGAGGAGACAGTATTTCATGTTCTATGTGAATGCCCAGCCTTGAGGGTACCAATTAGACAACCTCTGTAAGATATTTGACACTAGATTCAGTCACATCATTAAATATTTCAATGCTACAGGCTGGATCTAATTAATTTATGTTCTCATTGTTCTTCCCTACACTTCTATCTCATTACAGACTCAATACAACTCATTCTCCCGGCGAGTAGTGTGGTTCCATCAAAACGGATTCTAACAAGTCTAATTGATTGCCCGTAAGGTTACGGGCTACAACGTAAACCAACCAACCAACCTACATCCAGCATTGTCCGAAATGGTGAATTTTTGAAAAAATAATGTTTATCAATCTATAAAAAAATGTCATTCTAGCTTCTTCTAAAATTTATTGATGCTGTTTAATTACACAATATATTTACATCGATCTGGCACTAAACTGCTTCCCGCCCGGCCAAAACGAATGTTGGACTGCTGATTTTATGAAAATTAAAAAACTGTTTTTTGTTGCACAAAAAAATATATTAGTATTCTATTTATAATATTACTTCTTATATATTTTATAAAATAAATATAAATCTTTCATTCCTCCAAAAATCCTTCAAATAGCTTCAACAATCAATTTTTGGCAATTTTTCAAAAATAAATAATAATTATTAAATTTAATCTATTCTTACGAATATTATCTCGTTGTGTATTACGTATATACATATATATATATATATATGTGTGTGTGTGTGGAATACACCATAAAATATTATAAAATAGTGAACTTTGAAAATTTGTACATGAGCTGTCAGTTTTGAGGCCATTATATTATCATTGTTAAAAGGACCTATATATACATTTTATATAGCAGTGAATTGGTAAATAAATATTTTTATATTCTTTTAATATTTTATAAGTTCTTGGAAAGTAGATGGAGTTTTGCTTAAAAAATGTATTATTTTTTTGTTTTTAATTTTGTTAAAAATATTGTTTACATTTAAAAAATTGCCAATAATTGGTTGCTGAAGGTTTTTTAATGAATTTTGAAGGAATGACAGACTGATGTTTATTTTATATAATAAATACTATGCTTTTTGTGCAATTTAAAATAAAAGTATTTGAAAAATACATTCGTTTCTGGCCGGGCGGGAAGCAGTAAATATATTTTGTAATTAAACGTCATCAATAAATTTAAAAGAGTTTGCCTGAAATTTTTTTATAGATCGTTAAGCATTAATTTTTATTTAATTCACCATTTCTGACCAATGCTGGACGTAAGGTGTAAAATTGTAAGTGAAAAAATTGTATTATATTTCTGTAAAAAATAGCCATTTTTCATATTAATTTCAGAGTGCTGACTTCAAATATTGTTCACGGCTAGATGAATGAACTATTTCGAAATGTATTAAAAAAAATTTTTTTTGCCTTATATGACTTATTCCCAAAAAATGCAATAAAGTCGAGGCAAAAAATCAAATATGCAAAATTCAAGCGTACATTTTTTTTAAACTTAAGTAAATAAGCATATTTATCTTTATCTCGCCAAACACTTTACAGAAATATAAAAATCTTTAAAATCGGACTTGATTCTACAAATCATTTTTTTAACTTTTTCATACTCGAGATGATGAAATTAAACAACCTGTTGCTTATCTCACATTACTACATAGTGACAGCAGGATGATTTTTCTGAAAGCTTAGGTCCTTCTCTACAAATTTTTTATACATTTTAATTCCATCCTACCAGTAGTTTAGTAGATAAAGATTTATTACTGAAAATTTTGCGATTAGCCCCACTGTGCAGTGGCATTATCAAAACAAAAGAGACAAATATACACAAATTGCAATTACATATTCAGGTGTGTCACGGAAATTTTTCGGAAGTGAAAATTTTCGTATAGTCGAAATCGTAACGTTTTTGTTTTGCTTCTTCAGCTTTAATACGTTTTTGCAAATCCGAAAGAAATTAAAAACACATTTTTCTTCAAGAAAATGTGGCATCATTATATAAAAGCCGATTAATAAACAATGAAAATGAAAACAAAATAAGAGAATCAACAAATGAAATAAAAGTGATATTTGTGTTTACTATTAAAAAGTTAATTTCAAAAGTGTAAACAAAATAGTTTTATAGGATTTTAAATATGCATGGTGTTTCAATTGTGGCTGTATTAGAAGAAATAAGAAATTAACATTTCCTTGAAAAACTGAGCCGAAAATCATTAATCAGATCCTTTGTTTTATCCAAGTGCAATGTAAGTAAAATAATTTAAACTATGTATTTACAGAGATTATAATATTTACTAATTTTTATTTATAGTTTCATCAGTTTGTACCGATTAAACAAAGAAGCTTTTGTTATGATATTAGAAAGAATTGAACCATCGCTGCAACGTTCTTCAATACCGGCAATTATACAATTAGCAACAGCACTTCGTTTTTTGGCAACGGGATCGTACCAAGGCGTCATCGCATGAGATGTAAACATAAGTATGGGACGAATATTATGGGCAATATTATGGAGAATTTTGAATGCTATTGAGTAACATACATATATATCCGCACTGGATTAAATTGAAAATGTCCAATGAAGAAATAAAGTATTCTAAGAAGCATTTTTCTTTTGTGTTGTGGGACATTTTTCGCTTTACGTTGGTTTTCCAATCGACCCAGGTCTTTTTCCACTCCTTAACATCTTTATAAGGTGGCCCTAATCTGTTTAGTTCCTCAGTCAATTCAGAACATAACGAATTTACAACAACCTTATCGCCTTTTACATATCCCCTGGCGTTTCCATAAAATCAATAAAAATTTTATCCTGCTTGGAATTTTTGTGCTTACCCCTTTGGAACGAAAAGTAGTACTTTAAAGTGATGTAATTTTGTCTAATTTATAAATACTTACATATTTGAGTAACAAACTGATAAATTAAATTTAAATTTGAAAAAAAAAATGTTATTTAAATTTAAAGAAATTGACTTTTTACTAATTTTCTTTTGTTTGTATTCGTAAATGATTTTACCAAATCGTATTTGTTTACATTTTTCTTAAATACATATGGTAACTATGCAAAAAAAACTTTATTGGTAGCACGAAATTATTTATTTTCACATTTTTTTGCCACTAAAAATTAAATTTAAGAAAATTATTAATTTTTGGACAAAATTAGAATTTTTTAAAGTGAAATTAATAAATGAATAATTCATTGTTTATTTTCATTAACTTTTTGTGTTTTTTTATCTGTAAAGCTGTGAAAATATCAATTTCACTTTAACATTTTAAAGTGGATTGAAAACGAAAAATTTTTTCGTTTTTCGTTTTCTGAAGAAGCTAAATACGATTTCATTTTCACTTTCGTTCGAATTTGTGTTCTGTGACATACCTGATTATTTTAGAAATACTATTTCAGAAGGGTTATTTAATTTTCTTTTTGTAAATTAAGTGATCTCAATTAATGTAGATATATTTTTGATATTTTTGTTTTATTTTTAAAAAAGCTTATCTTAACACAGAATTGTAGTTTTATTTTTTAATAAACATTGAAAAACTAGTACAATTTTAAGGTTTAATTTAATCGAATAACTAGAATAATTTAAAAGATTTACTCGATTATTCTAGTAATTTAAAAACTGCATTTTCTAGTTATTTGATTTATTAAATAATGAAAAAATTTAGTAAAATTAATACCCCATTAAATGCCTAATACTAACAGTGGCCACTAAAAATTTTTTGAAACAATTTCCTAAAAATAAAATTGTATAATTATCAGGAACACATGAATTCAAATGTTATTGTTATTCTATAACTTTGCTTATTCCCAAGCAGCATTTTTGCATCAACTAAAGTTTTGTATAATGAAATTATTATTATTATTATAATTATTATTTATTTAGTACAAAATTTACAATAAATACAAATAATGACAGGACTGGCATCAATGGCGTTCGCCTCTTTTATATACATAATTATTTATAGGTATAATTTGTTAATTATAAAATAGAATTATATGTATATATTAATTATAATGCAATAAACTATTTACAGATATTTCACAGTTACAATTTTGTAAGTATATTTGGGAGGTATATGTTTTTGCAGCATTTTGTAGTCAAAGTTTTGTATTGCTTCTTTTAGCGTTTTTTCTAATTTTATATTTGTGAAACATGAGAGAAGGTGCGTCATAGTTAAGTTGTTATTACATCTTGGTGGCGTTGAGTTCTTTACAATTAGATGTTCATGTGTGAGTTTAGAGTGTCCTAGCCTCAGCCTGATAAATAATTTTTGTTGTTGTTTTGTAAATTTGCTTGGATATACAGCTTTGTGTAAAGAGGGGTTAATTATTTTATGGTAAGTATTTGTCATTTTTCTACAGGTTTGTCGAATCTGGGATTTTGCGAGATTGTTGATATTTTTTTTTTTTTGTTATAGTTGTTTACAAGGATTGATGGTGATCTATTTGTATCTTTTGGTGTTTTGTCGGCTAATTCGTTTCCAGGAATGTTGACATGAGCCGGGTGTATAATATTTTAGTATTTTTACTACGGATAAGATTTTCCTTTATTCGTCTAATTAATACATCTGATTGTGTATGTGACTTTAAGGCATTTATGGATAAGAGATTATCGGTACAGATTAAGAGGTTACATTTTGGTGGTTTCAATTTTATTGCTTCTTCAATGGCTGTAATCTCGGAGGTGAATATGGAGGTAAAATTTGATACGATTCCGGTTTTGATAATTTTTCTATTTTCATCAACTATTGCAAAGGAATTAGTGCTTGTTGTTTTAGATCCGTCACTATACCAAATTAAGTAATCGTTGTTTTTGTAGAGATTCTTTTGTTTCAGCTGATATTGTATAAATTGTTGGGTGTTTGTGTTATTTTTGTTTATTTTTGGTGTTTTGATAAAGTAGTCATCTATATTAGTCCAGGGAGGGGAATAGATTCTAAAGTTTGGCGAGCTGTTTAGTGTTATTGATAAATTGTTTGAATATTGTATTATTAAGTCTATTGTTGATTTTATTTTAGGTTTTCTTTTTAGGTTGTTATAGCTTTTTAAGTCTTTGTAGATAATATTATTTTTAATTTGTGTTATTCTTGTAATTTTGTTGCTCAAAAGTGTATTATATCTTTCCTCTATTGTTGACAAACCCAATTCGAACAGAATGTTATATATTGGTGTTGTTCTAAATGCTTGACTTACTAATCTTAAGCCTTGATGGTAATAATTTTTTATTTTGAGTAAATTTGTTTTATGTGTTTTACCATAAATAGTTAAACCATAGTATATTTTGCTTAGAAAAATAGATTTGAGTATATTAATCAAACTATTGATATGACTTTTACTTGAGAGTCAGCAGATGCTCTTGAGAATGTTAATTCTTTTAGCTAGGTTGTTTGCTAAATGGGTTATATGACTATTCCAATTACCTGATCTGTTAAAGATAAGGCCTAAAATTTTTAGTTCTTTGACATCCAAGAAAAGGAAGTTATTAATTTTAAAGTTTTTTATTGTGCATTTATATTTGTGACAAATATGAAGATGCTTGCTTTTGTGTTGCGAGATGGAAGCACCGAAAGTGTTACACCAAGTGTTTAGATCAAAACAAATTTGATCAAGTGTATTTTGAGTATGTTGATGGTTATTTATTTTTGTAAATAGATAGTGGTGCAGTGGTGCATTGTTTTGTGTTTCTTCATTAAGATATTTATTTTTTCGAAAGCTATTAGAAAAAGCACAACTGGTAATGGGGATCCTTACGGGATTCCATTTTCAAGTTTGGTTGGTTTTGAAAGTTGGGAGTTAAAGTTTACTGTGAATAAACGATTTTGTAGGAATGATTTTATTTATTTGTATATTTTTTCTCCGACTTTCCATTCTTGTAGTTGTGACAGTATGGTATGAATACCTATCTTGTCAAATGCCTTTTCAAAATCGATACTGGAGATCGAGCAGTGGTTGTGTGACGATAAACTGTTTGTAAGGAAATATTCTAGGTGTATGAGGGTGTCTATTGTTGAGCTGATTTGTTTAAATCCAGATTATTTTATACTAATAAAATTATTTTGCATTAAATACCAAGATATACGTTTTGCTATTATTTTTTCTAGCAATTTACTAATAAAATATATATATATGAAATATTTCTTTTTTTTACGATTTAATTTTGTAAACCAGTAATACTTAATAAATCATCATGATGAAACAATAAAGAATAAATAATCTTTTATTTTCTGTAAAAGTTGAAATTTCGTTAAAAAAAAAAGAATTTACAATTTTCTACAATAACCCAGTAAAAACTTTGCTTTCCTGGTAAGCTAGTAGGTATAATTGGAAACTACTTATTTTTTGCCTAAATAACTAGTTAATTTTATTTGAATTGTCCACAAATTCATAAAAATAAAAAAAAAGTGAGATTTGAACTTGGACACAAATTAACAATTCGTTTTTAATGACTTACTCAGTACATCATCTCGCGCTTAATTTTCTAAGTGACAACAACTTTTTTAGTATAAAATATCTTTATAGACATTTTGTTATAAAAAACTAACAGCATTAGAACGGATTTGAAACAACAACCCTTTGGTTGCTAATCCAGCGCTCATCCACGTGATTGCAATATTGTTGTGCTATTATACTATTGAGTACTTATTTACGTAATATAGAATAGGCAAATAATAATGATGCCTCATTACCGGGAAACTACTTTAATAAGTAGTTGCCATTACCGAAAACCAAAAAGTTTTTGCTGGGAAATATTTATATTATTGTACAAATACAATTTAATAATCTAAAAATACTCTTATGTTTATTATGGTCATAATTATTATTTGAAAATTTAACATATTTATGTGAAATTCTATTAAATATGAGTTATTGGTTTTAGTTTTGTTTTTCCAAAGATTTTATCAAGCCTGACTGCAATTAAGAGAAAAAAGTTTTATTTGGCCAGTGTAAAATTGTGGAAATTACTTTAAATTTAAATTACATTCAATAATTTTTTCATATTACTGTAAATTGTTTTTATAAATATTTAAATGTAAATTTGTATAATTATCTGCGAAATAGTACTTAATGAAAGACTTTATTTCATGCCTTTTATTTATTTAAATAATTTAAAAACCAATTATGATACATTTACAAATAATAAACAAATAAAGCCATATATTCTTACATAAAGTATTTCTTATATGGGCCATTATCAAACATTTTTGATTTTAGACCTTATTTTTTGACACCTTAAAATCCATTCGTATAAATATTAAATGACTCGAATTCATGCGTTAATTATTTCATGCACTAAAGTTATAATGGTTTTAAATTGAGTACATAAACATTTTTACAAACTAGAAGTTTAAGTAATTTTTTTTTCTTTATTTTTTCAGTCTGTCAAAACTTTTTGATGCCCCTCTAAATTTCCGTTAACCATTGGAAACACCACCTAATTATTCCAATTTTGGTCAATTTCGTACTGTTCATGCGATGTGCCCTAGGAAAATGAGTTTTGAAAAAAGTGTCACTTTTCCAACTATCAATGACATTTGACTTAAATTTATGATCACGATCAGTTATATTTATCGCCGTTCCTTTATCCATATATGCAAGATTTGTAAAAAACAAGAAGTGCAATTTTTGCATAATTTTCAAAAAGTCCATAAATTGTTTTATTAAATTTATTTTTAATTCTCCTTCGATTTTAATATGTAAAATAGCAAAAATTTAAGTTCAGGTAGTAATCCATGCTATTTGAAACTCTGAACGTGCCTCACGAAAAACTGATTATTTTTTTTAATGTTCACTCTTGTTTTCCAAACTTTGGGACTAACGCGGTAGAACTATTTCGGGCACATAAATGAAATATAGCGCAAAATACGAATATTTACAAAGAGTACAATCTGTGTTTTAAAATTTGTATTTCACGCGCAGACCCCGCCCAAAAATTTTGTCATAAAAATTTGGCTACCCCGTATGTAACTATTGAAAATCTGCACAACAACAAAGAAAGTGTAGAATTTAACCACAAAGTCCGATTAGTTTATATAAAATCGAATGAGATCAAAAAGTATAAACACACGAACAAGAAGTGTAGAAAATTGGGAAAAAGTTAAGTAATTTTAAACTCTTTTTCTAAGTTTTTGAACTTTAAACAGTCATGATTACAAAATGAAACCTATGGTGCTAATATTTTGCACTCTATTAGTTTTAAGTCTTGTGAGCTCAGAACACTTGTAGCCATAATTATAGGGCACTGGATTGCTGGTACACACGCCAGGAGACTAGAACTCACTTTTAGCGACTATTTTAGAAGTTTCTTTAACGAGAAGGAGGAAGAAAGAGTAGAACATTTTCTTTGTCACTGTCCTGCTCTTGCGAATATAAGGATTGTTGAATTTGGGAGTCCATATATGCATGAATTATCTGATCTCTCTGCAATAGATTTCATATAGATCAGATCTTTTATTATTGCGTCAGATTGGTTCGATTGGGACCTATTCTTGGACATATGAAAATAGATTCACATATTTTCATCATATCTTCTAAACCAGACTGAGTCTCTATTGGTACATCAACTCCATGCCTACAGATATCGGCTCCACTATCTCGACAATCGTACGTATATAGAACAAGAAATATGTTTTTCCAAATCAAGTTCAAAATTTTCCAATTTTTTTCTTACGGAAAAATTAATAAAAAAGGTATATTTTTTTAACTCAAAATTCAAATTAAAAGACGACATATAGCTTCAATTATGCGCTGCATTTCAGGCACATATTCGGTTCTTTTAACTAAATATATTTGATTAAAATATAGTTCCAAATTGTGTCAATTTTCACTTGACAGCATCATAAAACCTCTAGATTTTTACTTGAAACATCTTTAAAATCAGTTAAAAAGCTAATTTTTAAAACATTTTTTTAATCGAATAATTCAATTGCTTTGCAATATATTATTTGGACGAAAATTATCAAAGCAATATTTCTCTAATATTGCATTTTTATTGGTTTAAAGAAAATTAGACAATAAAAAATAAGAAATATATAAAATTTAATTTTTTTTTATTATTTTTATTCTCAAAATATCACCCTTTTTTTCAGTAAGGTGATTATCACCTCCGCAATAAATTAATAATATCCCATTGATATCACCTGGAAGAAATTAATGCAATACTTTTATTTTTCAGTCACATTTTTTTTAGTTTTCGAAAAATTTTTCAAAAATGAAAAATATTGCAGAAATTTGTTTGTCTTTTAGAAAAGAAAATGGATATTTTATGTGAGAGTTTTAGTTTTTTTATGATGTTAAGTTTTATATGAATGCAAGCCTTACAAGATGTAAAAGATTTCTTTATTATATTATTTCAAAATTTATTTAGTGATAATTTTAATAGTTAGGTTGATATATTTTAATATATAGTTTTAAATGTTATAATGTTTGGTGATATCTCTTTTTAAAATCAAAAAGTTATTAAACATTTTCTAAAGTTTGTCAATATTTTAAGATAAATTGCACTGGTCGTCAAAGACTGAGTTTTTTTCTATCACATACTGATTTTTTTTATGGGCGTATCTAATATTTCCCCCATAATTAGGCGGTTACACAAATATATTTGACTATAACTCGAGAACGGTTTGTCTGAAAAATAAATGAAACACCAAATGATGCGAACCATCAAGTCATCTTAACATTATAGTTTCGGAGTTATTGAACAATTTTGTTATATATTCTAAAAAATTTATATATATATATATATATATATATATATATATGTCCCCGAACTTTTTAAATAAAAAATTCCATAAATTTTCTTTTTATATTCTGTTTTTATTAAAATATTTCGGGGACAATTTGGAGATTAATATTTTACTGGAGATATTTGGAGATATCGAACTTTTCTCTAGGGATATAAGGCAAAATTTTTTTGTCAACACTGAGTAAAAGTATCAATTTTCCAAAAAAAAGTCTGTACAACAAAGATGAAGGGCATATAAGATTAAACTTGTAACCTTTAAGTTGTACACTTTAAAAATTTAGGAAACCTTGAAACTTGTTTATAGCTCAATCTCAGGCATTTTAAAAGTCTGCAAAGTAGCAAATGCTCATGTAATATTTTGCCATAGAAACCAAACTCCAAATTTCAAAACAGAAATTATTAAAAACTAAATTTTCAAAATAAAAAGGATACACTTTTTGTTAAATCTCCTGTAGTTTATTTTTTATAAGAATTACAACAAATATCCATTAAACAAGCCCACTACCAACCATAATTATGTTTATGACAAATTTATTAATGGTTTGACGTTAATATCGATCGATGTTTCATATTTTTTTTAAGAATATGATGTGTAAAATTTAAATTAAAGCTTAAGTGTTAAAAGTAGAGTTGATTATTGTGGAAAATATTTCATTAAATACATAATTAATATAATGATGAAGTTAATATTAAAATTATTTATAAAGCTTCAGCTAGCTCTGCTTTAAGTTGCCACTGCTCAGAGGGTGATAATGGCGATAATAATTATGATAAAAAAGATGAAAACGATGTTGGTGTTATATTTTAATGGCTCTGTGATGATGTGGAATAAGGAGTGATTATTTTGTTATTAATTTTAATTGTTTATTGATTATTTAATTGAAAACTGCAGATAATTATATACCTACATTCATATACATACATACATACATACATACATACATACATACATACATATGTATGTATGTATTTGTATTTTATGGCTTCATAATACTTTAAGAAATTAATTTCAATTTTAATTTGTATCATTGCATTTTCAATTATAAATTGAAATGGCAGCAAAATGTAATCATGTGTTTAATTTAAACTAAAATGCCATTTATTTGTAAATGTGCACAAAACTATTTTCTATGTCCTTGGGGAGGATAAAGGGTGTTATATGTATGTAGTAATAATTGGGAAATTTCGCACATTTAAGATGACAGGATACACTTGTGGCCAATAAAAGAAAAGACGTATGAGTTTGAAATTAATGCAAATTAAACGGTTATTATGAGTAAATACGATTATTATAAACAAATATTTGGTTCTCTAACTAAAGCTAGTAGTTTACACTTGATATTTGTTTGGTGATCATACAATATCAGTGACGCACAGTAGTGAATATTGTTATGATATTTATTAAATCATAAAATTTTACTTTTAAATAATTAACAAAAATTAAAGACCAAGGTTTTGTGAAATTTTAAATTGTGCAACCAAATTAAATATAATATTCCTCTTTATTTATTTCTTTTTTTTATTTTATTTTTGAAAATTGATGATTTTACTTAAATTATAGTTTTTCGGACAAACAATTAAACATTTAAACAATAACAATTAAAAAAGTAGTGAAAAATCGATATATGCATGAAACTAGAGACCATACATAATAAAACTGCAGGACTTCAAATTTCGGATGATATACATTTTTTTAATATGTTTTTCAGCTCTCATTTGATATTCATATTGGGTGCAACAACCTTTTTTTACCATTTCCTCTTTCTTTTGAGAGGAAATTTGATATCCTTAGGAAATATTCAGTACACAATTATATCATGTACGGTCTCCAGTTTCAAGCATATACCATATGATAGGGTGATATAATTTTAATTATGTAAATAATGAAAAAAGCATTTATATTTATTGAAACAAATGAAAATTACTACCTAAATTGTTTTTAAGTATTTACCAAAAAATTAATATTTGCTACAAATCTTTTTCTAATTGTAAATGTTTTGTCCACCACTGTATTTGAAAATAAATATTTTTTTTTTTGTAAAATTTTATTGAACTTTTTATAGAGTTTTTTACAATTTTTGCATTCGGGCTTAAGTTCATTGAATAATTGTAAAAGAATACATTGTAAAGGTTTTATTGGACACTCGGCAGATTTTTTGTCCTGCAGTGGGGCAGAATCGAAAATTTTTGGAAATAAATCTGTAACTTCTGGTTGGATTTACATAAAATTTCACATAGGCATAGCAGAGGAGTGTAAAAAAAATCTATGTTAAACTTACCCTAGTTTAAGCCCCCTTAAGGTCCCCTTTCCAAACTTGAAATAGTAAATTCATCTGCTATGTCTATGTGAAATTTTATGTAAATACATCAAGCCGATTAGAAGTTACATATTTATTTCTAAAAATTTTCGATTTTACTCCACTGTGTATTACAACGATTCTTAGATTTAATTTGACACCGATATTGGCTTAATATAGTATTCGTAAATATTTTCTAAATTCTTTAAACAAACGTGTATTTTTCTATAACTTCAAGTCCTTACTGAAAAGAAACCAAAATGGGTTATTTTACTATGAGAGGTCTCTGCTATCATCTATTAAAATATAATTTTCTAAAAAAGTTATAATGAAAAAAATTCAAATTTGACAAAAATTATTAACCTTTATAAAAATTATCAATGTGCAGAAATGTAAAATGTTTCCAAAAAAAATTGTTGAAAAATAAACACATTTATGATATTTTTTTTTTTCTAAAAAATAAAAAATGTTCCATTACTTAAAATCCTTATTAAAAGGATGAAACGCCATTTCATAGAAAATCTAGGGTGTTGTCAGGACATATCAAAACTATTACTGCATCTTTAATATTCACACTGAAAAAAAATTTCATTAATTTTTTTCCTTTTCTTTTTTTTTTTTTTTGTTTTCGTAAGTAGCAAAAAATTGTTGTCGGTTAAAGAAAATTAAAAATTTTAATAATGTACCTTATTAAGTGATAATTCTTATACTGAAAATAGTTTTTATTATTTTAAATTTGAAATATAATGCAAAATATGTAAGGATGCTTTTTGAGGTAAGGAAATTTTTCATTTATCTTTTGGGATTTATTTAATGCTACATAAACTTAATGGACTTTGAGAATAAATTTTAGAGCTTCCTAGTTACCTTGTAGACTTTCGACACTTACATAAAGGGTAATCGAATTTGGCCTCACAATAATATTGTTTTTTCTGCGGGGTCTGTGCGCTCCTCAAGGATATATAAATTTTGAAACAGGGTTTGGTAGCTGTTGTAATTAAGAATATATTCGCTATATTCATTTTGCGTGCTTTATATTCAATAAGGTAGGCAGTTTCAAATTCGGTAGTGAAAATTTTTGAATAAATCAATTTTTCGCGAGGCACATTTCCAGGTTTATGTGAAATAACACGAACGAACTACTGCGTGAATTTAATTTTTTGTTATTTATCACTATCAAATCGAAGACGCACTTAAAATTAATAAAACATTTTTGGACTTTTTGAAAATTACACAAAATTTTCAGCATTTGTTTTTGTACTATTATATAGTAAATTGCGATTTGTACAAATCTTTGATATATAGATATTAAAACGGCAATAAATGTAATTGAACGGGACAATAAATTTAAGTCAAAAGTCTTTGATATTAGAAAACGGGACACTTTTGTCAAAACACATATTGCTAGGGCACATTGCATGGACTGCACGTAATTTACCATAATTAGCATAATTAGTAGATGTTAATAATGTTTCAAAGGAAATGCAGAGGTGCACCAAAATATTTCAAAAATTAAAAATTTTATAAACCCAAAAAAATGTACTTTGATTACAAAAGCATCACAATATTAAATAACATTTCTTTATATTATCCTTAAATAAAATATATTTTCATATTATATATAAAGAAATTACTTAGATGCGAACGCCATTTTTCGCAAAATTTGAAAAAATTGGGATTTTTAGTACATAGAATATATTAAAAAATTTACTCCAAAACCCTAAAATATACTACACTAATACCATCAAACATTGAAAATGTAATAAGTTTTTTTTATAATAACTCAGGGTATTGCGTGCAATCTTTACAAGAACTATACATAAAATTTGTCTATAAAATTTGTTATATACTCGAGCCCAACTTAATTAAAACTGCAGAGCAGATTCTACATTAGGGTTATAACTTTTTTTGAACCGAACTTTTTAATCAGTTTAGACAAAAAACTTCATGCACCGAACGCGATTTTTAAAACGCGTTAATTTTGACTTTTGTCTTGATAAAAAAAATTGTCTAATATAGACACTATGTAAGAATATGTGTAAACTCAGCCAACACAATTGTGCTACGAAATTGACATCCCTACACTAGAAGCAGATTTAATACATTTTTGCATATATTTTTTTTAACAAATTGTTGGGAAATGATTTTGCATTTAAATTTGCATCATAATGTGTTAAGAAATTTAACAGTTCAAGAAAAGTATATAAAGTAAAAAAAAAAAAAAAAAAACTAATAAATTATTGTGTATATAAGTTTTATGTTAACATCTCGATTACACAGAAATTGCCCAGCAAATTATTGTAATATTATTTGATATCAAAGAAGACAATGAAAAGTCTTGAAAACTTAAACAATTTGGCGGAAAATGTAAATTTTTTGATAACAAAACAATATTACTTATACAAAATTCTCATCGTATTTGGTGCGTGAAGAATTAATATCATATTAATTTATATTATTCTATAATACCGTGCTAGGGTATTTTTGATATTTGCAAAAATAGCAAAAAGTTATAACCCTATTCTTCATACATTTGAGTCACTTTAAAATTAATATGAATCGATTTTAAAAAAATTTCAAAATTTTTAACACCAAAAATCAGCAATTTTTGATATGGCCATTATTAACTTTTAACAAACTGTCAGTAATATTTAAAGAAGTACTTTCTCATTACTTACAAAGTATCAATAAGTGTATGTTTTTTTGTGCTTTAGAAGTAATATAAACAGCATCCAAAGGTGATTTGATGGATTTAAATGATTTTTCCTGCTAAAAAACATAAGCATCGATTCTTGTTTTTGAAAATACTTGTTACTAGGGTTTCTATGAGGGAAAAATTTCCCGGGAAATATTTTTTTGTAAAACCCTTGAAATTGTCATCGGAAATTTTCAGGAATTAAAGCTTTATTTTTATTCTTTTATTCTGTGACTTTTTTTAGAAAGTTTAATCTTATGAACTTCAAATTACAAAAATTACTACAGTTTAGCTTAATGCTTTAACTGGAATGGAAAATTTATTAATTTTTTTATCTCCGGGTATTCAAAAAAATATTTTCATTATAGGCGCTCCTTCCTTAGAATACTAAAAAAATTTTTGGTATTTATTTTCTATTAAAGAAATTAACGTTTCATATTCGATAATAATAATGATCTTTTTAATATGCAAAATTTTTAATAAAAAATTATTTACCTACGATTCCAAGATATTTAAATCCAAATAAGTATCGTTGGTCTATTAAAAAATAGGTTTACGAAAATTTTCATATATTTTTACTGGGAATAGATTACTAATAAAAAAAAGAAACAAAAAGAACACCCAAAGAAATCAATAAGATCCCGAAATTGTGGACCAAAAGTAGTGCAAATTCGAAACATTTCTAATGAATAGGAAGTCATGTTAACGATGTTATGCAAAATAGATTTTTTGGATGTTAGTTGTTATCAGTGCAAGGAAATTAGTTTTAATTTTATATAGACCAATATATTTCTTTTTAATAAACAAAGAATACGCATAACATTATTTTCAGCGCTTTGTAACAGAAAAATTAATTTCTTCTTAAGCAGCAGGAAAACTTCCTTAAAAACTACTTCCATTTATTTTTGCGCAGCCGAATATACGGCCTTACTGTGGAAAATAAATTTTAATGAAGGTAGAATTGAAAGAAATTTTCTAAGGCCAATTTCCTAAAAGAGCTCTTAGATCTGTGATTTATTAAAATTTCAAAGTTTTTAAGGCGTATTTAATATAAAAATAAATCTATTAACGTTGTAATTTGGATAATTTAAAAAATTTCAATTATTTAAACTCTCTGTCAAATTTCAATTACAGGTCTTTGTCGATTAAATTTTATTGGAAGCTTTTTTTTAAGGCTATTAAATTGTAGACTTAAAATACCCAAAAGCATGTTTACAGGTCAATATTAATATGTAATATTTGGTTTAAATTCGCTTGTTTTAAATTATATTATTTTATTAAAACTCCCAGAAATTCCCGGCAATATCAAAATGTATTTTTCATTTCCCGGGAACAGAAAAAGTTCGGGAAATTAGAAACCCTACTCTTTCAAACTAATGAAAGATAATATGATGCATAATTTCTTTTATTAAAAATATGTTGGTTTATATTAAAATTAGAAATTATTTCTTTATATTGATAAAACAGAACATATAAAGAATTAATTTTGCATGACATCCAAAACATAACTTCCTAATCAGTGAATATGTATCAAAAAGAAAGCATCGTCTAATAACAAGCCTATGTTAAATTCACTAGAAATGATCTGAATTTGCGCTACTTTTGGATCTCAAGTTCAGGATTTTATCGACTTCTTTGGATGTTCTTGTTTTGCTGGGAATGTTTAGTTCATTTTAATTTCGACCATCTAAAGTATACAAAATAATCATTTTTTTTTTTTTTTTTTGCTATAGTTAATGGAATGGTTTAGTTATGGGATTAATCGTTCATTTTACTGATTGTGCATTTTTGTTCAGAATATTTAAGTGAACAAGTTCGTTCATTTTGTTAAGTTGTTTAATTTTTTTGTAAGCCGTCTGACTAAAAGAACCATTTGAATCATGGCGTAATTATAAGGTGATATCAGTCGCTCATCTGATTTTTTGTTTGTTTTTTTTTTTTTTTTGTTTTTTTTTTTTTTTGATGTTAAAACTAAATTTGTTTTCCTTAACAGTTGTTAATAGCCTCAAACTCCATATATAAAAAAATATTAATTTGTTTAATGTGTCTCGGCTGTGATTGAACTGTGTGTGTTTATTCAGTCAATGAACAATTTGCAAGAATTAGGTGACCAATGCTTTGACAAATAAATTTGTCTTCTATTAGCAAAAAAAAAATAGGGCATGTTCTAAAAATCGAAATAAAATGAAATTGAAAAAGAACGAGATACCTAGTTAAATTTTTTACAAAATGACCATAGTTTTTTTGGTTTTAAAAGTTGTTCTTGCAGAAATAACTAGTACTCATAGAATGAAGTATATAAAAAGAAACTTTCATTGCAGATTCGATTTTAAATCAACTTCATTTCGATTTCTAGAACATGCCCGAATAATAAATATTATAAAACTTAATAAAACTATTTAATTTTAATATTTTAATAATTAATTCTACAATTATACCAAATATATATATCAATACACATACAAATCCAAATGATTTTAATTCGATTAAATGATAGAAATAAAACTGAATTGTTTCAACACTAGAATGCTTCCTTTTTAGTTCTTAAAAAACTACATTTAATAAACTTAGGAAAATGCCACAAAAATAAGTATAAAAAAAAACATTTGTGGAGCAAAAAATAAGTTTAAATATTAACTCAGTTCCAAATGTTTTCGCCATTATGTATTTGTTAAATTTCAATTTCTTTTTTATTAATAAAATTTTCTTATTTAGGTAATTAAATTATCGTTCTTAAGAAATCGAATATCTTCTCTAGGGCCAAAGCAACATTGGTTTTACTTATATTCCAATATTTAGGCGATTCAAATAGTATCATAAAATCATATGTCTTATAATAATAGCATGAAAAAAATACGACAGTTGAGAACAACCCCACATAATTTAGTGTGATATAAGTAAAAAAGCTAAAATAATAGCCAGTTTGTGCAAAAAATGCATTTTAGATGCTGTGATGACAGACTCAAGTAAATAAACAACATTTTTTATTTATTTCAGTATAAAATCATCTCTTCTATTAAATACGACAGCACAGTGAATATATCAAACAATGTTCTATTATTTTAAAACACTTTTTGTTTGAAAAGCAACAATAATATTTTTAAACCATTGTAAAATTTTAGAACATTATGACAATACGACATGATAGCACAACTTTAAAACTACTAAACAGATTTAAACTAGTTAACAGATTTTGATGAGAATTTTAACATCGATGTAGGAGAAGTTAGTCGAAAAATATAAAGTCAAATTTTTGAAATAAAGTGTACGTTCGAATAAAACATAACACACAAATATTGATATAAAAGTTGATTGGAATAAGTAACAATTACGAATGAAACAATATATTTTAAGGTTATTCCTGCAGATTTATTACGTGTAACAATAAAGGATAAGTTAATGATTAGATACGATTTTTTTTTTTTTTTATTTTCTTTGGAATACCCTCCATTATTAATTCGATTGTAATTTGAGTAACTTTTTTTGGAATCTGCTGACCACTTTTGCTTAAAATTTCACAATGTTTTGTGAGCAGTATTAGTTTATATTAATTTCCTTTTGACAAGAGGCCAATATATTTCAATTTGCCAAAGTTCTGGGCAGTTTGAAGGGTTGGCATTTTTCAGAACTAAATTAACATTATGTTACCTGTACCATTCTGTAATGCACAATGTTAAATCAGGCCTTAAGAATATTGAGACTCTATGTTTTCTTATAAAAAGAAGCAGTCTTATTTTTAGACACTCCATAATACAAATATCCGAGTTTATTCTGTCCGATGTTATATACTATTCACTTCGTTTACCATAGCTGCATATAGTTTGTCAAAAAAGAAACTTTTTGGGAAATTTTGATTATATTTTGGTACTGTATTTTTCTGGAACATTTCCTCTAATATCTGCTACATAAAAGCTGTAAAAAGCCAGAAATGACATACGTTTCATCATCCATTACACAACATTTAAACTTAAGAAAACCTGGTACTTTTTGCACTTAAAAGTCAAATATTGAATTTAACTTTGCGCACATAGCATTCGGAACATTTGACACCTCTAGCCACTTTGCGTGCGAAAATTTTTGGAATACTTCTTAACAACTGCTCCACCTTTTCTTTCCTGTTTTTTTTTTTTTTTTTTTTTTTTTATTTGCCGTTCTAGGTTTCCGACTATTTGTAACGTCATTCTTTAACTTTCTTACCACTCTAGAAACTAATTTTGTGCTGAAAAGTAGCACCTTTCCAACTTTTTTTGTAAGTCCAATGAATTTTAATAGTTTCAAAAAAATTTTTATATGTTTCCCTTTGACTCTCCATTATGAAGCAAGCACACAAAATGTTTTAAGAATTCATATCATTATAAAATCTGGAGTACTTTTCAATGATATATTGATCACAAAAAGAAAAATAAGTTATCAACAGACAAAATTATAAACAAAAATATGTGTTACATTTTATTCGAACACACACTTTAGTATAATTTACCGAAGTTAAATCTAAATTTTATTTTTTTCAAAAAATTACACTTACATATGAATTTCCAGCACCTAGAATAACATTAAAAATTAATACTTATTTTTGGAAAAATATCATAATAAATTATGATATCAATCACAATGAAATTATTAAGTGACAACAACAAAAAGACAACAATTGTTTGTATTTTATTAGTGTAAAACCACTGCACATAATGTCAAAATGCTATGAAAAAAATGAGAAAATTAAGAAGAAGGAGAATAAAAAAACGCAAAAAAATAAAAACGCGGTATGTACATGAAAAAATTGTAAATCAGCTGGGCTTACGAGATCACTTTCTTATTACACTATGATATCTATTAATAATGTATACCTATTATTTTATACACTACTGTCTAATTAAAAACATTACCACTCGAGTAGTTATTAACCATAATGCAATGTTAATACAATAATTCTACCCTCATCTTTCTTTTAATGCATAGCGAAATGAAGAAGAGTAAATAAAATCTATAAAACAAAAATAAGTATTTTGCATTAAAGAGCTTTAAAAGTGAAAAAGAGTACAAAAAAAGTAAAATTATTAGAGTGCACTCTAATAATTTTACACACAACGAAACTCTTATACATAAGTATTTAGTAATGAGTTCGTATTATAATTTCACTTACATATATACAGTACTCTGCAGAATAAAAGCAACAAAATTAGAGTAAACCTAAGATTTGTTTTATTTTTTTAAATATTTAGTTTACAATAAAGATTATTTTATAAAATTATATACATATATAAGTTTTACAAAAACACATTTTATATTTTAAGTAAAATTTAACAGTATTGATGCGATTAAATTGTTAATTAGATTGTTAATGTCTACACAACACTTTGGACTACACTAATTTTGAAGCCGTATAGAGGTTTGCGTCTGAGAATTAGACTACATTATTAAAAAATTTTAGGCAGTTATATTTTATGTAATCCTTAAATAGTTTTAAAATATATTTAGCACTTCACCCTTGCTAAAACATTGAATTAAGCTAGAAATTGCTGTATGTATGATAACATTTTTGTGCTTTCTAACAATCTATTAACCTAAAGGAATCAAAATTTTTAAAGATTTTTAAACAAAAGTACAGCCATGATTATATCTTATTCTTTTCTAAAATCATTTTTGAAATTATGTGGTTTAAGATATATATCTTGACATTGCATTGGGTTACCGCACGTTGCATATCCAGTCATAGTGGATATAATTGAATATTGTTTTAGGTTAAATAAAGCACTTCCCTTTTTAATATATACAATTTTGTTGAGTTTAGGTAAAAATCTACCCACTTATATAAAAATTATGAAATGTTTTTGATAAAAAAAACAGGAATAAAGACCCATACCTATGTAAAATATGAGTTTCGATGAGCAGTAAAATATGCTTGGTCTGTAACCTCAATAAATGTTACAAAAAAAAATTTTGTGCGTACTATATATTAAATTTTTGCATAATCTATTTATCCGGTCAAATCTATTGTTTTAGCATGTTACTTTATTATTTTTTAACATAATTGAACGAAAGTTTCGCTGGAAGTCCGATCATATCTCCTGAAAAGTCGTAATTTTTTAAATTGTGATTCCAAAATTAATTTTAAAACCTTAAATAAACAAAGTTCTATAATTTGTAGTAGAATTTGAATTACTTTTCGAAAAATAAGAAAAAAAAGTTTAATGTATTACAATATTTTATAACCAGTGTTGCCAGGAGATGAGAAAAAAGAGTTAGCCTCTTGGACTTTAAAAAAGGCCAGAAATGGCTAGGTGACCCAAAAAAATAAGGCCAGAGAAAAGCCAATATTTTTATTTAAATTTAAAAATAAAAATTAAATTTAAAAATAAAACATAGAACAGCTGTCAGCAAAATGATTGAATGAAATATCACTCACACTTCATATGAAAAATTATATAATGTTTTGAAGTCACTTTTCGTCATTTTTGAATTATACTTAATAGTTTTAATAAGTATAATTTTCTTCTTTATAAAAACGTTAAAATTTTAGCCTTTCTAAGGCAACTTAAAGAAGCAAAAAAAGGATAGAAAAAGCTAAAAGCTAATATGAAAATTTTGAAATCAAAAGCAAAATAAAAAGGCAAGATTTAGCCCTAAGAAAACTAAACTGGCAACACTGTTTATAAAAAACCTTAATTTAAGAAAAAAGAAAATTGTTTAGTAAAAGATAAAAAGGAAATGCAAATAACGCTGCCATTAGCTTTAAAACAAATCCTAATAATTATATATGTAAAAAATCCCTTCTATATATATGTAAAAAATGCGGCAAATCTTTAAATTTGTTGGGATTTTTTTAAAGCTAATGGCAGCGTCATTTTTATTTCCTATATATATATATACGGTTTTTTGTCATTTCGAAAAATAAATCAGCTTTTAGGATAATCCCTTTTTTCTTGCTTATGTTCTGCACAGTACTGTACTGGCATATATAACAATGCAAGGTGTTTATATGTATGTTTATGACCAGGGAAACCGCAAATATGCAATTGCATGATTTTTTTCTGTACGTTAAATGATGCCATCAATAAAATATTTATCCATTTCAGAACAAATGAAACATTTTGACATCGATTTGTTACTACATATTTTTGCATATTTCACCCTTAATGGCATATTTTTGCATATAGTGATGTTTAGAGCATATTTATTGCATATTTTGTTAATTTTAGAGCATATTTAATCCTTTTAGAGCATATTTTGACATTTTGAATATAATTTTTTAAATTGATCTTTATTAAAGAAATTTTTGAAATATGATATAGAGAACGCAAAAGCTTTTCAACTTGCACGAATAGTATCATTGTAAAAACAATTTATTTCTATTTCTTTATCTTTTTTAATGAAAGCTATGTATATAAATTTATACACAAATATTTTTGATAATATCTGATTAGATAGGTAAGCAAAGAGAAGATCAATAAAGTTTTTATGTGATAAATTAGAATATATAATAAGGCTTTTAACACAGTTGATAGATACATTTTAGTTTTGCCTTTTTTATATCGTTAAAATATTAATGAAATTGTTTTATTGAAAAAAAAAATTGGGAACAAATCAAGATAACCGGCACTTTTGATTTTTTAACAAATTTTCTTTTCGGCAAAAGCACTATTTTTGGTTAAAAAACTTACATAACAATTTTTCTTCGCTCTCACTTAGTTTTCGAGTTAAAGGTACTTTAAGTTATGATTTAAGAATGCAATTTTCTCCTTCCTCCTTGAATGAAAATGAACAATATGGGTATCATTGGAAAGGTCTTGAGAAGGCCTTTCGATTGATTTATAAAATATGCCAAATCATTAACCCATGGTGAGACAATATTATATTTTATTACTTTTTATTTTGACTTTTTTTAAAAAAGTACCGTTATCTCAAAAATATATCGATATAACGGTACTCTCCTATATATCAAATCATTTAGAGAACATTTCAAGCTTTCATATGATTCCCGTGTCACACCCCTAGCCTATTAAATAACAAAAATATAGCACTTTAAAAATTAATATTCAGAGAAATGAATTTTTACTCATAATATATTTGTTAATATTATAATTTATAACTATATATGTAATATGGATATCATTAGAAAGGTCTTGAAAGAGCATATAGTCATACATATAATAAGGATATAATTGGAAAGCTCTTTAAATCTAAAAAATAAAAAAATACTTAGTAAATATTAATTTATTTGCATTTTTATTTGAATTATAGATAAAAAAAATTAAAACAAAATTTTAAAAAAATTTTTGGAACAAATCAAGGTTACCAGCACAGTTGGAATTAAAATATATTTTTTTAATGTAAACAAAGGTTTTTCTGTGTAAAGGACTTTCCCCTCTATGTATGTCAAACACTGGCTTCGCTGAATAAACTTTTTTTGGAAATCAAAAAATTGTTGTAAATACCGGTATTCTTTTTAAATAATTTTTAATTTTTCACAAAATTGTAAAAATGATAAAGAAATAAGACTTATTATATATTTTTAAATTATGATATTAACAAATATATTACTAGTAAAAATCGATTAATTTTTCTAAATATTAATTTTTAAAGTGCTATATTTTTGTTATTTAATGGGCTAGGGGTGTGACACGGGAATCATATGAAAGCTTGAAATGTTCTCTAAATAATTTGATGTAAAGGAGAGTACCATTATATCGATATATTTTTGAGATAACGGTACTCTTGTAAAAAAAGTCAAAATAAAAAGTAATAAAATATAATATTGTCTCACCATGAGTTAATGATTTGGCACATTTTATATATCAATCGAAAGAATTATTCAAGACATTTCTATGATACCCATATTGTTCATATTCATTACAGGAGGAAAGAGAAAATTTCATTTTTATATTATAACTTAAAGTACCCATAACTCGTAAACTAAGAGCGAGCCGGCAACATTTTTTACATTGCTTTAATCACAAATAAAAATGCTACTGAATCGTTATCAAAATTATTTAAAAATCAAGTATGCTGGTAATCTTGATTTATGCCAAAAATTGTTTTATTAAAAAAAATAATAATTTTAGATTAAAAATTAAAAATTGTTTGTTTTTAAGAGCACATTTTCGCGTTTTTATAACATATATTTTATTTTTGTTTTTTTACTGCATGTTTAATGTGCATAAAACACTTTTTTTAACTGCATTTTTGTGGATTCCCTGTTTATGACTTACAACAAACTAGAAGAGGAGTAACTAAAAAACTATAAAACACCAACAATAATTTAATATATGTTTTATTTACATTCTTTGTTTTGATTATACTCACTGCTCATCTTTTTTCTGAACGGTGAGTTTCAGGTGGTGTTATTGTTGGGGCTTTTACGAATAGTTAGTTAGTGAGGGAATAATTACGATCACGATCGTACATTTTTCGTTTAAGTTGTTTACTTATGTTTTTTTTTTTTTTTTTGTTATTTGCTTTACTTCGTTTACGTTTTTTTTCTTACAATTTAAACGTTACGTTTAAAAAGTTTTTTTTTCATTTTGTTGCTTATTAAGAACTTTATTTGTTGTGGTTGGTGCTATTTGGGTGGTATTGTTGTTACTGTGAGGGAGCTAATTGAAAGTAAATTTCATAACAACATTAAACTTAAAAAATAAAAAATAAAGTAACAACAAGAAATCATATACTTAGTACCATACACTTACTTACACACTTGAAATTACTCGCACAATCAATTGCCAGCAAATATAATCGAGTAATCGAAACCTATAAAGTCGGGTACAATTTTGACAATCACTCAGTCTTCTCTTAGACGGGGACCCAAATCGAGTAAATTAAAATTTCATAAAAAAGAGATAAGAAAATAAGGAATAAAAGGAATAAAAACGTCACAAACACGCGAAAAATTTTAAGTTAAAAAAGACAACAAAAAAATAATAATAAAACGGAATTAAACCAAAAAGGTGAAGTGAAAAATTTATTTAAAGAAAATTTATTCATTACGAAACAAAAATTGGTTTTTAAATAAAAATTCAATTAAAAATATTGAATATTTGAAATTAAAACAAAAATCCACAAAAAAAAAATCCATATGAATTAATGAAAAAAAGGAATTAAAAATTTGATTAAAAAAAATTTATTAATAAAAAAGTTTAGCTTTTTGATTTATAAAACCCGTCTGATTTACAACAGCAAATATTATTTAAAACAACAGCAATAACAACAACAATTACAACAATTATAAAATAATATCAGACCAGATATTTATAATAAAAGTACGTGTCAAAGATTAAATTTATTAAAAATTTTTTATATATAATTTGTAATAATAAATATATTTACATATTTAATATAATATAAAAAAAAACAACTTTTTTATGATATTTTTTATCAACAATTTTATTGTGTGAACTCTTGGTGATGACAGTTAACAAAAAAAGTGAATCTGTTAATAAAAATCCATAAAATTTATAATTTATAACCAAGGAACTAACTAATAACTTACAGACTTGCTTTTTCATTCAAAATTTAAAATAATATAAAGCAATAATTTATTACAAATTTACATAAATAATCTCATTAAATAATTTGCCACTGTGTTATTTGAAAAGAAAGTGAATTTATTTCCCCTACGCTTAAAAAAAAATTTAAAAAATGTAAACAAAAGTGTAATAAAATTATTTGATATTGACATTTTATAATTGAAATTGACATTCATCAAGGTTTCTATTTTTGTTTTGTATTATTGTATGTTTTGAATTTTTAATAATTATCAAGTGAATCTTTTTCCTATAAATATTTATGCGTGATCGATGCGTAATAATTCTTGAATTGGCAAATGATTTAATGGTAGTCTTTAAGGTCAAAATTGTTTTTAGTTTCTAATTTAATCTTTTCGCCATGTAATTAGTGTCTGTATGTAAATTGTAATTAGATTTAATTTGTTTAATTTGTATAGGAATTTATAGTAAATAATTTATATTTATAATAAAATAAAATTCATTATTTAAAAAAAAATAAATATTTTCTTTAGAATATAAATTTACTAGTCACATTTGGTATGCGGTATTTTTTGACTGATTCTGATTATAAGTTCCGATATTTTATTGGAAGTTTATTAAACAAATGTAACTGTAAACAAAACTAAATAATAATTTTATAAAGAAATATTCTTTGAAAGCTATAAATTACTGAATAAAAGCTGTTACAAAGAAGAACGCACACATACTCTGTAATAAAATTTAACACTTCAGTGGAACCAATCCAAAGAAGAGTTTTTGGTTTCTTAATATCTTAATCATATCCGAAGGCTTCAAATAACTATTTGCCATGCCAAACTTGAATAACATTAGTCTTATGCGTTCTTGAAACTATTTGTCGGAGATTTAATTTTTTGTCTTTCTATAAATTTGCTTCATGATCTTGTCTTTAATAAAATTCTAGATCTAAGTATTTGTTATATTTATTTTTAAAGATATACCTCAATCATAGTTAATATTAATGAGTCACTTAGTTTTTGTAAACTATTACAATTATCTTCATACTATTTTGTATACAAAACTTAACGAAAGCTTCGTATTTCCACATTTCTTGATATAAGGTGCGCGGCAAAGTTATAAGGTCACTTTTATTTGCTTAGTTTATTACATTATTTATTATTATTATTTATTATTGCTAGCTAAAATATTTATTACTGCAAGGTGTTCCTACATATACCGTTTGGTATCATTTATTTGACATTTGAAAGGTGCAAATGTGCACTTTCTTATGAGTCGAAATTATAAGGTTTTTTCAATTAAAATCATATTTTTGGCAATTTATTCCTGGACCATTTTTATTTATTGATTTATAGAAGTGATTAGGAAGTAAATTATTTCTATTCCGGAAGTATTCCTAAGAATTCATTCTGCCCATCTTTAAACATTTTCACTTCTACCTATCCCACTGAATTTTACACTCGTGCACAAATAATCCTAATATAATCTAAATAAAATTAAATTAATATTGCAAATGGGAAAACGTTCACACACTCTAGGATTCTTAAAACCGGTCTAACATGCATATTCACAGAAATATTGCGAATCAAAAATAGTCATAACATATAAATTATGACTATAGTCTTAAAATTCCTATTTACGAGCATGTGATAACACTTTTTAATAATAAGTATTTTAGTTAGCAGCACCATCAAATACCCATTGAACTTTTTTGTACAAGGAATAAAAAAAGAAGAAAAAAAGCGACCTTATAATTTTACCGCGCACCCTATTTCTCTGGCATGATAGATGGATATATTACAAGTGCCATTTTTTCCCAAACATATCCATTTTTGTGTAGGTACATTTAAATCCGACATTATTTCTTTTTTCAGAGGTAAAAAGTCGGGTTTTTTGTATAAAAACTTATTTTAGAGGTGCTTATATATATATATATATATATATATATATATATATATATGTACCTCTATATAAATATATATATATATATACCTTTATATATATATAGAAAATGTGTCCACAAAGTATGCACTGTGCATATATATGTATATGTATAAATTAAATTAATATTGCAAATGGGAAAACGTTCACACACTCTAGGATTCTCAAAACAGGTCCAACATGCATATTCACAGAAATATTGTGAATCAAAAATAGTCATAACATATAAATTGTGACTATAGTCTTAAAATTCCTATTTACGAGCATGTGGTAACACTTTTTATAATAAGTATTTTAGTTAGCAGTACCATCAAATACCCATTGAACTTTTTTGTACAAGGAATAAAAAAAAAGAAAAAAGCAACCTTATAATTTTACCGCGCACCCTATTTCTCTGGTGCTTATATATATATATATATATATATATATATATACATATACATATATATATATGTACCTCTATATATATATATATAGAAAATGTGTCCACAAAGTATGCACTGTGCATATATATGTATATATGTACATATATACATATATATATATATATATATATATATATATATATATATGGTTCGTCCCTGTGCAATATAAAACCTACATAGTTTCACTACAAGCCTTACATAGACGGACCGATTGGCCATGTTGACATGCCAGTTTTTATAACAAGTTATTTAATCAATAATTTGTATTTTATATTATCATCTTCAGAACTAGTTCTACAGAATATAGTAAAAATATTATTTAAACTTAAAGTATGTTTAAAAAGTAAAGCTTTTCAAAAGTCACTAGAATTTCAGTAGGGCAGAATGAAAAAATTTTATAAATAATTTTTCACGAAAAATTCCACTTTTTGCGTATTTTACTACAAACATAGAAATTAAATATTTACTTATGGCTTTCTAGCATCCACAATAATAAAAAACGTAGTTTTATTTCTATAAATTATACTTCAATATTTTTATATATAATTAAGATTACATATGTCAGATAGACAAGAAGTTTTGTACCTTTGTTAGTTAAGATATCCTAACGAAATTTCCAGTGAAAAAACTTTAAGATTTTTAAAAATATTTTCTTTGTAGTTTAGGAAGTATATCAGAGTTTTTGGGATTTTTAGAACATAAATTTTGAAGCAAAATAGGTCAAATTTCTGTCTATACTTAGTAATCATTTTATTCCACTTTTTCATTGTTCGATTAATCAAATAACTAGAAAATGCTATATTTAATTTTTTCATTTAATCGAAAAAACACTATTCGAATGAATAACATAGTAGTTTGCCTTATTGGGTGATTGGGCTCATTTTCTAGTTTAAAGTCATATGTGTGAAGATACTCAAAAAGAATTAAGTTCAATAAAGTGTATCTACAAACGTGTGCATGTATGCGTGTGCACATAAAAGAAAATAGTAAATTTATTAGCAATTTTGGTTGTTGTATTTGCTTCATTTGGAAAGCTATGTAGACCATATGTATATCAATGAATAGGTAAATATGTTCATTTGTATGTTTTATTTTTTTACATACTTAAATATTGGAAGAAGTTTTGTTTAAAAAATGTTAAATTTAATAGGTATTTATTACACGGTACAACAAAAACAAAATTTTTTTTCACACATGATAAATTCCATATACATGGGAAAATACAGACTTAATATAGTATAACTGAGTTTTTAGTTTTCCAAGTCGTATTCGCTTTTCGTTTCTAAAGCACTTTAAATTTTTGAAGGATGCGCGAGGTTAATTTTTTGTTATGCTACTTTCTAATTATTATTATAGGGCGATATGGGTATCAAAAAAAAAAAAAAGAGAATTTTGGCATTATACTGAATTGCTTTTTTTTTTTTTTTTTTTTTTTGATCCAATTAAAAGTTTCAAAAAGTGTTCTTCTAATATTTAATACTTTCCAAAAAAAAAAATATATATATATATATTAAAAATATTAACATCTAGTTTCACGTATCAACACCTCGATTTGAAAATTATTCCAAAAGTACAAATATAATTTTCATTTTATTAAAACTTCAAACATGTAAAACCAATATAGCTTTTTTTAAACCATTGTATTTAAATTCTAAGTAATTCTTACCTTAAGTGTAGTATGGCAGTATTATGTGGAAGACTTTAAAATATATTTGAAAACTTAAACGACGATAAGTTTATTACACGTATTTTTAATCTGCAAAAGAATAGTATGCTATAATATTTATATTATATTAGATTTTTTGTATGAATAATTAACATGAAAAAAAGGTGTAGTCAGTCATGCGCGACCATATATTACTCTACACTATTATGTACGTGCGTTAAACCAATTTTCGAGTGAGGTCCTTATATAGAAATTAATATATTTGGGCCGAACCTTGTTAAACTTCACAACGCGATTTATAACTTACGTGAAACTTATTTTTGCCAAATTTAGTTAAAGATTTGGCATTTATATGAAATTAGGGAGTGAATTTTATATGGAAACTATGATCAATTATGGACTGATCCTTTTGAAATTTAAAAGTAATTTGCTGGAGTGGATGTTATATGGAAACTATGATCCTCTTGAAATTTGGTAGTGAGATTTATAGTTATATAAATATTGATTGTTTGCAAATAAAATCACAAGCTAAATTATCTATATTCAGTTTATGAGTGTCAAAGTGACATTCTGAAATTGGTGTTGTATGGGATATATAATCCCATACAATCCGAACTTTGCGAATCTGATAGCATTATTTATAATCAAATACAAAAAAAAATCGTGCCAAATTTTATTTCGATAGTAACATTTTTGTGATATTTGTGAACGTTTAAATAATTTTCCGGAAGTGGTCTAATATGAAAACTATGATATGAAAACTCTTCCAATTTTATAGTGTGTCTAATGCCCATAAAAATCCTATCTACTTCGAATTTCATATAAATATCTGCATATTCAAGACAATTCTGATCACTTAAGCATACTTCCGGGAAACATTTTTAAGGGAGCTAAATAAAATAATGCACCGATTTCAACCATATTCTATTAGCTTCTTCCTATAGAATAGACTGTGTCAATTATTATTAAATAACATTTAAAATTAAAGCATATTTACATAAACATTGACAGAACATTTTTAAAATTTTATAAGACTTTAACTGTTGAAATTAAACAGACAAAATGTGTGATTCAGAAATTTCATTATGATGTATTTAAAATTAATATAATTTCAACATAATTTGTTAGAAAAAATCAAGGATATTTAAGAATAAATTATTGGAAGGACATTTTTGACATTATAAAAACCCGAAGGGTGAAAACATAAAATTTTGCTGGAATTTCTAAATCATATTCTATCATTTAGTACCCATATCGGCATTGTTGAGCAAATAACAGATTTTTAAATAATTCATAAAAAAATTATTCATTTTGGAATATCAAAGTACTTTTAAAAGGATATTCAAACACGAAAAACTTAGTACGAAAGCCTACCATAAAATATTTCTACTTTTATGCGTATATGTTTGGTTAATGAATGAAAAACGCTGCTGTATGGTGTAATTTTTAAGAAAAAATTTTTAGATTTGAAAATTTATAAAAAAATTATCCGCTAAAGCTATCAATATGATTTTTGGCATGCGAAAATTTCATTATATTTCTAATACATTACATTAAAAATAAATTTAAAAAATTAATGGCCTCATTCAGTACGACAATCTAATTGTTTGAAAATAAAATTTGTATGAAAATTACTCATTTTTTCAAATATTTTTTGAGTAGTTTTCATACAAATTTTATTTTCAAACAATTTGATTGTCATACTAAACCCGGCCCTAACCTTCTATATATGTTTTTTGTACACTTAATAAAGATTATTCTAAAAATTTTGCTATTCATAAAATATATTCTTCTGTCTATAGTTTTGAGCGTCAAATTAATTTATATATATTTACTACTGAAACCATTTTTTAGAATTGAAAAATTTCGCATGAGTTTTTTCTAGCCCGATGAACTTGAATTTTTGTTCAAAATTTCACCATTTTTCACCGATGCTGGATGTAGGATACAAACATTAATCAGATAAACATTTCTTTATTATCCATTCTTAAAGCCTTGTCTATTGAAATATGTGAAAAATATTTTTTATTAAATAAATTTAGAGAAAAAAGTGAAAGAATCAGACCATTTTTTTGTAAAGAAAATAGCAATTTTTTGTACTCAACTTAAAGTCTTGACTTTTTAGACGAATTGAGATAATTCTATAAAATTGTCAAAATATTATTTTGAAATGAATTGGAAATTATAGCGTATTTTTAAGACAATTTTCGCTCCTAGATTACAGAAATTATTTCCAAAAAAAAAAAAAAACTAAGAGGTATCAAGGCAAAAAAAAAAAAAGAAATTTCCAAATTAAAGCGCAAATCACCTTAACCTCTTTATAAGTGAGTCAGCATATTTTCTTTATCTCATCAAGTTCTTTTTTAAATCTTTGAATTGGAATTGATTGTAGAAGTCGGAATTGATTTGTAGAAGTTACAATTTCTTTAAACTTTTTCATACTCGAGATGGTCAAATTAGACACCATGTAGCAAATCTCTCTTTACTGCAGAGTGACTACAAGATGATTTTTCTGAAAGCTTAGATCCTCCTCTATAACTCTCCAATATATTTCAATTCGATTTGTCCAGTAGTTTAGGAAATACAGATTTATTACAAAAATTTTTGCGATTGGCCCTACTGTGTGCTGCTTGAAGCTGCAGTTCACGAATTAATAATATTGGAACAGTTAGAAAAATACTTTAAGATAAACTTACTTATTAGAGTTCAAATAAAAATTTATTTTTGAGAAACTATAAAAACAATTACAAAATAGATTATCTTGTCAAGGAGAATCCTTTAGTATCATAAAATCGAAGGAAAAATTTTCAAAATTAAAATTTTTCGGATTTTGTTCAGTGTTCCTTTTTCTACACAGAAAAAAAATTACATATCTGGCACGAATTTCTACATAAATGTATAAACACAACAAGCTTGGTCCGGTAATTTCCATACAAATTTGTATAAAAAATGCGCAATGTGGTTTGGTTTAAAAATAAATTTTATTTTAAATTCTCTCCGGATTGTTTGTTGTTTCCATTCAAGGTTGTCGGATTTTTTTGATCGTCATTTTTTTTCTATCGTAATTTTTTTTTCTATCGTCATTTTTTATCAGAAATCGCCAAAATTAAGTTTTATAAAATTAACAAAAAAGTTTTAGTGTTGTATAATTTTTAGTCATTCAAATTTTGTATATTTTATACACGTAAATTAAACTTCAACAGAGACAATGATAATTGCAGTAGCTCATAGTAATTGAATAGAAAATTAAATTATAATTTAAAATGCATTTTTCTGACACACATACATATATCCCCATTTTAGAGCTTTTTTTTAATTTGATTTATATATTGAATCTACCTTTTTTAAGACCTCACAATATATATTTAAATCTTAAAACTAAACACTAAAAGCTAATTTAATCTCTAACGAGAGCATAGCTAGGTGAATAATTGGTACTCCTAGTAACGGGATCAAAAATCGGCTCTATGAAGCCTTGAATTTGATTGAACTTCTGTAAGAAGTCTTGCAAGAGGGTTGGAGTGAGTCTGTAATTTTATAATGTATTTTTTACTGCACTTTTTAAACTCGTCTTTTACCAATGGAACCTCTATGGATATTTTCATTTCTTACATACCATGGTGCTCCCGTCATGGTTCTAAGAATTTTTGATTGGGCCCATTTTAGAATAACAACTTTAAAAATTTATTGACATTTATTTAGGAAATTATAACGTTGTATAACAACATTTGTTCTCTTAAGCACGCCATAGACACATATTGCATAAGCTCCAGCAATAAGTATGTGTTAATAAAATTAAGAAAGCTTGAGAATGTGTGCGTCACACAGACAATGCAGTATGAAACATCAAAATCCTTTTGATTTCAAATAAACTCATGCTGCAGACAGTTTTTCCAAATGAATTTGTTTAATTTTTTTTTTTTACATTTTTGAAAATTTTAGTGTGTTAATTTAAATTAAACGAAAATTTCAAAAATAATTTTAAGTTTTTCGTATTTAAACGCAACAAAATTTTAATTGATGAATGTGCAGAAAATCATCAAACACACACGTAGAGGAGGGTTCATCGGCAGTGTCTCTCTGCAGAATGCGTTTCCACTGTCTTGACTTGTTTTTGCATTGTTGGTTTTTTCACCAAAATCCTGACTATTCTCAATCTAAGTTGAAGTTAAATTTACATATTCGTTTTGTTAGATAGGCAAATACTGAAAATAGTCGATTGCTAGTAAAAATATGTAATCATATTTCCCCACAAATACCTATTTTATACAATATTTAAAATTAGCCAAATAAATCATTACCACTTTATAAATCGAAAAAAAATTCACCCTTGGCCAAGCGAATTTGGTTGCCAAAAGTAATTAAAAATCGCCACGTTTGGCGAAAAATCGCCAGATGTGACAGCCCTGTTTCCATGTTCTCACAAAAAATATTGCCACATTTTTAGAAATTTATATGAATTTCGTAAACAAAATTGAAAAATATTTAAAGTAAAAAGCAATGAGAAAAAAAATAAAAATAAATAAATAAAATTTTTGTTTATTTTCAATTGCCGTCTAAGTTTTTGTTTAATTTAACGATGCAGGTTATGTAAATGAATCCGGACTTGTTGAGTTTATACATTAAACGATGGTATTATTTATTTATTTATTTATTTATTAATTTTTTTATTTTATTATTTATTTATATCATGCATTATACTGTATAAACTTTACATACAAATATATTCCCAAAACCTTTTCATTGTGAATATAAAATCTTACATACTTATAATAAACTTGAACATTACTTGTTTTTATTAGCATATGTGTAAAAAAATTAATTATTTCATTACCTTTCATGGTTATATTCAGTTTTATCTTAAAATAAGAGACAAAATAATTTTTTTTTATTTTTCTTGATAGCTTGAAATCATGAAGAATTTCTAAAGAAAATTTGAAACATTTTCACAGAAAATAAAAATAAAAATTATAAAACATATTTTTTTTACAAGCCTTCTTGCATAGAATACAACTAGAAGTTCATGTGAGAGACGAAAACCTAATTCAGTTGTCAAATACCTAATTCATGTAACAACAAAATACATGTAGTCACATATATTTTTTGTTTTTGTGTTTTGAAAAAATTAGTAAATGTTTTGAAAATTTAGTTTGAATTGCCTCTCACATGCAATTCTAATTGTATTCTATGCCTTTTTGATTAATTTAAATTAAATACTAATGATAAAAATACATACAATGGATTTGACAGTTTATAATTATTATGTATTAAAAACAATATACAATAATTCGTATTACTTATGTAATTCTTTTTTCAATGTAGAACAAAAATATTGATGAAGATTTTCACATAAAATAGATTGTTGTCTAATATTTGTTGAGAAATGTGTACTGAATATTTTTTATATTTTGTTTTTTTGTTTTTAAAAACTTTTCGAGTTCATTTTGAAAATTGTATCAGAAAAATTTTATTAGTTGAAAACTTTTGAGAGAAAGACACTCAAAATTGTAAATTAATTTATCATTTAAGTTTTTAAATATTTACAAAATTTTAATAATATTTTGCAGTGAATAAACATTTAAATATAGTTTATTCAATAACGTCTAATTCTCAACATATATATATATATATATATATATTGAAGGAAGAGTTTGTCGGAAAAAATTAAAACAAATATTTCTTTGCATAATATTGGAAACTTTTTCAAACAATTATTCACAGCAGGATATTAACATTTATCAAGATTTAACATTTTCGCCATTCTAAAAGTAAGGTGTTTAAATGTAACACATAAACTTTCCTAAATTTTCGCATATAATTTTTCAGCGTTTGCTTTTAATTTTATTGAAAAAAAAACTTATTTTATTTAATAACATTTGCAATAAATTAAAGTTTCGATTTATTAATTATTTATAATATATTTCTTGTACTATTTTGTTATTTTTATATATTCAATAATCAATTTAATAGCAATTTAGTAAAGAATAATGCAGTTTAATAATCGCTTGTATTTATTATAAATTTAATTAACAAACACACATGCATACGCTTATATATAAGCAAACTTTCCACTGTGTCTTGTGTGTGGCCAAATATAAAAAAAATTTCATATATAATTTTGAAAAAATGGTAATGCCATTTTATACAAAAAAAAAAAAAAAAAAACACACACATCTCAATTAAGAAAAATCAAAAAGAATTTTCTGAAAAAGTTGTTCTTTTCAGAAGTCATGTGGATTCAAAGTTAAAAGTTTTTGTTTGGTATTGAATTATGGGAAACAAATCTAAAAATAGGCAAATACTAAAAGATTAATAAAACTAAAAGTTTTTTCATAAAGGGGTCTAATTATGTACAAATGATTACTGTAACATTATAAAAATAATAAATTTTTTATAAAATTCATTAACCACATTTGATTCAACGTTATTTTGAATTTAATCAATTGGAAAAGGTTTTAATATGAAATAAGTTCAAAATTTAATGGACAATTAAAAAAAGACCAAAAAGGACTTTTTTTATATTTTAGAGTATTAATTTTATAAGTGTCTAAATCTCATAAATGTTATTCTCCTTTCCCCTTTCTTATATATATATATGTATAAAGATTAGAAATTTTTTTTCCTCAAACGCGAAAAAACCAGTTGAAAAATATTGGAGATATTGAAAAAAGATTTTTAAAACTATTTTCGATTTTCTGAATCCCCTATATAAGCTAGGGACTTCGGTTTTGCAAATTAAGATAAGTAATTTTTACAGAGATATCGGCCAAAATGCATTTTGAACCTAAATAAGCAACGGACTTGGCTCTTATATAGATTAATCAGAAGACTTTTCTTAAACTCGATTTATAAACAACCGAGTTATTGGCAAATCAGTTTTTTTATTTATTTAATGTCTGCTTCCCTTATAGTTGTTGTTGTCATGATTACTGAAAAACAACAACAATAAACGAAGGCATATTTGGTTTTTTTCATCTTTTTGAAGCACCTATATAAGCTAGAAACTTCGTTCTTTCACAAAAAAAAATTGGACATTTATAAATAGATCCATTATTAACCAAGCTATATGCCAAAATTCGTTATAAGATTTTTTAATGCTTCTATATAAGCTATGGGCCTCATTCTTGTATAAATCTATGATACATATTTTTTTTTCGAATTTCGGTTTTTTAAATAGGTCAAATTATAAATTTTCCTCTATACCCTTTTTTAATTTAATATTGTCTTATATTTATAAAATATTTGTTCTGCACCAAAGTGATTATATTTTCCTTAAATGTGCGCGAACTTTTGTAAAATTCCAAAATAATAAATTTGTTATTTGTTGGTGCGCTTCGCTGCCCTATTTGATGCGATAATAAATATTTAGTTTATATGGGAGCTACTACCACTCTATTTGAAATTTGATATAAAAATTATTTTTAAATTTTTTTAAGACTCTAATAGTCCTTCAGATGAAAAAATTTTTATTTTCTTTGTATGGAGGATCTATCCGTCCTATTTTCATTTAATCAATGCAATATCATAGGATAAAGGATGATAGTGAGGGCTCCCACCTTAATAGTTCCTTAGATATGTCACAATGAATATTTGCTTTATATGGGGGGTACTACACCTTCTCCGATCTATTTTAAGCTAATTGGTTCATCCGTTTGAGAGTTTTAAAAAAGTATGCGTAAAATATGGGTGTGGCATCCGCTCAAAATTCAACATAGCCTACAGTGTAAGCACTATCTGTGTGTCATATTTTATGAAAAAAGCTGCATTAGTAACGTGCAAAATTTAAAAATAAATTTTTTTAAGTAGGCGTAAAATGTGGGTGTGATGTCCAATCGAAATCTGACAAAGTCTATAACCACCTTTGGCACTGGTACTATCTAGGTGTCAAATATCGTGAAAATCGGTTCAGCCGTTTACACTGATTGATACACAAACAAACTAAGAAATAAACAAAAAGACGTACACCTCATTTTTATAATATATATAAGGATATAATGATTTATAAAATCTTGATTCTATTTCAGTTTTATATGAAAATGATTATTATTTAAAGCTTTTAGTGTTTACATAGATTTAGTATAGTTAAATTTATTTGTAATTACATCCAATATGATGTATTTCATTTTTCTATAACACATCTCAACACGGGTGAAGGGTATATAAGATTCGGCACAGAAGAATATAGCACTCTAAAATGTTTTTTTTAAATATCTTCAATATGTAAAACAATAATTACACCAGAAATTTAATTTTGCAAAAAAAAGACTTATTTTTTAATAATATTGAATATTATTTTTAATAACAGGTATTTATGCAGTTAAACAAACATTGAATTTAACTTGAATAAGGCACTTTAAAAATATGTTTGCAATATGTTCGGAATCATTGGAGTTACATGCTGATATACTCTCCTCATTATTGTTTGGCAGATAATATTAACGAATAATGTATAAATAACCCAACAAGTGTCCGTCCTTTAAATATAAAGATAACGAACACAAGTTTTTCGAACTTCTCCATTTATTTAATACCAAATTTTTCAATTTAATTACTTTAGCCAATTTTATTTTTAGAAATATTAAATAAAATTTACAACACTTTGTTAGATTAGTTTTAAAAAATTGTTTATAAATTTTATTACTAGTGTCTGAGTAGGACTGACTGTATATACTATGCTTTTAATAAATATTAAAAAATTGTATATTTTAAGTCTGTGCCGACATAGAAATATATATATATATGTCATATATCTATATTATCGGGAGACTTCAAAAACGCCATTTAAACCATTTCTAAGTCAAAAAAATAAAACACGTTTTTTTGCACATATTTCCAACATTTATGAACCGATCTTGCAGATTTCCAGTTGCTTGATATATACATTGTACACGTCAGTTATCGCTGAGCTTCATAAATGCCATTTCAACCGACGGACGTCCTATCGACATCATTTCCTATAAGGATCCAGAAAATATGTATAAACTTTTTTGCTCTCCGATGAAAATTGTGGAAATCACGAACGGGAGGAAAAACTTATATATACCCTTCCTATAATGAAGCGTATAAAAATGAATAAAAGGATTTTTCTTTTATTTACAGGACATATTAAAATTTGTGTACGAAGGGATAATAAAATATGATTTTATCGTATCCTTTTCGTAGTAAATACACATACTTACTTGGCATTTTTTTTAAATTTTGGTATGCATTTATGTTTCTATTCTGAATTTATGTACTTATATTCACTTCCCTTTAGATTTAATCTGGTTTAATATATAATTGTATAAAAAAGGACTCCAAGATATACTGGATTGATGTGTTCTGGTTTCAAATTTGATTACTAATTATAAATTTAATAAATATATACTAAATTGTTCTTTATTATAATAGCATTTTAAATTTTTTTTTATAGATTTTGTTTTCAAGGACATTTTTGAGCTAGACATATCCTTTGTCAGAAATCATCAAAATTTTGCGGAGACTATTTTAATTACACAATTAGAAAATTTCATCGAATTCCGATCGTTTCTGTGGATTTTATTCAATTTTTCACATCCAGGATATATAGCAGCCATGTCCTTGCCGCGATTTTGACCAAATTTTGAATTTTTTCACATTTAAACATTATATTCACTATATGAGTTCACGACACTGTGTATTCCAAATAAAGACTCATAAATATAAATTAGTTCATAATTTATTGACTGCAAACAAAAAAAAAAAGATTTTATGAAAATCTTCTTATTGAGAGGGAGTGTTCAATATAAGTATAACGCCACAGGTATTTCCGTTTATTAAACATTTTGCTAGTACAATAAGTAAAAAGTTTCTACATTGACATATTTGCATACAAATATTATTTTGGTTTTATTAAGTAAACAAATTAAATTATTTTTTAAATGTTTTGAATAATGCTACAGACAAGTTTAAATGACTTGTAATCATTTTTATTTTTTTAAATGAAAAAAGTTGTCTTTTTTAAATTACATACATTAAAAAATGAATAATTTGACAGCAGTCCACAAGTTTTATTTATTTTATAAAAGAACATTTAAATATACATTAAATTAATATCGGGTAATGACTTTTTGTTTGGGGAAGAAGAATAAAAAATAATTTATAATTGACAACCAAAGCTGTCATTTTAATATTTTAAAGTATATATCTTTTTAATTTACAATAACCTTTTCTTAAAAATTTTTAAAATAAAATGACGATATTTTTTATAAATTTATTATCTCAAGTCAAACAATTCAAAAACTTCAAAAACTTATGTTAAATTTAAGGAGCTTGTAAGTAATATAAATATTTAATTTTTATGTTAAATTAATTACAAATTTCCATAAATAAAAAAAAAATCTTGTTAAAAAATAAAAATTTTTATGAAAAATTTTAAATATTTTGAACATTTTTAAAATAAAATTTTTATTGTAGAATGAAAATATATTCAAAAATAATATAATGAAAATTAAAAAAAAAAACTATATCATTTTGAAGTATATTTTTATGAATTCCGTGAAAAGCTACTTGTTTAAAAATATGTTGATTTTTTACAAAAAATTTTATGTTTCATTCAGTTTTTTTTACAAAATTATTTTCCAAAAATCCACTTTTCACTAAAAATTCAAATTGTCACTAAAAATTACTTTTTTTTTTTACCAAAAATTCAAATTTGCTCTAAAAATTCAAATATTCAATTCGATTTTTCAATAAAATTTGATTTTTTAATAAACATTGTACATTTCAGTAGAAATCTGAATTTTTACTAAAAATTAGATTTTCGCTAAAAATCTGATTTTTTACTAGGAATCAAATTTTCTCACTAAAAATCCAATTTTTGCTAAAAATCAAATTATTCAACCAAGGTCCGCATTTTCATAAAAAAATCCAATTTTATACCACAAATATCATTTTTCACAAAAAAAAAAAAAAAAATGCAGGAAAACTAAAAAACAGGATTTTTTTCAACAAAAATTTAACTTTTTATCAACAAAAAAAAAATTAATTTGTCAATAAAAAGAACAAATTTTTCAACAAATTTTCAGTAAAAACCTATTTACAAAACCAAAAAAATTAAGAAATTTTGATATTTTCTAAAAATTATAATATTTTAATACATTTGAAAATAATACACTTATTCACAGTGTATTTCAAAAATATTATTTTTCTCCATGTAACACAATAACAAACTTGTGAATTGGGCACACAGAAAAAATTATTACCTTATACTATTCAATTAACACAGTTGTTCCATTTTACATAAAAATTTAATTAATACATTCAAGCAAAAATAAAATAAAATAAATTCATTTTTTAGAGTTTATTTTTTAAATTATGTTAAAATTATTTTCGCATTATTTTTCGGTACAAAAAAATAATTTCTGAATTCAAAAAATATTTGTAATTTTCGAGATTCTAAGTTTTCTAAACTTGCAATTCATTTTTTTTTTTTTTTTTTTAATTAGTCTTAAAAATTGTTATATTAAAGTTAAAAAAAATAAAAAATAAAAATCGAAAGTAAACATTTTTGAAAACGAAAATTATCAAAAAGAAAAATATCAAAAGAAAAAACTTGGCCTGATATTTTTTATTTTTCGAATTTATTTTAAATTAAAAAATCAATTAATTATAAAAATTATAATTAATTGAATTATTTTAATTATAACAATTCACGAAATTCAAAAAAAAATTAAATTTTCTTTTTCGAAATACAAAAATTGTTTAAAACTAAAAAATAACAGAAAATTTTTCATAATTTTATAATTTTCATACTTTGATGAACATTTTTATTTTTTTCAAATTTCAGTTGGAATTTTCGACCATTTACAAAACATCTTAAAACATTTTTTTTTTTCAATTCATAAAAAGGAATTGAAATCTTTGTGTTCGAAAACCAATAATCGTTTAAAACTTAAGAAAATTTAAAAAAAATTTTTATGTATAATAATTTCCTGACTTTTATAAACTTTTCTTGTATTTTTGGGTTTTCGAACATAAGTTCAGTTTTTTTTTTTTTTTTTTTTTTTGTTTTTAGCTTCCAAAGAAGAAATATTTTTAATTTTTATTTCACTCCATTCAAATTTTGGAACATTGAATTTTCGAACATTGAATAAAAGTACTTTTTATATTAAAATATTTTTGTTAGAAATTCGAGAAATTTTATATTTGATTATAATTTTATAATTTTCGGATCTGAATAAACCTCTTAGCATTTTTAAATTCTTTCGAACTAAATTTCAAATTTTCGAGCATTGGAAGTAAAGTCACTTATAAACTATTTCAAAAAATTTGTAATATTTCATATATTCTAGACGAAATGTTTATAATTTTGTATTTAATTGTATTAAAATTTTCGTATTTAGAATTTTCGAACATTAAATAAAATTTATTTTTTATGTTTAATTTTAGTAAATTTATAGAACTTGGAATTTTCGAACATTGGAAAAAAGTAATATTTTTCTATTTTTAAACATTTATTACATTTTTATGTTCGAAATGTAAAAATTTGATAATTTTTGATTTTCGAAATAATAATTTTTGATATTCCAAATAATAATTTTGATTTTTTTTTTTTTTTTGAATTTCTATTTTTTTTTTTTTTTTTTTTTTTTGAATATTGTGAAAAAACGAAATTTTTAATTTTAAGGTAATAAAATGTTGCAAAATTCTTACATATTCAGAATATTAATTTTAAAATTTTTTCGAACATTTAAAATAAGTTAGTTTTTTTAAATCCTTTAAACTTTTTCTCACAAATATCCTGATTAAAATATTGAAACCATAATTACAATTTTAAATAAAAACCCGTGAATTACAAAAGAGTATTATTATTACCTTTTTATTTTAAAATATTTTTTCGAACTTTATTCAAAACTTTTCAATCATTGAAGAAAAGTAAATTTCTAAACATATTTTACCAATTTATATTTTTTTATTCCTCTAATTTTAATTTTTCAAATTTTTTAATTTCGAACATGTAAAAAAGAACAATTTATGTTTTCTACAAGATTGGTAATGGATTTAAAAATGTAAAAATGTAACGGTAATGGTATTTTGGATTATTTCGGTAATGATATTTTAGCGGTAACGGTATTCGTTGTTATTTCGGTAATGGTATTTTAACGGTAACGATTGTTTCAGATATTTTCCTGGTATTGCTTTACAATCATAAAATATATAGTGGATTCAAGTATTAAAAGGTAAAAAGGAATAGCCACAACATTCTTATAAGTTTTATTCAAGATAATTATTTTTCTCAAACTGTTTAGTAACGGTAATAGTATTTTAGCGGTAACGATAATTTGTTTTATTTCGGTAACTGTATTTTAGAGGTTATGGTATTTTGGTTTATTATGGTATAGGAATTTTAGCGATAACGGTATTTCCAATTATTTCGATAACCTTGATTTTTTATACAATTTTTGTTCAAAAATTAAAGTATTAGAATCTGTTAATAATTTTTCATTCAAACAACGAATTTGAACGAAGGAATAATTTTTAAATATTTAAGATTTCAAAGTTTAAAACTGTATCGTAGTTTAGCGCGAAATATTACAAAATCTTAAATTGTTAAGCATTTTTAAACTGTTCGAACAATTTTTAGATTTTTAAAAAAATTTTTAAACATAAAAAAAACAAAAGTTTTCAATTTCTTTATAATTTAAAATTTCACTACAATAATTTTTTCGAATATTATTATTATTAATTTACATTCAAATAATTTAATTTCACGTTTTTTTTTAATATTTGTAAGTTCAAAGTATAGAAAACGCAGTTTAGTTCGAAATATTCGAAAATTGCAAAAACTTAAATTGTATAGCATTTTTAGACTTTCCTAACAACTTTTTAGGAAAATTTTTAAGAAATTTTAGAATTTCGAACTTCCGATTATTTGAAAAAAAAATACATTTTTTATTTCTTTCTAATTTTACATTTCACCATATTAATATTTTTTCGAATGTTGAACTTTCCATATTTTTAATTTTATTTTGAACAAATTTTTCTTTTTTTTTTTTTAATTTTCGCCTTTTTTCATTCCTCATTATCTTTTAAAAATCTTTGTTAGAAATTTGAAATATTTAAATATTTTTTAACTTCAAGTTTTTAAACATTGAAAATAATGTTTTCTTTTTTGATTTTTCACATTTTTTTATACAAATTTTATTTTCTAAATTTCAGTTAAAAATTTTTCGTAGTCAAAAAAATTAAGTTTTTTAAATTTGTAATTTTTTTTTATTCTGATAACAATATGTTAAATATTTAGAACTTATAATTTTTAATCATTAAAAAATGCTTACGTTAAAAAACAAATTTCCGTCAATTAAATAATATTTAACTTAAGAAATTTGTACGTTTAGAGAAATACATTCAGTTTAAATAGTTTCGTACTTCATTTTCGAATTTTGTAAAAAGGAAAAAAATGATTTATTATTCTTTTTTTTTAAACTTTCTGTAAAATATTTATTTTTAAATTGAAATTTAAATATTTTACTATCTCAGGTTCAGATTTTAATTTTTTTTTAGTATAAACTATTTAAATTTTTATAATTTTTGACAAATTTTCAAATTTTGATTTTTCCAATTTTCTAATATTACATTACATTCTTTGTAATCTTTAGGTTTTCGCTAAAATAATTTTTCTCAAAATAATTATTAAGCAAAAATCTTAATCTTTCAAGATTTGTCACTAATATTTGCATTTTTATACAATTTCACCACAACTCTTGCAGCCTAACCCCAATAACTTATACTTCCCTTTTAAAATTGTTTCTTTCAATTCTAATCAAAGTTTAAATTTATAACCAAGGACCATAATGATTATGAGTTTTAAAATAAAATTCAACAAATGATGATTATTTTGTGATTTCTATTTTATTGCCCAAAGAATAAAACTTATTCCCAATTCTTGGTGAAAACATAAGGTTTTCTTTGTTATAAACAGATATTTTTAACAAAAATCTTATGATTTTTCCTAAAAATCAAAATTTTTACAAAGCATACAAATTTTTACTATATATCAAAATTTTTACTAAAAATCAAATTTTTACTAAACATTAAATTCTTTTTACAAAATTTCAATTTTTTTACAAAAAATCTATTATTTTATTAAAACATCAAAATTTTTATTAAAAATCTAAATTTTTATTAAAAAATCAAAATTTTTATTATTTTTAAAAAATTAAAAGAAAAATTAATATGATTTTATGTAAAAAAATTTGATTTTTTATCAAAAATTTGATTTTTTGTCAAAAATTTTATACTTTTGTAAAATATTTGATATTTTGTAAAAAATTTTATTTTTTGTCAAAAATTAAATTTTTTGTCAAAAATTTTATACTTTTGTAAAAAATTTGATTTTTTGTAAAAAATTTGATTTTTTGTCAAAAATTAGATTTTTTGTAAAAAATTTCGACTTTTTTTAAAACATCTGATTTTTATAAGAAAATTAAGATTTTTAGTAATATTTTTGATTTTTTAGAAAAAATTTAGATTTTCAGTAAATATTTTGATAAAATTTTTGGATTTTTACTGATTTTTACACAAAATTAGATTTTTACACAAAAAAAGAAGAATTAGAGAAAAAAATAATAAATGTTTTTACTAAAAATCATTTCGCAACAATTTAAGTTTTATTTTGTGAACAAAAAAATAAAAGTCACAAAATAATCACTAAAAGTTGTGCAAAAAAAATAAAACTGCAAAATAATCATTAAATTTATTTAAAAAAAATCAAAAAAAAAAAAATAAAAATCATTCTGGATTTCATTAGATCTTGTTCTGAGGATTATATTCTATACTTAACACCTTTATCCGGCCGTTCCTTGTATCTGATTTTCTTCTTTAAACTTTCAATAAAAATGATTATTTTCTGTCCTTGTTTACAACATCTATTAAAAATAACATAAAATTTTCGTTGTCTTTCAGCAATAACATAATTTTTGGTTAATTTTATTACCCAATAAAAGAAATTTAAATGTGTGAACATTTTTGATGCATCACTTTTGCTATAAAAACTGAAAAATTAACAAAAACCCAAATATTCATTGTTAAGGAAAATTTTCCATTTCAAATCTTTATTACAGAGATAAATATCAGATCTAAAAGTTTGTTTTTATTTTTATTATTTTACTGAGGAATTCCCACTTTTATTTTATTTTTATTAATTGTGAAATTCAAATAATGATTTTAATCTAAATTATATTGTTTAAAATGACAAACTTTATATAAAACATTTTGTATTCTACTTTGTATGCAAAATTGTCATATAAATAAGCTGGTATTGAATGTGATAAAAGTTTAAATCATTATTTAAATACTAATTTTTTTCCTAGAAATGAAATAAATAGAGATAGATTTAATAGGATTTTCCAAAAATTAAAATAAAATAAATAAAATTTTGAAAGGATTAATGAATATCTTTGTTTAGAATTTAATTAAAAAGTTCAAGTTTTTTAAAATAAAAAAAAATAAAAAAAATAATTAAATAAGGAAAATCCAATAGCAAAATTTAATTTTATACTCAATTTTATTCGTACAGCTTATAATTTACCTTCCATACTCTATAAACAATTAAATATCAAACGAATTAAAGCGTTACCAGATTGACCATATAACAGCTGTTAAATTAAGCAATACGAAAAACAAATACAAACAAAATATAATACCCAATAATCCTTGTATAAAAGAAGTCAATCGTCCATACAAATAAAATAAATTAAAGATTTATTTATAACATTTATATCAAAAAACTTTTTTTTTCTTTTTTGAAGTAACACACACACTCAACAAATTATTTCAAAAAGTTTTCAAATCCTCAACCATCAATCCTACTACTACTTTCTAGCTACTTGTTGTATTGAATATAAGAAGGGAAACCACAAATATACAGTTGCATGTTTTTTCCTGTACGTTGAATGAAGGTATCAATAAAATATTTATCCGCTTCAGAACAAGTAAATTATTTTGGCATCGTTTTGTAAGTGCATGTTTTTGCATATTTTACTGTTAAGGGCATAGTTTTGCATATAGTGATTTTTAGAGTATATTTATAGCATATTTTGTTATATTTAAGAACATTTTAGAACCCTTTTTAAGAGCATATTTTGACATTTTATAGATCATTTTTTTATACTCCATGGGACTTTTTCAAATTTAAGTTTTTATGTGCAAAAAAAAAGATATTCATAAATATTTAGTATTTAAAATTAATTTTAATGAATAATGCCTAAGTTCGTCAAAACTCGCAGAGGAGTTTGACTTGTAGCAACAATACATAAAGATTTAGAAACAGATTAATTGTAGACATTTTTAAAATATAATATAGAGCACGTATCAATTAATGTTGTAAAAACAATTTATTTATTTTTTTTTCATGAAAGCTATAATGCAAAAGGCCGTAACCACAATTTTGCAATCATTCCCTTAAAATAAAAATAGATAAGGCATAAAACACTCTCCATTTTTTTTTTTTTTTAAAGGAACTAATTTTACGGCTGCTTCTTTTGCTTCTTTTATAAAGTTGATGTTACGACCTTTGAATTTTGGTAATATTTTTGGTAAATATTTTTGAAGATATTAATAGCCAATTTTTTGTGTAAATGTACTTTGGATCAATATATCATATTCCAATTATTCCAATAAAATAAAAATGAAAAAAAAAACAACATTAAATTTTTGACTAGTTACGACCTTTTGCATTCTAGGTAAATTATAAAAAGATTTACCTAAAAAGCAAAAGACCGTAACCAGTCAAAAAAAATCTAAACTAATACTAATTTTTAGAATTAGATGGAAATTAGAAATAAAGCTTTTCGATACAGTTGATATATAAATAAATTAATAGAAAAAATAAAATATTAATAAAATGCTTTGTTTTAATGAAAAAATAAATTTTTATTTAAAAATTGCAAACCTCTTTTAGTTTTTAAAGAGCATATTTTCGCGTTTTTAGAGCATATTTTTCGTTTTTTACTGCATATTTAATGCGCATAAAACTCTTTTTTTTAGAGCATATTTGTGATTTCCCTGAATATAAGTAAATAAATATGACATTTATTTTATACTCAACACAACATTATAATCATGATATAAATAATTTAAAAATATGTATGGTCAATTTCAAACAACTAACCAAGTATGTATTTAATGACCCTTTTCTTAAAATAATTTACTTTATAAATTACAAAATAATTATAAAATAATGTCAACAGTATTATACAGAAGTCTTCTTTAGAGTTTTATTAAAACTATTATTAGCAAAATTGTCTTAATAGCAACAACAAAACACTTATGTAAGTAATAGATTTAAATACATTTTATTAAAATAAAAAGTATTTTTCACTTTAAAGTAGTTAGTATATTGTTAAAGTATCCTTTTAAATAGTTTATACAAGTATGTACTTACATGTGTATATTTATTATATTGGTATGAGAATGTTTGTGTGTATGTATGTATATTATTCATAAGAAAATGTTTTGAAGATCTTTAAGCAGTAATACAAGATATTAAAATATTAAGTTGATGATATGAAATGTAATATTCTAAACCTGTTGCTTTTCGAAAACTCTTATGATGTAATAGATGACCATAAGAATAAATATAATAAGAATTGAATAATGCGAGGGAGGAGACGAGAACATAAATATTATGAAAATTTAACTTCTAATCAGGTTTACTAACATATAATTTCTGCAAATCTGAACAAATTAGACTTTACTTAACCATAAGATAATGAAAATTCTTTTTACTCTATTAACCCAGCACAAGCTTCTTGGTTTTCAGTAATGGCAACTACATATTTGAGTAGTTTCTTGGTAATTCATAATACTCAAGAGTGTAATTGCACAGTAGTACTGCAATCTCGTGGATCAGTTGGGTAAAGCGTTAGATTAACAATCAGAAGATTGTCAGTTCACCCAAGTCTGATGCTGTTAGTTAAAAAGAAAAAAATTTCCGAAAAGATATTTTTATACTAAAAGAGTTTTTATAGCTTAAAAAATTAAGTGTGAAATGGTATACTGAGTAAAACTTTAGAATTTAGAAGCGAATAGTTAATTTGTTTCCATGTTCAAATCTCACTGACGGTGAAATTTTTTTGTGTTTTTTTATTTTCATTTAAAATTCGCTTAACATCGGGATAACACGAAAGTATATACTTTTGAGTACCCCTAAAGTAGAAAAATAATTACATGAATTTGTGGAATTTGTGGAAAATAAGTAGTTATTCTGGCAAAAAAAAAACAGTTTATATTTATTTCCAATCATACTTGCTATAAAAGCAAAGTTTTTGCTGGGAATTAAATTCTTACTTTTAATATTTTAACTTGACATTATTCGAGGTTTTACGAATAACTCGTAGCTTTAATTATTAATTAATTATTAAAATCTGAATATACGACATGTAATGGATCGAAAATTGTATATTTTTTTAATTGTCGTTATCAGACAGTTCTAAAATTTAAACATAAAAAGATTTGTTTCTAAAACACTGTTTTTGGAAATTATTCTGTAATTTATGATCCATTAAGGATATCCGTATAAAAATTGACATAAAAAAAGCTAAAATGTTTTCGCGTTGATTTTGTGGAGCACAGATCTGTAGTTGGTCACCTCGGGTATGACATTTTAATAAAAAAAAAAAATGGTAAAAAATTTATTAATTTTAAACATAGATAGTCCTTGTAAATCTCCACAAAAAATACTCTAATATCTGTAGGTTTTCTCTTTTAGTTTAAGAGATATTTAGGATTCGTTTTTTTTTTTTTGCTTATCGAACTTTATTTATTTATTTATTCTTAAAATATTCACTAGATTCCTCATAAAACAAGACGATTTCAATGAAAAACGAGAAAGAAAAATATAGTCGATCAAGACTATATGATACCCTACAAGGGTATCATATATTACAACTGTGGCCAAGGGGACTTATATTACAACTGTGGCCAATTTTACTAAATGGAAAATAAAGTATACAAAATAATGCGTTGATACTAAGATCTAGATTTTAGGACGATTCATGTAGGTGGATTTATATGGGAGCTATGGTAAATTATGGGCCGATTCCCATAAAATTTGGCTTATTTGTGTCGAATATTAACTTAATACTAACATTCGTATGGGTTTTGTACACGTTAAAGTGATTTTCCGAATAATAATAATAATAATAATATAATTTCACCTTTTGGGAGCTAAATGCATAAAATTTTCCCTCTTGCTGTTAAAGGGTTAATTACAAGTAAACTTCATTAGTCCCGGGTTAGACCATTCCAATGGTACGTTAAAACTCAATATATGTGGAAAAACGTCCGAAATATATAAAATTATATGTTTGAACAAAGAAAAAATGACAAAAAACGTTAGTAAAATCTTAATATTCCGCGACTGAAAAAAGAAGGGAAGGACCCACTTCCAAACTTAAAATTGTACTCTCCTCTGGCAGAAGTTATAGATTTATTTCCAAAAAATTTTCGATTCTGTCCCACGGTGCATTATGTAGACTAACATTCAACATCACAATTAAAGGACCTTAATTTAATCATAAAAAATTGAAATACATTAAAAAAAATAATTATAACGGAAAATCTAGTTTCATAAAATTTGGAGAAATTTTAGGTTGTTCTTAATGATGAATTGGCCAAAATTAATGACTCCATTTTACTAAAACTAAATTATAGTATGTGGAGAAGTCTTCAACTTGTCATTAGAGCTAAAAATTCTTTCAATTAATATTTAAATAATTTTATAGAAAATCAAAATATCCCAGCAAAAACTTTTTGGTTTTCGGTAATGGCAACTACTTATTAAAGTAGTTTCACGGTAATGAGGCTTCATTATTATTTGCCTACTCTGTATTACATAAATAAGTACTCAATAGTATAATAGCACAGTAATATTGTAATCATGTGGATGAGTTGGCTAGAGCGCTAGATTAACAACCAGAATTTTCTTGTTTCCATCCCATTCTGATCCTGTTAGTTTTTTATAACAAAATGTCTAAAGAAAATGTTTTTGTCACTTATAAAATTAAGTGCGAGGTGGTGTACTGAGTAAGATGTTAGTCATTAAAAACGAATGGTTAATTTTTGTTCAAGTTCAAATCTCACTGACGGCAATTTTTTTTTTTTTTTTCGTTTAGGTACATATTTTTAAATATCCCTAGAGTCTAAAAATAACTACATGAATTTGTGGACAACTCGAATAAAAATAATTAGTTATTCAAGCAGTTTTATCTGCTAGCTTACCAGGAAAGCAAAGTTTTTGTTGGGATAAAATATTTGTTAAGAAAACCAAATTTTACTCAGCTGTTTTTTAACGTATGTATTTAAGACTAAGTAATGAGTTTAAATCAAAAAGAACAAAATCGTTGAGTTGTTATAAATTGGTTTTCTAAATCAAAGTTTAAAATTTCATATTTTTGTTATTCTTAAAATTGCCTTTTTGAATCTTAAAATTGCCGCAAAGAGGCTAAATTTTTAGTAGAAGAAGAGAATAATTTCCTACTTACTTTTACTATTTGATTTGTACAGAATTATCCATTTAAGCATTTTTGTGTACTAATTTATATTTAACTAAAATTTTCACCTGCGGCGCTTCAATCTTCAAATCAAACACGAGTATAACTTAACTAATTTTGTGGACTTACTTAATTATTTTAGGTAATTCATTTTTAATAAACTTCATTAGCCATAGGAAATATTTATGAATATAATTTCAAAAATTAAGAATGAAAAAATCACAGGCAAATTTGGAATTGATTAATCAAAAAGGAATTATAATTTAAAAATAACGAAAAATTACTTCGAAACTTTGGGTAATTTTTCATATAAAATACATATGTATAACTCAAATTTATATGGAAATTTGGTATGAAGTTTTTTACTGGATCATTTTGCTGCCAGCCTTTCTATGTTCTATTTATAAATTTATTACCATATCTTTAAAAAAATGTCATAAAGTAATGAGAACATAAACTAAATAAAATAAAATAAATAATTTAAATTAAAAAAATAATAATAATAAAAAAATAACTAACTGGCAACACTGCTCCAAAGTGCAGTTCATATCTCTCCTGAACAAATTATAATTGACATATAAATTTGCTTTATTCAAGGCAACTACATACTTATAAGCCTGTACATACTTATAAGCCGGAAACTCCTTAAATAAACAGTTACATTTGGTTACGATTGGTTTACAATTGGCTTAATAACTTTTAGTCGCATCGATCCTTAAGAATCATATTTGTAATCCCTTGTAGTTTAATTGATCAGCTTTGAATGGTCGATACTTCAAATGTATATTTTAAAGTTTTATATCTCAAAAAATAAAGTTCTAAAATATGAAGCAAAAATCGTTCCTAAACATAAGCTTTTAGAAAAGACAAAATTATTTTACATTAGAAAATATAATTCTAGTATAAAGTTGCATTTTATAAAATTAAATACCATAACTAAATGCAAAATTTTTCTCTAATCAGCTTTAAATAAACTTATTACAGAAGGTTACTAAGTAATTTGATTAACGTACATTTATTTTACTTCTCTTTTAATCCCCTTTATGTATTTCCTTAACCTTTTAATACAAACCTCGAAGTACTTACATAAAATAGATAATGCATACAAAAGATTATACGATACACATGACCACAAGTGTATTAACTATTTTCTTTAACAAAAAAAAAAAAAAAAAATCATATAAAAGTTTAAAGAAAAACCTATATAAAACACTTAATACAATAATACCAAAGAAATCGAAAATTCAATGTTTAAACTGTAAAAAAAGTAAAAAAAAAAAAAAAATATTGAAAAAAACAGAAAAGAATCTTATCACATGTTTATGTACTCGATTATGACAATGCGCCACATTTTTTTCTTCTTTTAGTCTTATAGCAATATATGGGATTTTTTATTTATTTTTATTAGTTCTTTATACAACAGCACAACATTTAACATTGGAGGGATAAAAATTTACAGCTGCAAACATATACACAAACATATCCGTAACACTTGCTTTTTTGTGTTTTATAAAGATGTGGATCAAAAGCGTGGAAAATACACTCTAAAGGAAGAAAATATTTCTGCCCGAGTTATTCCACTCCTTAGAGATTTTCTCTTTGATTATGTTTTCAAAAATTTTAAAAATTGTTCTTAAGAGATTTGTGTTTTTTGAACCCTTTAGAAATTTAATTTAACTACGCCTGTGTAAAAAATTTACTTTTATTTTTTTCTGAAGGTCCACTCACCATAGAAATGTTTAAGTGGAGCACAATTTAAAAAAATTGTATTGATAAAGATCTGTAATTGTATGAGATATAGTGGCAATAAGTATTATCGATTATGGATTCTTTAATTTATTTTTTCTTTTAAATGGAAGTGTTTTGACTTTTTGTTGATAGAAATAATAATATATATTTTTTGTAAAAAATCAAAAGTTTTCTCTAGTGAGTATGAGATAATAAAAAAGATGCATGATACAAATAAAGTTAGCAACAGGAAATTATGAAATAATTTGATTTTATTTAAAGTAAACGGATAAATATTAAAAAATTAATGGTATAATTATTATAGACTTGAAAAAATAAAAATTAAAAATCTTTATTGCACTCTTATAAATTTTCGTGTAACTTTACACTATTTATAGTGGGTAAATTGACTACTACTATAATTAGGGTAAAAATACATGTTATGTTTTATTTCAAATATTTACGCACATTTTATGTAAGAAAATAAAAACAAAGCGTTTATGTGTTCAAAAAAATTTTATTTTATGTGGATTTAATTTTTTTGCTTAAAAATTCTCAAGTTAAGTAAAGTTACAGTAAAAATGTTTAAAACTACAGATAAAATTTATTAAAATGTATAAAATGAACCAAATGATAATAATGAATGTAAATAAGATTGATTTTATTAAAGGATGTTTTATTAATATGTTTTTTATAATATGTTTTATTAATATAATATAATAATTAAAAATTTCTTCATAGTTTTTTTAAATGTATTGTAGTAAATTGAAATTAAACATTTATCCTTAATAAGTTTTCTGGATTTGTTGATGTGTTATGGATATAAAGTTTCCAGTTCCTTGGTATCAAGTATATCATATTTCACTTATGATATACATCTTTACTCATTGCTTGTAGCGTTTTTATAAATTATAAAATTTCTTTGTGACTTCTTGCTGCTTTTTATTTTTTCAGAAACAATATTTTGATATTTTTTATTTTACTTATTTTAGTATTTAAGCACTCACAAAATTTGTAAATCAAATAAATAATTATTTTTGTGGAAACGTGGGTATTCATGCCAGTACTTCATCCGATTTAAGAAGCATACTAAGTAATGACCGCCATGGAAGTTTCTCTGTTACACGAATTAGTATTTCTGATATTTACATGGCATTTGATATGATTAAAACAAATTCTTGTGGAGTAGATGGAATACCTTTTAAATTTTATAAATTAATTTTGCCTCCCATATCAAGTCAAATTCTCCATATATTAAATTCTATTGTATTTGGGATTGGAATTACCAGATGCAAAGGTAATTTCAATCCCAAACAGATTATTGAAAACTTGAGGCCAATAAATAATTTGCCTGCAACTTCATACAACTTCGGGTGCGGCTCAAGGTTCGGTTCTTGGCCCATTACTATTTTCAATGTATCTAAATAATATATTCAGCTTGACCACCTTAATCTCTTATGAGATTTATGCTTTCTGGGAAATATTCATTTGATTCACTGCAAATTTTAATAAATGACACATTGGGTACAGTGGTAATGTGGATAGAAACAAATCGTCTTTCTAAACATTTGAAAGAACATTCTTTGACATTTATTTTTTGAAGATTATGTCTATCAAATGTTGGCCGTTGCTACGTCGCAGATGGTCCATCCGTTGAGTCCAATTTTCAATGACTCGTACGAGCATTTCGACTGGTAACTGGCGAATGACACGCGTGATGTTTTCCTCCAAGGCCTGAATCGAAGCAGGTTTATCCGCATAAACTTTAGACTTTACATATCCCCACAGGAAAAGGTCTAAACGTGTGATATCACACGATCTTGGTGGCCAATCGACCGGCCTAAAACGTGAAATTATTTGCTCACCGAAGTGTTCTCTCAATAAACCCATTGATTGATGCAATGTGTGGGAAGTGGCGCCGTCTTGCTGAAACCAAATGTCACATAGATCACGAGCTTCAATTTCAGGCATCCAATAGTCGGTTGTCATGGCATCGACGGTTACGTTCGCACCGACATCATTTTTAAAGAAATATGGACCGATGATTCCACCGGTCCACAAACCACAAATTTGCCTCTAAAGTTTTGATATATTTTTCTGAATATCTTTATTAGTACATATGCGATTTAAATTATATTAATACTGTTTAAAAGTTCGAATACCTTTTCAATGATATATAATATGACCATGTAATTTTTTATTGATATACCGGCCGGCTACACGGAAAAACCTTTATTAACGTTAAAAAGAAAATATTTTTATTTCAACTAGGCCGGTACTTTTAATTTGTTACTATTTTTTTTTTTAATTTTACATAATTTAAAACACTGCTGGAAGTATATTGAATAAACAAATAGTTTCAAAATTTAATATTATTTGTTAATATAAATATAAATATAAATATAAATATAAATATAAATATAAATATAAATATAAATATAAATATAAATATAAACATAAATATAAATATAAATAGCCAAAACGATATGACGATTTCAAAAATATTATGTCGATTTTGACGACTTTTTCAACAAATTTTGACGATTCTATATTATAATTATCTGTCAAGAGTGAGTGTACCATTTAAACTTCTTCATCTATTTGAGATCTCTTTTTTCTAAAACTTTAAAGCACAGTAGTGACCTACATTTCAAAAGGAAACTCCAAGGTCCTAGTTTTCTATTGAGATCCAAAGTTCTCCTAGAAAATTTGTATAAATATTACTTAAAAATATTTCATAATTCAAGAAATTTCGTAAAAATTTTCTATTTCACTCAATCGTTTAAAATACATTTAAAGACCTTAAATCATTTCAAAACATATAAAATTAATACCTTAATTTCATTCACCACTTAAACAATATATTTTCTTCAATCTGATAAAATATTTATTTATTGTTAAATTCTTAACTAAACTATTTTCTAGTTTTTTTTTTTTTTTTTAATCTTATAAATATATATTCTTTAACAATCTATTTTTAAATATAAAAAATAATTATACAATATATATGGGGCTCTTAAAATCAGATACCTTGATTGTCATTAACGTCAAACTCTATCAAAATTTGTTGTTCATTTTCTTTTATTTCTCATTTGATAACGTCGTTTTTGATAATTATTGGAATAACATGAATTTTAATTAGTAGTAGCTAGACTATTTTATCAATAGATCTTAAGTATTCATTTCATTTCTTTTTTCGTCGTATTAAAAAAACAAATAGCTTATTTTTTATTTCTTTTTACTACTTATTAAATATTTGACACAAACGAGTAGAACAACTAATTATTTAAAATTTGTTTATTGTAGTCGAAGTCAACAGTGTCGAAGAGAAAGAACAACAGGAAAAATAAATAAATTTATAAGTAAGGAATTCGAAAATGATTAATATTTAGGTAAATATTCACAAGTAATCAAAAGAATACTTAGTATAAGTTTTTACCTCAAAAATATATGAATAAAAGTATCATTAAATAGGAGCTATGATTAATTATACCTTAAACTTAACCAAAATTTAATAACGTTTATCAAACTAATTCGAATTAGAATTGATCAATAATTTTCTAATTCGAATAATTCGAATTTGTCTGAAACTACAATTTCTTAAGAGTTTGTAAATATTGTTTAATATTTTGTAAGGATAAAAATTATCTTTATCGTCATCAGAGTTGCCAGAAAATGCTGTTGCATGTCCATAAACTAAAGCTCAATTCTCCAAAAATTCTCATTTAAAAATATTTTAGGTTGCATATTTCCGTAAATATTTTAACAAAATAACAAAAACTTTAATATAATTAGTTTCTTTTTTCAATGTAATATATTTTAAACACATGCACAGTGAATCGAGGCCATGGAAAAAGTTGAAGGAGATATTCTATAGCCATGAAATTTAATCCGTATATGTAAAATTTCTTCGCTAATTTCAAATCTAAAATCAGATTCTTAAAATTATTAAAATTTCTTTCGATATGAGGAAACTAAATTTCCAAAATCTTTACACAACTGAATTAATTAATATTTTTTTAAATTATTATGTAGTTAATAATTACTAAAGCATTTTAAAATAATTAACAGCAATCATATATATCAGTGCTGCCATATAAGTGAAATAAATTATTTTTATACGCTACACCACCACAAGTGGTTGGGGTATTATGCGTTTGTGCTGATGTTTGTAACGCATAGAAAAAGTTAACCAACACAGACCTCAAACTATACCAATCGACTCAGAATCACTTTTTAAATCGATCTAACGATGTCCGTCCGTCTGGACAACTGTCTAGCTGTCCATGTAAACCTTGTGCACAAAGTACGGGTCGCAATTTTAAAGATAATTCAATGAAATTTAGTACTTGGGACTTTTTATAACACAAGGACGAAGTCTATTAAAATTGGTTGTGATCGGACCATTATTTCACCTAGCCCTCATAGAAATGTCCCCCCATAATAGAGTTTAAACGCTCAAAAATGCCTGAAAAATTAGAATATTTTAATGAAATTCAGTGCAAAGAAGTTCTGTACAAGTATTAAATTATTATTTCGATATACGAGCGCATACTATTTCATACATGGAACCATATATATCCATATATTTTCATATGTGAACTATATACAATAACATATGATCATTTTTAAACGGGTATTTAAATTTAAATGTTTAGAAAAATGTTTATCAAAATTTAGTGCCTGACCCAGTTTTGTACTTGGTCGTGATATAAAGTTTAATAACAAAAATTTTATTATTCTCACGTCCTTATGATATGATGTCGGAGTAAACTTAGTGGAAAACTTCAATACTTGTTTGTTTTTAAATATATGTATATATATCTATATATATATATATACATATTTCTAGTTTTCTAACTTCAATCTAATTCTCACAAGGTTTGGTTATACTCGATGTGATATCATGCATTTGAACCACATATGGTGGTACAAATGAATAAAAATATTATATTATATATATATATATATATATATATATATATGTACATATTTCTGGGAATATTGAATAGATTTTAATGGTTTAAACTGCGTTATTATTTTACTGTTATCCTCTTAAGAATTTTAAATTAAATTAATTTTAAAAATTTCATGATACATTTAATATTTAAAATTACTGATTCAGAATTTGAAGCTTCTCAGATAAAGGGATGAAAAATTAAAACTTTTTGAAATTTTTTTTGAAAAATTCTGAATTGAAATTTGTAAAATTTATAGAATATTTTTTTAAATAAAGTATATATATAATTTTTCAATAAAATTTTTTTATTAATATATGATAAAATGGAAGAATATGACAAAATGGAATAATAATATGATAAAATGGAACCAAAATATGACAAGATTTTTCAATTATATGTAAAACTACAATCATAACATGAAAAAACAAACCATAAAATGGGATACAATGTGACAAAGTGGAATGATAAAAACTATTACTTATAATCGTTTCTATTTTTCGCTCTGATCATGTGTTCCCATCATAATGTGTTGCTTTTACATTATGGTCACTACAACTATATTTTTCGCTGAAAAATAAGCGATCCACACAGATTAATTAGCACATACACCTGATAAATAACACATAAATATTATTAGGTGATTCACATAGTGTCATAAAATCATATATCCTATAATAATAGCATTAAAAAATACGACTGCTTTGAACAACCCCTCATAATTTAGTGCGCTACTTTGAATTCAAATTAGCCAAAAATAAGAAAGAAAAAAAAAACAGTTTGTGCAAAAAATACATTTTAGATGTTGTGATGCACACTAAGGTAAATAAATAATATTTTTCTATTTGTTTTTGTATAAAATCATCTCTGCTGATTAAATACGACAGCACAATAACCATAAAGTTTTATTATTTTAAGACTCTTTTTGTTTAAAAAGCAACAACAATAAGATTTTCAAACCGTTGTAAAATTTTAGAATATTATGACAATATGAAAGATAGCACACCTTGTGAATCCTTCATAGATATTTATCAATAACAATAATATAGATAAATGCAAAAGACTTTTATTTTATGCCATAAAAAATTAAAAATCATTTTATGATTTTTATTTCTTGTTTAAAAAACAAAACTTAGACTGATTTTTTTTTTTTTTTTTTTTTTTTGAAAGAGAATAAAAATCATAACTTGAGTTTTATTAAAAAAATTATCAATAATTGTTATTTGAAATTCATAAACAAAAATTTAAAATAATTTTTATTTCTGAGAAATAAAATAAAAAAATAAAAAATAAAACTTTATTACAAAATAGGTTAAATAGCATTACAGCAAATACAATGCCGCACTCAGAATATTTTTAACCAATTTCCTTCATATTGATTTTTGATTTTTTTTTTTTTTTTTTTTTTTTTGATCCAAAATTGTACAAACAATAATTATTTTTAGTCTTTGCTTTTACACTTATTTATTTAGATCGCGCCCATCAATTGAAATCAACTTGCACTAGACTCCTACGATGTGTAAAATATCAGATTATTTTGGTATTGAAAATTTATCCATAAATGACTAAATAATGAGAGAAGGTATTATAACTTTTTTAAAGTCGTCTTGTCAGACCCCCCCCCCCCCCCCCCGCTTTTCTTATAGTTTTTATGTTTATCAACAAAAAGCATATTTGTTTTTTTTTTTTTTTTTTTTTTTTGAAATGAAATGAATGAATCAATCTATTTGAAAAAAGAAAAGTTTTAAATTTAAAAGAAAAAAAAAATTATTCGTAAAATTTTATATTTTCGGGAATACCCTCTATAAGAGCTTTATTGAGTTTCGGTGACTTTTTTGGTGGATTAGATCCACTTCTTTCTAAACTTTTTTTATGTTTTAGTCAGTTTTAAGTATTTTTTACTATGACTGAATATATCAGGAGCGGATCTAGCCAAAGCATTTGGGGGGAGGGGGGTGAATTTTTTTGAAATTTTTTTTATCATGAAAAATTTGCGATTTTAATTTTTACGTTAATTTAACCAATATAAAACTTAAAAAAAAATAGATTTTTAATCAAATTTTTGAGCTTTGAAATTTGTATATTTCAAATTAAATTAATTAAATTAATTTTAAAAATTTCATGATGTATTTAATATTTAAAATTACTGATTAAAAATTTGAAGCTTCTCAGATAAAGGGATGAAAAATTAAAACTTTTTGAAATTTTTTAAAAAAATTCTGAATTGAAATTTGTAAAATTTATAGAATTTTTTTTTTTAATAAAGTAAATCACTTTCATCGATTTAAATCAAAAATATTTAAACATAATTTCCAAAATGCATATTTCATATTTTTTTCGAATTAAATAAAATCATTAAGGCTTGAATAAAATTATTAAAGCATTTCGCTGTGCAGGCGAAAATTGTTTTTCAACATGCGAAAGAAAATACAATTTATATTTTGTATGAAAGCCATACAATATAAATAAGATTTTTAACTAAACAGATTTTTGAAAATTGATTATAACTTAAAATGGATGATCAATAGGCAAATAATTCGGAAAATTACTTTTAAAATTCTAAAGCAATGTTGGAAATTTTCTTAAATAGCAGCAAATAATTTTTGAATTTTATGTATAATGACGCTTTCCTGATTTAGAATATTCCGAAAGTTATTATTTCCCAAATTTCAAATTCAGAATTGTGTATTGTTGCACTCGGAATAGTTAATGACGTGAAGTTTTTTCTACACAATTTGGAAGAAATCGAATCGGATTAAGATTTTGTTAAGACTCGAAATTTGAATTTTCAGATACGAGTACCTCGATAACTATAAAAGTTAAATAAGATTCACAAGCCATAATGAGAGAAAATACACTAATCTTTGAAATCGGATGAGAAAAAATATATATTAGCAAGCATGTGTGAATTTTTATTTAAATCGAACTAGCCGACCACAATTAAAAAAATGACTTGTAAAATATGCATTTCACATACAAATTTTCGAAACGATTAAAATTAAATTAAAATTATTAAAATAGATTATAAAGCATATGCAATTTTTTTTCTTTTTTATATAAAAAATACTTTTTTCACGCAGCTAAAGTTTTTAAATAATAATAAAATTTGTTAGTGTAATTTAAATATATGTATTTGTTTAAGTCTTAAAACTATAATTTGAAGAAATATTATGCGATAATTTTGAATTACTTTTTTTAAATTAGGAAAAAAATAAAATTAAAAAATTGTTTTCTCTATTGAAAAAATATAAAAGCGCATAAAAATATTGTTGCTGTTTAAAAATTTTCAAAAATCACTTGCATTTCCTACATATTTAATTAAGTAAATGCCAATTTTTAAAACTTTTTAATTTTGTTTTAAAATTTAAAAAGAAAAAATATGATATTTTTCATAGAAATGATTTTAGCTCCATCATATTGTAAAAAAGTTCATTCTGTCTTTTTTACTTTCTATAAACAATTAATTTTTTTCTGCAAAATAATTTGTATTTTTTCCTTTCCAATTTGTAAATTTCTCTACTTGTGGGGAGGAGGAATTTCCTTTCCCCCCAGGATCCGCGCCTGTTCTTGACAGTTGAATGGAATAGCAGCACCATTAGTTTGATACCAACCAGTTATCTTTTATTGCAATAATGATAAGGCGATCAGGCCAGAAAAATTAGAATTCTTAGTATTTTCTAATGACAGGAAAGAATCTTTTCTGGCCCATCAAAAACTTTGCTTTCTTGGCAAGCTAGCAGGTATAGTTGGAAACAAAAATAAACTACTTATTTTTTGCCTGAATAACTAGTTATTTTTGTTCGACTTGTCCACAAATTCATGTAGTTATTTTTTGACTCTAGGGGTACTCAAAAATATGTACCTAAACGAAAACAAAAAAAAAAAAAACAAAAAAATTTTGTCGTCAATGAGACTCGAACTTGAGCACACACTAACCATTCGTTTTTACTGACTCACGTCTTACTCAGTATACCATCTCGCACATAGCATCCTAAGCGACAAAAAATCTATTTAGTTTAAAATATCTTTTTAGACATTTTGTTATAAAAAACTAACAGCTTCAGAATGGGGTTGAACCAACAACCTTCTGGTTGTTAATCCGGCGCTCTAGCCAACTCATCCACATGATTGTAGTATTACTGTACTATTATACTACTGAGTACTTATTAATGTAATACATAGTAGGCAAATAATAATGACGCCTCATTACCAAGAAACTACTTTAATAAGTAGTTGTTATTACAGAAAACCAAAAAGTTTTTGCTGGGGTTATATTCATTTGCGTACATTTCTCTGTTAAAAGTGTAATTTATTATGAATGAAGTACTTTTTTCTCCACATGTACAAATGTCTTGCCAGACCAAAAGTTTATTTGACAATTTCAATATTTTTATACGATATTTATCTGATACATTTCCCATAAGAGCTATGATATGGAATTCATGACCAGGATGTTGTAAAAAAACTTCCAGTGCATGCTATCTGTCATTCTTTATACAGCGTTCATATAAAAAAAATAAATAATCTCAATAATTTTCATCGTCTCTTTTGCTTCACATTTTTTTTCCAATATCGTTTCTTTTTAGGATCTTTTTTTATTTCGTGGTTCCTCAGGCCGACTTTTTTAACATTTCTAGTAAAAGAATTTTAAGAATGAATCGCATTGCATCTAGAGATCTAGAGATTTTCTCCTAAATACAAAGAGTTCATGAACCTTTCGGTGATCATGAACTCTTTGTATTTTTTATGACTCAAAAAACTGTATTCCCCAACTCAGCTGCATTCCTAGCAATTATTTTATATGTTCGATATGAGTTTCGTTAATAAGTTTGAATTATGTTTTTAAACGAATTTTGTTCAATTTTCATTTAAAGTAAACTTCCTCATGTTATTAAAACAGAATTTAGCACATAGTTTCTGTAAACAAGTTAAAGGTATTAATTTATTTCACGTATAATAAAAGTTATAAGTTTTAAACTGTGCACGGATTTTGTCGTGCGCAGCCCTTAGTATACATCCATTGCCACTGTTGCCAACTTTCTTTCCAAAAAATATTGCAAAATTTGACTAAGAAATAGTTAGAAAATAGTTAAATTTTGAAAACGTTGAAAATTTAGCGATAAATCGCAAAATTTTCTGCATGTTTACAAATTCAGCTATAAGTTTCCCAAAACTTAGCTAAATTTGTAGTTTTTTTTTTAATTTAGACTATTTATTTATATTTATTTATGTATTTATATATTTAACTATTTGACTATTAAATAAAATCAGAAAAAATATGTTCATTAGGATTGCAACCTGTTGTATAAAATGAAACATGTTCTCGACATTACCATATTTATTTCTGATTTCATTTCTCACAATAAGATAAATAAACTTTGTGTCCTTTTTTAGATTATTTTGGGTCTTATTTTGATATTTTTTTTCCAATGAGCTTCAAATGAACCACTGTTTATATATATATATATATATATATATATATATATATATAAATTAGAATTTCGGCATCAACATTGACATCTTTGCACACCATATATTTGCATATTTTGGGCTTTACAGCATATCTTTATCTTTGAAATTTAAATGATATTTTTTGCGTATTTTATATTTAAGGCCATAAGAGGATTTTGAATATTTTGTACCCAATAAAATTTTTTACATAATTTACCATTAGTAAAATCTTACTGTCGCATATATTATTGAAATCAGAATCCGTAATAATTTTATATTTTATAAATTGATAGAAATTTTGTAATTTTCTGACTTAATGTATTTGCTTTGAATAGATTTGAATGCAAATATTTTTTAGCAATTGTTAATTAATATCTCCCGAAATAATTGCTAATTTTGTATATTTTCAAAAAATTGAAAAATTGGAAAAAAATGACTTTTTCATATGTTGAGATATATATAATACATACTTACGTATAAAATATCATAGCTAAGAATATATAAAAAGCTAATATACCAAGAGACAGGGTGTTATTGCACATTATTTCTACCGTTGTGTTAGTTCTTAATACTTGATAATGGAATTGAAATTATGTTAAAATTTGAACTAGTTAAATTTTTCAAATAAAGGTGGCAAAAAAAGCTTAAAACATTAATCATAAATCGTACTTTTTCTAGCAAAATGCGTTTAAAAATTGCCAGATTTGTCGAGAAAATAGCTAAATTGGCAACAGTGTTCATTGCCCTATTTATACGTATACGCTAAAACTTTAAGCATACTCTTCATACAAATATACTAATTTTCTAAAAGTCAAGTTTGAAAAATGTTTTTTTTTTCTAAATAATGGTGGAGAATTATAATTTACTAAATATTTTTTTAACTAAGGGAAATTACACTCAACTTCATATTGCAAATATTTTCTTAAATTTACCTAAGATAATGACAAATACATTGAGATCTTACAAATAGTAATTTAAAATTACAATACAAATTCTTTTGTTATTGTTATTATTATAAAACAAGTTAATTAAAAAACTTTTGTTAAAAAAAAAAAAAAAAACTTAACAATTACAGCTATTTACTTGCTGGTAGAATAAAACAAATATAATCTGCTTAAAGTAAACTTTTGATTGTCAATTACAATTACAAGCGGTAACTGTCATTATATTTGTATTTTATGTCACTTTGTTTTACCCATCATAAATTATCTCATTTATCTACAACAAAAAAAAAATCCCAACACACCTTTACGTAAAACCAAACATTGATAATTGATTGCTAATCTTTTAGCAAATATTTTTCAATTTCCTTTATTATTATTTTCAAAATAAAATTTAAACATATTCTTACGTGTGTAAATATCAAAATCAAAAAAAGCTTTAAATGATCGTACTTTTTAACGTGAAATAAAGTGTACTCGTATAAAAAGAATTGTTTAAAATGTTTATCTGCTATAAGAACGACAAAATAAATACAAACGAAAACTTCCATTCGCATTTCTTAAGCTAAGTTCAGACTAGGCAAATATCACAATACGCGCATTTATTTGACGCCTTTTGTTTAATGAAATAGCTACCAAATATTGTAAAATACGTGAAGAGAAAAAGATATTTTAATCCGGTTCAGATTAAATGTAAATTGTTTACTCGAAATTAGTTGATTAAACATACAACTACCATAAATTTATTTGACATCAGTTATTAATTGAATTTATAGGAAAATCTTAATTTTTATTTTGTTTTTATCCATTTAGAACAAAGTAAAATATTTAGATAAAAATGGAATATGTTAACTATTCAATCGATTAATTGCAAAATTAATAAGCAAATTAATAAAAACTTTTTACAATTTTCTTATAAGTAATTTACTTTTATATTCAAGAACAACCCTGTCTTCATAAAATAACACTGATTTCTTTGCATGACACTTTCATCTGTATAAAAAATAATAATAAAAAGTTTTATTTAAAAAACTTTAAATTATGAATTGATTTTTTTTTTCTTTTTTTGGTAATTTAAATTTTATTTACACCAAAACAACAATTTCAACTCAAACCATCGGTATCAGCAGTTGTTTGCCGCTGTTTGATCTTACTTTTATTTGGTAAGATCAAACAAAAATATATTTCAAAATATTTTACAACTTCTGTTCATAAAATGTTCACATTTTCCACATTTTTGACTTAAGGCAAATATCTTTGTTTGATCAAAATCTGCTGTTATCTTGTTTATATCACAAAAAAAAAATATGTTTTGTTGTTCATATTAGCCAAAGCAAATATTTGCAAAAATCTTTAAATATTAGTCTAATGTGAACTTAGCTTTATTTGCACCAGGGCCATAAATCTTAAAAGCCGAAATTTTTGTTACTTTATAACAGCAATAGAAACATTTATTTTTTGTTGTTTTTGATTCTTATGAAACCGAAAATGTTTATGATTTATAATGAACTGATTTAACAACAGTAATAATAAATTAAAGTACTAATTTTCTTAACTTATCTTTAAGGTTCTTAATAACAATAACAGTAACAACTATATAGCACAATATTTTCAACGACAACAATAACAAAACAAATCTAAAAACACTTTAAGAATAAATGTTTAAATTGCTAGATTCATTTAAGAGTTTTTTTTTTTTTGTTTTTTTTTGTCTGAAGTATGCTTTTATCATTATAAATCAAAATATGCTACTGGTTTTTGGTCTTTTCTTTACTTTTCAAAAAAAAAAAATATATATATATATAAAAAAGAGGCCTTAATAAATATCTTATAACTCATATTTATTTACTTGTTTCAACAAACAATAAACATTTAGTTATTTATTTAAGTGCGAATAATATAGTGAAATATTATACTTGAAATCGTTAAGTATATTGCATAGAGTATTTAGTGGTAACAACTAAAATCTTGATTGATTTGTTAAGTGTTTTATTATTTATTTTCTTATCGAATTTCAAAAATTTATTTCACTTGATGTTACAGTTATTTCTTCTTCAATGATTATATTACTATAGAGTAGATTGAAAATAAATTGATTTCATATTTCATTTCTTTGAAAAAAAAAAATCAATATACATATACATTATTTCATATATACATGATTCTACGAAATGAAAAAAGAAATTTATTGAAATATTTCTAAGAAATTGGTAATATTTTTAAAGAAATAAATTTGTTTATTAATCAGTATGTTAAGCCTAGTTTTAACAACAATATTCAGCATTAAGATCTCTGACAACTTTAAATACTTAAAAAAATTCTATAACTTCATAATTTTCCAGCACGACCCAAGGCAATAACAAAATATATGTAATCATATATATTTAATTTTATGGGTTAAAAAAAAAGGATCCTTTTATAGACATTTCCGCTTTCTGAAGTCAAAAGACGATCGAAATGCCGCTCACAATATATAGAAAGTTAAAAAAGAAATTTAAAAAATTTGGAAAAAATTTAACTAAAATTTTCCATAAAAAGTTCAAAATCACGATTTCGTTTACACACAGAGAAAAAAATTCATATATTTGAAAGTTCAAAATTACGATTTCGTTTATACACAGAGAAAAAATTCATATATTTGAATTTTTTTTTTTTTTTTTTCATAAATATTATGAATCGAACATGACTCTTTTTCCCAAACTTTTTTCATAAAAAATAAAATTTTGTTCATAGATATTAAATTGTTCATAATAAAAATTTTAGTAATTTTGTAAAAATTTTGTTAAATCTTTAATTTAGTTTTATTAGATTTGATTGCAAATAGTAAATGAAAAAAAATTCCAAGGAAAATCTCTAAAAAAAATTATGTTTAAAAATTTTCATAATTTTGCTCGCATTCTGCAGCATATCATTTTGATAAAAAGCGCTTCTGTTCTGGTCCCATAATGTAGCTAAAAATCATTAAAAACCTAAAATTTTCCGTAGAAAATTTCAAACATTTTTTTTACAAATTGAAAATATAAATGAAAATTTACAATTTATTTTAAGTCTTCTTGACTTTTGATTCATTTCAAAAAATGTAAAAAAGTGTTAATATTTAAGACATTATTCTTAAATATTATGAACTTAAATCAATGAAAGTAAATTCCTATATTTATGCACAAACTTATTTCTATGATCTTATTTCAAAAAAATATTTTAAAGTTTTTCTGGGAAAAATGTATTAGATTAGTAAACTGAAGACCAAATTTTAACTTCTCCAGTATTCAACTCGTCAATTTTTATTTAAACTTCATGTATTTAAAAAAAAAATTCTGTAGAAAGTGAAACTTTGAACCGATAAAAATTTTGAAGAACTTTAAATTTCATCGAAATCGGAAATAGCGAGGCTCGTCGTATGTTCGAAAGTTTTTCTCCCTATAATTTTTTTCTTTATTTTAATTTCAATAACATTTTTTCAATAGTTTTTTTTTATTTAGAAATTTTTAGAAAAATGTTCTTTTTTTATAAAATCTCTTTTTGTTTAAAAGAAAACTGTAGTAAAAATTCTTTTAAAAGAGATATTTTTAATAAAATTTTAAAGGTATTTTGTATAAATTTATTTATTTATTTTTTTTTCTTTTTTTCGATAAATATAGGTATTTTTGTTATAAAGACAAGATATTTTTGATAAAAATTCCTTTTAAGGGTAATTTGTTATAGGAATTTTTAGATAAATTATTCATAAATTTACTTTTTTCTATGAAATTTTATATTTTTTAAGAGATTTTTTAAATATATATATGTATGTTTAGAAAATGTTTAATAAAAATTCTTTTATATCTTTTGAAATTCTTTTTAAGTGGATTTTTTTTAATGAATTTTTAAATAAAATTTTTTAATAAATTTTCTTTTTATAGCAATTTTCTATAAATATATTTTTCGATAAATATAGACATTTTCGTTTTAAACACAATTTTTGATAAATATTCCTTTAAAAGGTTTTTTTTGGAAATTTTAAATAAATTCTCCATAAAATTACTTTTTATACCGAACTTTCGGTCTATTTTCGTTTTAAGGACAACTTTTGATAACAAAAAAAATAATTTTTTTTAATAAATTTCTTAATCGAAAATTGTTGATAAATTTAATTATTATATTCAATTTTCAATTAATATTCGTTTTAAAATTAATTAAACATTTTTTTTATTAAAAAAATTTCTATAAGTAGAATATTTTTATTTAATTTTCAAATGTCATATTGCCTTTAATGGAATTCCTTAATCTACTTCTTTTTAAAGCAAATTTTAAATCAATCTTCCTTTCACAGAAAGTTTTCAATAAGTTTTTACTTTATTTTTTATATATTATTATTTTATATGTATATATATATTTGTTTTTGTATTAAACAGTATATATATATATATATATATATATATATATATATATATGTAAATATATATCATTTTATGATAAAGGAGATATTTGGAGGTTTACTTTCTTGACATGAGGCAACACTGTTCAAAACAAAAACAAATCAGGGTAATTAAACCAAGACTTACTGCAATGCAAATTTTTGTGTGTGAACGTTTGTGAGTCTATATTCAGTTTCATATTGCAGATATTAAGTTCAAATTTATTGTACATGAAGTTTGACAGATGTAACAAAAAAAAAATATACTAATAATCAGCTGTTTAACTGAGTTCACGTCTGTCCTAATAAAAATCTGTCTAGTATAGACTCGATATAAAGAGAAAAAGACAAATTTCAGCAAGAAAAATTTCCTTGAATGAACGCATATCGGGGATGATAAACTTAGTAAAATTGTACTTCTTCCCGTACATTTGCTCTTCAAAAATGCTATAATTCTTTAGTAAGAAATTAATGCAAATTTTAATTAAAAATATGAATAACTGATTTAATCTTTTAAGAATAATAAAGAAAATTTTTCGCAATTATTTAAAAAAAAAAATAAACATCTGTACCTTGAATCCGTTAAATTGTCGATCCAATTGTGATACTATGGATTCAGTCATAGTCATCTAAGCGTATCACAGTAGAGAATCCTAGCGTTGCGGCTCTCAGGTCTGATAAAGCCGAGCAGGTTTAGAACTGTCATCATAAGTCCTGCAATAGTCGTACTCGTTTGAATAATTTAATTTTTTACATTTGATATTTTAAACTTTACAGTACTTAATAGTTTTTATGTGTAACTATCTAAATATATACGGTTCTTAATATTGTAAACGTATATCTCTCAAAAGTTTCTCCACCCATTTTGCTTTCGATCCTTTCGCCCTTTTGTATAACATGATACAGGGCTATTGAACTTGTGATGAAGATGAAATGTTCATCGTTTATTAAAAAATGTACGAAAACTTTTGAATACATTTATATATATATATATTCTAAAACTGTATTCAAAAGTTATATATATATATATATATATATATATATATATAAATTTGAAATCATTTCGACAAAAAATATTTTCCAGGACATACCTGACTATTTATAAAATATAATATTTAGAAATCTATAAAAATTTCAAAGAATTTAATTCTTAGAATTTTAAAAATATTATTTGAATTAAAAAAATTATCCAAACAAGTAATTTTGTTGAAGCAAAAAAAAAAACTATAAATGTTTTAATTATTTTTTGATAATATAACATTAAGTTAAACAAATCTATATATACATAGTTTATTAATAAATATGATTTGAAAAATATAGGAAAATGCTTTGCTAAAATACTTTATATTTACAATCAGAAGATTCATCGTATATTGTTTAAAATGGCCAAATAACCTAAAAAAGAAGAATTAGGCGTTATTAAATTTGCAACATGTTTTAATTCAGTAGATCATATAACTTAACATTTATATAAAAATGAAAGACATCACCTGTCTCTCTCCATTTATCATTAAACTATTTTTTTCGGAAACTAATAAAAACTTTCCAAATTATAAAATGCATCTGATTTTTTTTTTTTTTTTTTTTTTGTTAAAGAAGTATGAAATGTTATATATCATTGAAAAGCTTATAAAATACACATATTTTGATATTAATTTTAATTTATCCTCATATACAATTATTGTTATGTAAAGGAATATATGTTTGAAAAAAACTAATAAAATTCAAACAAGTACGAGTTAAAAAAAACCGGGAAAACTGTTTCGGTATAACTGCTAGTTTCACCTAGTCAATCCAATTTCTTTTTGGCAGAAATTTGAAAAAGTGAAAATTTTTTTTAAATCGTAACATTCCAAGCAATCAAGAGTAAGTATTAAAAAATTAATATAGCAACGTTGACAGTCTGAAAAGGCATTAAAATTGGTAGTTTAATATTATTTTTAATATTTTTATTAAAATGGAGGTAGGATTATAAAAGCTATATCGTAATACCAGAAAAATATATAACAATGTTGTACAATGTAAATTGTAGCCTAGGAGATGTATTTTAAGATCTTTATTTTAAATTTTATATAAGTCGTGTATTTGTCGTTAATTTTTGAGTTTTGTTGTCATATGGATTTTTTAAAGGGTTTTTTCATCAAGACAACCTATAACGTTCAAGTCGAGAAGTTATGTTTGGGCATCAACTTACAGGAATGTAAAAATTTCGGAAAACTCTTGCAATCGTCAATTTTCTTTCAGTTAAATTTTGCTATATCTGAGGGGAAATATGTTGGTTTTCACAAACAAATTGGGGAAATATTATGTTCTGACTTATTGAATACATTTACTAATTAACAGAAATCTAAAAACTTACAAATAATTAAAATAAAACCAAAGCAATACAAATAAATATCTTATTTAAAAAGTATATCTACTTTTGTACGATTATGTATTATAGAGATTTAAGCAAAAATTCTTAAAATCAGTTTTAATAATTTATTTTTAATTTTGTATAAAAGACCTCGATACAACTTCAAAAAGATACTAACAATGCTTTTTAAATTTATGCCAGAAAAAAAAATTTTGACCAGTGTGTATCGAAAAATAGACCAATTTTTCGAAATATTTATGTGTGAAAAATTTAAATATACAAAGTTTTTGTGAAAGTTGCAAAATTTCGAAATCATATGGACCTGGTACCAAATTTTTGTTACGTCATTAAATCCGTGTTCCAAAGGCCTTTTTTGCGATACCAAAGTTTTATACTGTTCCTTTGGCGGAAAATCCGAAAAACCCGAAAAAAGGACCTTTTTTTAATTTTGGTCCAGATCACGAAAGTATAATGTCAGCAGCAAAATTTTGAACAATAATATCATAGAATGAATTAAGTTTTCATTTGAGCTGGGAACATTGAACATCTTATTTTCTCTCCATACGACTAGGCCACCTTAATGTACATATATATACCCTATCAAATATAAAATATCTCAGGATAAATTTGCACGACACACAAACATATTATGCAATTGTAAAATTCCTACAAACAAATATCCATTATATACCCTTATTCTTTAAGAGTTATCTAAAATAAAATAAATATCAGTCAATTAGGAACTATACTATATATTACATTACTTACCTTTAGATCCCATAAAACACGCCGATTGTTATTATCTCTTATATTTTTCTTAGTTGAAAATTCTTTCCTAATTCTGTTTAAAGTTTTCGCTTTTTCATGAGATGGTTGAAATTATTTACAATCTATAAAATGAAATATTTAAATCCAATAACATTGTTAAAATTTAAATTAAAGCCAAATAATAAATTATTTAAACAAATTGTCATAATTTTTTTCTCTGTAAACTCAATATAAACAAATCCTCAGATTCTGTCTGCCGTTTTGTTTAGGTTCTGTAAAAATATTTCTCATCACTGGACTTCGTAATCGTTATAATATTTCATATCATCACTGTAAGCACAGGGGCATTTATTCTCAGTTCAATGCACCCAATTTTGAGCTGTAATGTTATTTAATTAGACTTCTCTTAGAAAATCGATCGTGGGTTGTTCGATGCATTATATTGAAATTGATCTCTTTTTAAGATGGTAATGATTTTAAGTGTTTTATTTCAAATTTAAATATTATTCCAATAATTTATGTTAATAATATAAATCATACAAAATATTTAATTCAGATTTTTATAAAAATCAACACATCTGAATTATTTACATTCGATTAACAAAATCTACTCAATGAAATACACAAATAAAATTCAGTAATTATTTTGAAATAAATAAATAAATCTTTTTTTCAATTTTAGTTTAATTATTTAATTTTATTTGTTTTTATTTTGTCTTACCTAAAAGTATTTGTTTTTCTTAAATTAATTTCAGTACATTGATTTATAAAATTAGCAAAATAAATTATTTGATTTTGTTATTTTTCATTTGTTATTCTTACATTCGTTCATTCGTTCTCTTTACTTTTTTTTCTAACCTTTAAGTCTAAATTAAAGTTGCGATTATTTGCCAAAAATAAAACAAAAATACTATTTATCAAAAATATAAGTGAATAAATTATTCGAGGCGGAAAGTAGACTTATTCGTAAACATCGATTGAGTTTCTCATACAACCTTTAGGAAGGTCGTATTCCTAAATATAAAAATGTATCACAAGCAAAAACATCCTATGAATACCTGAATAATACTCGGGGCTTAGTGGTAATAAAAATATATTATTTTAATTTTATTTGATATTTTTTGTCTTTGGAATAGAATAATTGCTAAAAATACGCACAAACAAATGAACTATTACATATTCCAATATGAATATAATCCATAATCATACACATATTTGTATGGATGTCAGTCTAGAGGCGTAGAATTTACGTGTTTTAATTACAAATTATTATCGCACATAATCAAGGTATAATATCGACTATATGTATTTACGTATGTACGTAATAAAACTATGTATAACTATGAATTGTACTATATATAGTTGTTTGTATTTGTGTGCGTTTGTTTGTCGGCAGTAGTTGTAAAACAATACTAAATACTACTTGTTTAAATACATTCTACGAGTGCCAGTATTTAATACACGCTTATTTCTATATATTCCAGTCATTTTAAGTCATTCAACAAAGAGTTTTTGGTATGTACGAATGAATGTTGGTAAGAAGGTGGTAAAAGAGATTTTCATACATCACTAACAGAATTAATAAATGTGTGAATTGGTGATGGTGAGAAAAAGGGCTTAAAATATATTAATTTAAAAATAAAATAGCTTTACAAATACCACAACCAAGACTTTTGATTCAAGAGCTGTAATGACCCTATCCGATTACACTCCCTATACCATGTTCTAGCAAAACTTTCGGGATCTGTGTAAGTTTTAACCAGTCATAACTAAACTGAACATTTTTGTCTTTATTCTAGTCTTCATTGATACAAATTTGGCCTAGGGCTTTGAATATCTCTCAAACTATTGATGTACTTTCATCTCAAATGTGTATTAAGTTAAATAAAACATTTCCATCACATCACAGTTTTGTGATTTAACCATGTTTCCTTTTGGTCTCTTAACAAATTTTACACAAGAAAGCTGAGTTTTGTTTGCCTTGATATCGTCTCTTAGTAACGCCTATATTTTGGAAGATCGCCCTCCACAATCACTGCGGAAAAATTATAATTTAGTCCCAAAAAATTATTTTAAAGAACACACGGCATTTTATCAAATGAAAAATTTTCAGCAATTCCTCCTTTTAAAAAAACTTGAATGACTTATTTATTATGTCTCTTATCCAAATATTTAATGTGTGATTCAAGTAGAGATACTTTTTTCAATAGCCTTTTTTTTGACAGATCACATGTGAGTCGTGTCATGCTGTCATCTTATTTTTGTTTAGTATTGTTTGGCATTTCATAGTGGAAAGACTTACGCCTAAACAACTTTTACAAATCGTTCAACTTTATTACGAATATTCTTGTTCTGTGAGGAATGTGTTTCGTGCATTTCGCTCAACTTATGGTCAACATAATTGGCCTACTGAGCGCACTATTTGCAACACCATCACTCATTTTGAGACCCAGCATTCATTATTGGATAATATTCGACCGAATAGACCACGTCCAGCACGCTGTGAAGAAAATTTAGCGGCCGTAGCTGAGAGTGTACACGAAGACCATGGAGAGTCGATTCGGCGCCGTTCACAGCAACTCAGACTGACGTATGGAACGACTTGGCGCATTTTACGTCGAGATCTTAAATTGAAAGCGTACAACATACAGCTTGTGCAACAACTGAAGCCGCTCGACCTTCTCAAGCGACATCGCTTCGCTCTATGGGCTCTTGAAAAGTTCCAAGAAGATCCGACGTTTTCGAGGCAAATTTTGTTCAGCGATGAGGCCCATTTCTGGCTCAATGGGTATGTAAACAAACAAAATTGCCGCATTTGGGACGAAGAGCAACCTGAAGAGTTTCAAGAACTGCCACTTCATCCAGAAAAAACAACGGTTTGGTATGGTTTGTGGGCCGGTGGAATCATCGGTCCATATTTCTTTAAAAATGATGCCGGTGCGAACGTAACCGTCAATGACGACCGTTATCGTGCCATGATAACCGACTATTTGATGCCTGAAATTGAAGCTCGTTATCTCGGCAATATTTGGTTTCAGCAAGACGACGCCACTTCCCACACATCGCATCCATCAATGGAATTATTGAGAGAACATTTCGGTGAGCACATAATTTCACATTTTGGGCCGGTCGATTGGCCACCAAGATCGTGTGATATCACACCGTTAGACTTTTTCCTGTGGGGATATATAAAGTCTAAAGTTTATGCGGACAAACCCGCTTCGATTCAGGCCTTGGAGGAAAACATTACGCTTGTCATTCGCCAGTTACCAGTCGAAATGTTCAAACGAGTCATCGAAAATTGGATTCAACGGATGGACCATCTGCTACGTAGCAACAGTGAACATTTGATAGACATCATCTTCAAAAAATAAATGCCAAATAATGTTCTTTCAAATGACAATAAATATTCCCCATTAAATTTGAATTTTCTTTGTTTTTTTCCTTAAAAAAGTAGGGAACCTCGAAATGGATCACGCGATATATAATCTATAAACTCCCTGGGAAAGTTTTGGAATAAAACCACACTTTTCCTGGCGTACGAAATATGTATTACTCTACAAATTTTGCATAATACTTTCGGGGAACTTTTTAGCTTTCACCTATTACACAGAAAATATTATTACCTTATATTTTTCATTTGTAACATTTTACATTAAAATTTCTTAATATATTCAAGCAAATATAAAATAAAAGAAATGGTAAAATTAAAAATCAAGTAAGTTATTTTTATCATTTAAAATTTTAATTCGTTCAATCATCTACTTGATTGATTTAATCAATTTTTTAATTGGAATAATTTTCCTGTTTTTTTATTTTTTACAATTATTAGTAATTCGTAAATAGTAATTAATAGTAATATCGTTTTGTTTAGAGGTGCAAATTGAAACAATTTTTAATTGAATTAAATATTTTGGCGATTGGTGATTTTTTTTTTTTCTGTGTATAAGTAATAAAAGTTTTATGGAATTTCTCACATATATACATGAAGTGATAAAAACATAGTGAACTGAAATGATATGCCATCATTCATATTTACATTCACCAAATATTCGTTATACTCATGGCATATTTATATAGCAAAAAAGAGCATTACTATTCTTTAGTAAAATTCACTAATGCTAATGAACTCGAACTAGTTCCAATTTTTGTGAAACATCAATGAATTTAACGCGTGGTTGTTATAGGAGAGAAGAGATCCAGTAGCTATCAAGGTGATTTTGTAAAAAGTCCATATGTACTGTTCATTAAAAAATGTATAAAAATTAACTTTTTTAATTCTTGTGAAAATTTTATTTAATACTTTTAGAACTTGCTAAAAACAACTGATTTGGAATAATAAATTCAGGACTTTGACTACCTTGTATTCAATGAGAATGCTATGAAGTTTGAACAACTTCCAATATATTTTGCTGGGTATATATAAGGAGGTGTTCAATATAAAGCCGATTGTTATTATTATTTTTTTATTATTTGTTGGTTAAAATTGTCAAACTCTATGTAAAAAAAAATAAATTTCTCTCCCTCTCTCCTCTCCGAATTGATATTACCTTGTTTAATGCATAGAAAACAACTAGAAGTCCAACTTGCTCTAAAAAACGTAACTCACTTTGTTACGAACTCTTTGTATGTGTTAGTAGAATTTTCTTCAAAACTAATTTATACATGTGAGGAGAGTAATTTTTTCTGCTAAGCGAATTAAAGAATTGGACTTATAATTGTTTTCTATGGTTTAATGTGCTTTGGTTATACTTATTATTTAAGTTTGTTAAATACATTAACGAAATCATTTATAAAAAGAAACCATTCCATTAACGTATAACAACAAGCAATTATTTAGTAGAATAGTCCAAGTCAATGTATTCAAAACATTTGAAACTCCTTTTTCTCTCTTTCAAAAACTATTTAGTGATCATTCGAGTCCAAATTGAACACCCAGGTATCAGATGGAGAGTCGTAGTTCAATATCCTATAGCAAAAATAAAATTCTCTAAACAAAACTGCAACAGTTCAGCACGAAAATGAACATACAATATTGTGGTAACGTTTTTTAGATCATGAAATTGGTGCAATTTATTCGTATTACTGAAAAAATGACGGCACCAATAACACATATCTTTTTAGCTCGACAATGATTATGCTAAATGGAAAATAATACTTTTATCCCAAATACACGTTAAGGGTGGTTAAAAGCAATGTTGCCAGTTTAGCCTTTTTAAGGCTAAATCTATCTAGCATTTTTAATTTGCTTTTAGCATCAAAATTTTCGATTTAGCTTCTAACCTTTTTTTAGCTTTTTTTTTTGGTTCTTAAAATTGCCTTAAGAATGCTAAAATGTTACTATTTCAACAACGAAGAAAATAATTTTTTATTATCTGCTACTAATTTTATTTTTATAGAATCATATGTATGTATGTATTTATTTCGCCTGCAGCGCTTTGTTATCCCAATCAAGAACAACTAATATACTAAAATACTAATAACTAATTTGATGAAATTACTAAATCGATTATTATATTATTTTTTATTTCCTTCATTAACCATAACATAATTTTAGCAAATCTTTATAAAAGCAAAAAATCAAATAAAAACTTAAAAATGCCTATTAAAATTTTGAAAAAGCACTGAAATAAAAACCAAATTTAAATGGGAATTTTTTTACTGACAGCTGTTCCATGTTTTATTTAGAAATTTATTGCAATATCTTAAAAAAAATATATAAAACTAATGAGGACGAGAAAAAAATAAGTTTTCGAATTAAAGAAAAAAAATTTAACTTTTTTCTGGCCTTAATTTTTGGGATATTTATCCTTCTTTTGACCCTTTTTAAAGTTGAATTTAGCCTTTTTTTCTCGACTCCTTGCAACACTGGTTAAATGCCTGACTATGAGATAAAAAAAATGTGGTGACCACCACAACATACTGATCTTCACCTGATTTAAAATAGATGAATGATTGCTAAACATTCTGAAATGGCAATTATGGAAGCAATGGAATATTATTACCAACGACTGTACTGAAAAACTTTAGCCTTAATGCTTCGAAAGTAATAACAAACTATAGTTAAGCAACCAAATACTGAACATTTAATGTTTTTTTTTTTTATTTTATCCCTGTAGAGTTGCAAATATTTTGAACACCTATATTTTTTCTTGTTTTATTAAAACTTGTTTTTCAGTGATTTTGGTTAATAAATACTTTTTGTTTTAATTAAATAAAAAAAAAATACTTTTAAATTATTAAAACAAAAAACAAAGTAAGAATTTTTAAATTCTTTAAAACAGATATTTAGTAACCGACTAAAACTTTAAATATATATGTGTTTATATTTATTCTTTTTTGCGAGCTACATTTAAACATCTTTTAGAATATCTTAGCAAAATTTCAACTTCCTACGATGATTTAAGTTGATGATTCCATAATACATATAATATGCCATTATATCATATTTAAATTTCGGAACACTCAGGATAATGCTGAGAAAATTTTAAGAAAATCAGTTCAAACGTTTGTGAGTTTTAAAAAGAATGAGCGTGGCATTCGATTAAGATCCAACATAGCTTATAACATCCTCCATTGCGGGCACTATCTCAAATTGCATTAAATTTCGTGAAAATCGGTTCAAACATTTAGAGGTGGTTAATATACAAACAAACTTACACCTCATTTGTATAATATACATATGGGAAATTCTCTTTTTATCTTTAAGAAATGGACCTTAAGCTTCAAATATTTTTTTTAATTTAGATTTTTTAAATTAACTTTTGATGTAATTATGTTAACAACACCTTGTGAAGTAAAACAACAAAATTCAAGATCTGAAATAGTTTCATATGGTACCGGGAAGCACTCAAAGTTAAAAAATCCAAAAAGAAGGGTTTAAAAATAACAAGTTTTTTTTTATTCGTGTCATAGCGGACTTTAGCATATGTGAACAATTCCTCTAATGTGAACACAAACACTTGTACAAATAGGCCAACTTGTGCTCAATCAACGTGTCGTTGGCCAGATGTGTTACAGATTAACGTGGGTACCACCAACGCCTCCAGATGCAACAAACTGTTACACCTGAGTACCAATTTGAAGACATGTATTTGGACATGCCTTCCCCCTTGGTCAGGAGCGGAGCCCATCTAAAACACCTTCCGATCTATGGGTCACGGCACCCGGTTGCAATGCAACTCCACACCGAGCTCAACCACAACCACCACGAAAGCTCCCTAAGGGGCCACCTCAATGTCAGACTTGAACCGAAGTTCCAGGCGGTCCTGACACCCGTGGTACCAGTATTAAGTCACCGGTCGGACTTCGCAGCCAAAAATGACTACTACCAGTTGAACTCCAAATAGTTCGGGACTGGTGACTCACCGTGTCGTTGGCCAGTCTTAAGTTATATTGTGGACAATTGATGAAACCAAAATTTTCAAAATTTAAAATTTTTACAGTTTTTCCATTAGAAAATTTCAGCCGTTTCAATTATTGCAAAATAAAGAATGGAGGTGTATTGCTCTTGTAATTATGAATGGTTTGAGATACATTTACACTTGCAATTTTCGTAAATATTTTAATTCAAACGTTTAGATCTTATCAAAAGAAGAATTTTGATATATGCAAAGTATGTTCGCGTTAATCATTTTCTTAAATGCGCGCAAAATTTATAAAGGTTTAAATTTTAAACTTTAAAAAATCTTAAAAATAGAGGTGTTGCTTTATCGCAACCAAAATAACGCAATTTGGTAGAAGTTCTAAAGTGCTATTGCATATTTAACATTTATCGAAGTGCACTGAAAAGAAAAATTTTTAATTTTATTTTTTGCACAATTTTGAAAATAGTAAAAAATGTTTGTTGGTTAAAAATCTCTAAAAGTAATATAAATAATAAAAAACATATTTTGGGATATTTTGCTGAAAGAAATCAAATGAATATCACTACTAGTTTCAAAAATATAGTCGTTTAAAATTTTCTACTCATGATAATATTCCCTATAAAAAGCGAGTATTTAGTTTTTCCGAAAAGTGAATTTAGTAATAAATTTACATCGAAAATAGTTTTTATTATTTTATAATTCGAACTGTAATGCGAAATATGTGTGGCTGATTTTGAAAGTTAATAACATGTTTTTTGATCCATGCCCTCTGAATTTTATTATTAAGCAAAGATTAATGGGTCTTGGGTCCCACACTTATATTCTTATATTTCGTTTACTTTCTTTCTACCCTTGTGCCTTATTCTACTAGGGATCTTCTCTTTCTTCATTTTATTAACTTTCTCTGGTATTTATAAAGGGACCGGATGGTCTCTGGGTGAAAAAGCCGCTCTTTTTAGCCTAACCTAAAGAAAATGCCTTCATTTGACATCAATATTAACGTAATTTACACTTCACGATTATTTTCAGCAAGCGAAATATGTTTAGAGAAGTATGCCGCTGTAGCTGGTATAATTTATGTTTCTTAAACTTTTTTCACATAAACAATTTTAACCATTAGGATGATTTTTAGGATGATTTTTCGATGATCTAAAATCATATCTGGTCTTAAAAAAATGCGGAACAAAATTTGAAAATTTGGTGAAAATTTTAAAAAGTGGTTAAAATTTATGCATTTTTAAATTTTTTAACGCCCTTTTGATTCAAAAGTGTTATTTATTAAAAAAAATTGTTTATGCGATATTTTGAGCAATTTCTATAAAAGCGGTATTTGTCAGTAGCGAAAAACATACATTTTACAAACATTTACACCAGTTATATGGAAGTGTATGATGATGGATATCCCATGCCTAGTTTCCTGACATCAACGAGATATACCTCAAACTGTAGTGAATCACTTCGTGTTTAAAATTCTGTTCTCTAAATTTAATTTTATTTATGTGCCCAAATTTTCTATCAAAAAAAAAACTGAAAAATTTAAAAAAAAATCTCGACATTTTTTCACCAGATAATATTATAGTAAATATTTATACAGCATACATATGCATTTGTTAAGTCTTGTCTCTGGACTGTTTAATAGTTTGAGTCTAAAAGATGTAAATTGCGAATGAAAAACTAAAATGAATCAAAAACTCCTTAAAAGTTTCAACACAGTTTTTTAATATTTTTTAGCTTTAAATTCCTATATTTCCATGAAATATTTTAAATGATTGACCTAAAATTTAAGATTTCTTAGTTATTTTGTAAGGTCTACCAAAATCCATTAACAGTTTCATTGTTTTTGTAACAAACTTTAGAAATACAAGACAAATAATGTCGGTTTGTTTCGAAAACTTCTAAATTACTCTTATTATCATTAGTTTTATCGTTTACTTATATTTGTTTTAATGTAATAAAATAATTAAAACACACTGATTGATTTATCATTTAAGGCCGGTATATTTCATAGCAAATTAAATTTGCAATTCTTGACCTTCACAATTTAAAGTTTGTTTCAAATATAAAATAAATGTTGAAAAATTTGTGATATAAATTATTTTAAATGACCATACATTTCAATGAAAATCACATAAATTTTAAAATATTTCACACATTATTTATAAGAAAATTTTAACACGTTTTAAATTAAATAAGCAATTTATATGCATGGTAAAAAGATTTGAAAAGATTATTGTTTAAAAAAATATCACACTATTTTAGCCACTTTATTAAAAAAACAGAATAATAAGTTTATATACACTCAGAGAAATAACGATCACAATCATGGTCAAAATGATACCTTTCAGTATCAATAGTGTATCAGACACGTATTTGTTAAATTTGAAAAAGGCGTGTTCAAATTTGTAACGGAAATTTGTCAACGCAATGGTATCATGGTATTGAAATTAAATTTTTGTCGAAATGAACAGTGCTTGAACTTGATACCGCATCGGTATGGACTTGAAAACGAATCGGTATCGAACTCACACCATCTGTTTTTTAAACCCACTCGTACTCGAAATAAATTAAAACTAAAGAAATTTGTTCCTTATGTGTTGTCATAATTATTATAAGTATTATTATAAAAAGTATACAAATATTATCAAATAAAATATAATTATAATTTTACCTCTTTACCACCTCAGGTGTTCTTCCGTTTGTAATTTCTATAATATTCATCTAAAGTCCCCAAAAACTATACATTTTAGGGATCCATATTGATAGCGAAGTCGATATAACGATGTCCGTCTGTCTGTTGAAATCAGTTTCTAGAAAGCTCCAGTTTTATACATATATAAAAATTATATATTAAATTATAGGAAATATTAATTAGAATGACACTACCCAGCAAAAACTTTGCTTTCGTGGTAAGCTAGCAGGTATAATTGGAAACAAAAATAAACTACTTATTTTTTGCCTGAATAACTAGTTATTTTTGTTCGACTTGTCCACAAATTCATGTAGTTATTTTTTGACTCTAGGGGTACTCAAAAATATGTACCTAAGCGAAAACAAAAATAAAAAAAAACAAAAAAATTTTGCCGTCTGTGAGACTCGAACTTGGACACACACTAACCATTCGTTTTTAATGACTAACGTCTTACTCAGTACACCATCTCGCACATAGCATCCTAAGCGACAAAAAATCTATTTAGTTCAAAATATCTTTTTAGACATTTTGTTATAAAAACTAACAGCTTCAGAATGGGGTTGAACCAACAACCTTCTGGTTGTTAATCCGACGCTCTAGCCAACTCATCCACGTGATTGCAGTATTACTGTGCTATTATACTATTGAATACTTATTAATGTAATACAGAGTAGGCAAATAATAATGACGTCTCATTACCAAGAAACTACTTTAATAAGTAGTTGTTATTACCGAAAACCAAAAAGTTTTTGCTGGGTAGTAACAGTCAAAAAAATCGGTTATTAATGGCCGAGATATAGCCAAAAAACCAAAAAAGGCATCTAAAAACGTATTTGTTTTCGACTTTTCTAAAGTGGAATATTTTTGTGGAAGAAATGAACAAAATCGGTTCTTTAGTAACTGAAATATTGGTCAAATTCGTTTTTATTCAAAACTGTTTTAAATATTTTTCTAAAACTTCGGTTTTTTAAATTAACCATATCGGTCCATAAACAACCGAGTTATAGGCAAATATCTGAAAAAATTATTAAAAATATACATACACAAACATATATAAATAACATTGCAATGATTTTCAGTGTTGTTTGTTTTTTTTTTTTTTTTTTTGTATATGCAAGCAGTAGTTATTGATTGTATATGCATCACACAATCGTTTTTATGTATGTTTGGACGTTTTTTAGTTGGAAATGGAAGCATTGCAGTGACTCAGTGTCAGCGTTGCCAACTTAGTGTTTTTAGCACTGTTCTTAGTGCTTTTTAAAAATTTGAAGGTGAAAAAATATTGAATCTGTGCTCAATGCTTTTTTCAGTGCTTTTTAAACGTTTTTAGTGACACCAAATTTCATAATTTTAATAGTACATAAATGATTTTTACTATCGAAAACTATTATGTGTAAAACAACTAAGAAAATGTTTCAATAAAAGCCTTGCAAAAAATTTACACATATTTTATTATTACATAATTAATTTGTATTTAATTAATTTTAATTGAATTCCCAAATTTGTGTTATCTTATTATAATTATTTTTTAGTTACGAACGTTAGAATAATGCTTTTCAGAAATAAATATTTCCTCAGTTTTAGTAAGTAAGATTACTTAATTCTGCTTTAATTTTTATTTCTTCAAAGTGAAAAGCTATTATTGCGATTATGGTGATCATTGTCGCATTTATTTTAAGAATTTTAATTTCTGAAAATAATATTTTGTAATTTTTCAAAATGTTTACCCAGTTTGTACTTAAATTTGGCCGTGGCCTGTAATTCCAAATCGCTTTTGATCTCAAAGTAAATAAAATTTCGTTATCTGTTTTAAAATTAAGAAAATATACATAAAATTTTAATTTATAAAACTAACGCAAAATCATGTTGAAAAATATAATAAGAAAATATTTCAGTGCCTTTTTGGAAAATTACTAGATTTTACGTAGCTTTAATGCATTTTTAAAGATTGAAAGTTGATAACGCAGCTTAGTGTTATTGTTTTTGTATAAGCATGTATCTACATACAAACATATCTATATGAATTTCGCAGCCATCATAAGCTATCAGTGTTGTTGTTTTTTGTCAAAGAAGCAACGCTTGTTATGATAGTTTATTTTTGTGTTTACATTTTTGTAGTTTGGAAAAAATGTAGATTATTTTTTAAGTATGAATGTGAAAATATGAAAGCATACTTTAAGGCATAAATTTTATTATTTGTCGTTAAGGTAGTGAAGGGTATAAAAGATTCGGCACAGCCGAATATAGCGCTCTAACTTATTTCCAATTAAAAAGTTTTGTTCTGAATTCAGCTAGCAGCTCTAACAGTCCCTTATGCCGTCCATACTTAAATAGAGCAAACTCTGAAATGTCACTTGTGCAGCTTAAGAATACAAGAAATAATTATATATTATGTTAATGTTAGATATAATTTTTAATCTCACCTTTTAAATAAACAAAAATAGATTATATTTTTATTCCTTTCAGGAATTTACGGAGTTTTTCGTCGTCACTGGATTCTGCTGCTTCTTTGTCCGTTAAAGAAGTTGTGCAATCAGAATTTTAAATATATTTGATTTCTTTACCACGTATTCTCGATGAAGTCATTATTTTTATCAATTTCTTCATAAATAATTAATTTTTCGACGCACTTACAATCCAAATTTAATAACAACACTGTAAAAAAAACAAGCCGAACAAAACTTCTAGCGTAGTAGTAACGCCGGCGACTTTTATGAGTTACGGATAATGTACGATTTGAAAATTGAAACAGAAATAAATATGCAGTTTCAAAACTAATAGTTCGAATTTAATGAATTCTTACATGATGATAGTAGTGGTATAGACGAGTTTAAGTTTTGTGTTTGGATTATATAGGCCTGATAGGACGGGTGTAAAAGGTGCCAAACATGGACACTTCGAGTTTGAAAATAAGGGATCCCGATTTTTTTTACATCTGAACCGATTTTAAAAATTAATATATGAGTGAAATTGTCCAGCCGAGAACTATAAAAAATGTCGCCATATATATAGGTTATCTCTTTTGGTTTACGAGATATTGGGCTTCGAATTTTAAAAATTTCCTTTCTCCATACGGAAATCAATTTTCAGAGATTTTTTTACAAAATTTTTTATTTAGTTAACAGCAAATTAAAAAATTTTTTAAAAAAGAAATGGTGAAAAAATCTTTACGAAATCATAAGCATTTAAATTTTGAATTAAAAAAAAAAGCAAAAAACAAAAATATTTAGAAACACGCTAATTCTAATAAACATTCAAAAAATTTGACTTTTTAGTTTTTTGCAAATAAAATCAGGAAGCTAAAATTTATATTACAAATAAATGAAAGCATATCATTCGTGCATCAAAAGCTGTGCGAAAGACATCTCATACATTTGTAGGCGGCACAAATATCCTTAAACTTGTTCACGAGCGGCATTCGATGTGTGAAAATTTAATGGCTTGTGTTTTGTGACAAAAAGCGTTGGCGAATGTTTTGAAAACATTATATGGCAATTTCATACACATATGTCAACAATTTAAAAACATAAGTTTTCGAAAAACGTCGTTTTTCCCTCAGTGTATTAAGTAATTTAAAAAAAAAATTGGTTTAACACAAATTTTATGGCGCTGTAACTAATGGCTATACTCCGAAATTGTTATATAATTTAGTCAATGTTTTTGTTATATATTTTATTTTATTAAAGAAAATTTCTTTTACTTAAAGCACTCCAATATATTGGAGCGATTATTCAAAATATTTATGTATTTTGACTGAAGATTTAAATAAAATTCACATTGTTTTTTTTTGCTCTTTTCTTAAAGATACCTGAAATATTTTTATAAAAATTTGAATTTTAAGCTATTCTATTCCTACACTTATTTAGAAAAAATTATACAAGCCATAACACAGAGCTCATCTAAATTCTGTTCCACATACAAATTGCACTTGTTTGCATATTTTATTTTCCTCTAAAAAAAAATTACTAACATTCTAATGGGTTCTTCTATGCCATGTTCAGAGCAATCCTCATTGAAGAATAAATATAAGTACTCGTAGTAGATAGATTGAGTAGTTAAAGATAAACTTTTGTTGTTCGGTTTTTTTTTTTTTTTTTTTTTTTTTTTTTTTGTACTGTGTGAGTATGTAAATGGCTTTAGTTTAATGTATAATTTTTGGTATATATTTAAATAAGAAACAAATTCTTCAGGAATTAAGTAAATTGGTTTTATTGTATTGTATTTTGTCGATGGAAATATTTTAGTAATTTTACCAATAAAGCTTAAAGTATTTTACATTTAGTATTTTTAAGAATTTTAAAAGAAATTTATTAAGAAAAAACTATCTATCATACACATAAAGTAACTAAACCAATTGCATATTTTCATTTTAAGTTCATATTATAAACTTTTAGATTAAATTTTAAATTTTATTTGAAATTCATATTTAATTTAATTAAACAAAGAAATATGATTTATTCACCAAATAATGAAATAAATAAATGACAACTTAATTTATTAGACATTCCAATGACTTAAGCATACATTTTATCATGATATAAATATAAGGAGGTAGTTCCATTTTGCTCTCATAAACATTGTTTTTTTACATTTAATTTGATATTTGTTCTTTTGTAAATAAATAAAAAAGCGTTGCCACAAAAATAAAAAGGGAAAACTATTTAAGGAATACTGTTTATTATGTGTAATTTATATATTGCAAATAACCACTTTTATCGCATACATGGGACTTGAAAATTGTTACAGTAATTATTGAATATTTGAAAATATAAATTTAATAAATAATTTTCAACTAAAAATATTTTTTTTATTAAATGATTTAAAAATATACTATCTGCATTAAATGAATGCATGAAACTTTCTCTATAAAATATGATAACTTGCAAATTACCATTATATCGATATATTCCGGCGTAACAGTGCTTTTATGAACAAACTCAGAAAAAATAATAAACTATTAGATGTTACCATTTAACGGATTAATAAATTGGTTAATAGATATTTCAAAGCACTCTCAAACAATATATATCATATTACGATCGGTTTATATCGGTTTTAATCTTTATATCTCTTAAATTAAAAGCTGCTTACCGCTGCCAAAATCGGACATATACATATAATTTAATTCATTTGTAATAATTTTTTAAATGTACCTGAACATAAGAAAAGTAAACTTAAACCTCGGATTTTTTTTAATTTTAACGGTAGCACGATTTGAGAGAATAAAATTGGTGTTAGCTTAAACGTCAAATTGTTATCATGGTGACAGAATGAGAGAATGATGCTAACTTATTATTTTTATATCATGCATTTTATTTACATATTTACTTACACTTATCATAATATACTTGGCTTTTTTGAAATTTAATATATTTTTATTAAATTTTAATACATCCATACATTGCCAATAGTTTCTTTCTTCTTTTAACTTGTCATACAAGACACACTTATTATCAAAATTAAATTGGTGAATAATTTAAATGGCCACATGCTAGAAAAGTAAATATTGATTAGTCGAGCATTTTAAAGTAAACAATTTTGTTTCTTGATTTAAATTTTTTAAACAAAAATAAAAAACACACAATCACAAATTCATATGATCACCTCACTACAACAACAATTAATAAATTTACATAATAAATAATAACAAATAAGAAAGAAAAGAATAATAAAATTATAAATGACAAATAATATTTATATTTTAATTTTTCAGATTTGTGCGGCTTAACCCTTTGTTAAACATCAAGTCAACAAACTTTTAATTGATTTGAACACTTAAAGGTAAGCAAAGTTTTAATTTAATTAAAAACACATGCTGTTCATTAAAATTTGCAAATTATACAATTTTTGTAAATCATTTTTATAATTAAAGTCCAGTTTATAATGGGTTAATCACGTGCTATTTAAATAACAATAATGTATAAATGTATGAATACATTTATATAGAAATTTAATGCATGTAAATTAAAGATCATGAACAATAAATTAATAATTAACACTTATACTTATTGTTATTATTGTGCATTTTTTAAATTATGGAGTGTAGCATTTTTTTTTTAGAGTCCCTAAAGAAAATTAAGTTACAAGCAAGGACAGAAAATAATTATTATTCTTGAAATTTTAAACAAAAAAAAAATCAGAACAGTTTTTTGAAATACAGAAATGTAATCCCCATAAAAGGTTCTATCGAAATCCGGAATGATTTTTATTTTATTATTTTTTTTTTTTTTATTAAAAATATGATTACTTTTTAATGATTTTTTTTTTTTGCTCTTATTATAATGATTATATTTGATTTTCACTTTTTCGCCCAACTTTTAATGATTATTTTGTGACGCATAAAACTTATTCCCAGTTCTTAATGAAAAATTTAATTTTTTTTTTTTTTTTTTTTTTTTGTTATAAATTCGATTTAACACCAAAATTCAGATTTTTAACAAAAACATTTATAATAAAAATTAAAAATTTAAATTTTTAATAAAAATCAAAAAAATGTTTGCTAAAAATTATATTTTTTACAAAAAATCAACATTTTTACAAAATATCAAATTCTTTACAAAATATTAGTGAAAACCGTTTTTTTTTAATGAAAAATCTGATTTTTAAAAGAAAATTACGATTTTTTGTTAAAAATTTTAATTTTTAGTAAAAATTTTGATTTTTTGTAAAAATTTTGATTTTTTGTAAAAATTTTGATTTTTTGTAAAAATTTTGATTTTTTGTAAAAATTTTGATTTTTTGTAAAAATTTTGATTTTTTGTAAAAATTTTGATTTTTGCAATTTTTTTCTGATTTTAAAACAAAATTACAATTTTTTTTTTTTAAATTTTAATTTTTAGTAAAAATTTCAAGTTTTGAGATTTTTTTTTTTTAAATATTATAATAACTAGAAGATATTTATGTATTAACTCTACAGCTTTTTAAATTGCCGTTTGAGAACCAGCAATTTGGTCAGAAAATAAGTAATAAGCAAAAGTTCTCATAAACATTATTCAAAACCAAATTCAAATCACAGTTCTACTCTGTGAGTATCAAAATTGATTAGAACACTACTAGTTCTGACGATGTTATTAAAGAATCAAAAGTGGTTCTGATTGCATCAATTCTAGATTTTAGAACTAGTGAAACTTGTTTCTGGGTACTTAAAATTATCTCAAATATTATAAAAATGTATATATATTAATTTAAAAAATGCCCATATTTTACGAAAATCCCCAAAAAGAAGTTTTTATCTAAAATTTGGGGACAAATCCCCTTACCTGGCAACACTGTTAACATTGGCATTAATTTTTGAGAAAAAGTGATACTTTCTCAATTTGATAACAAAAGTAATTATTAAAACAGGATAAATAAAAGGAAATTAATAATATATTTCAAACGTGATTTTAAACATAACATTAATTAAAAGGAAATCATTTATTAATTTTCAAATCAAATTTCTAAAAAAATGAAATAAATATCTTTTGACTAAAGGACGAATATTTATTTCATTAATATTAAAAATATAACAAAGTACTTTTACTAGCCCAGAAAAAAAAGGAAAGTTGCTTCCAAAAAGGTACATTTCCAGTAGTTCAAAAATAGAACTAAGTACATATTTTGTATTTTTTTTAGAAAGGGATTTCAAAAAGTGAATATGAATGAATATGAATATTTTCAACAAGAAAAAAGGTTTTGTATTTTCTAAGAAAATTTAAATTTCACAAATTAAAAATTACACGCTGCTAAAGTGAAAAATCACTCGAAAAATGGCATATCGTATCTTATAGACCTTCTTGAGGACATAATAAATCTATTTTAAAAATTTGCAATACACCCCTAAAATTTCGAGTTATTCGCAAAAAAAAACCGTTTTTGGGTAGGTTCTTGTATAAATGTATTCCTAATTCTTTTAGTCTTTTGTTTATTTTCTTTTTTTTTCACTTCTTTGGAAGAAACAGGCTTTTCAACCGTTGCATTTTGGTCAAACATTAAAAGCTAATTTTTAAACAACATATGGGAAAAATAAAATTTTTCCAAAATTTTTCAAGTTTAACTGCGATTTATTACAATTTTTTCTATAAAAGCCTATGCAACGATGCAATAATTTTTAAAAGCATTTTTTGTTGTAAACGTGACAAAATTCAATATTTTTAAATTAGACAAAAACTGTAGAACTTATTAGATTTTATCTGTAATAACCTATTAAAATTTTCCATACATTTCAAATTTTTTTCTCAAAAGTAAAAACCAAGTAAAAAATATGAGAAAATATTTTGCTCTAAAATATATGAAAATATTTTTAATAAATTTTAGAAAATGTTTAATAAGTTTTTAAGTTTTTAGGCGATTTTTTATAGGCATATCTTATTCCAAACAAAATAGCATTTCAAACTTTTTAAACAAATATTTGTAGCTCAATGGAAAACAATTAGAAAAATCTACATCAAAATAAAACTTTTGAAAAAGAAAAGGGAAATAACTTTAAAATTGGTAAATAAATCATAAAAGATTGTAATATTGTTAAAAAGGCACGATTTTCTTCTTTCCAAATCAATTAAAAAAACTTAAATTGACTTAAAATTTATGAAGCTAAGAGGTCTATAATGCAGGAATTAGTTTTTCATAATATCTCGAAATTTAAGAAGTGTTTCGAAATTTCTGAAAATTGTTTTATGATGTTATCAAGAAAGTCCACAGCCCACGTTGGATCGTTTTCTGAGTAAAAATAAAAAGTGTCATTTTGTGGCATGCGTGTTATTTTTATTATCTCTTAATAAGGCTAAGACAGAATTTTTATTTATATTTATATTTATTATTTATATTTATTACTGCCACTTCCATAAATTTTTTTTTTTCGTTAGAATTTCGGACATATTACAATAAATTTTAATTTGAAACAATATTTCCATGGTAGGTGTAGCAGGATCTAATCACACTCATCTTAATATACTATTTCCATAACAAATTTTTAACTGTTATCTTAAAATTTTGAATAAATTCTTAACAATTTGAAAATTTCAGGTACGTTCATTTTTTGTAATATTTTAAAAGATCGCAAAAGGTCGCAGTCTCAAATATAATTTTAATGATATTCTTTAATGATATTGTATTTTTAAATTGGAACTTTATTTATTATTATTATTATTTTTTGCTTTTTTTTTTTTTTTTTGAAGAAAAATAAAAAATTAATAGGAATTTTTAAAGTGTCGAACAATTTTTAGTGCTTCACATTTTGTATTATTTATAAATGTAAATTCAACTTTAACAAAGTCAATGATAACACGGCGCTACAGTGAAAAAAAAAACACTTGTAGTTTGTAGATATTTTCGATATAACGATTTTTCGGACTTTGCGGCATTAAAAATTTTTATCCCGAATACCTCTTAACCTGTTAAGTTTTTTAAATGGCATCAGTTCTATCTAGTCCCTTAAAAACAGAATTTCCAAAAAATTATATATTTTTTAATATTAGACTTCCTTTTAATAAAAAAAAAAATTGTTTTAATATTGAATTTCTATCTAAAATTTTATAATAATATAATTTTATAATATATAAGGTAAAGTTAACAATAAAAAAATATTTTTAAAAGTAACAACTTTAACCCTAGAATACTAATGTACGTAAATTTTACGTATAATTTTTTTAGACATTATTGCGCTTGTGTGTGTTAACCTAACGGTATGAAATTCTACAATTTTTTTTTTTTTTTTTTTTTTTTTTGACAAGTGTTTTTAAACATATATCAAAAAGAAAACAGTAAATTATTAGACGTTTACATGTTCTGAATGCCAATACAAAAAAAAATTCTACGTAAAATTTACGTATCGTTAGTATTAAGAGTATACATTTTATACGTAAGTTTTACGTATCGTAAGTATTAACAGTATAAATTTGAATAAAAATTAAAAAATTTGATTTGAAATAGCAGAGTAAAAGTTTTAACATTCGCCGGATAATCTTAATTTGGTGAAGGTAGTAGTGAATTCTAAATTTTTAATGAAATTATTGTAATAATTAAAAGAAAATTATGAGCTGCTAAGATTACCGTTATACTTAAAACTTTCTACATAAAGGAAAGCAATATTTGTTGAAAATTTAGCCATTATGCAAAAAACGAAGGATTAAAATATATTCTCATGTTTGATAAACTTCTCAAACCTCTGGTAAACACCAGGTCGTAATTTATCATGACATTTCATAAATAATATATATAATTTAATATATAATTTTAAAGATTATTTTATGTTTTATTCTTTCTTATTGAATTTATTTTTTCACTTTAAGCCTTTTTAGCTGATATAACGACAACAAATAAAGTGTTGTAGAGGAATGTGTACATAAAATTTACGTATCGTTAGTATTAACGCATAAAAAATATCGTTAGTATTCTAGGGTTAAAAATTCCTATATACTAAGCATTTTTTCCTAATATATGATATGTTTACTAGTTAATACAAAAAAAAATGACTTCAATTACTAGGCTTTTGTTTTCATTATTTTTGTCGTTCTAATTTACCTTAATGTGACACTGTGCAATGACAACCATTAGTTAAGTACTTTCTTCCAATCACAACACAAAATTATGACAATTTCAACTCTTTTACAGTTCCTTTTTTTTTTTTTTTTTTGCTTTGAAATTATTATTACACAATGATTTAAGACCTGGAAAAAATTGACTTTGATCCGTGACATAATCTAATTTATGTACATCAAATTTTACAATTTTTAGGAATAACTTTCTACTTATGTACATATGTTAAAAATTTGTCGAAAACGACGATATTAAAGGTTAAAATTTTATTTCTTTGTTCGAAATCTTATCTTTTCTCCCTTTCTCCCAAGCCCTAATTTTACAGTCCTTAACAATAGATATCAAAAATGTCAAAATTGAGGTCAACTTCAATTTCATACCAACAGTAATAACACAAGTATACAACGTTTTGGACTTTAGCAACCGAAAATGAATTCTAATTGTTTAGGGTTCTGAATTCGAATCTTTACGCCTTTTTTCAAAGTTAGATCTCGTTTTCGATATATCAACAAAAATATACTGTATATTTTTTGAGATCTAATAATTCAATGAAAAAAACAAATAAATCGAAACTGAAAAGCGGTCAGGCTAAGTCGATTGTATCGGAACTCAATATGCCCTCACTCCAAAAACCTTGGTATTATTTTTCGATTTTGAACAAATTGTTGTGTATTCGCTGTACTTTCTCTTTACTCATACCGCCAAAGTGTAAAATCAAAAATCCAAACGGGAATAAAAAATATCATTTATAAAGGAAATTTGTGCTCCAAACTTTAGATAGTTTTGCAACTAATTCTTCATAATTATGTTCAAATCAGGGGATTTGCTATTACCGTGAATATTTCGATCAACATTTTCGAATTATCTCACTGCTGCCATTTTTTAAAGATTCTGACAGTCATCACTTTTCAAATATCAGATTTGGCAAATATTTCTCTTTTTTACCTTCATGGCTAAGCATTTGAAAAGGTTTATGATAAGTAAAGTTTTATCTAAAGAGGTGGATTGAAAGTACTCTGTGGTGAAAAGAGACGTTAAGTTTCCCGCCGCTTATGATTACAAATGGCATATTCATCAAATCAAATAAATAGTTGATTTAATCACTGAAGTATATGTCATTTTGCTTTTGTGAATCGGGAATAGTGCTACATTTTTGGTTTAGTTTTCATTGACATTTAAATCAATTTGCCTCTTACATAACATTCGCATTTGCATATTACAAATTCTTTTTGTTCTATTTGTTGGTGTATTTTTTACATGATTTGGAATAAAATCCAAGCTTCAGAATATTTTTTTAAAGATTTGGTGAATCTTAAGAATTCTTTGAATGGAAATCTTAAGAATTCTTTGAATGGAAATCTTAAGAATTCTTTCTTTGGAAATCTTAAGAATTTCTCTGCAGTAGTTTTTTAGATATGCAACAATTAGAATTTGATTTTATATAGGAGCTATCACTCCCCCTTGACCTACCCGCCCCACTTTCATCCTACCTATAGAACTTCATAAGAAAATTATTCCCACAAAATCTTAAGACTTTCGCTGTTATAGTTCATAAGATATGCGATGATTAATTTTTGTTTCGTATGGGGGCAACTACTACCCCAAGACCTACCCGCCCTATTTTCGTTGTGAATCTTAATGAGCAAATTTTTCCCACCAAATGTTGAGAATTTATTTGCAATAGTTCTTTAGATATGCGATAATTAAGATTTGCTTTGCATGGGGGCTATCACTCCCCTCTTTACCTACCTACCCCATTTTCATCTCAACTATGGAACTTCATAAGAAAATTATTTTCACAAAATCTTAAGGCTTTCGCTGTTATAGTTAATATTTGTTTTATATGGGGGCTACCACTCGCCCTAGACTTGTGCGCCCTAACTTCATCTTAATTGTGAATCTTAATGAGAAAATTATTCCTACCAAATGTAAAGAATTTCTCTGCAGCGGTTCTTTAGATATGCAATAATAAATTACGGGGACTATTACTCGCTCTACTTCTATCGAAAAATAAAATAACCTATTTTACTTTTGGGTATCACAGAATGATACTGTGAAAAGTTCAAGAAAATCGGTCCCAAACAAACCAATAGACAAACAAACACAAATTTATATATGTATATATATACATTTCTTCTATAAACGTTTAAATAAATCTGCTTTTTAATCATAAAAATTTTAATTACATAAATTTAACCAAACTGAAATAATTGTGTAAATATTACTTCAAAAGAATAATTTTAAAAATAGTGAATAGGAATAATAAAAATAATATATTTCTTCAGATCTTTTTTTACCACTTAGTAAATATTTCCTTCCAATAACAGTACTGTGTTAAAATCATTGATTTTTAACCTTTTTTTTTGCTGTGAAATTATGATCGGCATATAATAATATATGCATTATTAGAATACCTTACACCACCATAGGTGGTTGGGGTTTTATGCGTTTTTGTTGATATTTGGAACGCACAGAAAAAATCTGCGGACCTTTACCATAAAGTATACCGTGTGACTCGTTAAATCAGCTAAGAAAGTGATTTCTTCGGAGTCGATTTAACGATATTTGTCCATCTGATCGGCTGAATGTCTGTCCATGTGAACAAAGTACAGATCGCAATTTTAAAAATATCTTGATTAAATTTGGCATGAATAATTATTTTGGCACCTATTGAAATTGGTAACAAATGTCCTCCAGGAATATGGGTTTAACGATCATAAGTTCCTTAAGTATAACAATATTTTAAGGAAATTCAATACAAAGAAGTTTTGTATAAGTATCAAACTTTATGCCAAATTTCATAAAGATCGGTCTATAATTGACCATAGTTCACATTCAAACTTCTTTTCTAAAAATCACTTTAACATGCTTAAATTCAATACAAATGTTTTTATCAAGTTAATATTCAAATAAATACGTTTTATATAAATGAAAATCACACATCCAAATTTTGTGAGAATCGGTCCATAGTTTACCACAGCTCCCATATAAGACCCACTTTCGGGACTCACTATAAAGTGCATAAATTCATATAAATGTTATTATTCTATATTTGTATGTTTTATTTAACACTTAATAATTTTGGTACACAAACAAAATGGTGTAGGGTGTAAAAAGGTAGGGTTTGAACGACTATATCTTTCTTACTTGTTTTATTATGTTGTCATTCAGGATTAATGCAGTAGAGCAAATGCCAATGTAGACTAGAGTATTTATTTTACTCTATTTTTTCGTTATATAACTCGAACATGCAGTTTTTAAATTACTTGAGTAATCGAGTAATTCTTTTAAATTACTCGAGTTATTCTAGTAAATTATAGCTCTAAATTTTACTCATTTTTTCAAACATAAAACAAGTATTCTGTTTTTTTTTTTTCTTAGTGTTTTATTAAAAATTAAAATAAAAACAATAGTATCAAAATGCTTACATTAATTGAGGTTACTTAATTTATGAGAAAAACTTAAATAATCCTTCTGAAATAGTTTTTCCAAAATAATATCAAATTAAAATTTGTGTACATTTTTCTCTTTTGTTTTCATAAAGCCATTGTTTCTCTATATTTAATAACTTCTTTGATAATTAAATAAATAAGCCTAAAAAATCCGATAAGACACATTAATGAATTCGAACAAAATTTTTAATTATTTTGGATAAAAAAGTTCAGCGATTCTTAACATAAAGTATAAGTTTACTTGCTGAACTCAATTTTAAGTCCAAATACCTTTTATATTACAAGTTCCAAGCCATCATCTGGGGATCTGTTGGTATTTACACATATCGGCTGCACTAACATTCGAAGAACCAACAATATGTTTTTCCAAATCAAGTAAAAAATACTCCAATTTTTTTATGAAAAATTTAATATAAAAAGTGAATCTTTTTTCTTTATCACCTCCAAACTAAAAAATTATCAAAAAATTTATTATTTAAATTTTACATTATCATGTTTCAAAGTGACGTTTATATATTTGTTTGATTTTGTGATTGAAAAGCAACCATTAATTGTAATTTAGGTATTTTGCTCTTTTTACCAAATATCAAATTTTTTAAAATCAAATTTGTTGTCACTTTTAGCTTATAAAAATTTAGGCTATAAAAATTTTGCAACAATTGTTTTCAAGCTAAATTAAAAAAAAATATATCTTTAAAAAATTTTCCACTCGAATTATTCGATTAATCGTTATTATTTACTCGAATAAATTTTTTCTCGAAATTCTTGATTTTAAATTAGTCGAACAGTTAATTGATTTTAATTTGTCGATTAGTCGAACAAACAATATTCGAGTGAATACCCTACACAAAAACAGTAATGGTACGAGCACTTGTAGTAATATTAATGCTAATAGTAAAATAAATATTGTTACTAATTAAATAAAATAATAAAAGTAGTTATTAAAAGTTAAAGTTTTGTAATCATATGCTTAAATTAAAATAGCAAATATCAATGGTAGCATATATATATATATATATATATATATAATTAGAGTGAAACAAAAATAGTGTTTTTATTTGCTATATCTTTATACTAATTATAATATTCTACTAGGTTAAGAAAAATTTCATGACAAAACGTACGAACGAATTATTAATAATTATTTATTCATTATTATTATTATTTTTTCATTTAACAATATGTACACAGAAAAAAGTTTGTGCATAAATATGAGAATTTAATTTAACTAATTTTAGTTCATAATATTTAGGAATAATGTCTTAAATATTAACACTTTTTTACATTTTTTGAAATGAATCAAAGAATCAAGAAGACTTAAAATAAATTTGTTTAAATTTTCATTTATATTTTCAATTTGTAAAAAAATGTTTGAAATTTTCTACAAAAAATTTTAGGTTTTTAATGATTTTTAACTACATTATAGGAACAGAAGAGAAACGCTTTTCTATCCAAATGATGTGCTACAGAGTGCGAGCGAAATTATGCAAATTTCTAAGCACTATTTTTTTACAGATTTCCCTTGAACTTTTGCCATTTTAAGGCGATTGTTGTTATTATTTTCATGTATAACTATTTCCATTTACCATTTGCAACATTACTAAAATTTTCGTTATGAACAATTTAAAAATATCTGTGAACAATTTAAAAATATCTATGAAACTATGAAAAAAGTTTGCAAAGAAAAAGTCATGTTCGATTCATAATATTTATGAAAAAAAATTTTCACATAAATTATTTTTTTTTTCTTTGTAAGTCTATTAAATGTTTTCTAATTTTGAAATATAATTTATTTATTATATTTAATATAATTTAAAAATTAGTTTATTATTAACAAGCGTGTTTGTTGTTGGTGCTTTATAACCTCTCATAATCTAAGGTACACATTAGTATTTACACATTTTATTTTATTATTTATATTTATTTACCCTCTTTTAATCTAATATTTATTATGCTTTTATCTAGCAATTAAAAATATTTTTTTATTTTTTTATTTAAATTTATAAAATTTGGATTTTTTTTAACAATATTAAATACGAAAATTAAGTATTTATAATAGAAATAAAAAGCTTAGTTGAATTTAGCACTGAGATTTGCTTTGATTGCAAATTTGTATTTAGTTTAATTGTTTTATTTTCAGACATCTAAAAAAAAAATATCTTAAATAAATAAAATATACCAACAGCTGAGTTTCACACTTTTTGTGATTACTTTGTATGAGTATTTATTTGTTTGTTTAATGCGACTTTTTTATGTTTGTATATTAAATATTTATATTAAATATACATATAACATATTACATTCGGCTGTGCCGAATTTTGTATACCCTTCACCCTTTTTGGAAAGTGTTATAAGACAGTGAAATACATTATATTGGATGAAGTACTATATCTATATATATATATATCTGTAATATCCCATTTATATCCTGTCATATCCCATTTATATATAGGAGTAAAAGAATTTATAAAATCTTGATTTTATTTCAACTTTATATGAAAATTCAAATTGTTATATTCAAATTATTATATATAAATTATATATATATATATATATATATATATATACGGCATAGACAGTACCAGTACCAGAGGTGGTTATAGGATTTGTTAGATCTCGACTGGATTTCACACCCAAATTTTACACCTACTTAGCTTAAAATAGATCGATTAGCTTAAAATAAACCGATTAGCATATAAAGCAAATATTCGTTATGGCATATTTCGTAGGAATCTTTATCCTGTCATATCGCATTTATGAAATGAAAATAGTATGGAGAGGTCCAAGAAGAGGGGTAGCCTTCATACAAAGAAAATATAAATTTTCTCAACTAAATGACTATTACGGTGAAAGTCTTAAAGAAATTTTGAAGGTAATTTTCATATTAAATATCGAATAGTGTGAATAGGTCCAGAGGGAGTAGTAGCTCCCATATAAACTAAATATTAATTATCGTATAAATAGGGTAGTGAAGCGCACATGTAAAAGATAGTAAATAACTAATTTTCTAATTTTACTAAAATTCCAACATACTTAGGGAAGATATAATCACTTGTATAGAACAAATATTTCATACATGAAAATATTAAATTAATAAAGGATATAGAGAAAAATTTATAGATCAATTTGACTAATTTAATAAACCAAAATTTGAAAAAAAATATTTGTGATAGATTTATGCAAGAATGTTGTCCATAGCTTATATAGGAACTTCGACAAATCTAATAAAAAAATCCATTACTTGGTTGATACGGGATCTACTTAGTTAATTTTTGCAACACAAAAATTCTTAAACAAATTTCCTATTCTTCTGTGAAAGAAAGTTGAAAAAACCGAATATGTTTTAGTTTATTTTTATTGTTTTTCAGTAACCATGAAAACAACAACTATAAGGGAAGCAGACATTAAAAAAAAAACAGATTTGCAAATAACTCGGATGTTTATGAACCGATTTGTTTGATTCAAAACCGAAATTCAAGAAAAATATTTGTGATTGATCTATATAAGAACCAGGTCCGTAGCTTATTTTGAACTTGGAAATCGGTAAAAAATACGTTTTGGCCGATATCTCTGTAGTTCATGGACCGACTGAGTTTATTTCTGCAGCAGAAAAATTCAGAAACAATTTTCCGTTTTTTTTTTGCAAAAACGAAGTGTCTAGCTTATCCAAAACCGGTTTGAAAAACCAGTTTTTTTTTAATATCTCCTCTATTTTTGAACTGTTTTTTCCGATTTTAAATAGAAAATTTCAATATATGAATATATATATATATATATATATATATATATATATATATATTCACTTTTGAAACTCATTTTTACAAAAAAGTACCTTCAGGAAACCTTTCAAAATATTTTCTCTACTTTAAAGAAAAACTTGTAAAATCAATTAAAGTAATATATATATATATATATATATATATATATATATATAAATTATATACATATACATACGTGGAATAAATTGTGAATTATTAAAATTTTGTGATTTTTTTTCTCAAAACCTCTTTGAAGTATTTTTGCGAATTTTAAACAGTTGTTTAAGTTTCTCCTACATTAAAGCAAAAGAAAATCTATTTGTCTTAATCGAAAATTTGTGTGACCACATACTCGGAAAAACTTTATTATCTTTTTACCTAACACACCACTTTTTCAATAATATTGAGTTATTAGACGAATTTATTAAGTCTTCCGACCATGTGGTCGAATTTGAAGCTGTTTTTCTGGAATTTCCGCTGACAGGCAAACTGTTCATACTTTGAACACACACAAAGATGAAATCATTCGTCATTAAACAGATTTTATGGCGGCCTATGATAAACTTTTACTGAACTTTAATACAATCAATCAAGATGTAGATGTAAAAACTCTAAAGGAATAATTCCATAAAATGTTTGATTCTCACGTTAGAACGTTGTCGAAAACTAATGAAATTTTAGACTCCCTGCGGACTAAACACCCCCCTCCTACTAACACATATCCTTCAAAATCCACTGATTCCAACCCAATCATTTTTCCACCCTCTTGTGATACACAAACCTTTTTGGAGATTTTGTCTCCTGACCATCATTCCGTGATATGTTCACGGCCCTATATATTGATAATGCTTGATTTTCCTCCGCTGAGAAATTATTTCATTTGATGAATAAAAACGGAAGAAGAACCCCACGATATTTTAAAGAATTTAAATTGGAAGAATCTAGTTGAACAATATGAAAACCCTTGCAGTCTAATTCACTCTCAATTAAAAACACTTTTTAACTTGTTGAATAACCCCATTCATAAAGCCCGGTCTTAGTATCAAGCAGATTCAAAGATCTATCAATGATTCTATTAAAAATCTTTCATTACTGGCAATTGACGCAAGTAATTGGGATGTAATTTTTGAATCTCGAAATCATTCGAAAAAATCAAATTGAAAAAAAAACAAATCCCAATTAAAAAAGTCAGCACAAATCAAACAAAAGTCGCTCCTCCTACAGATAAATATCAAAAGTGATCTCTTTGCCAAGACAATATCAGTTGAGGATCGCTTTTCCTACATAAAGAAACTGAAAAGATGTACTAATTGTTTAGCTACCTCACATGATAACAAAATGTGCAAAAGTCAATATTGGTATTCAGTAAGTAGAAGCACCACACCCTTTTTACATCGGCCCGATAATACATCCATATCCCACCAAAGTAATGTTAAATCCTCTAGGAATGCGCCGTCGAATATCCCTTGCAATGCACACCTCAGAAGTCGTTTATAACGACGATACCAACTCAACTTCAATTGCTACGGCAGCAAAGCTTCGCCAAACTTACTAAAAACAACTGCAGTCCACTTCTCAAAATCAAGTTATTCTTGATACTGCTTTGGTAGATATATGTCTAGGCAATGTTCGTTGTACGATACGAGCTTTAATAGACGACTCTGCGTCAGAAGCTACTTTTATCTCAAAGAAAATACAATCCTCTCTAGCACTTCCCTCGAAGTCTTCACACTGGCTTAGGCGGGTCTTTATCTTCTATAGCAAATCGAACATGTCTTATTACAATTAGTTCTCCGGTAGATAAGCTCTTTAAAATAAAGTTACACACTTTCGTCGTTAATAAATTAATTGGAAATTTACTCTATTATGACTTTTTGTCTATGATAAACTCCAAATTTTCCGACATCCCCTGATAATTACTCTCAAAAAACGTCAAATATTGAAATACCAATAGGATGTGATATTTAACCTAAAATCATTAGAGATGGTGTCCGCTGAGACCATTATAGGTCGCTTCTTGCTCAACGCACATTTTTAATCTTCCCTCTCTGCTCTGAATTCAGTTTTCTCATATATTAATACCCTTGAACACAGTTAACTAAACTAATGGGACTATATATATATATATATATACATATATATATAAATATATATATATATATATATATACATATATACATAAGTATATATATATATATATATATATATATATCATATATATTTATTTATTTGTTTATATACATATATTCATATATATATATAAGGATCCAAAAAATATTAACTTTTTAGCTCACTTACGAAATTTTGGAAATTACAAACGGAATAACAAACTTATATATACCCTTACCCTTTACATCTATGGTGAAGGGTATAAAAATTGCAGCATATTTTATATATAACAAATCAATATTAATAGATGTCACATAGGAGCCAATCTATATGAGAATGAGAAAATTTAATATTAAGAAAAACATCGATCAGTTGTAAAGATTTTAAAAATATTTCGAAAAATTTACATTCCTTTTAAATGTAATAGAATAATTTTTTTCTATATTAAAATTATAATATTTCAAACTAAATTTTTATATATGAAAAGCCTCATATATAAAATTATCCTTTTACTCTAGAGTCCAGAATTTTATTACATTTTCCATTAACCTAAAAATATTTACAAAAAAGGTTAATTAAAAACTGTTATTAAAAAATAAATATATTGTTGAAAACTTTATTTAAAAAAAAATTAATAAATTTTAATTATTTTTTATAATTCTTTTATCCATATATCAAAAATTATGCAATTGCAGATACACACACACACACACTGACTCAGTGATTGAATGAATGCTAGAGTGCCATTTAATAATTTGTATAAATATTTGTTAAAATATTGAAAATAAAATAAAATAAAAATTGTCAGTAAATATACACATATAAAAATATCAATCACTTTTCATTTGTTTAACCAAAAAATAAAGACAAATGCTATAAAATAAATATAAAAATAAATATGTGCCGAGATTTAAATAAAAACTATTTTATTTGATATTTATTTAATAATAACTCCCTTTTAGTTGTGTATAGCTAAATAAATAAAAAGATATGAAATATATTTTAAAAGTTTTTATAAGAAGAGGTTTTGTAAAGAAGAGATGTAAAACTTTTTTAGAAAATATTCCGGTTTCCGTTTTTTTACAAACGCTGTAGTTTACAGATTTTTTTCAAAACCGGTGTTTTAAAGGCGGTTAACCGCTTTTTTTAAACAGCATTTTATTTAAATTTTTATGTAATTTTACTCAAAAAAATAGTTTAAAAGAAAGGAAAAATTTCATGACTAAAAATAAGGAGTTTCATGAAACTTGCTAAATGCAATAAAAATGACAAATAGCTTATTTAACTTCGACAATTCTATTTAAATAGTCGAACATTTTAGTACGCACAAAAAAATTAAACGTTTAAATTTTTACTTTATAACGTTTGCTGTATGTATATGTATACATTAAAAATGAAATATATTTATCATCATTAATCATGATGTTGTATATATATCAAATGAGCCCCACCAAACAAATTGCCTCAAACTCCAATCAGTTAAAATGTATTGAACCTTATTCAACAAATATTTAAAGGATACTAAAAGCTTAGAAGTAGAGCAAAAAAGTTGCAGAATATATAGTAAAAGTTTTGAAGAAAATCTGACAAGTTTTATTAAAACCAAAAAGAAATTATTTAAGAATTAAAACTTTCTTTCATAAAAAAAACATATTAGAATTTTGTGCACTAGTTTTTCCGTGCTCACTTATAAGTATTTCAATCATAAAATATATTTTATTTTGGAGAGACATATACCAGGATTAGAAATAAAATATTAAAGAAAGTTAATTAAATAAGATAAATCAAATAAGTAAAAACAATTTCAAAATGGAAAAAATAATAATAATAAAAACTTTAATTTTGAAATTATGCACATTAAGTTTTATTACTTTTACAGAGTAAAACTTGTGTGCACTTATAAATTTAGGCTTTTGTTTCAAAAAAAATTACAAAAAATATTTTCTTGTTAAAAAATTTCAATAACTGAAAACCGAATAATCGATTTTTTTCAAGAATCCAAAACCGAGCTACCAGCTTTTTCTAAAATGAGATTTTTCGGTTAAACCGAATACAGGTTTTCTAAAAAAAGTCGGTTTTTCTGATACTCTAATTAACAGATAATTCCGTTTCACCAGCCATTTTAACTGGCTCGAAGGACCACAAACAAGTTTGCAATCACCTTGTTTTGTCTGTTTAAATGGAATACGTATTTTCTGTGCCTCTACATACATACTTAATCAGCATTCTTGGTGTTTTAACCATTTAAACTCCCTACACTCTTGCGATTTAACCCTTTTGATTTTTAAACTAATTATCCTTTTATACCATTTGGCATACCTTTGTATATCCTCAATAAAAAAAACACATTTTATTAAAGTGTTAATTTGGCTTGACAATTCAATTTGATTAAAGTTGCGGCAATTGTCTGATTTACTTTTCATCTCTATTTTTTCCACCATATCCCCCTTTTTTTTTTAAAAAATGTTCATTTATTTATTTATTACTTTATAAATTATATAGACTACTCTATAAACCTGGCTATAATATGAAAGTGACGTTCTACATGACCACCAGCAAACACTAGGTCTCTACTGACACCAACCAACCACCAACCAACAGCACAAAACAAAAGATACCAAAGAGTGTTACTGATGGTTATTTTAGAGCTTGTATTCCATTTACTATAAAAATAATATGAATGAAAACTATACACATAAAATATAAATATGTATGTATGTATGTTATTGTTGGTCAGTTGGTTGGTTTGTTAAATTGTTATTTTATGCTGTTTCTATATGTACTCAGGCCAATTTAAATATGCGTCAATAAATAAATAATAAATGATAAACGCAACAGCTCATATAATGTGAACAAAAAATAAATAATGACTTGCAAAAATATCATTATATGTTAGCACACAAGATTAATGTAAGGGAAGAGAAAAACCCGTTATGGAAATGAAAATATTAATAATTGTAAAATAATTGTTAATATTAAGATGAATACAAAAAAAAAATAAAAAACTGTTAATAATAGTAACATTACATAGAAAAAAAATAGTTATATTATCATATTAAAGCAAATAGAATTTGTAGCATTTATAAATATAGCATAAAATATAATAACATATATATATTGCTACTGCTACTTTTATCCCTTTCTATTGCTATAATATTCTAAAATAGAAATTTTTTATTATTTACAAAAACTTTGTAATCAACTATTAAATAACTTTCTAACAATAGAACTGACTTTTTAATTGCAAAAAGTTAAGAAGTAAAAAATTCGTAAAAAGTTTAATTTTTTAATAATAAAATTATTTTTGTACAATCTTTGATTATATCTCTGCTTAAAGTCGTGGTGAAACATTTGGAACTGATAAGTAATTTGTAGCAATCATATATTTTTTTTATTATAAATAATATTTTAAGAAATTACTTTCTTTCTTTGAAACAAAAAATATTTATTAGCTAAAAATTATACAAAAACATATTTTAATAAAACAATTAAAAAATCAAGTATTCAAAACATTTGCAACTTCTACAAGCACTAAGGAAAATTTTGGTTGCAAAATATGATATTTTATCACTTCAAAATATTTCTTTTAAGACTACAGTTTTTTAATATACCCAGCAAAAATTTTTTGGTTTTCGGTGGTAATAACAACTACTTATTAAAGTAGTTTCTTGGTAATGAGGCGTCATTATTATTTGCCTACTCTGTATTACATTAATAAGTACTCAATAGTATAATAGCGCAGTAATACTGCAATCACGTGGATGAGTTGGCTAGAGCGCCGGATTAACAACCAGAAGGTTGTTGGTTCAACCCGATTCTGAAGCTGTTGGTTTTTTATAACAAAATGTCTAAAAAGATATTTTAAACTAAATAGAGTTTTTGTCGCTTAAGATGCTCAGTGCGAGATGGCGTATTGAGTAAGACGTTAGTCATTAAAAACGAATGGTTAGTGTGTGTCCAAGTTCGAGTCTCACTGACGGCAAAATTTTTTTGTTTTTTTTTTATTTTTGTTTTCGTTTAGGTACATATTTTTGAGTAGTTTATTTTTGTTTCCAATTATACCTGCTAGCTTACCAGGAAAGCAAAGATTTTTCTGAGTAATTACTGCTTTTCAAAATCTTCAAAAAACTAATTGCACTTTCTAAATGATTTATTGCCGATATAAAGTTTTGCACTCATCCAAATGTTCTCAATCAGATTGAGATAAGAAGATTGTGGTATTCGCGGCATCAGCCTTATTTATTTTTCCTTAAGTCAAGCTTTTGCAATACTCGACTTTTTTTTGGGTTTGTTATCATGTTGGAATGTCCATGAAATTGGCATTTCCCAATCAGCGCACGGAAGCATTACCTTGCTAAGAAGAACTGAGTAGGTTGGGGTTTGTCGTTATATCATTATTACGATAATTTAGACTAATCCTATATCCTGAAAAATATAACCACAAGATTATATTTCCTTCTCCATGGTTTACTGTTACAGTTTTGTTCTGTGGACATCGAACACTTACACTTCATTTGATCACCGAAATTTGAATTTGGAATTATCAGCAGTGTTGCCAGGAGGTGAGAAAAAAAGAGGCTAAATGGAACTTAAGAAAAGGCTAAAAAAGGTTAAATGTACCAAAAAAATAAAGCCAGAAAAAGTTAATTTTTTTTTTAACTTAAAAACATATTTTTTCTCATTCTCACTAGTTTTTGTTATATTTTAAAGAAGTTTTAATACATTTGTAAATAACACCCAACAAAATGACCTAATGAAAAATTGTCCAAAAATTCCCATACAAATTTGGGTTATATTTCATATGGAAAATTACCCATTGTTTTAGTGTTTTTTCATATTTTTTGAACTATAATTCCTTTTTGATTAAGCATTTCCAAGTTTTTTAATGATTTTTCGGCTTAATACGGTTTCTTTTAAACTATTTTCATATTTAGTTTTTAAGGTTGATGAAATATATTAAACATTAATTATAATAATCAACTTAGTAACTCTACAAATTTAGTTAGAGCAATTTAAATTTGGAGAATGAAGCGCCGCAGGCGAAATTTTTTATCAAATATAAATAATTTCGATTTTTTTTTTTTTAATGGATGATTCTGTAAAAATAAAATTAGTAATAGCAAATAAGAAATTATTTTCCTCGTTGTTGAAATAACATTTTTGCCTTTTTAAGGCAATTTTAAGAAACAAAAAAGGTGGAAAATAGCTAGAACATTTTGGTGCTAAAATTAAAATAATAAGGCTAGATTTAGTCTTAAAAAGACTAACCTATCAACACTGCTTATCAGACCACATTATATATTTCCGTTGTTGTAGAGTACCGTACAAGTCGGCTTGAGCAAAATTATAAAGAGCCTTTGATTTTTCTTCCTGACGCATAAGGTCTTTTTTTGCATCTGTAACATCTGATTCCTCCTCCTTTTATAAATGAAACACTTACATCTAATGGGATATCAGTCTAAACTTCTCTAAAAACAATTTTCGGATATTTCATAAAAAAGTTTTTGATTTTTCTATTTTCTCCTGTAGATATTATATGGAGACTTTCTCCTCTATGAGCATTTTGTATTAATTGAATCGCACAGTGGTTCCACAGCTCTTTTTTTTATAGAATAAATTCTAAGTTGCAGAATTTATTCAATTTTAGTTTTGAAATTTGTCATAAGAAAAATTTTCTTGACCCAAAATAAAGTAAACTTCAGTAAATAGTTCAAAAAATACAAATTTTGAGCATAATTCTCTAATTGCAGAAAAGCGACATGACTTTTTATTTTTATATTACAAATGACGTGTGCTATAAATGTACTTTCTTTAGTGAAAATAATAAACATTTTAAAAATATTTAGATTTTTAGTAAAATCCGGATAACCGATTTTCTTAGTGAAACCGCATTCGAAAGCGGTTTTTTTGAAAAAGCAATTTATCGAATAATTCGAAAACCGGTTTTTTGAAAATGTCGGTTTTTTTATCCGTTATATATATAAACAAAAAGAAAACCTGAAAATTTGCATATTTTGGATAGAGCTTGTGGAGAGACCGTTACTAAATTTGTCTCTAGTTTTACTTTACACGAATTACATTCAGTTTTCTTTTGGAAGCTTGAAAAAATGTGTTGAAAAAAATTAATTTAGAAGTAACCCCTTTTGGGGAAAAAACCTCTAATAATATAAATTTGTTTAAAGCTTAAATTTCAGAATAATATAACTTTTTATCATAACGATGTGTTTTTAAGGTTATTGCTGCAATGTTAATTAAAATTGTGTAAGGATTCCAGTGGATATTTCTTAAAAACTTTAGGAGTCAAGTTGTGCCCGTCAAGTTTGAAAAAATTGGAAGAATATAGGTTCAAAAATTTTCTTAAACTAGAGGAGTTAACCTACATACAAATTGAAAACATATCAGTTCTGGCGTTATAAAATTTTATTCAAGTAGTTGCAGATTTACTTGAAACAAAAAGCATTATGGAACTAAATACTGTGCATAGTCAATATGGACAGAGAGGTTTATAAGCTTAAAATTTTATTATCTTATGTATCAAGATTTGAATGATAAATCCCCAGCCTCAGAATTAGTATTGTCTTATGCTATTGATAAAATATTTCAAGAAAGAATAATTTTTTTTTTTTTAAATTTAATTTTTGAACAGTACAAATGAAACTGCTTTTTCTCTTATCCAATACAAACAAATAATTATTTTGCATATGAAAGTGTGTGAAAGTATATGTTTAAACTTCTATATAATATGACGGTTGCCTTTTATATTTTGCGAAACGGCTGAATTACGTAACTTACATTAAATCTGACACCGGAATCGTATACGAGGGCTATTTATGTTTGCTGATATTAATTAAAAAGTCGACTTTGTCAAAAAATTTAATTTTTAAATAAAAAATTTTCATACGATTATTACCTATAAGTTATGATGTGAATTAATTGAAAAACAATATATTGTTTAACTTTAATTAACCTTTAGAAATGAAGCTCTATATCAATCATATCAATCCAGAACAGTGTTGTCAAGAGGTGAGAAAAAAGAGGCCAAAATGAACTTTAAAAAAGATCATAAAAGGATAAATTCTCCAAAAAATAAAGCCGGAAAAATGTTAGCATTTTTTTTTAATATAAAAAAATAAATAATGATATATATAAAGCGGATTCCAGCAAAATAACCTAATAAAAATCAAAAAAAATTTTCACTTCATATTTGGATTATATTTCATATGAAAAATTATTTAATACTTTCAATTGTTTTTCTGTCATTATTGAACTAATTTCTATTCTGATTAAGCATTTCCAAATTTATGTGTGTGAGTTTTTTTTTTTTTTTTGTTTTTGTATATTTTAAGCCCCTTCTTTTAATTATATTAGTAAATAGTTTCTATGATTAATAAATTATATTAGAAAATAATTATAATAATCCATATATAGCCAGTCCATAATATTAGTTAAGTGATTTTTTAATTTGGAAAATGCAGCGTCTAGACTTTTTGTGTGAACAAATACACAAAAATGCTTAAAAACATGATTCTGTAAAAATAAAATTAGTATTAATAAATAAGAAAATTATTTTATTCATTGCTGAATTTAGCCTTTTTAAGGCAATTTTAGCAACAAAAAAAAAACTAGAAAAAAGGGTAGAAGCTAAAACGAATATTTTGAGGCTAAAAGGAAAATAAAAAGGCTAGATTTAGCCTTAAAAACGCTAAACTGGCAGCACTAAAAATGATTGTTTTGTGTACTAATTAAGAAATTTAACAATCGTTCAAAAACGACTCGCGTTGATTTTGCAAGGAAACGATGAGATTCTAACGGATGATGAAATATGCATCTATGCGTATGAGACCGAAACAAAATATTAGTCAACAACAGGGCTATCAGATATGGCGATTTTTAATTGCTTTTGGCGATTAAATTTTCCGTTTGGCGATATATGACATGACAGTTTAAAGGACCAGCATTGTTATATAATGTTAGAATTATTCTTTTTAAAAAATATAATAAATTTCAAAAATTTATGACCTAAAAAGGAAAGTATATTGTTGTATTTTTTTTAATTCAATTACACTGTGCTCGAAAATGTGACTAATTTTTTAACAATGTGGGCACCCATTAGGTTAAACTAAATAAACGTCGCTGAATTTAGTGGTGTTAACTGTTTTTAAAAGCGATCGTTTTTGACATTTTGAGAAGCTAAAAAAGACTTTAGGAAAATTAAGTTTATTAGCTTAAATTTTTAAATAATTTAATAATAGTGTTACCAATGAGCAACTTTTCAAACAAAAATATAAAAGCATTTAAAAGCTGCTTTAATTTATGATTGGAATATTTGTTCAATCGCTTTATTGTTTAATATACACAAATAATGTCCCTTTTGTTTTTAATTTTCAATTAATTCACTGCTACCATAATTAAGTATAAACCCATTGAATTCAGCGTACTCGAATTATCTTTAACAGCAGGGTGCCCAGTTTGTTAAAATTTGTAACTAGCACAGTGTTATTATTAGCTATTGCAATTATCGTTAGCTTTATTAAAGCTGAATTTATATTTACAAATTATACGAAATTTTAAGTACTAAAAATTGTATGACATTTAATATTTTAATAAATTTTTTAGTATTTCTTAAAAAAACCAAATAAAATTTTAATTTTATTTGGCAACCCTGGTGAACAGTATTCCTTCGAAGTTTGCAGAACCGCATAAAAGTTGCACTTGGTCGAAGGATTTAAAATCAAACGATTGCGTCTTTCATCGAAGAACCGGACATTTTGCTACTGTACATTTGGAGTATCAAAGTACTATTTGTTGTGAATGGTACGCAATCATTTGTTAGCCAAAAATCTTACAAGAAGTAAGAAAAATTAACATACGAACCAAGATCATTCTTTAAAAAAAACCGCCAATATTATTATTACAATCAATGAATTGTTATGTTATGCACCATACAAACTTACTCCAATATCCAATAACTTCATTTCATTACCCTTTATTAAAATATATTGCTTGGCTAACTTAATTCGACACCTAATATATCGGTTATTCTAATAAAAATACGTGTGTTTTAAGATGCTTCAATCAAAATTTGCCTTAATATTTGATTCAAAAGTATCGCAGATATATACTATAAGATATATACTATCATGAATACTACTCTAGAAAACAACACTGTAATTTAAAAATAAACAACGCTTTATATGTCTTTCGCAAAATATAAAAGGCACTTAATAAAAAAGGTATATAAATATGAATTTTGACCGTAAATTCCCCTAGAATCGTTTATTATAAAAGCTATTGTGTGAAATATAAATTAAATCCAATATCGTTATCGGATCTGAATTTTTGGTCTGTTTAAATGGGAAAAATATAGATATTTTTTTCTTTGTAACAAAATATTAAAAAATCGCAATACACACATAATTATCTATTAAACAAGATATAAAAAGAAAAAAATTGTTTAGACCACTTGTGTAAGGAGAGTACAAACAAGTTTTTAATTTTTTGTGAACTGATTAAATAAGAAGCTATTTTGAATTACATTTGAACCTTAATTATTGAAAAATACGTTCTGCTTTCTCCAGAATAATTCAAACCCTTTCCATGCTTGTTAGAAAATGTTTGATGTTTTAAGTCTGTTTTAAAACTCCAATTTTAAACTTCTAAAAATTTTGTTTAACAAATTCCAAAAAGTTCGAATAAAACTATGCAGGTTTATGGATAAAACTACAGAAAATAAAATTAAAAAAGAGTTAGGTTAATACCTTGTACCACTAAGCCGTATCTGCGATTTGAATTTTGTGGATTTCGGCAAAAAGAAATTTTTTTAAACTGATATTTAGGCCAATCAAAATTATTACACAATGAGATAAATCATATCTTAGAAAATAAATTTTGAAGTTTTTAAGAAAATTGGAAAAGGACTGCCTTTAAAATAAGAAAGTCAAAGGTCAAAATTTTTAATATTTAAAATTTTTAATGAAAACATCACGAAAAATTATTTTTTTATCAGCATTTGGATGCAATAATTTCTTTTGTTGCCTTAATATGACTTTTCTTTAGAAATATTTAAGAATATGTGCGTTTAAAAAAATGCTGATATCAACGAAAAAATTTCAATTGTATTTCCATAAAAATGTATCGAAATACAGATAAAAATAAATAAGTTTTCCTTAAAACTTTCAAATACTCCAAATCTTGATCTTTGACCTTTGTGTTTTAAAAATGATCCTTGTCCAATTTTTCTAAAAATTTCAGAATATATTTTTTGAGACATGTTTTATCTTATTCTATAATAATTCTGTGTAGTCTGAATATAAGTTCTAAAAAATTGAGTTTATAACTAAAAAACTAAAAAAAAAAAATGCCACAATCAGCAAAATTCAAATCGCAGATAAGTCTTAGTGATGCAAGGTACTGACCTAATTCTTTCTTTAGTTTTATTTCCTGTAGTATTGTATATAAATTCGAATAGATTTATTCGAACTTCTTTGAAATTTGTTTAACAAAATTTTTAAGTTTGAAACAATCTTAAAAAATCTAAATTTTCAATTCAGCAATTCAATCCTGCAGAAAGAAAAACATATTTTTTAGTAATTATGCTTCAAAATTAAATATAATTTTTTTAAATAGCATTTTAGTCAAACATTTCTCAAAAAATTCAAAATTTTTTGTATGTTCCTTACACAAGTAGTCTAAAGCACATTAATGGTCTGGGGAACTCGTAATTTTTGTTGTTTGATAGATAATTACACCATACAAACTTTAGCTCCGATGCGGCACGGGTTAACGATATCCGATTTCACTAATATTTCAAACAATATACAACCAATCCCATGAACAATTCTAGGGGGAGTTAAGTCAAATTTCAAAAGTCGGTAAATATTGGTGCAGTCTAATGTATTATATATATATATATATATATATTAATACCTTATTTACATTGTAAAAAGAGCACTTTGAATATAACTCTTACGTTTGCATATTAACGTGGTAAAAATGATGTTTAAATACACACATATATATGTATATTTAAACATACATATGTATGTACTTTATACGTATATGGGCTATTATCAAAAATTTTTGATCTCACATTAAAATCCATTTGTATAAATATAAAGCGACTCGAATGCATGCAGAATCTGTTTGCGCTAATCATTTAGTGTAGGGGTCGCGAAAGTTATTGCGGTTCTCAGTTATTTATGTATAATTCTGATAGAAATTACGCGCAATATCAAAACCTACTGAGTTATTCAAATAAAATCTATGATATTTTCAATGTTTGATGGTATTAGTGTAGCATATTTTAGGATTTCCTAGTAAAATTTAAAAAATTTTGTTTAAACCAAAAATCGCGATTTTTAAAAATTTTGGGAAAAATGGGTTTCGAATCTAATTTATTTCTCCATGTATTATACGAAAATATAATTTACTAAAGTTTATTATAAGAAAATGCTATTTAATAATTAATAACTAATAATAATATAATAAAATAAAAATTAATAATGTGATCCTTTTTTAATAATAATTATGCCAATTATGGTGAATTTTGTGCTGTCCAACGATGCGTCTTAGCAAAATGAATTTTGATGAATGTGACCCTTTTTCATCTGTCATCGGCATTTGACTTAAATTAAGATCTCCGATCAATTATATTTATCGTCGCTCTTATATCTACATATCCAAGATTTGCACAAATTGCAATTTGCCACATAAAAATACAAAAACAAAAAAAATCTATAACATTTTTTTATTAAATTTATTTTTAATGCTCCTTCAATTTTATTGTGTAAAATAACAAAAAACCAAGTTCACCTAGCAATTCATGCTATTCTAAACTTTGAGACTATCTACTGCGTTGACTATTTCGGGCAAGTCGACGGATATATGAGGGCGAATCAATAAGTCCGTGACTTTTTGAATGAAACACAGTTTTTTTAGCAAAACAAAAATTTATTTTTCAACATAATCTCATTTTAATTCAATACACTTAGTCCAATGTTTCTCCAGTTTTTGCATCCCTTCCAAAAAATAGTATTTTTCGAGGTCTTTAAAATAGGCATTTATTTTATCCATAATTTCATCGTTGGAGCTGAATCTCTTTCTTTCGGTTTAGAAATAGGAAGTAGTCACTAAGGGCTAAATCAGGAGAATATGGCGGATGAGGTACCAATTCGTAGCCCAATTCATAGAGTTTTGCCATTGAGAATGTACACGTGTGCATTCGTGCATTATCTTGATGAAAAAGAACTTTTTTCTTGGCCATATGGGGTCGTTTTCTTTTTAAATCCTCATTAAATCGGTCTAATAAGTTGGCATAATATTCGCCATTTATTGTTTTTCCTTTTTGAAGGTAATCGATGTGGATTATCCTGCTTGCACTGAAAAAACTATTGCCATCAACTTATTGGCCTTATTCGGAGCAGGTTCTCCCGTTTAGAGTTAGGTTATACTACTGCTTGCTCTCCAGATTACAGTAATGGATCCATGTTTCATCCACAGTTACAAAACGCTACAAAAACTCATTCGGATTGCCGTTAAACAACTCCAAACAATCCTTTGAAGTTGTCACAAGTTTACGTTTATGGTCACTTGAGAGCAAACGCGGCACCCATCTTGCAAACAACTTTCTTAAACCCAGCTGATCATTTAAAATCGAAACCACACTGCCTATGGCATAAACAATATCACGCACTTTTACACTTCGGTCGGCCAACACCATATCATGGACTTTTTTTCGAGATTTTCGGGTGTACTGACCTCAATTGGCCGTCCAGAACGTTCAGCATCATTTGTACTTGAGCGACCACTGACTTTCACTTTTTTACCATTGAAATCGATGGTGTGGAGTTCCTATAGTATTTATAGAGCTTTTCCTTGGTTTGATTGGCGGTTTTGCAAAAAATAAATTCACTTTTTTTCCATTTTTAGAAAAATACACGAGGTTGTATGTTTTTAACAGCTGTTAAACGCAAAGTAAATGACGACACTTCCTCCAAATTTGTAGTCTATTAACAGGTGGTACTTGATGAGAATAGTGTTACATTTCATATAACTACGAGGGAAGTTCAAAAAGTCACGGAAATATTGATCCGCCCTCGTAGCTCAAAATACACATAATTACAACAAGTATCAATCCCTGTTTCAAAATTTGTATTCCGTTGAGGGACGCCCAAGAAACCAAAAAATTTTGTCATCAAAATTTTATTACCCTGTATGTAACTGTTGAAAGTCTACACAATAACAAACAAGTAATAGAATTTATCCACAAAGTTCTATTAGTGTATAAAAGATCAAATGAGATCAAAAAAAGGGTAGAAGAATGGAAAAAAGTTAAGTAATTATTAGCCTTTTTTCTAAGTTTTTGAACTTTTAACGACAATATTGATTATAAAATGAAACATATGGAGCAGAAATTTTTCACTTTATTAGTTTAAAGTCTTGTGAATTCAGATCTGTAACTAGTTTGATTAAAATAATTGTACCGCAAGACATATTAAGGATTTAAGTTAGTTTAAGCCAAGTTAAAATTATTTGATAATGGCACATATGTATGTATGTATGTTTGTATGAATGTTGTACCTTTGTTTTTTGCATATCCTATTATTCCCACATATAATCTTTTGTGTAAAATTATTCATTGCTATTATTTTATCTCTTTCATTGTTGTTTTTTTAGCTTAAAAAAAACTCACTTTTTTATAGTTTTTTCTATTTTATATAAATTTTTTAAATAAATTTAATTAACTTGAAAAAGAGCATTGTTCAATTTATAATGAATTGATTAACAAGAGCTTTTATTAATTACAAGAGGAATTTAATAGCCGTCATAATTAAAACCACACTTGTGGGTTTTTATTTTATAATTCTTTTAATCAAAAACATTTCAATCTAATCAAAATGTTTGTTTAAGAAATCCATTTATTAACATTTTAGTAAACATTAATTTATTTACACTCAATAAGAATACATTTATACCATAAGAATAGATTTATACACAGTTATGTATGTAAATGCATTTGTTTTAAAAGCAAAGTATATGGGAATTATAGGGGATTAGGTATTAAGATTAAAAGCAATTTGTTAAAAAGATTTTAAAAAAACCCCTAGAAATGCTATTGGCCAGACAAAACAAATTAGAGATCTTTAAGTTATTATTAAAGGAAATGGGTTCACTTTAAAGTTTATAATTGTATTACATATGTAATTTATTAATACTTTAAAATATTTATATTATGGGTATTAATTATGTTAAAAATATTTGACCCTTAACATAAATTTTTATTTTATATGATTTATTTTATTTAGACATTTATTATTTTATTTTTCATATTCCTAAATATATTTAAAATTATTTAAATGTACTTTTTTTATACATATTTAGTTTAATTTTGCTGTAATACAAGTATTATTATCGATTAGGTGTTGAAATCTATTTTAAGCTCTGTAATCAGTTTTCTCCCCTAAAGGCCTTTTTAATTGCTGAAGTAACATAAATAATTGTATTAAAATACTATAATAATAGTTATTTATTATTTGTATATTAATTATATTTTATAAATTTAGGCATAAATGCAGAAATTTTATATGTTTAGATACAGTATAATAATTACTTTTGTCTTTTACATGCTAAGTAACAGTAGAACAAAATAGTAGGAAGTATTAAAATTTTATTTAAAATTAAAATTTTTAAAGATAGATTTCAATCATCTTTTAAACAAAATCAAAAAGAATTTTGTTCCAAGGAAGATCAAAGCATTTTTAATGTACTGCAAATGGCATTTAAAGGGCATCTGTGATTTATTTCTCTTAATCCTAAACAATATGTGCACATTTCTGCAGACACTTTGCGTATAAGACCGACTCATGAGAAATTCTTTGTATGAAAATATTAGATAGTCCAGACCAATAAATCAATTTTCTCTACTCTTAAACACATTAAAAAAGATTGAGAACACGTATATACAGTAGAGATCAAAACATTTGGAACTGAGATGATATTTCAACAGCTTTATAACTATTTATAACAAATTATTTTTATAGCTAGTTTTCATTAAACTGAATGAAACCATTTCGTTAATTATAAGTACAAAAAAAAATAATTATTTAGTAGCATGATAGAAATTAAAATGTTGGAAACATATGTAACTCTTTTTTTCTCGCTTCTAATTGAATCAGTTTATATTAACATATGAAATATTAAAGACCAAGTATAAAAACTACATGAGAAGCTCGAAAAATCCAAAAATTTTTTACAAAATCTCTGAAAGCTTTTCCCAGAGAAGCATAGACTGAAGTCTTTTGACTATACAAGTTTGGTAATGCTTCAATGGATATTCTTGCACGATACCGGTCCTACACATACGGCGAGTATTGTAAAAAAGTGGTTAAATTCTGAACATTTAATTTAATTTTTATATTTTCCCTTAACACTTTTAGCAGTTGCAAATGTTTTGATTACCTGAATTTTTAATTGTTTTATTTAAACTTTTTTTTATTAATAATTATTAGTTAATAAATTATATAATAGAATAAACATTTTAAGTTATTACAACAAAAGAAAGTAAATACTTAAAAAAAACTATTTATCCAAATATTTTGTAATTGCTAATAATTGGTTTCCAGTTGCAAATGTTTTCTTTAAGGCGAAAGATAACTATAACAGAAAGCATTAGGTGAAAGGGCCTATCTTAAGAGTTTGATTAAGCTTCCAAATATTTGATTAGATCTAAATGATCTGTATTAAAAATATGCTTTTCTGCTATTGTTCCACGCTACACAGTGAGACCAAAAATTTCAGTAATAAATCTTTATCTCTTAAACTACTAAAATCATCTTATAGTCACTTTGTAATAACCCGAGATAAGCTACAGGGTGTCAAAGTTGACCACCTCGAGTATGTAAAAGTTTCAAAAAATCTTAACTTCTACAAATCAAGTCCGAATTCAAAGATATATATATGTAAAGTGCTTGGTGGGATAAAGAAAAAACATACCTAATTAGTATCGTACAGTTAAAAATATATTTACGCTTGAATTTTTAATATTTGTTTTTTTTTTTTGCCTAGACTTTATTTCCTTAACTGAAGGAAAAATTGTTTAAAATATTCTGTAATTTCTAATATATTCCGAAATAATATGCTGAAAAAATTTTTGATTATGTCAATTCGTCTACCCATGAAAAATGTTCAAAGTCAGCACACTAAAATTATTTAGTACGAAAAATGGAATTTTTTGTAACAAAAATTTAATACTATTTTATTAAGTTTTTCTCAAAGTTTTGTTAATAAGAAATGTTTTTTTTTTATTCGAAAGAACACAGAACAAAAGACAAGGTTTCATAAATAGTTAGTAAAGAAATCCTAAATTGATCTTGATTTTCACCCTACTTCCAGCATTGTTTAATTATAAAATATATTTACATAGATTTTGCACTAAACTGCTTTCCGCTAGGCCAAAAGCGAATGCAAGTATTCAGATTTTATGAAAAAAGTTAACTATTCAAAAGACTTTTTTTTAACTGCACAAAAAAACACAAAAAATATATTATTATTTCTCATGTATTGTATAAAATAAATATCAATCTATCATTCCTACAAAAATTATTTAACAACCAATTTTTGGCAATTTTTCAAAAATAAATAATCAAAATAATAAAATTTAATCAAATATTATGAATATTATCTCGTTACTCAAAGAACACACGCCAGTATAATTGTGTGATACTCATATGTGGAATATACAATAAAATATTATAAACGAGTTATCAGTTTTGAGGCTATTATATTATCTTTTTTGAAACTACTTATATAGACATGTTATATATCAGTAAATTGGTAAATATGTCTGTTTTTATATTCCTATAATACTTTATAAGTTTTTGAAAATTAGACGGAGTTTTACTTAAAAAATATTATTTTTTTAGTTTTTATTTTTTCAATATTATTTATTTTTGAAAAATAGCTAAAAATTGGTTGCTGAAGACATTTGAACGATTTTTTGAGAAAGGAAAGACTGATATTTATTTAATATTATATATAAGAAATAATGGTAAAAGTGTGGTACTAATATATTTTTGTTGCAATTAAAAAAAATTTACTTTTTTCATAATATCTGCACTCCTGCAATCGTTTTTGGAATGTGGGAAAGCAGTTTAGCGCCAAATTAAAATAAATACTCGTATATTTTATAACTACGCAACCTCAATAAATTAAAAAAACTCTCATGACATTTTTTTTTTTTAATTAATCAATAAACATGAAATTTTTTCTAAAATTTGCCATTTTCGACCAATTCAAATTTTAATCAATTTAAAATTTCTCCATTTACCATTTATGAAGCCTTGTCTTGCGAAATATGTATTACTTCGAAATGTATTAGAAATTACCGAATATTTTTAAAAAAATTTCCCTTACATATTATTCCCGAAAACAAAATAAAATCGAGTTAAGAAACTCTAAATTCAGGTGTAAATATCTTTTTAACTGTAAGAGATAACTTAGGTACTTAAGCATATTTTTTTTTTTCTTTATCTCGCTAAACAATTTACAGAAATATAAAAATCTATGAGTTTTTCAAATTTTTTCGTACTCGAGGTGGTCAACTTTGACACCCATTAGGTCCTCCTCTACAACTTTTTCATACATTTCATTTGATCCGACCAGTATTTTAGAAGATACAGATTTATACCAAAAATTTTGCGATTGGCCCCATTATGTGCTGTAGAGAAAGTAACTAAACTTTATGAAATTTGCTGATTCTGCGAAAGATATTGCGTTAATACAGGGTTTGCATTTAATCGTAATTTTCTATAATCGCAGTTAAGATATGCAATTAATCACAATTAAGGATTTATCTCATTTTGTTAAATAGATTTATTTATGTAGATTTAGTCAGAAAAAATACTCATAATGAAAAATAATCTAATGAAATCTGAAAATTTATTTATTTATTTATTTATTAGTTTCAGTCTATGGATACAATATTATCCTTACAGACATCAATGATAATTTAATATACATAATTAAATTAATTATTTAAACAAACTGTTTAACAAATTTTTAAATTCAAGATTTGATATACTTAAGTCTAATTCATTAGAATATTTATTGAATAATCTCATACCTTTTATTAAAGGTTCATTCAAAGCATATGTTGTTCTATGAATATCGATATAAAAGATATAATTATTTTGACTCTAAGGTTTAGGAGGTACATAAAGTTTTATGGTATGAAGCAAATCAGGACAATTAATTAATCCACGAATTATAGCATATAGGAAATATACAGAAGAAATTTTACGTCTTGTTTCTAAAGTTTTCATAGAAATCAAGGCACATTTATCAGGGTATGTAGGAGTCGAAATTTGAGGGTTTACAAATGAAAAGTTTAAAAATGAAAGAGCAAACTTTATAAATTTTTCTTGAATTGTTTCAATTCTATTTGTGTGTAATTGAGTACAAGGGCTACAGATAAATGAAATATATACTAATCTAGATCTCACAAAGGATATATATAGAACTTTCTTTGTGCAATGATCGAAATTATTACAATTACGGCATAAAAGGCTTAACATTGAATAAGCTTTAGGTATAATATAATTTAAGTGATTATTAAATGATAATTTTTTATCAAATAATACCCCTAAATCTAAAATTTCATCCACGGATAAAAGTAAATGTTGATGTATTCTATATCGAGATATAACAGTGTTACAACATCTATGATAAGTCATAGAAAAATATTTGTTTAAATTAAAAGGTAAACCATTACGGACTGACCAAGAACTCACCCTATTTAAATCCTCATGGAGATTAAAAACGTCATTGGCATTAGAAATTGTTTTAAAAATTTTTAAATCATCAGCATACAATAAATAATGAGACTTTCTGAAACAAAGGTCAATGTCATTAATAAATATATTAAATAACAGTGGACCCAAAACACTATCTTGGATAATACCAGAAGTAGGAATAAATGATGTGGAACAAACACCATCAAGAGAAACTACGGATTGTCTATCCGAATTTGAAAATAAAAGAATAATCAAAAACTAAAAGTGCTTACAATTATTTTTCTAACTGTATCAATTACTTGGGTGCTCAAGAGGTGCTTTTTATGATATTTTTACTAAAAATTTAGTGATTAAATACATACTTTTCTTCATAGGTTGAACTTTAATAAATATAATTTAATTGGATTTTAATTCTTTCTGTACATGGCACTCGAAGTAATTTTTACTTAATATTTGGAATAAAAAGATCATGCAAGTAGTACTAAAAACGTAATACTATTTTAATTAATCGCCTTAATATCAGTTAATTCTAAAATCAAGCAAAATGGAATTTTGGAAACTATCCACAATTAACTTACTTTATCGATTCATATTAATTAAATTGTTAATATTCAGGCGTAAAATATAATAAATACTTATGTAACTACAGCATGTTTTTATTATTTTAATTTCTAAACGTAATCGCAGGTAAAACAACGCGATTTCAATTACGATTAATTGCAATTTCGATTACGATTATAATCGACTTGCAAACTTTACGCTAATATAAGTTCCTTCATTCTTTCATTCTTCATTTTAACAATTTAAATCATTTTTTAATACTCAAAAAATTTGATGTATCATCACCATTTCACTAATACCTATAGATATATTTGTTACAACAATTTTATTTCTTGCTTCATTTAACAAAAATATCATATTACCTTAAGCATCCTAAAATTGTCAAGGTGTGTTATTCTATTAATTTAAAGTAAACAATTTCATTAACTTTTTACACCCGCATTGTATGACCACAGTGTGTGTATTCTAGTGACCAATTCGTATTGAAATTAAAAGTGAAAGTCACAATTAATTGTTAAATTACCTATAAAGTCCATTGAACTAATTAACAATTCACACAGTTTCCATAACCAAAATAACTTCATTAAAACTTACTAAAAAGTTTTAATATATTTTTTTTTTTTTTTTATTTTTTGAAAATTCAAAAATAAAACATAGGCAAACAAACACACTCACTAAAATATTACGTTGGCTATACCAAAAATAAATGTCACTGACATTGGAGAAGAGTCATTTGGCCAGACCAATAACATGCTACATACATATGTTGTTGATGTTAATAATGATGATGTTGTTATTGCTGCTACTGTTGGGGTTTATTTACTTTTTTTTCTATCTAGAGAACACCAGTTCAGGTTGTTTGTTGGATATCGCTATATAACCTTTTAAAATTTGTACTCGTATATGTATGTGCATGAATATGTATGAAGTACTTTGTTCTTCTCTTTTGATGACAGTTGGTTTTTGTGGTTCAACTCTAAATGACTGTCATGCACATTTACCAGAGTGTTGTATAAAAACTGCAAGTTTCATTGTTGTTTTTGTTGCTGTTAATCTGCATTTGTTTTTTTTTTTTCTTTTTTTTTTTTTTTTTTGTCACTTTAACTAATTTGTTTATAACGAAGCTTTAATCAAAATGCTGATGTGTGAGTTTATCACGTGCTTTAAGACATTTTTGTTTTGTTGGTTTGTTTATTTTAAATACTCGTATTGTGTGACCCTGCGTCAGTAAATGGAAGAGAGTTTATACAGGGTGTTGCAATTACAAGTGTATTTGGATAAGACATAATTCCTCAAATGAAAATTTCGCTATAAATATGATAACTCCACGAAATAAAATTGAGAAATATTCCAAAATTATTACTATCTATTCTATATATATTTATTTATCTATCTATCTATCTATCTATCTGTCTATCTATCTACCTACCTACCTATCTATCTATTCTATTCTATTCTATTCTAGTTTAGTCTATTCTATTACGTCATAATTATAATGTTTTACAAAAAATAATGTCAGTAACTTTTTAAATCTACACCTTTATTTGGACCATCCTTTATATATATATATATGTATGTGTGTTTGAAAACATGTACGATGCTATTTGTTTTGTTTAATTTTTGTTTTACCCTTAATTACAAACTTTTTTCAAATCTCTGTGTATGTGTGTGCGTGTTAAGTTTTTGTTTAACTTTTTTCACCTGACTGTAAAGTTCTTTCGCTGCTTTTATATTACCGTTTATGTTGTTATTGTAGTTGCTGCTGTTGTTGTTTAAAATGAAAAAATAAGTTGTGATTAATTTGAATTGTTTGAGTATTTAACCGCTTTTTTCCTAACTGACAGTCAGTTGACACAAAAAGTCAGGTGCTTTTAAACATCTAAGCAAATACTCGTTTGTAGCGTTTTCATCATTAATTTATTTGTCTTCATGTTTGTTTGTTCATTATTGTTGTTGTTCTTGGAGCTGTTGCTAATAATGATGATGATGATGATGTTTCATTTAAGTAGATTTTTTTATTATTTAAATGTTTTAAATTTTTTTTAATTTTACTTTTTGCAAGCTTAACATATACTCATAAATACTTTATACAAATTTATTCATTTTATTTGTTGTAAATGTTTTACAAAATAATTTGTAACAGGTTTTATTCATTAAATAATTTGTCAAAATAAACAACACATATACACTTAAATGCACACATACAGAGAAAGGGGAAGACACACATACACAAACATAAACTTATTGTTCACATCAGTTACGATTATGGAAATTAACTTGAACTTATTTTTATTTATTGTATACAAGACATAATCAATTAAATTTATTTTGAATTTCCATACGCTTGAATTTCTTTATCTTAATTATGTTTATTGAGTTTAAATAAACATTTTAATTGGAAATTAAAATGTTATTTAAACGTTAATAATAATCTAAATTATATAATGCATAAAGAAATTTATAGAACTCTTTTGGTATCTAAAAATTTTTACAATTTCCTGATTAATTTTTTACGAACTCATCAAATCAAATTTTTCCACAGTCATGTTCTAAACAAATTGATACTTTCATAATGCGGTTTTAAAGCTGAGAAACCTTTACCATCAGAACGACTTGATCGTTCCCAGACTCTCAAAAATGCATGTAAAATTACTGCTGTAGAGAATGTAAGTTTTAGTTTAATATTTCAGAAAATGCGTAAATTTAGGCACAATATGTTTATCAAAATCAATTACTTTTATCTACAAAAATACATACAAAATGTAGTATTTTGAATGTTGGTGAACAAGTTTATAAAAAAAAAAAATAGAAAAACATTTTAGATTTATTATTACAAGTTTTAATGAGTAAAATGGAAAGTGTCAAAAATATTTGTATATATATAAGTAAAGATTGAAAATTTTCTAACAAATACATCTTCAGAAAAATATTTTAAAATCGATATAAAATATTTCGATAGTGTGAAAAAAGAGTATCCTGTGGGAGCTGAAAAAAAAGATATCAAACAATTAATTAATAATAAATGTTCCGGTAAAAAAAATCAGCAATTCCAAATATTAATGAGGAAAATGCAGACAGGTTGGCCAATTGTTTATGAGAAATTTTAAAGTCTGTTTAATTTTAATAAAGCGTGGTTTCATTTTAAAGAATTACCAGCTACGAAATATATATCCGATGTGAGACTTCAATATAAAACGTTATATGTACGTACTAATATATTTTTAATCCTTTTTAGAATAGATATATTTATAAGTAGATATTGCCATTATTAATGAATATTTTGGCTACAACTCTGAGCGTTTTAAATATTTAAATATGCAACTTTATCAAAAATATATACGTACTATAGATGAGAGACAAATTATTCACAATGCTTCTCTTCTAATTCGTATTTTAGTTACCTACGCAGAAAAATTATTACCTTATATTTTTCAATTAAAACAGATTTTTTCTCATTTAAATTTTTAATTCATTCAATCATCCATCTACTTGATTGAACATTTTTACTGTTTTTAATTTTTTACAATTATTAGTAATTGTTATAATCATTTTGGTGAGAGGTGCACATTTAAACCATTTTTAATTTAATAAATTATTTGGTAATTGGCGACTTTTTCTGTGTACAGATTCAAGGAGCAGGAATCTTGTTACGAGACAGTTCTAAATCGAACATCTTCGTGACTATTTGATATAGTACTGTATTCAAAGATATCCTCAAAATATCCCGAAAAATGGGCGAACCAGAGGATGTTCTTCAGACCCATATCACTACTTGTCTTATTTATATATAAAAGTACCAAAAGCTCGATATCAATATATTCGTCTGTGCCGAATCTCTTATACCCTTCACCACCTTACCAACAAATAATAAAATTTATGCCTTAAAGTATGCTTTCATATCTTCACATTTATACTTACAGAAAAAACTACTACAGAAATGTAAACACAAAATTAAACTATCAGAGCAAGCGTTGCTTCTTTAAAAATAGACAACATCACTGATAGCTTCTGATGACTACTAAATTTATATACATATGTTTGTATGTAGATGCATGCTTATACCAAAAACAACACACTGAAAGTCATTGCAATGTTTTTATATATGTTTGTGTATGTATATTTTTAATAATTTTTTCAGGTTTTTGTTTATAACTCGGTTGTTTATGAACCGATATAGATAATTCAAAAAAACTAAATTTTAGAAAATTATTTAATACCGACCTATATAAAAAAGAAATCCGTAGCTTAAACAAGGGCTACAAAAAGTCAAAAATGCATTTTGCCCGATATCTCGGTTATTATTAAACCGATTTTGTTCATTTCTTCAGCATAAAAATTAAGAAAAAAATTTCCAAATCTTGTAAAAACGAAGTCACTAACTTTTATAGTAAAATCCACTAAGTATAATTGCATATTAAGTACTTCATCTCTCGATTTACCATTAATGGATGCAGTCCAAAAATAAAGCTTCTGGTCTCAGTCGGCTAACTACTAGAATTGGTTGCTAGTACAATCCGACGAGATAAGTGCTTCAACTGTCGTTTGGAAAACAAGTAATGGGTGGGCTACATTACCTACTAAAGAGATAAATGCTTCTGCTCTAGGTATGGCATGTACTACGAAAGGTGTTTTCGGGTTGATAAATATAGTTGTCAGTTAAGTGGTTATCTTCTGCGCACGCAGAGAAAAAATATGGTAACTATAATCTAAAAGCAACATATTATGATTGGAATATATGGTTACGGTTAAAAATTAAAATGATTATAAATAATAATTACTATGATTCCATTTTATCATATTTTTGTACGGTTTGTCATTAAATGATTCATAATGATCATATTTTGTCTGATTTTATAATATAACAGTGTGTTTTTATCATATTATGACTCGACTATATCCCATTTTATCAGATTATGGTGCATTTTTTATATTTTGATCCCCATTTATCATATAAATAATTATTTTTATCATATTATAATTCACTTAAATCATATCATGTTTTAATTTTATCATGTTATAATTCCATTTTATCATATTATGACTATGAGTTATAAGTTTCCTCTACTAAATTTATTAAAATAAAACATAAATAAATTATTATTTTTATCATTTTTTTTTTTTTTTTTTTTCTAAGTACTTTAAATATTATACAGATAGGAAAAAATATAGAAAATTATTTATTAGATATAAATATTAATTTACATGTTAATACTTTGCATACTAATTACTTACATATAAATATTTACATTAGAACTTAGTTCAGCATTTTTATTTTCTCTTTTGAAATGTATAACATAAAAATTCGATTCAAACGATTTAAGGGTAACCGAAAATAAATATCCTCGTATTCTTCTTGATTTATTGAAGGTGTATTTAAAACCTTAAATTGAATATAAAGTGATTTGAATACAAATGGATTTAGTAGAATTATGTTATTGATTATCTGGATTTTTAATGTAGTATAAATTGGCACTTTAAAGTTTTAAGTTTTGACCTATTTTATTTGCATTTATTTAGTTTATTTTTACAAATACAAATTATGGTCCAAAAACAAAGTTTCTATCTTCGAGGAAAACATAACATTTCTAATAAAAAACCTATACAGAACAAAATATAGCTTAAAAATAAATAACGTTTATATAAATATTTAAATTTTTGTATGTTTATACAATTTTGTTTTTGATAAAAAATATTCTCCAAATGTAATGTTAACCATTAAATTATTAAATTTAAACAGAAACATTTTTATCATGAACACATTATTATTAAAATCTATGAAAAATAACAACAAGATTATAATATTGTTGTCATGAGCATGTCACAACCATGTTTTTTCTCTGTGTGTTACATTACATTTACATGTAGCTTTTTAAAATGGTCTCCAAGCGTTCATGAACATTTCGGCGACGGGGATATTTAAAAAAGATTTAAGGATCTTACGAACAATGATTGCATCAACAAGATCCTGATATCTAAAGCTCGACTTCAATGAGGTTGAATCTCACAAAGCAGCTCTAGAATATAAAAATGTAGTAATATGCATAATGAGTATTAATCGTTTCAAGTTACAGCACTAAAAAGCTACGACCTCAGGAGTGATTAACTTACTTACTTTATACTTTAAGGCCCCTTCAGTATATATAGCAACATATTCTGACATTGACCTTAACCCAAAGCTTCAATTAAAAACTAAAAACAAATAAAAGATGTTTCTGCCACGCTCGTGTGAAATTTAAAAAAGCTTTTTCCCAGAGTTTAATGTACTAAAACCTTGATATCTTTCCGTTCAGTACAATATTTTCTTAAATAAACATATGTATCTGAAAATTTCATACTCATGCTTTCCATGATGTATGGAATGTTAAATTGTCGTTAAGAAGTCTAAATAAAAAAAAAAACATATAACTTTAAATTTTCACAAAAAAAAAATCAACAAAAATGTGACATTTTAGCCCTGATACATTCTAATTAATGTCATAATCAGTGCTAATTAATAGTTCTTTGTTAAAAAGAAAACACAACTTCGTTACTCAACGTCTCCAACTTCCAGCAACAGATTCTCGTAAATTGAAGTAGAAAAAAAATCAATTAACCAGAATTGTCTATTTGTTTATAGGCTCATCCAACTGTATATGTCTGTCCATATGTCTGTAGAGATGTTTTGAAAACAAAATATTTGTATTAATTTTTAGCAAATTTTGTGTATCATATATTTTCTCCCTTATTCTTTTTTTTTAACCAACAACAATAACAATTATGAAAAATAACAATAAATATAATTTACACGAATTAAACATTTAAAAAATCAACAAATCAGATCAGATCTCAATCGATGTGAATGAAAAATAAATACAGAAAGAAAAAAAAAATAAGGAATTAAATGAATTTATTTCACTGTTGAATTGTGGCTACAATTTAGTCATAAAATTGAATTGAATACGTACGTAACGGAACGTCAGCAACCAAAAAATATATATTATTAATATTAGTAATACTTTTTTTTTATTTTACACAAAATAAAACATAAAAAATTATAAATAAAATTTAATAAAAATAAAAAATAAAAATACAAATAAATATTAAATGAAATAAAATGTACATAGTAAGTGTATAAGAGATTAAGTGCTTAAAGCAATTGCTATGAAAAAAAGTATTAATTATTAAATATTAATAAAATTAAAAAAAAATCCTATTAAAATTACAAAAAAAAAAAAGAGTTAAAAAGCAAACATTAAAACCCTCATTATAAAAGAACAATTCCTACATTCGTCTTTTATTTATATTTTATATTAATATAATTTTTAATAATTCAAATTTATGTTTATGACAAGTCGTGCTTTTTTATGTAAAAAAAAGAAAAATACAATTAATTACAAATTATTATTATTTTTTCTTAATTTTAAATTTTATTTCCTGCAGCATCATAAAAATATGAATGATTTATCGGAAAATGTTCCCAATGGTTCAATAGTGCCGGGCGGTGGTGGTGGTGGCCCTGGCAACAGTGGGGGAGGCAATGTTTCTAATAATGGCCTTCCCCCCACCAATGATGTAAACACAAATGGCACTTATAAAAATTCCATTGTTATTGATAATCAACCCAAAAGACGTGTTAGTATTGCTTCCGATCCTGCCGCTGAGGGTCGTCACGTAGGTGGTTATGATAATCCAGCGTTTGAACAAAACCCAAGAAGAAAAATATCACAGGTGAGTTAAATCAAAAAATAAATAAATAAAATTAAAAAAGAATATTAAAACTGATTACACACATTAAATTTCTTTTTATAAAGAATTTGTAATCAAGAAAAGTGAAATTTTTTAAAGAATTTCTTTTGAAACAATCTGCTTAATTGCTTAAAACTCACTGAGTCGTACACGAATTTTGCTAAATTGCAATATAAAAATTTTCAAGACTGTAAGCAAACAGATATGTTTAAATGGAAATGTTACAATTGCCTATGGGTTTGTTAAATTTTATTTCAACATACAGACGAACTTTGTTCAAATTACTTTCAAAGCATAAAAATTCAAAATATACTATGAATTCACTATGAATTTTATGGCGGCCGTAACTAAATGAACAAATCCTATATTTAGAAGATTGTCTTCGTATGCGAAAAGTAACATTAGTTTTTACAAAAATATTGCCTTTCATATAAAGCTTGCTTTCCGCTCTAAATACACGCAGAGAAAAAACATAGTTACAGCATTATCACTACAACAATATTATGTTCTCATTGTTAATTTTATTGAACTTTAATAACTCTGTGCTCATGATAACAATGATTATGATTCAATTTTGTCATTTAATGTTTACACATAATAAGAATTTTAATATGATTATATGTTTTTAAATATTTTTACCAGAAACAAAATTTTGTTAATATTAAACCATGTTCTGTTTTTAAACCATATTAATATCATTATTCCTATAACAATAAAATGTTACAAATAAATATAATATAAAAATACTTATCCTTTTCACAAACTTAGTGGAAAACTTCAATACTTGTTTGCTTTTAGATATATATTTTTTTAATTTTCTAACTCCAATCTAATTCTCATTTAGTTTATATGTGAACAAATATAAATAGACAAGATTTGGTTATACTCGGTGTGATTAAAGCAATATAAGATATCCTCAATTTGAAATATATAAGGTGGTACAAATGAATATAAGTAATATGTAAATATTATATATATATATATATATATATATATATATATATATATATAATTTTATAATAATTTAAAATATTAATAAAAATATTAATTAATAATAATTATATATATAATAATATGTCGAAATGAAATAATAACATGATGAGATTGAATAAGTATATGATAACATGAGGTAATAATATGATAAAACGGAATCAAAATATGACAATGTGGTAAAATAATATAATAAGATTTTTCAATTATATGTAAAACAATAAGCATAACATTAAAAACAAACCATAAAATCGGATACAATATAACAAAGTGGAATCATAATAATAATTACTTATAATCATTTCGCTATGATCATATATTCCAAACATATTATGTTGCTCTTAGATTATAATCACTACAACTATATTTTTTCTCTACGTGTAAAAACATAAAAATTGTTACATTTTTCCTATCTATATGAAATACAATTTTATTAAGTATTGACGCAACTCTTAATAAAGCTGAACAAAATATGTTTTTATCTGAACAAAATATGTTTTTATCGAAACATCAAAGAAAAATTACCAATCTGGAAAAATATTTAATAGCAGATGCTAAATTTGATGTTATTTTATAAAGAAATTTTAAAAATAATTTTTCTTTATCCTAAAAAGTGCAAAAAAATTTATGTACATAATTTTTGCAGAAAGTAAATTAAAGGATTTCTGTTAATTTTAAAAAGTTTTAGTTTACGAATAAATTAAAAATCATTACATTATAGATTTCCGAAGTGTTATGATCCATTAAGACCTTTGAAAAATATTAATATGTATTTAACATATAAGTTAAAAACATCAGAAACGGTGCAGTGAATCGACTAAGAAGTCGACCAAGATGGTAAACTATCAAAAATGATATATACGTTTTTAGAGGAAGTCAATACGGTCAAAATAATACTGTTCCAAGTGGTCTTAAATCATTGAGTATTAAAATAACTACACGCACAATCTAAAGAAGAGCAGTAAAGACTGGAGTGGAATTCTGAAGGTCTGCGAAAAAGCCATTTATTTCCTAGAAAAATAAAAAAACACGACTGAATTCATACTCCCACTTTCACTGCACTCGAAATCAGCGTTGCCATTTTAGCGTTTTTTGCGCAATATCGCAAAAGTCGCATTTTTTTACATCAGCGTTTTTTCTTGAAAAAGCGCTAAATTGGCGCATTTTGCATTCGGTTACTGTTAGTTGCAGTTTCATGTTTTTTTAATTTTTTTTACTTTCTGAATTTAAAAGACAAATATTTAGAAGCTTTGTTGTTTTTATTATAATAAAAACTTAATTTTCAACTTAAAAATTAAGTCCGATTTTAATACTTTCGCCTTAAGGTACGTTCACACTAGTCAAATATTTGACCAAAATGACGTAACCACTATATAAAATATTTTCTAATTTCTCGTTTTTAATGGGAAACGATCTTTTACTCATCATTAAACATAGCTGACATTTTATCGAATTTTGTTTGACGCTGTTTTCTCTTACAAAATATTTGCAAGATCAAACAATAGCAAACAATATTTTTATAAAACTAGGGGTCACACAATTTTGATCATATATTTGCCAAATGTGGACATAGCTTTAGTGTATTGACTAAGAAAATTTTAAGCAAAAGTTGACAAAAAAATAAAGAGTAAGCTTTATATATTTACAATAGGCTCGTCCCAACTTTCCAAGTATTGTTTTCAACTAAAAATTATAGTTATATTTTTTTAATTCTCAAACGTTTTCTCATAACTATGCTAATATTTTATTAAATATGCGCTGTGAAATTCAAAAGATTTTTTTGTAAAATATATAATAAAGAAATACAGATTTAAAACGTTATTTGAACTTTTTTTATAATTTCTAAATAATTTTATTATATTTGCTATTTCTATTTCTAAAAGTGAGCAGTATAATAGCGGGTCTAAGCCCTTTTTATATTTATGTATCAATTTAAAATCTTTGAACTGAAAGTTATTATAAAATGTATAACCTTTCTCGTACCTTAAATATTCCATAAAACTACTAAATATTTTTGTTTACAATAAAAAATACAGATTTTATTTAAATACAATTTAGAGATTTTTAGCGCGTTTTTGAATGATGACTTGCGCGTTATGGTTCAAAAAAGTTGACAAGACTGCTCGAAAACAGTGGAACAGTGTTTTTTCTCAGACAAGTTAATATGAGCAATTTGGACGAAATAAGAAGTGTTAGTCAGGCCCTTTATCAACGTTTCTCTATACTGTCAGGGTACTATAAAGCATGGAAGGGACATGTAATGGCTTGGAATGCTTTTCGGTACAAAGGCTAGGATCGGTATATAAAAGTAATGGTATAATGACTAAGAAAGTATATCGCAAATTTCGGCAGGAAATAATGTTTTCATATGCCAGAGAAAAAATACTGACCTCTTGGATATTTAAACATGATAAAGACCAAAAATAAAACTAAAAATTAAAAAGTGATACCGTCTTGGAAGCTTGGACAGCAATGCAAATGCAAATAATATACAAGCCTATATGTTTAATTCCAAATAAAAGCCTAAAAGATTCTCTAAAGCAAAAGGATTGTCACATAATATTAAAATCAACAGTTTGTTCAATAAGTTTTGTCGCGCACTTCTTTTACTTTTGAGTTTATTTAATATTCTTATTAATTCTATGTTACGAATGTGAGAAATATATTTCTGTTAATGTGTTAATTGGTGTTCAATCTTCTTATATAAAAAAAATATTTTTCTTCAAAACCAAGAAAAAGTTGCTTTATACCAAAATTAATCAAAAAGTAACTTTTGTTTATTTAGTTTTTGCCGACACTGTATGTAAGTTTGTCATTTCTTTTGTAATTTCTAGAATATTTAATTGTAACCTAATAAAATATTTTAGATCATATTTCTGAAGGCCCTTCAAGAATTTTGTAGATCCCAATTAACCTACAAATTGTAGAGATTTAGGAAATTTGTCAACTAACAGAGATCTGCACCAAACAAAACAAGTAAGAAAGATATAGTCGGTCAAGCCCGACCATATGCTACCCCACACCATTGTACATGTCCATCAAAATTCGTGAAGGGATCTTATATTAGACATGTGGACAATTGTGAACCGATACTTTTACTAAGTGTAAAATAAAATATACGAATACAGAATTTTACGTAAATACTAACATTTATATGAATTTATGAACTTTAGGGTTATTCCCGAAAGTGGGCTTATGTGGAAGCTATGATAAATTATGGAGCGATCCTCATAAAATTTGTCACTGTGATTTCTATTTATATAAAACTTATTTGTGTCGAATATAAACTTGATAGTAACATATGTATGTGATTTATGCACGTTAAAGTGATTTTCGGAAGCTATGGTGAATTATGGACCGTTCTTCATGAAATTTGGCACAAAGATTGACACCTATACAGGACTTCCTTACACAGAATTTCATTAAAATATTGCTATATATAAAGCATTTATGATCGTTCAACCCTTATTAGGGGAGGACATTTGTATGGAGGCTAGGTGAAATAATGGACCGATCATAACTAATTTCAATAGGCTTCGTCCTTGTGCCATGAAAGCCAGCCAGATGGAAGGACATCGATAGATCGACTCAAAAAGTGATTCTGATTGGTATACTTTAAGCTGAGTGTTGCATGATTTTTTCTGTGCGTTAGAAACATCAGCAGAAAACACATAATACGCTAACCACCTATGATGGTGTGGGGTATAATTATTTTTGACTACATAAGACCGTCTGGAGATCAAAAATAAAATTTTCAAAAAAATAAGTGCCAATTTTCAAAAAATGGCAAATTAAGATAAAATTACAAAGTTTCATAAGAAAGCATTAATTTTCGAAAAAGCACTAATAACATTAGTCGCCAGAAAAATCCTCCGTTGTACAAGAACATGTTGACAATATTGTAAAATTGTTTCCTATTTTGCATGAAAAATACTTTTCTTTCACCTTTACTTTCCGAATAAATTTGAAAGTATTGAGCGGTTAAAAAAAAATAATGCTAAAGTAACTTGAAGGTGATTTTAAGCGGCATCTATTGGAGTTTTATTTACTAAACGTTTTCGTGTTATTCTAATGTGACCGCCTAAAACGGGGGAGACATTAGACATGCCCATAAAAAATCAAGACCTGATAGAAAAAAAAACGCAAAGCTTATTCGTGATTACAACGCCAAGCACCGTCTAATCCACTTATTTTTGTTTAAAGGGGGAAACAATTTTTTTTGTTTCGTTTGCAGACGAGTGTAATCAAAAAAAAAAAAAAAAAAAAACAGTTTTACCAAAAATGTATCAAATTTAAAAAAAATAAATACATGCATCACTTTTCAAAATATGCTAAACAGCCTCAAACTATAAACTATTTTTCAAAAATTAGCCATTTTGCATAAATAACAAATATTTTTTTACAAAAAGTACCAATTAAAAAGAAAAGAAAATAAATGTAAAGGTTTATTTGAAAAAAAGGACTAATATCCTAAAAAGGATCGATTTAAAAAAAATACCAATATAATACCACTTTTCGAAAATAGAACCAATTCAGGGGATTCGAATTTCAATGCAATTTTAAACGATTTTCCTCTCGAATTAAATTACAAAACTACCCCCCAGAACAAATTTAAAAAAAGAGATAAAATTTTTAAAAAATGTATAAATTTTCCAAAAAGCACCAATTTTCAAAACCAAACATAACAATTAAATAAAATTTAAATTTTGCAAAAAAAAATATAATTTTGCAGAAAGTATCAATTTTAAAAAAGGTACCAACTTTCAAACAAAATGAGCAATTAAAAAAAAGTACTAATTTTCAAGAAATGTGCTGAATAAAAATTTAAATCTTACAAATTCTTTTAACAAATTTACTAAATAAATTTATAATGTGTTACAAACTTTGAAAACTTTAATGAAACATCAAAAGTTACTACCTACCACAAACGACAAACACGCAACATTGCAACGTGTTGAGACAATTGTTTACAAGTTCGAAAAATTTCATTTGTGGTCAAGTACAAGGGTGTGATTTTAACACATTTACTAAATATTTATAGATTTTTAAATTTTTTTTTTTTTTTTTTGTTTATAAAACTTTTTAGTAAATTAATAAAAAAAAAATCAACAAAAATAATCGTGTTTAAGCCCTTAACACAATTATATTACGCAAAAAAAAAAAATTAATCTGACATCTAAATATTGAAATTATATTCATATACGAATACTTACATACAATCAAACAACAAATATTTAATAATTTTATGTACATATTATTTATTTAATTAAATAACTGCAATTTTCGTAATTCTATAATAAAGTGCATTATTATTAAATTAAATATTATATTGGGCTTATTTTTAAATTTAGTTGTTATTATTTTTTTTTTTTTTTTTATTATTATTTTACCAATTTAGCACATATTAAATTTATATACGTTTTTATGTATTTTTTAAATATTTATATTATTTTATAATAATATTTAAATTTATTATTAAACTCTATTTGCTAATAATTTTTGGTTGAAATTTACATACATATACATACACATATATTTTTAATATTTACTCATCTTATGCGTAGGATTAAAAATGAAAAAACAAAAATGAAACAATTTTGCTGCTAGGATTTTATTCATTATGATAACATAAACAAATTTAAAAGTTTGTTAGTTTTTGGTTGAAAATACAGTGATTTTATTAAAATTGAATGGATTTTGATATTTAATTTAATATTTTTAATTACAAGTTTTACACAAATTTAAATGTTAAAAAAAGCGATACAATCATTGAAACAAGTTTACGGAAAAGGATTTAAATAAGTTTGATCGACTACAAAATGTCAAACATTTTACGAAGGAATTTTTTAGGAGATTTTTTTTTATATGCTCTACGTTGGTAATATAAGAATTGATTATTAGATGGAAAATATAAGGAACAGTTTTTGTGGCATCAGAAAAATCATTTAAAGAATTTTATTAACTATTTAATATTCTAAGCCTCAAGTCGATCGTTGATTAAACACCCTACATATGACACCCTACACCATTGTGTATGTGTATCAAAATTCGATAAGGGTTTTTATATGGGTCCTGCCCCTAATATAATATGTTGACACTAACATTTATATGGGATTTAAGCACTTTAGTGTGATTCCTGGAAGTGGACCTTATATGAGAACTATGGTCAATTACACGGTGCTGCAGTGAAAAAACACTTGGAATGTAACATAGTGTATTTATATTAATATGAATGAGTAGATTATTATACAATTTTTAGAATTTTCGATATACCCCCAAAATTTGGAGTTATATCCAAAAAACCGATTTTTCGAACTTCGCGGTTTTAAAAATATTTGTCTCGAATACCTGTAAATCAATTTAAGTTTTTTAAATGGCATAAGAAAGAAAATACCTTATCCTTTTTAAAAAGTATATATACAATTATATTCATAGCAAAACCGTGAATGATATTGAATACACAAATTAAATTTTTTTATTCGCATTTTTTTTTTAATTTTACAGCCATTTTTAACCCAAACTTTATTAAAAAAAAAATATATATTTTGTTTTCATATTTACTTTCGTTTGATAAAATCAGATTAGAAATATTAAGATATGATTTTTTTCAAAGTTGTAAAACCCATAATATCATGGTAATTACGTGATTTTTTTTTTTGGCATCAACAAAATACACATAAAATAACAAATTTTTATGAGTTTTAAAACCCTTAAAAAAAAAAATCATATAATCTAGAATTTCAATCCAATTTTATCAAATGATGGCTCATTTTACCCCTAATAATATATGGATGCATGTCATAATGTCCAATATGGTAATGTCCGTGGACATTATGACACGTAAAAAAGGGTCATAGTGTCCATACACGCAAAGAAAAAATAATCTAAGAGCAACATATTAATATTGGATTATATGATTGCTTTAAAAATTGTTATAATCATAAAGTGATCTAACTTTATCATATTATGATCTGATTTCTTTAATATTGTATTAAAAATTTTATCATGTTATTATCCAATTCTTTCACAATATTATCTAATTTTCTCATATTATGATCTGATTTTATTACATTATGAATTGGTTTTATCATTTGTATTATATAAAAAAAATTATCTAAATATTTGATAATATACTTCAAATTTATCTCATTATAATCAAATATAATTTTGTCATTAATTTTTTGATTCATTTTGATATATATTGTACATATATATACAAATATATTTTTTATTAACTAAATTGTTTAATAGTTAATTAATATCTCATGTTCATCAAATCACACCAAATATATTCAAACCTTATCCATTTGTATTTATTAATTATATTCATATATAAACTAAATGAGAATTATAATGAAGTTAAAAAACAAACACTTAAAACAAAACATATTTAGAAACAAGTTAGAATGCTATATTCGACTGTGCCGAATCTTTTATACCCTTCACCACTTTACCAACAAATAAAAAGAAATAGTATGCCTTAATATTTTTATTTTTATACTTAAAAAAAAAAATACATAAATTTGTTCCACAAGCAAAGCTTGCTTAAGCAAAAAAAAAAACAGCAAACAACAACTTATATGCATACATATATTTATATATATTTTTTTGTATGCATATGCAAAAAACAACAACACTAATTGTCATTATAATACTGCGGATATCAACTAAACTGCTTGCTTATACAAAAAGAAACAAAATTTTATAAAAATATTTATGAAATTTTATAAAAATATTTAAACAAGTACTTCAAAAGTCAAAAATGAGTGTTGCCCGATATCTTGGTTATCATTCATTTCTTTATTAGCAGAAAAACTCGGGAAAAAAATCCAAATTTTCTTTATAAAGTCCGTAGCATATATAGAGTCTTCAGAAAATCAAAAACCGGCTTAAAAATAGGTGTTTTGACATATCTCGCCACTCATGATCCGATCTTGTTGAATTTCAATAGGGAAATTCGGATCGTTCGATATATATGTATATTATATATGAAAGTTATCGGTGTGCTTCGTATATGTCATTTCAACCGAAAAACGGACGGACATCATCCTATCGACATCATTTCTTACTAGGATCCAGAAAATATAAACTTTTTTGCTCTCCGACAAAAATTGTGGAAATTACGAAATGACTAACTTATATACGCACTTTACACCTGTGGTGGAGGGTATAACAAACAAGTTATGAATTTTTCGTAAAAACCATACATATTATATTTATTTGTACAACTTTATTATTATGAGAATAATAATATTAATATGGTTTGAAAACATAAAATGGTTTAGGAACAAGGAAAAATAAGGATACCATTTAATGGTTATAAAATAATCATATTTTTCCTATTAATAAAATCTTGTTTCTGGTAAAAATATTCAAAAACAAAAATTGTTTATAGTCAACTATATTAAAATTTTTATTGAATGTGTACATTAAATTATAAAACTTAAACAAAAGCATTGTTATCATGAACATAGTATTTTTAAAATTAATAACAATTAACAATGAGAACATAATATTGCTGCGTGAGCATGCAATTATTCATCCTATTAAGTTTAGCAAAGCTGGTGTTTGAAATATATCAAAGAAACCTTTTTAATCCAGACCAGATTCCTTCCCATGCCAAAATTAGAACCATGTTTATCGCAAATATAGCTGATTTTGTCCAGAATTGTTTTAGTGTATTAATTTTCACACCAGAAAATGTCATAGTGTCCATGGACATTAAGTTAATTTCAAAAGTGTCATAATGTACATGGACACTATGACATTTTTTTTTTTTTTTTTGTTTTTGTGTGTCATAATGTCCATTGACATTATGACATGCTCCCTAAAATATAGTATTAGGAAAAAATAAGAAGATATGTTTTCTAACAAAGTTTATGTCAAAAATGGCTGAAAAAAATAAAGTTTGTGTCCTGAATATCTTACACGATTTTGTTGTGAATAAAAATATATATATACTTTTTAAAAAGTATTTAAATTGGAGAACAAGTATTCAATAAAATTAAAATAAAACTTGTAAGAATGTTATGGTTATCCCGGTCCGACCTTTTAATACTTGACTATAATTTATATTTCATCATTTTAAACCGGTATCTGCGAAATTTCTGAAACAACCGTTACTCTTAAAATACCATTAACGAAATAACTACGAATACCGCTACCGCTAAAATACCATTACCAAAATAGCTCTAAATACCGATAACACTGAAATACTGTTATCGAAACAAACGAAAATACAGTTACCGCTAAAACACCTTTACCAAAATAATCCAAAATACCGTTATATTTTTACCTTTCTGTATCGGTTTCCAACCTTGGAAATGACTCTGCACAGTTCTGTGATTCAGGCAATTGAATTATACCGTTGGCTTATCAAGCTTTAAAGCACCTTACAGGGATCTATACATTTTGTCATAAAACTCATAATTGTGAAGTTTTAGGTCTTATTTTTATGTGTTCCCGGTCAATGGGGAGCTTTATCATTTCTTTAAGCCCAATATTTTTTATTTCTTTAGATATGCACCTATAAATTTCTATTAAGGTTGAATGAAACCTTTCGATTTGTCCGTTAACTTCGGATTAAAATATATCTATGTTCAGTGATCTGATGAAATTTAATATTATGGGCGTAAGAAAACCCTTAACATTTTCTGATACAATCATACGAGGTACCGTAAAATAATGAAGAACCTTGGTTAATTTACTTTTTAGGTGAATTGCAGAACGGTTTTTAATATGGAAAAGCTTAGCGAACTTTTAAAACTTATCGATACAACTAATAAATTTCCTTGGATTTAAAAAATATCGATATGCAAAATTTTGCAAGCATATTTTAGAATTGGTGTGGGCTGAAGTTTAGGTTTGTAGGGGTATCTGTCATACTTGTTTAACTTACATATTTCGCAGTTCTTGGTATATTGACATATAATATTTCTACAAACTCTTTCTGCATTAGTGACGTCCCCTACCAATCTCTTGGTAATTATTAACTTGTATGAAACAAAATAATTTAAGTAGATACTGCAAAGTAGTGGAATAAAACATTCCGCAATTTTAACACAATTGATACAGTTTGGATCAAGGCATTTCTTTAAAATTTCTGTCAGGGTTTGCGAAGTAATTTGATCGAGAATAGCATGATGTCTAGTAAATCCAGAATGTGGCTGTATATTGCTATCCAATTCTTTTCCTTCTCTGATTATAATATGGTTTTTAAAAACGTTTAATGGAACATCTACATAATGAATTAAATCACTGGAATCTTGTTGAGCACTGTGAACAGTGTTGCCTGATTGTTCTGACCTGCTTTCATCAGCAGTTACAGTTTCGGAACTTCATGTTTCAGCATGTAAATTTGATTAGGATTCCTTTCCAGTCTAGACAGAGCGTCAGCCGCAACATTGGACTTGCCGGGCTTATAGACAAGTTCGTAGTTGTACTCCTCGATTGTAGCCTTTCACCTTTTTAACTTAGCATTATGATTTTGATTTCCAAAAGCATATGTTAAGGGTTGATGGTTGGTTTTTAGCACCGTGTAGATAGGACCGTATGTTGTCTAAAGCCCTAACAATGGCCAACATTTCTTTTTCATTCGTTGCGTAATTTTCCTCCGCTGTTTTTAGTAAATGAGAAATAAACGCAATTGGTCTATCTGTTTTTGTAAAATCTTGAGACAACACAGCTCCAATGGTCAAATTAAATAGTTGGTCAAAATCAGGAAATTCTAATACTTCGGATGACATTAGTAAGGTTTTTAATTCATTAAAAGCCTTGAATGCATCTTCCTTCTGTAAGATCTATTGTTACCTTTCTAGACGCGTTTACTTTTACCTGTGCATTCTCTCCCCTGGTAATTTTTGTTAGGGGTTTTGTAATCTTTGCATAATCCATAATAAATTTCCTATAATAGGAAGTCATACCAAGAAAACTCTTTAGATCTTTTAAAGTTTTTGGAGGTGCCAATTTTTGTATTGCTTCAATCTTATGAGGATCTACTCGTATTCTATCCTCCGCAATTATATATCCCAAAAAGGATACTTAAGTTTGCAAAAACTGAGTCTTTTCTAAGTTTACCTTGATGTGTGATTCTAGAAGTTTACTAAAAATTATTTCAATATTTTTTTAGATGGTCATCGACGTCACGTCCAAAGACGATGATGTCGTCGATGTAAACATAGCATATTTTGCCAATATACTCCTTCAACACGTCATCGATCATCCTTTGAAAAATGTAAGGAGTATTTTTTTAATCCAAAGGGAAGACGCAAGAACTCATATTTTCCATTTAGGATAGAAAATAAAAAGTATCAATTTATTTATTTAATTTTTTTTCTTTTTTTCTATAGACATGAATTTACTTATATTTTACCAAAATATGAAAAAGAGCGCCTAAACGAAATCTGACAGCTGTTAGCTGCTTGGTTTGTTTCCATTAGAAAAAATTACAAAATTGGTTTCTGTGACACCTAAACTCGAAACCTAATAGTGATTGAACATGACCACAAAGTAATTTTTTTTTTCGGTGTCAAATCCAATTCCAACAACAATTGTATTTTATGACAGCCCTGAAAATTTAAATAATAGTGTTTAAAATAATTTTAAAGTGAAGTAAAATAGCGATTTTTTAAGCGAAAAAATAGCGATTTTTTAAGCTAAAAAATTTGATTTTTAAACCTATTCTTAAAAAGTGTCATGTTGACTAAATAAACAAAAATATGAATTTTTCAAAATAATTATGTAATAAAAAATTTTTGACTTGTTTTTATTAACTCATTTTTAAATAACTTTTAGTTAAAAAATATGTTTTGTTTTAATTATATAAAAATAAAATAAAAATTTTATTATCTAATTTTTCTTTAATTCTTTATTTCTTTTGTAGACCTCAGTCCATTCACATACGGAAATAGGTCCAGTAAGAAGAAAAAGTATTTTAGTTAATACAGTAGGACATGATAATGAATCAGATCATGGTTCACAATGCAGTTATGGTAAGTTTGATGAAAGTACTGTATAAATTTTTCACTAAGAAGTTAAAGTTAAGTTAATGCATATAAAAATTTGAACCTAGTATTTCCTAACTATTTGAAGCAAGAAGAATTTAGATAGAAGGCTTGTTTTTTGCTTCATCAATAACATTTGTAAACCAATGTGAATTGAAATCTTGTTAAATTCACTTCATTCATTGTGAATAAATTCACAATTTATATATCGATTTTAATGAAATATGACTCGTTTTATTTATGAAAAGATAGAAAAAAAGACATTTTTAATCATTTTCGAATTTTTAAGATTTTTTAAAAATAAATATCTATTGAATTATAATTTTTTGTTATATTTTTAAACCACATCCGACAAATTGTTCTCGACATCGATGGTGTAACATCATTAATTTTTATATAACAGTTAACTCAAGAACTAGAATCAGTTCAAAAAAAAAAAAAATAGAGATTTGTAGGCTTAGAATTCCTTGAACACGTGTATCTAAATTTACAAAAAAAAATCTGTGTTATCCTTCATAATTCCAAAACACTTCAGTTGTTATGCCTCAAAAATTCCTAACAAAGAATTTCGCTTGAACCCTCGTAATCTACACTGACTAATTTTATTTTTATTGTTGTACTTTAACATCATAAATAAATAATTATTATTATTTTTACCAAAAACCTATGGTGTTAAAAGTTGTAAAATTTCTATTGCGACAATATTTTGTGTCACGCCCAATGAAATTTAATAAACACAGTGTCTGTGTATTCATAAAATAAACATTTTCCAAAAAAAAAAGATTATTTATAAACACCTTATTTATAAAAAAAAATAAAAATAAATCCATAAATTTTGCAAATACTGTGTACAAATTAAGACGCTATAATGTTATTTTGCTCACATTTTCCACATAAAACGTTTAAATGTGGTCGCAAAACAGTGACGTACTAAAAAGGGGATTAATTGAATATTGTTATATATTTAATTCAGGAATGGAAAATGAAAATATTTTTCAGTATCAAAATAAATTTAAAATAGTACTTTTTCACCCTCAAAGTACCAAAATTCAAATTTTTGACAGTTATTTATTTTTTATTTAGTGCAAAACTCAAAGAATGTAATTTGTATATCTAAAACGATATTACTTCACTAAATGATTTCATTCAGGTTAAATGTTATAGTACAATAAGATATGAAGATCTTAACAAAATGTAGTCCTGTTAAAAAAAAAATTGTCCAAGATCAATTCCTTAAAATCGAGCGCTTCAGCTTTAGTTTTGTTAAAATATAATTCATTATATGATGTCTTTGAAATTCGAAACATTTTCACTTCAATTTGATTTATAGAACATAGAAACTTATACCGTTTAGTAATGATTATACATACATATATTTTAGAGTTCTCAATTTTATAATTTAAACCTACAATACACATGTTTCTACAATGTAGTTTTTTTTTTTTTTTGCCCTAAAAATTTATTTGAATTGTTCTAATTACGTGTCTTGAACTCATAGAACTAGCATTTAATCAGAGATAGAGTTAATTACAATTTAATTATTACTTCCGAACACCAATTGTAAATCTAAATCAAAGGTGTTAAGAAAAATAGGTTTCTATTAGAAAATTATATATCTTCAAAATATATATATTTTCATTTAAAATTTTTTATTTCGAATTACCCCAGATCTGCAACTTAGATTAACACTGATATAATACGTGAAATAACGCCGGTAGAAGAGAGTAACCATTTTGTTTATATTATTTTAAATCTTAACATAGTGTCTACATTAGAGATTTTTTTATCAAGACAAACGTCAAACTTAACGCGAATTTGTGGAAGCTGGCAACAGTTGCACAAAAACAACAATATGGCGTATTCATTATTGTTTTTTATATATGCAGTTTGACAACTGTAACAACCAAAATAGTAATCAACTGTTTAACTAAGGTTACCTTGTATATATTCGCACTGATTTTGACGTTTGTTTTGATATAAATTTGCCTAATGTAGACACACTAGGTAAATAACGGGTACACGTTATCTAATAAATCCTATAAGATATCATAATTTTCAATCAGTCACCGAGTAAACATATCCTTTTTATTTAAGAAATTCGCGCTTTTTTAGCACAATTTTTATAAAACTTTTTTTTTTTAATGTAAAGCAATTATCAAAAGGAAACAATTTTACAAAAAACATTGTATCTTTTAGAAATTTCCAAAATACATATGCACACTCACAAACAAAATTTCGTATATGTGTATTTTTTGACAGTTCATCTTATCACAACAGTCTTATAATACTAACATTTAAATCTACACGTGAGATAATTCTCTCAGAGAACCAATTTGACGCTCTCTGACAGACAAAATCTTACATATTCTGTTATGTTTAGATGGGCTGTTATGTAATATCAAGCTAATCGTTCGACAGTATCAAATGATTCGAAGGAGTACTTCGGTTCTCTTAAATGTTAAATATTATCCATAAAGTGCAATAGTATCAATTTTCCCATCCCTGTAATAGATATACAATATATTAGATGACATTATATCTTATTCATTATAAAATTTTGAATTTAAAAGGTATTTTAAAAAAACTTTATATGAAATTTTCTTTTATAATTCTTATAAACTGCTGCTTAAAGAAGTATTAAATATTTTGGCCAACAAATAATGCTCATTATGACTAATTATTTTCCTAACCTGAAGTAATGCAAGTATGGGTCAATTGCTCTAGTTTTAAACTAATTTTAAAATTTATATTCCTCTAAATATTCATAAAAAGCTTTTGGGAACTTCCAAACTAGTTATAGACATGAACTTTAATTCAAATTAATTCGAATTCAAATTTCTTTATACTAGCCTAATAATATTCAATATGGCACTACTAGCGAAATGAATATAGAGCAGTAATACTAAAGGTAGCAAATGTCTTTCTAATAATAAAATTTCACAGTTAAATTGAGCAGTAAAAATGGTTCATGGTTTTCAAATTAAAATGTTTCTTTTGTTGGGAAAAAAGTTTCATTCTTGCCCTTCCTGTGAATACGCTCTTGACTATAAAATGATTTAATGATTTTAACTAAATGCTCACTCAATTTTATCGGAATTTTTATATACTAACCATACAAGGAGTTTATTTTTTTTTTCGTCCTTTTAACAACAATTTCTTTTCCCAGAATTTATGATACTTAAAGATTTATTTTTGTTGTGTTGTATATAAAAATATTATTAAACACGTTCAACTTATAATAAAATATCTGTCGCTTTAAAGATTAAATGTAATATTAGAGACTGACATGTGATTTAGTGAACAAACAAACACGTAATCACAATAATTTACAATCTATTAACTTTATTCTATTTGAGGCAATTTAAATTTAAACAGTTTATACAATGAATAAACGTTTTTTTTTTTTTTTTTTTTTTTTTTTTTTGGAGGTAATCGCATTTAATCTATTAGTAGTTGTGCGTAATTGATTTATTTAATCTTAGGTAATATAAATTTAATTTTACGGTTATTATAGCTTAAAATGTTTGGCGTTAAATCATTTAGTCCATGTGACAGATTTTTCAATAGACTGATTCCAAATAAACAAGTAATCATAAAACCACAAATAATTTTGGAGTTTTTTATAGCTGTATATTTGGGTATTTGGGTGGGTTATTTATGGTGCAAACAAAATGAATTATTTTATGATTGAAAAGTGTTAAACTCATCAATCATCTTAAAAAAAAAATATTAAAAATATATACAGACATTACTAAAATTTTAGGAAAAGATAAACAGAATTTTTGTTCTAAATATAAATTCAAATTTGTTAAAAAAATTAGTCATATTAAACGAACTTTTTCACGATATTCTTATGATTTTATACGTCATTGACTATTTACATTTTTTAGTAATTGATATAAAATACCAAATTTCTTTATTGACGTTCAAAATGATACGCCATAAGTTCTAAAGTTATGGAAAGATTATAAACACGAGATTTGTTTGGAAATCAAAATCTACAAAAATTATCAATTTTCGCACTCACATATGAATTAAATAGTTATAGTGTTTTTATTATTTTTGTTATTGTATTTATACAAATTTGAGCAAAAAAAAATATCTAATTAACTTTTTCTTTTTATTTTTTTATTTTTTGACGTAAATCTTATTTAGATTAAAATTTTAACATTGATACCATAACAAATAATTAAACCACTAACTAATAGTTAATGCTAATATCAAGTGCTACAAAACAATCAAAATTATTGAGAAAAGAAAATAAAAATAAATTAATATATATTTATTGTATCGTATTGGCAAAAAAAGTGAATTTATTATTTTCTCACTTTTTAGATAAAAAAAATATTTAGTCGAGTAAAAAGAACAAAAAGTATTTTTCGTCATGGAAAATTTTTATATCTTATAAATAATTTTGTAATATCAATAAACTAAAGTAGATAAATACAGTTGTGGAATATCTATTTCACACTCGGAAATTATGATATTCTCTAAGTACACGCAGAGAAAAAATATTGTTGTAGTGACCATAATCCAAGAGTAACATATTATGATTGGAACATAGGATCACAGCTAAAAATAGATATGATTATAAATAACAATTGTTACGAATCCAAATATCATTGTATCCAATTTTATGGTTCGTTTTTTTTTTCATGTTATGATTCGATTTTCATATTATTATACCATCTTACTACATTATTATCTCATTCTATCATATTGTTATTCCATTTTATCATGTTATTATTCCATCTTATCATAGAATAAAACACATTAAGGTTATTTGCGATAGGCTGGTTATCAGATTATATAAATACATTACAAACAACAAAATACATTACTTATTTAAATTTTTTATTATTTTCCAACACTACAAATAAATAGATAATCACATAATCTATAAACAAAGTTAGTTATTTTTTTTAAAGTATTTTGCTGTTTGTAATATAACTATATTATCTCATAACCTGATAACCAACCTATCATGAACAACCTGATTAATTCAAAATTATTATTTTTATAAATTGTTTACTGAGTCCATTACATTTGTTTCAAAATAATAGATAAAAAGTGTTTATTTAACCATGAAAAATTATTTTCATATTATTTGTTCTTTAATTAATTTTATTTATTTGTACCATCATATGTTGTGCAAGATAATACAAGGTATTTTTTATTAAGAAAAACCCTTTAATAGTAGTTAATCAATAGCTTATAATTCTTGGATCACACCAAATATAAAAAACCTTGTCTACTTATATTTATTCATGTATAAACTAAATGAGAACTATAATGAAGTTGGAAAACAAACGTTAAAAACAAAATATATATATCAAAAACAAATTATGAATTTTTCAACCATATTTGTGAAAAGCATATTTATTTATAACATTATATTGTTATGGGAATTATAATATTAATATGGTTTGAAAACAAAATATGGTTTAATGGTTGTAGAAATAATATTTTTTATATTAATAAAATTTTGTTTCTAGTAAAAATATTTAAAAACATAAAATTTATGTATTATTTTGTATATTAAAGTTTTTATTGAAAGTAAACATTGAGTGATAGAACTGAAACAAAAACATTGTTACCAATGAGAACATAATAGTGTTGTAGTAAAAATGCCGTAAACAAGTCTTTTCTCTGCGTGTACTTATTAGTACATCATGAATGAAGGTCGTAATATTATCTAAAATCTGATTAAATATAATTATCTCTTTCAAGATTTTAGAACATATCGAACATTAAAATCGTTTAAACTAATAACTGATAACTTAACAATGAAAGCATAAATTTACAAAAATCCAAAATTAAAGGACAAACGATTGAAACATTTTGTATAGAAACAATTTAAATTTCAAAAAAATCTCCCATTAGTTTTATACAACAAAATTAGTTAAAGGCTAAGAAAAACAATTACTTTACTGACCCGCATTTTACCAGTAAATGCTAAAATTTCAGGATATATAGGAGATAAGCGTGTTCTTGCTCCGATGAAAAAATAAATTAGCAAACTCATAAACAATTTATAATTTTGGTTTAATTCTGACCAGTATTTTAGAAGAAATTTAGGCGTTTCTTGCACCAATTTTTTCAAAACTCTAAAGTAATATGCGTAGCAAGTTTCAATTTTCTATGAAAACTCCTATTTTTTCCATCGTTATATGGGAACAAAGCACTGTGCGCTGTAGAGTAATCTCTCCTTTGTTATAACACTTAGCCATCAACGTCATTCTAAAATAATTTGACGCAAGAGGACAGAAGATCGTATCTTATGCAAATGACGTAGTCATACTGGTCTCAGGGAAGTTCCTTATCACGTGATACTGGCCTCAATGAAGTTCCTTCCCATAATCTCTCGGTGAACTGTTCTGGTGGGCTACGGCTAAGAGTCTAGAAGTCAACCCAGATAAAACAGTTAAATTTTCTTGAATGGGGAAAACACAGAAGAGGTCATATCATACTTGCAAACACTTAATAGGTAGCGCTTAATTTGAAATTATAGTTACATTTTTTGAATTTGTTAACAAAAATCCCACAATTCCAAAAAAAAAAAAAAAAAAAAATCGCAAAATGGGATTTTTTACTATTTTCGCTATATCTTGCAAAACGATATCGGGGAGCTAAAATTTCTATTACCAAAAAAAATTAAAAACATATTCGATGATATAAAAAATATGAAATTTTTTTGATTCCAGCTTTGCGATTTGAGAAATTAAGGAGAAAATTGGAAATTTATTAAAAAAAGTAGGTCCAGTTCGGGAGACCGTGGTCCTCGCAGAAATATTTTTTTTTTCGTTCACACCATTTTGAAGTAGCGAAAATAAAATTCCCTAAGGTGCTTCAAAAAGTAACAATTTTTATCTTTGAATATCTCGTAAACTAAAAGAAATTACCTATAGGTAGAAGAAAAAACAAACAAAAAATAATATATTTAATTTAATTTTATATAAAATAATAATGCAGATCTAAAATTATGGTATTGCGAAAATCGTTAAATGATTTTTTTTTTTTTTTTGAGGATGCTTTCCAGGAGGAGTTTATGCATCAATGATAATTTTTTATGGATGATAGATCTGCGATAAAAGAATATCAATTAGTGCCACAAAAATTCAATGTCAGACGTGCACCTATGGCGAATGCTGCCTCCATCCAGCAGAATTCACTCATATAAAAATCTTTGAAATTTGTTTAGTCATGTCTAATCAGGATCGTTTTAAATATTTTTCATACCTGAGGTATCCAACTATGGGACCCTGTGGATCCGCCCCCGTTAAGCCTATATTGCCCAAAGTCAAAACTTAAACTCGCCTACACCTCTACTATCACTTTGTGAAACTTCATTGAATTCGGTCTAGCCGTTCCGAAATTGCAGATTTATTGCCATTTAATTTTTTAAGTCAGACACAGTGCTGCAGATATAAGAGATTTCATTAGACAATTTCTTTATATTAATTTATTTCATTTATTTTCTTTTACTTTCAGACAACAGACCTTATAGAATTTCAGCACTAGATACCCTCAATGCTAAAATTGCCCAACAGCAACAATTGTCCTCGGTTAGTACTAACAACATTGAAGAATCCTGGCTGTACACATTCTGTTTCAAATGTCGTGGCGAAGAAAATACACCCTCATGGGAACCACCACACTGGCAAAAATTATGCCCCTACCCATTGTGCCCATCGTTTAGACAATTTGCCCGAATTTTGGTACTTATTTTTATAGGAGTGCTGTTATGGGTAACAGCATATGTGATTATAGGAGATTCAGCTGCCCCTGGTGGCCAGCTGTTTGGTTTAGTAGTGTTGGCAGTGGCGGCGAATTTTGGTGGTTATATAATATCGTTAACGACATTGCCGCGTTTGATTGGTATGTTGCTGGTCGGCATATTATTTCAGGTGAGTTGCAAACAGTAAGAAAATTTTAATGGATTTTATTTATTTTATTCCTATTTGTAGAATGTTGGCTGGACCAATTTGGAAGGTGATTTCTCTATAGTTACCGCTCATTTACGTAAATTTGCTTTAACTATTATCTTAATTCGAGCTGGCCTCGAAATGGAACCCGAAGCCTTTAAGAAGGTCTACAAGACCATCTTAAAATTGGGCATTATTCCCTGGATTTTGGAATGTTGTGCAGTGGGTCTTACCACTCACTTCCTACTTGATTTACCCTGGGTCTGGGCTTTCCTTTTGGGCGCCATTATTGCCGCTGTTTCTCCTGCTGTTGTGGTACCTTGTCTTTTCCGTTTACGTACTAAAGGCTATGGTGTAGCCAAGGGTATTCCCACTTTAATTATTGCTGTAGCTGGTATTGATGATGCCTTGTCTGTAGCCATATTCGGTATCATTAGCAGTGTTATGTTTTCGGATCGTGGTATTGGCTATCAAATATCCCAGGCTCCTGTTTGTATTATTGGTGGTTTAGCATTTGGTGTTATTTGGGGTTATATTGCTAGATTTTTCCCCGAAAAAGGTGATCCCTATGTTGTACCTTTACGTACTATTATGTTATTTTCGGGTGGTTTAGTGGCCATTTATGGTAGTGAAGAAATTGGTTATGAAGGAGCTGGTCCTTTGGCGGCGGTATTTGCTGCTTTCGTTTCGAATTTGTTCTGGTGTAAACAGGGATGGGAAGTTGAAGACAATCCAGTTTCGACGGCTTTTGAAATTTTCTGGATGATTTTCGAACCCATACTATTCGGTATTACCGGTGCTACTGTTAAGGTAAGTAAAATTTGATTAAAAATTTCGATTCGTGTTTAAAAATTTGTTGATTTAAAAATCATTTCTTTCTCAGATTTCCGAACTTGATCCCGATATTGTTTCCGTGGGCATAGGCTGTATTGCTATTGGTTCTGTCTTACGTATACTTTGCACAGCTGGCATTGCTTTTGGTGATAAACTAAATATGAAAGAAAAATTCTTTGTTGCTTTATCCTGGATGTCAAAGGCTACCGTACAGGCTGCTTTAGGACCAGTAGCTATGAAACATTTAGCAAATGACGCGCCTGAAACCGATAAACACTATGCATATGTAGTGCAAACTATAGCTGTCTTATCTATTGTGCTGACAGCGCCTCTAGGAGCAATCCTAATCTCAGTGACGGGTACAAAACTCTTGACGAAAACTAAACAACCTCAAATTATTGAAGGTAAGTTGAAACTTATAAAATTTTCAAAATTTACAGAGAAACTCATGCATTTCATATTTTTTTCTTTTTTTAGGCTGGCGCCGCAGTCACCGTCCTTCTATCCGTGACATTAGTATTATCGATGAGGAAGAAGAACGCGAAGATCCCGAAATGCCTGAAGATAAAGAAACAGCTGACAATACCCAAAGCAATGCCCACATACCCACGTTATCCTATAGTTCATTTAATAAATAATTTACTCGGTTTCCCTCTTCTCTTCCTTGTAAAGTTATTTATTGTTTTTTGGTTTAAATTTTTTGTTTCCATTTCTTTTTCTTCTTGTTATATTTTGTGTATTTAATATTTAAGATTAATTATAGAACAAATTGTTTAAAGAGCAAAAAACAAAACGAAAGATTAAAGTTAAAATTCGAGTATTTTATAATCGATTTATAGATTTGCCCAATGACATTCCACAAGAGAGTATAGTCCATGTATTGTTAATAATTTTTAAGCTTGAGTGTTAATTTAATGTAAATAATTAAATAAAATTATAAAAAATAAAACAAATTGGAGTTTTAACTAATAAAATTTTCTCAAATTAATTTCATAAAATGTAAAACATTTACCTTTATTACATTATATATATTTTTATAATTATTATAGGTTAATAAAATATATCAAATATTTAATATTTAAATCTGAATTAAAACAATTCATTGTTACACTTTTACACTTTCACATTACAAATACTTTTGTAATGATTCCCCTAAAATAATTTCCAATTCTTGTACTGATTTCTTCGTATTCTTTTCAACACGAGGATTTTCATCTTCAAACAATTCAGCAATGAAGGGTACAGTTTCCGGTAGTAGAGGAGTAAAATCTTCACCCAGCTTACGTGCAATTTCCACACAACAATTAAAGGCAAAAATACGTACTTCTGGTACACTAGTGCGGGTTTTCAATAGCACCTGATAATTCAATTGTTTCCATAAAACGTCATTAGAAACATCTACCGCCAGTTGGGCTATACAGTTGGTTAAAATTTGTTGCAGAGAGTCTTGTTCCAAAACTAAACGATTTTCCAATTGATCAACAATTGCAGGCATTAAATATTCAAAACGTTGAGCATTAATGAAATCTTTACTATCATGTAGGAATATATTAAACAAAGTATTAAAAATGGCTTTTAGCAATTCAATGGTTAAATATTCTGTATCGGGTTCTATATCCGTTTTATTTGCATTAAGTTCATTGAGCAGGCGTGCAGCATCTTCTATGAAATCGCTTGCGAATAGTACAAACAAAGATTTAAGGGATTCAGAAATTTTCTTCGTTAATACGAAATAAGTTAAAATAGTTTCCTTTTGCTGATTGCCCTGCATAGCCCAATTGTACAATTTGTGATAAAGAGGTCTAAAGGAACTTTCCGAAAGTTTTAAAACCCAGGCCACAAAGGCATCAATTATAGATTCTTCAATGTTATTAACAATTTCTATATCCAGTTTGGAATCATTCAATTGTACACGGAATTCTAGCGATTCCATAAAGAGTGCGGTCAATTCATTGCGTTCGTTGGCTAAATCAATGCTGTTAGCATGTGTTAAGGCCTGATGTAAGAGTTTCATTAGGACTGCAATGTCGGCATAATTTTTGCTGGTCATTAACTTATTATATGCCTTTTCGCAGCTGGGTACTAATATACGTACTGGTACCTCAGTGGAGATTTTTGACCAGATTGTATTTATCTTTTGTAAAGTGTTTATAGATCTTTGATCTTTCTCATTGTTTTGTGCCGTTATACGGGTGCCAATGGAACTTAAAGCAGTTATGGTGTCGGCAATGTAGGGTCCCAAGAATAGTGGTAAAGATTCGAAAAGTTTTTGGATGCCTTAAAAGAAATTAACAAAAGAAAGTAAAATTGAGAAGAGAGATTAAAAAAGCTGAATAAAAATAAATCAATTTTAAAAAATTTTGAATTAAATTAGTAGCGGAATATTTTGTTTCCATTCAGAAAGTTTAATTTTTTTTTTTTTTTTTTAATTTTAGTTCAAATTTAGCTCTAATTCTAAATGAGTTCCACTTTTGGTTTATTTAATTCTAGTTAAGTTCTAGTTTATTTATATTTGAATTTCAGTTAAGTTCTAGTACTTGAACAGAATGTACATTATTTAAAATATTATAGTCAATTTAATTTGTTGAATTTAGTTTTTAATTCTAAAATTGACATATTTTAAAATTAAAAAAAAAACGTAGATTTTTTGAGAAAAATCGTTATTTTGATATTTTTAGGACAAAAAATCGTCAAGTGATGATAAATCGTCAAATCTGGTAGCCGTGCTAATAGTATATTTTTTATTAAAATCGGATATATACTGTGAGCGTAAAAGGGATTACAGGAAAATTATTTGTCTATTAATTATATAGAGATAGATCCCGATCTAATTTTCTCGTAGTTCTAGTTCGTTTCAATCCTGTTCCAATTATCTTTCATATTTAGTTTAGTAAATACAAACCCTATTCCGCCCGTTATTAAATATATTCCACTTATATTACTTACTAATTTATATTATAGTCAAATTTCCAAGCTTAACTTCATCAAATTTCTAAAATTATCAACTTACCCGTCACAATTGCTATGCAAACATTATCCGGTGGATTTGAACGCACCAGCTCTGCTTGATCCTTTAATATCTCAACCATTTGTGGCATAAACTTGGGCAAATGAGCCAAAGAATGAGCCTTAAGATTCGAAGAAATCTCTATCATACACAAAACGGCAGTAGCCAAAACAATTTTAGAAATAGAAGAACGATGCTTAGCAGCATTCGTTAAATTTCCTAGAATTTCCTTAAACTCGGCAATATGATTTAAGGCAAATGATTTAGATAACAATTTAATAGCAATCAAAGCGGTTTGTTGCAAGAATACCAATTCGTTTTGTTGTGAGACATCTACAGTTTCATCTTTATTTAAAATGCCGGCCACAATATCAGCCAAAGGCTTGAGAAGATTGTGGAAATGTTGAGCATCGCAGGCCAACAAATTGGAGTCTCTTTGTTGTAGTTTAGTAATCAATAACTCAATAACCTTTTTGCGTATACTTAGCAATTGATGTTGCAGCAAACCATTGACAACCACCAAAAACATTTCAGGTGAGAGTAGCGAAATAGCATTATCCAAAACATCATGTAGGTGATGTAAAATAACTTTCCAAAACTTTTGCTGAGAGGAATCCTCAGATTTTTCAATAGTTGTATTGACCAAAGGAACGTAAGATAAAATTCTAATAATGAAATTCTGATAAAAAGGTTTCATGGCTAGTATGTCCTCTTCGTTGAGTAGAGCAATTTGACGTAAGAATCCATTAGAAGAGGTAATAGCCGATAAGAATTGCATGATAACGTATTTATAATGACGCAATTGTTTAGCCGAACGTGTGTTTATATCGAACAGGGAGGCTTCTATGTTATCCAAATTGGTTAGTGACTTTCTGGTATTGGTGTTCTCTTCCTTTTGCATGGGTAATTGTTCGATATATTTCATAAGTTGTATACAGGTTTCTAGTATGGTTTGAGGTTTAAAATTATTAGCCAATTCCAAGCCAATTTCGATGCGTTTAGCTACTTGATCCGCAACTGAAGGTGATGATTTGTGAGACTTTTTTTGTAGTAATCTTTGCTTTTCATCATCTATAACATGAGCTTCAAATACCACACACAAAAATATCCAGAGATATTTTTCAGAACCCAAAGTTTCTATGAGTTTGGTATATAGTGGTAATCTTCTATGTTCAGGAACATCTAGCATTATATCGCAAAATACTTTTAGCACAGGTATAACGGCCGATTTTTCTTTCACTAATATGGGTACTATGGAAACTATAATATCATTGATAATATGGAAACTAAAAGCGTCATCATGTCTCACCACCGAAGAACCCATAAATGTAAAGATATCCACAATATTGTGCAAGACTTGTTGAGGAAATAAAGCCGCACAATGGGAGAGTAAAAACAAAGCATTGTGATGAGTTTGAGGATTTTGTGAAGCACGCAAGCATTGTACAACTTGATCCATGCGGAATGTACTTTTTGGCAATGCTGTTTGCAGATTACAACCATCTTCAGAGGCTTTTTGACAACAGTGCAAAATGGCTGATAAAACCAATTGTTTAGTATATTCCACGGTGGTTTGTTCTTCCACAGCAAGGCAACAGTTTAATAGCTCGAATAAGGCGGGTATTAAACAGTCGGTATGTTCTAGTTTCTTTTTATTTTCCAGCAATTCCATTAACACTACACCTTGTTTCCAATTAAGAGAATTAATTTGTACTACCATAGGTTTGGTAGAATCACATTTTGTCAAAGATTTTCTGATACTGGGAGATTTTTGTTTATCCTCCTTTGACTTATGCATAGAGTCAATTAACTCCTTGAAAGGTTTGCAACTCAAAGAACATTTCTTTAGCAATTTATTGGCAGCCAAGAATATAGTATCATTTTCTGCTTCTGCCAAAGTTTTTATAATCAATTTAAGGAAATCTTGTTTATATTTAATGGGCATTTTTTCCAAACCATATTCATCCAAGGACTCTAAGAAAACACAGGGAATAGGCTTTAAATTCCCCTCTACTACCGTAAACACCATATTATTTTCGAATATATTTTCTATCAACTGCCATGCTTCAGGCTCATCCATAAGAATAGTTTCTATGGTTTGTGAATTGAAATGATCAGCTATTAATTTAAAGATATCGCTGTAAGGTTCTTTCAATAATTTGATGGCACCTTCAACATGATACTTTTGTATAGCTACAATGGCCAGAGGTATAAGTTGAGCCAATATATCAACATCATTAAATAGTATTAAGAATTGCAACAATTGTTGACATAAAACCGCATGTTCCAGGTTTTTATTCTTCTTTACCAAATCTAATATATCTACCAGGATTTTATTACCCATTTCTGCTTTACTCAATTTCAAAATAGCATATAAAACCAAAGGAAATTGTTCATGATCCATGGATATTTCTTCATTGCGTTCCAATACAGATTTAACAAACGACTTGAGTGTATCATTCAAAGCATGGTCATCCTTATAAATTAACTTCAATGTATCCAAAGCTTCTAAACGCATAATTTGAGATTTAGAAGATAAAGCCATGCAAATTTTCAAAACATGCGCACTAGATAATTTCATCTTATATTTATAATTGTTTTGCATTAATGACTGCATTAGTTTAAACGCTCTCAAGCGCAAAACCTTATAATTATCTATACCCACTACATTTTCATAAACATAAAAGTTTACTAAAAATCCTGCCTTGGTAAAGGGATCTTGGAAAACAATGTCAAATAATTCTTTTAGCATTTTAGTCCATTCCAATTGTTCTCCTTCATCTTTAGAAGAATTAAAACATTCCTCGGCTACATATTGGAAAATACTAAGGAAATAATGTAATTCCGCAGCTCCAGGTTCTTCCCAGCACTGTTTAAGTAAATCTTGGAAATTTGTGTGTATAGTCAGAGTAGTCAAAAAATCACAGAACAATTGAACTGGTATAAATTTCAATTTGCTGGCAGCTTTCCAATTTTGTTTTCCCATATATTTAATTTGAAACATTTTGCTGTACGCGGAAATTTGCTTAAAAATTTGCAAACTTTGTTTGGCTGAGTAACGTTGTTTCAAACAAGCTGTAACCAACATTATGAAATGATACAACTGCATAGCTTGCTTAAAATAGCCTTCTCCTTGAGAAGCTACACTGTTAAATAATTCCACTGCTGTAGGTGTATCCTTGGCAGCAGCTATAACATCTAAGAAATGTTTTTTAAACTTATTTATATTGAAATTATCCAAGTCCACATGCAAATCCTTAAGAAATCTTACTTTATCAGCCAAAGGACTTTTAACAATTTCCTTAATTGCTTTGGCACTTACACCTTCTCCCTCGACAGGGAACATGAGAGACATTAATGACAATAGTAGCAAATTATTATCATACTCTTGAACAACTTCTTGGGATGTTAAATGTTTTACAACTTTAACACTTAAGGTAGACCATTGTTCTGGTGCCATTTGCATTTTATACAAAATTGCAATGAGAGCTTCAACGAATTTCTGACAACCCAATATTTGTTGTATTTCCACTGTGGATAATTTGAGTACTTCATATACTATTTCTTCACTATCATCGTTAATACGATCTGCTAAACATTCCTTGAGAAGTTGAAGGTTTTGTGGTCTTTTCTGATAATCCTTAAGATTTTTTATTAAAGTCTTTATGGCGACTAAACGTATGTCAGACGTGTGATGATAAAGACTTTCGTAAATGTCACAAGTTGTTGAGTCGAATGAGTGTAGGCGATAACCTAGAAAAAAAAAGGAATAATAAAGAAATATCAATTTAAAGAACGGAAATGGAACGCTGTTATTTACAAGATAATCAGATAATTAAATATATATTTTTTTACTTATAAAACTTCCTTTGTAAACTCTATTGAAACATTTTCAATAAAAATTGTAAAAATTAATTGAAAGATTTTGTATTAAAAATGTAATAATTAAAAATCTTTTTAAAAAATTTTAATAATCACATGAAAATTCCATTATCGTTTAAAAAAATTTCTTTGAAAATTTCATAATCGCTTAAAAAATTTTTCTATGAAAATTCCATAATTGCTTATAAAATTTTCTACGAAAATTCCATAATCGCTTATAAAATTTTCTACGAAAATTCCATAATTGCTTATAAAATTTTCTACGAAAATTCCATAATCGCTTATAAAATTTTCTACGAAAATTCCATAATCGCTTAAAAAATTTTTTATGAATCGATTCAATAATCGATTAAAAAAAATGTTTATAAAAATTCCATAATCGTTTATAAAATTTCTATGAAAATTCCACAATCGATGGCTATGAAATTTTTAAGAATAATTAATTAAAATAACTTTAAAAATAAAAAAAAAAAAATTATGATAATTTAAAAAATCTACTAAAATTGTTTTCTAGGAAAAAGTTGTCTATAGGTGTTTACAATTTCTATAAATTTTAATATTCGATTAAAAATTTTTCTACGACCATTTTTTTATGGAAACTTATAAATTTCTCTATGTGGAAATTCAGTAATCGGTTATAAAATACTCTAGAGAAGTTATTAATTCCATTCAAATACAAATAACGAACAGAAATTAAAAAGATAATTCTCTATCTTAAAACAGCCTTACCCAGTGCCATTTTAATGGCTTTACTGCGATTTGAGGAAGTTTGATGCTTATTACTTGACAATGATTCCTTTATAGTCAAATCAAATGCTGTAGGGTATTGTCTTTCCAATTTATGCAAATACTGCGAGTACCAAGATTGAAAGTCCACATTATCAGCTTGGGGCATATTCTCATCTTCGGAGTCCAATTCAATAATATCGCCATCATTAAGAGGAGGTGGTGCTGATGTAGCTACAGGAACAACGGCGGGTAAATAGCAATCCAAAAAGCAACTAAAAACAAACAAACGTTTCAAAAAAATTAAAATATTTCAAATATTAAGTTTAAAATACCTAATAAATTGCTGAGCTGTTACCACTGGAAATTCTATTTCGTTAAGTAAGTTTTCCAAAAATGTTTTAAAATCATTGGCATTTGCATGTTGATCTTGTATAGCTTTAATACAGTCCTTCATTAAAGGCATCACAAGAGATTGTGTGTCAACATTTTCTTTAGCCAAAGAAGACAAAATAGTTGTTAGCCATTTTTGTTGAACTAAATGTAGTAAAGTTTGTTCAGAGAACTGAGGATTAGCTGACTTTTGAGTGTCAAAAATCCAAATTAAAAGTAAAACAGCTGTACGCCGTAAACGATCAAAAGAAACTGCGGAAACCTTTGCAATTAAAGCATTGCAAAGTTTAGCAGTAAGCTGAGTACGAGCCACTAAGCGGGCTGCTATTATATAAGTGGCAGATACAAAATCTATGCAACCCGAAGATAAACCCTTAAGCAGAGAAGGCAATAAAGTCGATATATGCCATTCTCGGACTATGCTGGCTGCTTCCAAGGCTCCCACAGCCACTGAACCATAAAAATTTAGTTGTGTTTGCAACAAATGGGCATGAGGACCAAATTCCTTTATGGCCTCTAAAGTAGTTTTACATATGAAGTTGAAGAAACCCTTATCCGTGGCCGCCCTATTAAGAATAGCAGTTTTGGACAATGGTTTGCCAGGTTTTTGTAGAGGCTTCAACCATGACCATTCTTTGTCCACCTCTTTTAGTCTAAATGTTTGTATAACTTTAACAAAAGCATTTGTCTCATGATAAGGCAAAACCAAAGCCATCAATTCATTACGATTATATTCGTGTATATGGAATCGTCTTATTAGCCATTCCAAACACAAATGAGCCGGACGTAGCAGAAAATAGGGACTTAAATGCTGCAAAAACTTTTTAATATTTTTATCCAACAACTCATTAACATCCTTGCGCTCTACTGCTCTCTCCAAATGTAAAGTATTTTCATCGAACAATGTCTGTTCGAATTCTTGGAATTTTGTATTCAACACTATTAAATCCTGCAAACCGCTGACGCCCAAATCAAAAATGGTTCGTCTATCCTTCCCAGCTGCTTCTTTGGCATCGAATAGTATGGAAGCTTTACGTCTGGCATCGGCAATAGCTCCTGTTTGCGGAACCTTCAAGCGCTGCAATTGTTCGAATAATGATGTAGACATGTTGGTGATATAGTTTGTGTTGTTTATATTGTATTTTTACAATTTTTTTTTTTTAATTTTTCACTGTTTTCTCCTAAAAATTATAACTTTTTTACACCGCGCACATTGTTTTGTAAAAAGAAGACAATGAAATGAAATGTCAAAATAAAACGTGGTGTCAGGTGTGAAGATGCCAGATTAATTAAGCAAACATTAACATCCCAACAAACAACAAAAGTGGTAATTAGAATGTCCAGCTGTTCTAAATGATATTAAACAAAAAATTATTTATAAATTTTTTATAATTTAATATTATTTTTTATAATTTTTTATTTGTGAAATTAAAAACGTTTTTTTTAAACAAAAACAATAATATGTGATTGAATTTGTTTTAAAATAAGGATTTTTTAAATATATTTTTTATTAAATATATATGTATAAATATATAAATATATATATCAGAGCTTACTTTTTTTTAATATAGAATCAAATGGATTATAGAAATGTATTTGAATTGTCATACTTTTTTCTTTTCTTTTTTAAAATATTTTAGGCAAAAAATAACTGCTAGAAATTCCTCAAAATTAAAGTAAACTAACCTCAGGTCTACAACTAAGATTAACACAGACATAATATGTGAGATAATGCTTATGTTAAACCTTAAATAAAGGGTACACGAATTTTAATAAATCCTATAAGATGTCATTATTTTCAATCAGTCACAGAGTAAACATGTCCTTTTTATTTAAAAAATTCACGCTTTTTAGCACAATTTTTTTAAATATATTTTTTAATATGTAACACAATAATTAAAAGGAAACAATTTTACAAAAAAAAAAAAAAAAACATTATTTTTTTAGTAATTTCCAAAATACACGTGCACGCACACAAACAAAATTTCGTATATGTGTATTCTTTTGACAGTTCATCTTATAAGATAGTTGTGTAGAGAAATCTCATCACAACAGTCTCATAATACTTCTTATAACATTAGTATTTGAATCTATACGTGAGATAATTCTCTCAGAGATTGAATTTGACATTCTCTGTCAGAAAAATCGTACATATTCTCTTAAGTGTATATAAGCTGAAAACTATTTTTATAAAATGCAAAAAACTATTTCTTTTTAAATTTCTGAACATTTAAATTTTTTATTGAATTGTTTTTACCTTTAGCAACGTTTTATTGTTGTATTTTATTAGAATCAAAGAACCTAAAATAGCCACACATTATTATTGCCATTTAAAAGTTATTTCAAAATTGGATCATGATTATTATTTATGATAAAAATTTTTAAATTATCTACTAATATTTTTCACTTGATCTGAACTAGTTATATTTACGATAAATGTAATATCTTTTTCGATTTATTTATAATTTATTTTAACCAATAAAAATTTGTAAATTACACTGTGCGATAAAATGGAAAAAGTTGAACATACTCTTGAAATGACCTAGTGTGGGCTGTACGTCTAGTTGAGTAAATAATTTTGTAATTTTTAGATTTTTCGATACACCCTAAAAATTTGAATTTATCAATAAAAAATTATTATTTACAACTTGATGGAATAAACAAAAAATTTAAATAATTTTTTAGCAAATTTATTTTTTTTACGATTTTAGATAGAAGAGAAATCGGCTTTCTAATTACATATTTATACATTTTTTTTTACATTATACGAACTTTTGCTAAAACATTGTTGAAAACATGTGCGATCTTCACTTTTATTTCAATTATTTTTAACTTCAGCGACATTTTTTTTCTATTATTTTATATGAAAACCTGGGTGATTCAATATAAAAACGTACAGGAAGCAGACATTTTCAGATTTGACATGTCCAATTTCAATGAAATTCATAACAAACATTGGCTATTGGAAGTTTTTATTAAATCTTAAATTCTTAGATTTCTGGTTCAAGAATATGACAAAGCTAAAAACTTCACAAATGTATATTTCTTAAACTGCTAATAGCTTCTAAAATATAGATAGTAGATCTTTGGTTTTATTTTTTTTATTATTACTCTTATAGCGATATGAATAAAGTTTATTTATGTCAAAAGTTCAAAGGTCGAAGTTGAACATATAAAAATCAAACCATTATATCTTTAAAAAACGTTATTTTTAAAATTCTAAAAAAAAATTTATAATGTTGACATAACTCTTCTGCAAAATTTCAAGGGGGACAATTATTTAGTTTAGAAGTTATGAATACAAAATGAGGTAAATAAGCTATTTTTGTTTGTAAAATTTAAAACATTTACAAATATTAACTTCGAAATATATTCCTTTTTATTAACGAGCTCATACATAAAATAAATGAAATTTTATATAAAAAATTTGACTTCACATTATATTTTGTTACATAACTTCTAAACTAAAGGAGTGTCCAACATGAAATTTTGCACGACTCTGGAGAAAAGTTATGTTAACATTATATAATTTTGTATGAATTTTAAAAATATCGTTTTTGGAGATGTAATGAATAAACTTTTTTATAAGTCTAATTTTGACCTTTGTACTTTCGAAATAAATGAACTTAATACATATGATTTTGATGGCAATAACTTTATCTTTTGAATGATTCTAAAATTAAAAGATTTTATTGTATAGTTCAGAAGTTATTAGTAAATATAAAAGAGTGACATGACTAACTAATTCATCATCCCACAGCCTAAAAAGGATGAAATTTGGACAAATGTTTAGGGTATAAAAAACGGATAAAAATCAGTAACCTTATATCTCCTAAACTAATATAGATACGAAAAAATTTAATACGTAACGTAATTCATTTGAAAAATAAACTGACGGGTGTCGGCCCTTTTAGGGAGAAAACGGGTGATTTTTTTATAATATTGAACGAAGAAACATGAAATTAGAAATACATGGCCGTAAGTGAATTAGAATTCATAACATTGAACTTTGTGGTACATTTTGATTTTTTTTATAATATTGAACCAAAAAAAAAACATGAAATTAAAGATATATGATCCTCAGTGAATGAGATTCCATTAGAGGGGATTTTGTGTTATTTTTTTCGTTTTTTAATATTACTTCTTAAATTTTCTGTAATATTTAACCTATAAAGATGAAATTAAAGACACATAGTTCTATGTGAGTAATAATTCAAAAGGCGTGATTCTTTTCGGTCTTCTATGTATGTGGTCCTAAATGAGTGAGAGTCCATAAGTGCAAACTTTGTTATGCTTTCGTTTTAATAGTACTTCTTGAATTTTCTGCAATATTCAGATTACGTACAACGTACAATAGTGCTGTATCTTTCAAATGAATAATAAAGCATTGTTAAAAAATTATTCTTAAAAGTGATCATTACAGTTGTTTAAACCGTTCGATTTGGAAACGATCGATTTCTATCATGTATCTGAACATAAATAATGTGGTAGGTTTTGAACCTTCGAACGTTTATGATGTAAACAACTGGTACTTTATTTGTACCCTACGAATATTCTAAACCAAAAACGTAGAAATAAATTTCAAATAGTATTCTTTCCTTATCAGAAATATATTTACCATGCCTTTGTTACTTATTGAAAATGCTGTTATTTATTTTACTTTATGGTAATTTTTTAACTAAAATATTTAAAAAGTTTATTATTATTAATGCTGACACTATGTTCTTTAGAAATTTTAGTGTAGATATCTCTCGCCCAACATTTTTAGAAATTTGAAGTCTTGGTGGATAAAAGTGCTCAAAAAGGTACTTCATACATCACGTAGACTTTGAAAATTGTAAGAAAAAAATTTAAAGTTTTTTTCTCAACCAAAAAAAAAAAAAAAAAAACATTTTATGAGATCCGATTTTTTAATTGGGTGATACTTATGTAGTTTTTTGGTACTCTGTGTTATTTAATTATGAACTCACAAAGGGATACGAAATAATATTATATCCCACTCCATAGATGTTCTTTATTTAAATATAAAAATCACTAGAAAGTGCGATTGACATGAATGTTATACATTTTCTGAAGACACCAATATTACAATTATTCCGATGGGAGTTTGGAGTCATAGTTTAATTTTACGGGTTTTTCCACTTTTGGTGTTACGTTTTTTATTTTTCTAAATAAATATCTGTAGGAGTTTCTCAAGTACGCTAACGCAGTAGCGGGTTAAATGCTAGTTAGTAATAAGATTATGTTTTGGTCCATAACTTTTTAATTGAAAGTTTGAAATTTTGCACGAGTAGGAAGAAGAGTTGTGTCAACATTGACTTAAGAATTTTAAATATTTTGTAAGCTTAAATATTTGACTTTCCAATCCTGTTTTAAAATTTAAAATCCATTTAAAACGAACTTTTTAAGAATTTTTTGAGTGCGTGAATTAAAAAAAAATGTTTTTGTAGATAATTTCAGATTTTGAAGGTGTATTGAAGATTCTAAAAATATCAAAATGATCTACTCAATTATATTTTCACTGTCACGCTTTGAAATTTTTAAAAAATATATTAGAGTTACGAGCACATTTTCCAATGGTCATGTACATATTTTTATTTGAACAATTTAAATAAATAAATTTAAAGTGCATTAAAATGATTTCGTTATTAAATCTACTGATTCAAATAATTTGTTCATATTTTACAGATTTTTTATACATTTTTGCGAAATACATATTTGGCGTTTATTTTTAAATAATGTTTATCAAATTTATTTGCTATTTACACCTCGAATTGTCCGGATTTTCAAATATAGGTTTGAAAACCTTTCATAATAATTAGGGGATAACTCTTTTCTTTAATAGTATTTCAAATTTCATACAAATTTCATACAAATTGATTCAGAAAATTGGTCGTTGTACTAGTTTTACCAATTTCCAACATTTAGAAGCAAAAAATGTTTACAATTTGAATTAAATTATTTTTTATCTAAGCAGTTTGTGTGTAATTGTTTCAATTATAAAGCTATTCCGTCATCTAACGAATAGACATAAAATTTTGCATATACCATGTTGAATTTATTGCAGTAGCTCTTGAGCCTATTGATTGTGAACGAACGATTTATTCTTATTTAGTCTTTCATATATAATATAAGATGTAAAGATTATATATGTCTTTCATGTGTCTGAAATAAGTTTTTAATTATTTTACAGATCTGTCAAGAATTTTCTATAGATTTTTGTTAAAGAGTTTATTTAATCCAATCGGTCCATAAACAGACGGGCAACATAACAAATATTTACTATTTTAAGTGATTTAGGGATATCAATGAGTTCCAGTAAGTAATTTTCATTCGAATTTTCGACAAACTAGTATTTCAGAATCGGTAAACCTAGTTCATTAACATTTCCATCCCTGATAATAAAAATACATACAATAAATCAAAGACAACAACCACAACATTTTGTCTTTTCTTTTACTTGGTTGGTTGTTGTACTCACTCAAACTAACGTTTTTTCTATTCCCCGCAAGGGTATATAATTGGAAAACACTGATTGGTGTGGCAACATCATTTCACTATGGTTGTTAAATTTACTAAGTAATGTTTGTCTACTCAGCCCGCAGGCAAAAAATAAAAAACAACGGTCGGAGCAAAAATGTATAAAATCAATTTACAGGTTAAAAATATAATTAGTGTAAAATTTTTGGAGGATTTAATGTCTAGATATTTAGTTTATCATAAAAGTCCCGCGTGCCAAATTTCATTGAATTATCTTTAAAATTGCGACCCGTACTTTGTGCACAAGGTTTACATGGACAGCCAGCCGTCGGACGGTGGGACATAGTTAGATCGATATAAGGTGGGTGTTGGATAACTTTTTCTATGCGTTACAAACATCAGCACAAAACGCATAATACCCCAACCACCTATGGTGGTGTAGGGTAAAAAAGTTCAAATAAAAAGATTTTCAAAATTGTTAGGCAAAAGTTACATAACACGATTATGAGTTTTGGTCATATATCAATACAAACCTATAAACTCACAAATGTGATTTTTGTTTTATTTTCGAAAAGTCTACGTTTTTCAAAGTGGAAAATCAATGTGAATAGATTTTGGATTTGATGGATGAGTCTGATATTAACTTTTTCTCAGACGATGATGATGAATATCAGCAGCAATTCGGTCATTTTGATCATATGTTTACTAATACCTCTTCAGATAATGAGAAACAAGTATTACGAGTACCGCTTCTTCAAATTTGTGAGAAAATTCTTCACAACAAATTAGAAATTGGAGTGGTAATGACCACTACAGCGTAGAGCACGAATCTTTGCAATTCATCGAAAGAACAGATTTGTTCTAGTTTTCGAAATCTCACGTGTTGGAGGAATGTGTATAAGGTCTTTTTAATGCTGACATTAGTAAAGGGTTCATTTCAATCATATTCTAATTATAGGATTTTATTCTAGATCTTGTAGAAATATACAAAAGGCAGTACAAAGACGATTTCAAACGCCTTTATTATGTTTATGAATGTTAAGTACCCAGGAAAATGGCAAACTGATGTCAAATTCTCAGAGCACAGTGGTCGAAATATCCATTTTAGCGGCATTAAATTTTTGACAGGAAAGTAACAAAGTCTAGTATTAATTTTTGTATTGAATTGCTTAAAGAACTAATTTCTACATATCTTGTGCTTTGAATTTGATCGAATGCCATGCCCGCATTTTATTTTTCATAATATTATGTTGATACTATCTACTATGAACTTTAGAGTGATTTCCGAATGTGAGTCTCATATGATAGCTATAGCTTATTATGGACCGATACTCATAAAACTTATCACATTGCTTCCTACTTATATAAATTTGTTTGTGTCAAATATAATCAAATAATATAATAATAATTCTGATGTTTATATGGGATTTATACACGTTAAAGTTATTTTCGGCTAAGGGGTTTATACGGGAATTATGATTAATTATGAACCGATCTGCATTAAATTTGGCACACATATTTATAATTACATAGAATTTATTTGCGACAAATTTAATTAAAATCTTTGTATAATATAGGCATTTTTGAGCGGTTTAACGCTATTTCGAGATGAACAGTTGTATGGGAGCTAGGTGAAATAATAATGTGATCATCACCAATTTCAATAGGCTTCGTCCTTGTAACAAAATAATTATTCGTGGCAAATTTCATTAAGATAGCTCAAAACAGCGATTTGTACTTGATTCACAAATAAACGGATAAGAACGGGCAGATCACAACAACAATAAACCAAGTTAATATACGAAACTAGAGTTGGACCGAATCCCGTTCAATCCTAAAAATTGTAGTCCTCAAAACTATGTGCAGAGGTGAGTATTGTCCTTACCTTGGCTTATACGTTTAACTTACTGAACTCAGTGTTGTCAGATTATGGGATTTATGCCCAAATTGGGGATTTCTTTGAGGAAATAGGGATGAAAATTTTAGTTTGGGGATTAGGGAATTTTTTTGGGATAAATTTCAGGTTTTGGAGACTTTTGAATATTTTTTTTTTTTGGATTTCTATTTTATTTCCACAATTTTTCTTAAAAAAAAAAATACATAATACTCCACCCGATATTAATTTCTAATAAGATGTGCCTTTTATTTCTTCAACAACAGTGCAATGAGAAGACAATAAAAAAAACTTTTATACTAAATATGATACCATAAAATTAAAAAAAAAATAATTCCAATCTCTGCAACAAGATGATTATTTATGGATTGGCTGAAAAGGTAATGTTTGATCAATTGATACTCCTTCATTATTAATCCAATAATAATTAATAGTATAAAATCCCTTAATAATTATCCATATTATTATTGTTGTGACGCAATCACGCCTAAACCGCTGAAGCAATTTTAATGAAATTTGATATACATTAATTTTAAGATGGAAGGAATTATAAGATATAAATAAAGTGGATATTGCTGAAAATGGTCATAATGTCGCTATTTTTCGCACTTTTATTTTTTTCGATGAAAGTGGAAGTTTTAACTGGACAAAACTGTATTTTACTTAGTCTTCAATTTGTTTTTTGTTAACTTTTAGGTTTCCATTCAGCGCAGGGGCATTCAGCTAGTATATAATTGAATCGATGGAACTTAATTTATCATGCTTTTATACCTTTGAAGAAATAAAAATTTAATCTTCGGTATTTGAATTAATTATAAAAATGATGTAACTTATTTATCTAAAAAGTTTATAGATACAAATGTTAAAACGATTTCCTTATAATCTCATTTTTTTGAAAACCTATAAGAGACTTTCATTTTCAATATTGACTACTTAGGTAATTTATCCATCCAAATCTGCATTTTTACAAAGGATATGGATTGCATGGATCTCTAAAATAAAGGTACTATTTTAGTGATTTTTTGGGGATAATATAAGCAGTTATTTGGGAATGAGATTTTGCTATTTGGGGATAAGCCTCGAAAAAAATCTGGGAACCCTGACTGAACTGAGTGATTTGATTCCTCGCATCATCAAATTGAACGGAAACAAAAATTAAACACTATTTTCGATTCTCAAGAGAAATATAACATGTAATTTTGTTATATAACATCAACGACTTATTTGATTTGATGAATACACCGTTCTATGTCATTTGTGGCAGAAAATAAAATCTATCCTTTTCACCACTTGTTAGATTATATTCAAGCTACCTTTTCACATAAAACGTTACTTTATAAAACTTCGGAATCTTTAAAAAATGTCTAATATCCAATGCACATTGGGGTAGAATCTAACTTTTTTTGAAAATAAATCTGTAAGTTCTAATCGTTACATAGCCATAACGGGAGAGTGTACTTGTAAAAATATTTGAAATCGAATAAGAAACAAAAATTGGGCAAAAAGTTAACAATTTTCTATGTCAGAGGTACCATATTTTGAGCCCCAATAACTCCGCTCCTGAGGGTCTGTAGGATACCCCTTTCAAACTTAAAATTCCTTTGCTATGGCTATGTAAAATTTTATATTGATCTAAGCATCCGATTAACAGATTTATTTCGAAAAAAATCGATTCTGCCCCACTGTGCAATGGTGAGAATTAACTGCAAAACTGCCACAAAGTTTGGAGCTCAGAATTTCCTTAATACTTAATTTTCTTAATTCTCGTTTCGATTTTTCACTTAAGACTTTAGCGGGACAAGCAACAAGAAGGATTAGCAAATACACAAAAAATTTTTTGAAAATCTTAAAATAATACCACGTATTTTAGACCAAAGGCATATTGAGTTCCTACTGTTGGACTTTAACAGGTGATACAGATTCCAAACAATACAATCGATACAGTTTGGCCGCTTTTCAACTCAGACTTATAACTTTTTATTGAATAATTTGGTTATTGAGTTATTCAATTTTAAATTTAAAAGGTTTGACCTCCCTGAAATTTTTTCCGTAGCAAGTATACCGATAAGGCTTCCCACCAAAAAAATAAAAAAAAAAAATATTAAAGATGGACTTTTTTAGATACACGTCATTAAAAAAATATATGTTAATAAAATTATGTTAAAAATTTTTATATGACATCTTAAAATAGAAGCTTGGACAAAATCACAGCTTATCTGTTAATCACTTTCAAAGCTATAGAGTTGCCACAGTTCTTAAAATAAAAATAAGAAAAATTCATTTTACATGCATCTGTATCCTAATCTACACATGCACTAAATTTTATCTCAATCAGTTACTGGGTCAAAGTTTTTTAAATTTAAAAAAGAACAGTTTTTTGAAAAAAAAAACGGTAAAATTTGACTTTTTTTCAAAGTTCAAATTTATATGCCTATAACTTTTGACTCCGTAAATATTTTTCCAAAATTCTTTCTTCATATAATTTTACTATTTATTGCTAATGAAATAAAAAAAATTCAAAAAATCGGTGAAAATTTGGGCCAGCTGTAGCAAAAAAAAACTTCACCATGGCAAGCTCAAACTTTAATCCTTGAAGCTTAATATATCTTAAACTAAAAGAGATAAGATATGCTTATCGTAATGTCTTTTGTAGATCTTGAGCAGCAGAATCCTTCTAAAAATATTTCAAATCAGTTCAGATATAAGAAATCAGAATCGTATTTAAAAAATTTTATATTCGAGGTGTCCAAATTTGGAACAATATGGACCCGCCCCCTATAGGTCTATATGGTCCAAGCTCAAAACTTGAACTCGCCTACACACTTGAAATCGGAACAGCCGTCCCGAAATTCCATATTTATTTTCATTTCATTTTTTGAATCGCACACTGGGCCAGTTATGCTGATGATACATCAAACGATAGCTTAATAAAAATAAATAAACTCGTATATCGTAAATTTTTTAAAAGAAGTTTATTTCAACGAAAAAACTTGCTGGATTTTAATTGCAGTCGCAGATAAGGTAGCCGTACTGGTGAATTTTAGATGATAGTGCATGTAAGATCGTTAAATCCATAATTATTATTTACAAATTATTACTTTAATAAATTTTCTATGATTTTAATTTGATTCAATTATTATTCATAAAATTTTCATAAAATTTCTTTTACAACACAAGCAGAAGAAAAATTTTCTATAAGATATTAATTTTATGAATATTCAATAATTTATTATTGGTAAATATTACTTGCAAATATAAGAAAAGTATTACGAAAAGAAGATGACTGCTAAAAACAAACTGATTTGTCTAGAATTCTAACTATAAATATATATCAAGACATACATTTATAAATCCCGCAAAATATGCTCTATTTATATTTATATAGGATAAAAACAACAATAAAAACATAATAAATAATTAAACCTGTATTTCAATGGCTATCATCGAATGACTAGAAAACCAAAGTTGTATAGCAGCAAAAACTGCTTGAAAAAAATCTTAAGGATTTATTTGGAAAAATTGCAAAAAAAAAAAAATCAACCACATTGACTATGACAAAATATATGATGGAAAGTTACCCAGATGTTTTACAAAAACAAAAAGAAACTTTTCTAAAGCAAAAGTATTTTGCCAGGGAGGGAGAGAAAAAATAGAAATTATGAATTATATATAATAATGATATAAAATCTATGCTGACATGATTTGCAGAAAATTTTATATTCATATAAAATTTATAGGCCTATAAAAGAAATCAACCTCAAGTGCTAAACTGTAGGTACAGAGAGAGAAAATTAGGTTTTAGGAAATAGATTGTGGCAATAGAAAAATAATAAATATAATGTATATAAATACAAATATATATATATATATATATATACCATATACTTCAATATTTTTATTGATTCATTTTTATATTCTTCCGGTCTCTATTCCTTAGTGTTAGTTATTGATTTTGAACAATATTTTTTTAACAGTGTAAAATTGAGTAGTATCACAGTTTTACTTATTTAGTTGTTTTGTAATGGCAGCATCAACAAATGATAAATTATTGAAAGCCATTGTTAATTTGATGACACCCAAAAAGAAAAAAGGACAAAAAAGAACATCTACAAGGGCCACAAGTCGGATTATCATCTATTTATGTTTCATTAATGAGGGCTCACAATGAAAAACATACACATTTTTCAAAACCCAGGGTGAGTTATTTTTCCTGCTCATTCACTTCTTAGTCAATATAGAACATCATAGTTCATTAAAGAGAGTAAAATTGAAGGCATTAAAGGACTAGAATAATGGAAGGAGAGAGTGTATGTGTGAGATTTAATAAAGCAAAGTCATTTAAATTGAAATCATTATGAAATTAATATGACAAATCGATTTGTAATATTTTTATTATTATTTTCTATTTTTGTGTTTCTTTGTTAGGAAGTGTATTTTTTTTTTTTGTTTATTCATTTTCTTCTTTGTATTATATTGAGCATCTTTAATTTGTTTTTAAGTCTTTTCTTTTGTATGTTTTTGTATGGATTTTCATTATTTTCGGCACACACAACAACTTAGAGGCTTAAGCATCTTTTGTTATGGTTCAAATAATTGACGTGTGTCTTCGATTTGTTGAATATTTTATGGTTTGTTTTTATTTTCATTTTTATTGTCAGTAAATTATTATAATTTTAATATGATTTTTGGTCAAACATGTTTAATCCTTTTAATGCTGGTGTGAAATTTAATTTCGGAAAATTTTTGAAAAACCATATTTTAAATTAATTTAGAAATTTATATAATTTATAAATTTTCTCATAGGATTTTTATTTTGTACTTCATGGCCTGTAGTAAATAATGTTGGTTATTAATAAGAATTCTTTGTTTTATTCGAGGTGTGTTCTTTTAAAAAATAAATCTAAAATTTTTTTTTGCTAAATCAATTTTTTGGGCTTTTAAAAAATAAATTTTTGTCCACTTATTGAAAGTATAAATATTTCATGGAAAAAATGAGTTAGTGAGTAGTGAATACTCTAATTTAAAAGCACTTGTAATAACTTTTAACATATGAATAGGAATTATAAAACAGAACATTCTTTCACATCTAATATAATGCGCTCTATCTTATCGAGTTTGATTGTCAACATGTTTCAAAAAGAGAGGTTATGATAATAAGATATTTTTGTAATATTTCTGTGTATTGAAGAAAAACCTCTAAAGGGCAAGGATCCAATACAATGCTCCAAGTGTGCTATGTATAGACATAGTGTTAAAAAAAAGGCAAAAGTCTTCAAGAATACTTAGAAATCCGACATCCAGTGACATCTAGATCCAAGGCGACCAACAGAAGATTTTTTCTTATTTTAACCGAGATGATCATTATTTTCCTGATTTGCCAAGACAAGAACCACAAAATAATGCATGCAATTCCCGCGCTAATGGTATTTATACCATTTTTATTTACACTTAGTAAATTTTACACCTAGCAAAAGTATCGATCCATAATTGTCCACATGTCCATTATAAGACCCTCCACGAATTTTGATGGACATACACAATGGTGTGGGACATCATATGATCGGGCTTGACCGACTACATCTTTCTTACTTGTTTGTATTCTGAGGTAGTTAAAAACAAAAACTACGAAAGGAATAATAACGATGATATTTCAAATGAAAGGCTAATGCAAATATTTTTTGATGCTATCGATGCTTTACAAAGATATCAGAATATGCCATATAATTTAACCGGTAGAAACAATGTTCATTTTATGCATTGGAATGTCCAAGGCTTGACAACTGAGTCAGCAGCTGCTGGAATATGTTTTACACAAAAGGAAAATAGATATTCTCCTTTAAAATGAGACTTTTTTGAAACCATACCACAAATTTCAACTTAGTGGCTATAAAATTTATAGAGAGTTATGTTGTTACCAAAAATAAAAACAAGTACTGCTGTCTTCAAATGACTATTTTATTTTCGGAGATATGAATGCCCAACATTTACATTGGAATTGTATGTCAGATAATTCGGCTGGTAAAGAGCTCTACAACCAGTGCTTGCAATCCAGTTATTACATTTGTTGCCCAAATTAATATACTCGCTTTCAAAAAAATGTTAACCCTGTTATCTAATTCATATCTAAATTTTTTAAACCTTGAAACACATCCAAATGTTTTACAGTCGGACCATGTACCTATTACTTTCGTTATTTCTGGACAAGTTCAAAACATGACATATTCAGTTCCCTTGTATTATCGCGCAGACTGGTTAGCAATCAGAAACTGGGTGGAAAATGAAATTAAGTGTCAGAACATTTACCAACCTGTTATTAATTCAGTTAATCTAGATTTTTATTTTTATTTAATCTAGATTTTATTTGTAGTTAAAGAAGCGTTTAATAAAATACCTGTCGGTCATAAAAATTCTTGACAACGAGAAATCTTTGTTAGTCAGAGGAATAAATAAAAACGTTAATCTTAAAGCTGAAGGCATTTTAAATAGAAAAATAAATTGAAAAGTATATTGAAGCTATTAAATAAACTAACTGATTTCCATCTTAATGAAGATCGGAATGAATCCTGGTAAAAATTTATTTCAAATTTGCCCTCAGGATCTAAAAAATTTTGAAAAGCAAAAAAGCCCTTTAAGTGAACAAAATGCCTTTTACTGATCTTCATGTAAACGGTGAAGTTTTAAAAACTGGCGCTGAAAAGGCCAACTCAATAGCAGAAGTATTTGGTAATTCATACACCATTACTTTAAATTATTATTCACCTATGGACACAGCTGTAACTAGATTTGTTCATGATCTTAACGATAAAAATCTTGCCAGATCGACCGTGGAACTTACCAACTCAGTTGAAGTTAAATCATTTGTACTTTTGTTGAAGAACAATAAAGCCCTTGCATTAGATGCTATTAGTAGCATTATCCTCAAAAACATGCCCAATCCTTTTTTTGAAAACTTAAGTAATCTTTTCAATTCTTGTTTCATAGAAGGATATTTTCCTACAATTTTTAAGAAGGCAAAAGTCATCCCAATTTCCAAACCAGGATCCTAAACTACCTTCCAGCTATAGGAAAATCAGCATACTAAGTCTAAATTCTTAAAGTCCTATGTGTCGTTTTAAATGCAGATCATAAGAAATTACTATTTCATTACTAATCCATTGGATTTCGAAGGGAAGTATGCTAAAGAGATTATACGCTAAAATTTCAGTATCTTAGCAACGACCAAAAAAATTTCCTATTTGTTAATAATAATTTTATTTTTACAGAATCAACCATTTAATAACTTTTTGTGTATTTATTCTCACAAAAAAAAAAAAAAAAAAGAAAAATAGATTATTTACATTTGACAAAAAATTCCAACTACGGCGCTTCATTCTCCAAATTAAAAATAAATTAACTAATTTTATAAACATACAATATCGATTATTATAATTATGTTCTAATCAACGATAGAAACTATTTAAAAAAATCTTATAAATGTTTAATCAAAATGGAATTGGAGTCCAAAAATGATGAAAAGCAATTCAAAAATTGAATAACTTTTCATATGAAATATAACAGAAGTTTGTATTGAAATTTTTTGGGTATTTTTATATTGTTATTTTGCTAACAGCCGTTTTATGGTTTATTTATAAATTTATTACAATATTAAAAAAAAAAAAAAAAAAATGAAAAACTATTGAGAACGAAAAAAAGTTATTTTCTAAAATTAAAAAAATCTTACTTTTTTCTGGTCTTATTTTTTGGAGCATTTAAACTTTTTTGGTATTTTTTAAAATTAATGTTAGCCTTTTCTCACCTTCTGGCAACACTGCTCGTGACTACAAGATAATTTTTTTGAAAGCTTAGGTCCTCCTATACAACTTTCCCATACATTTCAACTGAATCCGAAAAGTAGTTTAGGAGATGCAGAATTATTACCAAAATTTTTACGATCGGCCCCACTGTACAACAGTGCATTGTCCATTAGGCCCAATGACTGGTTTTTTAGGCAAAAATTACAGAAAGCACTTAAAGCTCTGAAATTTTGTATGAGTGTTTCAGACAGTTTCAATAGTTTAAAAAAAAAGTCAAACCACTACCCCCATTGCCACGCCTACTTTCAGTGAAAGCCTTACAATTCATAAAGGAAAATTTATTTAATTTTATACCCTTCACCACCATAGGTGGTGGTTGGAGTATTACTGAATAATCTTTCGAACTCCCGTCCCCTAAGTGTGCCGTTTGATTCAGAATCATTTTTTTTAGTCGATTCTTATATGTCAGTCCATCTGTCCATCCATGTAATTCTTATAATTTAAATACAAGTCGCAATTTTGAGGATAATTAAATGAAATTTGGTGCTAATACCTATGGAAACTGATGAAAGTAGGTTCATTACTACACTATAAATGTCCTTCCAGAATCGGGTTTTGACGTATCTTTTTTAATAATACGCGATAAAAATACCCCTTAATATGTATTAGGGTATTTATATTACTTGATTTTTTCATTATTCGATTAATCAAATATTTCGAAAATGCAGTTTTTATATTACTCGAATAATCTTTTAAGTTGCTTGAGCTATTCGAGTAAATTTTACTTTAAGTGTTCTTCGTTTTTTTCAATGCTTATTAAAAAGATTAATAAAACAGGTATTCTGTGTTGTCTTATATGTTTTATTAAAAAATAAAAACAAAAACAATAGTTTAAAATATCTAAAAGAACGACTTAAATAATCCTTCTGAAAAGTCCTTCCAAAATGATATAAAATTAAAATTTGTGTATATTTTTCTCTTTTGTTTTCATAAAAATATTTTTTCTCTATATATAATAATTTTTTTGATAATTAAATAAATAGTCTTAATATTCTACTAAGGCACATTTATGAATTCGAACAAAATTCTAAATTATTTTAGATAAAGAATTTTTAGCGATTCTTTACACTAAACATAAGTTTACTAGCTTAACTCAATTCTAACTTCAAATGCCTTCTATATCAGAAGTTTCATCCAAGCCATCATCATCATCATCATATCCTCTACACCAGGCTAAGAATCTATTGGTATATCAACTTTATATTTATACGTTTCGGCTGCACTATCATTTTTAGAACCAAGAATATATTTTTCCGAACGAAGTTCAAAATCCTCTAATTTGTTTCTTATGAAAAATTTAAAACAAAATGGTGAATCTTTTTTTTCACCTCAAAGCCAAAACTATAAAAAATAAATTATTTAAATTTTATATTATAATTGTTTAAAGTGACGTTTATATATTTCTTTGATTTTTATGATTGAATAACGACGGTTGTTTTTACTAAAAAAAAGAAAAAAAATTAATAAAATTAAAAAATTTAGCAGCAGTTGTTTTCAGTCAAAATCAAATTAACTGCCTGTTAATTTCAAAATTTGTTTTTGTTTTAAATGTAAGTTAGACGAGTCATTTTTACCCTCGTGTTATAAAAACAGGCAGTAAAACATTTTGAAAAATATTTCACATTTCCTTTGTTAAATAGTAAAATAATTTTCAACCGAATTATTCGATTAATCGGCATAATATACTCGAATAAATAAATAAATTTTTACTTGAAATTCTTGATTTTAATTTAATCGAAAAATTATTTAATTTTAATTTGTCGATTAATCGAACAAACATTATTCGAGTGAATACCCTATTATGCATAGATCACTAAATTTTACGAAGAGCGGTTCAAAATTGTTTGTCGCCATATATTACCCACTTCTGCAAGTTACTTTACCATTCATATATGAAGCTCGGCTGTGAACATTGCATGCAATATACGAAACCAATTGTATTTTTAAACATTTTAAATAAGTATTAGAAGCGTTTTTAAAACCGCAAAATTTTTTATTTATTACATATTTTTAAACACCTACATATTTTACATTGCTACCGGTTGGTAATTAAATATACTTTATTAATTTTCCTTTTAATTTTATCATATGCTATTTATTCGGATTTATATTAAATTTCTTGCAAATCAATTTAGGAATTTTATTTGCAATTTTGTAATTTTCCAAAATTTTAAATAAAAGAGAAATTTGAATTTATATAGACACAGTTTAAAATTTAAATAGCTGTAGAAGGGACAGTTTGGGACAGATGTATATATGTATAGATGTATATATCTTAACCTATAACCTCTTTTGATTATAATATTAATATACTTTATAAAATATTTACACTTTTTATTAAAACAAAAGAGAGATTTTCAGCCATTTTTGACATATACTTTATTAGAAAACATATATTTTTCTTATTTTTATCTAATACTATATTTTATTAGGAGTAAAATGAGCCATCATTTGATAAAATCGGATTAGAATTGTAGAAGATATAATTTTTTTCGATGTTGTAAAATTCATAAAAATCTATTATTTTATGTGTATTTTGTTGTTGCCATAATTATGCAAAATAATCGCAACAACAAAATACACATAAAATAACAACATTTTATGAATTTTACAACTATGAAAAATAAAAAAATTATATGTTCTACAGTTCTCATCTAATGTTATCAAGAGAGAGCTCATTTTCAGTATTGCCAGGAGGCTAAAGGTCAAAAAAGGCCAAATATCCCAAAAAATAAGGCCAAAAAAGTTAAAATTTTTTCTTTAATTTAAAAAACTTATTTTTTCACGTTCTTATTAGTTTTTTTTTCATATTTTTTAAAGATATTGTAAAAACTTTATAAATAAAACATAAACTCGTTTAACAAGCTGTTATTGAAATGACCTAAATGAGAAGTTGGCCAAAAAATTCCCATGTAAATTTGGGTTATATTTCATATGAAAAATTACCTTAAGTTTTGAAGAAATTTTTTGAAATTTTTAAACTATAATTCCTTTTTGATTATGCATTTTTAAGTTTTTGGGTGATCTTTCGCTTTTATTAAAATTTGCTAAAATTGTGTTTAGAAATAGTTTCTATGGTTAATGAAGCAAATTAAAAAAATAATTATAATAATCGATTAAGTAATTTTGTTGTCATTTAATTTGAAAAAATAAATCAGAAAAAATTGAATATTAACATCGACATTGGTGACCTACGAAAATTTATTTAAAAATTTTATAAAAATTACTAACAATGTCAACTTCATAAGACTTCGAATCTGCTTCGTCACAAGTTACAGTGGAAATCTCAAGAGTTTCCGTACGTGTTCCACCATTCTGGCGTCAAAATATAAAACTATGGTTTCGACAATTGGAATCTTAATTTATTACATCAGCCATAACTTCGGACACAACGAAATATCATACATTGGTTGGATCAATTGAAAGCAGCATCCTGAACCATGTAATTTATATTGTTGAAGAACCACCGACAGAAAACAAATATGAAACTCTGAAATTGGCCTTCTTAAACGAGTTTGTTGAATCTGAAGAAAAAACGACTTCGTCAACTGCTAGAAGCTGTAAGTATAGGTGATAAGAAACTATCAGCACTTTTAAGAGAGATGCGCTCACTGGCTTCTGAGAAATTTTCTGAAGATTTACTGATAAGATTCATGATCAATTTGATTCGACATCTTTAATTAACACAGTTTCTACGAATAGTGATGATCGAATAAGTACAATAGAAAACAAAATTGCAGAAGTAATTTTCAAAATAAATGCTTTATCAATTGGTAATAATCGACGTCAACGAAGTTCTTCAAGAATTATGTCTCACAGCCCTTCTTGTTCGTCACCTACAAGTTCGTTATGTTGGTATCATAATAAATTTGGCTCCCGAGCGACCAAATGCCGCTCACCCTGTTCTTTCAAAACATAGGAAAACAATTAGGCACTTCAACTACGGTGACGGGTGTAGATGGCCAACAAATAAGTCGCCTGTTCATTCAAGATGCTGAATCGAAGTTCAGGTACCATATTGACACCGGGGCAGATTTATCAGTATATCCATACATGAAGAAAAATCAAAATCTCCAACTACATTTGTGCTATATGCAACCAACAATACGAAAATTCCAACATATGATAAGAAAATTATCAACTGCAATATTGGTCTACGTAACACACCCAATTATTGGATCAGACTTCCTTAAAAATTATGAACTCTTAGTTGATATTAAAAATAACTGTTACGTCGATTCCTCAACAAACCTCAAAACATTTGGCATTTGTTCTACACCTCAAGATTTTACCATCAAAAGCCTTTCAGAGGACTCAATTCAGTTTCAATCAGTCCTTACGGAATTCGCTGATGTTACAATACCTAGCGATAAATTGCCGCCAATTAATCACAAATAGTTCAAAGGTGTACGCAAAAGCACGTCGTCTAACTCTAGAAAAGTTAAAAATAGCAAAACAAGAATTTGAATACATGCTAAATCTTGGTATTTGTCGTCCATCCAAAAGTTGTTGGTCAAGTCCCCTACATATGGTTTCAAAAGGTAACGACATGTGGCATCCCTGTGGGTATTACAGGGCACTCAATAAAATAACCGTTCCCGACCGTTATCCTGTTCCGCATATCCACGATTTTGCCTACATGCTTACTGGTAAGAAAGTATTTTCTAAAATTGATTTGGTTAAAGCATACTTTCAGATAACAGTTGAAGAGTGACATTCCCACAACAGCCATTATTACTCCATTTGGGTTATATGAATTTACCCGAATGACATTTGGGCTTTGCAATGCTGCGTAGAGATTCCAGCGCTTCATTAACGAAGTTTTACGTAGTCTTGACTTTTGTTTACATCGATGATATTCTTGTAGCTTCCGAAAATTATGAAGTGCATAAGTATCATTTACAACAAATATTTCTCAGACTACGTGAATATGGAGTAACATTAAACTGTGACAAATGCGAATTTGGTAAGTCTGCTCTAAAATTTTTGGGTTATTTGGTCACTCAAGAAGGCCTTAGACCAAACCCAGAACGTGTAGCTGCGTTAAATTTTTACCTACGTTTTTTACCAAAAGCAGCCAATGCTCAAGCAATATTGAATTCCCTTAAAGCTGGTCAAAAAAAAAAAAAAAGATAAAAGAATAATAGAGTTGACCCCCGAACTATGTGCCGTTTTCGATGAATGTAAAAAACAATTAGCTAACGCTACAACACGAAAATTCCTTTGATTTTTATGCTACACTCCTTGCATATCCAATTAATTCTGCGGAAACATCTTTGTGGGAAGATGCATCTGAAAATTTTTATTTATTATAAAAAATAAAAAAAAAAGATTTTTTGTGTTGTGTAAAAATAAAATTAGCAGCAGATAATAAGAAATTATTTTCTTCGTTGTTAAAAGGCTAGAAGCTAAAATGAAAATATTGAGACTAAAACAAAATAAAAAGATTTAGCCTTAAAACTTAAATTGGTTAACAGATATTTGAGATAAAAATTTTTAGAGCCTCGAAAAGTCGGTTAAAAAAACTCCAGATTTTGGGCCTGTATTCAAAATAATATCTACAAAATACACCAAGTTACATTCAAAGTTTTTTTCATTGTGGCACCGTGTTATTATTAAAACCTTCATTTTGAATGATAAGACGAAGGTCTTTTTGTATCGCTTCCTTTATATTTAATTAAATTAACTTTGTATTGCGAATGGAGGAGTAATTTCTATACAAACTTTTCTTTTAATAGAACTTTTAATAGTTGCTTTAAATTTTCCTTGAAATTCTTAAATATGTTTGTTTCTTAAAACTTTTATTTTTTAAACAAATTTAACAAAATTTAAGCAAAATTTTCAACATTAAAATTAATTAAAGAAAACTTTTTTCCACTTTTATTGTCTACAGCAAAACTCTTTCATGTTTCATTTTATGTAAAAAAATGTGTGACTTGAAAATGTGTTTCTGTAAAACCAAAATAACTTTTATAATTACGTATAATTTAAATTAGTTGTTAGCGTCAGTTGAACTCTCTTAAGTGAGTGATAATAAGTTTTAAGCAAAAACATAAGGATGTTTTGTGAGAAAATAACTTTTTATCTATTTTATTTAGCCCCCTAAAAATACATAGAAAAAGTTGTAGGTTTCAATTGTAAACTTGTACATTATAACCATAAAAAAGTTGAAATATTTAAATATAATTACGATGTCATTTCTAAAACTTTAGTTGTTGTAGAAAACCTCAAACAGCCTCCAGAGATGTAATTGTTGGTCTCTTAAAACCTGTTTAAGATGATTGTACGAACATCTTGAGAGTGTTATTTTCTAAAGACAATTGTCAAATATTTTTGGCATAAAAATCATAATTATTGTTTATAACAGAGAGCTTATGGGAAATGGAGAAAAAAATAAAATGTTTAAGTTAATCTTAAAGTTGCAATGTTTATGACCAGAATCCTTTAAGGTTTTAAATTAGGGATATTGAAATAAAAACTTTGACATCTAGTCCCTTAGAAAAAAGGTTTATGTAAAACTACCTTTTAAAAGTATTTGTTTTTGAACTTTAAGTCTTGTACCAAAAAAAAAAAAAAAAAAAAAATATGGATAAAATTGTTTTAAACAAATCATTCAGGGGTGTTCTGAAAACCACTTTTTGTCAAAGTGATTTCAAATCACGTAAAAGGTGTTCTGCGAACAAAAAACATTGAAATCACGCGATTTTAAACCGGTCAGCTAAATGACTGACGATTTGAAATCACTTGTCTATTTTTTCTATGTTATCTATAGAGAATTCACTTTAAATGTTATTTTGCATTTAATATGATGTGTCTTCTATTTTATTTTTGCAATAAAATTAAGTTTTATTTACACAAAAACAGAAATATTAACAAATTTCTAAGGACATTGCTTGTTTTGTAAAAAAATGTTTTGCTTTGTTTACCTAGTGTCTACATTAGGCAAATTTTTATTAAAACAAACGTCAAAATCAGTGCGAATATATGCAAGGTAACCTTAGTTAAACAGCTGATTATTATTCTGGTTGTTACAGTTGTCAAACTGCATATATAAAAAACAATAATGAATACGCCATATTGTTGTTTTTGTGCAACTGTTGCCACCTTCCACAAATTCGCGTTAAGTTTGACGTTTGTCTTGATAAAAAAATCTCTAATGTAGACACTATGTTACCAATGTTTGTGATTTACTTTTTCTCTTTGGCAGTCAGCTGGTTTGTTTTTTCGAAGATACTGTTAAGGTTGCCAATGTGACACAGTTGTAAAATGTCATGTAAAATACATTGAATTTATGCCATCCTGTTTCTTATTTAAGATAAAATTTAATTGTCGTTGCAAAAAAAAAATTTTATAATATTCAATAATTGAGTAGTTTTTGTGCAAATTTAGAAATAAGTAAGTGCAACATGAAGGCAAATTTCATCAATGAAAACAGTGGCAACTTCATTATTTTTTTTTTCTATTAATTTTTGTATCTCTAGGATTCGATAAGTCCCGTAAATGACGTTTTTTAACACGTTCATTCTTTAGATGCAGTTTTCATAAATTAAATACTGCCAATAAAGTAGCTCCCGGTATTTCTTTTTTTTTGTTTTCTCATTTTTCAATTTTTATTTTTAATAATAATGTAAACAAACGAAGCACAAAACTAAAAAGTCAGCTGTTTTTTCGTGTTTTCGAAAAATTAAAACCACGCAGAAAACCGTAAAATCACGTGATTTGAAGAACAGCATAAAATCGTATACGTGATTTCAAAACGGTGCGTGATTTGAAACTACGCGATTTTCAGAACAGACCTGATTATTTGGTTTTAAATAAAATTTTATAAAAAATGTATTTGATTTTAATACTTTGTTTTAATGGTTTTAAATTATTTCAAAACAAATTAAAAAAACATTTTGTATGTTGACATTTTTCCATAAAAATTAAATTGTAAAAATGTTGAAGCAAGAATATATTTATAAAAACCAACATTTGAAGAATTTCAAAGACAAGTTATTTAGATTTTGGTATAGATTTTTCAAACAAAGCTATGGATATTATTTATATTCTTCTAGATTATTTCAAAATATATGACGTGGATATATATCATCTTCAACCGTAAAAATTTAGCAAGATTTAGCAAAGAAATTGGTAAAGCCTTGTTCAGACCGGCGCGAAATTACGATATTTCATGCCGAAATTAGGAATGAAATCTAGAGCGTTCATACTGGCTAGATGACATTTGATACTTATTGTTTACATTTTAAATTGTTATAGGGGTAAATAAAGTATTTTGAAATGGAAGTAAATAAGAAACAATTACTTACTAAATTGGAAATTATTAAATTGCAACAATTAAAAATATAAAAAGGATAAGTTTCATTTTGCAAAATCACTTTAATAATTATTTTTAAGATTTGTGTTTAAATTTAATATCAGCTGTGAATTGTCTTTTTTTCTTCTCACGGTTGAAACATGCAGTACATAGTTGAAAAAAAGTATTTTTTTCCAACCATGTACAGAGTTGCACGGAAATGGGCATCGTAATTTCAATGTAATTTCGCCGAAATTACACAAAATTTGTAATTTCGCAAGTGTCAAAATGTATGGGAAATTACGTAATTTCAACTTGATTTCGGCCGAAATCACGAAAGTACGTAATAGATAAAATAGCAATAAGAAATATTGCTATTTTATCTATTACTATTACCATAATGTGGGTCAATTTAATAATATAGGTCAATCCCTATTTGGCTTATAGCTCTGATAAATTTCTTAAATATATCAATAAAGTTGTCTCGGTTGGATCAACCGAATAGAAATTGCAGATTTATTTCAAACTATAGTACATATAACGCCCTTGTTTAATTGATTTATTTATCTATTCTTATTGGTCTTATTCTTATTCTCATTAGAATGTGCTCGATTTATTAAGCTACTGAATATGGAAGAAGAATCAAGGTTCAAATTTTAATTTACTTTTATAACATGTAAATATAAATGTACATTAAAATTGAATTACAACATAATTTTGCTCAATTTATAATTGTAGAAAATGTTATAATTGTAAAAAATAATAAAATTGTATAAAATAATTCTATTAAACTTTTTATTAATTCAAAAATAAATGTTGTTTGAAAATCCATTAAAAATTTAAATTTTATTTTTATTGTTTTCATAAAAAGAAGTTTTTGAATTTTATGGAATTTTCTAATATTTAAATTTTGTGAAGATTTTTTTCAATAAAACATTTACGAATTTGATTGTTAGATTTTACAAATTTAGTGATAGTCCGATTTCAGTTAAAAATATATTTGATTTTATAAATTTCGTAATAGAATACGAAATTTAATTTTTTCTATGCGATACTTTATGTCTGCCCCAATAATTACCCTTTTTTTAACATCCACTTCAAAACTGAATTGCAATTGATTTTTTTTTTAATTTTTAATTTGTCATTATGAAGAGTGCCCAACAAAAGCAATCTGATATTTTTAAATCCCTTAGCATAACATCATAAATCTCATTGGTATTTATCTATTTTTTGCTTTTTTCATATAGACTCAAGAAAAAATATAAAATCAAAACCAAAATCTCTCACGGTCATCGTGCAACCCTGGTTTGCAAAAAGGCATAAAAAGAAAACAACCTGTTTTTCTACCACTTGTTCCTCACTCATAAATGGCAAAATATTAATAATCATAACACTTAAAAATCTGTTTCCTCTATTTCATTATACTCCTGCACTCGACTTCAATTAAGCTGGGAACTATTTTTCCATTTGAGTTCTTTAATGCTGTAGCTAGAAAAAAAAAATAGAAAAGAAATATACAAAAATAACAATAAACAATTTTAGAAGTGCAATATTTTGTTGAAAAACAAATATTAACCGGCAAACGTTGCGTGTATGACACGTGACCTAGTGTTACGCACTTTGATTAGTTGTATAAATTTTTGAAAATTTAAGTCTTACAACCCTTGTTAGAAGTCGAATTTATATATATATATATATATATATATATATATATATACCATTTAAATGATTAACAGCAGCTACATCCACATCATCCTGTTTTATTTGACACCAGAACCAGCCAACTTGTTTGTAACTGTAACCACCACCAAATTATGTAGAAGCAACTGTTTCCGTTTATCAACCATTTCGCTAACAAGTGTTAACATTTGTATTGTTGTTTTTGTTTGTGTGTATGTAACAAAAATTCCACTTGTCCTTTTGGCAAATTTAATTTAATTTTTTTTTTCTCAGTGATATCTATTTCTTTCTATAATTATTCCTCTCCTTGTTTTCTACAGCTTTTATGTCACTTGTTCATTTATGATTTTATTTTTCTTGACTAGATTGTGGGAAGATTTTAGTATCTTGTTTCTATTTACTTTGATGTTTCCCTTATAATCACAGTATTTGATTTCTTTATCTATTTCCTTTGTCAGTTTATTAGAGAATATGATTAATGAGATTTTTTGATTTTTTTTATTGAAAACAAATTAAGGACATTTCCATGCAATCAGCAGAGAGTAAAGTTTGTATAATACATCTAAAGGAATAGTTTTTTACACGGTGGTTAACTTTCTCTTATTTCAAAAGAAAATAATTGTGTGTATTCCTTTCAGCTGGTGTCTAAATATAGTCCACAAACTAAACTTTAGTAGCTCCATTAATGATCACAATATGTTAATCGATCGCAACTTCAAGCCTCATAGTTTACGATACTAGGTTTTTTAAATTTCCCTCAGCGACGCGCAGTGTACCTTTTGGGGAAAAATCAATAACTTTTGAATGGATAAACATTTTGTTATTTGGCACAAAATTAGCTATTGCCGACAATACAATAATAATTACGTATTTTTATATATTGCATTGTAAAATTACAACAAAAATTATGTAATATGCATATTATGATTTCATAGTCTTTCAAAACAAGTTAACTAAATATGGTAAACTTTTTACTAAATTCACTAATTTACAAAATTATGCATCCTTCCCTAATCGAAACGTAAAAGAACTTCTAAATCAACTTTGATTTCTCCTTCTAATTCAAAAGAACTAACTTATCGAATATTATTCCACCAACTGTTGAAATTGAAAATACGAATTCTATAAAAACGAGTTCAGTTAATCCATAATTACCTTCGAATGTTGTATCTTATGCAAATACCGTTCGTGAACAATATTCTAATACGACTTTCACTAACATACAAACTGCTATTCCGAATCCAAGTAATGTTACTCCATCTTCATCCATGAATATTTCAACTAACAATAATCCAGTTGTGGGTAAAAATTCAAACCCAGATTTGAAAGATTTTTATTTGAGAACTTTGAAAAATGTCGATTTTTTTTGTAAAAGAAAGTGGTCACATTATTTTTCTGTTATATAAAAGTTTTCTTAAGTAATATAGTTAATAGTATTTATATTTCTCTGAAAGGTAACCAAATACAAAATATTCTAAAGGAAAAAAAAATGATTTCTGCGAGAACTAGGGTTTACCAAATTTGACCTAGTTTTTCAACAAATTTACAATTTTCGCCTTAATTTCTCAAATTGTAAAGCTGGAATCAGAAAATTTTAATACTTTTTATATCATCTAATATGTTTTTAATTTTTTGGTAATATACATTTTTGCTTTTTGATATCCCTTAGGAAGATATAGCAAAAAAAAGTAAAAAATCCCATTTTTGGAAAATTTTGAAAGTTTGGTCGATTCAGATATGAAAAATCAGGATCGTTTTTAAAAATTTTTATACCCCGTAGACCCGCGCATGGTAGGTCTATAAGGCCTAAATTAAACTCGCAAATACCTCTTTCATCACTATGTGAAATTTTATTGAAATATTTGAAGTCGTTTGGAAACTGCATAAATGTTTCCATTTAATTTTTTTGATCATACACTGTGCGACATAATATGATTATTATGTCCACTATGTGGTCTGGATATTTAAAATATCGTTTATATAACTCTGCGTTCAACCCTACCATAATCCGTTCACTAAGGGCTCATCCTATGGAGATACCACAATTCACTTAAATTGAACTCAGTGCAGAACTCACCATATGAAATTATGTGTGTCTTACAACAACTGTCTTACTCTTATGGTTTATTAAAGGTCAAAATTTAAAAGCAAGTTTTTCTCTATGAACCAGAATGGTACTTGTTTATGTTGTGCATTGAGAGTATATTTCATATATGGATAATATTGCTAAAGAATGAATTTTCTTCATAGTGTGTATTGCGATCCGCTGACCAAACGAGAAATAAATAGATGTGCTCTTCTGGATGAACGTGTATTGCATAGAAATTAGTGGAGACTGGGAACAAGTTTTTCCATTTCATCAGAACACCTTCCATTGTAGTAACGACAGAACAGTAAATAATAAGAAGATAAGATCCAAGTCACTTAATGTGTTTGTTTGGTCTAATGGACCTAAACACAAAGATCCTTCACCTACACTCAACTAAAATGTATTTAGTGTCTCCCGTTCTTCCTCATAGTGAGAAACTTTTCACAGAACACTTTACAGTTTTGCCTTTCGAACTTTCCGTATAAAATTATGTTAGATATTGTGATATGGATTCTAAAATGAATATTCAATAGGAAGAAGAATATATAAATTTTTCGAGAACTGTTCTTGACAGTAGCTTTATATTCAAATTGAAGATTAAATCCACTTTAGTATCATCTGATCCAAAAATTCTAGAATTATAAGTAATTAAGCCTATTCAAGCAATTTCTATTTGCTCGCTTTTCATTTTAAATTTCCAACACTTAATAATTTAATATTATAAAGAAATTCACCTTTCTTGATAAGTACACACAATTATCTCCCACCTACAGCGTTTTATAGATTCAATTAAACCCCTTTTAAATGGCAATAAATTAATCTTCATAAATCACAAATCAACATTAAACATCTAAACGAAAACATGAACTAAAAGAGAAGAAAAAAAAAAAACTACAAGAATATTATTACACTGGAAATAATCTAAACAAGAAAATTTGCGACTGAATATCTAATACGAGTACCTATTTCCTCAAACTCCCTGTAATATTGTATCAATTTTATATGTGTAATATGAGAATTACAAACCAAGAAACATACACAAAGATACATTTATACAAACTCATTCATATAAACAGTTTAGACACATTTTGTAACATGTAAAAAGTTAAAACAATGCCAAGATTCCGAATAATGACAAAAGCAATTAATTTACATTTCGTTAAGAAGCTTGACAAGAGGGAGACAGGTATTCGCAGTGTTATTGCTAGTATGTGTATGTGTTGTATCTACGTGTATCTAGTGCATTTTGAAGAGAAAGGAAAGGAGTAAAAGGGCAATAATGTGATGGTGGTATGTTTGTTACATTGGACAGTGGAGCAGAATCGAAAAATTTTCGAAATATATCTGTTACTTCTAATCGGTAGATTGGATTGACATAAAATTTCATATAGGAGTAGCAGAGTAGTGTAGAATTTTAAGTTTGGAAGAGGGACTCCAAATACCCCTCAGCAGCGGAGTTATGGGGGTTCAAATAAGGTACCGCTGACATAAAAAATTTTTAAACGTTTGATTATGTCAAATAGGCAACATAATTAAGTTGAAAAAGTCGAGTTCATAATTTTTCCGAGTTTTTGAATTGAAGTAAAATTTTTGTAAAAAATTGTTTTTTTTGGAGAAACTATAAATGTTTATTCGTAATAAAATCTTTGTTACTTATATATATCTCAACGAAATTTTCGGCGATTGTAGAGTATATAGTTGAAAATGATAAAGTGCAAAAAGCTTTATGATTTTTGTAAAAGGAACTCCGCAATTCTCAAAAAACCCCAAGAATTTCAAAAAAGGGATTTCTCACTTTTTCGCCCCAGTTGTAACAGAGATAGGGATTGCAAACTCTTAAAAACATATTATAAATTCTGAAACAGCATTCCGTTTGCAGAATCATGATTAGGGATTTTAGAACATATAGATTAAAGTCAAAACTTTCATATTTGGGATTGTTTTCAATCTTAAAATCATCCTTGTGAAGATACCTTTCAAAAAAGTCAAAAATTTGTATATCTTTTTAAAGAAAATTACACTTAAGAAAAAAAGAGTGTAGATACTTTTTCGTAGAAAAAAGCACAAAAATTGTAATTTTAAATTTCAAATTTCCTTTATTCAATAGAGTTTTGGTCTTTAATTAGTTAGAAAGAACTAATAAAATTGGTCAGAAATACTGGCATATATATGAAAAAACTGGAACAAGAACTTGCAAAATTGAGGTAGTTAAAATTTCAAATGCAAATAACTCAAAAAGAGATAAATAGCGCAAGTAAGCATATTTTTTATAGATCTCCTTAAAGCCTTTAAGAAAAGGGTACCTTTGAGCCCCCATAGCTCCGCTCATGAGGGATATGTGGGGTCCCCTTTCAAACTTAAATTATACACTCCTCTGCTACGCCCATGTGAAATCCAACCAGCCGATTATAAGTTACAGATTTATTTCCAAAAATTTTCGATTCTGCCCCCTGTGCATTGTACTGTTTATGCCTGATTACATTTACAAATAATGTGAACTGAGACACAGATATCCACCCACACATGTACATCTGCTGCAGAGGCGGGAGGTAGATGAAATAGAAAGTTGTAGGAGTTAAACATTAAACATAAATTAAATTAGTAATCCTCCATCGATAACTTTATTGTAGAAAACGGAAGTTATCGATAATACTTCTATCGAAAATACAAATAATCGATAACATTTCTACAGAAAAATGAACACTTCGTTCTTTTTTATACAAAAATCAACATAACGTTAACTTTTCTATAGAAAAGTCAACATATCGTTAACTTTTTATAGAAAAGTTAACATATCGTTAACTTTTGTATAGAAAAGCCAACATATCGTTAACTTCTCTATAGAAAAGTCAACATATCGTTAACTTTTTATAGAAAAGTTAACATATCGTTAACTTTTGTATAGAAAAGCCAACATATCGTTAACTTTTGTATAGAAAAGTCAAGTTATCGTTAACTTTTGTATAGAAAAGTCAAGTTATCGTTAACTTTTCTATAGAAAAGTCAAGTTATCGTTAACTTTTCTATAGAAAAGTCAAGTTATCATTAACTTTTCTATAGAAAAGTCAAGTTATCATTAACTTTTCTATAGAAAAGTCAAGTTATCGTTAACTTTTCTATAGAAAAGTCAAGTTATCGTTAACTTTTCTATAGAAAAGTCAAGTTATCGTTAACTTTTCTATAGAAAAGTCAAGTTATCGTTAACTTTTCTATAGAAAAGTCAAGTTATCGTTAACTTTTCTATAGAAAAGTCAAGTTATCGTTAACTTTTCTATAGAAAAGTCAAGTTATCGTTAACTTTTCTATAGAAAAGTCAAGTTATCGTTAACTTTTCTATAGAAAAGTCAAGTTATCGTTAACTTTTCTATAGAAAAGTCAAGTTATCGTTAACTTTTCTATAGAAAAGTCAAGTTATCGTTAACTTTTCTATAGAAAAGTCAAGTTATCGTTAACTTTTCTATAGAAAAGTCAAGTTATCGTTAACTTTTCTATAGAAAAGTCAAGTTATCGTTAACTTTTCTATAGAAAAGTCAAGTTATCGTTAACTTTTCTATAGAAAAGTCAAGTTATCGTTAACTTTTCTATAGAAAAGTCAAGTTATCGTTAACTTTTCTATAGAAAAGTCAAGTTATCGTTAACTTTTCTATAGAAAAGTCAAGTTATCGTTAACTTTTCTATAGAAAAGTCAAGTTATCGTTAACTTTTCTATAGAAAAGTCAAGTTATCGTTAACTTTTCTATAGAAAAGTCAAGTTATCGTTAACTTTTCTATAGAAAAGTGAAGTTATCGTTAACTTTTCTATAGAAAAGTGAAGTTATCGTTAACTTTTCTATAGAAAAGTGAAGTTATCGTTAACTTTTCTATAGAAAAGTCAAGTTATCGTTAACTTTTCTGTAGAAAAGTCAAGTTATCGTTAACTTTTCTGTAGAAAAGTCAAGTTATCGTTAACTTTTCTATAGAAAAGTCAAGTTATCGTTAACTTTTCTATAGAAAAGTCAAGTTATCGTTAACTTTTCTATAGAAAAGTCAAGTTATCGTTAACTTTTCTATAGAAAAGTCAAGTTAACGATAAGTTTTCTATAAAAAAGTCAAATTGTCGTTAACTTTCCTTACTGATTAACTTTTTACATCTCTGTTTTTTACAGATAAGCTTGATTTGATAATGATATATGAATGCTCATTCATTGTGTTTTTTTTTCGCTTAAAAGAATCTGGCAAATTTTAGATTTCCTTAAACTAAACTAGAATATGTGTCTAAAAATGCAAGAATTCTAAACAATATTTCAAAAAGTCTCTCTATGACAACCAGTGTTGCCAGTTTAGCCTTTTTGAGGCTAAATCTAGCTTTTTTGTTTTGGTTTTAGCCTCAAAATTTTCATTTTAGCTACTAGCTTTTTTTCAGCGTCTTTGATTCTTAAAATTACATTAAAAAGTCTAAAATTTTAGTATTTCAACAAAGAAGAAAAAAATTTCTTATTTGCTTTTATTAATTTTATTTTGAAAGAATCATCGATTTGAGCCTTTTTGTGAATTGATTCGCACAATAAATCGAGTTTATTTATGTAACAAAAATTTTCGCCTGCGGCGCTTCATTCCACAAAGTAAACATAACTTAACTTATTTTATGGACTTACTTAATTAATTATTATAAACTATTTATAAATATAATTTAACAAAGTGAAAAATCACACAAAATTTGTAAATAATCAAAAAGGAATTATAATTCAAAATGACAAAAAATCACTTCAAAACTTAAGGTCATTTTTCATGTGAAATATAACCCAAATTTGTATAGGAATTTGATGGCCGATTTTTCATTGGATCATTTTGTTGGCAGCTGTTCTGTGTTATATTTACAAACTTATTATAATATCTTAAAGAAATATTTAAAACTACTGAGAACAAAAGAAAAAGGAATATATTAGGTTTTTCTGGCCTTATTTTTTGGGGCATTGAGCCTTTTCTGACTTTTGTTGAAGTCCAATTTAGCCTTTTTTCTCAGCTGCTGGCAACACTGATAATAACCCTTGTTAAAACAATTACACAAACATTAAACACACAATAGAAACGCAATTAATGAGATTAAAGACTTTGCGTAACAATTTCAAGACTTTTATTATATCTACCATAATCCAACTTCCTCTATTCAACGCCCAATTACTAACAATAAAACTAGAAAGCAAGGATATAATAGCTCAAAACATTCAACTAACAAAGAAGATAAAGTTTTGGTTTTCAACACAACAAAAGATCGAAAGCACATATCAGGCGAAATAATCCTGCGGAAATGTTGCTAACAAAATGAAGCCTACACAAAGTTTGGCATCAAGAGGAAATTTTCAAAAACAGGAAACCAGAAAAACCAAAGTTAGTTGACTCATATTTCCTGGCTGCTATCCTAAATGTTGTTTTGAATCTACAAGGATTTTGTGTGCATTAAAGGGGTAATCATACACATACACACACACACTTAATAGTACATTAATGGTATAACAAGGATTTGAAAATCTCATTTAGGTAACTTTTATTGAATTTTGAGTTTAAGTCTGTTTATCTGTCTTTGGTATGTATTTGTGTGTATTTGAATTTAATTGAGTGTCATAAATTAAATGTTAAACTTATCACTTGTGCTTCTTACTTTTGTTGCAGGAAGGATGGAGTAAGTAAGTACAATGGCGTTTATTTATTTTCATTGAAAGAACATTTATTGTCTAAGTAGAGGTAGAGCACAAAATGGGCTGATGTCTGATTGTGTTATTTTAATGTTCGCGTTTTTTGGTTTTCAATTAAAAGTCTTAAACAGTCATAAATTTTTAACTGATTTAGATTTTTAAGATGTTGAATTTATAGCACAAAAGTACAAGACAAATAATGTTGAAAGTAGCTAAAATGTTAAAATGAGAATGTAAAGGTAAAAGCTTTTGAGGAATAAGGAAATTATAACAAGTTGAAAGAAAATAGGAAATTAATAGGAAGAGTTAAATATTTCAAATGTAATATAATTTGCCTATAGTTATAGCTGATTTAAAAAAATGTCACTTTTCTGCTTTTAATACCAGCCGGAAGTTATACTCCGATAATTAGAACACTATTGAAAATGTTTCTATTCTTTTTAAATTATTTTTTATTAAAGATTTTATTTTATTTCCTTGCATAGAAAAAATTAAATTTCGTATTCTATTACTAAATTCTTAAATATTATTATTCTTTTTACTGAAATCGGATCTATCACCGAAATTGTAAAATTAAATATTCAAATTCGTAAATGTTTTATAGAAAAAAATATATTTTTTTTCTTTATGAAATTATTATACATTTACGAACCAAATTATTTAAAAATTCTCAAAATTTGAAATTAAATAATAATAAAAAATTAAAAAAAATTTAATAAATTTATAAATACTTTATTAATATTTGATATTTGATATTTTAATAGCCCAAGATAATTTTATAACATTATTAGTTAAATTTAATCCATAAAGTGTACAATTTTTCAGTTTTGATATAATGCAGAAAATGTAATGTAATGATGATTTTAATTTAATGTAATGTTGATATATATAGAGTTGATATTGATATTGTTTTTATTCTTTATTTATAAAAAAAATAATCCAATTGATAACATTGAAACTAATCCAGATATTTGAAAATATATTAAAACTAAAAGCTTTCAGATGGCCCAATAAAATTATACGTACGAATTTCACCAGCGCATCAATGATATGTATGTATTGCAGAGTAGTACGAGGGCGGCTCAATAAGTCCGTGATATTACGAACTTCCCTCTTAGTTATATGAAATGCAACACTATTTCTATCAAGTACCACCTGTTAATAGACTACTGTCAAATTTTGAGCAAGTATCGTAATTTACTTTGCATAAAAAATATAATTTTTCGAGATCCTTAAAATAGGCATATGTTTGGTCAATAATTTCATCGTTATAACTGAATCTCTTTCCACCGAGCCATTTCTTTAAGTTTGAAAATAGGAAGTAGTCACTAGGGGTTAAAGGTACAAATTCGTAGTCCAATTCATAGAGCCCGTGCATTATCTTGATGAAAAAGATCTTTTTTCTTGGCCATATGGTGTCGTTTTCTTTTCAAATCCTCATTAAATCGGTCTAATAAGTTGGCATAATATTCACCGTTTATTGTTTTTCGCTTTTGAAGGTAATCGATGTGGATTATGCCGCATGCATCCCAAAAAACTGTTGCCATCACCTTATTGGCCGACAAACTTACCTGGGCCTTCTTCGAAGCAGGTTCACCCTTTCTGAATAAATGCTTGAAATTTAATAATTTACCATGATTTATTCCAAGGGAGATACCGATTATGGTGCATTTTTTATTTAAAAAAAGTAATTCAAAAGATCTGTTAACTGTTCAACAACTCTTAGTCTCTTACGGACAGACTATACGTAGTCAATCTTTTTACTTAAGTTTTAATCAGCCAACAGCACTACGTTAACGAAACGTATGATCCGTAGAAATATCGCAATTGTATGTATAAATCCAAAGCTCTCCAAGCTTGTGTATCGATTTATTTTGGCAAATACGGACATATTTTTCAACAGATCATACGATGCAAACGACACAATGGTTCTACGCTGCTAATAACAAAATCCACAAGAGCATTTAGTTTCTAAAAGAAAGATAACAATCACTGCTTAAAATCTAACCTCTGGCCTTCTTCAATTTGTAATAAATTCTCCCAAAAATATATATTATTATTATTATTACTATCATTATCATTATTATTATTATTATTATTATTATTATTATTATTATTATCATTATCATTATTATTATTATTATTATTATTAATATAATAAATAAATAAATAAAAATTATATATTAATAAATATTATTCAAATTCATTGAATCATAAAATCAATATTCTTGTCAAAATGAGATACCTTCACTTAATTGTGAATAAAAGCGAAACGCGTCCATCGATTTTCATGATCTATGGATTTTTTATGAATTAAAAATAAAAAAATTCAATTTTTTAGGCAAAAAATAGTTTTTTCTTCATACATTTATTTATAACTGCGAAACTGTTGCTTATGTAGAGAAACGTTGTATGAACAGATTAAAGGAATTGTAATTTCTAATTTTTTTAAACTTGTTTCAGCAAAATCGGACTGGTGATTATGTCAAGTTATGTCAAAAAAAAAAAAAAAAAAAAAAAGACCACCAAAGGTCACAATTTCCCCTATATGATAGTTACTAACTTCAAATCGATATATATCGATCCCTAGACGTGACCCAGCGAAACGCCGGGACACGTATAACTTCTTTTTTACCGATATAACAGTTCCCGAGGGTTTCATCCCATCCCGATTTTGACTGTCGCATAGTGTTATTATTATTATCATTATTATTATTATTATTATTATTATTAATTATATTATTATGATTATTATTACTATTATTATTATTATTGTTATTATTATTATTATTATTATTATTATTATTATTATTATTATTAATATTATTATTATTAATTATATTATTATGATTATTATTACTATTATTATTATTATTATTATTATTATTATTATTATTATCATTATCATTATTATTATTATTATTATTATCATTATCATTATTATTATTATTATTATTATTATTATTAATATTATTATTATTAATTATATTATTATGATTATTATTACTATTATTATTATTATTATTATTATTATTATTATTATTATTATCATTATCATTATTATTATTATTATTATTATTATTATTATTATTATTGTTATTATTATTTTTAATATTTTTAATATTTTTATATATGTAGCTGTCAACATGTGTATAAATTATTATTTTTTTTTTATTGTATTTCAAATTATTACAAAAAAAAAAAAAAAATAAAAAAATATTAAAATTAAATATTTGTTTATATGAAATTCGGAATTGATTCCAAATAATGATTTAATAAAAAAATATTAGTCATATTTATTTAATAAGATGTTTAATAAGATTCTTTTAAAAGCAATATTACAAAATTATTGCTTATTACAATATTAAGGAAAATAATATAGAAATATTAATGTTATGGTTAACATTTAAAATGTATGTTAATTCGTTGTTAAATATTTGAAAAGAAAATAAATGTTCGTGTAAAATATGGCTGACTCTCATACTGTCTATTCTAGACCAATTTTTATCGAGATAAACCTCAAAATCAGTACGAATCTATTCAAGGTAACCTCAGCTAAACAGCTAATTATTATTTTTGTTTGTTACAGCTGTCAAACTGCATACGAGGGCGGATCAATAAGCCCGTGACTTTTTGAATGAAACACAGTTTTTTTTTTTTGCAAAACAAAGATTTATTTTTCAACATAATCTCCTTTTAACTCAATACACTTAGTCCAAGTTTCCTCCAGTTTTTGTATGCCTTCCAAAAAATAGGATTTTTCGAGGTCCAAACTGCATACTCGTATATATAAAAAACATTAATGAATTCACCTAATTGTTGCTTTTGTACAACTGTTGCCACCTTCCATAAATTCGGGTTAATTTTTACGTTTGACTTGATAAAAATTTTTCTAATATAACTAAAGTACATATGTATATGGACCAAAAGAAAACAATGTTGCAAATTTGCCTGAAACTCCTTCGAAATTCCATTTGTGATACAATCGACTTAAAAAAGAAAACCAATCGTTATTATAATTAAAAATAGTTCTTTTAGAATTCTACTTACCATTTACAGTTTAGGAAAATTTTTAAGCACAATGCATCTTTATGTATCTTTTGAGACTCCGAATAATAACCTATTAAGACAGAAAAAAAATCTGGATAAAACTTTAATTGAACTAATAGTGTTAAGACTATGTTTATATATATGTATGCAAACAACAATGTGTGTGAATATTTAACTGCATTCAAAGTATCCTAAAATATGGAAATCATCCAAGAGAAGACTTGTCATAACTCCCTCTGCTTTCTCTACCTTCGATATTGTTTTACAAACGATTTTAGTTTCATGATACCAAGAGCTCTGAACCAAGCAAAGTGGATGACAAAAGCAATATATGAATGCGAAAAGGATTGAAAAGTTTGTTCAGATCCATAAGACAGAATAGTCTCTTGATTTGGATTAACTCTGCTATCTGTGAAAAATAAGTCCAAAACACATCCTTGTGAGCGCTAAAGGCCAAAAGTGTGATTTTTTTACGTACAAGGTTTATATAAAGAAGTAACAAGCCGCGGAATCAACCATACGAACGGACATTGTTGATTCGACTCATATTGTTTTTGGATCATCTAGACGGTTTATGTACACATATATATATATCAATTATTATAAATATTACAAAAAGCTTTACGAAACTTACCTCTAAAAGCTTTCAAATGTTAGATTTTATATAATTTTGTTGTATAATTTAATTTTTATTTTTTCTCAAATTATCAAAATACAGGATTATTTTTTTAACGAATAAAACAAAATATTAAAATTGAATAATTATTTTAATAGCATTCTATTTTAAACCAAATAATGATTTATTAAGAAATATTCTAGTCATAATTTTTTCTGTGTATCCTTTTGCTTGTCTGAATAGCTATCAAAGTTCTTAATTCAAATCCTATAATATCTTGGCTGTAGACAGCAGTGTTGCCAGGAGGTAAGAAAAAAGGGACTAAAAAAGTTTAAAAAAGACTAAGAAATAAAGCCAGAAAACAGTCAAAATTTCCTTTTTATTTTTTCACGTTCTCGTTATTATTACACATAGGCCTGAAGGCATAGCTTTTTTTTGACCAAAACTCAAATCGCGCAATCAATTTTAATTAAGCAGAAATTGCATTTTGGTTGTTAAAAAACTAATTTTGCTTTAGCTAGCGATGAAGTAAATGCTAAAAAATTTTGTTGCTTAAAAAAACATTTTTTTAAAGTGACCGAGTTAACTTTTTTAAATGTATTTTTTTGTAATTAGTGACACAAGACCTTAAAATATTTGCTATAAAATCCATTTATCAAAAGTGAAATATAAGAAAATCTTTACCGAAGGTCAAATAATACTATGCTTATCTTATAATTAGAAAAAATATATATTTTTAAATGTCTATACAAACTTTATTGGATAAAAAAAATGTCCTCATTGTTCCAGCATGAAACAATAAACCAAAATTAGAATGATTTGTTGAGCTTTAAATTCATTTATAGTATTTTGCCAAAACTTATCAATTAAATATTTTTTTCAAAGGTATTTTTTGTTTCAAAAATTATGATCTTTTCAAATTTTGACTAAAAAGTCACTCGACGTTGTAAAGAAATTAAATTATTGGCGAATAAAATTTGAAAGAAGTTGAAATTAATAATAAAATTATTTAAAATAAAAATAATAATAGACCCCATTTTTATGTGTTGGTCATGAAAGGGTTAAAGAAAGCTTAAATTGACAAAAAATTGATTTGATAAAGATAAAATTTTCAAAGGGAAAAAACATATTTATACAGTTTTGGCCAAATAATTGGTCTGCCAAATCTATGTGTATTGTAAAAAATTTATAAATAAAATATGAAACAGCTGCCAGCGAAATGACTCTGTGAAATATCGCCTAAAAGATTCCCATACAAATTTGGGTTATGAAAAATTACCTAATGTATTGAAGTGATTTTTCTTGATTAAGCATTTCCAAATTTTTGAGAAATTTTTTGCTTTTAGAAGATTTTTTTTTAATTATATTTGTAAAGTTCTTTGGCTAATGAAGTATATTAGAAAATAGTTATAATAATCGATTTAGTAAGTCCATAAAATCTGTTAAGTTATTATTGATTTGGAGAATAAAGCGCCTCAGACGAACATTTTTTAATATAAATAATCTCGATTATTTTGTATGAATAAATACTTTAAATAAATGCTTTAAGGGGATGATTCTGTAAAAAAAAAAATTATCAATAGCAAATAAAAACTTATTTTCTTTGTTATTAAAATACTAATATTTTATCCTTTTAAAGCAATTTAAAAAAAAAGTGGCTAAAAAGAAGCTAGAAGCTAAAACGAATATTTTGGGGCTGAAAGGAAAATAATAAGGCAAGATTTAGCCTTAAAAATGCTAAATGGTATAAATATAAAAAGTTTACACAATTTCTAAGAAATTAAATAAAGATTTTATTTTATATATAGAAAAAATAATACAACCTATCAATGTATCTCATTTCATTTTTTTACAATTCAATATTCGCAATATTTTATAATCAATAAGATGATTGATTTTGCAAAAACCATTTTTTTAAATGGCAAATCAATCACTTTGAAAAGGAAAAAGGAAAAAAATGATGTTTGCAAAAAAATTAAATGACACGTGTTGAAGAAGTGGAACACCTGCTCTTGCAAAATTTTACAAGATTAAATTTAAAATTAAATTTAAAATAAAAAATAAAAACAATTATCCTTTCCCATTTTTTACTTTTTTTTTTAAATAAAAAATACAAACTAATTACTTAAGCTCTTTACTTTCATAAGTAAAGTGTCAACCTAACAATTAAATAAACAAAGTCCTTTGCAGACATTTTTTTCAAAGGCCACTTGGAGATAATTTGTCAGTAGAAATTAGAGGCTTCTTTTTTATTTTTTTTCTGTTTGTATTGTATTAAAAAGGACACTTCTTTGTTACATTTGTAAATTAATCATTGCCACATTAGAAAATAAATGGAAAAATATATAATAAAAATTAAAAAATTTAAACACGTATTTGAGCTACATTTCCATGTAACAAGTATAATAGTCTTGTGGGGTTAAATAAATAAAGGGTTGGTTTTTATGTGTTTGTGTGTATGTGTCTCACTTGAAGTAGAAAACAAGTAAAAGTGTCACTGGAGAAAAGGTGTCATTGTCACATATTTACAAAAACCAAACTCATTCCATATGCTTATCACATACTTATATATTTAACGCAAGTTCTTTTTTTTTTTTTTTTTTTTTTTGTATGAAATTAAAAAAAATTGGATACATTGCTGTAAATTTGTTAGCCTTTTAGCTACAGAGAATAATGTTTGTAGGTGTTCAGTTGTGTTATTTGTAAAAAAGAATGATATTAAGATTTTCCTCCTGGTATAATATTTTTTGAACGATTATGTCTTGAAGCATATCTTTTGAATGCTCTTTTTCTGATTCGTTAGCTTATATTAAATAGGGCCAAGGCTTTAACAAATGCTAGAAAAACTGAATGGTTCAAATTCAATAGCTCCGTTGATGCCAATCAACTGGCAGCAAAAGAATGGTTAGCCGGCAATCAAGGCTTGGGTAACTCATTAAGTTTATAATATATCATTCTAAACAGCAAGATTCGACTAAACCATAACAAGCATATTTTTGCAACAGATAGAACGTTTCAAAAATGTTAAGCATGGAGCTGTTGTACCTGTACGACGTTCATGCGGTAACCAACAACTGCGGACTTATTCTTAAGTCTCTACATTTGTCGTTCCGAGCTGTCATATACTAGCTACGGTCTAAAGGATACTGAATATATCTCCCAATGTTCTCCTGGTATATGATAAGTTTATTCCTGACATGCCTCCGGGAACACTCTAACTTTGTGATTTTAAAATATAAATTTCTTGTCCGATGACATACAATGAGGATCTTCGTAGTTAACATAACGCCTGGTTTCTTGTTCGGTTATACATTCATCTCTTTATGTACATGGTGTGTGGGGAAGATTTGTAGGCTACGTGTGACGTCCCTAAAGTTACATTTTAGTAGTTCTGAATATTTATCCACCAGATACCTCTCAACTCAATACTTTTTTTCCCGGGAAAGGGAAAACAAAAAAATTAATTTCCGGTAATTTTTTAAAACTTTAGTTATAAGAAAAACGAAACATTATAAATTGTACTGAATTAACGAAAAATTAAATAACGTAAAAGCATCACGGTATTTCTAATTAAATATTTTATTTTAAATATTTTGCTTGATATATCGGTTATTATTGCATCGATTTAGTTAATTTCTTCAGCACAAGAATGCAGGGAAAAAATTCCAAACCTTTGCAAAAAAGAAGTCCAAATCTTATAGAAGTTCTTTAAAATCGAAAATCGGTTTAGAAAAACTGGTTTTTTGACATATCTCCGCCATATATATAGCAGTTATAGGTGGGCTTCATGAACGCCATTTCAACTGACAAATGGACGAGTGGAAATTACAAACGGAATGACAAGGTTATTTATACCCTTTATATCTGTGGTGAAGGGTATAATAAGATAAATGATTTGTTACATTAACATTTTTTTCTCGGTTTGACTTTCTTTTTACAAAATACCTTAAGGAATACTTTATGGTCATTAAATAAAAAGGAGTAAATTGAAAGTAATATAAAAAAAAACGCCAACAAAATCTAACTGTACTCCTTGTCATGCCTATTTGAAATTATTTTTGTTTTGCTCTTTTTTTATTTAAACAACATTTCAAAAATAGGGAGGGCATGATGTACTTACTAAATAAGAGTACATATCTTACATTACTCTAATTAAAATCCATTGTTAATCGTATTGTTTGTTTAGTCTCATTGCAATAAATTTAATGTTTTTCTTATTGTTGTTTGTTTGGTTACTGTTATTTAATGTTTGACTTTATTTGTGGCTGATCAAAATATTGACCAAAATATAAAGTAAAATTTAGTTAAATATACATAAATGACTCTGTATGCACAAGTATTCAGTAGTTATAAAATGAATAATGTCAAATAAATGTTGTACACACTTTAAACCATTATTTGTACATATGTTACTAACAAAATTTGTGGTACTCATTCTTTTATCCACCGACCGACCAACAATAAATATTTTTGTTTATTTAATCGAACCAAATGAGTCTTAAGCACGACGTGTGTAAAGGAGTGTTGCCAGTTTAGCTGTTTTAAGGCAATCTTTTTATTTTCATTAAAATTGCCTTACCTAGTGTCAACATTAGGCAAATTTTTATCAAAACAAACGTCAAAATCAATGCAAATATATACAAGGTAATCTTAGTTAAACAGCTGATTATTATTTTGGTTGTTACAGTTGTCAAACTGCATATATAAAAACAATAATGAATACGCCATATTGTTGTTTTTGTGCAACTGTTGCCACCTTCCACAAATTCGTGTCAAGTTTGACGTTTGTCTTGATAAAAAATTGTCTAATGTAGACACTATGTTATAAAGGGTAAATATTAGTATTTCAATAATGAAGATTTAGTTTTAAAGAATCGCAAATTTCAGCTTTTTTGTATATTTATTCGCAAAAAAAAACGATATTATTTTTATTTAATAAATTTTCGCCTGTGGCACTTTATTCTCCAAATTAAAAATATCTTAATATATTACATTAATCATAAAAACAATTCGTAAACATATTTAAAAAAATTTCTATAAGACCTAAGAATTTAGAAATGCTTCATCAAAAAGGAATTATGATTCAAAAATAATGAAAAAATCACTTCAAAATATTTTTGTTATTTCTCATATGAAATATAACCCAAATTTGTATGGGAATTTTCTGGTATATTTTTCATTGCATCATTTCGCTGGTGGTTTTATGTTTTATAAATTTGTTACAATATTAAAAAAAAAAACTTCAAAAGAAAAAATGAGTTTTAAAATTAAAAAAATTTTTAACTTTTTCTGGCCTTATTTTTTGGAAATTTAATATTTTCTGACCCTTTTTAAAGTTCAATTTAGCCTCTTTTTTTTCTCATCTCCTGGCAACATTGGTGTAAAGTAAAGTGAACTCAGTTACTCATTAAGTAGAGGTATGAAAATCAGTGGTGTGTAAAGGTCTAAATACTGGTATCATAAAAACGCAAAAATATGTGTATTATAAACCAGAGGATTTCAAATATTAGTAAAATCTTACAGATGTTTAAATTTTTGTATAGGAAATTTATATTTATACATAAACTTTATTTTCATTTACTAGAACTGATACGAAATTTCGTCGCCTAAAATGCAAAAAGCCATAACCACTGAGAAAGTGAATGTTGGTTTTTTATTGGATAATGGTGTACTAATCCAAAGTACATCTACACAAAAAATTTGGGATTCATATCTTCAAAAATGACATCAATTTCATAAACGAAACAGCCGTAAAATCTGTTATATTTATGAAAACATTGGTTTGAAGAGTTAGTGTTTTATGCTTTATTTATTTTTGTTTTAACTGAACAATTGAAAAATTTTACTTAATGAATTTTGAAGTAAAAACTTAAAAATTGTAGTTACGCCCTTTTGCATTTTCATAATGTCTTTTACTTTTGCTATATAAAAAAAAGTGTCATTTTGCATTTTAGGTAACGGTATTTATTACGTTATTATATTTAGAAAAAAAATTTTTTTGAAAGATAAGAAAGTTGGGTAAGCTAAATTATGAAATCCAATGTTGGCCAATATTTGAATAAATTGGGATCAATGAACCATTTAGTACAACTTTTAGTGTCTTCTTTTGGATACAACGTCGTCTGAACGATGGCTTTTGTATTATAGTCATTGTGAGCACAATCGCAGAACAAAATCTAAATCTGCAGTAACCTCGTTTAGTGCCATCTTACCGAATGTGTTTTAATTTTTCACGAATTGGATCTTAATCTTCTCTAAAGTTGATGGACAAAATATACCAATTTAGATTTTGTATATATATATATAAATTATTAAGAGATATAAGTGATCAGATTGCAACCTTATACAGTAGACGCTCAGAAATTCGAACTCTCAGAAACTTGGATTTCCAGAAATTCGAATCAGTAATTTCATTACATTTGGCGGTCTAAAATTCTAATTTCCGAGCGGTTTTTCCTTTTTTATTGTAAACGCAAAAATCTTGACAATTTAGCTTAACAAAATAAAAAGTAAAAAGGAGAATCCCATTTTAATAGATGATTTGATGTTGTTAGAGTTTAAAAGTCAGTTTTTTAGAGAGCGTTTAGCACTGAACTTTAATGTAACTACTTCTACCATTAGTTATATTAAATCGAATAGAAAATCAATATTGGATACTGTTGCCAATACTTATCAACACGTATCCAATAAAACTTTACATAGTGCTGAATATCCGAAAATGGAAAGTCGTCTCTATGAGTGGTTTCTTAATCAACGTGAAAAAAGGTGACATTAAATGGAACCATATTAAAGGAGAAAACTAAAGTAATTTTCAGGTAAGAATAGCCCGATAAAGCTGAGAATGTCTTTCGGGCAAGCGATGGATGGTTTATCAAATTTAAAAAGCGGCATGGAATTCGCCTTTTAAAAATTAGTGACGAGATTTTATCCAGCGACACTAATTCAATCACTCCTTTTATTCATAGAATTCGTGCTAAAATCGCAGAAATGGGCCTAGTGGAATCTCAAATATATAATGTCGACAAGACAGGGCTATATTACCGCTGCCTGCCAGATAGAACATATGTTTCAGCTTCCGAAAAAAGTATTCCGGGACACAAAACCCAAAACGAAAGAATTTCTATCTTACATGGAGCAAATTTTGATGGTTCCTGTAAGTTGTTGCCATTAGTTATTGGAAAAGCCAAAAATCCGAGGTATCTCAAAAAATTTAACAATCCACTACATAAGGCTTTTTCAAAAAATGCTTGGATCTTTATTAAGTAAGTGCAAACATTATTTATACATACATATTTATAAGTTCCATAATTCTAAAATATTTTTTAATAAGTAATTCCTTTTTCCGAGGAAAATAATTTGCCTCCAAAAGCCCTTCTACTTATTGACAACTGCTCCGCTCACTCACCCATTGAGGCAATGCAAAGAGAAGATGGAATGGAATGTTACACAGCGCTACAGCCCATGGACCAAAATCCAATAAAGCTATCCTTATTTATAGAAATAAATTCCTAACCAAACTAATTGCTGAGAATGGTGAACTAAACAAAAATTTAAAATCTCATTCAATCAAAGATACAATAATTTGATTATAGAAAGCTTGGGATGAGGTCACGCAAACAGCTTTAAAAAACTCTTGGTCAAAGTTGTTCAATAGGGACTCTGACGAATACGGTAGTGGTGATGATGTGCCTCAATCACGGTTGCTGGAAGAAGATCCGGAGTATAATGACGTTGTCCAAATAAATCAAAATCTTTTGACGCAAATTGATCCGAATAATTCTATATCTGTAAGAGAAAGATAGAATGAACCTTTCCATATATTTGACAGCGAAAGTTTGTCTCTAGATACGGATGAAGATAGTGATGTGGAAGTTTCACCTAATATTTCTTATTCCGAAGCTACTGCAAATGTAAATAATTTAATAATTTAATAAGAAACAGTGAATTCGAATTTCCGAGAGTGTACTGTAAAATCAGATTTTGGATTTTCATAAAAAAAATCGATTTTTGGTGAAAAATATAAGTGGTCGTAGTTTTTCATACTTTTTGCCTTTTTTATGTTATAAAATGAAATTTTAGACTTTCATTAAAAAATCTGTTTTTAGTGGGAAATATAAATATGGTAACAGATTTTTCTTCTTTTTGCTATAATGTCTCTAGTTTCCTAATAAAACGAGATTTTAGATTTTCATATAAGATATATAAGTGATTAGAGATATTCATCCTTTTTACCCTGGCGCTTCTAGTTTCCTTATAAAATAAAATTTAAATTTTTCTTATAAAAAATCGTTTTTTGTTGAGAAATATAATCACAGATTTCTTATAAAATAAATTTTTATTGGAAATACAAATGATCTCAGATTTTTATCCTTTTTGCCCTGGCACCTCTAGTTTTCTTAAAAAATGATTTTTTAAATTAAAAAAAAAAATCAATTTTTGGTAAGAAATATGAGTGATCTCAGATTTTCATCCTTTTTGCTCTGGCGCCTCCAGTTTGATTATAAAATAAGATTTCAGTTGTTCATAAAAAATAAATTTTTATTAAGAAATATAAGTGACCACTGAATTAAATCTGCATTTATGTGTGCATTAGGGTATCCCAAAAAAAGCATCGACATTCCGAGCTCAAATAAAAATTTATTTCATTCTGAGATATCGTTTCTCAAAAATTTCATCCTTACTTTATCCTTTCGTGAGCTGGATCATATTTCTGCCAAAGGAACAATAAAAAAATGTAGTAACGCAATAAAGGCCTTTGGGACGCGCATTTAATGACATAACAAAAATGTTGGGTTAGGACCAAATAAGTCCGAAACTTTGCAATTTTTCACAAAAAATTTGGATATTTGTATTTTTATACACACAGATATTTCAAAAAGTTATACTAAAATAACACAATTTAATCGCCTAGCAATTATACCGAAAAGGTTTTTTCCGTTTTTAAAAATTCTACTTTGTTTAAATTTTATTCGATATTTTCGAATTATATTTTCCTTCTTATAGAAATATTTCTATATGAGGAGAAATTTGAAGAATTTGGCATCAAAATACGTGTACTTTTATACGCTTTCTAATGATATACATATTATACTTATACTTATATTAATAAACAATGAAATGTATTAAGTTTAAGTGAAATACCCAGAAGTGTATTTGTTTACAATTTGTTACACACAGAGAGAAATTTCTTACTGTGAATCACAGAAAAAAATCGCTCTCTGTGTGTTACTTAAGAGATATAATAGCATAAATTTTGTATTTCAATTAAACTTAATTTATTTCGTTGTTTGTTAATAGAAGTTTAAAGTATCATATATCATTAGAAAGCTTATAAAAATACGAGTATCTAGATACAAAACTCATTCATATGTTTCGAAGAATTCAAATAAAATACGAATAAGTTCGAATTAAAAAAAAAACTGCTAGAGGATTGTATATTGTAACTAATATTTTGGTCTTTCTTTTAAATTTTTATGTATTAAAATTTAAATATCTATTTTTTTTTTTTTGTTTTGGTGACAAATTGCTAAATTTTGGACTCATTTGAACCTGGTCTCGAATTTTTGTTACGTTGACGTGGCCATTCTTATGATACCAAATTTTCATATGGTGTTTTTTTGCAAAAATATGAAATAATTCGGAAAATCCCAAAAAGTACTTTTTTCATTTTGATCCAGCTCACGAAAAGATAATGTTAGGACGAAAAATTTTAAAAACGGTAACTTAGAATGAAGTCAATTTTCTTGATATCTTATTTTCTCTCCATACAAACGCGTTCACTCTAAAGTACATACCTATAGCTTGAAACTTATTTAGCTATATCACTAAGGGAATCCTTTCTGAATACAAACTACCACATAAGTTGGAAGTTTTCTACAAATATTTAGTTCCGTTTTTCTTAAAAAAGTTCTCACAGTTATTATAAAAATGCCCTTTAGTAACATTAAACATATTAAAGAAACATTTGTAATATTATCCTGGTATCAATAAAATAAATACCACCAAATATTTTTATACACTCAAATAACTATGTATCTTGTCTATTTGTGCACAAATATTTCCTTTTTTTGGACACTAAAATAAATACAAAAATTTTTATTATTTTCCACGCTTTTTCTTTAATAGGCGTAAAAAATGAAAATGATAATTCTAATGAGAAATACAAACATGTAAAAGTTAAAAAAAAAAAAACATTGAGGAAGACGAACAATAAGGGCTTGTCTTTGTCATATTCAAGTGATTGATACTACTAACCTCCCTATAAGTGTATAAGTAAAGAAGAAGGATCACTTCACCATTTATAGCACCTTTTTTCTAAAAAACAAAAGAGATGTTTATAGAATGCAACTAAACACGGTGGTGGTAATTTTTTATCCACTTAATCAATTAAGTCATCATAATAAGCAGCAGCGTTCTTATACATGAGCCAAAGGCAGTCAGGGAGGGGGGTAGCGAATGAGTTTTAGTTTAGTGTTAGAAAGGGCTTGATGAGTATAGCTTTTATCAATCAAATATTTTTTATAAGTTTTACTCATATTGTATATGACTTTTGTTCCATTTGTTTGTTGTAGTTGTTGTTTCAAATATAAAATTATTTGAGTATCAACACGTGTCATTGTGTATATTTCTCATTGTCGTCTGAATTGTTTATTTTAGTATTTTTTTTTTTTTATGTACTAGTGGGTATTGATTGGTCCTCCTAATGCGTCTTAATTAAGTTGTAACATCATATTTATGGGAATTAAGTATTTGATTAAATATTCAATAAAAAATTTATAAAAAAAATATATATAAAGTTTTTATATTTTAGTTCAACTTGTGTAAAAAAAGAATAACAATGCGGGATAATCGCTTGAGATCTTTATTTGGAAAAGTAACTTTTTTTATAAAGAGATGTTAAACTTTTTTTGGGTGTTTTCTTTTAATATCTTTTAATAATTGTTAATTGTTAATTATAGTTTATTGATGTGGGGGATTTAATATAAAATATTGCTTATTAAATATGTAATTGTCTTTGGAAATTTATTGCTTTTTAAATGTTTGATGTTTAATTTTTTTCTATTAGAGTGCAATTTGTTATAGTGGTCATTTATCATGTAATGTTTGACTTTTTTTAAGGAGGTTAAATATAAAAAACGTTTAAATTTCTATTTATGATAACAAACAGGAATGCGAAGGTATTCCTCTGTTAATCAAGTGAGATTTTTACAGATTGCATCTAAAAGCATCGCTTATAAAATATGAAACAATTTTAAACCACCACACACAAGCAGAGAAAAACACATGGTTGTGGTATTGTCACTACAACAATATTATGTTCTTATCGTTAATTTTCATTAATTTTACTAATATTGTGTTCATGATAACAATGTTTTTGTTTCAGTTTTACCATTCAATGTTTACATTTAATTAAAATTTTAAGATAGTTGACTACAAAAATTTTATGTTTTTGAATATTTTTACCAGAAACAAATTTTTATTAAAATAAAAAATATCATTATTTTTAGAACCATTAAATATTACCAATCCTTTTCCTTGTTCTTAAATCATATTTTGTTTTCAAACCATACTAACATTATTATGCCCATAACAATGATATGTTACAAATAAATATGCTTTTTATTCGTTTGTTTTTTGTTCATTATAATTATAATTTTGTTCATTATAATGAGACAAGGTTTTGTTATATTTGGTGCGATTCAAGGGTTTAGTTAATAAAAACTATCTTGTGTTATCTTATGCCACATATGATGGTACAAATAAATAAAATTAATTAAATAACAAATAATATGTAAATTATTTTTTATGGTTAATAAACTCTTTTATCTATTATTTTGAGAAAAATGTAATGGACTCAATAAGCAATTTATAAAAATAATTTTGAATTAATGTGTTATTCTATGATAAGATGGAATAATAATAATATGATAAAATGGAATCATATTATGGTAAGATAGAATACTAATACGATAAGATGGAGTAATGCTATAATAAAATCGAATAGCGATATGATAGAATGGGATAATAATATGATATGATGGAATAATATAATAAAATGTTAATCTGATGGAATGGGATGATAATGTAGTAAGACGGTATAATAATATGTAAAACTCAAATCATAACATGAAAAAAAAACGAACCATAAAATCGGACACAATATGATAATTGTAATCATAGTAATTATTATTTATAATCATATTTGTTTTTAGCTGTGACCATATGTTCCAATTATAATATGTTGCTCTAAGATTATGGTCACTACAACAATATTTTTTCTCTGCGTGCAGTGTGAGATTTTAGCATTCTGAGTGATCAAATGGGTATATTTTTATTATTAAGAAAGCTACATTTATGAAATTTGGCACAAGCCATTTTCGTAACACTAAGCTGGTTTTATAAAAAATGGGCGTGAGCCACACCTATTTTTCATATAATTCAATGAAATTTTGTTAAGAATGTATGTTATATGATTTCTACACAAATTTCAATTAGTAAAAATTATTCATCATTATCTTCAAAAGAAATATTCTGGCTTTTTAACAATAACAAAACTTCAGGTGTTACGTTTGAGCTCTTAGTTTTTTGTGGTTTTCATAAGTTGCAAATTAATGGATCTAATTATATTAATATTCTATGGAGAAAACCTGTATTGGAGTCCTCACTGTTTTTCTTGTGAATTTCTCGCGAAAGTTTTTATAATCTTTGATAAAATCTATATGAAACATGCAGCAGACACTCAATTAAAGGAATCCATGCATGAATTCGTAAAGTAATTTTGGTAATTTTGGTTTACAATAAATAGCAAGCTTGGGATGATATATATTTTGAAATAGCAATACAGACCTCACCATATATCATGCATAGAATAAGGCTCGCAGAAACAGGATTGTTACAGATATTGACATTGGAAACATAATTTGATTTTTTTGTTTTTTTGGTTTTCGCCTTAAACGGCAGTTGGCGGTATTTCAGCAATATTAATTGCACACTTAGGTTGCTTCTCCTTTTTTAACATTTCTTTGAATATATCAGAAACTTCTTCATTCGAAATTATAGAAAGCTTATGGGCCAGTCTTTTCTTCTTAGATCTTGTACTTAAATCATCATATGTCTTGCAGGGTGCTCCAGTTGATATTTTTCACGCCGATATTTCTATATCAGTATCCATCCAATTGGAATGTTTAATTTTTAATCTGTTAGCACGGTGATTCAAGGACTTCATTTTTACGTCATACAACTTTAAAAAGCTCTCTATCTGAGATTTACCAATGAAGTCGACTTTTACATGATATGTAGTTTTTATAAATTCCACTATAGCTTCTAAACGATTAAGATCATTTTTAGATAAACTCCACAGAACACAACACAATTGTTCATGTTTCAATTTAATCACCATGGTAATCAACTTCGTTATGATGTTGATAAGGATTAGCTGCACATTTATATATATCTATTAGATATATCGCACAGGTATATATATTTACAGGTATTGTGTGAATTTTCATTAAGTAAAAAGAAAGAGTCAATTTGGAAGAGTACCTATACCTAATTCATTGATATATTATATGTTGCTGTTAGGTATCACCGGAAAGGATATTACCTGTGCATTGTCACTAGCTCATAAAAATATAGATTTTGAACCATCAGTAATAGATAAATGCTGCAGTTAGGTATCACCGGAAAAGACACCTGTACATTGCCACTAGATCATAAATATATAAATTTTTAACCATCAAAAATAGATAAATACATTTGTTAAATTTAGATAAACACCGTAAATGTAAACTAATAAAATACTTATTGATTAAGTTAAAATAGGCATTTTTTTGTTTGTTTTGTTATTTAAAAAAAAGGATAAAGATTTACTTAAATTTGGGAAATGTGGCAACCCTATTAAAAATAAAAAATATTTATTAATTAGTTTTATAAAAATATCTTGTATATAAATATTAGTAAAACTATACAGAAATATTTATAATTTTCTAAGCAATTATTTACGCAAAGCTAAAGGCAAAAGTTGCAAGTTTGTAAAAATATAGTCATTTATACAATAAATTGGAAATATAAAAGTTTATAGGCGCATATTTCTGAAATGAGGCATGATATTGACTTAAATCTTTTTGCAAAAGATCAGAAATTATATATGCTAAAGGATAAGCTTAATTTAGAATACATAATTTTAAATTTTCTTTCGCTATTTAGAAATAAACCAAACAAAAGGTCCAATTTGGGGTTTTTGGAGAAAATACAAATTTTTTAATTGTAATAACATATTTGTTTATAAAGATATCTTAATGAAATTTGCAGGAAATATGGACCTTATTAATATAAATAAAAGCGCGTTAACCAAATTTCAATCAGGGGTAGGGTTTTCCTGAATTCCCAAAAAAAAAAAACTAATGAAAATTCCCAAAAATGGGATTTTTTACATTTTCGGCTATAGAATCCACATTTTTCCGAAATCCCGTAGATTTTGATTTAAAACTTTTAAAAACATATTGAAGATTCTTAAAATATATTCCGCTTGTTGATTCGTGCTTTGGGATTTGAGAAAATATGGTCTAAAATCGAAACTTTCATATAAAATGGGTCGAATTCAGGAGGGTGTGTACCATGACCAATTGAGTTATTGGGCATGTTTTTTATCTTATCTTATCATCTCTGTGAATTTACCTTGTTGTATGTTTCTAAAGAAAATTTTATTTTAGATAAAAAAGTGTGTAGATACTTTTTCGGCTAAAAAAAAGCACAAAAAGTCGTCTTTTTGCAATTTTCAAATTCAAAATCGTTTATTTTTGGACTCGGTAAAGATATCGACCTCAATTTTTTTATTCAATAGATAATTTTGTTCTTTAACTAGCTAAACTAATAAAATCGGTCAGAAATACTAGGATATATATAAAAAAAACTGGACCAAGAACATGCAAAGTTATGGTACATAAAAATTCAAACGCAAATAACTCGAAAACTATAAGAGATAAATAGGACCCGTAAGCATGATTTTTATAGGTCTTATCAGAGCTTATAATAATATATAAAAATATTTGAAATCGAATTGAAAATTTGGCAATCGATTAAAAATTTTTTATGTCAGAAGTACCTAATTTTGAGCCCCCTTAGCTACGCTCCTTCGGGATTTGTTGTACCGCCCTTCCAAACTTACCATTGTACACTCTTCTGCTACGCCTATACTAAATTTCATGAAAATCCAAAAAATTTCGATTCTGCCCCACTGTGCTATGTATGGTTATTTCACATGCAATTTTTGCATTCAACACTTTATTTTTGGCTTTTATTTTGCCAATGCTGTAGATGGCGGTTAAAATGGAAATTTTTTATCTTTTAAATTTAAAAATTCTTAAGGGCTTAATGGATTTAGGTACCTAATTGTTACTACATTTTATCTTTCGGAAAACTGAGCAGAGTATCACTACGATGGAAGAAGCTATGATGAGCTACGCAATCCGGCTAGATAAATGCTTTAAATAATTTGTCACACCAGATTTTAAAGCATATATTTCAAACATACACTCTAATAAATTTTTAACCAATTTTACTATGTAAAGTAATTTGCAATCGTAAATTTTCTTGTTGTCTCTGTTTGGCAATACCAAAGCAGAGTTTGTGGACTATAATTAGACACCAGCAGAATGGAATACGTATTTTCTGTACCGCAACACACTTCATCAGCATTCAATTAGCAGCTCCAGACGTTTGGGGCAAGTAAAACAGAGATTGTCGTAAACGCTGTTATAGATGTTGTTCCAGTAGTCGGTTCGAAGGACCATAAACAAGTTTGCAATCGTAAATTTTCTTGTAATCTCTGTTTGGCAATACCAAAGCAGAGTTTGTGGACTATAATTAGACACCAGCAGAATTGAAAAAATTTTCTGTGCTGCTACACACTTCATCAGCATTCGTGGTGTCTTATCCACTAAGTTTATAATAGGAGTCAGCTTTCCTACTATAATTATTGTAAAAAATGCATATTGTGTTTTAATACAAGTATTGTTTGTTAAAAATATAAACACAGTATATATATATGTACCCTTTATGTGTTTAAAATATGGGTAGAAAGAAATATTTCAGGCACCGTAGATTTAATTTTAAGGTTGAAATGTTTAATATATCATAAACATATTTACCAATATTCGAAATACAAATTTTTGAAAGTATTTATATAAAAAAATATTGTATTAATTTTAATGAACATATTAAATGAAATAATACTAATCTACTAGTGGTAATTTTACAAACATTTTTTTAGAGTGTACAATTCTGAAAAGAAAACGGATTTTGTAAAAAACTACAAAAAAAAAAAAAATAAAACGAAAGTTGAAAAACTAAAAAAAAAAATTGGTTAGAATTGGCTCCATTTTGCTTCCGAAAACGATCCTGAGTCAATTGGTGCAAGTTTAAGTTTTTTAATACAAAAGGAGTAAAGACATCTTAGTAAACCGTAACATTGATTTTTTTTAAATGTTGTGATACAACAAAAATTTTCACTTGGCGATTTATAGTTGTATAAAAGGTTATTTTCAACCCACAGCTAATTAATAAAATTATTACTTTAGATAATTTGACCTAATGACATGTTTTCTGTCATATGATATTCTTACTTTGCTAAAAAATAATACTCGTTATGCTTTTAACACTTTCAATTAATAGAAAAGTAAAAAAAAATAATAATAATAAATAAATAAATAAAATAAGCTATTAATAACCAACCGGACATTATCAACCAAATACCATCTAAATTTATAATATAAACATGTCAAACAGATAACAACACAAATTAATGATAAATGAATAAGTAAATACCACAAATACTTTATATTCAACGTTACCTTATAACAACAACAATTCATTCATTACCTTTCACCTGGTACAAGTAATAGTGATGATAAAATCAACAAAATATTATTCCTTGTATTTAGCAAGAGTTATGGATAGAAAAAACAAATTAAAATGATTAAAATCTAGCGAAAAAAGGCAAACCGCAACAGTTTTATAAATGTGAATCATTTTAAAAAGAAATTGATAAAATTTATATTATTTAAGTTTTAAAGTTGACGTTTTTTCAATGGACTAGATAGGTATTTTATTAACTAGAATGTCAACAAATAAATAATGATGGTATAGAACTAAAATATTTATTAAATAATTTTAATTAACCCTCTTAAGACGACACGTGCCATTACACGCTATTGTTTAAATATCAATAAAGTTTAAATGAGACTAACATAAAAACCGTTACAGTTGATTGAATTCAAATTACAGCACAAGTTGGAAAATTAAATATTGAAAGTTTGTAATAATTTTTAAAACGACTTACCTTTGGACGGTTTCACATTAAGGTAAAAGGGGTCGAAAATGGTACTTAATTCAGGGAAAGGTGATATCAATATTTTAATGTTTATATTTTGTTTTTGCATTGATCAGTAAGTAAAAAAGGCATTTTTGGAATTTTAAGTTTTTTATGAAGACAATTTCGACATTGACTTTGAATATAATTAAGAATTACATCAGCTAGACAAGGGAATTTATTTAAAAAAAAAAAAAAAACGGAGTTCATAGTTTTTCTGATTTTTAAAATTAAAGTAATATTTTTGTAATAAATTGGTTTTTGAAAAAAGTATAAAAGTATAAAGTATAATTGTATATGTAATAAAAGTAGTGAAATTTTCGCTAATTGTTGACTTTATAATTTAAAACAATGAAGTATAAAAAAGTTAAAATTTTGGTGAAAGAAATTCCGAAATTCCCAAAAATCTATAAAAATCCCACAAATGCGATTTTTTAAATTTTGCTATAAATTCCACATTTGTTGCAGGTCTAGAAAAAGCCATTGGAAAAATCTTTAGAATAAATCAAAGTTTTTGAAATTGCATTCTGTTCGTAGATCAAGCTTTGGGGTTTTAGAAAGTATAGACTAAAGTCAAAATCTCAAATTCGGTAGAACCTGCACTTAGCCCTATTGGGTAATTGGCCTCGTTTTTAGTCTTGAAATTACCTTTCAGAAAAGTATGAAATCGCTATATGTTCTTAATGAAGATTTTATTTTAGAGCAAAAAGAGTCCAAAAAAAATACATAATTTTTCATTTTTTAAATTCAAAAAGTTTATTTTTGGACTCGGTAAAGATATCGACTTGAAATCATGTATGCGATAAATAATTTTGTTCTTTAAATACTTAGTAAAAATATAATAAAATTGGCTTTAAATGTTGGGCTATATATGTAAAAATTGGACCAAGATCTTGAAAAATTGAGATAGTTGAAAATTCAAATGCAAATAACTTAAAAATTATAAGAGAAAAATATTATATGCAGATATATATTTTTCAAAGGTGCTATCAAGAGCTTTAAGATGATATAAAAATCGGGTAAGGAGCAAAAATTTTGCTAGTGGTTAAAAATTTTCTATGTGAGAGGTACCTTACTTTGAGCCCCCATAGCTCCACTCCTGAGATGTATTTAGGGTCCTCCTGCTAAACTTAAAATTTTACTTTCCTCTGCTGCGACTGTGTGAAATTTTATGTACATCCAATTAGATTAGAAGTTACAGATTTATTTCTAAAAATTCTCGATTCTGACCCATTGTATAATGTTTGATAAAGTAATAAAGCAAAAAGTTTGCACTTAAAGGTAGATTTATACGATTTGTTGAATCAGCATATTTGTGCTGAAAAATTGTACCAATGCCAATATATCATGTAAACTCAAAACGTATGTATGCTGATAGCATATGCTGACTATATGTTAACGATGCCAACAAACATATATTGACGATTTTAGGATATGGTCTAAACACAGAATTATTAGTTAATAACAAAAATTTTTATACAATTTTCATCCAAAAATCGATTTTTGGTCAGATATAAATGTGATCACTGATAAAGCTTATTTTCTCAATTAAACGCTTATTTACCGAAATATCGAGGTCTAAAGATTTTTATAAAATTTTCATTCAAAAATCGATTTTTGGTCAGATATAAAAGTGATCACAAATGAAGCTTATTTTCTCAATTAAGCGCTTATTTACCGAAATATCGAAGTTTAATAATTTTTATAAAATTTTCGTCCAAAAATCGATTTTTGGTCAGATGTAGAAATGGTCACAGATGAAGCTTATTTTCTCAATTAAACGCTTATTTACCGAAATATCGAGGTTTAAAGATTTTTATAAAATTTTCATTCAAAAATCGATATTTCAATTGTACTTCCGTTACAAGCAGCAAAATATTGCGTTTTTTAAGCGAACACAATATGAAAATGTTCTTCTTTTTTACAAAGGTATTTTATGTTTTATGTTACGTCTGTCACGATATTTATGGTCCACAGAAAATCCCTACCTTAAAGCATTTTTAACTATATCTGACTTTCTGACTGAATACCTGTGTAAACCCTGTGAACAAAGTGCAGTCAGAATTTTAAAGTTATTTTTATGTAATTTGTCGTAAGGATCGGCCCATTATTTCACCTAGTGTTCATACAAATATCCTCCCTGAATGAAATCCTATTCCACTCATAAATATCTCAATTATATCAATATTTTAATCAAATATGGAAAAATATATTTTACATATCTATAAATCATTATGCCAAATTTTACGAAGATCGGTTTATAAATTACCATTACTTGCATATAAGGCCCACTTCCAAAAATTACTTTAACGTGTACAAATCCCATATAAATGTTAGTTAGTATCAAGATAATAATTACACAATTAACTAAAGTACATAAATGACCCAATGAAAAATCCCCCAAAAAATTTCCATACAAATTTGGATTTTAAAATTTTAATTAATTTTTGATTAATAAATTTAAAATTTTTTGGTGATTTATGGCCTTTATAAGAGTTTTTTAAATAATATTTATTTTTATATTATTTTTGTTTCTATGGTTAATGATGTATTAAAAACTAATTATAATAAATAATTAATTAAGTACGTCCATATAATGAGTTAAGTTATTATACCCCACACCATCATTGGTGGTTGGGGTATTATGCCTTTGTACTGATGTTTGTAACGCACAGAAAAAATCATCCCGCCTTAAAGTATACCAATGGACTCAGAATCACTTTTTGAGTCGATCTAACGATGTCCGTCCGTCCGTCTGACTGGCTGGCTGGACGGCTGGCTGGCTATACATGTAAACTTTGTGCACAAAGTACAGGTCGCAATTTTAAAGATAATTCAATGATATTTGGCACGTTGAAATTTCATGACACAAGGATGAAGCCTATTGGTTATGATCGGTCCACTATTTGACCTAGTCCCCATACAAATGTCCTCTTGGAATAGGTGTTTAATGATAATAAATGCCTTATATATAGCAATATTTTAATGAAATTTGGTGTAAGGAAGTTTTGTATAAGTATCAATTTTCATGAAGATCTTTTCATAATTGACCATAGCTCCCATATAAAACCCTCTTCGAAAATCCCTTTAACGTGCATAAATCACATACACATGTTAGTATTAGGTTTATATTCGACACAAATAAGTTTTATATAAGTAGAAATCATAGTGAAAAATTTTATGACTATCGTTGCATAATTTACCATAGCTCCGATATAAGCCCACTTTCGGGAATCACTTTAAAGTGCATAAATTCATATAAATGTCAGTATTAACGTAATACTTGATATTCGTATATTTTATTTTACACTTAGTAAAATTATCCACATGTCTAATATAAGACCTTTCAACGAATTTTGGTGATCGGGCTTGATCTACTATATCTTTCTTAGTTGTATTTAATTTGGGGGATGAAGCGCTATGGGCGAAAATTTTTGTAAAATATAAAAAATCTCGATTTTTTTTTGCGAATTATTACACAAAAATTTTTAAATGTGTAATAATGTACAAAAAAAAAAAAAAAAAAATAGTAAAAGCAAATAAGAAATGTTTTTCTTTGTAGAAGTATTAAAATTTTAGCCTTTTTAAGGAAATTTTAAGAATCAAAATCAAAATCAAAATCAAAAAAAAAAAAAAAGACTAGAAAAAAAGCTAGAAGCTAAGACCAAAATTTTGATTCTAAATGCAGAATAAAAAGGCTAGATTTAGCCTTAAAAGGCTAAACTGGCAACACTGTTGAAAAGTTTTATGAGATTTGCTCCTGCTAGACTGATAAACATTGTTTAAAAATTTATCATATTCGACCAGTGCTGGACGTTTTTGAAAATATACCTTAGCTTTCTGAAAGCTAAGGTATATTTTAATTCTACTAGCTCTACTTTACAACCTAACATCCTTATTTTTTTCAACCTAATATATGCTACAAAAAGACATAAAACTATTTCTTGTTTCTATTTTAGTTGACAAACCTTCTTTAAGGTAATTTACCATAATTAGTGTAAATATTACAAAAAATTACGTTTTCTTTTATTTGATTTTTAGCCTTCAATTTTGTTGCATTTAATAGTACTATTATTAACATAAGTATTTATTAATATTTACTGGTTCCTGTGCGGTAATAAATAATTTTTCCTTCCCTCTTTTATTTTATTTTTTTATTTTTTTTTTTTTGTCATTTCTATGTCAAAGGATAATAATAGTATATGTTGTGGCGTTAGTGTTTTTCGTCATTTGTTTAAGCAGGACAAATATTTACCATGTTGGTCATGACATTTCTATGTATTTTGCTCATGTCATATTTATAGGCATTTATTATATTTTACAAGGTATCGTTTTGAAACAAAAATGAGGAAAAGCCTTGAAAGTATTAACTAAACATTATTATATTAGAGAATTAATCAATTTGTCAAAAGTATTTAGGTAAATATGAACACAATTTTATGTTGACCGGAAATAAGGAATAGCTGTATATTTGTTATATAATAATTTTAGCTATAAATGACAATAGAATTTTTCAAGGAAGCCAAAAAATATTAACTTTTTGCTGTATTTATCTTTCTCATACCATAATATTTACTCATTCTCATTACTTGCAGTTTATAGTTATTAACATAGGTAGTTACTTACTACATATATTTAATGCAAATCAACTTAAATTACTTTTACATTATGGTCATTTTCAGTAACAAATCTGTTTTACAAATAAACAACTGAATCAAAAAAACTATTGTAACAAGCAAAATAATCAACAATACTAAAACTAATTCTAAAATAGTGTCAGTAGTAAATTTGTCGCAATAACTAACAAAACTATTTAATTGTAATTTAAATTAAATTTACAATTTAAATAGTTTTCCAAAATTGACCCTTTAAGACCCCATATGGGTTTAAAAAATTTCCTTTAACTCCTAAACTTCTATTAACTTTTTAATTTAATTGATTGTTTTAATTGTACACAAATTAAAGTAAGTAATAGTTTATATTCGTACAAAGAGTAAATATTTGTTTTAAATTAATTTAAACTTATTTTATATTTAGTTATTTGTATTGTGCCATAATATACCCAAAAGTTTTACTATTGTTGCATTCATTTGTTATATGTGTTCAATTTGTTTGTTCAATTCACAGATTTTGCAAAATTGTATTCGTTAACATTAATTTTGCAAATTTCTAAATTCTCTACAGGAGTAACTAAAGGTAAAATGACAACTATAAAAGCAACAATAATATGTGGATAAACATAGATACTAAATACAATATTTTCATTTATGTGTGTCCGATAATACTTAATACAGTAAGCAAGAAAATTATGCCAACTGATAAATATTTTTTAAGATTTTTGCCTCTAAAAAATAATGTTTATTACACTTTGGTCTAATAAGGGGTCGAGCTGTGAATTTGTTGAAGGAAAGCAAATTTTATCATATAGCTTCGTCTTGGGTAAATATGTCATAATGTCTAAGTGCATTTCATAATGCCCGATGTCATAATGTCCATGGATATTTAAAATACACCACAGTTAAAAACCCCGTTGGAGTCTTTGCTACATTTACTCCTATCGGACGTGTCCCCAGGTGGCGGATCGGGGGGATTGGTTGTAAGGCACATGATATGCACACTCTACTGAATGGTGCATTCTGGCTCATCGCATGGGGGTATATATCATGTGTATTATCTCCGATCTTAGGGCTTTTACAGCTTCTCGCGGACCAAATAAATGTAGTGCACTTTAAGGTCAAGGTGGTAGGCAGCAGTGCTGAGGACCTGAATGGTTAGTTGGTGCCTAAACAAACTAACAGCTAACAGCTAACAGCTCCCCTCCAACGCCCATGGCACGGGTCGGTTGTAATTCTAGCCTAGTCCGCGCACGCCGTCACTGCGCGAGATGGTCCTTTTCCTTTACTGGCATACTCGTGGGACAAAATAGAAAATTCAAATAATCTTAAAAATCGGACACAAGATGACGGACATTCGCAGGGCGACAGGACTGAAATGGACGTGAGTACGGACGACGATAATGAGATGATAGGGGTCCAACGTGACATTCTTCTTCAGGAAAGTCAACTGTTGGGCCAGCTATCAGAGACGGATGAGATTCTGGGTATCTCGAGAGATTCCTTCACTGGTACCAGCGCCACTGAGAAACTTGAGAATCTTACTCTCGGCTCTGAAGATGAACATGAGATCACTGTAATCTCAGTTCGCGCTCAGAGTCTGGAGAAGAACTCGAGTGTTGAGGCGGGGTCTGAGCGGGGGGATGGCTCGACGAACTCAGAGGGTCATTCGTCTGGCAGTGGTTTAGTTCGGCAAGACGCGGTAATGCTTGATGCGACAACCGGCGATATAAACCGAACTAAAGAGGAGCATGCTCGTAGTGGCGCAAGAGCCTCTCTTGGTTATCTGCACAAGATAGCCAAGAGGGGCCCTTTGCCACTTACAGGTAAGGATAAGTACCTTATCAGGAAGCACAGGAGGAACGTCAAAAGATTCGAACGAATCTACGGTCCTGTCTGTGCCTCTTTGGGAATGTCTTATCCTGAAGGATTGTATGTGGATGCTGGCAACACTCCAGAAGTGTCTCGTGAGAGCACAGGAGAAAAGCCAACCTCTTCATCAATCCCTACCGGAGTGAACTATTCTGGTAGTGGCAACCCGGGCAAACCTGCAGTCCTAGTGAAACAGCAGGCAACGTCTGGTAAGCCAACAACTACCATTGAAATGGTTGCTCATACACCATCCAGCAAACCTGGCAACCAACAAAAAGTTGTCAGAGATGCTAGGCTTGGAGATGATCAGCCATCAACTAGTAAGAGGACTTTACTTTCGAAGCCTGCCAGCTCCAGTAGTGGGGCTGTACGAGCTTCGATTGGGAAGCCCTCTACATCGAAGAACGCTGGTCAAAACCCATCCGGCTCTCTTAAAGGCCCTCATAGGGGGGTTGTTAAGAGGGCCAGGTCTGGGGATGACCAGCAACCTTCGATGGCCAAGAAGGTTGTTCACACGCCAAACAGCTCTAGTAAGGGCCTCCATAAGGAGGTCATTAAGAGAGCTGTATCAGGAGGTGAACAACCCTCAACATCGAAAAGAGCGAAGGAATCAGTGTTGCAGAATTGTATTCAAGCTGCTGTCATTGACAGGGTTGATCCAGATGGGAGGATCAGCGTTGAGCAATGGCGACAAATTGAACACAAGCTCATTGAGGAAATCGCTCTTGTTAAAGGAAGGCCGGATGAGGTATCCTTCAAAGGCGCAGACTGGATGAAGGGTGTCAAGACTGTTAACTGCGGGAACGAGAAATCATTTGAATTTCTCAGGAACGCAGTTGCTAGGTGCGACACTCTCTATCCAGGAGCGAAGCTTGAGGTGATACTCGCATCTGAGCTGCCCCTGCGTCCAATAGTGACAGCATGGTTCCCTCCACCCATTTTAGAGGTTGGAACCATTCTGACAGTATTGGAAAATCAGAATAAGGGTCTTCTTACAGGTCAATGGAAGTTGGTTAACACCATGACTTGTAAGGAGAACCAAGGCAGAGACTTCAGATTCGCAGTGGATCAGGAGTCTCTGAAGAAGCTGGAGTCACTGGGGGGAGTTGTCAATTTCGGATTTGGGGTGATCAGGTTTAGGTTCAACAAATCTGATAAACCCAAAGAGGCTGTCAGTGGTGCAAATTAACTTGCATCACTGTGAGGCAGCCTCAACCGAACTGACAAGACTCCTCATTGACTCCAACGTGGACATGGCACTCATACAGGAACCCTGGATTAAGAACACCAGGGTATGTGGTCTGAGGGTCACGGGGTACAACCTGTTCATACCATCCACAACGGAAAAGGTACGGACATGTATATTGGCTAGGAATAATCTAAATATTAATTTTCTTCATTCCTTTAGCAGTGGGGACCTTACAGTCGTCCAACAGGAAGCCGCAGGATGCAGCGGGCTTATAATGGCGGCTGTGTACATGCCGTATGAGGCAGCCGATCCTCCAGGTATCGCTCTGCAGCAGTTGGCGGAGCACGCTAGGAGGAAAGGCGCGTACATGGTCTTGGGATGTGATGCGAATGCTCACCACTATCAATGGGGAAGCAGGGACATCAACAAAAGAGGTGAGTTGGTATACGATTTTATAACTTGTTATGATCTGCATATCTGTAATAGGGGTACTACTCCTACGTTCAGAGCGAAAGATAGGGAAACAGTTATAGATGTAACGCTGGCTAACCGTGGGGGAAATTATGTTAGGGATTGGAGAGTAGTTTTGGATTACTCTTTTTCTGACCATAGCATGATATCTTTTGGTCTCGACTTTGAGAAGGCGAGGGAGCAGCCCTATAGGAACTCGAGAAGGACAGATTGGAAGTCCTTTAGGAGGTCAGTCTGTAGGGACCTTAGGGATACTGAGGACTGGAGAGATTCAGTTGAGGGTATCGAGTTGGCGGTGAATAATTTCACGAATGTTATTAGGAATAGTTTTGCGCTCAATTGTCCAGTGATTTATCCTGGGAAAAGGAAACAGCCGAAATGGTGGACTAGGGAACTTAGGGACCAGCGGTCTACAGTTAGGAAGCTGTTTAATAGAGCCAAACTAACGAGGAGTGATGAGGATTGGAATAGCTATAGGGATAGTTTCTCTAAGTATAAGAAGGACATTAGATGAGCGAAACGGACTTCATGGGTAAATTTTTGTGAATCGGTGGACTCTGTTAACGAGTTGTCTAGGTTTAAGCGAGTATTATCCAAGGACTCAGTGGCACCTGGATACATACAACGTGAGGATAACTCGTGGACAGAGTCTAGCTCAGAGTCCCTCAGTTTACTTATGGTGACTCATTTTCCAGGCTGTAGGGATATAGAATCTGTTGGAGGGACAGGTAGCGTCAGTGATAACCTACAACCCGAATCAGATGCTGGGGATACCGATGTGATAAGGGAGATGATCACTAGAGACAAAGTATTATGGGCGGTAAATTCATTCGAGCCATACAAATCTCCTGGCCCGGATGGAATATTTCCGGCCATGCTACAGAATGTCGATGAAAGAGCCATCTCTCTATTGACGGAGGTTTTTAGGGAATGTCTTAGAATGAGTACATTCCCAGGGGGCGGAGAGAGGTAAGGGTCATTTTCATACCCAAAGCGGGTAAGACGACTCACTCGAAGCCCAGGGATTACAGACCGATCAGCCTATCGTCTTTTCTATTGAAGACAATAGAAAGACTGATCGATCTTTATCTTAGGACTAGTATAGGAACTCAGGTCATTAGCGAGTCTCAACATGCTTATCTCAAGGGTAAGTCCGTTGAGAGTGCTCTGCATGACGTTGTGAGTTACATTGAGCGAGGTCTGCTGCAGAGGGAATATACCATGGCGGCTTTTCTCGATATAGAGGGGGCCTTTAATAATATCACGATAGAGGCTATCGAGGAATCACTTGTTTCGCTGAATATAAGTAAGCTCCTTGTTGAGTGGATAATTCTGATTCTTAGCAGCAGAGTTATCAACTCAAACATGGGAGGCACTTATATGAGGAAACTCATGACTAGGGGCACACCGCAAGGGGGGGTCCTTTCTCCATTACTGTGGCTCTTGGCCGTGAACGTCATTTTAAGACAGTTTGATGCTGAGGGACGGAAGATTGTGGCCTACGCCGATGACGTTGTTTTACTGGTCTCTGGTAAGTTTTTATCTACGATCAGTGAGGTCATGCAGACAGGTTTACGTGATCTGTCCCTTTGGGCCAACAGTAAGGGATTAGGGGTAAACCCCGGAAAAACGGAGCTAGTTTTGTTTACTAGGAAATACAAGGTTGAGCATTTTAGCTTGCCAGTATTGAACGGGATTGAGCTTGTATTGTCAAGTGAGGCCAAATACCTGGGTGTGTACTTGGACAGTAAATTGTCTTGGAGGAGAAACACTCAGGAGAGGGTCAAGAAGGGACTCAATGCCTATTACACCTGCAGGAACTCTATAGGCAAGAATTGGGGTCTTAAGCCGCAAGTTGTATACTGGATTTACACTTCGGTTGTTAGACCTATTCTTACTTATGGCTGTACAGTCTGGTGGAAGGTATTGAGTAGGGAAACGTACAGGAAACTTCTCTCTAAAGTTCAGAGGTGTGCTTCAATTGGCATCTCAGGTGCCAGGAGAAGTACACCTCAGGCGGCGCTGGACACAATTCTCCACCTTCTTCCAATTGAGGAATTCGTGAGGGGTATGGCTGTCCGTGGCCTATTTAGATTGAAGGAACAGGGTTTATTAGGTTCATCTAGAGCGGGGCATGTCGGCATACTAGATGAAGTCAGATTCAACGGTCGGACACTATCCTTGGCTGAGCCTACGGATTATGTCGGGACCACGATTGACTTCGGGGCTACTCCCGCTTTGGTGTTACCTAGCAGGGATCTTTGGGATGGAGTAGAAAAGCTCTATGGAGGGTGCGCGGTCTTCACGGACGGTTCGAAAATGGAAGTTGGCACTGGTGCAGGTGTATACTTTATGGGAACTGATATCAGACGATCCTACAAATTGTCTGACAGTTGTAGTGTCTTTCAAGCAGAGATTCTTGGCATTTATAAGGCTCTCGGCTTGATTGAAGGGAATGTTGAACGGGGGTCTGAGATTACTATCTATGTTGATAGTCAGGCGGCGTTATTGGCTCTGACTAGTCATTTTGTTAGGTCCAGATTGGTACTTGAGTGCAGAAGGGAATTGAGAAGGTTAATGGATTCCTATATGATGAGACTATGTTGGGTTCCTGGTCATTGTGACATTCTTGGCAACGAAATAGCCGATGAGCTAGCTCGCAGTGGCTCGGAGCTAGATAGGTCTTTCATAGAGTCATCTGTTAAGATTCCAATTGGGTCCTTCTTTAGGGCCATAGGGGAGTGAACTCTGGACAACACGAATCGAGCCTGGAGTGACAGATCGGACTGCAGAGTTTCTAGGGCATTATGGCCTAGCTTAAAACTGGCGGATTCCAAGCATCTTCTAGGTATGAGTCGTGGTAGTCTTAGAGTCATAGTAGGTATGGTTACGGGTCACTTCTCAATAGGGAATATGATGAGTAAGTGGGACATTGGCACATCAGACTTTTGTAGAACGTGCGATGATGTTGAGGAGCTGGAGACAGTGGAGCACATACTCTGTCACTGCGTAGGGCTTCAGCGTAATAGGTTGAAGTGGTTTGGAAGCCATACACTACATGAACTAGGTGAGGTTAATGGCAAAGGACTTGTCAACCTCATAGGGTTTGTAATGGGAATAAAATGGCTTAGGAACAATCATAGCTGATTGATTGGGTATAGGTTCCACTTTTCTCTTTCTCTTTTTTCTTCTTTTCATAAAGGGATCACAATGGGCCGTTTGGCCTCTGGGTGTAGGCGTGAATGCGCCGCCCTTTCCAACCTAACCTAACCTAACCTAAAAACCCCTGCGTCACTTTCAAAAGTGTCAAAATGTCCATGAACACTATGGCACTTTCTGCTATAAGAATTAATAACATCTTCAAGATATAAATGGTTCTAACTTGGCCTGGGTAGGATTTTGTTCTGGATTAAAAAGGTTTTCTAGACAACCGAACTTCGTACAGTGTATCAAGTTTCAAGTCTAGAAGGACAAATCGTCAGATTGTTTTCTTTTCAAAAAATTGCATTTTTACAAAAACAATTACAAACTAGATTTATTGAGCATCAGTTTGAGCCAAAGTTTGCTTAAATCTGAAAAATAAGTCCGAAGATATATTGATTTAAATTTTATGTATTTTAAGAAATTTCTGGAAATTTTGAAGAACTTCAAATTTTGTATTGACATAATTAGTGTATATACAAAACTTCATCAAAATTAGAGCTGGCAAGGTCAAAAATTGCGTTTTCCTCGAATTTTTAATTTTTTGGAGTTTAAAAATTTTTTTTCTACCGAAATCATTGTCTTAGTTTACTTCACTTTTAGAAGCTTTTTTGATTGAGCATCACATTTAAGTACTTTTAAATTTGTACTTGTATATTTCTAATATATTGGTAAAGTTATATGAAGGGACGAGATGTTTCTTGCGATAATGCGCTCCTTCTAACACATTATTGTACAGTTACGAACGATAACTCGTTGTAGCATTCTGGAGAGAATGATGCGAATCAGAGCTACAAGATCTATCGATCGAATAAGAATTATAAGTTTGGGTGTATTCCTGGCTAACTCTGCAATATGATGACATCGGTTAGTTTTAAGGTAACGTCGAATTAATATCTCAGTATCTCTGCTAAAACTCGTTGAGTTTGCGAAACTGGAACATCTACGGTTTAGGTGGTCTCTAGCTACAATATGATGATTTTTTTCCATATGAGAAAATGCATCCCCAGTTACCAAGATGTCCGCCCTTATTCGCTCTAGTTTGATTAACATGATTTTTACTACTGCTAAAACTTTGACCTGTAGACAGGTAATCTTTCAAGGTGAATTTAACCATCATTGTGGTATCATCTTGATAAAGTACGAACATGAACATGAAGTGTTTCTAATAAATTTTTCAATTATACTAAATATCCCAATTTCGGTGAAAAGAACTGCAAAAGAAAGCCTTAAAGCTATGTAACTACACTGGTGCATATTCCTATAAATGCACATCAATATTATTAATCAACTTATCAAAAACGGTGCTAAAAAACAATTAAGGTGCTACAAATTAATTTTTTAAATTATTTATTGACTTCACTTACCAAATTAATAACAAAAAACTTAAAATATACATTAAATTTTTTTCATTGTAATTTTAGTAGTTTAATGCCATTTTTTATGATATTTTCCTATATGCGCACTTAAACTAATGAACCAATTTAGGATTATTAATAATGTGTTGATGAACCTTTGGATAACTTCTGGCACTGATTCGACTAATTTTTGAAGAAAATCACTGTCAATTTCTTCTACGACTTGCTTAATTTTTAGTTAATTTTAGTGCATTTCTTGTGTAAACTTTACGGGCCATGCATCCCCAAATATTCTCCATAGGATTTAAATCTGGACTGCAAGCCGGCCAGTCCAATGGTGAAATACTATGTTCATTAAACCACGATTTAAATTTATTTGAGATGTGGATCGCAGCGTTATCCTGTTGGAATATGCAATCTTTATACATTTTTTCATCCATAAATGAGAGAAGAGCATCTTTTAAAAGTTCATTATAAATTACACTGTTCACTTTAGTTGGAACAAAACATATTTTTGATTTTCCTGCAACACAAAAGGCTGACAAAACATAACACTGTTCGCAACATGTATGAAAGTGACGGGAAGGTCAAGTTAATGTTTATTTGTGTAGCATTTAATTTATTTTATTAATTTGCCTTTTCGTTAATTTTTGATAAGATTTTTCTGGTTTCCACATTCCGTATTTCCGCTCTTTCTTAAGAAAGCCTCGAATAAATCCTTCCTAATGGTTAATTTATGCAATTTCTCTGTTAGAACAACCTTGATCACGAAAAAATTTAATATGTTTTTTTTCCTGGTCTGTAGGAATAGTTCCTTTGGGCATCCTTCAAGCTGATGAAATTTCCCAATTGAAATAAAAATATTTTTAGTAAACAGAGATGTTGTCATCAGAAACTTAGCTTTAGTGAAACAAGCAACTAAAGCTATTAAAATTTTGTAGTATTTTTTTGAAATAACTTTTTAGGCAAATTTTTCTCGACTGTGTTTATAGGAATATTCCACTGAAATGATCACCAATATGTTCTGATTGCTAAATTAAAGAAAACAACAAAAGCAAGAAACAAATATTTCTTACATAAAAAAGTACCAAAAACAACATTGTTTTTGGTTAAGAGAAACGAATATACTTCATAGAAAAACAAAAATTTTAAATGCATTTATGGGAATATGCACCAGTGTACTAAATTCGCCGATCTTCAAAGGAACCCTATTTTTAAATGCTTTCTGTTATCTAAAGAACTTTTGAATTGCTGTTATCTTATAGAAAGGTCACGCTAATTTGAGGAGTAGTTTTGTTCTGCTGAGAAATAGGATCATTAGTATTACGTTAGATCAGACTTGTGTCTCTAGAGGTATGCCTCAAGAAAGGTTTATGTTTCCAATCTTAGGTGGCGGAATATTAAAAAAATTTTTCACTTCACTGTCATCTAAATCTTACATTTATATAATTTCTTGTTGCCACTGGCAGCAAACAATTTTGCAGTTTATGCAATTTTCTACAAAATGTCTACAAACTGCAAATGATGTAGATTCATCTGTACACATGTTTTTCTATTAGACATTCTATCAATTCAAAGAAAAACCAGACAAAAAAAAAAAAAAAAGAATTAAAGAAATCCTCAAGACATCAATAAATCTTTTAAAATGTTCAACATAACAACAATAACAATAAATATTCATTTCTTCCTACCCCTACACTCCTTTAGCACTTGAAGTGTGTGGTCGTCTGTACGACCGAAGCGAAAGGAGGATTCAATAAATTTTGAATTTACAATTGCATCTTAAGTGTTTTATTGATGCCATTAATTTATGATAGAAAACATCTGTAGTAGTATTTAGATCTTTTTGTGATTTTAATTTGTTGACTTTTATCTGGTCTTATTGATTTATTTAAATGAAAGAAAATACAAAATATATATATATATATATTTTTTTTTGATTTATTATAGTTTTTAATTGAAAAACGAAGGAGAGAAAATTCATAAAGTAAAGTGATTTTTAAGATATAAACTAAATAAAAACTAATTTTAATTGTTTTAAGTTTTTCAATAAAAATGACCTAGAGTGTGAAAAAATTTAAGATTTATTTGATAGGCTTTGCGGGTGGGAAATTTTATAGATTTATTTTGATTAAGAATTTTAATATTTGTTTGATAAATAGCAGGATTTAAAACTTGATTCGTGTAATGTTAATATGTAGATAATTTTAAAAACCATTTTAGGTTAACGTAAAAGATGGTTTTTCGAATTAGAAAATTAAATTAACTTTAAGTTATTGGTTCATAATTAATATATTTTGGAGCTATTTCCGCTTTTAATAAATGGTTATTTTAGTACCATGGAATTATGTTGTGATGCTTAGCTGTTAGACATTATACAATTATAGTGATTTATTGCTGATTTAAGGTTAATCATAAAAAGAAAATATCGATGCTTATGATCTTAATAGATCATAAACAATTTCAAAGTTTATTTAAATATAAAATAAAATGACCAGCCCACTTATATCAAATGACCCTAATTAAGTAATATTTATTTTAAGAATTATTTAAGATACTAGTACAGCTGACTGATTTATACCCCAAGGAAATTTTTATTATAAATTATTGCCGTAAATCACGTAAATATCATAAACCTCCCAAGGAAATAAAAGAACAACAAATAAACCAAATAAAACAATAGAAAAAAAAAAAAAAAAATAAAGGAGACATCATGGCACTTGAACTGCATCAATAGGAAAACAGACACACTCTCTCATATCTAAAACCATAAACAAAAAAAAAAAAAAAAAAAAAAAAAACAGAAATTAACAAATAAATTCGTCTTCAAAGTACCACAAGATATATGAGACATAGAATTTGTTGTGAACCTGTTTATTAGCTTCCTAATGTATGACAATGATTATAAGAGTCAGCTAAACAGTCAGCCACGAAACAACCAACCAACCAACCAACCAGTCAGCCTATAGAAGGGGATTTTGTGAGTAAACTAGTGAAAATAACATTTTGCATTTCCTCAGGGATTCACTTAGAAAACACAATGAATAAATGGCCTTCTGTTTATTTTGCCAGCCATTATGGAACTAAGCAAAACCAAGTCACTTTAAGTGGAAATACAGTTCATACGCTAAACAAATGTGACCTCTACTCTCTGCACACATTGTCATTCTGTTATAAAAAGTAGTCGTTGATTTGAATCACTTGTCTATTTGTTAATGGCAGAATCTCACAAATAAAATTTTAGCAAGTTTATGTTTATAGCCAGACATTTATTAGAAAGAAATGTAAAAAGATTCCAGTAAACAGAAATGTAAAGGAGTATATTTAATTCGGGAAAATAAAATACTTAAAACTAAATGTAAAGCAATGGATTGATAATGATTAACTGATTCTAATAAGGGAAAATTGTCGAGAAGTTGTAAATGAAAAACTCTTTTAAAATTTTTTAGTTTTTGGAAATGTTTAATTAATTTTCTGAAATTTTTAATTTCAGAAATATTTACTTGTATTTGAACAAATAGATTTAAAACACAAATGAAACCATTTGGAAATAGATTTCGAAGATTTTAAAATATTAATGCTAAATTTTGCATATAATCAGTTGTAGGAAGTAGAAATTGATAAGTAATAGTTTAAAATTCAATCTATTAATTCAATATCTGAAAAGGAATAGAATACAAAATCAGTAAATAAAAAATGCAAAGTGATTCTAACAAATGAGGCAAACAACTAAAAAAACATGAAGTAAAAATATCGAGAATATAACATCTTTTAGGAATGCTAAGAGAACTGTTTGGAAAATTTTCAAGGACGAAAAGTTAGTAAAAATACAGGATCAAATGAACTTCGCATCATTTCTATCTAGGCCTCTAATAGATGTTTACCGTGGTGAACACATAGAATTAGGAAGTTACGAATAGAATGTAGGACCATTATAAAAGGACACAAATATTCGTTCAATTTGAATAATAATTGCGCAGTTTCAACATGTTGCTGAAAGAAAACAAAACGTTATCGGGAGGATTCATGTGAAGATCTGGGGTGAGAATATTTACGCAGAGGAAAAACATGGTTACGGTATTATCACTACAATAATATTATGTTCTCATTGTTAATTTTCTCGAAATATAATATAACAATATTTTTGTTTAAATTTTGCCATTTAATATTTACACTCAATAAAAATTTAAACATGGTTGACTGCAAAAATTATATGTTCTTAAATATTTTTACCAGAAACAACATTTTATTAATATGAAAAATATCATAGCTTCTATGACCATTAAATATTCGCAGCCTTTACCTTGTTCTTAAACCATATTAATATTATGACAATTAAATGTTTCAAATAAATATAATACTTATCCTTTTCACAAAGTTAGTGGAAAAAAATTCATAACTTGCTTGTTTTCCAACTTCATTGTAATTCTCATTTAGTTTATATATAAATAAATATAAATAGACAAGATTTGGTTATACTCGGTGTGATTCGAGTAATATAAGAAATTTATTAACTACCATTAAAGGGTTTAGTTAAAAAAACATATCTTGCATTTGAACTAAATATGATTTTACAATTGATTATAATTAATGAACAAATAATATGTAAATATTTTTTTTTTCTTTTTTTTTTTTGGCTAATGAACACTTTTTTCTATAATTTTCAATAAACAATTTAAAATATATTTTTTTATTAATACGTATTATTTTAATATATGATATGATAGAATGATAATATGACAAAATAAAATAATAATAAGATAATATTGGATAACTATATGAGAACATGGAATAATAATATGAAGAATACCATAATAATATTATAAATTAGAATCATAATATGGTATTGTGGTATAATAATACAATAATATAATAATATAATAATATAATAATATAATAATATAATAATATAATAATATAATAATATAATAATATAACAATATAACAATATAATAATATAATAATATAACAATATAATAATATAGAATAATATAATAACATCAAATCATAATCTGATTGAATGGGGTAATAATGTAGTGAGATTGTTCAATTATATGTAAAACTAGAATCATAACATGAAAAAACAAAACATAAAATTGGACACAATATAACACAATGGAATCATAATAATTATTACTTATAATCATTTCTATTTTTCGCTCTGATCATATGTTCCAATCATACTATGTTGCTCTTATATTATGGTCACTGCAACTATATTTTTTCTCAACGTATTCTAGCTATCAGGACACAACAGGAATTCTGTTGAAACCGAATGTTCTATTGACTGAGAGTAGCGCTGAGACTTTAGAACAACTTATAGAAACATACTTTTTATGTATCCAGAGATGATAACGAATATTCTAATCTGAAGATTTTTCCGGTAGCTGTAATCCTAGATTCTGCAGTGATTAATGAAAAGATAGCGTGAGACATGGATATTTTAATTGTTCGGTTTTTTATTTTTCGAATGAAACGAATAATTCGAATGAGACATTTTAGTTTGTTCAAATTATTCTAATAATTAAAAAATATAATAAGGTATAACATTTATGATTTTGTATTTTTTTATTTTATTGCAAAGGAATAAGAGTAAGTTAAATAATCTTTAAGAATATCTACTCCAGGAAAACATTTTTTATGTTATTTTATTCTGAAGTTGCTTCGAAACCCCTTCTACGTTTACACATTTAAATTTGTATTGTGAAACTTTAAGCTTTTCTTTTTTTATAAATAACCCGTCCTCAAAAGGTTCTTTTTTTGATTATTCGTTATTCAAAAAAGACCATTTTTAAATTCGTCGAATAATTATTCATAATAACTTGTTCGAATAATTCGAATGAACATTATTCGAATGAATATTATTCGAATGAATATCCTAGTATCCAAGATGGAAATATAGAAACAAAGTTCCGTGATGATGGATCTTAATGACAGTATTTGTAGATATTTAATAATAGTGTGATTATATCCTTTATATTATTTGCTCTTCAGAGTTTGAAAGTACATCAACGAATTATTAACTGGAAATTCAACAAATACAATTCCAGTTTGGGTTTGAAATACAAATGAAAGCGTAATATAAGATGAATTAATTTTTCGGCTCACTAGGAAAGCCATCAATATCATAAATAAATTTTCTTGTCTCGTTGAGTAATGTCATGGAATCTGTATTCAATGGACTATTGAAATGTGTCATGGTTTAAATTTGTACAAGTTATGAATTCTTGTTTTTAAATTACACAGACTAGATGGCATCTCCGTACTGTAGCGATAAAATTCTAAATCTGGCCAGAAAATGTTATAAACACGAGTGTCATCAATATCTTTTTATGACACTCTATGCTATTCATTCAGACTAAAGAAGGAAAACAATCACATATCTTTTCGCATTTTGAGTAAACTTATCATACGTAAAATTGTTTTGCAAATTTGTATTTTTAGTTCGATTATTCGTTATACAAAACTTGTATCTTGGAACACGTTTTCCGGGCTAATGCAGAGTTCTTCCCAGCTTTGTTAATTATTTTTTTTTAGTTTTAATTGACTAAAGCTTAGGCATAGCTTTAACATAGCTCATATATGATTTTTAAGAAATGAACACAACGTGCTTCTCTAGTTTTTGGGCTTGGAATTCATTCCTGTGATCATTTATTTTTCTGAACCAAATTTCATCTTATTCTTTAGGTCCTTGTAAAGCTTTTTTATTACCTTGGAATATATTAGTTTTGTCAAAATTTACTCAATCAAAATTTTCTAGAAAGTTCAAAAAAAAGTTTAAAAAATAAATTTTATTTTGTACATTTTTCTTTCACTGTCATCTGTATGCGGCCGGATTTCAAAAATTCGATCTGCTGTTAAATCTGTCATGACTCTAGAAGATACTTTATTCAAGAAAGATATTTAAAATTAACGGTGGTAAGAGTTATTACGAAAATTTTGTGTTTTATCGAATGCACACTTTAATTATGAAATCTTGTTCGCAACATTCTCGGTAATTGAAAATTTCCTGATTTGAAAGAAATAATGGAAAGTTTGGTGCAAAAATATCGTAAGATTGGAGATCGAATATCTTTAAAACTTCATTTTCTTTTTCGATGTTTCGAAAACACTTATATAAGTTTGGCGGTAAAAGTAACTAGAAAGGAGAGTAAATACAATAAAATTTGGTGAAAATCGAAAAGTTATAGCAAGGATTTTGGGACAAGGGCATGATAAGTTCCTACTATTTGACGCGATTACGTGAAACAGTTCCCAAATAATACATACGTTTCAAATTGACAGATCTTTAATTCCTATTTATCACTTTTTATTGAATAAGTTAGTTATCAGATTTCAAATATTTTCGTTTATAACTCGAAAACTAAAACTTCTTTGGAATAAATGAGTGAAGATTCTATTTCATGATTCATAAGCCACATTGGAATGAAATAAATAATTTCTTTGCAGCAGCATACTTCATCTGCATTCTTCGTGTTATATTCATTTACATTTCGTTGAAACCTAAACGATTATTACATGTTTGCGAATGCATATTCCTGAGCGAAAAGATTTAATTCTTTTTATTCCCACTCTACAGCATGACTGTAGTGTACATAATTTCATTTACTATTAAATTACTTATGAGTAGAAAAATGTATGAAGTTAAACTTTTTTTTTTCATTTCGCCTCATGCTACATACCACTAAAATTCACTTATTCATTTATATTCTTACATTCATACAAACACGGCCATACATTCATCTATCCAACAACCAGCCAGCCCATTTATTCATTCAGTCAGTCAGTTATCTCAACTTCTGAGGTCGAGCACGTCTCAACTTTCATTTAGTGCCTTTGTGTGCACTATCGTCCATCGTTCGTACTTATATTACAGAATTATTCACAATTTTAGTTTGTAGCATTTGTTACTTTTCATCATTTATGCTGTTAATTTGTTTTATGTTGCAAAAAGTGGAAACAAATGAGAAAAAAGGGCACCGGCCTGTTTGTCTGAAAATTTCCATATAAATTTCCTTTCCATGTATTATATGGCTGTGGTTGTTTGTTCTTTTTTTTTTCAATTTTAATCTTAAGTATGTTTTCTTCTCTCTTTTATTCGGTATTTATTGTGTATGGTTTTCAATTGATGCTGACATTTGTACAGATACAAAAAAATAAATCACATTTGCGCATTGCGAACAATCAGTTCATGTTCTGCTTTTTTTTTTCTTGTAGTTATTGTATAATTTTTATATGTACCCTATAGTAGGTATTTCAATTAGATTATAATACAATTTTTATTCCAAAATAAATATATATTCATTATATGTTGGAGATCTAAATTTAGATTTAATTTATCAATGTTCTATTTTACGACCCCGATCCTGTATTTTGAGTAATCTTTGGTCCTTCAACCTTACAAGCTATTTTCAAGGACGACTTATACAAGCAGCAGAAGTTTAATATTTTGTTCAAGAATATGTATTCCTAGTCTCTTTTGGATCTACATATACTTTGCAAATCTATAAGTTCTACTTACATATTTTCATTAATATTTTGTAGCTCCTTAACAAATAGTTCTAATCTAGCTTTATCATCTAGTCACTGTAACCTCTCTTTTTGTAATAGAATTCTGATGATTTTTATTAAAGTGAAGAATAAATTTGATTTCATTTGCTACCGCTTTACATGTTTTCTTTTTCATTGTAATATGAAGCTGTATTTAATTTTTATTGTTGTTTTATTATCAGACTTGAAATATGAATCATAATGAAATACGGTTTGTGGTTTTTCTGTTGTTGCTATTATTGTACTCGTATTTGCTGCAGATTTTTCTAGGGTGTGGTGAAATGTCATACCAAATGTCAAATCATATAAATGTGAAAATAATTGCCATTTTTGATTTTAATTTTTACAAACATGATGACCATTTTTGGTTTTAAAGTTTCTTAAAAATTATTTGTATAGAATTTCAAATGTTTTTCAAAATTGATTTAAAATTTTATTTGAATTGTCAGTTTTTGTTGATTTTGAGGGTGAAATAATTTCAAAGAGTAACAAGTATTCATTCGAATAATGTTCTTTTGAATTATTCGAACAATTGCTACGAATAATTATTCGAAAAATTTAAAAATTGTTTTTTTTTTCGAATAACGAATAATTCGAATATTTTTATATCGAATATTCGAATAAAACGAATAAGTTATTTATTTTTTATTTTTGCAATTGTTTTCATATAAAAAAATTATATATAAAAATTTTTCTTAGTGTGAAATTTAAATAAATTCTCTTTTGGCAATTTAAGCTTCTTCCAACGAAAATTTTAGCTTTTTCAAAACCATATTTTATAAAACCAAAATAACAAAATCGACTTAAATTTGCTTATTTAAATTTTATTATTTTTTCAGTTAATTTCTGATGACTTTTGATAGGTTTTGATAGGGACCTTTTGGAGACGGATTGTTTATATTAATTGATGTCATTCTAAGAATGTTTGCTTTTGAGATATATAGTTCAAAGAAAATTAATTTTTTTATTGTATTTTCTAATTGTTGAAACAGTTTTTTAGCTAAAATTAATTTAAATTTAAAATTGATTTTTAAATTTTCCAAGAGAATTAGTCTGGGTTCACACAAGGCAATTTTTTTTGCTGAAATTCTGATTTCGTGTGAGAAACTTGCCTGCAATTCGTTGTTCATTTTCGTACTTCAAAACAAAAACAAATCAAGGCAATTAAAGCAAAGTTCAAAAGAAAAAAAAAGAAAATTTCAGAAAGAAAAATTGCTGTATATGAACTTATGCTATGTTCATATATAGAGCTTTTTTAAAAGACGAGTCGTTTTCTCAAAAAAACACATACAAATTGATTTGTTTTTTCATGTATTTCAAAGCCAATAAATCTAGATTCCAGTTGTTTAATTGTTTAGCACATACAAAACATACTAAATTTCTATACAAGGAAGAAAATTTGGAAAAAATTTGTTGAAAAAAGAATTTGTGAAAATTGTCAAACAATTTAAAAACAAAAAATTAAAAATTATTTTTATTTGTTCATAAATTTTATTTGTTTTAAAAGTTATTTTTTTAAATGATTTAAAACAAATATTTGTGAAAATATAAGAAAAATACGAAGAACAACTCAAAAGTCAATAAAATAATATGTGAACGGTGATATTTTAACTCATGGAGTTTTTCAAAAAACAAGTCAAAAATAAATGTGTGTGAACACATGATTAGGCTTAGTGGAATTACATTGGGGATTTTCCCTGCAAGAAATTACTGTAACTTTTATGTTTATTGGTAAGAGGTGTAGGAAAGCAAGAGGGTTAAGAAAAGTTGTTCGCCGTCGCAAATATAGAAATTTATAGGATTTTATTTTTATTTTACTAATTTGTTGTTTTTTTTTTTTTTTTTTTTTTTTTGTCAAACATTTTTTTAAAGTTTCACAATACAAATTAAAATATGTTTACAGAAGTATTTTCGAAGCAACGATATTTCCAATGAGTTGCTAACTTTTTATATGCTGCTGTTATTTTTTTACAAAAAAAAAAAAAAAAATTAAGAAGTTAACAAAATCATAAATATTTCATTTTATTATTATTATTTTTAATTATTGGAATAATTCGAATAAATTTATATATCGAATAATTCGAACAAACTAAAATGCCTTATTCGAATTATTCGCTTCGTTCGAACAATAGAAAAACCGAACAATTTGAATACCTTAGTAACAAGAGACGAAACTAACTGTCAAAAACCTAACTCATGGAACAACAAAATACATGTAATCAAATGTATGTTGTTGATGCTAAAAAATAAAAATAATTTTTTTCCAAAAAAAAAAAAAAAATTCAATTGTCAACCTCATGTTTCGCCTCTATGTGTATTCTCTATGAGTAATTTAGAAATTTACTTGACAATTTAAAAGCAAATTTTTTTGAAGATCTCTTAACAATATTAAATAATTTTTTTTTATTTTAAAATTATTTTTGGAGTATAATATCTTCAAAATTGCCGCCCTGCCCTGGTTTTGATGGGTGGTACGTACCGCAAAATTTAAATCGAGGTAAATTTAGCCAATGGAATGGGTAATATTAGCTTTAATGTCATCGGTTATTTTTAGTTTATGTGAACTGAACTTATTTTATTAATATAAATGTTTCTAAGAAATTTATAATAAGTTGATACTTCTGTGAGAGAAAGAAGCCTAATTTAATTGTGAAAAGCATAACTCATGCAACAACAAAATACATGTACTCACATATATTTTGTTTTTGTGTTTTGAAAAAAAAATAATTTTTGGAAAATTTAGTTTCAAGCATGATACAGAAAAGAAGGTAGTTTCACTTTCTCTTTTGGTAGCCATGATTAACCATCTGACGTTTATGCGGATTACGACATTTAGTGCAAAATTATTTATTAAAAAAAATCCAGAAATTTTCGTTCTATTTTATTCTTGTTATTCTAAAAACTATTTAGAATTAAAAAATAAGTAAATAAATAAAATATTAAAAGAAAAATACAAAATGTTTGCACTATTTAGTAAGAAATAAGGCTGCATCAATGGCCAAAAACGGCAATAAATCTAAGAATATTTATATTGATGACGGATATTAATATGTAAAAGATATACGTAAAAGATATAAATATATATATATATATATATATATATATATATAACAAAATGCATCTCCAAAAATAATTTTTCAAATTTATAGGTGCAATGAATTCTAAAGCAAATACACTCAATTTTGGTTTCCATAATAAGTATACAAGATGTAAGACAAGAAAATGTTATTGATTTCGAAAGTATGTTTCTTTTAGATGACGAACATGTCCAAACATTAAATGATAAAATATATTTAAGTTTATTTATCTCTGTCAAATTTTATTTATATTCTTTTTTTTTTCGGCCTTTTCATCATTTGAAACGCTCATTCTCGAAATATAAAATATTTACGGATACTAAAATATTATATACATTAAAGAATAGATACTCAGCAAAATATATTGGATGTTTTTAAAAATTTACAACACTTTTATTGAATACCAAATAGCTAATATCCTGAATTAATTATTCCAAATCAGTTTCTGTTATTTTTCCTTGTATTAGTTCTCTCACAATTCACATGGCACCCGTATATGAGAGAGAAATAGAGAAATATTATCAAAAGAGAGTCGGACTATTTGTATATAATTTTGTTGAAGTTTCTCTCATATATTCTTTTAGTTGTATACTATGTTACGAGGTTTTCAGAAATGACTTAATGTGGAACTATCCGCAAAACATTTGAAAACAATTTTTTTTTTGATAGCAATATATTTCAGACATTTGTAACCTTAAAGTTCACCCTCGGTAGTGCATGTAACCTCCTTACGTGCACTACCTACTGCGCCAAAAAATAGGACCAATTAGGTTCAATGAGTTTGTATTTGGTCCAATATAAGGTTATTTTAGGTTAGAAGAAATTATACAATTTTTTGCATATATTTCGCTTATTCCTTATATAGTTCGAATTTTGATGCCATTATGTATAACGTTTATAAACTAAAAAATTTCACACAATTTAGCTAAAGCAGATTTTTATTTATTTTTTTAGATTAGTTCTGGAGCTATAGCACATCTTATGTTCAATTAAATTTTTTAGTATCCATTATCTAAAGATATGTATTTATCTTTTATGGCAAATATTGTCGAGAAATCGCTTCCTTGTCCATCTAAGGGTGTCCGCAAGTGTAAATTTTTCGATAAGGTGAATATTTTTTTTAACTACCTTATTATGGACCACTGTTTTTAAATTTTTTCAAGCAATAAAAGTATAAAATATTGATCCATAAAAAAAAAAATTAACTTCTTTTCCATGACATACAAAAATCATCACTTATGGATTGAAATTTTTGAGAACTAAATTGTTTAATATTTTTTTCATAACAAGCTCAAGGTCAAGTTCTTTAATATCCATTTGGACACAAAACACAAAACTTTTGTAGACAAAATGTACTATACCCATGATTTTAAATCTCTGGCAGTGAAGTGAAGATCAATTTAAAAAAATTTTATAATTTTTTTCCTGAATTCTTCTCATCAATACGGATAGTTTGAGTGGTCTTTCAATAAATCTTTTGATATGGCATTTATGACTATTATTGGAATAGTATCCGAGAATGTTTTCTTGTTTTTGATTATCTAGTTGGTGCTGATGTTAGCGTTGTGAGATAAGTAGCTTTTTGTAATTTTATTCTACTGGCATAAACTGAAAGTACTTTAATATAAAATCTCTTAAATATCCCCTAAAGATTATTAAAAACCATAATTAATTTTACAAAATTTTAAAAAACTCTATAAATAAGACAGTTAACAAACCTTTAATCTAAGCAACTAATATAAGTCATAAAATCTTCATCATAATTGTTATGAGAAAAACTATTCCCAAAAAATTAAATTTTACAAAAGTAAATATTTACAATTTATTCAACATTAACAAAAGAAAACCCTTTTTAACAATAAAACCATGCAAAGCAACCAACTAAATTAAAAACTAAACAATAAACAGCAACAACAAAATAAAACAGTATCCTGGTATACGAACACACTCGTACAAAACAAACAGACCAACACCACAAAATAATAACAATAATAATGAGAAAAGCAAATAATTGTTTGAAAACAAAAACAACAAAGGAAACTAGAAAATGTTTAGAAAGGCATATGCGACTTTTAACACCCAAACAAAGGGACTACACACATACTTACATAAATTTAATAACAACAATAACGACTAATACAACTGCTATTTAACTGCTCAATTTTCTGGTAAACACCACAAAAGTTTGATTTCTGATCTTTATCATGATAAAAACACATACACAAACTGTATGTGTATGTATTGAGAGAAGGCCAATGAATATATGGATTTATGTCTGTATTTGTATGTAAAAAGAGAATTTTTGCAAAATCACTAAAGGGGGTTGAAGAATACATATATTTAATTGAATTGTTTAACGTATGTGTGCGAGTGTGTGTTTTAGTTTCAACGACGAGAGTTTGTTCACTTCGATTTTTAACAAATTACTCCGCAGGGAATGATGATGCCATTTAATATCTTTGTTATACTAAGGGTTTATGTGTGTGTTTATTTGTTGTGTGAATATGTGTAATTCAGTGGGCTTGAATATGGGGGTTGTTTTTGTTTTTCATTTCAATGAAATACACTTGATCTTTTAGTTATTTTTAAGGTTCTATAGTATAGCTGTTTCTGGATATCACCTATCACACTTTCTCGAGTTTCTGCAACTTTACTTATATCAATATTTTTGCGCTTAAATGCAGAAAAGCAATAAACATAATTTGAAATACTGAGCGTGAAGACTTAGACCAAAATTATTTTAAAATCTTGAGCAGCGCCATACGTCCATTATCATTTCATGAGGTTGTTGACGCGGATAATTGTAAATGCTCTTATGTCTGCTTTTATTCATAGCTCCAAATTGTATTCTTTCTATCTTAGTAGTGCACCTTATAATCATTATCCTTCCATCACTTTCTTCATAATCTTTCCAGTTGTATTGACACTTAAGTACACAGCATGACATTTTACATTCATTATAATACGAGTACCAGCAGTATCAATTGAAAATATTGTGAATAAAGTTTTTGTTTCTTTATATTATCATTGTTGTGTTATTGTTTTTATTATACCAGTGTTGTTGTAGTATTTAAAAGGATGTGCAACAATCAGAGTCAAGCTGATTTAACAGAAAACAACCCTTAATGATGTTAGATAATTGTAGTTGGCCTTTTTGTATTGGGTTTTTAGTTCAAACTGTTTTTATAATTATTGTTTATAAAGACAATTGATGTTGCGCATCCGTAAAATATTATTGCGGTTTTTAAGTGATAATTGCATATTGCTTAGAAGGGGTGGACAAAAGGAGTTGGAATTTTGAAACAGTTAAATTTCTGAACCATTTTACATACGATTATTATATAATAAAAAAATGTGTTTTTATAAAAAAAAAACTATCCATTACGTAGGGTCTACGCGAAAGATTTTTCTATCATAATAAGCAACAAAACGTCGGCAGAGCTACTGATTTTTTATATATCAGCATATATTGCTATGGAACTATTGGATCACGTAGATAAAATTTTATTATAATAAATCATTTTTTTACGTTTTCGTTAATTTGTTTTTTTTTAATTTCATTGTATTTAATATAAAATAATTAATTAATTGAGATTGCCATGAAGATTTGCGTTTCATCTTGAAAATAATAAACGTAAAACAAAACAACAACAAAATGACCTTTGATAGCAAAACAAATTTATCTTCTCTTGACTTCTGTCAATTATATCATAACGTTGCAATAATATAAATGAATTTGGTCTACATGTGATAAATTCTTATCATGATAAGAATTTTACGTTTGTAATGTTAGAAAAATCTCTCATGTAGACCCTACGTAAGATCTAACATAATATAAAGAAAATGGCTAATCTCTTCTGCGTTAGCTCACATATTATATCAGCGTTAATCTCGGTTGTAGACCTAAGGTTAGAGTGTCCCATTAAAAAAAATTACTCTGAGGGAAAAATTACATTGCAAATTGTGCTTACATTGCACCTTACACGGTATCTATCTATTGACATATGTGTATGAATCTATTAACATATGTGTATGAAATGACTATATAATATTTTCGAAACATTCGTCACAAAACACAAGCCATTAAATTTTCACACGTTGAATGCTACTTGTAAAAAAGTATAAGGATATTTGTGCCGCCTGCAAATGCATGAGATATGTTTCGCTTTTAATCCATGAATTATTTGTATTATAAATTTTATTTTATTGATTTTAATTGTAAAAAAGTAGTTAATTTTTTTGAATGATTATTTGGATTTAAGGATTTTGTTTTTTAAATTCATAATTTAAATGTTTGTGATTTCGTTAAGATTATTTCCCTGTTTATTTTTTACATAATTTTATAATTTGCTGTTAGCAATATCAAATATTAAAAAAAATGTGCAAAAATTTTAACCCTTTATAGCGAAATAAAATTTTTAAATTTCGAAGCCCAATATCTCGTATACTAACAGAGATAACCTATATATGGCGACGTTTTTTGTAGTTCTCGGTTGGACGATTTTACTAATATATTACTCTTTGAAATCGGTACAGATATAAAAAAAGGGATCCTTTATTTTCAAACTCGAAGTGTTCATGTTTGGAATCTTGTAGACCCGCCCTATATAGTCTAAATATAAAACTTCTACTACCTGTTGAATTTCGTCCAAATTGAACTATTCGTTTTCAAACTGCATATTTATTTCCATTTCAATTTTCGAATCGTACACTAGCTGTAACTCAAAAAATTCACCGCCGTCATTTATATTGCCAGATTACTACGCTGAAAGTGTTGTTCGGCTTGGTTTTCTTACAGTATTGAAATTAAATTGCAGTTGTAAGTGTAAGTGCGTGAAATTTATGTTAAAAAACTAATTATTTTTGAAAAAATTTATGAAACGACATACTTTATCGAAAATACTTTCTCGGGAATACGTGGCGAATAAGTCAAATATATTGAAAATTCCGGTTGCATAACTTCTTTAACAGACAAAGAAGCAGCCGAATCCAGTGACGATGAACAACTCTGTCAATTCCTGGAAGAAATAAATATGACATCTTTTTTTTTGTTGGTTGATTTGAAAGGTGAGTTTAAAAATTATATGTAACGTTAACAACATATAATTATTTATTGTATTCTTTAACCGCACAAGTGACATTTAAGAGTTTGCCCTATAAACGACTTAATGAAGCAGTGCCACTGTTTGACTTGCGAGCGGAGTTCAGAACGAAACTTTTTAATTGGGAAAAATAGGCAAAATTATAATTATATTTCATTAATTAATATTTGCGTACTTTTTATGATAATATTTATAATAAATATGACAACAAATAAAAATCAATTTTTTTTTGCTTTTAATTTATTTCAAATAAGGGTAGATTAAAAACCAGGCGGTGTGAATTCGATAAAAATTCGTTTTAAAGTTCATACCGATATCAAGTTCAAACATTGTCGTGTTAATTTCGACACAAATTTAGTTTTAATTTGATACCATTGCATTAACAAATATCTGTTGCAGATTAGAACAAGCCATTTTAAAATTTAACACATACGGGTCTGATAAGCTGTTGACACTGAATGGTATCATTTTGAATATGATTGTGATCATTATTTCTCTGGCTGTAGCGTATTGATAAACAGAATACAAAAAAATAAATAAATAAACAAGTGAGGTTGTTATATTCGGCTTGGCTAATCTATATACCCACCATCTGCAACTTTTTAAAATTTTATTTTGCATGAGAGATGGGCGTTAAAGTCAATTTTTTTATTTCCGAGTGTACATTAAGGTTCCGCCACGGCGGCTTGTCTTCTTGGATACAATATTTCCTTGATGTATAGCTCATACGTGGATAGCTTCGTTCCTAGAGAGCGTAACAGTTTGGCAGGTATATATAGGTGCACCATTTCCTGGACTTGTCTGGGGTTTATAATGGGAGAAAAGGATCTTCGGGGCCTGACTAGAGACTTAACACATTCTGGTACCACGGGAGCCAGTAGCCCCTGGTATGGCAACACTGATTTGTCGGTGTTGTCGTGAAAAGTTTCGTCAATTTACATGCTTTTTTGTAAAAGATATCGGCCGAAAAGTATAAACTGGAGTTACGTTGGACATCCTTTCTAGTATTTTTTCGAGTTTTCTAATTTTAAATAAAAAAAACTTATAAAAGACTGCTTTCAATAGACAGATAGACGGACGAACATCGTTAGATAGTCTTAGATTTTCACGAGGACCCAGAATTTATATAATTTATGGGGTCTTAGATGATAACTTCGATATGTTACACACGGAATGACAAACCCAATGGATTTTCAGTTCCCTACCTGCGATTGTCCAAAGAACAGTTTAAAGATTTGTCTTAAATATTTATCACAAATTTTGATCCATTATGGGAACAAAAAGTCGATATATGGATGAACATTTTGAGATTTGAGCTGGCAACATTGATACATTATTACCGCTCAATACAAACGGGGAACCCTAATGTATATGTATTTTTTATGGAATGGAATCTAAGTTTTAGCTATGTGTCATTAAACTATGTATATAAAAGTCTTTGATTTAACTAATTTGGTGCTATAAAAGCACTCGTCATTAAAGCTATTCTAAGACTAATGCTACGTTTACACGTAGCTCATATTTGTAAACCAAAAAAAAAAATGCATAATGAAAATTTCGCCGCAAAAATGCTGAATTACTTTGCAATCTGCCGTATAAACTGCAATTTTTTATTTACAAATTATTTTTATTTGCAAAAACTTTGCGTATAAACGTAGTATATTTAAAAATAAGCTTTTAATATACATATATGCTTTGGTCAGATATGATCCATTTGTTTACAAAAGTCAAAATATTAGTCCTTATTCATTCACGGTTTTATTAAAAATCAGCTTCTAAGAATCATAATATAAATATAACAGTTGAATAGTGTACATATATTCGTTTTTTTGAATGAAATCTTATTTGAAAAATCATCATTTTAAATTTTGTGGTTAATACACTTGCAATTTCTTAATTTCTTTGGTGGACATACAAAACAAATGTTAAACACAAAGTCATTTTAAAAACATTTTAAAAATTTTATTTAGATAATTCAAGAACAAAGCGATGCTGTTTTATCCAGTGATGATGATGGTGATGATTATGTTGTCATGCATTTTAGCAATTATAATTATTTCTTTTATTGTTATTGTATTTCACATGTTGCAATTGAGCATGAAAACACTGGACATTCGTACTTTTTATGGTTTTCAATAACAATTGTTACTTTGACTCTCTAGTAGAGTCCTGTCATCCCTCTACACAGCATTTTAACAAAAAGATAATAAAAACAAGTGATAAAAGAGTGGTGAGTGTATGTATAAATGAATGAGAGGATATCTGAAAAATATTACTTACATATTGCTGTGCACTTGAAATTGTCAGCAGGTGCTTAAGAAAAACATAAACATTAACATGCTACGAGTACAACATTAAAATAAGTTCGCCAACAAAAACAATAACAATAACAACAACTTTACTTAATGTGATTTTATTTGTCATGCATTACGAGAATACATTAATTTTCAATACGAAAATGCAACTATATTTGAGAGATACACGTTAGAGAGGATGGGGAACAAGTACAAAACGTATACATATATCCTGATAAATATAAAAAGAGTATAAAAACAAACTATTGAATGTGTATTAAAATTATCTATAATTGTATAGATTATTTGGAAACATTTTTGTTATTTTTTCTATAAAGAAATTGACAATTTAATATTTAAGCACTGAATTGAAAATTAAGTGGTTGAAGTGATATTGTCTTTCAGAATATTCGAAAATTACACATATGTTTAATATTATGGTTGTTAAACGATTCTCTTTATTTTAATCTAATGAATATCGAATTGATTTTCTATTGGGCAAAGGTAATATTTTTAAATGTCACATTTCTTTGCTTTTAACATTGATTACAAGTAAAGTGTACTAAGATTTTTTGCAACCCTTTTTAACCATACGAAATGGCTGACATTTCCCAAGGGGAGTTTTTATAGCCAAAGGTTTTTTTTTTTCATAAATACGTACAACTTATCTGTCATATTTCTACTGTCTGCCACAAACGGCGATAAAACAAATGGTTTGTGCCACAACAAAATAATTGTCATAACAATCATAAATAATATTTTACCTGGAGCATATGAATTCATAGGTAAATAAATAATTTTGTTTCAATATTTATTGTTCTCAGTAAATGTTTGGCATAAACCAATAGCAAAAACATAAAGAAGTTGTCGTTTTACAAAACGTGACTGAAACATTTATTTTTCAATATAAACACATGAACATGCATATATTTATGTTAATATAAATATATGTACTGCCCTCGTACTTTATTTTATTTTATTAATAATATTTTATTAATATCATATGTAAGGATTCATATATTATTCATCCTTTAGTTAAAAGTTAATATGTCATACATTTAGATACTAAGAAATTTAGCAGTACGAAACTAAAGGATACTTGTTTTTTTATTATTTAAACAATTATAAAATATTTATACTCGAACTGGTTTTTACATTTAAACTTGTACTTATAAATTTTATAACAAAACAGTTGTTAAAATTAAATAAAAATGTAGATCTCGAAACTATACATAAACTGTGTTTATAGGTAATTTAAAAATTCAAATTTATACACGTTAGGATTTAACATGTAGAATTATACATGTTAACTTTAGCTTAGGTTAGGTCTTAGGCACCTCCACCCAGAGACCATTCAGTTCATTGTGATTCTTTTATAAATGTCAAAGAAAGACTAAGAGAAAAAGAGAGACTTTAGTAAGATAAGGTAATAGAATAAAAATAAAATAAAAAAAAAAAATGTGGAACCTAAGACCATTCAATCAAAATCGACAACCCCTAAGCCACTTTATCCCCATTAATAACTCTAAGGTTACTAAATCCTTTGGCCGTCACCTCCTCTAGTTTATGTAGCATGTCGATTCCAAACAACTCCAGTCTACTACACTGAAGCCTTACACAATGACAGAGTATATGCTCTACTATCTCGAACTTCTCCACATCACGTCCTACAAACTAGTCATATTCCCTATTACTAGTCATATTCCCACTTACTAGTCATATTCTCTACTGCGAAGTGACCAGTAATCATACCCACAATACCCAGAAGATATTTCCAATATGCTAGTTTAAGATTAGGCCATAACGCTCTAGATACTTTGCAGTTCATTCTAGTCCTTCAAGCATAATTCGTTCGTCCTAAAGTCCATTCCCTTATGACAATGAAATATGACCCAATTGGAATCCTAACCGATAGCTCCACAAAAGACCTGTCCAGCTATGAGACCTTACGAGCTAACTCATCGGCTATTTCATTGCCGAGAATATCGCAGTTACCAGTAATCCAACAGAGTCTTATTCTGTAGACATCCATTAGTCTTCTAAATTCCTTTCTACACTCAAGCACTAATCTGTCATTGCCAGTAGAGCTGCCTGACTATTCAAATAGATAGTTACCTCAATGTCCCTCTCAACATTCTCCTCCAGTAATCCTAGGGACTTGTAGATGCCTAGAAGCCTGGAAAATGTTGTAACTACCAGACAATCTAAACGACCGTTTGATATTCGTTCCCATGAAGTAGACACCCGTCCCTGTGTCTACTATGTTAACTTTAACTTTGATAAAAGTGTAAGAACAAAAATATAATCATGAATATTTGAATTTCAATAAATGAAAAATAAAACTAAAATTACTTAGAAATAAAATAAATTTAAATTATTATTTTTTGAAATTAAAATTTAAAAAATTATTTGTGATTTGTTTTTTGTTTTTTTTTTTTTTTGAATATTAAGTTATTCGAAGCCGGGTAAATATCGTTTTATTGCTAACTATTAACGTTAGCACTCAACGGCAGCAAAAAAACACAGCTATGTTTATTTTCCTTCTACTACTCAAACAGTGTTGCCAGAGGTTGTTTGAAACAATAGTTTGTAACAGTTTTATAAAAAAAATAAAATTTTTCATAAAAATCTACATCTTCGAATTGTTTCTAATTTCATACTTTAAATAATAAATAATAATATGTGAGGCACAAACAATTTAATATCAATGTTTTCTTATCTCCTAAGAAAATCCAAAGGTATTAGCGGATGAAATTTTTTAAATCGTATATATAATAAATTAAGCTTTCATCTTATATATTAAACTGAGCGAGAAGGTAAAGGGAGTACTAAAGGTGTAATCCATTAAAATTAAACTTTTCATCCAAAATATCTTCCATGTAAATTGTAATAGAATTTATACTTACCTTGTATTATTTTTAAAAGTTTTTTTTACATGTTAATGGACGTTTTACATTTTCTTAAAAGAATTTTATAAAAATTGCATTAAATTTATATTGTAGACCTATTATGATATCCAAATGGTCTGAAGATATTCGTATCAAAAGATGAGTATATAATTCTGTATGACTTTCAAACAAAAGCTAAATTATTTTTTTTTTTTTTTTAAGCGCGACGATATACGACATTTACTTCTGTATGAATTTGCCTTTTATAAAGTTTTATTCATCATTTCAAAATAAAAGCGTACATAACAGAATAGAATGTGATGATAGATCGGTTGTCATAAATCTTTTTAAATTTTTTTTATTCGAATTTGAAGAGAAAAATATAAAAAAAATGCTGAAAATATTTCAAAATTTTCTTTTAGAAAATATCGTAAAAATTAGGAACAAATCATCAACAGGCCAATTTTAGCAAAAAAAAAAAAAAAAAAAAATTGTCAAAATGACGCAAAATCGTCAAATGTGGCAACGGTTACTGAAAACAAATAATATTTTTCACTTTTTGAAAATGATGTTGTATTATTTTACATTTTGTATTTTTAAAATGGTACTAAAGTTCCAGGAATATAAAAAAATTAATTTAAATAATAATTTAAAAGTAAATTTATTGATCTTTAAAACCATTAATCTATATGAGATAATGGAAAACAAATGAAGAAAGATCTCTGAAATGAGACCCCTGCGATTGAAAATCTATAGTCTAGTACAAGGTTTCCCAAATGTAGTCCGCGAGAGACACAGAAAATGTATATGGAATTGAATTCTACAGATGCCTTTTCTTCAGATGGGGAAAAATCTATCAAAGCTTCGTACAGCAACCACAATTATGAACTTTTAATGAATCCTGTTTTGCTGTCGTTGGGGATGTAATATTACATAAGCCTACAAAAAAAAGAAAGTCATGAGAATCCAACTATCAGACAACTCTGAAAATAATAATTATAATAACAATAATAATGAAACATCTGATGTTTCTAATTAAAGCCAACTTTTATTTTATTGCAGAGATGTATTGCAGAAAGTGACATAAAGATTTACTAAATCTTTGCCTCCATCTTCCAAAGTTGTACAGATGTAGACGCAACAATGATGGTTTCGCGATTAGGTTTTAAAATCACTTAAATCTCTTTACCTTATATATATTTAAAAGTGTTCTTCATACTACTATAGAAGTATTAAAAGTGTTCTTCAATAATTATTTTCTGTGGCAGCAGCATGTATTTCAGCTACGAGAAGTCGTCTGCGTGCTTTTACTGTTAAAAGGCATTTATTTGTCCACTACAATAACCACTTAGATGGGCGATTTCTTCAAAACCAATAATGTTTTAAAAAATCGTTTTTAAAAGCAAAACTCTAAAAAAAAGAATAATAATAATTTTAACTAAATAGTTAGCAATAGAATTTTTCTATCTAAATGAATTTGAAAATATACTATTTTGCAGTTTAAATTATTAAAATTTGCCTAGTTTTAATTTTAAAGTTCGTAAAATACTTGCGTTCTACTTTTGGTTTTGTTTAAAAAAATATATTTTACGTGCAAAATTTATATACAGATCTCATGAATTTTTGTAAATACTTTCCTAGATTTTAAGTTTATCCTATGAATAATATATATTTTATTTTATTTTTAGTTATTTAATTTTTAATCTTTATTTAATATTTTAATAAAACATAATAAAAATAAAATTTTGTTATTTATAAACGGTTCAGCCGAACAATTTTTTCATACGATAAAAAACTGCGCAAAGCTGTTAAGCCGCTGCCGCCATCGAAAATTTTTGCTATTAAGCCGCCGCCGAAAATTTTTAATCGGTTTGGATCTCTGTAAGGAACATTATTTTCTGAAAAAACTTCTGAAGTAATCGCTAAGTTATTCTTTTTAATTTAATTTTTTATTTTTGTGGAACTTTTTACATATGAATATTATTCAAGTTTGGAATATTCAAATATAAATAAATTTGGTTATATTTTTGTAAAAAATATGTAATTCACTTTTTATTAAAAGAAATATTTCCTTTTTCAATTTATTCCTGGTAAGCTAGGAGGTATAATTGGAAACAAAAATAAACTACTTATTTTTTGCCTGAATAAATAGTTATTTTTGTTCGAGTTGTCCACAAATTCATGTAGTTATCTTTTGACTCTAGGGGTACTAAAAAATATGTACCCAAACGAAAACAAAAAAATTTGCTGCCAGTGAGACTCGAACTTGGACTCAAACTACCCATTCGTTTTTACTGACTAACGTCTTACTCAGTACACCATCTCGCACATAGCAGCCTAAGCGACAAAAACTCTATTTAGTTTAAAATATCTTTTTAGACATTTTGTTATAAAAAACTAACAGCTTTAGAATGGGGTTGAACCAACAACCTTCTGGTTGTTAATCTGGCGCTCTAGCCAACTCATCCACGTGATTGCAGTATTACTGTGCTATTATACTATTGAGTACTTATTAATGTAATACAGAGTAGGCAAATAATAATGACGCCTCATTACCAAGAAACTACTTTAATAAGTAGTTGCTATTACCGAAAGCCAAAAAGTTTTTGCTGGGCAGATACAAAATTATGTAAAAATTCATTTGAAATAAAACAAAAAGCATTTTCATTTTTTATTTTGCTCATAAGTAACACCTATGATAGATTTGTGAAAATGAATATTAAATAAATTGAACTTCGAAAATACTCACTATTATAAAAAAATTACTTCGATGAGAGACTTTTCATTCTAACACAGCATTTCCTTTTGAAACATCATCTCTTATCCAAGCAATGGATCTATAAATGTTAGATGTAAATGTTATAACTTCAAAATTCTTATAAGAAAAACTAATATCATGTTGTATTCTTACGTATATGAGATTATTTCTGAACACTATGATTGATCCAAAAAACATTGTTGCGAATCAATTTTAAAATTAGTTAAGTAAAAAAAAAACATAAAGTAAATTAGAGAAATAAAGTGGAAATAAACGGCAAGTTATTTATAATAAAATTTATCCAATAGATTAGGGTATATTTTAAGAAAGTTTTATCATCAAAACACAATAAAGTAAATATCTGAGACATGATTTTTAACATAAATTACGAAAAGTAACAATTTTCTTTGTATAAAATATTATTATTTTTTTTTTTTTTAATTTTAGAAATGGCGTTAAACTATTTCACTTTTCATTAATTCGGTACAATTTTTAATATTTCGTTTTGCTTTATTTAATAAAAAATAATTTTCATGGCCTTTTTTCTTTACAAATTCCCGGGAATTCTTGGGAAATTGATTTTTTTGTTTCCCGTTTCTCGCGAAACCCCAAACTCTAGTTATTTTCCAAAAAGCTGGTAACATACTTTCACTTCTAAAATATTTTTTTTTTTGTTCCCGACTACAGAATTTTTGTAATGGCTTCAAAGTAAATTTTAACGTAAATGCGTGTAAAATAAAATTGAGGGCGCTTTCTGAAATAGTTTTCCCCTAAGACCTATCCAAACTTTGTCAATTTTTAAAAAGATTTTTATTTTTTTTTTTTTTTTATAAAATTCTCAAATGTCAAAGCCGAGATCGAAAAAAAAATGTCAAAGCCGAGATCGAAATAAAAACACAAAAAATATTTTCTGAGCCACGCCTTCTATAACGGCTGGGTGATTATTTTAATGAAAAAGGTCAATTTTTGAAACAAGTTTTTCCCGTACTGTAATTTTGGGTATTTTGCTACAAAAAATGAGATTTTTTTAATTTTCTGATTAAAAAAAATTATCAATATTGTGCCAAAATTTCATTGGAATACGTTCAATTGTTTAATTTTTATTTAGGTCCAAATATTAGCATTATTTATAATAAATATACGTAAAACCCAAATTTTGATTTTTCGGTTCATGGTCTGAAGAAATTTCACCACATTTTTATATTTAAGTCATAAATAAATTTTTGTCGAATTAAAAAAAAAATACATACTCGAGGTGACCAAACTTGGGGAGCTACCCTCTAGCCCCGTGACTAGATAGGGAGCTGTGCTCCTCCATATCAACTCGAAAACACCACAGATTTGACAGTGGGAAATTTTATTTAGATATCTCTAAATGTTCACAAGTTACAGAATTATTAAAAAAAAAAGTTTTCGGACCACTGTGTTTATCTAAATTGTTTTCAAATATTTCCATTTTTTATTTTCAATTTCTCTAATATTTATCATGTCTTGTAGTATAAATAGTAAAAAATTTCTATTGTGAGAATTACCTTTTTATTTATTCTTTTTATTTTTTATTATTTTTTTTTATTTTTTTTTTGTCGCTTGTTATATAAAAATATTCGTGGTTGTCTTTTAAAGGATTATCTATCCATTACTATTTTATTGGCGTGACATGAGACATATTCATATGAATATGTAAGCGAGACACTTAAGATATAAGAAGACCATAAATATCAAATACCAACCCTTTTTTCCTAAATGCAAAATGTCTTTATTGAAAGTAATACGATACAATATTTTCATTTATTTTGGCTTAAATGCTTTTTTTCAATGGATACTTTGGGGAATCGATTTGGGAATACTAAGAAATTTTTGGCAATCTATAAAAGTTTTAATGGAAAATTGAAGGTAATAGCTGAATTTTGTAAACGTATTATTTTTATTTATTTATTTTAGAAAATAAATATAAAAGAGCTTAATTGCTTTTGGGACTGAAACTTAAACAATTGATTCAATTGATTGTGTAGAGAAAAAATTTAATTTCCATAACTTTCTTCTCATCAAACCACCAACATTTAAGTATTTAACTCAACAACTTCATTTAACTTTATTAAAATTGAAAAAAAAAAACAGCAAATTATTAAATGATCGATAATATCCTGTAATAATAAATTGACAAAGATATTACCGCCAAATAAAAGCATTTATGCGAGTTGAAAAAAAATAAAATCCCAATATAGTTTTATAAGGAAAAACACAAATCAATCTTATGAGAAATTGATCAATAACAAAAATATTTATTATAAGAAATCAGCAACATCCGGTATGGGGGAGTCAATAAATGACGACAACAAATTACGTCTACGTTTTTAATGACGAACTTTTTCTTTTTTGGTTTAAATTTTATGAAAAATGTACAACAAAATATGATGTATGGATATAAATATTCTTAAACATGTTGCTAGAAAAGGGCAATGATCGTTAAGTGATCAATAAATTTAAAACATGTTTTATGTATGTATGCATGTATGTATGTATGTATGTATATATGTATGTATGTATGTATGTATACATGTATGCATGTAAATGCCAGTTGAAAGATCAAGAGAAATTAATAGTGGAAGAGTTATTTATGTGCATTAATTGAATATAAATATGTAAAATTGATCGATAATTAAGCACGATATAAATATAAAGAGGTAGTTCCACTTCTAGCGTTGTCGCAAAAATAAAAAGGGAAAACTATTTTAGAAATATTTTTTAGTATTTGTAAATTATATTATGTTCACACACATAAGTTTTTTACTTGTTTTTTTTTTTTTTTTTCAATAAGTTTAAACATCACTGTTCACATCATTTTATTATGTTTTTCCTTTTGGTCTATTTTTCATTTGGCAAATTTCACATTTTCACAAATTTTTCATTTAAATAAAAATTTCGCACACAAACACTTTCAAAAAATAAAATTTTTAAACAAATAAAATTTATGAACAAATATGAATTTTATTCATAATTCTTTGTTTTTAAACTGTTTGACAATTTTTAGAAATTCTTTCTTCAACAAATTTCTATGTAATAAAAATACTAAAAATTTCTTTCTTCTATGGAAATTTAGTATGTTTTTTTGTATCTTAAATAATTAAACAATTCGAATTAGTTTTGAAATATATGAAAATCAAATCAATTTGTTTGTGTTTTTTGAGGAAAAGACACGTTTTAAAGAAAAACCTCTATATGTGAACATGGCATTATATATCAAAAAATGAAAGGCAATGTTTTCTATTTAGTATCTCAATATGAAGTAAGTATATTTTATTAATTGAAAATTTTAAAAACATAAATACCAAAAGTAAAACTAGATTAAACTATTTTGTAACACCCTGTAACACTCAGATTTACTTTACATAATTAAACCCAGTTTTTGAAAACAAAATTTATGTTTTGGAACAGTGATAGCTTTTGTCAAAGAATCTGCTATCATCTCTTCTGTCTTAACAGGAAGAAATATAACTTGTTTTTCATTCATTTTCTCCCTTATAAAATGATGTCTCACATCAATATGTTTGGAACGAGCATTGTAAATATTGGTCGATGATAAAGCTATTGCACTTCTATTGTCACAATATATTGGAGTCGGTAAATTTTGAATGTAAGGAACGAGTTCATTAAATAGTCTTTGTAACCACATCACTTCTTGAGTAACTGATGACATCGCCATATATTCCCCCTCCCTTGACGATAAAGCTACGGTTTGCTGTTTTTTACTACTCCAAGAAATAGCACCTGATTGTAAAATAACAACATACCCAGTAATAGACTTCCTTTCGTTCATATCATTTGCCCTATCAGCATCAGAATAGGCAACTAAATCACTATTACCATCTTGACTGTAGCAAAGTTTAGTGCTCTTAGTTCCTTTCAAATATCGAAAAACTCTTTTCACGGCATTCCAATGTTCTTGACTTGGATTATTATTAAAACGACTTAAGTAACTTACTGCGTGGCAAATGTCAGGTCTTGTACACTGCGTTAAGTATATTAGGCTTCTAATAGCTTGCTGATAAGGAAAAACGTTAGCTTGACTTCCTTCATTTTCTTGCTTTCTAAGCTTCTGATTTGGATCCATGGGAACTTGAACAGCATTGCAATCTGACATATTGAACTTCTGCAGTATTTGGTCAATATAGTCTTCTTGATATAAATATATCACTTTATTTTTTTTCGTAATACGAATACTTAAACACTTCTTAGTTTCTCCAAGCAACTTCATATGTAGTTCTTGACACAACTTGTTTATCCAACCAACTTCTCTGTTTGAGTTAATACGTTCGCGTTCGCCATAATATTGTAATATTGCGTATAATTCCAAGATAACCGAATTGCACAATCAAAAATTTTTATTCAATGATGAGTAAGGCCCATAACTTATTGAATAAAATGAAAGGCAATGTTTTCTATTTGGTATCTCAATACGAAGTAATTTTATTATATTCGACCGAATAAACCACGTCCAGCAAGCTGTGAAGAAAATATAGCGACCGTAGATGAAAGTGTACACGAAGACCGTGGAGTGTCGATTCGGCGCCGTTCTCAGCAACTCGGACTGACGTATGGAAAATGGGTATGTAAACAAACAAAATTGCCGTATTTGGGACGAAGAGCAACCTGAAGAGATTCAAGAATTGCCACTTCATCCAGAAAAGACAACGGTTTGGTGTGGCCGGTGGAATCACCGGTCCATATTTCTTTAAAAATGATGCCCGTGCGAACGTAACCATCAATGGCGACCGTTATCGTGCCATGATAACCGACAATTTGATGCCTGGAATTGAAGCTCGTGATCTCGGCGACATTTGGTTTCAGCAAGATGGCGCCACTTCCCACACATGGATTTATTGAGAGAACACTTCGGTGAGCACATAATTTCACGTTTTGGGTCGGTCGATTGGCCACCAAGATCGTGTGATATCACACCGTTAGACATTTTCCTGTGGGGATATGTAAAGTCTAAAGTTTATGCGGACAAACCCGCTACGATTCAGGCCTTGGAGGAAAACATCACGCGTGTCATTCGCCAGTTACCAGTCGAAATGCTCGAACGAGTCATCGAAAATTGGACTCAGCGGATGGACCATCTGCGATGTAGCAATGGCCAACATTTGATAGACATAATCTTCAAAAAATAAATGCCAAAGAATGTTCTTTCAAATGCTAATAAACACTCCCCATTAAATTTGAATTTTCTGTGTTTTTTTCTTTAAAAAATTAGGGAACCTCGAAGTGGATCACGCTTTATTATATATTTTGATCATTTTTAATAATTTTCTCAATGTAACTGAACATAAATACAAGTAAACAAAAAAATACGGATTTTTTAAAATTTTTACTCCAGCACGATTTCAGAGAATAACATTAGGGTTGGCTTAACATCAGGTGGTTATCATGGCAACAAAATGGAAGAGTAGCGCTACCTTATAATTTTTATACCATGGGAATAAGTTATTATATTTTATAAGAGAATCAGATTTTTCTATGCCACAGTTGCTTCCACACAAAGCACACTTTCCCAATTTCATCAACTCATATTGCATTGCAATAGAACCGTTATCAAAGATTTGGAATTGTGCAACTACATAATATTATCCCATAAATTTTAACAAATGTTTTATGGGTAATACCAATCCATAGTTTCCTAACCGAGTTTGAGCAAAAATTTTTAAATTTGATGTCAGAATTTTAATATTTTTTACAATTATTGATACAAACTTAACAGTTAGATCATATGTAAAATATCACTTCAAACTCTTAATTATTTTTTGAGTTAATATGGCTCAAAGTTAAAGATTACATGTTACATGATCAATTTTGTAACAGTTGCTTACAATATTAAAAAAAAAAAATCATATGTGAAGTACCATTAGCAAAAGTCCTGGTCGATTGTAAAGTCGGGATGTTTTAACAAACTAAAAATTTAGTGGTAAATAAAAAATATAATTTTTTATACATTATTACTACAAGCAGTGTTGACAGCAGCTGAGAAAAAAGAGGCTAAATTCAACTTTAAAATAGGTCAAAAAAGGCTAGATAGATAGATAGAGAAGGTTAATGTGATACCAGAAAGTACCACATCTCCACCCAGAGACCGATCTCGGTCCATTGTGAGTCCCTTCGTTGAAAGAGCTGTGAAATATAGAATACAATACATAAAATAGGAGAAAATAGGAGAGTAGGAATAGGAGAGAAAAGAAAGAGAAAAGAAAAGGAGTGAAATCATATAGGAGGATTAGCAATGTTACCATTCCCCCTACGGTTATACCCCTGATTCTCTCTTAAACAGTCGATTCCCATGACGAAGCCTATGACGTCTACAAGATCTGCGTCTTGAACGTCACTTAGCCCGCCGAGGAATTGGCTACCCAGCCATTTCATCCTACGATGCTGCAATCGTGGACAATGGCACACAATGTGCTCAATAGACTCGGTCTCGTCTAGACCTCATTTTCCTTATCAAACAGTGACCCGTATGGCCCCTATCATGATTCTTAAGCTCTTCCTACTCAAGCCCAGAAGAGTGCTAGTGCTTGCATTGTCCAGTGCTGGCCATAGAGAGAGTAACTTCGGTACCCCTCGCAACTTTCTGCCTGATTATTTCTGCGGCTTTCAGGATGCCGAGAATCTCAGCCTGAAAAACGCTGCACTCATCAGGGAGTCTAAGTGAGCCTTTCAGATCCATGTCTATAATATAGTACCTATGTTCATCTTCGATTCGTCCGTGAACACTGCACAACCTTCATATAGTTTCTCAGTGCCGGGCCAGATCTCCCTATCAGGTATCACCACGACAGGATTTACCCCAAAGTCAGATTCAGCGGCCATATAATCTGATGCCTCTGTGGAGTTCAGATTAACCTCACCGTATATCACCGTATATGACCCTGGAGTGACCTGCTCTTGATGAGCCTAATAGTCCTAATTCCTTAAGTCTCAGCAGACTCTTTGCTGCCATACCCTTCACAAACTCTTCAATGGGTAAGAGAAGAAGTATGACATCCAGAGCCGCCTGTGGTGTGCTTCTCATTGCACCTGTAATGCCAATTGAAGCACACATAAAAGGCTAAATGTTCCAAAAAATAAGGCCAGAAAAAAGTTAAAATTTTTTCTTTTTTAATTTAAAACTTATATTTTTCCCGTTCTCATTAGTTCCTTATATTTTTTTGAAGATATTCATAATAAAATAGTAAAATGACCCAAATGAAAAATTACCCAAAAAATTCCCATACAAATTTGGATTATAATTTATATGAAATATTACCTAATGTTTTGAATTGATTTTTCGACATTTTTAAATTATAATTCCTTTTTGATTAAGCATTTTTAAGTTTTTGGGTGATTTCCCGCTTCTAAAAGAATTTGTTTACAATATGTTTATAAATAATTTCTTTGGTTAATGATATTAGTATATTAGATGTTCTTGGTTTGGATAATGAAGCGCCGCAAGCTAAAATTATTTTCTTCTTGTTGAAATACTGACAGTTTACCCTTTTTAATGCAATTTTAAGAATCAAAAAAGGCTAAAAGCTAAAACGAAAATTTTGAGACTAAAAGCAAAATAAAAAGACTAGATTTAGCCTTAAAAAGGCTAAACTGGCAACATTGCCTACAAGTATGCATTTTAACATATATTAAATTTCAGCTGCACAAATTAGCACAATTTTGATTAGTAAATATTTTTTTGTAACGCATAATGTTAAACAATTTGTTGAAAAGCTTTTATACTTTTAAAATTAAAGCAAAGATTTGAAACTCAAAGTTAGGTACCTCTGACAAAAAATTTTTAATCGATTCAAATATTTTTATATATTATTGTAGGCCCTGATAAGACCTATAAAAGACATGCTTACGTGTCCTATTTATCTCTTATAGTTTTCGAGTTATTTGCGTTTGAATTTTTAAGTGCCATAATTTTGCATGTTCTTGGTCCATTTCTTTTTAATATATATCCTAGTATTTCCGACCGATTTAATTAGTTTTTTTTCTTAACTAGTTAAAGAACAAAATATCTAATAAAAAAATTGAAGTCGATATCTTTACCGAGTCCAAAAATAAACAATTTTGAATTTGAAAATTGCAAAAATTACGACTTTTTGTGTTTTTTTTTTAGCCGAAAAAGTATCTATACTCTCTTTTATCTAAATAAAGTTTTCTTTAGCAACATATAATAATTTTGCACTTTTCTGAAAGGTAACTTCACAGAGATGACTTTAAGATAAAAAAACAAGCCCAATAACTCAATTTGTCATGGTACACACCCTCCCGAATTTGACCCATTTTATATGAAAGTTTTGATTTTAGACTATATTTTCTCAAATAACAAAGCACGAATCGACAACCGGAATATTTTTTAAGAATCTTCAATATGTTGCTAAAAGTTTTAAATCACAATCTACGGGACTTCGGAAAAATTTGGATTCTATAGCCAAAAATTTAAAAAATGCCATTTTTGGAAATTTTCATTAGTTTTTTTTGGGAGTTCAGGAAAATTCTACCCCTGATTGAAATTTGGTTAACGCGCTTTTATTTATATTAATAAGATCCAGATTTCCTGGAAATTTCATTAAGATATTTTTATAAACAAATATGTTATTGCAATTAAAAAAATTGTATTTTCTCCAAAAACCCCAAATTGGGCCTTTAATTTGGTCGGTTGGTCATTTCAGAAATTAGCGCCTTTAAACTTTTATATTTCCAATTTATTGTATATATGATTATACACACAATAAATAAAGATATGTTTAAAGTTTTTTTGCATTTGTATTAGTTTTGGAGATAAAAGGTTACCGATTTTACCCTTTTTTGCTGCCTAAACATTCGAATTTCCAAAATTAGACTCTTAATAGATCTATTTGGCGGGAGACAAACTAACGGTCTAAATTTTATTTCTCTAACTTCAAACGTTTGAACTTAATTATATCAATTTTATTAGCAATTCTTTCATCAAAATGCAAAATAATTGAATTAAAATAAATTTTCAAAAAATGCTAAAAAGTACCTATTTAGAACATTTTTATAAATTTTGAATGCATTATAACATTTCTAAATGCTAAACCTAGCACTGAAAGTGCTAAAATAACAACATTAGTCGTGATTGTACAAATTAAATAGCTCATCTAATTAGACTTCTGGAGTGAAATTTGGTAATCTTTGATAAAAATAGTGACTATGATGGAACACTGTTTATTATATTAGATCCGTCGCTCTTAGCAACATTTTCTAAGGGGAAGAAGAAGCTTTACAGAAATTAATAAGAAAAAGAAATAAGAAGAAATGTGTTGCAAAATACACATTAAAAAATGTTTTTTTTTTATGGAAATCGCAATTTTTATCAATTCAGTTTTCTCAGTAAATTGTGAATAAAATCAAAAGTTGTGTACCGATTGCAATGACATAAACCTCATTTCATTCGAAATATATTTAACTAAATGTTTTTAGACCAAAACCGTGATGTTTGTCGCATTTTTATTTTTTATGAATTTTCTAAGACCAAAAAAATTTTTTTTTTAATTTTTATTTTTTTCAAAACTTCAACGATATCTCTGAAACTACTGGGCAAATTTAAAAACAATGTAAACACGGCTTAAAGATAATATTTTGCCGATTTTCGGATTTTTTTTTAACTGAATATAGTGAACCGTTTTCAAGTTATTCCAATATATGTAGTGAAAGTGCCTTAATTTTTGACATAACGGTATATATCAAAAAATCGAGCTGATAGAGAAATATGTAGATTAAATTTGAAATCATCGACCTCAAGTTAGTAAACATTTGCAACAAAGTTCCAGACCGCACAAAAAAAATTCAATTTTGTTCCCTTGTGTAATTTATATCTCTTGGAAGATTGGAAATAAAGTTTTTATTTTTTATGTTACTATAAAATTACAAATTATATTCTAGCCTAATGAAGACTTTTATTATCTAAGGTGGGAAATGAAACCACAACCTCTAGGCTAAGAAACTAGCTTTTATAATCATGTACAATTTTGAGCAAAACTAAACATAACAACCATTTTTCAATTTAAAACCGCTATAACTTTTTTGGTCCTTGATTGAATTGATTAATTAAATTGATTACAGCTTACGTGACTAGACTATTTGGGCATTTAAAGTTTTTGATTTTATTTTATTGGTAAAATTAGGCAATTTTTTATTAACAATTTTTATTATTTAAATATATTTTTAAAATATTATTGTTACCTGTATATAAATTTAATTTTAGTAAAAACATCCTTTTTATTACTTTATATTTTAAATACAAAATTATATAATTTTTTCACTTATATTATTTTAAACAAACCCCTTCTCAGGCAATTATTGTGTTTAATTTCAAAATTATTATATCCGTGTTTATGACCTTTTGTTTAACATGCGGGTTTGTCTTTACAGTAAAAGCATTCAAAAATTTTAACTAATTAGCCAAGGTACAAACCAATTACATACGAAAAGACATACTAACAGACAGTTACACACAAATTATAATTTTCATTACTCCAAGAAAACAGAGGGCTTAAGTAATTTATTTTACATCATTTACTTTTAAACTCATACTCATGGGTATGTGATGATGAAGTGATGATGACTTTGTATTATCACTATATTTGCGTGTTTTAATATCATTTAATACTTTTTATTTCATTTTTAAGAATTATTGTTTAAAATGCCATATAAAATGTTTTTAATTGCGAATTTATTACCCCCATCATTATGACTTAATTCTTTTGGTTCCCTAAAGATGACTCTTCACAAAGACAATGCAATGAGTCTTTAATTTTTTTACAATAATTTTATTTGAAAAAATTAGTTATGTTACTTACCCCTTCTTAAAGACAATAAGAAGGGATAAGTATTTAATTATTGTAAATAGCGTCTTATAAATTTAAGACTCCTCTAAATTGTATCTATTGTTTAAAAGTTATGTAATTTTGTTTGTTTTAATATTTAATTCAATTAAGTTTCTTTTGTTTTAATTTTTGTGTAAAGAGCTTATGCTACTTGATTTGAAAAATTACTCAGAGCAACATCAATTCTGTGGTAAGGAATTTCTAAGACAATTTGAGTTCTAAGCCTATAAATTACTTTTTTGAATTGACTCTAGTTCTTCAGATAAACATTTGTTTAGAAAATTATGGTTGCACTACATATCGCAATATATCTCTTGAACGTATTATCTGATTTCGTCTTCAAGAAGTCTAGAAAATCTATTTGAAATTATCGCCAAGTTATACTTACATCATTATCACGTACGATTTAATCAATTTAATTAACCAATTCGCTCAAGGGGCGAGAAAGTTATAGTGGTTTTAAATTGATAAATGGTTGCTAGATTAATGATTATGTTTAGTTTTGCTCAAAATTTTACATGATTATAAAACTTTTATAAATCAAGTGATTTTAGTAAAAATGTGTTACATACTACATACACCTCCCCCGAAATATTTATAAGATCAAATTTGTTTTTTTTATTTCTATGGAACTATAAATGTAATCCCAGAAATATTAGACACACATATGAAGACAAATAAGACAATTTTTTTCATATGTAAAAAAAACTTTGGTCCCATAACTCCTGTGTTAAAATAACTGGAATTTTTATTTAAGCTCAAAACAAAATAATTATAAGACCAAAAACTATTTTAAACATTTAAAAAAAAAAAATCGAAAGTTTTCAGAAATTTGTATAATACACTGCCTGCCACTTGAAGTATATCTCCTAAACTAAATTTCAGAAAAAAATAATTTTTTTGCGCAACCAAATTTCAAAGTGTTTTCTTTAGTTTCCTGGAGAAATAAAAAATATACAATTTTGTTATACTAAAATTATGCATTTATTTAAAGACATGTATTTCTGTGGTACTATTTCGTGTGTCACTTGAATAAGGAATATTTTAAAACTAAGCAAACTGCAATTTATTTTTAAATTTTAGGTTATAAAAATAAAAGTTATTATCTTCTAGCATTCAATTAGTTATGAGTACTGTCACCATTTTTAAAAATAACCACAAAAATGCGATTTGGCATCGACTTGTATAATGACTCTAAGTAATTTAGCGAAATTGAACTCCATGCTTCCATTATTGCATCCTTTAAGGATTCTATCGTCTCAAATTGTTTTCCTCCTTCATAAACTTTTCTTGCAAGCCAACCCCAAACGTTTTCCATTGGATTCAGATCTGGTGAATATGGGGGCCAATTCAAAAGTTGAACACCTTGTTTATTAATCCATTGTTTTACTGCTCTGGCGGTATGAATCGGAGCATTGTCGTGTTGGTACGTCCAAGGTATGGGTCCAAAGAAATCATTCAATTTTGGAAATGCTTCTTCCAGAATGTTTTTGTAAGTTGTTGCAGTCATTTTGTTGGATACAAAAACCAATTCTATGGTACCGTAATTCGAAATGGCACCCCATATTATTATTTCGTCCTCTCGGCTGTGTCTGCGGCTCAAAAATAATTCCTCCTTATTTAGGTCATGGAATTAATAGTTATACCTGTCGGGACCATCAATATTAAACTTTTTTTTTTGATCGGAAAATACAACTTTAAACCATTTGTCGGACCATGTCATTGCATTTTTGGCAAACTGTAGATGTTGTGATTTGCATTTTTCATTAAGTGCACTGTTCTTAGACTGGCACTGACTTCACTTTTTTCACTTATTTTTGATACCGACATGGCAGAATTTGATACAATTCTAAGAATTTTTCGTCTTTCTTTTGGAGTTGTTGCCATTTTCTTCCGCCCTTTCATGTTTCTTTCCATATCTTTCCACGTTATTTAAATAATTGTACCCAACTGTCTTTCCTCTATTAATGTTTTTGGCTATTTGGACCGGATAGGCAGTGTATTTAGAAAATTATATAATTTTCTAAAAATGTACAGAGTTATAACGTAAGCAATCTCTGATACAGTGGAACAAATATATTGTTAGACTATAATCAGTATAAGGAAAAAAGGCTCAATTAAGTTCATTTTTCTTTATATACATACAGTATCGAGCATAAAAATGCAACACACATTTTTTACTTATAGTGTAACCCTATGTAACAATATTGTTGTGATTTTAATATTGTGTTACCATAGACTATTGTTGTATAAAATTTTTTCAAAGATTTTTATACATAAGGAAAATTAATAAATGTTTAGTAAAAGCAGTTGTAAATTTGAGCGAGCAAAAAGAGTGCAACTCTAAACAATATGATTTTTTAAATTTTAATAAAAATCGTTATTGGAAAAGTTTGGAAACTATAGTATTGTTAAGTACAATGCCTTGATGTATAGCTAATACGTGGTAGAGCAAAATTCCTGTCTTTCTAGGCTTAATATTGCTACTTTGTCTTTTGTGAATATTGACAGGAAATAGATTGGGAGTTAGTATCCTAGAATTTTCTGGGTTCTAAAGGGTGAGACCCTTTATGGGCGGTACAAAACACATAAAGTCGGTTTCAAAGAGTTTAGAAAATTTTTGAAATTCCTCATATATACAGTATCGAGCATAAGAAGTATAAATGTAGGCTATTTGATTTTTGATCGCATTAATTGCGTCTATAACGTTATTAAATTAGCCAATTTTGTTGTGATTTTATTCTTGTAGTCTTAACTAACTATTCTATTTTATTTTTATAAATAGGAATAGTTATTATAAATTTTGTTGAAACGGTTGTAAATTAATGAGAAAAAAATGCAACTCAAAAAAAATGCATGTATTGATTGCTAGCGCAGTAACGCGGTCACAAGAGTGATCAGAAGAGTGTAGCTCCGACTTCTAAGCAAGGGGAAGTATCTTGGCCAGAAAACGAGTATTTGTTGCAACCTGTATGTGTCAGAACATATGGGGAAGTTGGTTGGCGCATTGTACTTCACCCGCTGCTAAGACAACCGTGGGGTTAGGCCGTCAAGGCAGGTACCCACGTTAATCTGTAGCACATCTGTTAAGTAGAATGATTTGCTTTTCTTTCTTATATACTAAAATACATGAAATCTGCAGATAATATAAATATTAGAAAATAAACCCACTTTCTATTAAATTTGGAAAACTTTCTTTAGGGATTGATATTTTTGGAATTATTATTTATTTTTTTTATTAGTTTGAAATCTTCCAAAAATTCTCTATTAAAAAAGTGATCAAATATTCATGATAGTTTAATATTTAAGGAAATATGTCTATCTAGATAGTCTAAATTGGAAATATATGCGTTTAGAATCAAATTAATTCTAAATCTCATTTCCATTAAACAGTACTCGTTAAAGTAATAAATATAAATAAATATAAATAATAAATACCTCCAAAAGTAAAGTTGCAAGTTTGATTGTAGTAAATAATATGTGATATATTAGAAGGGTTTCCCGTTACCATATTAATATCACCAAATCAACTATTGGTGGCTGTAGTAGCTTTAAATGGCCACATGTGTTCATTCGAGTAATATCAAATATCTACCGTTCCATGAATTTTATAAATCTTTTCATGCATGATCTTTTCAATATTATGTATCTAAGATAATTTTTAAGAATCCTCATATAAGAACTACACATCAATATTTTTCCATCATTATATTATTCTAAAATATTCCTAAATTCTTAAAAAGGATGGAGAAAGAGTATTTTTTTAATATCATGAATTTAATTTGTAGTTAACTATTGTTATTAGTCAAATTTATATAGTAATTGATGGTAATAATATTAGGTTATAGTTTTGAGTATTTTTCAATTACTATTTTTATCAAAAATTAAAAAAAAAAAAAAAAATTGCTGATTTTTTTTATTTTGGTAGACCTAACAAAATAACTAAGAAATCCAAAATTTTATATCATTCACCTAAAATCACAAGGAAATATAGCCATTAAAAACTAAAAAAAAATATATATAAAAAATTCAGTTGAAACTTTTGAAGATTTTTTAATTTATTTCAGTTGTGCACTGACAATTTATATTTTTTAGATTGAAACTATAAACCAGTCCAGGGGCAACACTTAGGATATTTTTATGTTTTATAACAAAAGTTATGGGCTGATAAAAATGAACCAAAAGATGACGATTTTTAAAATTTTACATTTTTTTTTATAGAAAATTTGCGCTACTTAGGGAAATTAAATTTAGAGAAATGAATTTAAGAGACAGTAATTTTCTTCAGTTTGACGAATATCACTCTGATGTCAAAAAACGAGGCATATAATGGCATCATCACAAAGTTCCATATAATTAGCATAATTCGACATCTACACGAAGACATTTTTATTTCTTAATATTAGAAATAATGTCGACAGAATAACAGCAAAATAATTTTATTTCCAACTTTGTGTTAACATAGTGTCTACATTAGACAATTTTTTTTATCAAGACAAACGTCAAACTTAACACGAATTTGCGGAAGGTGGCAACAGTTGCACAAAAACAACAATATGGCGTATTCATTATTGTTTTTTACATATATGCAGTTTGACAACTGTAACAACCAAAATCATAATCAGCTGTTTAACTAAGGTTACCTTGTATATACTTGCACTGATTTTGACGTTTGTTTTGATATAAATTTGCCTAATGTAGAGACTAGGTAAGGGAAGGAGAAAAAAAATACATAAGAAATTTATATGCTAAATTGTTTTTTTTTTTTTTTTGCTCAGCTATGTGTTTAAACATTTATTGCGAAATAGATTGCGAAATAGATTGCGCAATAGATTTCTTATTTTTCCACACGTAACATTTTAAAGAGAGAGATAGAATTTGAGAATTGCCAACATAAAAATGTCTACGTGTAGTCTGGGGGTAAATATTAGTAAAATGTATGTTTTCGCGATTGATAACAGGGCTACTATATATATTATATTTTTTGCCAACCCCAAAATTTAAAAAAAATTTCCCCAAAAAATCGCCACCCAACAAAAAAGAAGATTTATTATTCAATATATATATATATATATATATATATTGCTTTTAACAAGTATTTTTGCTTTCTCATTATAGAGATAGTTTTTAGATGAATATTTTTATATAAATACACTGCCTGCCACTTGAATAAGGAATCACATTTTTTTTAACTTTATTTAAGTATATCTCCTAAACTAAAGTTCAGAAAAAAATAATTTTTTGCGCAACCAAATTTCAAAGTGTTGGCTTTAGTTTCCTGAAGAAATAAAAATATACATATTTTGTTATATTAAAATTATGCATTTATTTAAAGACATGTATTTCTGTGGTACTATTTCGTGTGTCACTTGAAGATAATACGATTTCTTATTCAAGTGGCAGGCAGTGTATTTCGCATTATATTTCTTATTTTGAAATAATAGAAACTATTTTCGATGTAAAACTTATAATTTTGTAAGGAATATTATCATGAGCAGTAAGGTTTAAACGACTATATTTTACAAACCAGTACTGATATGGACTTCAATTTTTCAGCAAAATATTCTAAAATATATCTATTATTAAAAGTACTTATGAAATTGTCAAAAAAATAACACTAAGCATTTTTCATTTCAGTGTACTTTGGTTACGATAAAGCAGACCCTCTATTTTAGAGATTTTTTTAAAAAGATTTAACTTTAACCTTTCACAACTTTTCGCATTGATAAAAATGATAAAATCGATTAGACTTTGCATGCATAAATATTGGTTAACAAGACCACAAATTGGCGTTCGTGTCAAAAAAAAAAAAAAAATTAAAATATATTTACTTAAAGCTTTCAAAATTCCTCATTAGCATTACAGTTAAAATTTTCAAGACGCATCCAACATACTCTTCAGTAGCAAAGTTATGAGGTCTCAAAATATAGCACCTCTTTGATTTTTAAATTAAAAAAAAAAACTAAAAAAATTATTTTGTAGCTAAAACAGAGCGATAGCAAAGGGTTGAAATTCCATGATCACTCACATTTCCTGTCAAGAGTCGTTTTAATATGAAAGACTTAAAAATAGATTTTATAACTAAAATCACGAAATTTGTGATCACTAGTATTTCATACCAAAAAACTATAGCAGGTAGAGTGAATAAAATGAGAATCTGAGATCGCTCATAATTGCTACCCAAAAACGATTTTTATATGAAATCACAAAAAATCGATTTTTTAGGCAAACAACCAATGTGAAAAATATGACAATTTATGATTTTTATAATTTCTCATATAAAGCAAATGAAAATCTAAGATCACCCTTATTTCCTGCCAAAAATTAATTTTCAAATGAACAAATAAATCATCTGTTATCACTAGGGGGCGGATTTTTATGCATTTTATTGAAAATATGCGCCAAAAAATGTATTTAAAAATTCAAAATGTACCCTAAAAATGGGAAAACATGCATTTATTTTTTTATATTTATTATATTAAAAAGAAAAAATTAAAATCAGTCTATCTCAAGCTGTGTAATAAAATATTTGTATTTTTTAACGTTAAAACTATTTTTAAAAGATTAATGTTATTTCTTTGTACTTTTTTGAAATTTATGCTCTTTTAGATTTAATTTTTTAAAACTTATATCCGTGTCACTGAGTTTGATACAAACTTATTAAGACAGATTTATTTTTATACAAACATATTTTCTACAAATTTGTTACATATAAACGATTATCTATTTTTGAGTAAAAAAGTGTACATACATAGAAAAGTACCTCTATACGTCAGCAGATGTAATAGGATCGCATTTGTATATAATTGTACTTCAGAAGCAGAGTATTCTTCTGAACACGAGATATCATCTGAATGTAGAATAATTAGGTTTGATTTTTTTTATTTTCTTAAATCCATTACTTCTTTAATCACAGCTTGCAATAGAGCCTTTTTTAAAATGATTTAAATGCTTAAATAATCAAAAGCCTCTAATTTAGTAATAGATTGAATACCAATTAAAAAATAGCTTTAGTTTCATTAAAATCGGTTAAACAGTTGTTAAGAATTGTCTGACCGATAATCTCTAATTCGAATTAGTCCAGATTTCGCTACCTATTTTTCGCCTTTTCTAGAAAGTGTTTTTGGATTCTGCTTTTGACTGTTCCTCATGGGATTGCGACAGAAGCCGATAAGGTTCATTACCATAGTAATCCCTATGCGCAGGAACCCAGACTATAGTAATGTCATACAGTCGACTTAGTCCTAGCAGTTCCTCTTTACACTGTCTGACTAGAATAGAGGTAGTTTTCGGTGATTTGAGCGATAGTATTGCCGCTTAACTGTCGACAGATAAACCATATTTCTATTGCGAATTAGTTTACACGCTTCCCTGACCGCTAGTATTTCCGCTTGGAATACGCGTGCCTCGTCACGGAGTCTATATGAGTGTCTAATTCCAAGATCGTTAGAGAAGACACCAGAGCCGACACCGCAGTTCATCTTTGAACCGTTAGTCTTTGCGGGGGTATTAAACTTAATATCGTTCTTAATAACGTTCTTGATCTCCACATTTCCGTTGCAGATAATCTTATCGCACTATTGACTGCTGATTCAATAACGTGTAGGTCTATAGGTGTTAGGTGCAATATAGTGTTCAGAGCTCCTGATGTACTAGTACGTAATGCACCTGCAATGCCAATGGAAGCGGATCTTTGTATCCTGTAGAGTTGATCCACCACGTATCTTTTACTAGTAGCGGTCCACCAAACAAGATACCCATATACAAGTATGTATGTATGTTTGAAGTGTTTTCACATACATAATGTTCGTATTGTTTTTGTCCAGAATAGCCATCACATCTACATTTGCAAAAGAGAGTTAAATTGCAGTTTCCATATTTCCTCAAATCATTTCCTTTAAATGATAGTAACAAGCGTTGAGCTGTATGATTAAGTAGATATTGAAGTTGTGCCCCACACGAAATCGGTGTGATTGTAGTAGTGTCCCTTGATGGCAAACAGTCCTTCTTAGCAGCAGTTACGTGATGATATGAAGAATAGAGATTTGAGCCTTTTTAAATTGCATTCTGAGTTGAATATATTGCTGGTTTGTCAACTTCATACTCAAAAATAATGTTAATGCCTCTTCATTTGAAAACTCTTTTTCATCGCTTGGCATTGGAATACTTTAATGTAACTTAGAACATCTCACCGCTTTTTGTTTTTAAAATACTCCTTGGATAATTCTTTATAGCTGAAGCTCTTCATATTTTATAAAGATAGTAAAATTTTATTGTTATTGCAAATGATTTTATATTCGAATACCACTAGCTGTTCTCCTTTTCTTACACTACGTTATACCATGTTCCTAGGTAGCATAAATAAGTACAATATAAAAATGTGATAAAAATTAAAAAGGGTTAAAAATAGGTAAAATACGCTAGAAAAAACATAATAAAATAATAATTATATAATATACTTAAGATACCTATCATATGGTATCTTAAGTATATTATATGGTTTGGTGTATTTATATTTGAGTCATATGAACAGGTAAAATAAAAATAGAAAAAACCTAGGGAGTAATTTTATTCCAATGGAAAAAGTGTTCTATAGACGGGTCCAGACAGTTACAAACGTATACATGAGATTAAAGAGGACACTTTCGCCTTTCTTTTGGTGGTAAAATTTCTTTAACCCATCTGACCCTCAAATGTTCTATTCATCTAAAATTCTAAAATATAGAACCTGAAAAAATATTTAATAACACAACAGCTATGAACGGTACTGTGACACGTTATACCATTTCTTAAAGACTATAATCCTACCAATGTGAAAGAAAAAAAAAAAAATACAGCCAATTATCGGTCATATATGCGAGCAATGATAATTTACTCCTGATCAAATTTACAAAAAGCATAAACTATTTGTCTTTAACTGCATGCCACGCCCACAGTTACCATTATTTTAATATTTTGATCGGAGTTAAAAAAAATTTGACTTTCTGAGATACCGTGCGACGTCCGGAAGATTTATTACCCGGGAATATTTAGATCTTTTAAGTCAGAGTTTTTTTTTTATAAACATAATAATTAAATTAAATATATTAATTTTCGAAATTATTATAGTGTTTTATTTTTCTTATAGTTTATAAATGTATACTTTGTCGTCACCATCTGTTTGTATGTATGTGAGTATATGAATATTTACCACGTGTGATAAATTTTAAAATTTTTTATGTTAATACTCGTTTATTATACTCTACGTGACCATAGGTGGAAAGGGTATTATGCGTTTGAGCTGATATTTATAACGCACAAAAATATTAGTCATAGACCCATCTTTAAGTATACAAATCGGTTCAGAATCATTTTTTGAGTCAATTTAACAGGGGTAATGAAATTAGACAAACATAAGTTTTGTATAAGTATAAATACATGTGCCAAATTTCATGAAGATCAGTCCATAATAAACCCCTCTTCCGAAAATCACTTTAACGTGCATAAATACCATACAAATATTAGTATCAAATTCATATTTGACACAAATAAGTTTTATATAAGCAGAAATAACAGCGCCAAATTTTATGATGATCGGTCCTAAGTATATATATGTATATATATATATATATCATATAAATATTAGTATATGTTTTATAGAAATATTTGACCCCTCCCCGACTTTGATTCACATTTTTATAGCTTTAGAGTCGTTATCATTCAACTCATCCACAGATTCTTTGAAACCATCAAAATATTTTACCGATTTTTATACGAAAAAAAAAAAAAAAAACATAAAATTGATTTATAGATAGAACGAAAAGGACAAATCTGTGATCCCTTATATTTCCTACCAAAATGTAAAACGAAACTAATATTTAACAATAAGGTCGACTTTGGACACATCTTCAACAAATTATCTCAAGTTTCGTTTGTGCTTAATTTAGCATAAAATTAGTCAATATTCTTGAGATTTCTATACTAAATAAACTCAATATACATTTTTAATTAATTTTGTTTTTTATAATTTTTGATTTATTTTTCAACATAAAAATTTTTCACTTAGATTACTTAGATTTCATAATAACATTAAATATTACACATTTCTTTCATTTAATTTAAGAAAAAAAAAAAGAAAAATTAATTTATTACACCTAAAAAAAATCTCTTTGGAATGATTGTGATATAATTATTCATCTTCATATATATTAATATTAAATTTTATATAATTGTAATTATTTATATTTATAATATCAAAAATTTAACTTAGTTTAAAAACAAAAACGAAATTAATAAACATAAAAAATATATAAATATTTAGCAAAAATTTTAATATGCTCAACTAACTACAATTAATTTTTAATATTATTTTATTATATTAAAAGCAATAATATGGAATACAAATTTACACAATTTTTGTTAATAATAATTATATTTAGTGTTATTTTAAATATACATTTTTATTAGATTTTATTTAGTTAATAGAGAGTAATGGAATTAATTTACATTTAAAAATTATTTAAATTCTTTGGTTAAATTTACAATGTTTTCATTTGGAGAAAATTTACACTAAAATATGTTTAATTATTTAACATTTTATTTTTATTATTTCGCTTAATATTTAAAGTGTAATTTCTTAAAAATGTTACAATGTCTTTTGGCAACAAGGGAGTTTTTTTTCATTTTAATTTCAATAATTTGTTGGGAAAATAAAACCGTTTTTTTTTTTTTTTTTTTTGGTAATGAGAAAGTTATTTTTTAGTTGGCTAAAAGAAATCTGTTGCAATAATTAAAATATGTTTAAATATTTGAAAAAAAATATTTAAATTTCTTTTAAATGTTAATATTTTAACAATAACAATATCAAATTATGATAATAAAGGTTACAAATGTATGATGCATATAAATTAAATATCCTTAGCAACATGTTGCAAATAATTCCAGAAAGTTTTTTTTTTAATTTGCAAATTTTAACTTTATTACAAAATATTATGTAAAATTATCACAAAATTAACTATAAATTTAGGAAAGTAATTTGTTTAGCTACACCCAGCTGGAAAATGAAATGTTTGTAAACATTTTAAGTTTCCAAAACCTTATGTTTAAATACTTGTTGCTGGAAATGTTGACAATAATTTAAAGGAACAAAGTTTCAGTTTATAAATATACTTTAAAATTCATAATCAAACATAATGTTTAGCTACATGTTGCAATGATTTTATTTTTATTTCGCTAAACAGTTTCCAATATATTATGCTTAGATATTTGTTGTTGAAATATCTGCAATGATCTGATATAACAAAGTTTCAGTTTATATTTCTTTAAAAAATATTTAAGCACAATGTATAGCTACATGTTGCAAGGATTTTATTTATAACTTACTTAAAAGTTTATACTGCATTCAATTATTTTTACAGATTTTTTACCCCAACCTTTTCTTATAGAATTAATTTTGTTTTAACAATTTCATTTTATTCTTTTCTTAGGAAATAAATAAATTAAAATTTTGTGTTTTTTCTATAACTGTAGTATTTAATATTGCACATGTTCGTTGTTCTGGCCTGCTGTTGAGTACTTGAGTAGAATGTTGCAGCTGATGTTGATGCGAATGCTGTTGATTATGATGATGATTTAACATAGATGACTGTTGTTGCTGTTGCAATTGAGAATGCAACAGCAAATGTGTTTGATGTTGCGTAGAGGAGGAAAGTGGTAAAAGTGGCTGATGATGATTATGATAATGTTCAGATTCATGTTGCTGATGTTATACCAACAACGAAACCTTTTGACAATTCATGGCCGTCAGCTGGGCATTAAGAGCCGCATTTGCATTAGGAGGTCCCGTAGAAGCTGTTGCCATACTACCACCATTTTGCATATGACTATCGCCATCTGCGGCTACTGCTGCCGCTGAGGCAGCCGCTGCGGCCAAAAATTCCACTTTACCCATGTTGCGTTCAATGAGGGGACCCAAATTTGTATGTTGCGTTTCTTTGTGACGCCTCAAATCAACTTTACGTTGAAATGATTTATGACAGAGTTTACAGGAGAATGGTTTATAGCCGGTGTGTTTGCGTGAGTGGGTGATGAGGTTAGAGCTTTGGCTGAAAGCTTTGCCGCAAACTTGGCACTTGTGTGGTTTTTCACCTGCAATAAAAATAAATAATTTTGTTTATTATTTAAATTGCTATATGAAAATTTAATCTTTTATATGTTTGTTAAAGAAAAAAATAATAATAGTAATAAAAAAGAAAATCTCAGGGTCGTTGTATTTAAAAGCAGCATATAAAAAACAAAATCATTTTAATGGAATGAACAAAGCAAAGAAAATCAATAAACTCATAAAAATCTGCGCAAAATTTTAGTTAAACATTTTGTTGTTTTAATTTTTTCTGCATTTTACAATGAATATTTCAAGAAGGAAAATATTTGAGTGGAAGTGTGTTTTCAAGCGTTATAGTAAACATCATCAACAAACCAAATTTAACAGATTAAACAGAGGCGGGTCTTTAAAAAGTTTAAGAAAAAGGAATCCTAAATCTTACTTTAATTTAGAGCTAAAAACTGAACATATTATTTTAAGTAAATCACAAGATTTTCCTTTTATCTGCAATAAAAATTTAGCTGCCACGTTAGTGTAATTCCTTGATTTTTATTTTACTTCCAATTTACCACAAACTTTTTTTTTTGCATTTAAATTCTGTATATTTTCCATTCGTATATTTGTTGTTATTCTTGGTTTGAATCAATGTCTGCCACCATTTTCCTCATAAAATACCATATGCCCCTTATACTATATTTTCCTTAGCAAATACAACCCCATATCCCCTCCCAATATAAACTTGAAATGTTGTGACTGCCTGCCTGCTCTTTAACCACCCTTAATATTTTTAGTTAAACAAAATTTCATGTTAAAACTTTAATATTAAAGAAATTTTATATAAAATTTTCCTTTAAAATTTCTTAACATTATGTGGTTTTCTATTGTGGTTTTATTTCTATAAAACTTCATTTTATATTCATACTTTAAAATGTTTTTTTCTTCTCTTTCTAATATATTTAAATTCATTTTATGTTTTTTTCTATTTTTTGTTTTCATTATTATTTAGAAAATTATTGTGTGCATTTAAGAAGATTTCAATTGTTTTAAGAATAATGTATTTAGTTTGTCAACTAATGTTAAAGTATTTATAGTATCTTATAGGTTTTTGCACTTTATTTCAATAAATATTTTGTATTAATTAAATTGCATTAATGATTAAAGGTTAACAGGTATTGGCAAATTCTACCACTTATCATTGCTCGATACTACTACATTCATTGCATTTGGGTACTAGATACTACGGATTTTTTAATTTAAAATTAAAGTTCTAAATAAAGTTCTTTTATTTAAAAGTAAAATAAATATATTCATCCGATTAGCAGGAAATTTTATAAATTTATTTATATAAAACATAAAAGAAACAAAAAATGTTAACACTTTAAATTCAACCTTAAAAAAATCATTAAAATTATTTTCATATATTTAAAAATAAATTTGTGTCTTTATACAGAGTTGTATTTCAGTCGTTGTATTTTTAATACGAGATCATGGAAAAAATCAAACTCTGAAAACATTGAGTTACCAATTTACAGTACAGAGACAAATACTCGGTACTCAATACTTGCACAACGCTACAGGTTACTGCTAGGAATTTAATCTTTTTATTGTGACTTTGATAATTTTTATTAATTTAATGTTAGTAGATGATTAAAATCTTGATTTAATTTTAACTTTTATTAGGAAATTAAATATTTATACGTTGTATTAAATTTACTAAATGGGGATTTTTGAAAATTAATTTTATATAAATTTTATTAATATTGAATGGGATTTGGTAGTCATCAAGAAAGCAAAAAAAAAAAACGAGAAAGATATAGTCGGTTAAGACCGACTATATTATACCCTACAGCATTGTGTACAAGCATCAAAATTCGGGAAGGGGACTTATATTACACCTGTAGCGAATTTTAATAAAATATACAAATACATAATAATGCGTTGATACTAACAACAAGATGATTTTAGGGCAATTCCTGGGTTTATGTGTGAATTATGGTAAATTATGCACCGATTCTCATATAATTTGACAATGTAGTTTCTACTTATATAAAACTTATTTGTGTCGAATATAAACTTGATACTAACATTCGTATGGGATTTATGCACGTTATAGTGATTTTTGGAAGAGGAGTTTATATGGGAGCTATTGTGGACCGATTTGGTAAAAAGTTGATACTTGTACTAAACTTCTTTGCATCGAATTTTATTACAATATTCTTATATTTTATTCCGGGAGGACATTTTTATGGGGGCTAGGTGAAATAATGGACCCATCACAATCAATTTCAATAGGTTTCGTCCTTGTATCATTCAAGTCCCACGTGCCAAATTTCATTGAATTATCTTTAAAATTGCAAACCATATTTTGTGCACAAGGTTTACATGGACCGTCCAGCCAGCCGTTCAACGAGCCAGGCGGACGGACGGACATCGTTAGATCGATTTAAAAAGTGATTATGAGTCGATTGGTATACTTTAAGGTGGGTGTTGGATAACTTTTTCTATGAGTTACAAACATCAGCACAAACTCATAATACCACCTATTGTGGTGTAGGGTATAAAAAAAAATATCTAAACAGACCTCATTTTACTGATTTGTATGAAGTCTCAAAACTCTTTATCTTATAACATCTTATTTCATATAAAAACAAAGTGGAATCGTTTTAGCAAAATATCGTTGTCATATTTATTTCAATATAAAAAAAAAAGAATGAATAAATTTTCTGTAAATGAAATTTATTTAATGAACACCTTTAAATATAAAATTATTGCATTCACATTTAGCAACATGATGTTAGAAACAAAAGTCTACATTTTTAAGAACATTGATTTAATTGACAAAAAAGGATGTATAAATGTTTAACAACATGTGGCAGCTTATATTTTCTAATAGACAGAATCGGACACAAAGGTCTGGAAAAATAAAAAGGAATATGTTACTACAACTTTTATTTATATTGACGCACAGTGGTTCTAAAACGTTTTTCTTTTTTTTAGAAATAGTTCTGTAACTTGTGAACCGTTGGCCTGAGCCGATAGGTTTTTAGTTGATTTTAAGGAGCACAGATTACTAGCGGGTCAGGGGGGAGTGGTTCATTGATCATTTCGAGTATGCATTATTTTTTAAATCGCCGAAAACTATTTGACAGAAAAGTAGTTTACATGTAGATAGTCCTTTTAAATCTTTAGAAAAATATATGCTTGCATGTGTAGGTTGGTGTAGGTTATCTCTTTTAGTTTAAAAGAAATTTAATTCGAAACAAAATTTTCACTCATTTTTTAGATTTTTTTAATTCAATTCCTTTCAAAATTCTAAGTAATATTGCTGCAAGAATCGTGTAAATATATATATTAGATAAAAAGTTATATTAATCTGAAGTTGTAGCTATAAAAAATGTCATATTTATATTTATTTATTTATTTATTTTTTTTTAAAAATATTGCAATATTTTATTTGATTATGAAACTTGTTTTTTGTTCTAACCCATAAAATTGTTTTAATGTTTTGATAATAAATCCTAAAGTAGATGCGTGTAAAGTAAACCCGAAGGCGCTTGGGGCAACGGTCTAACCACAAGCCCTATTTAAACTTTGCCAATTTTCCATAATTTTTTTAAATTTGTTTGTAAAATTCTCAAACCGCAAAGCTGAGATCAAACAAAAATTATGTTAATTAAATACCTCCATATATTGGTTAAGCGCACAATAATTATTTTCCGACGGACGCCTCTTATAACAACAATGTGACCATTTGAATGCAAAAATTCATTTTTTAAAGCACGTTTTTTCCGGATTGGGATTTTGGGTATTTTGCTACTTATGTCTTAAAGTAAAAGAGATAACCTACACGTGCAAGCGTATTTTTTGTAGCGAATGACAATGACTATCTATATGTAAGCTTTTTTCTGTCAAATTATAAATTAATTTTTGATTTTTTTAAATTTGCACAACCGAGATTATAAACTTTGGACGCCTCCCCCCCCTGATCCGCCAGGAATCTGTGCTCCTTAAAACCTGCTTTCTGGCCAGATGTAATTTTATTTTTTATTTTGTTATTTATATTTTCAACAGTTCACAATAATTTCCAAAAAAAAAAGCGTTTGGAACCACTGTATAACGTATAACCAACTTAATGTGCAGCAGATGTAATATGAAATATATAGCAACTACTATATGTAGATATTTCGTAAGAAATTCATTGAATTATTTAATATGTTTAAATACTTAGAATTAGTGTTACCAATTTAGCCTTTTTAAGGCTAAATCCAGCTTTTTCATATTGCTTTTAGCCTAGAAATTTTCGTTTGAGCTTTTAGATTTTTCCTACCCTTTTCTCGGTTTTAAAAAATTGCCTTCAAAAGGCTAAAATTTTATTTTTATTTTAGCAACAAAGAAAAGTTTGTTTTTTGCTATTACTAATTTTATTTTTACTAAATCATCCATTTAAGCATTTTTATGTATTTATTCGCACGATTTTTTCACTTAAGGAAAATTTTTGCTTGGATCGCTTCATTCTCTAAATATAACATGACTAAACTAATTTTGTGCATTTACTAAGTTAAATATAATTATTTTTTAATATACTTCACTAACCATAAAATATATGTATAATTACAATTTTTAATGATTTAAGCTTTTAAAAATAAAAAAAAACATTAAAACGAAAAATCATCCAAAAACTTGGAAATGCTTAATCAAAAAAGAATTATAACCTAAAGATTAGGAAAAATTATTTCAAAATATTTGGTTTTTTTTAATATGAACCAAATTATATGGGTAGTTTTTGCCGAGATTTTTTATATGTTATTTATAAATATATAACAAAACATTTAAAAGATATCAACATCTAATAGGAACGAGAAAAAATAAGTTTTCAAATTAAAAATAATTAATTTCCGCTTTTTTCTGAATTTATTTTTAAGGGCTCCTGAATGAAATGAATGAAAAAAATATATAATGTTTCAAAATATTTGTTTGAAACTTTGATGCAGCAGGTCCAAAGAACTCATTAAGCAACATGTTGATATTAATAATTCCTACACATTTTTTTTAATAATTTGAAAATCTTAAAGTATTGAAAACTCAATAGGGATATAACTATTTTTAAATATAACTTAGCAACATGTTGCAAGACATAACCTCTTTATTTATATATATTTCTTAAACATTTTAATATTAAACATATTTTATGAAATGGAATATAATATAAATATTTTAAAGCATATACCTAAAGCTAAGGTACAGCTGAACCAAAAACTATCTAAGCAACATGTTACTTATAACTTTTACGTTCTAAAGTTATTGTATAATATTTAATAATTTAAAAATTATAAACAATATAATAACAATTAATTTTATTTTATTGAATATTGAAAATCATTTAACGACATGACTTTTTTAAATCTAACTTAGCAACATGTTGCAACACATGATCTACCTTATTTATAACTAATTATTAAAATTAAATTATTTCGAAACATGTAATGTTCTTGGAGGAAAATGTGTAGCAACATTCTTTTAAATTTGTGGGACAAATCAGCAAAAAAGTAATTGCTCAATATTTTTATTGTTTAACAAATTTTCATACAAAATAAAATAATCTGTGCAGTTAAAAAACAGATTTAAACAATGTTGTTCACAATATTTAAATTATAAAGAATTGAGCATTGTTTTTTTATAGCTTTTTATTGAAATCGTATCCAATCGAAAAGAAAAATAAAATAAAAATTTTATGTTTTAATAAATAAATTTAAATATATTAATAAAAGTAGCCAGATGTTGCCAGATATGTTTACTTAATAATCGTGGAATACTAATTTGTTATTTTTTTAATTCGAAAAGTACTTTATTAATTGCTTTCATTGAAAACGTCTTTAGAAAAAAGTGAACAGAGTATCAAATAAAAACGTTGAAGTTTTGACACATAAATTTAAATAAATTACATTTAGAAACATGTTGACAGATATCTTTAGTTTACAATCGTTGTAATTACAATATTTATCTATTTATTAATAATAACTAAGAAATGTTTAGAGAAAATATTAAATGTTAATAATAGATTTGAAGACAATATGTTTAGATAATTATTGATATAACTATTTGTGATAATAAGGGAGAAATTATAGTATTGTTGGGTGGCCCGATGGCCTAGTTGGTAGTGTGCTAGTCTGTCAGTCTGGGGGTTGTGGGTTCGATTCCCACCAGAGACTCTGGTCTGTTTCACTACAACGAGCTAAGGTCTTCGTTACTCCGCTCGGTTAGAATTAGAATATAATTTGTAATTGTATTGTAATTATAAAATAAATAAAATAAATATAGTATTGTAAATAGAATTTAGAATTTTATATTTCATTGAAAGTAAAAAGTAGGCTTATTAAAAAATCGAAATGTGTTTTTCCACAATTAGCTGAAAATATTTGTATAGATATTAAATGGAACATTTTTACACAAGTTTCATACATTTTACCACAAAATTAATATTCTTTATATATAAAACACAACATGTTTAGATACATGTATCAAACATATGTTTATATGAAGCAAATATTAATTTTAAATGAAATTTATTAAAAAAATCCATGATACTTAGCAACATATTGATGAAAAAGTTTGTTTCTTTTTGTTTGTTCTTCCCGAAATGGTGGAAAAAATATTTACCAACATTTCTTAAGCAGAAAAAAAAATCTTATTACGTATTTTGTTTTTGAACCAAATTTTCACACAAACTTTAATTGTTTGAATAATTAAATCAATTTTACAAATTATGTTGCTAGCAACATAACACAATACAAATTTTAATAAATATATTTAAAAAAAATCTCATAAACTTTATTGATTGTTACGAAATCAAACAGATTTTTTAAAGCTGAAAGTGAAGTGATTTCTCTTTTTTCGTTTTCTGCAACATTTTCCTTTCAAACCAAATATTTTTCACTTAAGAAATATTATTTAAATTATATTAAATACATTTTCCTTAAATATTCTTCCACTTTGTTACCTTTTTCCTGCAGACCATTAATTTTTATTTCACATTCCTAAACAAGAAAAAAATCTTACAAATGTTAAATGCTGAAAAAACGCAAAATCACAATAACAACTTTTAAAACAATCTATAAAACAAACATACTCGAAACTCTATTCTACAAACACTCAATAATAAATGTACCTTAACATTTTCTTCTAAACTCGATATAACAACGAAAAAAATAAAAAAAAAAAATAAATGAAAAACAAAAACAATAAATGTATGAAATCATACAATAAATAAACTTTAGATGAAAAAAGCTTTACTAAAGAAAAACAAACAGGGAATGAAGAAAATATAAAAAGTGGAAAAAAAAACAAAACAAATGAAAGATTTAAAAAGAATTTTTATTACAAGATATGGAAACGCTAGCAAGCTAGCAAGATAATGTCTTGAGGAAAGAGGTTTCAAGTTACTCTTTTATTTTATAACCAACAGATTCTGTGATAAATAATAAAAAACTTTGCTTTAGTTTTTAGAAGATGAAAACGAAAAAAATGCCAAAATATAAGAAAAACTTCTAAAGCTGAACAACTGACTCCCTTCATATAATCTGTGCTTGAGTACGTGACGTTATCTGGGCCGTTACAAGGCGAACGTGCTTGGAAAACTATAATTTAAAGCGGAATTTTTCTTTTAAAAAGAAATGAGATGATAGTACTATAAATAAATAAATATTTTTTATGTTAACAACAGTGTTGGGCAATAAAGGGAAATGGTATTAAAAATAGTTATCAAGGATGGCACTTTTTTGAAATTAAAAAAAAAAAAAAAAATCTTTCAAAAAATAGCTTTTGCTGCAGACATTATTGTTAAAAGCCTTTGTTTAACATTTTACTTTTTAAAATCTTGTTGTTAACTAATAATGGAAAGTATTCAAAGTACAAAATTGCAAATTTTATATTGATTTATTAATGTTGAATATTAACAGACTTTTCATTATACTTTTCATCTCTTTATTCCTTATTTAGTGCCTATTTTTCCCCGCAAAAATCAATTTTCAACTTGAATTCAATTCAATTTAGTACCAATACTAGTATCAAGTTCACGTATACAACAACATTCTTTGTTGTAATTATATGACTATTGTAGTAAATATACATAAATGGCAGACTCTAGAATATAACCACCCAAAACTAGGCCCTCCCAATTTAAACCAAAAAAAAAAAAAAAAAAAAAAGAAGCACAATGTATATACATACTACTTTCTCTACTACTTCTCCACTTCTCCCCTTGAATTCATACTTGGGAAACAAAAAATCTGTTAGTGAATCAAAGTACATCCCAATGGTCGAATGTTTTAACAATCACGTCCCTGCAATATCATTATGTACTCAATTCAACTCAAAAACTTTTCTTCTTTCATTTTTGTAAATGACTATGCAACAACATACATACAAGACTGACTATATACATTTGTATACAAACACAATGTATATACACATAGACTAACAGATAATAATGATTATACGTTAAGTAGTACGTATACATTTTGAGAAAAGAGAAACTGGAAGTTTAGATATTTTCTATGCTAGTTTAATGATTTTGCTGCTTTTTGATATATATTTTTTTTGTAGCTCAGATTTTTGTCGTTTTATTTTTTACTATTACTGGGGTATATAATGTACTGTGACATATATAAGACTTTGATACATACATATGTACTATATAAAGAAATAAATGTATATAAAAGCCTGCAGTTAAAATTCTTGTGTTTTTCTTACTTACACACACACACACATACACATTTTCCCTTTAATATTTTATACTTCCTTTTCATCTTTACATTTCCCTTTAGTATAAGTTGTTTTTGCATACATTCACGTATACATTCGCTTATCTTCTATATCCTTTCATTTTAAATAAAGTATAAAACATTGGAGTACGAGTTACAAATCTGTATCATGGCTAAAAATCATTGAAATCTGTTTAGTTTAAAGCATGGATTCAAATTGTTTGTAGGATGCTGTGTATGTATATATGTATGTTGATATGTATATATTGTGTTGCGTTATTGTTAATGTTGCTAAAAGAAAAAAAGAAAAAAAAAATACTGAAAATGAAATGTTTGAAAGGTATGAGAATTTTAATGTGTCTGTATTTACAGTGGTGATTTTTTCCTTTTACATTTTTTTCCAATGTGTGTTTACTTAGCTCCTGTATAGGAAAATGTTTGGTTGTAGTTTTATTTATTGATTTTTGAGGAAAAGATTTTAAAGTTTTCTAGAAAAGGAAATTTTAAGTAAAAAGAGTAAACGGGTTGAAAACATTTTAACTAAAACAAAAATTTTGTCCCATACTTTTGAAATTCTTTTAAAATGAGATTTAACAAAACCTTGGAAAACGGATCGAAGTAATATTAGGGTATCCCGTTTTAGAGAAGAAATTAATTGAAATACATAACAAGTGAAAATATAATATTTAGTATAATTGACACCAAAATAGTCAATAATTTATTTAGGAAAAATTTTGATTTTGCTACTAGTTTTTAAAGACATTCCCTACAGTGTCCATGCAGAATAGGTTTTTCCATCTTATTGAGTTTCAAGGTCTTATTTAGATTTAGTAGATTTCTTTTAAGTTCGAAAAATATTAGTAACTGAGTATTAAATCTACCAGCAACATGTTGCTGAAGATATCAATTTCTTTACTTTAGGTTCAATGCAGAATAAGCGATGACGATAATTTGATGTAAATAAGTTTTAATTATATTAAAAAAATATATTTGTAATTTAGCAATAAAATGTCTGTCAGGAACTTGATGCTGAAGTCTATATATCTATATATATATTAAAAATATTTTTTGTATATTCTAATAATGATATAAATTATTTGTGATATCAAGTCTCTAACAGTGATATGCTGCTAAAATATTTATTAATAAAAATTTACAGAATTTTAGAAAAAAGTAGAAAAAGTTTTATAATAGATACAATAGCAAAGTAACATTTTAGTCTTAATTTTTTCATAAAATTCATTATATTTCCATTGCTGCAACACGCAACATATTGTAAAAGAAAACCATAATAAGAAATATGTCTTTAAGGAACATATTATGTTTTCTTTATTTTTAAGTATAAACAAATTCGTAATCCTTTATTATATTAATAGAAAAGGCAATGATTACACGCAGAGAAAAAAAATAGTTGTAGTGACCATAATCTAAAAGCAACATGTTATAATTGGAACATATGGTTACAGCTGAAAATAGATATGATTATAAATAATAATTGTTATGATTTCATTTCATCATATTGCGTCCGATTTTATGGTTCGTTGTTTTCATGTTATGGTTCGAGTTTTTCATATTATTATAAAATCTTACTACATTATTATCCCATTCTATCAGATTTCATTTTATTATATTATAATTCTATCTTATCATATTATTATCTTTCTTATCATATTATGATTCCATTTTATCACATTATTCCATCTTTCTACATATTAAATTAAAGCACATTAATTCAAAATTAGTGTTATCACAAATTGTTTAGTTAGTCCATTAACATTTGTTGCAAAATAAGAGATAAAAGTGTTTATTACTTAGAAAAAAATGTTTACATATTATTTATTTATTAATTAATTTTATTTATTTTTACTATCATATTTAGTGCAAGATAAACATTTCTTGAATCACACGAAATATAACAAAACCTTGTCTTCTTATATTTATTATTGCATAAACTAAATGAGAATTCAAATAAAGGTGGAAAATAAACGTTAAAAATATGGTTTAAAAATAAGGAAAAAGATAATGATATTTTTTATATTAATAAAATTTTGTTTCTGGTAAAAAATATTCTAAATCATAAAATTTTTGTAGTCAACTATTATATTAAAATGTTGATTGAATGTAAACATTGAATGATAAAACTGAAACAAAAATATTGTTATCATGAACATAGTATTATTAAAATTAATCAAAATTAGCAATATTGTGGTAGTGATAATGTTTTTTTTCTGCGTGTACAATAAATTTAAATTGAATTATTTAATAAACAAAGATTTTGGTACAATTTTCATTTGTTTTTTGAAAGCGGTGAAAAATGTTTAGCAACATTAAGTTTTATTATTTTATTATAAAATATTAATTATTTATTTTTATTTAATTTGTAAACATCCCCATTGTTTATTTTGTTTTTCAAATTTGTCATGTTGCAACTATATGGCATCTATAGTGAATATTATTGAAAAAAATCCACAATTATTTTATTGATTTGTGTATAATTTTTTTCAAAAATACATTAAAATAAATAATAAATAATTGTTGGCAACATGTTGCTTAATTCTAATATTTAAATAAAATCTTAAAGTTAAACTTAAACTTTGAAGTTTCCGAAGTATTCAAGAGCAAGTTTTTATCGATAAACTATTTATTATGTGTCAACAAAACACTGACAGCAACATGTTGTAAAAATAAAATTTGCCAAATTCAATTAAAAAAAGAACTAACATGAATTTCTTTGATTGTTTTTTTTATGGATTTCTATAGAAATTCTTGTGAATTTTAAGACAATTTTTAAGCAGCAACGTGTTTCGGAAACAATAATCGGAAAATAAAAATTTACAGAAACTAAATATTTTTAGTTTTTTTTTAAATTACTAAACAAAGTTAAATTTTCGAAATAAAAAATAATAAATAATAAATAATAATTGAAATAGCTATTGGCAACATGTTGCCACATATTAATATATATATATATATATATATATATATAAAATTGTATATATAACGTTAAACTTAAAATTTACTTAGAGTAAAGAAAATTTTAACAAGCTGTTTCTGAAATAAAAATTAATAAAACAAAAAAAAAAATAAATAAATAAAAAACGTTAATTCAAATGATTGTTTAATTTATATGAATTATTTATCTAATTTTTTATAGCAACATGTTGCGGAAATAAAAGTCTCAAAATTTAAAATTTAAAAAGTGTCAAATTTCGAAGTTTTTTTTGGCTTGAAATTATTTAATATTAAATAAAAAAAAATCGGAGAAAACTTTATTATTGGCAACATATTGCTGCCTGTTAATATTTAAAGAAAATGTTAATTTTAAATGTTCAAATTTATATATTTAAATATTTAAGAAAATGTAAAATTTTGAACCTCTTAGTTTCAAAAATATTTATTAGTTAAATATTAAGCAAAACAAAATTTTCGACAAAGTTACAAATAAAAATATGGCAACATGGTAATATTTAAAAAATGTTAAATCTTAATCTATAATATTCATATTAAACTTTAGAGATTTTATTAAATATTTTAATATACAATTTTTGACTGAAATAATGAACTTTCATTTTGTATTCATTTTGTCTTCATAGCAACATGTTGCTACAATAAAAATTAAGGAAACGAAACAAATTTTATCCTAAAAACCTTTAAAAAACTCTTTTACTTACTCTTAAACAATATTTTATCGATTTTAGTGTAAATTTTTTCAAAAGTATGTCAAAAATGTATGTTCAAAAAAGAATTTTAAATAGCACCATGTGGAAGCAAAATTATAAGAATGAAAACACTATACAAATTTATTAAATATTTACAAGACTTTAATAATTTTACGCAAACTTAAAAATCCTTTAAAAAACTTTACTTATTTTTTAATAATATAAAAAAATAGCTGCTGTTTAGTGTATAAATTTCCTTAGAGTATGTTAAAAATTGTAACGAAAGCAAATCCCCTAAAACTATTATATTAAATATTAAAACTATTGAACGGATACTTTTCATACGTTTTCGAAAAGAGCATAAATAATGAAAAAAAAAAGCTTAAACACGTATACTAAACACAAAATAGAGAAAAAAAAAAAGGAAATGCAGTAAAAATTCCTGAAAAATCGAACACAAAAACGATAAAAATGTCTAGAAGACATAAAGGCGCTGATTTGGTAACAAAAACACACACTCACACAAAACACACGCCATCTTAAACAAACACACGCTCGCACACACACATATAAAATAGAAAAAAAGTAAATATTCTAACAAAAGAGAAAACCATATGGCTGATAAAAATTAAAAAATAAAATCAGTTAACATTCCACTAACACAAACATATGACCCATACTCATCTGTAATATGGCTCACAAACAGTGTTACAATATGGCAGTCAACGAGAAACACAGATTTTTTTTTACAAATTTGTATGTGAAATGAGAGTGCAAGAATTAAATTATATGTATAAAAGTATGTTAGTAAGAGTGTGTGTATTGCCATTTTGGAAAATAAGAAAATCAAAAATTTGCACTCAAATCCCCATACAAATGTTAGTGTTTTTTGTTGATAAAGGACCAAGAGAGCAAGAGAACACAAAAATTGAGTGAGTGTGTTTTTAGTCAAACTCACTAATATTGCCTATCATCAATGTGGTAGTGCAAATTTTGTTAGGAATGGGAATATATATATATATGTATGTATGTGTATGAGTTTGACTCTAACAAACATATAAAGCTTATAAAATCAAGTTGCCTTGACTAAATTTTTCATTGGTTGTCTGTGATTTTTTTCTCTTCTTCTTGGCTTTTGTTATTGCATTTGTTTCTTTATTTCTGGCTCTTAAAGTTTGTATGTGTGCTTTCCAATCATTCCAGTTGTTTTCAAGAATGTGTGTGAGAGTGTTTTATTGATAACAAAAATTGTATATAATTCCAATCTTATTTCAAACTTTTAGCTATTGAATTTTTTATACTTTTTCTCTTTATAGCTCTAATACTGTTTAATGGAAATTGAGTTAAAATTTTTCATAGCTTTCCAATGCGCGCACTCTTTTTACAATAATTGCACAAAACCTTTATCATTTTAAGTCAACGTGGTTGTTATTATTGTTATAAAACCCAAAACATGGTGGTGCACGTGCATATGTATTTATTTTCTTGCTATTTGACAATTATGCTCTTTACTTAATTCCATTTTGAAAGGGAGTTTTGTTTGTAATTTTTGTTGTGGAGAGGGTTGGGGAAGGGGGTCAGCAATTTTTATTTGTTGCCTCCATATTTTTTTTTTCGTTTTTGTTCTAACCCCAGTCCCTTTCTATATGTCATCAACACTAAATAGGATTTTTATGGAATTTATGTTAAGTCGTTTTTGTATGTCATACTGTAGATGTTCAAGTTTATGACGGTTTAGCATTTAGTGTTGTGCTGATTTTCCATTTATTAAATTTGTCTGTGTGTATGTGTATAGTGAGTGTGGTTTGTATCTAACTTTATTCTCTTGCTGCTTATGGCTGATTTTGTGGCAGCAGTAGGAGCTGGAGTAAAGCAGCAGATACTGATTTAACATATCAGGGATTTAATGTATTTTTAAATTGGATTTGTTAAGATTTTTTCGTGTTTGTTTTAGCATTAAAGCAAGCAGATTATTATGTTTGTATGTGTGTGTGTGAGTGTTAAGAAATTGAATTTTTTTTAAAGTATTAAAGCAGAAAAAAGAATCGATTTTTTGTATATTAAGCAAATGAGTTTTTAAATTTCAATTTATTACTTAAGGAAACAATTTTAGGGCAACATGTTGCTAAACATATAAAAAATGTTCCTTTAACTAATCCGGTTTAAAGTAAAGAGTAGAAATTAAATGTTTTTAGGATGTTCAAGGCAATATTTTCAATTAAAAAAATTGTTACCGACAAAAACGGGATTTAAATTGGTCGTCATAATATTTATGGGAAATTATGTTGAAAAAAACTTAGCAATATGTTGCGATCATTTAAAAATGTTTATTTTAAAAAGTATGGCTATAAATGAACATATTGTTAAGGTAGATTACATAATAATGTTGGCAACATATTGTTGATGTTGTGATAATATTAACATTTGAAATTTTTTTTAATAATTTTTACGTGAGATTAGTAATATAAATAAGATAATAAAAGAATTGCAAACTTAAAGAAAACAGAGAAGTAAGATTTAGATTCTTCGAAATATTTTGAAGAAATTAACTTGTGTTTTAAACAAATACCTTAGCAACATATGTATTGTGTTCATTTCAAAATATCAGTTATCACTATGAATAGAAGCAAGACTACTCGTATATATTACAAAATAATAATAATAATAATAATAATAAAAATAATAATAATAATAATAATAATAATAATAATAATAATAATAATAAAATAAATAAATAATAAAATAAAAAAAATAAAAAAATGTCAACATGTTGCTAAGATTTTAAAAATATTACTATTTGATTTTTTAGTAATTTTTATTGTGAAAAAGTATCAAATATAGATCTTTATATATGAGTTTATTAAACGAAATACAGTACAACTTTCCGTTAAATAAATAATTTTGACGTTAAAAAAAAAAAAAAACACAGAAGTGTAATCTAAATTTTTAGAAAATCAATTTGTTTCTGAAAAAAGCTCTTAGAAATGTTGCGAATAATTTCAATATTTTATTTTTTGCTAAACATTTAAAAATGTTAATATTAAAATTTTTAGAAAATCAATTTGTTTCTGAAAAAAGCTCTTAGAAATGTTGCGAATAATTTCAATATTTAATTTTTTTTGCTAAACATTTAAAAATGTTAATATTAAAAAGAAAAAATTATCATAGTTTACTGCTTTTAAATATTATGGCTGGGAATTTCTTCTTTTTTTTTTATTTGATTATGAAACATTTTTGTTAAGATGTTGCTAAACTTTTTAAAAATGTTAATATTAAAAAAAGTATTTAAAAATGTTTATTGTTATAAAAAAATTATGATCAGAAGAGGATTTTATTTTTTTATGAAACAACAATAATTTGAAATATGCCGTTGTCAATATATTGATGATTAATAAAGTCTTTAGCTATTCAAATTTATGTGGCAGGATGTTTCAAAACTTATTACTACAAAAATGTAATGTTTATAATTTAAATATCTTAATTTGTTTATTGTTATCAAATATGTATGATTGGAAAAGGATATGTAAAATTTATTATAAAATATTTTGGCAACAAGTTCCTACAATTTTTAAATTGTTAATATTTACCTTGAAAAAAAGTCACAAATTTCAGATTCACTTATTAACAAATCTATAATTTATAATAATTTAAAATATGCCTCCAAAGTCTTATCAGAATGTTGCTTGATTAATAATGAATTCAGAAGCTGAAATGATTGTTTCTTATTAAAAACGGAATCACATTTCCATTTAAAAATATATGATTTTTACAATTAGAGATTTATTTAGTTAAATTTATTATTGTGTTTACAAAAAGTTAAAATATTGCAAGCAACATGTTGCTATAAGAGATTTTACATTATACCAATATAATGTTTCTGTTTACATTTTAACAATACATTTTTTTAATGAAATCTATGAAATAAGAAACTATGAATATATATTTTTATTTTATTATAAAACTTTTGCTTAAATCAGTTCTGTAGTGCGATTCAGTAAATTTTAACAATTTTATAATGGACAAATATGTCGATAGCTTTTGTTGTTTGCAGTAACGATTACATGATTCAGTACGTACATTTAAGCAACAGTAGACATCTTTTGTTTTCGTGTGGCACCTCTGTCAAATCAAATTGAAGACTTAAATAGGAGTAGAAATAAAAAAAGAATTTGGGAATTATTTGTAAATTATGAATATGTATACTTATTGCTTTTGTATGTTAAACTTGTGTTTAAGTTGATAAAATAAACAACTCAAATAATGTTATGGTTTAGTTAACAACACAAGTAGATGTAACGATAAAGAATATCGTTTAAAAAAGCTATGGAATAGCAAAATCCATAATTATGTTGTTTAATTTTATAAACAATTCGATAATCGTAAAAATAAGTTACTGAATCACACTATTGGAAACAAGTTGGTATAATTTACTTGTTTTTTTTTATTACAAAAAAGTTTCACTTTTTTTAAAAAATAGTTAAATAGTTAAAAAGAAATTACTGAATTCTAATGGGTGATTCAAGTATAGATATTTTTTTCAATAGCCTTTTTTTGACAGATCACGTATGAGTCGCGTCATGCTGTCATGTTATTTTTGTTTAGTACTGTTTGGCATTTCATAATGGAAAGACTTACGCCTGAACAACGTTTACAAATCGTTCAACTTTATTACGAAAATTCACGTTCTGTGAGGAATGTGTTTCGTGCACTTCGCTCGACCTATGGTCAACATAATCGGCCTACTGAGCGTACTATTCGCAACACCATCACCCATTTTGAGACCCAGCATTCATTATTGGATAATATTCGACCGAATAGACCACGTCCAGCACGTTGTGAAGAAAATATAGCGGCCGTAGCTGAGAGTGTACACGAGAACCGTGGAGAGTCGATTCGGCGCAGTTCACAACAGCTCAGACTGACGTTTGGAACGACTTGGAGCATTTTACGTCGACATCTTAAATTGAAAGCGTACAAAATATAGCTTGTGCAACAATTGAAGCCGCTCGACATTCCCAAGCGACATCGCTTCGCTCTCTGGGCTCTTGAAGAGTTCCAAGAAGATCCGACGTTTTCGAGGGAAATTTTGTTCAGCGATGAGGCCCATTTCTGGCTCAATGAGTATGTAAACAAACAAAATTGCCGCATTTGCGACTAAGAGCAACCTGAAGAGATTCAAGAACTGCCACTTTATCCAGAAAAAACAACGGTTTGGTGTGGTTTGTGGGCCGGTGGAATCATCGGTCCATATTTCTTTAAAAATGATGCCGGTGCGAACGTAACCGTCAATGGCGACCGTTATCGTGCCATGATAACCGACTATTTGATGCCTGAAATTTAAGCTTGTGATCTCAGCGACATTTGGTTTCAGCAAGACGGCGCCACTTCCCACACATCGCATCAATCAATGGATTTATTGAAAGAACACTTCGGTGAGCACATAGTTTCACGTTTTGGACCGGTCGATTGGCCACCAAGATCGTGTGATATCACACCGTTAGACTTTATCCTGTGGGGATATGTAAAGTCTAAAGATTATGCAGATAAACCCGCTTCAATTCAAGCCTTGGAGGAAAACATCACGCATGTCATTCGCCAGTTACCAGTCGAATTGGACTCAACGGATGGAGCATCTGCGACGTAGCAACGGCCAACATTTGATAGACATAATCTTCAAAAAATAAATGCCAAAGAATGTTCTTTCAAATGCTAATAAACACTCCCCATTAAATTTGAATTTTCTGTATTTTTTTCTTTAAAAAAGTAGGGAATCTCGAAATGGATCACGCTTAGCAACATAAACAACAGCATAAATAATAATATAAATAAACATAATTTTAAAAATAGCAAGATAATTTATATTTTTTAATGCTTCAAATAATTAAATAAAAGATTTAATTATAAATATTTATTCAGCAACAATTTTTAATTTATTTCAACATGTTGCTAAGCTCTTAAAATCATAAATGTTTAGAGGAAACACATTAAGTAAAGCAATTCCCATTAAATCATCCAGATAATTTAAGATTTCTTTTGTATCGCAAATTTATATGACATTTACTAGGCAATTGCAGTAATACTGTTTTAATTTTAGTGAATTTTTCTATTTCTATTTTAACTTTTAAAATCATACATTTTTAAAAGAAAATATGATGAAATTGAAATGTTTAACTTACTCGTTTTTTATTTGCAACAAGTTACTATGAATTTACTTCTACTAATCATTTATTAGTGGCAAGTTTGTAGTTATAAAAATATCAAGAGAATTTTAATTTATTAATGTTCCTAATGGTTAAACCAAATATTAAGCAATATTAACTAGCAGCTCTTAAAATCGTACATTTTCTATAGGAAACATATTTATCAGCTAAAATTTTTAATTTATTTCAACATGTTGCAAAACTCTTAATATCATAATTCTTAAAATAATTCCCTTTAAAACCATATTTTGTATTACAGTTATTTAACCCAAATTTATGTGAATTCTCCCAGACAACTAAATACTTCCCATTTCATTTTTATCAAATCTTTCTATTTAATTAAGTTGTGTGGTTAAAATTTAGTTTTATTCTAATAGAAAATTAATCCTTACCTGTATGAATATAAGTATGTTTTTTCATATCACTCTTTTGGTGGAAACGTTTGCCACAATAGCTGCATGGAAAGGGTCGGGTATCACTATGTATTAAAAGATGCGTTGACAAAGTGCTGGAACGTTTAAAGCGTTTGCCACATTGTTTGCATTCAAAAACTTTTTCGACATTATGAACAGCCCTGTAATTACAAACAAAGGACAACGAAAGAAAACAATTAGAACATTTTAGAAGTAATAAAATAAATAATAAGGGTATGCACTTAATATTTTAAAGCGAAAAAATAAAAAAATTTAAATATTTTTTATTAAGTAAATTAATTTCAAAATATTTTATTTTATTTTTCAGCACTTTTTCCTGTTAGCAACTCTAAGTGAATATCCTTAATATAATTTTTTGGTATGTTAATTAAATATGCTCAAAAGCCACCATATACATAGCCTTTGCATTCATATAAAATTATTTAATTATATAAATGTAATGTAAAGTTTTTCTTTTATACCAACCTGTGTTGACTTAAACTAACTTCATGACCAAAGGTCTTGTTGCACAATTCACAGGCATAGGGTTTTTTGCCATGATGTGTCCTTCTGGAATGTACCTCAAGGCCATGCGGAGTAGAAAACATTTTTTCGCATTTCATGCATGAATACAGGTCACTGAATTGTGGCAAACCAGACCATTTAGCGGCCATATGGTGAAAATGTAAATGGGAGGGATGTGGCAAGCCCAAATGAGAATTTGGTGGTAAACCATTAGTAGCATGACCACCAGCTGCTGCCGCCGCCGCCGATGATACAGCATTGTGTGTAGCACCATTTTGGGCTGATTGTAGAGGCACCATTAAATTACGCAATCTAAAAAGATCTTCTTGGGAGGCAGGATGATAACTATAAAAAAAGAGGAAGAACAAAGGAAAATGGGTTTTTTTGTTAATAAGAAAAAAATTGAATACATTAAAATATATAATGTTTTAATTACTTGTATATTCTATTTAATACACTTACCTAGAAGCTAAACCAGATTGCTGCTGTTGACCCTGATGAAAGGCAAAGGCAGCAAAGAAGGGAAAGGCAGGCGACAGAAATGGTCTTTGAAACATGGCGGGCTCATAGTTGGTAGGATAGGCCTGCCTTAAGGCCTCAAAAGGATCTGTATTGGGATGATGTATTAACCCCGCCGATTTTTGGGGATCATCTTTCCTTAACAGTGCCGACACCGAAAACATTTCAGACTTTTTAGGACTTGTTCTACTATGCATTAATACATCATTATTGTTATTATTACTATTACTATTCGTAACACTAGAGGGACGTGATATATGTCTACGTGGTATAGGTGAAGCTGGTGGTGAGTCTACTTCCAATTCCACCGAACTAGAGCGGGATCTAGAACGTGATTGCAGCGAACGTCTACAATTACTATCATCATCTAGATCAATTTGTGAGGAGGAAGAACGTGATAAACTACGTGATCTGGAACGTGAAGCTCTTTCATAGAGTCTTTCGGCTTCTAAGGCGTTGAGAGGTTGCTGATGTATCCCATTATTTTCTAGTTTCCATTGTAAAATATGATTTTTACTTAACATTGATATGCTATTGTTATTCGTTTCCTCCATTAGCAGTTTGGTAGCCGCCATAGGAGCATGATTATTGGAAGCGGCTACTGCAGCAGCCGCTGCTGCTGCAGCTACGGCCGCGGTATGTGCCTGCAAATGTTCAGTCTTGACTAGACGATTGATGCTGAAAGCTAGTTCATCTGTAGGAGGAAAAAGAGGAGATTTTAATTTAGATTTTTTTTTTTTTCATTGAAAAAATGTATTGTTTGGTTTTTAATTTGTTAATAATTAAAAGTATTTCTTTTTACAAAATATTGTTTATGAAGTCATTAATCACTTGTTTGTTTTTTTTTAAGCGAACAGCTACCTTTCCCACCCCTGGTGGACTTCTAGCTAGAAATCCACCAGTTATTTTAGAAATTGCTTTTAGAAAAAATCATTGCTGTTTGTTAGTACAGTGGCATTCATAAATGTGGTAGTAACTTTAGCATCGCCAAATTAATTAATTATGCAGTTAATGGTGATTATTTCCATAGTTATTATTAGATTAACGTATTGTCTTAAAGATAAGAGAATCGAGTCTTTTTGAAATATTCAGTCCAAAATTGGGTGTTGAAGACAATCAGATTATCTATAAGGCTGATGTTTCGAAAACGCATTTTAAAGGTAAATAACTTTATATTTGAGCTAAAAATTTTTCAAATGTTGTTCAGAAAAATTTTCCGAGTCCAAAAACGATTTCTGAAAATTTCCCGGCTCTGTATTTCGGAACCAAAAATATCTAGACACCCAAATCTTCATAATTTATTATGACAATCAAAAAAAAAAATAAACTTTAAGCCAAATTTTGTAAAGTTGTCTCAACAGAATCGGGAAGTGGTCCGACCACTTCCCAAATGTGTTAAGAGGCCTTAGATTTACGCTCAAATGTGATTATATAAAGATCTAAATTTAAAGTTCGCATGTGACCTATTGAAGCTTAATTCAATTAAAAATTAATTCATTATTTAAAAATTAAAAATGCTTAAATATTTATCAGAGCTTAAATATGTTTGTATAAAGTCCTCAAATTTAAGCTTAAATACAATTATATAAATAGCTTCACTTAAAGCTCTAATTAAACCTTGATGCTTATATGAAACTCTATATAGACCTTCAAAAATATTTGATTTTTAAAGGAGTATAATTATTAGTTGGTCGATTTGGGATTGCAAATTCGATTTTACGAAGCAGGAACTCAGAATTAATTGAACCGTTTACTAAATTAATTACAAACGAAATATTTATATATTTTCGCCTACTTCCATGGAATCCCAATATACATAATATTAGGATTCCATGGAAGATTACGAAGACAAAATAAGAGAAATTGTTTCTGGACCGATTCAATTTTCTTTATATGGAGGATTCCAGACCAGGGAAGCATATTCTAGGATTGGTCTTACAAGAGATATGAATAATTCTTAAGGATCATTAAAATCTCTTCATCAACGCTTGAGGAAAACTACAACTCCTTTTGCCTTATTAACAATTTACGAAACGGGGAAATTAAAGGATAGTTTACAATCAAGCAACACACCCAGATCAAAAAATTCTTCGACTAGATCAAGTTGTTATTCACTTATTGTGTATCTACAGAATAATGGACTTCTTCTGTAGAACATCATGTGTTTACACTTTCTTAAATTTAGATTCATTAGATTCATCATACACCAATCATAAAAATTGCCAAGATCTGATTGGAGTAAGGATCATTGAATAGTAGGAATAGTTAAAGCTATGGAACAGCTTTACAACATCAGCATATATCAAAAATTCTAGAATTCTAAAAGCAAGCTGGTAAATCATTTATAGATATTAGGAATAATAAGGGGCCGAGATGACTACCTTGCGGAACACCAGATAAAACAGGAATGGTTTTTGATGTACATTCTCTAAATAATACACATTGGCATCTATTTTTAAGATATGTAGAAATCCATTTAAGGAAAATAAGAGAAATTCGAGTTTTTAGAATTTAAACAATAGGAGATCATGATATACTTTATCGAAAGCTTTACTGAAATCTGTGTTAATTATGTCTGTCTGTAAACTGGAATAAAATGCCGTTATAACTGAGGTTGTCAACTCCAAAAGGTTAGTAGTAGTGGAACATCCTTTTCGGTAGCTATCTTTTCGAAAAGTTTTGGAATAACACTTAATTTAGCAATACCTCTATAATTGGAAATGCTGGATCTGCTTCCGGATTTAAACAAAGGTATAAAATATAAGATTTCCTCCAAACCACTAAATATTGATATGTTAATAAGTAGGTTTTTGGAGATATAAGAGAGTGTAAGCATTTTGTAAGAACACAGCTTGGAACACCGTCAGGTACACATTTACGAGTATCAGAATATTTAAGATTCTATACAGCTCTCAGTACCATCGAATTATCTAATGTTGGACAATTTATTAAGGTTGCAGCAGGAATTGAATATGGATAACTGGAAATTTGTTGCAATTCTTTATCAGAATAGGCGGATGAGAAGAAAGCAGCAAACATATCACAAATATCTGTAACGTTTGAGGATTCTTTATTTCCAAATTTCATAATGGATGGATATCCAGAGAGTCGACGCTTAGAATTTACAAACTGGTAGAAATATTTTGGATTATTTTTAAAGTTTCTTTTCACCTTAAAAAGATAATTATTGTAACATTGGATATTTTCTTAATTGTAAACTTATCTTGATATGGAGTATCCGATATAATTAATGGATAAATGGATTACATTTATCCATTGATTATATGATCAGAGATTAAAACTGAAATGGGACTATTTATAGACCTACGATTGAAACTTAAATGAGACTATAAAAAAGCTTTGATTGAAGATTCAATGAAACTATAAAATTACCTAGGATTGAAGCTCAGATATTACTATGTAAAGGCATAGGATTGAAGTCTAAATGGCTCTAAAAAAATACCTCATACTGAAGAACAAATTTAATTATGTTAAGCACAAATAGGACCGTTTTAAAATCCACGATTGCTGTTTAAACCTGACTATATAATATCCTATATAAACCCTATAATTGAAGCTCAAATAAGAATATATATATATTTAATTGACTCTGAGATGGAATAATATAAATGCCTAAGTTTAAGGCTTCAACAGGTTTATAGAAAGACCTGGGATTGAAATTAAAATGAAACTGTTTAAAGACCCGTAATTGAAGTTTAAATTAAACAATATAAAAACGTCTGATATAAACTTAAATAAAGCTATTTAAAGATCCACGATTTTAGCTTATATTATAATATATATGGATCGTTGATTGAAATTTAAACGTATCGTCCTACAATTGAAGCTCACTATATGAAAGCTTAAAATCCAAGCTTAATCGTTTTTATACATATACCCAAAGTTGATACGCAATTGGAATTTTATAAAGATCTTCTATTAAAGTTCCAATGGAACTTTATAAAGACTTACGATTAAAGCTTAAATTTAACTATCCAAAAAGTCTTAGATTAAAGCTCAAGTGAGAGTATAAAAAATTCCACAATTAAAGACCCATAAAGTAAACATAAAAACCTATAATAAAAGTTTAAATGGTACCAAGTAAATTCTCACGATTATATCTCAAATGATGCTATATAGAAGCTACGGTTGAAGCTCATATAGTTCTTCTTCTGAAGCTCAATTGCTACTATAATTGTTTATTATAATTTCCTTTATATATTTTATTTGCCCCACACTGTTTGCCAATACATGCATTCATATTTGTGTATTTTTCGCAATAGGCGTACAAAACAACATCGTGTGTGTATCAAATTTCATTTGCAACATAATTATTTTTACATTGATATCGTATACCCCATAATCCCACCTTAAATATATGACCATTAATACCACCACCCTAATCAAACAAATCATAAATGAACAATAGCAAAAAAACAGCCAAAATCCTTAAAAACAAATCCATAACACACATCATTCAACAAATGAATATAGAAGAAGGCAAAAACGATGATGTTGAAGGCAAAGATGATGACGATATTTTGCAGTCAAAATAGAAACCCTAGTAATCGTGTTAATATGTGTTTCAGTGTTAATCAAAAAAAAAAAAAAAGAAAAAAAAACATAACATCTGTTCATGTCCACACCCGGATAAATGGAGCATGACAAAATATCTTCTTCCATAAACATTAACATTCATGTGTTTCATTCACACTTTTTCATATTGACTCTCTAACATGCAAAAAGTTAAAAGTTGTAGAAAAAGGGTTTTTTTCGTCAATAAATCCTAGTCACTACAATCCATGACAAAATTTTAAATAATGAATAGGAAATATTAAATGTTGTTATTTTTGTTGCTGCCGCTTGATATTGTGGCATGTTGTATGAAGTAATTTGACAAAATTTTAATTTGTTTGGGAGTTTTTGGGGAGGGGGGAAATAATAAAAGAAATGTTTTATTTATTGGCATTATTTTGGTGGTTTTATTTACAAAACTATTTCAAAAGTTTTTGCAGAACATATCTTTAAAGAAAATGTATTAATAATGTTTGAATAAAAGTTCATTTCTTAAAGTTTTCTTTCTTTTTTAAGTTGTCACCGGTCATCAAATAATAATCAGTCATTACTCCAGGAAACAATTATGATTTTTTAACTCCTGAAAAGGTACAACTGATAGTACAATAACTATGTTCTATTGCTCATTTTTGCTCATGTTTTGAACCCAGAAAGCTTTAAAGGTCAATTAATTGGTCTCCTTAAAATTTCCATTTAACTATTCATATCTACAATTATGTGTCATTAGTTCCTAAGAAAATAAAAATCACTTTCTTAGAAACAATTAAATTGAAATTGAAACTTTGACATCTACTATCGCCTGCACATGTTGGCGATAACTGTTTTTCTACTTTTCAGTAAACGTATTGTTTTATATCAACGAAAATGAAAATCACTTCTTTCAGAGCCATAAATTAAATTTAAATCAATAAAGGAAGTAATTTCTTTTCTTGCCTCAAAGTATAAGATAAAAATTGCAAAAGAAATTGCAGTACACAAAAGCTCATAAAAAATTTGCCACAAAAAGTCGGCATTTATAACTTTAAGATAAAAATAACTTAAAAAAAAATTAAAACAAAATTAGAAGAATAAATAAAAATCAATAAATTGTTATTGGATTTATGATTAAACAAGAGAGATAATTCTTGTTTGAAGAAAGAATGTATATAGAAAGCAGAGTCGGAGGTTGGAAAAGGGGGCAATCTTAAGTTTACTAATAGAAATTATCTCTGCTGTGAAAATCAACCCTTTTAAAATTTATCTAATAAAAGTAAAAAGAATTAAATTTTCTTCGAATCGTAAAAAATATCTAAAAGGTTCAAAAATGTTTCTTTTTAATGGGTGATTCAAGTAGAGATACTTTTTTCAATAGCCCTTTTTTGACAGATCACGTGTGAGGCCTTGGGGAAAAACATCATGCATGTCATTCGCCAGTTACCAGTCGAAATGCTCGAACGAGTCATCGAAAATTGGACTCAACGGATGGACCATCTGCGACATAGCAACGGCCAACATTTGATAGACATAATCTTCAAAAATAAATGCCAAAGAATGTTCTTTCAAATGATAATAAACATTCCCCATTAAATTTGAATTTTCTGTGTTTTTTTCTTTAAAAAAGTAGGAAACCTCGAAATGGATCACGCTTTACTTTTATGGCAAAGCCAGATATATTGTAAATAAAACAAGCTATATTTCATTAAAATCGATATATAAATGTGGACTTTATTCACAATTAAATTAATGTATTTCTTTGAAAAGAACTAAAATACAAATTAAATCATATACTTTTATTTAATTATGAATAATGTCGATATGTAGTCCTATTTTTTTAAGAAATATAGCCTGATTTATTGGTAACATAGTCAGCTTTATGATAAAGCAGAAAAGAGGAAACTGTTTATTGTTTTCACTTTTTTGCAATTTTTTTTAAAACCAAAATTTTTAGAATTTTGTAAGAAATATATATATATTTTTTTTCTACAAACATTTTTTTTTAATAATTCAATAACTATTGAACTGTTTAAAAAATTAATGTGAGTATAACTTGAAAATAGTTTAATTAAAATTTATTGATATTTTATTAAACGAAATCAGAAAAATCGTTATCGAGATATGTTGCAATACCGGTGAAAAAAATTTTCCTTTTTGTCACCCTGTGTTAACAATGATTTTGCTAAACAAAATTTTCCTATTACCCTTTACCTCCTTTTTAGATTTCTTACTTTATCCCTCTGTCTATGACCACCCTGGCATAAAAATGTGTTTCATAATTTTCTTTTTTTTACACAAAAAACGTGCGGTTGATTTGTAGCTCAAAATAGAAAACCAAACATATATCTACATATGTATGTTTGCATGTGTGTATGCTTCAATTAGAAATTATTTATCAGAACCTAAAACAAAACACAACTGAGTCTAAAGTTTCGATAGCCTTCTGATTTATGATTTTAGCGATAACGATTTGTTGTATAGCTTTCTACTCATATTTACCAGCAAAAGCAACGATTGAATTGTTTGACTTTGTAATAAAAATAGAGAAAATAAAATAAATATATTTTGCCATATTTGTTTATATTCTATTAAAGTTATTGATTTTTTTCTCTAGCCATCAAGTTTTTACCGCTTATATGCAGCAACATATTATAAGACTTTCAACAAATATTTGAATTGAATGGAAATTATAACAAAGTAATGAAGCCGCTTTCTCTAAACATAAATGCATACTAAAAGCTTGCTATAAATATTTGCTAAGAAATTCATGAAATCCTTAGCAAATAATAATTATTATCTTTTAGATCTTAATAAACAATTTCTTTGCTATTTCCACAGCAAATACTAATCTATGTGTTCCTTAATGTTAGTGTTATACGTTTCAGTAATTAAAAGCAAATAGTTTATGATATTATTAATCATAAATTAAATTTTTATTAGCTATTTAATCTTATAATTTAAAATTATTTACTTAATCTTAAAATCTGTTTTTTTTTTTTTGTCAAGTTTATTAAATCCAAATCTTTATCAATTTATAAAATATATGAAATTAATGTTAGTTTTCTTTCAATAATCACAGACATCTAAAGTGTTTTGATATACGAAAAGAATATAAATCGTGTTATTAATCTATTGCAAATAGCCACAAAGTTTAAAATTATCATAGTTTTTTAAAAAATTTTGGTTTATTGAATTTACAGGAATACACTTAAAGAAAAAGTACCATAAGAAAATAAATTCAAATTATTTTACTAAAAATGGAAGCATTTGCCAAAAAGTATGACACTTTTTCGGTTATAAATTTCAAGAATCTGACTATAACTCCTGATAAAACATAAATTTACTATTTCATAACATTTATGAAGTAATAGAAAAATTAGAAATAGCAATATGTCAATAGTTTTAAAATTTCTTATGGAACTTGAAATTTCCGAATTTAAACATATAATATTTCCGAAATAAATATTTAAATTTTCGTCTGTGTACTTTCTTCTTGACCAACCACTGCTAACTACTTTGTTCCGGTAATTCTCATCAAATTTCCTATACGTAATACTGTAAAATAAATAAAATTTAATAGCGAACTTAGGTAAAGCTAGAGCCTGGCTAAAATTAAAATTGAAATTATAATTGTATTAAAACTGAACTTTACTAGAATCAAAAACTAATCTAGAACTGAACTATGACTTAACCAGAATGTATATGGAACTGAATTAGAACTGAACTAAAACTGAACTAAAATTAAATCAAAACTGAATTAAAACCAAACTAGAAATGAATTAGCACTAAAACTAAAACTAAAACTAAAGTAGAACTGAATTGGAATTAGCCGAGAACTGAAATAGAACTGAACCAGAACTGAACTAGAACGGAATTATAACTGAATAAGAATTGAACTAACTGAACTAGAAATGAAAAAGAACTGAACTAGAATAGAACTAGAACTAAAAAAGAACTGAATTAGAATTAAACTAGAACTGAACTAGAATTGAACTAGAACGGAAATAGAACTAAACTATAATTGAACTATAACTGAACTAGAAATGAAAAAGAACTAAAATAGAATAGAACTGAACTAGAACTGAACTAGATTTGAGCTGAAAATGAACTAGAATTGAACTATAACTGAACTAGAAATGAAAAAGAACTGAAGTAGAATAGAACTGAACTAGAACTGAACTAGATTTGAGCTAAAAATGAACTGGAATTGACTTTAACTGAACTAGAAATGAAAAAGAACTGAACTAGAATAGAACTGAACTAAAACTGAACTAGATTTGAGCCAAAAATGAACTGGAATTGAACTATAACTGAACTAGAAATGAAAAAGAACTGAACTAGAATAGAACTGAACTAGAACTGAACTAGATTTGAGCTAAAAATGAAAAAAAAAAAAAAAGAACTGAACTAGAATTGAACTAGAACTAAACTAGAATTGAGCTAGAACCGAACTAGAACTGAACTATAACTGAACTAGAACCGAACTAGAACTGAACTATAAATGAACTAGAACTGAAGTAAAACTCAACTAAAACTGAAATAGACCTGGACTGGAACTCAACATAATCTAGAATTAAACTAATACTGAAATAGAACTTAACTAGTTTTAATATTTTTCTTAAACTAAAATTTAAAAATTATATAGTCTTGCTGAAAAATTCATTTACTCTACCACGTTTGTTAAATGCACATTATCTTTTCTTTTTATTTATTCTATAAAAATGTCATTAATATCATTTCCTAAATGTAATTCAATGATTTTTATTATATCATTTGTTAATTTTAACCCTTTTCTTGCAATTTTATTTGAAAATCAACTACAACAAGTGAAATCAATTGTAAACCACCACCATCACCGCCATCGACATCATTACATTTGGTTTGTTACAAAAATCAACGAGATTCATATAATCTTCAAAAATTATATCCCCCACAAAATCAACATTCTAAGCTAAACGCAAAACAAATAGCAACCGGTTGAACGAAACAAAAAGGCAATACACTCGAATACAAAACAAGTGTAAGTGTAAAAATGCACTTGCGTTGTGAACTAAACGTATGTTATTTTTGACAGCAGCCAGGAAAAAAAAGCAGTTGCTATAATTTTTATACGCCTTAATTTAACTGATGATAATGATAATAAAGAACCAAAGCATTTGTCATGAATTTAAAACTAATAAAAGAAAAAAAGGGAAGGAAGGAAAGAAAATACGGCTAGACAACCTTGTCGAATATGCCCATAGAATTTTACAAGAGCTGAGCTGTTAAAATAAATAAAATACACGCAATACACATCTGTAAAAAAATAACACAACAAAACAAAAAAAAAACAATAATAATAACAACATCAACAAAACGCCCTAACACATAGAACTCCCTTATATATTCTGGCAATGTCGTACACTTATACAGACATAGAGTCATAAATTTTATTTTGTTTTATATCGGAAAAAGGGGAAGAGTGAGTCTGTGAGGCTGTAAAACGAAAAATCCTTAAACTCATACCATGTTTATTATTATTATTTTTTTTTAAGAGCCTGCCTTGTAGTTTCGTAAGCGACAACAATCATCTGCTTAAATTCGCCCGGGAGCAATATTTGTTTATTTTTTCTAGTCCAACGTTTAACTTGCCACTTGTCTGTACATTATAGTAGACTAGTAGTATGATCTATAGTATTTACCACCCTCTAAATGCAGATTATTTTCAATTTTAAGGAACATAATAATAATGTATGCCGCATTAAGAAGGTAAAATAATTACAATAATATTTCTGGCTCCTTTTTACACGCTTTGTTTGTGTTTTGTCTCTTTTATACTTAAGAAGTATTTAATAATTGTTATCCTTACGAAAATCCCATAAATGTTGGCTAAACATTTAACATTTAATAGTAAATATTGAAAATGATGTGGTTGTTTTCTTTATGAAGAGTTTATTGTCCTTTTTTTGTCGTGCATAGTTGTTGGGGTCTTTTGTACATTTTTAAGTTAAGTATTAAGTGGTCAGATATTTGTAGTTATATTTAATTAAAATTACGAAAATATTTTTAGAAGATGATTTATTTTAACTTCAGTATATTTAGAAAAAATTGTTTGTTTCCTCAAAAAAAAAAAAAAAAATATTTCAAAATTAAGCAAAAAAAATAAAACATTTTAAATATTCCAGTTGGTATCTAATTTAGCTGTTTTTAACGGAATCGTTATTAATGCATCTAAAACGAAATTTATGCACATAAAACCACGGCTTCTTCCAAACTAAAACGTACACTTAGCATATCATAGTTAACAATGCCTATACAATCCTAGTGCGTCGAATCCGAATACGTGTACCACATTCATTGAAATGTTTAAATCATACAAGTACCTAAGCTATGATATATGGTCAAAGAAACAACACAAACATCGTAATCGTAAACAACACTAACATAAACAACACACACGTAAACAACAACAGTCACGACAACAACAACACATATGTAAACAACAACTTTCACGTCAACAACACCACACACATAAACAACAACACTCACGTTATCAACATACAACAACAATCACGTCAACATCACCACACACGTAATCAACAACACACACGAAAACAATAACACTGGCATCAACAGCAATACACACGATAATCACGCCAACAACAGAACATATGTCAACAGTAGTGCACAAGTCAACAACGCGAATTAAAACATTCACGTCAACAATACGCACTTGAACAATATCACACACGCAATTATCAACACACTCGTCAATAATACACAAATCTACAACGACAATAAAACATCTAGTTCATCTAAAACACTTGCGTGACTCAGTTGCAGTTTTACTTTAATTATTTTTTTTATTCAGTTCAGTTTTCTTTTGGCTTTCGTTCTGTTTTAATTCAGTGCTAGTTCAGTACTATTTCAATTCCAGTTCAGTTTTATTTCAGTTCTAGTTTAGTTCTAATTCAGTTCTAGTTCAGTTCTAATTCAGTTCAAGTTCAGTTCTAGTTCAGTTCTAGTTCATTTCTATTTAAGTTATAGTTTTGTTATAGTTCAAATGAGTTCTAAATCAGCATTTTTTATTTTTATTATTTATTTATTCATTCATTTTCAAAATTTAATTACAGTAATCTTAATCATAGTCCCTTGAAGCTATATGCTTATCTGCAGGATATTATAATTATAATTATATATGTATTAATTTTAAAAGTAATGGTAATTTTTAATAATTGTTTGCTATTAGTTATATTTTGAATAATTTCTTTTTTGAGGATTTGAGAAATTTAATAAAAAATATAGTTGTAATGACCATATATAAGAGGAACATAGTATGGTTGGAATGTATGGTCATAGTTAAAAATAAATATGATTATTATTAATAATTGTTATGATTGCATTTCATTTTATAGCACGTTTTTTCATTTTATAGTTCGAGTTTCTCATATTATTGTACCATCTTACTATATTATTATCCCATGTTATCAGATTATGATTTAATTTTATTATGTTATTATTTTATCTTGTCATATTATTATCCCGTCATATTATGTTATGATTTCACCTTATCATATTATCAGAATCTATAATTTTATTATTCTATTTTATCATATTATTATCCCATCTTATCATATTATTAGCCAATCTTATCATATTATATGTTTATTAGTCATAAAGTTTGTATTTATTTGTGCCATCATATATTGTGCAAGACCATACAAAATATTTTTTATTAACTAAACCCTTTAATTGTGAATGATACCATCTTGTCATGTATATTCAAAAACAAACAATTTATGACTTTTTCAACCATATACGTAAAAAAATATATTTATTTGTAACATTTCGTTATTATGGGAATAATAATATTAATATGATTTGAAAACAAAAAATGGTTTAAAAATAAGAAAAATTATTGATAATATTTAATGGTTGTAGAAATAATGATATTTTTTATATTAATAAAATTTTGCTTCTGGTAAAAATATTCAAAAGCACAAAATTTTTGTAGTCAACTATATCAAAATTTTGTTTGAATATAAACATTGAATGATAAAACTGAAACAAAAACATTGTTATCAAGAAGGCAGTGTTATTAAAATTAATTAAAATTAACAATGAGAACATAATATTGTTGTAGTGACAATTCCGTAACCATACATTTTTCTACGTGTTGTCGAATATGTTTGGTAGTACAACGTTTAGGCAGTTGTTGTTTCCGTTTGTAGTATTGTATATACGGAGATTGTTGTTGTCATGTGTTTTGTTGTTAACGTGAGTGTTTTAATTCACGCGTGCGTGTTATCGATTTATAAAGTATTGTTAACGTGTGTTTTAAATGAACTAGATGTTTTATTGTCGTTGTAGATTTGTGTATTATTGACGAGTGTGTTGATAATTGCGTGTGTGATATTGTTCAAGTGCGTATTGTTATCGTGAATGTTTTAATTCGCGTTGTTGACTTGTGCGCTACTGTTGACATAAGTGCTGTTGTTGGCGTGATTATCGTGTGTATTGCTGCTGATGCCAGTGTTATTGTTTTCGTGTGTGTTGTTGATTGCGTGTGTGGTGCTGTTGACGTGAATGTTGTTGTTTACATGTGTGTTGTTGCTGACGTGAATGTTGTTGTTTGTGTTAATGTTGTTTACGACTACGATGTTTGTGTTTTTTACCATATATCATAGCATATTGTAATTATTGCTTATTTTTTAGTTGGTTTTTCCACGATATTTTTAAGATTTGATTTTGGATTTGTTGTAAATTGCTACAATATGTTGTGATACTATATATTAGGTGTGATTCCATTTGTGAGAAGTAAGCTTGCTTAAGGACGGCGAGTGTAGAGCAACTACTTAAGTGGAAAAGGCTGTATGCTGCTTTTTCAGTTCAGTTCTAGTTTAATTCTAAAGTAGTTCTAATTTAGTTTTAGTTTAGTTAAAGTTCCATTATAGTTTAGCCCAGTACAGTTTAGCTCTAATTTAGTTTTAATTTAATTCTCATTCAGTTTAAGTTCACGTTCAGTTCTAGTTCAGTTTTAATTTTTTTCAGTTCAGTTTTAGTTCAATTTGACTATAGTTAGGATTCAGTTTAAAATCAGTTCTTAAGATTTAAAAATTTTTATAAATATTTATGTTTGCAAATATTTTGTTTACTAGGTTACTTATTATTACAAAATTTATGACACTCTTCATTATTAAATAAATGAATTTTTATCATATTTTTCGTTATACATTTTTTTTTTTTTTTTTTAGTGTTCACAACTTCTATTTAATTTTTTTGTTGTTGTTATTATTATGATGGATGATAAATAATTAACAGCGTGATTTGTCATTTATATATATGCGTAATTTTTAGATTTTTTTTTTTTCATCAGATCCATTAAGTAAGAGATTTCATCATTTTATTTATTAAGTTTAACATTTAAGTAGTAAAATTTCTATTGTTTATTTCTTGCAGCTTTCTCTCATTTCGTTTTTAATTAATTTGTATTATTGCAACAATTTTATCTAATTTAATTTGATTTGCAGACAAGAAAATAAAACAGACTGGCGTCTTGGATCTAATAATTAAATAGAAAAATTAAAATTAAGACATCAAATGTCAGATTTATTATTTGTTTTTCAAATTAACAGACCATTTGTTTCTTTTTCTCAATATTATTGTGTGTTTTTTTTTTTCATATGACTAAAATCATTATTATTTGCACAAATAAAGGGCATGTTTCAGTTTTGTTTGTGACTCTGATTTTTCTGTAGAATTAAATTTGAATACATTAACTTTATATCAAATTCTCCCTCCAAATAAGGAGTACCCAAATATTTGTTTTCAAATCTCAAACATTTCATTTATGATTTTATCGAATATAATTTTAAAGTAACAATTTTTATTACTGATTTTTAAAATGTGTTTATAAATAAATATTGCGTGTTGTGAATTTATTCAGTACAACTTTCTTCATATTGGGTCTCATAAAATCAAAAGTAAATAAAATGATTGAAAATGATTATAGTAATACTACAATTGATTACTGATTATACGTTATTTTTGTAGTAATAAATTTTTAAATAAATGTCGTTTTTTTTTTTTTTTTTTGTAACTTTGCTTTAGTTTAGTTTGATTGAAATATGAAAAAAAAAAAAACAAAAAACAAAATTTGTAAATGAAATTTACGATACCTTAAGCTAATACTCGTCATTAATAAATTGTATAAGGGCCAAATATAATAAGCAAAAACGAATCTATGAAATGCGCTTTCTTGTAATAAAATATTAACAATATTGAATTTGAAATGATATAACAATTTAATAAAATTTTACAGCAATTAAAATATGGTTTAAACAACAGACAGCATGCAGAAGTACGACTCACGTATAAACATAGTATTTGGTGTGTTAAATTTCTATTTTCATCAGTTGTTAATTGATTTTTATTTTATGTTTAGTACTTCTATATAAAAAGTACCAAACTTTACAAAAATTTTCTACCAACCGAAAAAATTAAAACTAATTTTGTCGAGTTTTTTTTCTTTGACAAGTTACAAATGCAATGATAAATTTAAAAACCTATAGATGTCCCTTTACCTAACGACTATATGAAACAACTGCCATAAATTTTTATAAATATAAATTTTTGTTTATTTCCATGATATTGATTTGACTGCAATTTATATTGTGTTGGTATTAATTGAATTACTTAACGTAAAAAAAAATTGATTGGTGTGATTTAAAATGTTTTGTGCACCAAATACTTAAGTATATTAAAACAGTCACCCTAAAAAATCAATTAGATTGTCGATCATAAAACTGTAGCAATCGTTTTTAAGAAATTTATGAATAGTAACTATTAAATGACTTTATTTTTATAAGAATAAATAATAAATAAATAATGATATTGTGTAAAAATATAACGTAGTTTTTGGCAAAACATTGATTTAATTTAATTTATTTCACAGCCCTTATAAAGGCTATAAGTAGAGGGACATACGCATAGCAGCTAGGGTGTTAAAAAATTTGGAATAAAAATATCATAAAATATTCTTAAAAAAAGGTAATAGAACAAGTAAGAAGGTGGTAATCAGTTAAAATATAAAGAGTGATTTAAGAATAGGAAAACATATTTTTGATATCTGATACTTATTTATAGGAAGTTGTTAAAAGAGATTAATTTAATCTATATAGTTCAAGACTTTGGTGGTACTTTATTTTGTTTTTATTTAGAATTGGAATTGAAATATTATTAATAAAAATGTAACAATGTATTTGGCAAAAGATTAATTTATTGCCTTTATAATGACCACTATTTGATCGAAATATAGCTGGAGATAAGGTCCAAAATTGATGAGAATTTTATAAAATAAAAAGAATAATTCTAATTAGTTCTTTTTGAGTGAAAACTTATTTATATAGAAGAAAGCTTCAGGATATATATTTAATATACATAGATAATGTAACCAGTGTTGCCAGAAAAAATTGCATCATGTTCTAAAACTAAGCTCTCATAATACCATAATACGTAAATAGAAAATTCAGTCAAAATCAATTCAAAATTATTTTTTCAAAAAAGTTAATTAAACAAAATTTAAGTAAAATTTCTTACAAAATAAAAATTAATCGAAAATTGTAGGGTTGACAAAATGAAAAAATTTTTGCGGCGGCACGGGATATCACAGCCAATTCAGATACATATTATTATGAAGTACGAATTCTATAAATCACTTTTCTTTTTTGAATTTACTTGGGTCTCACGATAAATCGCTATTTATAAAATTGACAAGGTTAAACCATATATTGAAACATATCTCGAAAACGATTTGTCAGATTTAGCTTAGTAAAATATCAAAAATTCGAATTAAAATTGCCTTCAAGTTGTACTCACATTATTTAATGATACGCTCCATATTTATGGAGATATCAAGTCTATTTTGAAAAAAATTATAAAAATTCGAAAATTATAAAAAAACAAAAATTTTTTTTTTCTTTGATCATAAAGATAAATTTGTTGCAAATAAAACATGATATACAGAGTTCTCGATTTGAGTCCTTTTGCTCTGCGTCATTTCGCTTTGCGTCGCTGTTTGAAATTTCAATATTTCGATTTGCGTCGTTATGATTACGATTTTCACGCCATATAAAGAGATTTGCATCGCCATATAAAGAGTTTCATAATTGTTAATAACAGATGTAAGGGTATTGAAGAAAATTTTAGTGGAAACAAATGGATTAAATTCTCCATATTAAGTAAGAAAATCAAAATAGTATTTATATAAATATTTTAATTTTATCTCTTTTAACAAAAAATACTTCTGTTTTATTAAAAATTAACTTATTTTTTGTTCAAATATTTTTATTTAAATATTATGCTTCTCAATTCTTCGTTTCCCATTAATGACGCAGATCGGGGCCTCAGTGTATATTTCATTCAAATCAATGCATAAATTTGTTTTCACTAATTTGTGAATAAAATCGAAATTTATATATTGATTTGAATGAAATATATCTTGTTTTATTTGCAACAAATTTATATTTATGATCAAATAATAAAAATTTAAATTTTTGGAATTTTCGAATTTTTATGATTAAAAAAAATGTCACAATTTTGCACGTAATTTAATTCTTTTTCACAAAATAGTCTTAATATCTCCATAACTGTTGAGCGTATTAAAAATATGTAAGTATAACTTGAATGTAATTTTCATTTGAATTTTTTGATAATTTACTGAACCAAACGTGGTTCAATTGGTTAGAGAGCTGGATTAACAACCAGAAGGTTGTTGCTTCAACCCCATTCTGATGCTGTTAATTTTTTTAACAAAATGTCTAAAAAGACATTTTATACTAAAAGAAGTTTTTTGTCGTTTAGGAAAGAAACTGAAAGCGATATGGTGTACTAAGTAAGACCCCAGCAAAAACTTTTTTGGTTTTCGGTAATGGCAACTACTTATTAAAGTAGTTTCTTGGTAATGAGGCGTCATTATTATTTGCCTGCTCTGTATTATATAAATAAGTACTCAATAGTATAATAGCACAGTAATATTGCAATCACATGAATAAGTTGGCAATGGATTAGTTTTTGCTTTGCATTATGATCTGATAAAACTTTAAGTTTAGTTTCTTAAAATTTCTATATTGTAATTGTAGTAGCACCAGACGTACTAAGAACTGAGATTTGTATATTTTATAAAATATTTTGTATTTTAATTTTGACGTTTGTCACAGGAAATATTTTTCCACCCAAAATAAGATACATTTTTAATAAGTAATTCAAAAAACTAAAAATTTTGAGCCTGATCCTCAAGCTACAAAAGACCGATATGACCTTTTATTTTTATATTACTTGTCAGTACAAATGACTTGTACTATAAGTGTACATTCTTTAATAAAAAATCTTAAAAATTTCAAAAATATTTCTATGTTTAATAAAAACCTATTAACCGGGTTTTTAAATAAAATCATATGCGAAAATTATTTTTTTTAAGCAATTTTTCGAATAATTCGAAAACCAGTATTTTGAACACACTAGGTGCTACAAACATTCACATTTTATATAATTTTTGATAATTTGTCGAACATATTTATTTCGACAATTACTCGTTTATGCAAACATTCAATCATTTCTTATCTCAGATCAAGCGGGAAGTTAAATATAGGTTTACTAGGAATATGAGCTGTATTTAATTATATTCATTCTTCATTAGAATTATTTAAAGTAAAGTTTCCATTTTGTACTGTAGTTCATAAAATCCTGAATTCCCTTCTTTAAATACATATCCAAATTGAATTATATCAATTTCATAAACTTAACCAACTTACCTCACCCTCTTTGTAAATTAATTGCAATATCCAGCTATAATTTTCAATTATTAACCTTTAAACGTATTAAAAAAGAAAAAACATCCTTCCTATAGAACAAGAAACAAAACAAAAATAATAATTATATGTTAAGAATAGTAGCTGAAAATCTAATGATTTATTTTGTGTAAATTATCACCCAAATTAGAGAGAACATAACACAATAGCCGGAGGGGAGTTTACAAATTTTATGCAATGAGACAGATTATAAATACACCCCAAGAGATTTAGAACACAAGACGTGCCTAGCTCATTTATTCATTTTATTATTTGTAGAGCAAAAACCGCCCTAATAATTATATGGTAAAACTGTTAAGAATTGATGAAAATTATATACACAATAAGGTTCACTCACTCACTAGTTCATGATTGTTTGGTACACTTGAATAAAACGACAATATTTAGCGTATCTATACGCATAATTTGATGACAATCTGTTCGATTTTATTTGCAATGTCTGTGTCTATAAAAATATGAAGAGGAATAATAGAAAAAGAAAATATGTAATAATAAAAGAACAAGAGGGTTTATTATCTGCTATAAATGTGATTTGAATAGTATTTTTTATGCATAATAATTTAATTCGATTCTAGTGAAAAAAAGGACAAAAAGATTAGTATTGGTTTTGAATAAATTAAATTATTCTAGTGTTTTTTTTTACGAAAATCAATACAATTCATTTATTTGATCTGTTTTAAAGCGACTGAACATAAAGTGTGAAATTTGCAATAATTTATAAAAATCGTTAGAAAAAGAAGTTTAAAATAGCACTTGAAATTTTATAGAAATGGTTTTTGAAAAATAAGGCTTAAATTTATTTTTAAGTTTTAAAGTATTTTAATGTACCTTCCTTTAACGCTATTTTAATTACTAATAAAATTTTAAAAATATTCTTATGTAATAATATATTTTTTATAGTCCCTTTTAATCATTAAAAAAATTATCTTTTATTAATTTATTTACATTTAAAAATGTATTTATTATCATCTAAACAAATTTTATGATTTTTTAAACAAACATTTCTTACAAAAACTGTTTCTTTCATAAACAAAATTAAAATATTTCTTCGAGTTTCACTTGGAATTTTGAATTATATATTTTTATTTTTTTTTATTTTTTGACCCAACAGTTGTGTCAATATTTTACAAAATTCACACCTTTTTTTATCGCTGAAAAAAATCCTCATTTTCTTTACATATTTTATGACTTGTCATAACTGGAGTAGTTTAAGGTGCGAAAAAGATATTTTTGGCTTGATTGCTGTAATTCGTTGTTAAATATTTTCCAGTTTTTTATTTTCAAATGATTGATTTATGATTGTATTATTTAAAAATTTGTTTTCTAACCCTTTTATTCCTAATCTATGTTACAAACAAATATATAAAAAAAAAAAAAATGAAACAAAAAATGCTTTATGACTTTTAACCACTTAATTATTTATGAGGGAAATTAATTGTTCGATGGGTTATAAATTCCAAAAAGAGTTTCATAAAAATAGATATGAAGGGCTAAGAAAATGATAGTAAATAAATTTAAAAAATCTAGCAAATATGTTGCACTTTTAAAGGTAAGACAAATATTTTTAATTAAATCTAAAAAATGTTTATGTAAATAAGGAAAATATTTCTTTAAAAGAAAATTATTTTAATAAAACAAAAAATAACAAATACTGTAGGCCCACAAATATCTAGTATTATTAAATTAAAAACTTTCTAATATTGAGTTTTTTTTAATAAAGCAAAACAGGAACTATATAACCACCTTCAATTTAAACTAATCTGGGGTTATATTAATGCCTTAAATTAATGCTAATATGGGATTTATAAAGACCTTCAATTTAAGCTAATTTGATATTAAATACAAACCTTTAATTAAAGCTAATAGGTGATTACATTGATGTTTAATTAAAAATAGAAAAATTTTATATATAGACTTTCGATTCAATATAAGATTATATAATTACCTTTATATAAAACTAATCTGGGATTTTATTAAAGCTTATTTTGGACTATATCAAAATTTTAGATTAAAGCTTATATAGTACTATATATTTAAGTACCCGCGATTAAAGCTATAATAATGTAATGTTAAATTCTTTGATTAAAACTAATTTTGAATTTTATCAAAAACTTTTATTAAAGCTAATCTGGAACTATATTAGAAATTTCGTTTGAAGCTTATAATTTTGTACTATACTACACTCTTATTTTATATCAATAACTAAATCATATTCTAACTTTAAAGTTAAAAATTTAATTTATATTCCCCATTATAAATCTTTTAAACATTTGACTTGATTTCTCATCAACAGAAATTGTAGTTCAAAATTAAAAAAAAGAAAAAAAAAATCTAAAAATTTCACTTACCAACACCTGATGATTAACTTCATACCACTGACTACTCGTATGTGAAATAAAAAAATAATACCCAGTTTCATAATTTTAAACCAATGTCAGTTAATTAAAAAAAAAAAAAACCTGCTTGAAAAAATGAAATCGTTTCTTTCCACCGTTCTACTCCTCCCACTGTTAAAAAATTTTACACAAAAACTTTGTATATGAGCGAGATAATAAAAAAAAACTCTAGTCAAATAAAAAAAATTATACAAAAAAAAATACTGAAAAATAAATTTAAATAATGCCTCTGATTTTTTTTCTCTCGCAAAATTTTTCTACATACAGTGGGTGGCAGAAAAGACTATCAATTTTCGGGTGACGAAAAAAAAGCGAATGGTGTATAACAAAAACAAAATCTACGCAAAATTCGTAGAAAATTACCCTTAGAAACTAAGGGTATTAAATAAAAAAACTTAGCTCCTTGCCAACGATTGAAAAATCATATGTTCCATATTTTTAGGACAAGAAAAAGTTTAGATTTTTTCCTGAAATGGGTCTTAAAAAATTCGCAATTTTTAGCTTGTTATGAAATAAATTCTTCAACATGCAACCAGAGAACTATTTAGAGCATTTTTATGAATTCTTATGTTTCTTGGCGGGAATTAGATTTTGACTTTAGACCCATAGTTTCTTGGATAAGTTTTAGTAAAATTCTTCTTAGTTTACGTTTATACAATACACCTTCCAATTGATCCTATTACTTATATATATTTTAATTTTTTCAATTAAGTCCACATTTGTTTTAAGGCTAATAAAAGTCTTATAAAATTAATCCAAAAGACTTAAGGGTTCTCGAAATAGTGTTTTATTTGTTATTCTTAGTTTTCAGATTTAAGAACATTTTGGCTAGTTTCGTAATTTTAATAGAAAATGATTCAAAATCAGGAAGATTATAAAAACATAATTATTAATAACGATAGGTTTTTTATTTCTTAAATTTTACACCCAGAAAAGTAAAAACCATATGCAGGTGCAAAATCAATAGCAATTGTGTATCAACCCCGTATGTATTAAAATTGTACACAGCGTGTTCAATTCAACACCGCTTTGGTATCACCATAACAATACATCAGTGTCGATGGATAAAATCTTTTCCTTGATGTATAGAGAAAATCCTGTCATGTTACACTCTAGGATAGCTTCTGTCCTAGAGAGCGTAACAGTTTGGCAGGTAAAAAAAGGGTCACCATTGCCTGGACTTGTCTGTGGATCTATAATGGAAGAAAAGGACATTCGGGGCCTGACCAGAGACTTAATACAATCTGGTACCACGGGAGCCAGTAGCCCCTGGTGCGGCAACATCGATTGTCGCACTGGACTGGCTGTTGGATGAGGCCCTTCGGGGAGTTCACGTGGTGGTTGTCGGTTTAAACCTAAATCGCAGGAAGGGGTTTATAGTCCCGATGTGGTGTTGCATAGCAACACTATTCGCCAATAGTGCGGCAGGAGGTTAGATAGCTCCAACTCCTAAGCAAGGGGGAGTGAACTTATCCAGACAATGAGTCTCTCAAATTGCCACCTATGTATTCCTGACAGGTACATGGGGGCGTTGGTTGGCGCATTGTACCTCATCCGGTGGTAAGACTACCGTGGGATTAGGCCGTCACGTTAATCTTGACCACATCTGTTCAAAAATTGTAAAACCTTTGTGTCAAACATCCGACACCGTAAATTTTCATTGAGACCACAGACGTTGTGAATTTTGTATCGAATTTTTTTCCACAAAAAAATCATGATTTTTTAAGAAATTTTTAAAAATTATGAAATTAAAAATCATTTACTTCTTAATTTTGATTTTACATTTCTAGAATTGATAATTATATTTCTTAATTAAAAGACTAATTAAGTATTATATTTTGAAAAAAATGGAACGGAATTTTATTCAAATTATTTACTTGTAAATAATAAATATCAGAATGAGTGTTTTTAGAATTTATTGAAATATTTGAAATAAATTGAAAACAAAAATAATTTAGGTGCAAACATTTTACATATAGATTTGAGATATTATATATAGCAACATGCGTGAGTTGATTTTGATTTATGTTAATAAAATATTAACTCGTTTTTTATGTAAGAATAATTTTTCGTATAGAATCAAATATTAAGAAATTGGGGTTTAATTTTCAAAATATTTTAATTCATTTCCAATGTTATGCTGTGTTATGCTGCTAAAATCGAAAATTCCAAAACAGTAAAAAATTTTCAAAATACGAATAAATTTTTGGAATGAGTTGAACAGTGAAAATAACGCGAATAATAGAATAAACGAATGAGACATACATTATTTTTTGGAACGAAGTGTACACTACACATTACCTTAATAATCTAAAGAAAGTGGGATGTCTTCTACAAAATTATATTTTAAATGACTGACAATTAAGTATTAAATCAGAAATAACTATAAGAATTCTGTACACATAAGCTTTAGAGCTTTTAAAATTAAAATATATTCTATTAATTAAGTTAAACTTCTTTTTAAAAATCTTTAATGTATAAAAGTTTTTTTATATAAAATTTTATTTAGATTGCTATACTTTTGTTGTTCACTGTTTGGTATTTTTTTTTTTTTTTTGTATAATTTACATGATATACGTAATACTGATAAGGGTGAAAAAATTTTGACATTCCTCTGTGGACGAAATTTGGAAAATAAAACCTATTTACAGACAGTTTAAAAATCCTAAGATTTGAATAAAGTACAAAAGCGTTTAACTTTTAATTTATCCCAAAACTAAAAATTTTTAATTTTAGATCGATAACCAAATAAAAATTCTATTAAATTTTATTTTACAGTTCTTAACTTCTATTTATTAAAATTTTCAACTGCGTTTTATCAGACCTCAGTGTACATTTAAATTTTCTATCTGTGCGACTACATGCATGAATAATGCTTCCACTATTACTGAAAGAAAAAAGCAAAAAAAAATCCCTCCAATAACAAAATTTTTATTCATTATTCCGTTTGTGTAAAATGAACACAAATCTCCCATGTGGACATAAAAAAGGACATACGAATGGATTTTGTCGGGATTGTTAAAATCCATGGTTTATAGATGGAAAATATTTCAACACAAATACATTCACAGTTACATAAATTACAATAAACTTACGAATACATGATAAAAATAAGAGCGGATAAAAGATTTACATATACATGTAAATAAGTAAATAAAAAAAAGTGTTAAAAAACAGTTTGCAATACATGGTACAGATATTAAAAGACCACGTATAGCAAAATACACGTATATATGTGTCTATATATATGTAAGTTAAAATTCAATATAGAGTAGATGACATAACACGATTGAATTGAGTAGGGGAGTAGAAACATATTAATTTTATCCCACGTGCTTGGTTTACATGGTAGCTCTAAACTTACGAGCAATCAATTAGATTCGTTAGATTCCATTTTGATAGTTTCTATCTCACAGTCTAATAAATTTTCATGTAAATTTTCATCATAATTAGGATAAAAATAAATGTTATGTTTTTTTTAATATTTTTTCTGTAATTTTACACGAAAGCTTACTAACTTTATAGTAGTAATTATACATGTATTGTTTAGAGTGCAGTTACATATGCTGAATTATAATGCGTAGGTCTTATTTTATGTCTAAGGATACTTTAAGGTTTTAATAAATCGAAAAATTTGTTAAGAAATTCGTGTGTCACAATATATTTATATAGATTTCTAACTTCTGATTCGATCTGTAAAATTTTTTTGTTAGAATAAACTTACAGAATTCTTGAAGAGACATGATAACTTTTTTCAATTCTTTTGTAGTGTAAATTTTTTTCTGTCTACATATAGCCAGACAATCATGTTTAACGGACATGAAAATGTAAATATATCACTGTTATACACTACTCTAAAGATACATACAAAAATCGCACAATATTCAATTTCATATGTACACACATGAACAATAAAATATGTGTGAATTTCTTCAAATTAAAGAATTTTAAAATTTTATGTTTTAAAATTTAATAAACTTATATTTACGTTTCATTTATTAAGGAATAAAAAAAAATACTTTTGAAATTTATCTACATTGAGGTTTGGAGATCGAAAGAGGTTTTTTATGAAGAAAACCCATATTTTTCTATGGACAGTAAAATAGGTTTGTTTGCAAAAAATTTAAAAATACAAAATTATTTTCTATTTTTGAAATTAAATATTAATAAAATGCCATAATAGCATGAAGGAACATAATTATTTTTTATAATTTCCTTGACCAACACTAGCATAGCGGAGACATACACCCTAATAGTCCTTGAGTAGATATTATATCGTTATTATTAAAAATTATAATTTTTTTGTTACTAAATGTGAGGTAATGCTTCCTAAATTATAGATTTAGATCTGTTTAAGTGTTTTAGGTAGAATTTATATTTTTATTAGTACAAGATTTACATTAAATTTTCCACAATTTTTTTTTCCAGATTTCCATCACTTACACATATCGTTTTCTCTTTATTCACAATAGTTATCTCCTTCATTATTTTAAAACATCCATATTCTATTGCCAGAGCCAAATTCCCAACAGACTTGATTAACGATTTAAGTCATTATCCTTCCAAACTCTATATAAGAGTGGATTAACTCCAATAATTCCTAGCACGAAAATATCACATTTTTCTTTTGATTAAAATGTTACAGACATAACCATCCCGACCAAACTACGATTTATTACCATAACAACGCCTTTTGTTCATATAATATAAGGATTTATTCCTTTCAATCTTTAATTGCTTTTGATATATTTTTTCATTAGACAGGTTTTTGTTTTTACAACAAAATAAAATTTTTATATATTATTCGTTTCATAATTTATGGGTTTCCTCTTATTTGGAATATTTTGTAATTATTCGAATAAGTCCCGGAGTTCCAAAATTGTACACAGATTTATTGAAAAGGGTTATGCTGCAATATAGTGACTCTTACATACCATTATAGTAGAAGTTTTAGCTTTATAGCGATCAAAAGTATGAAGTATGTAGGGAGGATTGGTCTTAAGCTACAATCTGAATATTTCTGAATAAATAAGTTATTCGTTTGATTAAAATTCTATCTAAAATTGTTAAATAAACTTAAAGCAATAATTTAAGAACTATGCCATCTCAATTAGTGAGAAAAAATTCAAATAATAATTTAATAATAATGGTATAATATCCTAACAAGGACTTTTGGGGTATATGTGTTCACTAAAGGAAGGATAATAAGGGAATCTCAAAAAAATTAATAAATAATTATGTCTTCTCATGCTATTATTGATGTTTTGCTAATATATAATGGATGATTTTTTTGACAGATCACGTGTGAATCGTGTCATGCTATCAAGTTATTTTTGTTTAGTATTGTTTTGCATTTCATAATGGAAAGACTTTCGCCTGAACAACGCTTACAAATCGTTCAACTTTATTACGAAAATTCACGTTCTGTGAGGAATGTGTTTCGTGCACTTCGCACAACTTATGGTCAACATAATCGGCCTACTGAGCGTACTATTCGCAACACCATCACCCATTTTGAGACCCAGCATTCATTATTGGATAATATTCGACCGAATAGATCATGTTCAGCACGCTGTGAAGAAAATATAGCGGCCGTAGCTGAGAGTGTACACGAAGACCATGGAGAGTCGATTCGGCGCCGTTCACAGCAACTCAGACTGACTTATGGAATGACTTGGCGCATTTTACGTCGAGATCTTAAATTGAAAGCATACAAAATACAGCTTGTGCAACAACTGAAGCCGCTCGAACTTCCCAAGCGACATCGCTTCGCTCTATGGGCTCCTGAAAAGTTCCAAGAAGATCCGACGTTTTCGAGGCAAATTTTGTTCAGCGATGAGGCCCATTTCTGGCTCAATGGGTATGTAAACAAACAAAATTGCCACATTTGGGACGAATAGCAACCTGAAGAGATTCAAGAACTGCCACTTCATCCAGAAAAAACAACGGTTTGGTGTGGTTTGTGGGCCAGTGGAATCATCTGTCCATATTTCTTAAAAATGATGCCGGTGCGAACGTAACCGTCAATGGCGACCGTTATCGTGCCATGATAACCGACTATTTGATACCTGAAATTGAAGCTCGTGATCTCGGCGACATTTGTTTTCAGCAAGACGGCGCCACTTCACACACATCGCATCAATCAATGGATTTATTGAGAGATCACTTCGGTGAGCACATAATTTCACGTTTTGGGCCAGTCGATTGACCACCAAGATCGTGTGATATCACACCGTTAGACTTTATCCTGTGGGGATATGTAAAGTCTAAAGATTATGCGGACAAACCCGCTTTGATTCAGGCCTAGGAGGAAAACATCACGCGTGTCATTCACCAGTTACTAGTCGAAATGCTCGAACGAGTCATCGAAAATTGGACTCATCGGATGGATCATCTGCGACGTAGTAACGGCCAACATTTGATAGACATAATCTTCAAAAAATAAATGCCAAAGAATGTTCTTTCAAATGATAATAAACATTCCCCATTAAATTTGAATTTTCTGTGTGTTTTTTTTTTTTTTTTTTTCTTTAAAAAAGTAGGGAACCTCGAAATGGATCACGCTTTAGTTTGAAAAATAGGACATTATTTTGTAATTTAAAATTTTTTGCACACAGGATTTTATTGTCCTTAGAAAAGTATGGATTTTCTTCAAAGAGACCACTTCCGATTTTCAGACTCCAATGTAGGTTAATTCCAACATGATTTTTTTATTCCTTAGTTTTGTTTAATAAATAAAACATAAATATTAGTTTCAAAAATTTTAAAGCATAAAATTTTTTAATTCGAAGAAATTCACACTTATTTCATTGTCCATGTGTGTATGGTTTTTTTGGTGGCCATTTCTCTTTTTTTCTTTTTTTTTTTTCTTCTCTTATTGTTGTTGTAAGGATTCACAAATAGTAAAAATGATTTTGTTATTGGTTTCTCTCATATGTATTTACAACAAATGGTGTTGAAATATTTTGTGACGTTTACTTTTGCTAAAACATTTACCATACTCATACATTCATAAAAATATTCTTTGTCTTTTCGTTGCTGTTTTTCTTTTTTCCTGATCCATTCCATAAAGCTTTTCACTAAAATGTTAACATGGATTTATTTTCCGACACTTTGTATATGTTGTTGTCCTATGTATATATTTTGTTGCTGTTATTTTTATTTTATTTTTCATTCTGTTTTTCATTTACAATTTGAAATCCTGAAAAAAAGTTTTATATTTTGATATCTGATACTGACTGACATATGAGAGTATGAATATGTTGAACAAAAATAAAAAAAAAAAAGAAAATCTCATTTTTCCATGTGTTCTTTGGCGTTTTTGGCTTAAACCTGAAATGTGATTACTTTTGTAATAATTTTTGGTTCATAGTTTTTTTTTCCTGTTATACTTTGCTGGGGTTTTATGTCGGTGCTTAGCTGGGAGTCAGGTGGTTGAATGATGGTTAAGTTTAATGAAAGTTGAATATTATTTTTTTTATATGTATATATGTATATATGTATGTATGTATGTATATATGTATGTATGTACGTATATTTTTGATTTCAAGTGACAAGTGTGCTGTAGGATACAGTAAAGATTTGTGATTATTTTTATTGAAATAAAAACATTTTCAATATTTTTCTCTTTAACTTTATTTTACCGCAAATAAATTTTAAAATTCCATATTTTGAAAGAAAGTTATAGCGACTACCAATGCACCGATTTTAATATATTTAACATTACATGGCATTTTCGGGTATACTAATTTCAACATATCACTTCAAAAAGCAAAAAAAAAAAATCAATAAATAGCAAGCTCAAAATTGGAATACTGTTTGAGTACTTATAATTATGAAAAAAAAACTTCAGAATTTCCTAGCAAAAACTTTTTGGTTTTTGGTAATGGCAACTACTTACTGAAGTAGTTACTTGGTAATGAGGCGTCATTATTATTTGTCCACTCTATATTACATTAATAAGTACTCAATAGTATAATAGTACATTAATATTGCAATCACGTGGATCAGTTGGCTAGAACGCCAACTGAACCTAGAACCTTTTGGTTCCCATTCTGATGCTGCTATTTTTTTTAACAAAATGTCTAAAAAGATATTTTATACTAAAAATATTTCGTCACTTAGAAAACGAAGTGCGAAATGGTGTACTGAATAAGACGTTAGCCATTAAAAATGCATAGTTAATCTGAGTCCAAGTTCAAATCTCACTGACGGCAAAATTTTTTTGTTTTTTTTATTTTTGTTTTCGTTTAGGTACATATGTTTGAGTACCCCTAGAATCAAAAAGTAGCTACATGAATTTGTGGACAAGCCGAACAAAAATAACTAGTTATTCAGGCAAAAAATAAGCAGTTTATTTTTGTTTCCAATTATACCTGCTAGATTACCAGGAAAGCAAAGCTTTTTCTGGGTGATTACACTTTTTTCAAAATCATTCAAATAATTAATCATTGATCGGCATCAAAAGCCTTCGGTGTCAGAGAACCATTCGAAAAGTTCACATACACATAATATAAACAAAAATTTATAATTTAAGAAACGCTTCTAGTAGTGAATTTCATTGGAATTGGAAATGTCAAATCCGAAAATGGCTATTTTCTAACCATTTTAATAAGGCATAATTCGTTTGGGCCATAGTTTTCAAAATACGACCTAATTAAATTGTTAGATATTTCTTATATTTTTTATTATTTAATGAAGAAAAATTATCACCTTCAACGTTTATAAGTCGATGTCCACACACAGCAATTTTGAGTTCATAGAAAAGAGAGTAGAAGAGAATACTAAACTTTTGCATTCTAGTCAGGGCTGCCAGATTTGGGGTTTTAACCACAAATTCGGATATTTTTTGTAATAGAAGGGGATGAAAATTTTTGTTTGGTAATTGGAGAATTTGGGGATTTGTTCAGGAAATTATGTAATAATAGAACTTTGTACAGAAGTATATAATTTTAGAGATGCTACATTTATATTCTAAAGAAATTACACAAGCAGTCCTGCGCATATGTAGAATATGCATTCTATACATGCGCAGGACATCTTCGATTATGAGTTTAACAGAAATTAAACTTCAAGATAGCATGCAATATGAACTTCGGGAGACATCTTTACTCAAAATATAAATATACTAAATATTTTCAAGAATTTTTCGCTTTTATACATCAAGTATAAACAATAGTAAAACAAGGTTTTTTACAACTATCTCCCCTGGTATTACATTAACTATTAATATCCGTGGTTTTAAAAAGTTTGCATTTACTATAATTATTGATTGCTCTCCAAATCTTACCAGAAACTTATTTTGTATTTCTGGCAAGGAGCGAATTTATGCCGATTAATTTTTTTTAATTTTAGCTTTTAATACTTTAAATATTAAATTATTAAATAAATTCTAATGGATTCAAAAATTTTAATTTCCTTTAGGGAGAGACAAAACGTCAAAAAGTTGTTCATTTTTTAAAAGACTTTTGGAATTTTTGTTTTATGCATTTTTTTATTGTTTTTAAAATTGCAATTTTTCCTGGCATTGGCAGGCTTATCGCTAGTTTTATTATATATTATTATTATTTTTTTAATAAAAAACATATTAATCATATAATTCATTTAAGGCTAATTCTAAAAAATTTCGACCCAAAATTAGAGTTTTTAAAATTTTATATCTTAGATTTTTTTAAGTTGGGATGTTCATAAAGCTAATCATGGTGCATTTTATCGCGTATGCATCAGTTCCATACCGTTTACGTTCATTTTTTAAGGACCTCTAAATTAGACCATTTTTATCAAAAATGAACAAAGTTAAAGGTTAAATAACTTGCATGTGTATTGGAAAGACTGATATACCTCTTTAATAAAAAAACATAAAAGTTACACATCTCCTGGAGCAAGGACCTTTAAAATGAAAAAAAATCATTTATCCTAGGATATCGTGAAAAAGGGAATTTTAATGTTCATTGCTTTTTGACAAGATGTTAATAATCAATTTTTCGTTATAGTGTAAAAATTTCAAAATGGTATCTCAGTGAAAGTAAAATAAAGTAAAATTTTACTGACAAATTAATGTTCTGATACTTTTATTTTAAATTTAGTGTCAAAACAAACAGGAAATGATAAAAAAAACATGTAGTATTGGTCAAGATCGACCTAATAATACCCTAAACGCTTATGTATAATTATCGGGAGGGGGCCTTATATGGAACCTATGATTAATTGCGAAACGATCCTTATGAAATTTATTGCAATAATTGATGCGTATGTGAAAATTTTTTATGTAAAATATTATTTCGATATTGGCATTTATGTGAGATTTATGCACGTTTAAGTATTTTTCGGAAATGCGAATTATATGGGAGCCATGGTCAATTATGGAGCGATCAATGTGGAATTTGGTGGAGCAATCTATACTTGTGCAAAACTTAGTTGTGTTAAATTTTTATCTCGATATTAATTTGTATGTGCGTTTTATGCAAGTTTAACTAATTTTCGGGAATGTAGAGTATATGGGGATCATGTTCATTCAATGAACGTATTATTGTGAAATTGTGCTTGGTACAATTTTGTACAACAATCTATATTTGTATGAAACTGATTTGTGCTTAAATTACGTAAATATGTTATATTTCAGATATTTATATGCGTTAAACCACTATCCCGAGAAAAAAATTTGTATGGGGTATAGGTGAAATCATGATCAATTTCAATATATTTTGCCTTTGTATCTCCATGTATCAAATTTGAGTAAATAATTTTTAAAATTGCCACAAATAATTAGGCGGATTATGTAAAGTGGATTACAGTGAGTTAAAGGTATTTTAACTTGAAACTTCTAAAATAATATCAGATTATTTTTTTTTTTTTTTTTTTGTGATCAGAAATGTGCTACATGATCTGTTTTATTAAAATTTGAATAAGTATATCAAAATCTCTTAATATCTAATAGAAAATGTGTTAGTTAGTAAAGAAAAATTGTTGTAACTTCTGATCCCATTGAGATCCTATTTCGAAATTTTTACACTATAAAAACAAATTGATAGTAACTATCGTGTAAAAAAATTATGAAAATTAAAAGAGCATTTTTTAGGATATTCAAGGAGAAAAGATATTTTTTTTATTTTAGGGGTATTTGTGCCATAAAAATGTATAATTTTTATGATAAAGTCCTTTCCGGTGATACCAAGTTTGTTGAAATCTCATAATGCACATAAAAGTTATTGAAGCTTAAATTTTGCTATTTTTGAGGAAAAAATCTCAAGGTGTCCAACTTTAAAGGTTCATAGAGTATTGTGGTGATATGGTGCAGGTTAATACGCCATATGAAGTGCATAGAGAAGTATATTATATTTGCTGAATTTCATCAAAAGCGGAGATGGTCAAAATCCGAGCTGGATCGATTTTTTTGGAATTACCCTTAAATTATATAAAAGAAAAATTAACTCAAAAAAAAAAAAAATACTTTTGATAAAAAATAATCTGGATTCATTGCAATTTTAATTTTGATTGAGAGATAAGTTAATGTGTTTGAACATATATACAGATAATTAAAACTAATTTTGTGAACAACAAAAATCTTACAAAAATATATCAAACTAGCCTCTAAGCCTGTCAATGGCAGAAAAAATATTATGGTGATAAAAATATGTACGAAAAATCCGAAAGTCTTTTAAAAAAATATATGAATAAAAATTTTGACGCTTTTCCTTTATCTAATCGAAGTTAAAAAATTTGAAGCCATTAGAATTTTATGGGATAATATTGCTTAAAATCTTAAGAGCAAATAATGAGTATATAATTTTAAACTTTTTAAAACCTAAACCTACTTTTAAAAATATTACAGAAAATAAAAAAAAATAAATCTGTGTTCTTCCTGGTAGCTTCCTGGTAGAAATTTTAATATTTTGCTCTTATAGGATTTGTAGAACGAGTATTTTTATAAATAAACCAATTTTTAATTTTCTACATCATCTGGGAGCTTCAGAAAGCTCTAGAAAGAAAGAACAGGCTTAGGAAATTGTATGTATATATATATAGAAGATATAGATATTAACAGAAAGTTACACTTATCGATACTCTTTTTTGTTTTTTAAAACAAATTACACTTATTTATAAACACTGTAAGGTAAAAGAAGTACAGAGTGTTGCAGTAATAAGTGGTTGCGCCAATCAAGTTCGTACTGTTGAATCAAATAATTGAATTATCGAAAAAATAATTTAATTATTCTACTAATCGCTCACACTTGAGATTTTAAAGGTTTTAATTATTTCAAATAAAAGAAGAAGCCTTAAGGTTTTCTAAAAATTTTTCAATGTGAACACAATTGCAAAGTTTCATCAGACCGTCCATAATTAACCATAGCCCCCATATAAAGTCTTTAGGGAATCAAGCGCATAATAAATACCATATAAATGGTAACATCACGGTGATATTAATAATATTAATATTATTATATATATATATATATAATATTAATATTATATATATGTTATATATATATATATATATATATATATATATATATATATATATACATCTGTTCTACAGCACATGTCGGTAATAGGTCCCATGAAAGACTACCTCCACAAATATTAAAAATGCATGGTGTAGGGTATCAAACGATCGGACTTTACCAAGTACATATTGTTTACTTGTGTTTTCGAATAAATTTTCTGAAATGATTAACAAAACAACATTAAATTATCATCTTATATTATTAAATGATATCCATATTTACATTTTGTTAGTTCGAGGCAGAAAAACTCAAGAGCTATTGAAAATGGAACATTGCAAATTTATTCTTCCTATTCTGAAGTCCATGTTACATTCTAATAACGACTTGTAATCCATTTATTTAAAATAGAAAAAAAAAGATAAAATAATATCGTGTTTTTATTCAGAAAAACTGAATAAAAACCTAGCCAGTACCCATTCTATGGAACGGTTCTACTAGTACTTTAATCAATGATTTTTTTTTCAAATTGTCACATTCAGAACTATTTCTATAGAAGCATTAGGGAACGGTTCATTCTAATGAATCTTTTTTTTTCAATTTTTTAGATTTTTTAGGGGTTTTAAACAGTTCTAGGAAGTCATTTTTAAACCAGAAACTCATTTTTAAAACAGAACTAGTTATTAAGCACTAGTTCTCATAAACATTCTTTATAACAAATTTAGAATTATAATACGGTTCTACTCTTTGAGTACCAGAATTGGTTGCGATACCACTAGCTCTAAGCATGTTATTAAATAATCTTAAATGGTTCTGATTAAACCAGTTCTAGAACTAATGATTTCAGAACAAGTTATAAATTTTTTCCTGAGAAAAGTCTTTTTTTTTTCTAAATTTACAGATCTTTTAAATTATTTTTGTATAAATAGATGTAAATTGATTACTAAAGCAATATTATGCAAAAAAAAACGCATTTTGAAAAATTGGGTTTATACGGCTTTATACAAAAAAAAAAGTTGCCAATATAGAACTCTAGAAATGAAGACTAGTCTGTTCTTATATGATTCCCAAAATATTACATCTGAATGTTTAAATTTACGTAAGCTGGACCATTTTCAAAACAGCTCTAAAAGAACATATTTCTTTCAATATTATTATCAATATTTTCCTTAAAAGGAAATTAACTTCAAATCGTAATAGAGGCATACTAAGGCTTGGAATAATCATGTAAATAATTTTATTTTACTAATATTTTTGTCATATTTTCCTAACTAAAACATATAATTTTATATATTTCGGAAATTTTTCAACATAATGGTCTATCCTAATACTATTGAAGATTAACCCTTTAACAGCAAGAGGGTCAATTTATGCAAATAAGTTCATTTCATTTCATTTATTCGTATGACATTAAGCCCTTGGGGCCAAATTTGTCACAATAATCATTGTCAATACAATTTTTATTATTAAACTTATAATTATCTTATCATTATTAATAATATATGCCAGATATGTATAATAATACTTAATATAATGCGAAACCCCACACAAAAATGCAAAGAAATTTTATTTTATAAAATTTTAAGTATTGAAAACAAAATTGACAATCATAGCCATGGCTGGTATCAATGACTCTTCTGATACGACAGCCAGTATAGTAGTTAGTTATTTGTCTTTTTTCTTCTTTTTTTATAAATCAAATTTAGAAATTGTTTAATAGAACTATTTCGAAGACTTCCACTGAGTTCGAAAATCGTCTTTCCTGAATAGGTATGACAGTATTCCAAAGTCGGTCTACTCTAACTACAAATGATTTTCCTTTTATGAATGTGATGGAATTAAGAGCAAATACGTCCTAGTGGAGGCCCCAAATGCAAATTTGTCAGCTATATAAGTTGGAAAATATGCTTTAATTATTTTGTAAAATATTATCATTAATCTCAAGGATATAAAATCATCAAAGTCGCAGCCAAGTAAAGTTCTACAGAATAATGATAAACGATCATGTAACTTCAAACCAAAGATAAATCTTACCACCATATGAAAACACAGTTTAAGCCTATTTAGATTATCCTGAGACGTTCCAGAGTAAAATTCAATACCATATAAGAATATTGGAAGGCAGAGAGATAAAGAATCTCTCTTCCTAATTTCTACTGGAAGGTATTAAACTTAGATATAGATAAATTTATGAAAAATGTAATAAGTTCCTTTAAAACCACCATAATAATCGAATTAAAGAGATTTTGGAAATTTAGTCACTATTTTTACACGAATAGTGATAAATAGATAAATATATGCTTTTGATGACATTTATTTTCTTAACTAACCATTTATTTGCCATGAAAATTAACTTAACCAATATTACTTGTGCACCTAAAGGGTTAAGTGTATATATATCAAATGTATTGAATAAGACCTCTCCAATGATGACCTAAAATATAAATTACTATGGAAAATGTCCAAGATATTCAAACTTTAATAAAAAAAAGTATTTAAAATAAAATATTAGTAAATTTTCAATTCAAATTTTAAAATTTTAATTTCGCGAGTATAAAAACTAATTTAAAAAAATTTTTTTTTACTCATTATGTATTAAACGTCATTCGCCTATCATTTGTAAAACGTTCTTTTTTCATGCTTCAATTATATTCATAACAAAAAAAAGTTCTTTTATAATTTTGAATGAAATTGCAACTTTTCATATTTATTAAGAAAAAAAAATAAAAATAAATAAATAAATCCGGTTTTATATTGTACGCTTAGTGTACACTTTAGTGCAAACTCATTTAAGGAGCATTTAGGTCAAAGCTCACTCTTAAGTAATGTTTAGTTTTATAGTTAACAAGAACATAAACAAAGAGCTTTAAGCTTTTATGTATTTACAATAGGGTGTTCCCAACTTTTCCAAAAATGTTCTTTAGCTAAAAGTCATAGATATATTTTATTTATCCCAAAATGTTTTTTTCTAGTTATGTTAATTTTTAATTGAATATCTTTTAATTTAGATTTCTATTTGCATATGGTAAATATCAAACATACGTTCTATGATGCCACCCTATATATATATATATATATATATATATATATATATATATATATATATATATATATTTAGAGCATATTTTGAAATCTTTCTAAAATTTAAAATAATTTTATAAGTTTTTGTATTTTTATTTCTTTTTGTCCATTTTCAATAAATATTTTTTTAGACGCCAAACAATTTTCATTCTTAGGAAAAACTTGAGTGATGAAAAAATAATACTTAAGTTTTCAATCATAAAACAATTTTAAGAACTTAAGTACGATCTTGTTACTAAGTGAGCGATATAATACCGGTCCTAATATTTGGTTTTAAAGTTGGAAATATAAACTTATAAAAGTTTTTAGTGCAAAGAATTTTTAAGTTTTTGTGAAATTCAAGATGAGTAATTTTTTTTAATTTAATTTTTTTTTTTTTTTTTTTTGGCTTTCTGATTTTCTGTCATTTTTAAACTCATTGCTCAGGACCGGTTTTACACTGAGCCCTTAGTGTTTACTTAAGTGAAAAGTTAGTTGAACTTTTACTTAAAGCTTACATTAAGTAATATTTCGTTTTACAGTTTAGAACTTAAGTTTACAAGTAAATAAACAAAAAGCCTTAAGCTTTTATTTATATATATATATTAGGGTGGTTCAACTTTCCAAGAATTTTTCTTAAATAAAAGTCATAGTTACATTTTATTTACCCTAAAACGTTTTCTCATAATTATGTTAACTTTTTATTAAATATCTTCCAATTTAGATAGTTTGCTTATGTTACTCTTTTGTGCAAAACATTTTTCGATAACACCCTAATGTAATAGGGTGATATCGAAAAATATGATTTAAACATTTGAAATAATTTAAAAAAATATAAAGAAATCTTGAGCTTATAAGCTTACGCAGTTAAAAAGGTGTTGGTGCAAAAAATATAACCTTACAAAAATGATTCATTTGAATCTTTTTTGGAAGATTTTTTAAATTTTTAAACATTAAAATATTTATTTTCAATAAATAATTTTTAAAGACGTCAGAAAATTTTCATACTTAGAAAAAACTTAAGGGACTAAGAAAATTGTAGCAAATTTCCTGTAAAAAGAATTTATCAAAAAATTATTTATGAAAAGAAAATTGTCAGATATTTCACATAAAGAGAAAGTTATCAAAAAATTTGCTCAAAATTTTGAAAATATGGCCTTTGAGTTAAATATTTATTGAAAATTATCTATAAATTTAAAAAAAGTTTAAAATTATTTTAAATTTAATAAATTTATGAATTAATAAAAGAATCCGCATATTTTACGAAAATCTGTTGCCCATATAGAAGTTTGAAATAAAAAACAATATTTAAATTTTTAAATAAAAAACAATTTTCACAACTTAAGTACGATTTCTCCTTAATTTTAAATCGATACTTAAAAAAAGAAAAAAGGAAATAAAAATCGTGTTAATTTTGAAGTAGACAAACATTTATGTATATTTTCACATTAGCTGTCTTGTTTTATAAATCCCTACTCCTCACTTTTAGAATTTTTTAATCGAAATTTTTGAAAATTTAAAAAGTTTTATGGATTGTGTGCATTTTTTGCATTTTGAAGTTAGATGAAGGAGTTTATAAAATTAGGACATAAATGTGCTTGAAAAGAATAAAATAAATAAATAAATAAAATTTATTAAAAGTTTAGAAAAGGTATAAAATTTTATTTAAAATGATTAGATAAGAAAGCTTCCACTTTAAGAAATTGTAAGCGTTTTAATTTATTTTTTACTAATTTAAAATTAATTTATAATTTAAAAATTTGATAAATTTAAAGAAGTTTTCTTGATTTGAAAGCATATTTTTGAAGGAAGATAATCTATTTAAATGTTTTGCTAATTATAGATTTATCATTCGTTTATTTACTAATCAAGTTTAAATTATCTCTGTTAGTTTTGAAGATATCATATGGATTGCTATTTAAATTTTTACAACCTTAATAGATTTTTATTTTTGTTTTATTTGATTTTTTTATTATTATTTTATTATTTTTTTTTTGTTCTTTTGCAATTTAATTTAAAAAGACTCAGTCCTGCACAGCAAAAATGAAAATTCATATTCTATTACGAAATTTATTTATTTATTTTTTTTTTGATATCGAAGCTATTACAAAAATCTTGATATCAAACATTGGAATTCGTAAAAGTTTTATAGAAAAAAAAATATGTTTTTCTTTATTAAAAAATATGTGATATTTGAAAATGTCCCTTAAATTCAAACAATATTTTTTTCTGAATAAAATACAAATATGTATAAAAATTTTATAAAAACAATAAAATTAATAATTGGTTTTTATTAAATATTTTTACAAATATTAATTTATGCAATTTTATCCAGACAAGGAAACACAACCCCGTAATTCTATACATTATTGCGCCTAAAATTGTCCAAACTCGACCTACAAGGACAGAACTCGATCTCAAAAGACAGTTGCAATTTAATAACCCACAATATTAATCCTTTGCAATGAATTAAAAATTCCTTTCATCTTGTTTAGCTTTTTACCAAATTATGCTACAAAAAATTTAGCTTAAGTGATAAAAAGAAAGGGAAATCAATTGATTTGGTAAGAAAAGACTTATCTCTGAAAGTACACACAAGAGCAAAATATATATGATAAACGTCATCTTAAAGCGATATACATTGAAAATTTTTCACATATTTTTTTATTTCTTTTACAGAAGTGTCAAATTTGATTTGGGTTTTAAATTATTTACAACCAGTAAAAGAAATATTAGAATTACATAAGTTATTTTATTAAATTTGAATTCAAAAACAAATATTACATTATTTAAAAAATATTATTCATATATTTTTTTCCGACGAAATATAATTTTCCTCATCCCTCCATTTTGCATTTATAGAAGATAAAGCTTGATATAACGAAAATAAAGCTTAATAAAAAGTAAAAATCTCGTTTTTTTCATTTATGACGTTGTTGAAGTAAATGAACCATATATTTATTTTTCTCAAACCAATGAGTTGTAAATACAAGTAACGATCTCAAGAGCGGACAATAATTTCTAGTTTATCTCTCTTTGGGTATGAAGCTAAATTAACATGCCTATTTACCACTGTTGCCAACATTTTTTCAAAAAATATCGCTAAATTATACTAAAAAAAAAATAGCTAGAAAATAGCTAAAATTTAAAAACGTTCAAAATATTAGCTATAAATTGCTAAATTTCCTATTTATGTTTAAATTCAGCTCATAAGTTTCCCAAAAATAGCTAAATTTCCTGCTAATTTAAAACTTTTGGCTATTTTTTTGGATTGAATAAGATCAATTATATTATTCTTCTATACTTCTTCTATACGTTTTCGACATTCCCAAGTTTATTGCTGACTTAATTTCTCACAATAAAAACGAATTAAAAATAAATTAAATAATCCAAAATAATATCGGATTTTTTTTTTTTTATATTTCTGTCAAAATAACAAAAGGAAATTTTTATGTCATATGTATTGTCTTTGAAAGGCGTGAATTTCCATGCAGGTCGTATATATATTAAAGTGCCTCGATTTGTATGGAGACAAAAAAAGTTGCAAATGTACCCCCTAAAATTAAAGACTGATATATTTCAAGCTAATCCCCAAAATATTTCGATTTAATTATTTCGTTCATGTGAGCTGCACCATTTTTAAAATACCTCCTAAAATATAGTTTTCGATCAATTGTGTACAAAATTTTTAACTTTTTGTAAAAAAAAAAATTACAAAATATGCTAGACAAATGATATTTAATACGTAATGATTAAAAAATTTGTAAAATTAGTTTTTATTCTCGCGAAATTAAAATTAAAATTTTAAATCGTATTTAAAATTTTCTAATATTTTATTTTAAACACTTTTTTTTAAATTTGAATATTTTGCACATTTTCCATTGTAATTTATATTTTAAAGCATCATTGGAAAGGCCTCATTCAATACTATTGATATATGTATTCATTTGGTTGCACAAGCAATGTTTTGGGATTTCCGGTTCATAATTGGTTAAGTTAATTTTTATGTCAAACAAATGGTTAGTTAAGAAAATAAATGTCACCAAAAGTATACCTTTATCATAAAAACTCTTTTAAAAATTCATTTAAAATAATGACTAAATTTAAAAAATCTCTTTAATTCGATTATTATCGCAGTTTTAAACGAACTTGTTAAATTCATGTAGATTTAAGTAATAATAAATACTTCCCTGAGATTTATTTGCAAAAATTGCAAATTTAACCTTTTGGAAACAAAATGCATAAAATTTACCCTCTTGCTGTTAAAGGGTTAATTACATGTAATCTTCAGTAGTATCAGGATAGACCAATCCAATAGTACATTCAAATCCAATATATATTGAAAAATGTTCGAAATATATAAAATTATATATTTTAATAAGGAAAATATAACATAAAACTTTAATAAAATCTTAATACTCCACGACTGAAAAGAGACAAAACAATTATTTAAATGAATATTTCAGGACTTAGTATGCTTCTACTACAATTTGAAGTTAATTTTCTTTTAACGAAAATTTTGATAATGATACTGAAAGTAATACGTATGTTTGAATGTGTTTTAAAAATGGTCCAGCTCATGTAAATTTAAAAATTCAAATGTAATATTTTGGGAATCATGTAACAACAGATCAACCTTCATTTCTAGAGGGGTACATTAATGACTTTTTTTCGTAAGCCTCTTTAATATACATATATTTTAATATAAAAATAAAATGCTTTATAATTATAAAGATTTTTTATTTCTCAATAATATTTTCTCGGAATTAGTGATTTTTTTATTTTCTATATAATCAAATCATACACAATATTGAAATCAAAAAAGCTATATCTACGGAAATGTGGAAAAACTTTATAGAAGTTTTTTTCAACTTTTCAGCAGAGCAGTTTATAATTTGTAATTCTCTTAATTTCAAATATCAATATCATCTGAAATAGTACTTGTTATATTTATAATTTGAAAAATAGAAGAACATGATTTTTTTCATATCAGATATAAGGTTTATGAGTAATTTTATTTTAAATTTAAAAATGTTAACCTCTCTGAAATTTTTTCCGTAACAAATATAGCGATAAGGCTTTCTACCAAAAAAAAAAATCTAAAAAAATTAAAGATAGACTTTTTAGATATACGTCATTAAAGAAAATTATTTAAAAAAATATGTTAGAAAAAATATTTTCAAAATTTTTATATGGCATCTTCAAATACAAACTTTGACAAATCCACTGCAAAAAAAATATTTTGATATCTTTTATATAACAAAAGTTATGGCCATTTAAATAAATATATTAATCACCTTCAAAGCTATATACTTGCCACAGTTCTCAAAATAAAAATGACAAAAAATCATTTTACATGCCTCTGGAGAATACAGACATATGAACCAAATTTTATCTAAATCGGTAAGCAAGGGTCAAAATTTTTTAAATTTAAAATGGAATTACTCTTATATTTAATAATATACTTATACAAAATCATAATTAAAAACATATAAAAAGCTATATATCAAAAGATATGTTATTAAAATACTTTTATATTAATATAATATATGTGTTAGTTGTGTTATTTCATAATACATATTTGATAATGGAATTAAAATTAAATTTATTAAAATTATGTTATGAAAAATTTAGTTAAAATTTTAAGTAGTTAAATTTTTCAAATAAATGTGTAAAAAAAAAGCTTTAAAATTAACCAAATCTCCAATACCAAAATCGAAAGATTTCTCGTTAATAGCTAAATTATAATTTTTCTAACAAAATGCTTTTAAAAATCGCTAAATTTGACTACAAAATAGCTAAATTAGCAAAAATGCTTTTCACAGAAAATATTGTAACTGAAATGAAATTTGTGTTTTATGACTTTAAGACACAAATTATGACTATAGTCTTAAAAATTCGTTTGACAAATAAAAATTTAATATTTATTTGTTTTCAGAATTAAGACCTGATATGTAGGTAAGAAAACATTTTAATTGAAAATAAAAATATGAAAAAAAAATATAATAAAAAAAAATGTTGTGGAAAAAACAAAGCATCCATACATATTTGAAATCTTTGTCGCCAATTGCCCCCTTTTCAACCACCTTAGCCACTTTTTTTGGCCCCTAAATGGAAACTCTTTAAGACTATGTGCTAGATGACGAGAAACTAAGTTGTTTGAAATATCTCGACCCATTATTTAATAATTCCAATGAAAAAATTAATTATTTTGAGATTGTTTCACAATATAGTGATATAATGAAAGATTCCGTAGAATATATAAATAAGCTGAAACTGTTAATAACTAAAGCTAATAATAAAATTTATGCACAAATATTTAAACATCAAATGTCTAATCTTTTTGGATCGAATTGTGAAAATTAAAAAAAAAATAGATTTGATGAATTCTTATATCCTAAATTTATATTTTTATTTTGGCTCATAGCAGTGCCTCGGCGGAACGTCTTTTTTTTTTTAATTATCACCAATGAAAAATAAATTGTCCAACAGGCTTTCAGCCCTAATTTTTTTATAAAATAAACAAATTTTGAGGAGTTTTTTAGGTATTGAAGCAGTTGGCCCCTTTTTCCTCAAAAAATCCGCTTATTTTGCAACTTTATTTTTTGAAATCCCCTTTTTGTTCACACTTTTTAGAAATTCTCAATTGTAGGTTCATATCCTTATTTCCTGTTGATTTTCATAGCATCTTGCTGTCTTTTTTGCGAATTAGCCTTTCTTCTACAGACATTTTAAATTTCTAAACAAAATTTGTTATTTTTACTTTTTAAAATTAAGCAACAAGAAGAGTCACAATTTTTACTTTAGCTTTATTTCAGTACTTGTCAAATTAACAGGTTTTAGTCAGAATTAGTCAGAAATTGTCAAAAAAAAAAAAAAAACAAAATACAAATAAATTCTTACTACGGGAACGCTTTCCTGTAAATTGAGACTAAAACTTGCAAGTTTGACAAATAGCTTTTAGATAGCATGTTGAGCATGTTTTGTGACTATGTTAACAGAATGCGGAGTTATGACTAACGCACATGAATAATCATAACATTTATTCTATGAACAGCAGTGTTGCCAGGAGACGAGAAAAAAAGATGATAAATTGAACTTTTCAAAGGGTCAAAAAAAGCCTAAATATCCCAAAAAATAAGGCTGGAAAATGTTAAACAATTTTTATTTAATTTAAAAAAAATTTTCTCTCGTTCTTATTAGTTTTTTATATTTTTTAAAGATATTGTAATAAATGTATAAATAAAACCCAAAACAGCTGCCAATAAAATGATCCAATGAAAAATCGCCCAAAAAATTCCCTTACAAATTTGAGTTCTATTTTGTATGAAAAATGACTTAATGTTTTGTAGTGAGTTTTCGTAATTTTTAAATTATAATTCCTTTTTAATTAAGCATTTCCAAGTTTTTTGGTGACATTTCACTTTTGTAAGAATTTGTTAAAATTATGTTGCTAACGATTTAGTAATTCCATCAAATTTGTTGTTAGTATTTTAGTATATTAGTTGTTCTTGATTTGGACAATAAAGCGCCGCAGGTGAAAATTTTTGTTAAATATAAATAATATAGATTTTTTGTGCGACAAAATGCTTAAATGAATGATTCAGTAAAAATAAAATTATTAAAAGCAAATAAAAAACTATTTTCTTCGTTGTTGAAATACTAACATTTTAGCTTTTTTAAGGCAATTTTAAGAATCTAAAAGGGCTAGAAAAAAGCTAGAAGCTAAAACGAAAATTATGAGGCTAAAAGGAAATTAAAAGGGCTAGATTTAGCCTTTAAAAATCTAAACTGGCAACACTGTTGAATAGGCATGTAAATATCATTTATAAATCACAAATTACAACGCAAATATTTATTTTGTTAAGTTCAGTGCTTTAATTATTTTATTAATTTAACGTTTTGTAATGAATATTTCTGCTTGCAAATTTATTATTATTTAAAAAAAGAAATAAAATTGTATTTCTGATTTAAACATTACAAAATTAATTTTGAAAATATTTGCAATATTAAATTTTTCTATTTGATTTTTTTATTTATTTCATAAACTCTTGTTTTTGTTTTATTTTTTATTTGAAACACAAAATTTAAGAATTCGCTCAATACCGTCGGATTATGATAAAAGCATTTTATATTTTAAATTGTTAAACATTTCTCTGATAAAATAAAATCTTAATTAATTGCGTAAATCTTCTTTAAACTATTTTTGTATTTTTATTCCAATTAGAATTCACAATTTGTTTTCCTTTTACAACTTACCGTCGGTAGTTTTCTTTTTCGGCAACACTGCCTTAAATGCTGATACAGGTTGATAATCCTGCTGTTGTTGTTGTTGTTGTTGCTGTTGATGATGACTATCGGTGGCCGTTGTTTGGGCCTGATGTTGCACACGATGTTGCAATAATTGTGTTGGTGAGGGTATAGTAGCGGCCATTGTAGTTAAAACACTTATATCGCGCAATTGTATGGCAGGTTGTGCGGAACTGACATAGGGTCCCGGAAAATCGGCAGCAATGGCGGGTTTAAAATTACCCAAACTATAATCTAAAGGTAAATGAGTGGTTGTAGTATTACAAGTTGTGCTTATGCTAGACGCTGAAGAAGTGGAAGAATTTATAAGAGTTTGTGAAACTGGAGTTGTAGTGGATGTGGGCGTTATAGAGGGTTTAATATCCATGTTGGTTAAAATATTTCTTTTATTGGAAAAAAAGGTTTAAATTTGTTGTTAATCTTTTTTTTAACAAATTTATCACAATTACATTTATATTGGAAATTATTCATTTGCAAACATCACTACTAAAAAAATATTAAGTTTTTCTTTTAGATTTTTTTTTTTTTTTTTAATTAATATAATATTTCGCACTTTTTTTTAAAAAACACACGCGTCGGTATTTTGTTATAGCTTGTTATTTTATTTCAATATGGTTATATGTACATATATATTTTTTCTTTTATATATTTGAGAAGAATCTTTTGTTTTTAAAGAGCTTTTTTATTTTTTTGGTTATTGTTGGTTTGGCATCTTGTTGCGGACTAACTGTAAAATTAATCACTGCTCTAGTGGCCACCATCTGCAACACTCTGCCACATGAAGAAATGAATCTGATTTTCGACTGAGACTGAAACACTTGACTACCAGACTCGATTTGCGTTTTTTTTTCTTTTTTTTTCCAGATTGTGTTAACGGTCACAATCTTTATTATTGAGTAGCAGCAACCAGCAGCAGCAGTGATAGATACCCCAGTAGTTGTTTGTTGTAGTTGCTTGTTGGTGATAATGACAATAATGGTGAGAGTATTTGTATTTTGTTTGTTTCATTTTAAGAGAGTTGAGGGAGGGTGGTATATGATTTTTGCATGTACAAATGTGTTTGTATGGGTGTGAGTGTAGTGAGAACCCACCCAATGCGAATCCGTAAATTCCAATTGTTGCGATTTCTCATTTAGAAATTGGAAAAAAGAAATCAAGTTAATTTTCAAAGTATAAGGCGCCTTTAAAAGTTCGTAAGGTTAAAATATTTTACTCTTTGTTATAGAAAAAAAGCTTTTATTAACTCCAAACTAAAGAGAGTGGGTGAGAGCAAAAAAAAAAAATAAATAAAGCGCACGAGTAACGGATTTATACACGTATAATAAAATATATACAAAAATCTAGGCGAATTTTTATCTCGGATTTTTATTTGTTGAGGTTTCTTGTTTTTTTTTTACTTTGCCGTCTAACGTCTATGTACGTTTAACCGTTCACGTCTTAAATTAGACTGTGAAAGCACTTATTTGTAATGTCTACTTAATGAAGCAGTTGTGTGTGTGTGTATTTCTCACACACTAATTCATGTTTCATTCCAACAAGAATTCAATTCAAATCGCAGATAATTGTGGTGCGATAACAACCACCAAAAACCGGATTTATACACACACCAACACACTTATAACATAAAATATAAAAACACACATAACAACTCTTTCCTCTTAAGCACCCACTATACGGGTTTATTTTAACGTTATGAGAGAAAGAGATGGCGTTAACATACCTTTTTGAAACATAAAAATCAAAGAGTATAGTTAACTGTGATACCGTTACTCTTATAAGAATTAAACACAACACAATAACAACAACACAAAGTATAATGTATCACAACTGGAAATAACAATATGGTGGTTTTCCAATATGAATCTGTTTAGCATGTTCTTGTTATTCTTCTCCTTGTACTTCTAAAAACTACCACCTTTGTCTGTGCTCAATTCTCTGCTCTGCACTGAAGTGGTTTACTGAGACTATAAACTGAGATTACAGTATTCCAAGATTTACTTCCAATTGGAATAAAACAAAAACGAAACGAAATGGTAAAGAAACACAACAACAACAATCTTAACAACCACCACCACCATTACTTTAAACTACAGCCATCTCTTTCTTTCTTTAGAAACATACTAAACTTATTTCATATCAACAAATGCCTGTTGCTCTTAAGCTCCTCCCCAATGCCATTTATATATAATAATTTAGCTCTTACATTCCTATATACTACGAGTGAAACAAGCAACTAGTTTATTTTAGAAAATCTATGTAAACGGATCAAGATTTTTAACAAAGAAAAAACAATTTATTACAATTTTGCTTACAATATCGTAATTGTTTTTAATAATCTCTTAGTTGATTTAAAGACTTTTAAACTTTGATTAACCATTAAAAATTACTTTGTTATTTTTTCTTTATTTTAATTTCCTCTACCCCTTCGCCAGCCTTTCGCTTTAACTGAAAAAAACCATTTTATTATTATATTTGCTTCATATCATTTATTATTGAGGTTATTTCCCTTAAAAAAAATCATAATATTTTCCAAATCATTATAGCTTTATAATCCGTTATTTTGCATTTTGATTGACTATTTGATTATTTATAGAAGTTTTGATAAGATTATAAGTTTTTATCATTTTTTTGGGTACTTAAGCTTTACCAAATAATTTGAATTGCTGGATCATAAAATCAGCGGCATTCTTTGAGATTTGCAGGGACTTTTAATAAACAATATAAAAAAATAAATATAAAAATAAAACGTTTTATAGAAATTTACGATCACGATTTCAAAGATATAGAAACGTGTGCATTTAAATATTAAGAGATATGGTATCAAAATGCTTTAGTTTATTATATTAAAGTTCACAAAAAATATTAAAAATGGACTTCAATTAGGAAATTACTCATATTAATTAAATTTTTGTTTGATTTTATTTATTTATTAGTTTCAGTCTATGGATACAATATTATCCTTACAGATATCAATGATAATTTAATATACATAATTAAATTAATTATTTAAACAAACTGTTTAACAAATTTTTAAATTCAAGATTTGATATACTTAAGTCTAATTCATTAGAATATTTATTGAATAATCTCATAGCCTTTATTAAAGGTTCATTCAAAGCATATGTTGTTCTATGAATATCTATATAAAAGATATAATTATTTTGCCTTAGAGGCCTAGGAGGTACATACAAATCAGGACAATCAATTAATCCACGAATTATAGCATATAGGAAATATACAGAAGAAATTTTACGTCTTATTTCTAAAGTTTTCATAGAAATCAAGGCACATTTATCAGGGTATGTAGGAATCGAAATTTGAGGGTTTACAAATGAAAAGTTTAAAAATGAAAGAGCAAACTTTATAAATTTTACTTGAATTTTTTCAATTCTATTTGTGTGTAATTGAGTACAAGGATTCCAAATAAATGAAGCATATTCTAATCTAGATCTCACAAATCATCATTTTCTACAATCATCAAAATGATAATATCAATTAACCAGAATAATTGATTTTGGATTAAATTTCAATTAATTTTTTTTTTTCAAACTTGCAAAAATGCTTATATTAATTAAATTTTTGTTTGATTTTTCTCCAATCACCAAAATGATAATATCAATTAACCATAATAATTGATTTTGGATTAAATTTCAATTAATTTTTTTTCCACATAAATTGGAATTATGATTGAATGTTTAGCTAAAATCAATTAAAATTTGTAATAATTTAATTCTACAATTAACTAAATCCTTCCTTCAATAAAAACGCACGGATTTGAAAATATCTATTTATTTGATTATTAAAATATTTAAATAATACAATACAAGTAAAATTAGACAAAATAAATATGAAAACTTCAAAATTGGAGGCAACAGACAAAGAAATAAAAATTAATTTCAATTACGAAATTAATAATATAAATTAATTTTTTGTTTGATTTTGCTTCAATCACCAAAATGACAATATTAATTATTAATTATTGATTTTTTAAACAAATTAAATTATTTTTATTATATAAATAAATTAAATTTTTTATTGAAATTTGGTATATAATCAATTGTTACATAATAAAACTACAAAATTTGTATGCAAGTTATTTATTTCCCAATTATAAATATTTGACAAATACACAAACTATTGCACAATAACCTTCGTCATGTTAACACTGACACGAATCCGCGGGGGAGAAAAAAAGGAACTCCCCAAATGAATTCTTTAACTAAGAGAAATTAAACACGAAAAAAAATTTACAATACGAAAAGGAAAAAATAAAAAATATTTTAGAAAAAATTAGTTTGTCATAAATAGAAAAAAGAATAATGAATTTATCTTCAACATTGTCTATCCAAAAATTTGCGTCTTCTTTCGAAAATTTTTAAGTAAATCAATAGGTTTTAAAAATGTTTACTTGTTTATTAAAAAATGTGGAAAATACACATTTTTCAGTATTTTTATTTCATTTTTTAATAACTACAGAACATATTTATGAATTTTTATAAAATGTTAAATTCTTCTAAGAGTAAATAATTTTATAATTTTATTTATTTTCCTGGAATTTCGGAAATTCTAAGTTTCCAATCTCGTTAAATTAAAGCTTAAATTTTAGGGACCCTACGATTAAAAATGCATCTTTCGATAAAAAAAATTCTCTAATTTATTATAAATTTTTCTACAGAAGGCTATGGAACGATGTAATACTTTTTAAAGACTTTTTTTGTAAGCATAAACAAATTTATGTTTTTTTTTTTCAATTGGACAAAAAATTTAGAACTTATTAGATTTTATATGGAACAATTTACTTAAACTTTTTATACGTTTTTATTTTTGCCCTAAGTATGTTTCGAATAAAGCATAAAGTGATTTACTTAAAAATATATTAAAAATAATATGATAAAGTTTAGAAATTTTTAAATAATTGTTTGAGTATTTAAACGATTTGACAAATTGACATCTCATGTTATTATAAATGAAATATCATTTAAAACTTGAAATCTTTAGTGTTATTTTGAAATAGTAAAGCAAATTTAATTAAACAAAATAAAATTTAACAAATTTAACAATCGCGTTTGACAACTTTTTTGGTTTTCTTGAATTTTCTTACTTTTTAAAAGTAATGAAAAGTAATAGACTAAAGTTATTATTAACTGAAATCATATAAAATTTTTTTTGTTAAAAAATTATCGATTTTTGGCACGGTTTATTAGATTAGTTCGAAATTTTTGCATTAGTAAGTTTTTGATATTATAAAATATAATTAGATATATTTAAGTAAAATTGATATTGTAAGTATCAAAACCTATTTAGCTAAACCTTTTGCGTTTTTCATGTCAAGCATTTTAATTAATTTAATTAAAATTCATTTATTGGTTTAAAATACTTTAGAGAAAAGCAATTCAATAAAAACACACCTTAAATTATTAAAAATTTATCCAATTGTGCCTGAAATTTACGAACCATAGATTCATAAAAATTTGTCAATAAGTCCGTGACTTTTCGGAATTCCCTCATAGTTATATCAAGTACCACCTGTTAATAGACTACTGTAAAATTTTGAGCAAGTTTCGTCATTTAATTTCCGTAAAAAATAGGATTATTCGATAGGCATTTGTTTGGTCAATAATTTCATCTTAGGAGGTGAATCTCTTTCCACCCAGCCATTTCTTTAGGTTTGGAAATAGGAATTAGTCACTAGGGGTTAAATCCGGAGAATGTGGTTGATGAGGTACCAATTCGTAGCCCAATTCATAGAGTTTTTGCCATTGAGACTGCACACGTGTGTACCCGTGCATTATCTTGATGAAAAAGAACTTTTTCTTGGCAATATGGGGTCGTTTTCTTTTTAAATCCTCATTAAATTAAATGGCATAATATTCACCGTTAATTGCTTTTCCCTTTTGAAGGTAATCGAAGTGGATTATCCCGCGTGCATTCCAAAAAACTGTTGCCATCAACTTATTGGCCGACAAACTTTCCTTGGCCTTCTTCGGAGCAGGTTCAGCCGAATAAACCCATTGTTTAGACTGCTGCTTGGTCTCCAGAGTACAGTAATGAATCCACGCTTCATCCACAGTTACAAAAGGCCGCAAAAACTTATTCAGATTGCGGTTAAACAATTCTTTGAATTTGTCACACTTTTACGTTTATGGTCAATTGAGAGCAAACGCGGCATTCATCTTGCAGACAACTTTCTTAAACCCAGCTGATCATTTAAAATCGAAACCACACTGCCATATGAAATGCCTATGGCATCAACAATCTCACGCACTTTTACTCTTCGGTCGGCCAACACCATATCGTGGATTTATCGACATATTCGGGTGTACTAACCTCAATTGGCCGTCCAGAACGTTCAGATTCATTTGTACTTGTGCGACCACAACGAAAATCAGTAAACCACTTTTTTAGCATTGAAATCGATGGTGCAGAGTCCCCATAGAATTTATCGAGAGAATAATGAAGTAAAATATCAAGTTTTTAGGTGGCAAAAAAATATAGTTCAAAAACTATTTATAAAAATATTGTACATAATTTCGAATTTTTCAAAAAAAAAAAAAAAAAAAATACCATAAAATTCCATCAGTGGTTACAACCACGACCATCTCTAATTGGATTCTGTTGGAGGCACAGCTCATTATTTTTTATTAATTTTTTATCACTTTTTTGTATTACTTTGGAATTTGCTACAATACAATAGCAGCATAATAATGCTCATTCTTATCCTTCCTTTACAAATTTTCATTATTGTCTTTTTAATAATACTGTCCATATATTGTTAGTAGTGTAATTTTGATTGTTTTGTAATTTTCATGATCTACGATCATGCATTCATGTTCTCCTTGCCATAGTTAATTAGTACTACATTTTTGTGGCACTATTTCTCCTTTACAAAATGTAAAGCTCTTACTTAAGCAATTATATAACATAAAAACTTGATTGAAAAGTATATTTTCTTTAGTCGTCAATGGGTTAAATATGAAACGAGATATTTTCTGGTGATAGATATATTTTTTTGGTCGTCAATGGGTTAAATTTGAAACGAGATATTTTCTGGTGATGGAAATGACTAAATTTTTCTAGTATTTGGAGTAAGTATTCACACAAAAATGTATCCGAAACACATTTTCTATTCTATCTATCTATCTATCTATCTATCTATCTTTTTTTTCATTAGGCAGGTGGAAATCTTTCATAAGATTCTCACGATTATAGATTAACCATAAGATATGTCGGATTCATACCGACTAAAACCACCTCCTTCATCATTCAGCAACCCTGTGGAACTGTCTACAAAGATATTGCATCGCAGCGCAGGAGAGCCTTATCTAGGCTACTTCTGGTATCTGGGATTTCCTCAGATTCTCTTCCGTTCTAAGTTTATCATGGATACTTTTAATCATTGAGGATATTATATCCCAATTTTCTCTCTTATTAAGGATGATGTCAACAATATTTTGCGGATTCAGTTGGCATCCAAGGACTTCTTCTGTTTTCTGCCGATCGTGGCGAAAGCGTGCGCAGTTGAACACGACGTGTTTGGACAGTTAGGGCAATATGGGGAGTTATCTAACCCGAATCTGTACAGGTAACTTCGGTATCCTCCGTGGCCTGAGAGAAACTGCGATAAGTGTTAATTAACTTCTCCATGTCGTCTGTTTAGCCATACATCCAATCTCGGGATTAGTTTAATGATCCACCTTCCTTTGCATCTGTCTTCCCATCTGCTCTGCCCTTGTCTTATAGAAGCTTCTCTTTCAAGTTTACGTAGACGAGTGTCTAGTTGATTTGGGTCTCTTCTGTTTTCATCCAAGCGTTTCGCTTCGTCAGTCAAGATATCTATGGGAATCATTCCCGCTATGACATGGGTCGCTTTGTCGGATGTTATTCGAAAAGAGCAGCATACTCGTAGGACCGATAACCTGTACACAGATTTTAGCTTCCTCGCTGCGGTCTTTACTTTCAGAGCTACTCACCATATGAGAGCAGCGTAAAGTATAACTGAGCTGACCACCGTGGATATTATCTTCCTTTTGGATTGCATTGGTCCACCTACATTCGGCATCATTCTTTCAAGAGCGGCTCTAATATTTGCTGCCTTGTTAGCAGTATACTCCATATGTGCCCTAAAGTTAAGTCTGGCATCTATGAGAACTCCAAAATATTTGAGATGGGATTTTGATGTCACCTGGTGTTCTCCAACCGTTATTCTCATGGTCTTTTTTTTACTCCTGCTTGTAACTAATACAATCTCCGTTTTATTTTCGGCAAGTTCCAACCACACACTTTTCATCCAGTTTCTAATAGTCCATACTACTTCATTCGAGATTAGCTCCACTTCGTCCATATATCTTGCTGAAACCGTAACTGCTATGTCATCTGCAAAACCTATAATGTTCGCCTCTTTTGGAATGTTAAGCCCTAGAACATCGTCCTATCTATCATATATCTATCTATCTATTTTTCTAGCTATCTGTCTATCTATCTATCTATCTATCTTACTGTCTATCTATCTTTCTATCTATCTATCTATCTATCTATCTTTCCATCTATCTATCTATCTATCTATCTACGAAACGAAATTTTTTAAGATCTTTGCTAAGATTTTAGTAATAACGGCACCGGCATTTTATTTTCGGTAGCGGTATAACGATAAAATATTGTTATCGATACAGTTACCAAAATAAAAATAAACTTAATATTGATACCGTTATACGTTTCGGTTTCCAACCTTGATTTGTACTAAGCAACAACAGCTTATATAATGGGTTTTCCTTAATAATTCCTTAATAAATACTTAATGCATTATAAAAGAAATAAAAGACGTTTTATTAAAAAAAAAAAACATTTAAACGATTGTTTTCCTCTGTATTTTTAATTAAACGGTTTTTCATATTTTTAAGTTTTTAAATAAGGGCCTGATTTTGTAAAACAAACATACGTTTTGGAACAATTTTTATTGAAAACAGCAAATACTTAAATTTGAATTTATTAGTTTTTCTTATACATTTTCGTTTCGATTTACAAAATAATAGTCTAAGATAATGTTTAATATATACTAAAATTGACATATAAAATATCACGCAGTAAACTAAAAGATATTGACTTACATTTTCGACTCTAAAAGCCTACAGGTATAGTAATAAAATTTTTGTAACTTTAAACGAATCTAAATCTAAAATAATCAAAAACGAAAAGTGACATCAATGTATGGTAAGCTCCAAAAGAAAGACAATATAAAATCTCAGAAAAAAAACAGTAAAGTTTGACGTAAAATTAAAATTTGTATGCTACATGAGATATTTGCGATAAAAATTCACAAAATACAGTCTTTAATTCAATTTAGGAGGGAAAAATTGCCTCAAATTGGGGCACCGTAAGTTTTTCACTTCAGGTCATAATTTTTAGGGAGACATTTTGCAATGCCATTGTATCGATTTAAATTTCTTTTAAGCTTAATTTTCTGTGTTATGGATAAATAAAATGTATACAAAAATAAATTGATAGCACTTGATGAGTGTAATAAACCCTTCAAATAATTTTTCGCTAGTAGGCAAAATTTTTGTTTTATGACTTTCTCAGATAAGTCGAAAAAATAATATAAATATAGCATAAATATTTAGAGCATTTACCGTGAAATATTTCATTAGAAATATCAATTCATTTGTCTCTTTTTATAAGGGGCAATTTCTTGTTCGTTTTTAAGAAATTACACGAAAATCGGTTAAAACTTGGGTTTAATGGATTAATATATATTTTCTTAATCGAATTTTACTAGGGGTCTCCAAAAGTAAAAGTTCATCCGACTTTTTCTTCTCTGTAGAATATTTTAACCAAGTTTTAATTTACTTTAATGTCATTTCTAAAAAACATACTAGAAATGACCTCTTATAATGAGAGATACGTGAATTGAAAGTTCGAGTGAAATATTCCTCGCTAAATGATCAAACTATTTAAACGAAAATACTATATTTCAATTTTGTTTCTTTATCTGATACTATTTCCGTGTAAAATAAGAAAAGTTTAAAAGGTCATAAAAACAAAAATTTTGTCTACCAGCAAAAAATCCTTTAGAGTAATCAAATGCTATCAATTGCCGATGGAATAATTCCGCCTCCTCGCGATGATCCTCACTTTATTGCATACTGCTATTTAAAATATACCTACAAGTAAAATAATACAAAAGTGTAATGCAGTTTTTGTTTTCAGCTGGGGTATACTCAGTCTATCCAATTTCTTCAAAGGTCTGCTCCCTTTGACCGTTACCACAGAGCTTCCTTATGACTACGTGACACGAACAACGACGAAACGATACCTAGTTACGGTAGAAAATGACAGTGTTGACAAAATTAATTCTCAGTTATAATGTGTATTATCATTAGTGTATCATAGTTAGCAAAAATAAATTCGAAGAACAAATTTCTCTGTTCTCGACCGGATGTCTGTGATTATACGATTAACAGGGTTTGGATAAAACTAACTATTGGGATGCAATTCGTTGATATAAATTCTTCGGCTCTCGTTCGGCAAACTACAGGTTTCGTCCTCAAAATACAATCCAATAAAATAAATGCTTCGGCTCTCAGTTGGCTAACTAAGATCGTGTGAGCTACGCTAAATCCTAAATACAATCCAACGATATAAATTCTTTGGCTCTCGGTCGGCTAGCTAGAATCGCATGAGCTACTTTATAAACTAAATACAATCCAACGAGATAAATTCTTCACCTCTCTGTCGGCTAACTACAAGGGTCAGCCTCCAAATACTATCCGCTGCGATAAATTCCCCAGCTCTCAATCGGTTAACTACGATGATACAACTACAATCTGACGAGATAAATTCTTCGGCTCTCGGTCGGCTAACCACGGGCTAACTAAGAGCAAAGTATAACAAGATTAGTACTCCGGTTCTTTTTTCCTCTCGGGAGAAGTAACCGAATCGATACTTCGGTTCTTGCTTAATCTCGATCAGTTATGTTTAAATTTCTATAAACTAAATGAGAATTATACATTCCCTTATTGTATTGTAATTACTAACGTAGTTACAATATGTTAATATGTTGGTGGTGTAATATTTGTAACTACACGTTACAAATGTGATTCGAATTCGCATTACTTAGAAAAAAATATTACCGCAATAATCACATTCGTATTGTTTAAGGTTCCCTCATCGGGAGAGATTGCGCATCACAGCCGATACATCTAAGCAATAAGAAATCAATACGTCTGGAAGAAAAAAGACAATAATATATAGATAGAATAGAATAGAATAGAATAGAATAGAATAGAATAGAATAGAATAGAATAGAATATAATAGAATAGAATAGAATAGAATAGAATAGAATAGAATAGAATAGAATAGAATAGAATAGAATAGAATAGAATAGAATAGAATATAATAGAATAGAATAGAATAGAATAGAATAGAATAGAATAGAATAGAATAGAATAGAATAGAATAGAATATAGAATATAGAATATTCTATAGAATATAGATAGTCATCGAGGTGAAAAAAGAAGATTCCGTCAGATAATCTTTTGGAAAATTATCACTAAATAAATCTAGAAATAATATAATAAAAGAACAAATTTAATCTTGTAAAGCATGCAAATATATCTTAACATCATAAAGCCCGTGAAACTAAAGCGCGTAAATAAAATATTCATTTTTTTAGCAAAACACACGCAGAGAAAAGTCTTGTTCACAACTTGGTTGCCGCAACAACACTCTTTTCCCTGCAATGATACGATAACTATGCAAATGCCTTTATTGTTTAATGTACTTTCTTCGAACAACAATTTGGTCACTGCAATAACAGTTTTGTTATTAGTTTCATAATAACATTGTTGGCGCAATATGTTTACACAGAAAAAATTATGACTAAAATATTTTTTAATAAATTATTAATGGGCTTTAAAAAAAATTTTATGAAAAAAATTACTTGATTTAAACATTACAATATGTTTTATTAGTTGTAAGTAATATTAAAACCAAGGAATAAAACAAAAACAATTTTATATATTTTTTGACAATTTCAGCAAATTAAAAATAAAATTGAAAAAATAAAGGAAAAAAATCCAATATTTGATGACTATTGGAAGTAAGTTATCTCTATTTTCTTAATGATTTTCATTTTCAATAATTGAAATGTATGTATGTATGTTTGTATGTATGTATGTATCTTTTAGATGATTCGGAAACACATAAAATATAGGCAATATCTGGGTTGTACGGCAGATATAACAAAACTTCCCATCCATTATTTTGCAAACAGTACATTATTATTATAATAATGAAAAATTATGGTTCAGCAACTAATCGCACATTCTGGACATTTTACGCTCAACGCTACGTTCAAATGAATTGATGGTGTTCGCTACAGTTTTAACAGCTTTTATGCGACACTCTTATACCAAATACAGAGCATTTCCATGGCGCAATGGCTTTGGAATCGATTTTTCTTCACATATGATATTTTACATTTTGGATGATCATAATGGATCCACATTTAATCGCCTGTAACAGCACCAATAAAAGCGACTTCATTTTGGGACATTGAGGCAGGATTTTAGACATGCATATTATCTACGCCACCCACCACAATTTGACTCGGCTGAAGGATGTTGTCTATAAAGTTCCACCGATAGTTTTCCGAAACTATATATGTATAATTATATAAATTAGTCGTAGATAATGTAGTCGAGTTCAAAATTTTGAAGGCGGGTAAGAAAAATATTTTAGGGATCTTAAATAGAACAATGCTGGTATACTTAAAACATGTTTACATGGGCTGTTTATCTCTTACAGTCATATTTAATTTCGCTTTTCGATATCTCTAACGCGTAAGTTGTAAGTAGTATTCAAATTTATAAATAATAAAAGTAAAATAATAAAATAACAATTTCAATAATTCGTTTACAAATTTAAATATTTAATTGTACAATTTCAGTAGGTAGGTCAAATTTCAGTAAGAAATACAACTGAGTTTGAGAATTTAGCAACAGAATCCTAAATTTACGAGTAATTTGTTCTGTGTAGTAATATATTTGACTAAGGATCATTTTGTTGTTGAAATACTAACTACAATAAAACAATTTTCATTAGACAAATATATCATTATAATTCTTATTACGATTTAATAATATTATTCTAAGTATTATCGATAATAATAAACAATTGCAGTATTTTAATGTGACGCTGTTTTTACATCAGTTTATTGTGTTCAACGCATGGCGTTTACACCCAGAGAAAAATCGAACACTTACGTGTTGATGATGACACCATTCAGTGTCAATAAGGACTCTGCTCCGTATGTGTTCAAATTCAACTTTTTGTGTTCAAATCATTAACGAAAATTGATACCAATTGGTATCAAGTTGACACCACATCAGTATAAAATTATTAAATTACATTATGTATATTTAAAATTTGTAAACGAACGGTATCAAAATGCCGATACCGTAAATTGTCAATGTAACCACAACGGTTGTGGATTTTGAATCGAATGTTTTCCCTTAGTGTAATAAAAAAGAATTTGAAATTGTTGTTAATTTATTAAATTATTTTAATAAATTGTATAAACATTAACTTCATTATGTTTCTAGTAACAAAAAATTCACATAAATATATTTCATTGGTCAAAAGTCCGATTTCCAAAATGTAAATGCCATTCAATTGTAAACATATTAAAACTAAGTTGGCCAAAAAATTATATCAAAGTATTGCTAATTGTGAGCGTGGCATACTGTTAAAGACAAATATTTTATGTTATTTTATAAAAAAAAATGTGATTTTTGTAAATTTGATCAAAAGTAAATTATCATTACTAGCAAAACTATTATGGATAATTGGAAAACATTTTTTGTTATGTTGCTAGGATAATAATCTTTAAGAAATGGTATGATATGTCACCGCAACGTTTACACCTGCTGTGTCATTAAATGTTTTCTCAGGTACTTTAAGTTAGTTAGATTTAAAATTTAGTGGACTAGAACTTTTGAGAGTCAAAAGGGATTAAGCTAAATTTAATACCAGAAGAAAGACGCAAGTGTCCTCTTTAATCCCATTATATACTTTTGTACCTGTCTGGACCCGTCTGTAGACCGCTTTTTCAATTTGAATTAAATTACTCCCAAAATGTTTTCATGCAAGACATACTAAAAATCATTTATGATTTGGATTTTAAACCTGAACGAATTTCTCAAATATGGACTTATTAAAGATCAACCAAAACAAGGATTAGGCAATACGAATGAAGGCAACACAGCAAGAAGGTTCTTTTCAGATCCCGAAAGAGCATCTAAAATAAATCTTATTTTAAGATTTAAGACAATTATCTATATACTTGCGTGCAATGAACGAATTGATATTAGAAAATTTGGTGATTATGCGCAGAAAACTGCACGCATATATGCAACCAAATATCCATGGACAAATATGTCTGCAACAGTTCACAAAATCCTTTTTCATGGAGAATGTCATTAAGCATCATTTCGTACCACTTGGAGATCTATGAGAATAAGCCCAGGAAAAAAGGAATAAGGAGTACAGATTTTATAGAGATTATAATACCAGAAAAATATCACGAAATTCTACAATTGAAGATTTATTTAATATATTACTGGCAACGTAAGATCCGTTCACCTCTAGCATTCGAAATCAATAGAAAGTAGAACATCGGGACTTAGATGAAGAAGCAATAGGGCTGCTAGAGGACAAAAATAATGTCTAACTGGATATGGAATATTTACAGGCTATTTTCCAATTCAATGAATAATAATTATAATTTTCTATTATTGTTATTTAAGTAACAAATAAAATAAACATTAAAAAACTTTTAATTATTATAAACAACAAAAATGTTTGTCCTGAATGTTATTTAAATAAAAAACAAAATAAACATTAAAAAAATTCCAACGTGCTATTGTTGATGAAACCCGAAGTTCGTCGAGCCGAACGCTAACAAGCCACAACCTAGCCAAGTAACAAAAGCGTGCCGCCAAGTCTGACACCAAACAAAAAGCAGCCAAGATACAAGAAAAGTCTGCTTCCGTATTGGTCGAAAGCACTGCAAACAGCTTTTTTGAAACATTGTTAGGCATAGGTGTCATTTAACCTATCCTCGTTTTATTTGAGGAGTGGGCAAAGGATTTTAAAATTAAGTGTGTTTTTTATAACATCCCATACAAAAAACCAACTAAATAACAATAATAGATAATTTTCAAGCATAGCAATAATATGATTGCAGCATATCCATATTTTTATTGCATTATAACCTTAATATGACTTGAACATTTTTGCGCATAACCATAATATGGTTGCCCTACAAACATATTTTAATATTGTTATAACCATATTCTGGTTATGCCATGAATATATTGAAATATTTATGTTAATTAATTTAGCCATATTATGTTGCTACATTCAAAAATAACATAATATTCCAAGAACAATAAAATCTAGCAACAATAATATCTGCATTATAACACTATTCGACTATGGTTCTCCCAAACACATTTTTCTCTACGTGCAAACCAATTTTTTCACTATTTTTTTTTTTTCTTAATTTTTTAATAATTTTTCGGAAACTGAAAAAATTGTGAATGAGAAATAAAATATTGCATTAATTTCTTCTTCTTTCAATTAATTGCGGAGGTTGTAATAACCTTATTGAAATGAGGTCGATATTTTGAAGGTAGAATATACTCTACAAATGACAATAAAATAATAGTTTTATATATTTTTTTGTTTGTTTATTTCCTAATTATCTTTAAACTATTAAAAATGCAATATTCGAAATATATTGCTCTTAATATTTTCTTATAAATAATAAAAAGAAAATATTGCATAGATATCTTCTATGGAAGATATGGTCCAAATGTTTGTAGGGATATTTTCAATTCTATAACATGAACTAAAAATAAACACTGCCATATAGTTACTAATAGAACTGAAATCATTGGCTTTGTAAATTTCACAATTTTCTTCCGTCTGTCCATCCTTGGAAGCCTGAATGAAACAACAGGTCGCAGCTTTGAAGTTAATTCAATGGTATTTATATCTTTTATAATTCGAGGACAAAGGTTATTGAAACTATAGTTGAAATCAGTATTATTTAAATATTTTCCCGTAAGATCAAGTGACCTTCGATATAGTGATCTCTGCAATAGACGTACTGCCGGTCGCTAAAAACTTATTTTACTATAAACATTAATCAATATCGTAAATTGGAGAACAAATATCTAAAGCTCTATAATTTTCACAAGTTTTAGCCTTTTCCTTTTCAGCATTGCTACAATTCCAGTGCTGGTATGCTATCCGCCAAGGAGTTGTCTATGATCTATAGTCTTAATCTTATTATTTTCTTGTATAAAACTGTTAATATAACTTTAAAATATTGAATTAAAAAAAAGCATTTATACTTCAATAAATCACATTGATTTCAACAAAGAATAAAATGCTTTAAGAAAACAAAGCATAACACATGATCATATTTTAACAAACATTTGAAAAGAAAAGGGGAGAGACTCTAAGTCTGCCTTAAACTGGCATCTATGACCCACTAAAATAGATTTGCAACTAAATGACTAAAAGTATTAAAAACAAGAAACAAACTATTAACAAGAGCATATTATAAAGGGCTGAGAAATATACTAAATATTTATAAACTTATTTTGAAAACTCACACACTAAAATACATATTTTGCTTTGTATTTTTTTTGACAACTTAATAGTTTAAAACCATATTCTAATATTTAGAAAATGTCATAAAAAATTAATGTAAATATGTGTCACAGATTTCAAACTCACACCCATCTTAATTGTGGCGACACATTGCGTAAATATACACACACACACAAGTAGTTAGACACCCTAATACAAGTAGTGAGTAGGGTATCAAATGTACAACCCTTTAATTTTAGGTTGATACATTTGTATTGTAGTTGTGTTCTTTTCTGTTTTCAAAAATAATAAAATGAGTCGTCGAGCATTAAATCTAGCGCGTAATTATTTAAATCGTTGTCATATGTGTTGGTCGGTCAGAGATTTAAAGGAATTTAAACAACTTAATTATATTTCTCTTAATTATATATCTTGAATTTGTGTAGCTGTTTTATTCTTAAGATGAAAGATTGTTGGCGTTTGAAACGGTTTAAGAACAATAAACTATTGAGTGTTTCGTCATTATAGGAGCAGTGCGTGTTTTGGAATCACTTTCTGAGTCGATCTAACGATGTCCGTCCGTCCGTCTGGCTGGACGGCTGGCTGTCCATGTAAACTTTGTGCACAAAGTATAGGTCGCAATTTTGAAGATAATTCAATGAAATTTGGCACGTAGGACTTTCATGACACAAGGACGAAGCCTATTGAAATTGGTTGTGATCGATCCATTATTTCACCTAGGCCCCATAAAAAGATCCTCCCTGAATAGGGTTTTAACGATCATAAATACCTTAAATATAACAATATATTAATAAAATTCGGTGTAAGGAAGTTTTGTACAAGTATAAATCCTTGTACCAAATTTCATGAAGATAGGTCCACAATTGACCACAGCTCCCATATAAAACCCTCTTCCGAAAATTCACTTTAGCGTACATAAATCACATACACATGTTAGTATCAAATAAATATTCGTCACAAATAAGTTTTACATATGTGGAAATCACAGTAACAAATTTTATGAGGATCGCTCAATAATTTACCATAGCTCCTATATTAGCCCACTTTCAGGAGTCACCCTAAATTGCATGAATTCATATAAATTTTAGTATTAACGTAATATTCTGCATTCGTATATTTTATTTTACGCTTAGTAAAATTATCGGTCCACAATTTTCCACATGTTTAATATAAGACCCCTCCACGGATTTTGATGGACATGCACAAGGGTGTGGGGTATCATATGGTCGGGCTTGACCGACTATATCTTTCTTACTTGTTTAGTATTAAGTACTTACTTCCAAATGTTAAAATCATGACTGTTCCAGTTCTCTTTCAGTTCTTTTTTGCTGGGTATTAATAAATATTTTTATTTACATACATAGATAGAGACAGTTTGTCCTTTATTTTGAAATGTAAAATTTAACCTATTCGACATTAATAGATGTGATGTGATGAGTGCATTTTTAAGTAATTTTGATTATATTGTGGAAAGCGTTCATTTTGTCTTGATTTGAATTTAAAATTACAACAACTGTATTGGCAACAAACTTATTTCGATGACTGTTGTCTCCATGATAGATTGATTTCTCTAAAATAATGTTAAGTTCAATATAACTTATGTTTTCTGAGACAAAATATTTCCATTGGTAGCTTCTTTAAACCATTAATGACGGCATGGTTGTTTTATAAAAACAACGGACATATGAACGTAATTGACATTTTCATTAAAAATAAATATGTTCTTTATGGACAGTTATGTGTATATCACCTTCAATGTTAAAATTGCAATAAACTTATACTAAAAGTTTTAATAAATAAGAGAAAACGTAATCATTTATTTTGTGGAATTTTGACAACTTAACTCGACAACTTTGATGGTGCATCACTTACAATAATCAACGTCCTTCTGTGATTGCTAGTTTTCGATATATAGCTTAACCAAAATCAACTTTTCTATAGTATTTTTCAATATTATAAAATTTTGAAAAATTAAATTAAGTTGCTGTATCAAAAGTTCAAAAATTATTTTAAATTGCAATACTTTTACAAAATATTACACAAAAATATGCTTTTATGGCAAAATACACAAAAACATGCATTTTAAATAAAATATGCAAAAATATGCATTAACAAATCATTGCCATTTTTAAGCAAATTCTCTGATTCGTATAGACATTTAGCTTTAACTGTTCTAGGAGTAAACGCAAAAACCATGTGTTACTTTTTTAAAGACAAAACGATTTTACTCCTTTACTTAACTGCTTTCATAACACAGTGTGTATGTACAGGAAAAAAATTCCAAACAAATTTATATTTTTAACAAGTGCAGGCTAAAAGACTGATGCGAGAAATTGTGGTTGTGGCAGTTTTGAAAGCTGTGATTAAGTTCCCAAAATAAAAATAAGAAATTTTATTCATGGGGTTTAATATTCTTTTGAGGATTTATGATCATGTTGAAATGTAAACATGTTCTTATTACCAGTCAGCCTTCCTGACGGGACCATGAATAACAAGAAAATTTAAAAATTCATACAATAATGTATGGCTGAATGAATGAATGAATTAAAAAAAATATATATATATAAACACATTTGGGTAAAATGTTGGTTTATTTTTTAATAACTTTAAATAATTTTGTCAAATAAAAAAGAGACAAACAACCGAAACATATGTGTCATAATGACGTTTTATTCGGCGCTAACACTAATGAACAAAAACACTTCATATTTTCATTTTTATATATATAAATGAAGTCTTCAATCTCCAAAATAGAGACTATTAGGCGGGCGAACTATTTCTCAAGCATATTGTCATTATTGTTAAATATTATTATTTGGTATCCAATATAGTTGACTTGGAAGGTCATTTGTTGTTTTTTTCAAAGATGTTGTATTTTGTTCATCTAAAAAATTATTTAATGTTTGTTTTATAATTATCCAAATTTTTATGATATTTTTATTTGGTTTTTTATCTATGAAATGTATGAATGAATGTTTAAAGTGATGATGATTCAATGACATAAAATTATTATTTCATAGTTTTTGTCGTTATTTTTTTCCTTCTTCTTCTTGTTTGAAAAAGTGCGCATTTTTGTTTTAAATTATTTTATTTGGGTTACTACTTGATCTTTGGGTGATTAACTAGAGTATGACTATGTGTGTCTCTATTAACAAAATGTGTTTTAAATGATGTGAATAATTTATAACGAATACTTTTAATATATTAAGTCAGATTAAACTAGAAAAAGTTGTCAAACAAAACTTGGCAAAAAGTCAATATTGAATTATTATATTTCTTTTTTTTTTTTGCAAAAATTTTAATATGGCTAGAAAGCTAAGACTTTTCTCTATCTATAACTCCATAACTACTTTTTTAGTTTATGCTCTATTGTCTCGTGTGCGCGGCATCAAAGTTAAGATTTTTTTGTTATATTTTTTGTATTTTTTTTTTTTTAATTTAAAATCATTATTTTTAAAGTTAAAAATATATCATTGAATGTCAATTTTCTGATTACTTTTATTTTATATATTAAACCTACGATTATATTAAATACAATGGGACTATTTTAAGTTGCGATTACATAAAAAGTTTTAATAATTAGCAACATTTTATCGTATTGTTTTTTTAATGAATTTCAAATAACTTATTCGACTTTGAAAGAGAAAAAGTATATTTTGGGCTCTGTTGGCCTCTTAGCGACAATATGCATATAATGCACTAGCATTTGCTGACTCTAAACTTTGCTTCTTTTTGCCCCATAAAAGGATACAATTATTATAGTAAAATGATTTCATCAATATGACCCATCTCTATTTTTTTTTGGAAATATTATTACTATTTTAACTGTTTATCAATGATGACGAGATGTTTCACGAGAAGGAACCTTCCAAGGACTTCACACTGACCCAGTAACAACAGGATTACGATGGGAAATAATTTTATTTATTTTATCAGAAATCTTATTTTTTGTATCTTTCTCCTTCAATTGTATTAGGAGCTATATGACCACCAATAGGAATTACCCCATTTAAGCCTTTCCAAATTCCTTTAATAAATACAGTAATTTTCAGGAATTACTGTAACTTGAGCCCACCATAGATTAATAGAAAGTAACCATTCTCAAACTACTCAAGGATTATTTTGTACAGTAATTTTAGGCAACTATTTTACAATCTTACAAGCGTATGAATATATTGAAGCCCCATTGACAATTGCCGATTCAGTTTATGGATCAACATTTCTTATACCAACTTGCTTCCTTTTGCCCCACAAAAGGATACAATTATTTTTCTAACACTCTATATAACAATATGAAATTATTTTACTATTTTTTTATGAATTCTTTAAATTTGTGTGCATAATATTATCATGATAATAGCATTTATATAGCTTTTACTGTGTTACTGTGATACTTGGGTATTACATGGAAGCGATGGTCAATTATAGACCTGATTATCATTAAATTTATCAAAAGGCTTTTGACTTTTGTTTAAATTAAAGTAAATTTTTGAAGTGAGCTTTTATGGCTGTTATATATAGTCAGTGATGGGCCAATCTTAGTTAAATTTGTCACACTTATTGAGGCTTATAAAGAAAAAATTTTTGTCGAATTTTATTTAAATCATGATTAATTCAAGGCATTTAAGAGCTTAAAACCAAATTTTGGAAGGTATGATGGATAGGGTAAATAATGAACTGTTCCTAATAAATTTCAGTTCACCTCGTCTTTATGCCAAAGTAAATATCCGTGCCAAACTTTATTACGATATTTTAAAAATTTGGACTTGTATGAGATTTACATGACCAGACGGAAGGACGGACAAGGTTATGTCGACTTAGGAAGTGATTTTAAGTTGAATGTTATACTTTAAAGTGAGTGTCGGACTAAGTTATTTATTTATATTACCCGAACTTCCTATGGTGTGGTGAATTACACAAATTTCCATTCATACAATATAAAATATTTTGTTTTTCAAATTTTGCAACAAAAATTTGCACTAAGCGCAAACTTTTTTTTGCTTAATTTTACATTTAAAAGACTTCAACGATGCCAAACGCTCATGATAAAACTTGCTAGTTTTACTATAGCTAATTCTAAGATTTGTTCAGGGGGTCCTACAGTGCATTGAATACATTTAAAGAAAATTTGGTATTTTTGGGTCTGAGTAACCCAAAGTTGTTTTGAAACGTATTTTTTTAAATTATATTTTGAAATTATATTTTAATAAAAAAAAGTCATAAAAAAGTACTTTTTAGGATCTGTTTAACACATTAGAGATATACGGTATTTCCATTTGATTCAAGTTATTTAGTTAAGAAATTATTCAGTTAAGTAAGAAAAACGAAATGTCAAGGTAATAAAAAACTCAAACGGTATTTAATTTGACTTTGCAATCTGCATTTCACATTTTTACACAATCTGAAATAAAATCCTAATTTTTAGAATATGATATAAATGAAAATTTTATCGATGTCAACATCTCGAGAAAAATGTTCTTAGGAAAAATATTTCAAGGCAATAAATAGTTGACATGATTTCTTTAAAAATTATAATTTTAAATGCTATATAACGTACGATAAAACGTTCGTAATGACGAAATTTTTCCAGCTTTCTGGTCAAGAATTCGTTCCGCAAACGCCATGGGAAACGTAGCAGATACATATATATATTTAGGAGAGGCCACCATGAACCAAGAAATCTTTTGTGCAACGTTATATGTTCACCATATCAGGTTAAGACAACTAATAAAGCCAATTATTTTGGTTGGTGTGAGAGCAAATACCTCTTTTGGAGGTACTATGGCTGCCTCTAGGAGCTTTATCCTATGAGAGCTAGGAGCTTTAACCTATGAGATCTAAGCCCACAGTCCCCGGTGAATAATCTCGTTAATACGCTGAATTCGTTCTTATCAAGCAATAGCAACTTCTGGGATTTTCCCCAGGATAATGATAAAAAAACCTCTTAGATTTCCTCAGTCCAAAGATATTCTCCCTCAAGCCAGATATACAGTTGATATTTTGTTATCTCACAGGGGTACCAAAAAATGATTCAGGCCCAATTAAAACACATCAAACTACTTTGTTTGCTAAGCATTCAACCAATTTGTTTCCGGTATCTCCGTAAATTTGTTTAGAACCGTCGGCGAAGCAAACTTGATCTGCAATATCATGTCACTATGACAAATCCAACCACATATTCATGTCGGGCATAAGGAACAACAAGATGGGCGATATGTAGTTATTTATCGAAATAAAAGGATTGTCCTTAAATAAACTCAATATACTCATGTGCTTCAACAGGTCACCAGTCTTCAAGTTGGATATGCCTGGTATTCTAATAGCACTCCTGCCTGCCTCCTCCATCACTGAAACATGCAATACAGGGATATGCAAGATGGCTTCAAGGGAAGAGTGGAGCAGGACTTCATTTCGCCTGTAATTGAAACAGAACTAAAATGAAACATTGGTCTTATAACGTAGTTATTACTTAGAATGAATATATGTTAGAAATTTAAACGAAGCATTTCCATCTTGTCCCACTTTTGACCCATTAACTATCAACCTAAATATGATTCCCTAAAAATTTTCTATGTTATATTACTTTCGAGGTTATAAGTAGAGCAAATTAGTCATTTTTGTTTTATAGACAAGAAATGGTGCTACAAAAATGTAGTACAAATCAAGTCTCCAATTTGCCACACATATGTAGACCCTAGAAGTCTTAAAAGTTGTCAAAATCGAGAATTTTTCAACTAATCCTCATTAAACCATGGAAAAATTAGAGGTAAGAATTGTGTTTAGAGGGGAAATTTGTATTGGATACAAATGACACATGACAGTACATCTCAAAATAAAATCACAATGTCAGAAACTGCGCACAGTGGGGCCAAACGAAAAATTGTTGGTTATAAATCTGTATCGCCTAAACTACTGGTCGGATCAAATTGAAATGTATGGAAGACTTGTAGAGGAGGACCTAATCATTCATAAAAAAACATCTTGTAGTCACCCTGTGATAATATGAGATAAGCTACAGGGTGTCAAAGTTGACTATCTAGAGAATGTAAAAGTTTCAAAAAATGATTACTTCTACAAATCAAGTCCCATTTCTGTAAAGTTCTTGGAAGATAAAGAAAAAATAAGCTTACTCACCTAAATTATCTCTTACAGTTAAAAAGATATTTACGCTTTAATTTTGAATTTTTGATTTTTTGCCTCGTTTTTCGGAAATAAGTGTGCGGTATGTGTGTAGTAATAATTTTAAATAGTTTTTAATTCTAAATAAAAAAATTTTTAACGAAGCTAAAAATAAAGGCTTGATATCTCATAAAATTGTGACATGATGTAAATGTTTCATTTTACTTTCTACACTATATCTAGTGCAAGGAATATGGATTATATGGAATTATTCGCGATAATTTTTTTTTACTCTTTTGTTGACTTTGTTATTCAAATTTGGATTTTTATTATTTTTATTTTTATTATTATTATTATTATTGTTTTAATTTTTGATGTTCACGTATTTTCTGACATTGCGATTTTAATTATTTTATAATTTTTGAGGTCTACGGTCATGTGTCGGTTATATTAAATACAAATTTCCCCTCCGAACTCACTACTTGCCCCTAATTTTTTCATTATTTAGGAATTTTAAAGGCTTCTAGGGACTATGCGTGGCCAGTTGCAAACTTGACATATACTACATTTTTGTAGCACCTTCTTCAAGACCAGCAAATGACTTGACTAACACTGTAGTCAAGATATTTGAAACCCTGCATAGAAATATCCAAATCCTGATATACGTATATGTTATATTTCGCCATCAAGAGTTTTCAAAGCACAATTGAAATTAAACTTCTAATTGCCGATGAAAACATTTAAAAATTCAGTTTTCGGGAAATTTAGTTGTTCTTGACCTGAAAAAGAATTGAAGATTTGAAATATTAAAACACATTTCAAGGTCGTTCCCTTCCATGATTCCAAACAATTCACTTAGACATAATGACGACATAAATTTGATTTCTCCAAATGTCGTTGATGTCAAAGTTACCATTAAATGAATTAAGTTTATTAAACACGTGAACTTGAGAAGAAAAACTAAAACCTTTTCTTCAAAGCGAAAAATAAAAGTTTTAAATTATAAGGAAATTATTATCGACAATACAAATAAAACATTATTTTTCCATTTTCATTCTGTATGTATTACTTTTTGAAGAGTTTGTATTATTATGGCGGCATAACTACAAATGAGTACGAAAGACCCACATACACATATGGACTCATCGTGGAAGGTAATCAAAAGTGAAAAAATCAATAAAAACAACTAGCGAACAGTGAATAAAAATAATGAAAACTATATTTATAACAACATACACTTTGTTGTATAGTATGTTTACTATGTAGTGTGAATGTAGTAGAACAATTGCAACTGTACAAGTAAAAATAGTCAACTGTATACTATAACAATTGCTTACTTATTTAGTTTACTTATCAACGCTATAATATTTTTTAAATGATTCTAGTAAATACACACACATTTAGAAATTTTATTGCGTACAATTCGTATTGGAAAGTCACTGATATATACACAAACTATCAAACGATTCAATCAAATGATGATTGCCAATAAATGATTATCATCGATTATTCGTAAATACTTACTTAGTTAAATCAAACAAAACAAACCCACAAAGCAATCGTACCACCCTTCTCCCCACGACGACGGTGCAAGAGTCTTACGTATTTCGTAAGTACGTAAGAATCACAAAAAGCCGCTATTTACAGAGGCTTGATGTATCGACTAATATTGTGTAAATCATTGAGGCATTGACAGTGTACAACAAAGCATTGTTATATGGAAGAACAACAACTAATGCTGGATCATAAAACTTTTTTCCTGGACAATAATCATTTCACCGCCACTACGTTGAAAGTTAATTGAAAATGAAACTGATCTCACAAACAAATTTACTAATTTGATCAGTGTCTAAAAGTATGGACTCCTAAACACAGAGTTCCAGAACCGCTTGTATTTTGTTATCAACTACAGGATTTTCTTTTCAAGGATTTTTTTATAGATGACAATACTTTTTCTAAATAAAATATATTTATTATATTCTGTAGGTAATTTTATCATCGCTAAATCAATTTTCTTCTATAGAAAATTTTGTTATCGATAACTAAATTTTCTTCCATAGAAAATTTTGTAATCGATAACTCAATTTTCTTCTATAGAAAGTTTTGTTATCGATAACTGAATTTTCTTCTATAGAAAATTTTGTTATCGATAACTGAGTTTTCTTTTATAAAAAGGTTTGGTTATCGATAACTAAACTTTCTTCTGAAGATAATTTTTTTTATCGCTAACTCAATTTTCTTCTATAGAAATTTTTTTCTATAAAAAATTTTGTTATCGATAACTCAATATTCTTCTATACAAAATTTTGTTATCTTTAACTCCATTTTCTTCTATAGAAAATTTTATTATCTTAAACTCAAGTTTCTTCTATAGAAATTTTTCTTTTATCGATAACTGAATTTTCTTCTATAGAAAGTTTTGTTATCGATAACTAAATTTTCTTCTATAGAAAATTTTGTTATCGGTAACTCAATTTTCTTCTATAGAAAATTTTGTTATCGATAACTCAATTTTCTTCTATAGAAAATTTTGTTATCGATAACTCAATTTTCTTCTATAGAAAATTTTGTTATCGATAACTCAATTTTCTTCTATAGAAAATTTTGTTATCGATAACTCAATTTTCTTCTATAGAAAATTTTGTTATCGATAACTCAATTTTCTTCTATAGAAAATTTTGTTATCGATAACTCAATTTTCTTCTATAGAAAATTTTGTTATCGATAACTCAATTTTCTTCTATAGAAAATTTTGTTATCGATAACTCAATTTTCTTCTATAGAAAATTTTGTTATCGATAACTCAATTTTCTTCTATAGAAAATTTTGTTATCGATAACTCAATTTTCTTCTATAGAAAATTTTGTTATCGATAACTCAATTTTCTTCTATAGAAAATTTTGTTATCGATAACTCAATTTTCTTCTATAGAAAATTTTGTTATCGATAACTCAATTTTCTTCTATAGAAAATTTTGTTATCGATAACTCAATTTTCTTCTATAGAAAATTTTGTTATCGATAACTCAATTTTCTTCTATAGAAAATTTTGTTATCGATAACTCAATTTTCTTCTATAGAAAATTTTGTTATCGATAACTCAATTTTCTTCTATAGAAAATTTTGTTATCGATAACTCAATTTTCTTCTATAGAAAATTTTGTTATCGATAACTCAATTTTCTTCTATAGAAAATTTTGCTATCGATAACTCAATTTTCTTCTATAGAAAATTTTGTTATCGATAACTCAATTTTCTTCTATAGAAAATTTTGTTATCGATAACTCAATTTTCTTCTATAGAAAATTTTGTTATCGATAACTCAATTTTCTTCTATAGAAAATTTTGTTATCGATAACTCAATTTTTTTTCTATAGAAAATTTTGTTATCGATAACTCAATTTTCTTCTATAGAAAATTTTGTTATCGATAACTCAATTTTCTTCTATAGAAAATTTTGTTATCGATAACTCAATTTTCTTCTATAGAAAATTTTGTTATCGATAACTCAATTTTCTTCTATAGAAAATTTTGTTATCGATAACTCAATTTTCTTCTATAGAAAATTTTGTTATCGATAACTCAATTTTCTTCTATAGAAAATTTTGTTATCGATAACTCAATTTTCTTCTATAGAAAATTTTGTTATCGATAACTCAATTTTCTTCTATAGAAAATTTTGTTATCGATAACTCAATTTTCTTCTATAGAAAATTTTGTTATCGATAACTCAATTTTCTTCTATAGAAAATTTTGTTATCGATAACTCAATTTTCTTCTATAGAAAATTTTGTTATCGATAACTAAATTTTTTTCTATAAAAAATGTTGTTATCGATAACTCAATATTCTTCTATAGAAAATTTTGTTATCTTTAACTCCATTTTCTTCTATAGAAAAATTTGTTATCTTAAACTCAATTTTCTTCTATAGAAATTTTTCTTATATCGCTAACTCAATTATCTTCTATACAAAATTTTGTTATCGCTAACTCAATTTTATTCAATAGAACATTTTGTTATAGTTAACTCAATTTTCTTTTATAGAAAATTTTTGTTATCGCTAACTCAATTTTATGCTATAGAAAGTTTTGTTATCGCTAACTAAAAAAAATTTTAATTTTCTCCTATAACTCAATTTTCTTCTTTAAAAAATTTTCAGTTATCGATATCTGAATTTTCTTCTTTAGAAAATTTTGTTTTCGATACCTGAATTTTCACCTTTAGAAATTTCGGTTGCCGATTGCTCAATTTTCTTCTTGTTTAGAAATTATTTTTATCAGTAGCAGGACAATATATTTATTGATAACAAGAAAATTTTGGGTATCCATAGCTAAGTTTTTATATTAGAGAATATATTACTTACGTTTATTTGATATTAAATAATATTTCGATCAAATTCCTTTATGGATACTTAATTTAAAAAAAAATCCGTTTATCGATAACTAGATGTTTTTAGAATTTTTAGATTTTCTTAGTGGTTGAAATTTTTATATATACAGTATGTCAAGAAATTGTTTTTACATTGAAAGAAAACAAAATATTTTTATTTAGTTTGGTTTTAAAAAAGAATATAATTTTCAGCTAATATAATATTTCTTAATAGGAATATGTTAACTATATATTTGTTAATATATGACATGAAGAAAAATAACTTAAAAAGATTTAAACTGTTAAAAACAGAGCAAGAACTAAAGAAACACAAAAATTTTTGTGTCAAGTAATTCTTTTTACATTTTTAAAACGGCTAAAGAAAATCACAAGATTTCGCATTTAAAATTTAATTTGGCAGCAGTTGGCGTATATAATTGCTTGGATAAACTTTTTTTTTTATCAAATAAATTAATTAATAATGGTGATATTAAATTGGAATTTTATATATTCCACCAGTATTGCTGTGTGAACAAAGTTAGGCATCTTGTTTAAGGTTTTCTTATAGATGATGGCAGAGACGGGGGGATGTAATTAATATAAGGGCCAATCTATAAGAAAAGATTTAATTATAAAAACAATAATAAGATTAGTGATAAAATCCATAGGGTAGCTGGCTGTTGCTGCATACAAACTTACCTTTCTTTGGGTTACCTTTAGGAAATGAAGTTTAGGTATTCGATTGATTTCAATTCAATTATAGGTTTATTATACTTAACAATTTCAGTGTTGATTTCAGGTAGTAAATATAATAGTAAGAGATAAGTTAACAATCTTTCAGGTTGCGGTAAGTATAACTTCTAGGTTAAGGTAAATATAATTTTCGGTTAAGGTAAGTATAAATTTTAATTTAAGGTAATTATAATTTTAGCGGTAAGTATTTTAGATGATATGATCCTCGTGACGGATGGTTACCAAGTGACATTTCTTTAGGATAACAATACTAGTTAAGTAATTTATTAAAATAAATTTCGGTTTTTTCGATTTTAAATCAATAACATTTTCTTTTACAGAGTGTACTAAGAGTGCTACCAATTTATACAAATTGCACTTAAAAAAAGAAAATGTCTTATATTAATTTATATAATAATTAATATAAAAATTATAATTATAATATAAAAATTATAATGGATATTTATAATTGATTATTCCAAATTAAATCACCTACTTTTTTCTGAAAACTGATTTGAATATATACCTTACAATAAAGTATGCCCTCGTAATATTGACATCATTTTGTATAAATTCTATGATGGCTTATTTAAATGTTTTAAGAAATCAATACCAATGACGAGAAAAAAATTGCACATGTACCATCTTGGACTACAAAGCAGCTAAATGGCTTGAAAAATTTGAAAAACAAACATTATAGAAAATATAAAAAATCCGGTTTATCTATTGATTATATGAGGTACTCCATATCAAAATCAGTTTACAATTCGGAAAATATCAAATGTTATAATAATTATCTTTTTAGGGTGAAAAGAAACTTTAAAAATAATCCAAAATATTTTTACCAGTACGTAATTTCTAAGCGTCTAGTCTCTGAATATCCGTTTATGATGAAATTTGGAGATAAAGAATCTTCAAACGATGCACATATTTGTGATATGTTCGCTGCTTTCTTCTCATCCGCTTATTCTGATAAAGATTTACATGAACTTTCCAATGATCCATATCCAATTCCTGCTGCAACCCTAATAAATTGTCCAACATTAGATAAATCGATGGTACTGAGAGCTGTACAGAATCTAAAATATTCTGATAAATGTCGACCTGACGGTGTTCCAAGCTGTGTTCTTATAAAATGTTTACATTCTCTTATATCTCCAATAACCTGCTTATTCAACTTATCAATATTTAGTGGTTATTTTTCTAAAGTTTGTAGGAATTCGTATATTATACCTTTGTTTAAATCCGAAAGCAGATTCAACATTTCCAATTATAGAGGTATTGCTAAATTAAGTGTTATTCCAAACCTTTCCGAAAAGATAGTTACTGAAATCCTTTCGCATCAAATTGTATGTTATCCTTCGTCATTTCAGCATGGATTTAAAAAAGGATGTTCCACTACTACTAAACTTTTGGAGTTCGCAACCTCAGTTATAACTGCATTTGATTCCGGTTTACAGACAGACGCAATATAAAAGATTTCAGTAAAGCTTTCGATAAAGTAAATCATGATCTCCTATTGTTCAAATTGGATAAACTCGGATTTTCTCCTGTTTTTCTTAAATGGATTTATACATATCTTAAAAATAGATACCAATGTGTAATATTCTGAGAATGTACATCAAAAACCATTCCTGTTTTATCTGGTGTTCCACAAGGTAGTCATCTCGGCCCCTTATTATTCCTAATATTTATAAATGATTTACCAGCTTGCATTAAGAATTCTAGAATATTAATGTATGCTGATGATGTAAAGCTGTTCCATAGCTTTAACTATTCCCATCAATGTTCCTTACCCCAATCAGATCTTGACAATCTTTATGATTGGTGTAAGATGAATCTAATGAATCTGAATTTAAGAAAGTGTAAACACATGATGTGCTACAGAAGAAGTCCAGTACTCTGTAGATACACAATAAATGAATATCAGCTTGATCTAGTCGAAGAATTTTTTGATCTGAGTGTGTTGCTTTAATTCCCACGTTTCTCAAATCGTTAATAAGGCAAAAGGAGTTCTAGGATTCCTCAAGCGCTGGGGAAGAGAATTTAATGATCTTTACGTTTCCAAGCAATTATTCATATCTCTTGTAAGACCAATCCTGGAATATGCTTCCGTGGTCTGGGATCCTCAATAGGAAGTTCATATAAAGAAAATTGAATCGGTCCAAAAACAATTTCTCTTAATTTGTCTTCGTAATTTTCCATGGAATCCTAATATTAATTTACCATCATATGAAAGTCAATTACAGCTTATTGATCTCCCTTCCCTTAAAAGTAGGAGAAAATATATGAATATTTCATTTGTAATTAATTTAGTAAACGGTTCAATTAATTCTGAGTTCCTGCTTCGTAAGATCGAATTCGTAATCCCAAATCGTCCAACTAGAAATTATACTCCTTTAAAAATAAAATATTTTCGAACCAATTATGCCAACTTTGATCCCATGAGACGTATGCAGTTTCTATCCATATATTGATTGCTCATTAAATCCAATCCGCATTAAGAGGAGTATTTTTAACTTAGTTAAGTAATAAGTTTTTGTTATTGAATGATTATGAAAATATTTTATTGTAAATAACTTTAAGAATAATACATATGCTAGCCTGTAAGGAATTGTAATTTCATTGGCTATTAAATAAATAAAGAAATAAATAAATAAAATAATTTAAGTCTCCAACTAGTTTGTGTTTAGTTCATTATGGTCTTGTAATACCTCTAAGCCATATACTTCTACACTTCTACACATATTGGCACAAGTTTTATGTGAGATTCAAGTGTAGACTCTGTGCTGTTATAATCAACTCTTTTTGCAATTCAACAACAGCAGCATTATCACTCTTTGTCCCTATGTGTTAGGTGTCATTAATTCAACATAACTTGAATTTCGGCATGTTGTTCTTCTTAAACTCAGATTTATTACCACTTTTTATTAAATGAGCTTTCAAAGCCTTCAATTATTTTTGCACATCCATGTATACTTTGAACAAAATCCATATATTTTTATGTATCTGTATTTGACAATACCTTTTAAAAATGAAAGTATGAATATCACTTTTTTTAATTCTATAGGCTTTTGAAGGTTTCCGCCATACTCTGTCTGGATTCAATTATACTACAACATAATTTTAGCATTTCCACAAAATATAAATTCGAGCCATTAATTTTTAGGCATAACAGCATTTTGCCCCAATAAGAGTGATTCTATCCCCGTAGATTTCAATATATATTTGTATTCATTCAGTGTTTCTTGAAGTCCTTTAGCAAGAGCCCTGGTGGTTATTTCCGAAGTTTCCTTAACTTTGCATGTTCCACTCTGCCGAATATTTTATACAAACGGATACTACTAGATTTATGCTCCAAAGTTTTGCCATTCTTCTAGCCGTTTAATAATTGGAGCGCTTTAGTAATTGATATATAATTTGTGAATCACTGATGATATATATTATAGAGTAAAACGTATATTCTTGTATTGCGTGATTATAAACATCACACTGAAACCGTGATGATTATAAATTCATTCAAAAGTTCCAAGAATTGTTTCAAATAGCAACAAAACGCAAAAAAAATTTCTTGACATGCAGTTTAACCCCAGGTCTACAACTGAGCTTAACGCTTATATGTGAAATAATGTTGGCAGAAGAAAGCAAAAATTTTGTTTACATTATATTAAATCTTAACACGTATTCTAATAAATCCTATAAGATATCATTACTTTCAGTCAGTCACAGAGTAATCATGTCATTTTTATTTAAGAAGTTCGCACTTTTTAGATCAATTTTTATAAAAATGTTTTTGAAAATGTAAAACAAACATTAAGTAGAAACAATTTTACAAAAAACTTTGTTTTTTTTAGTAATTTCCAAAATACACATGCACACACATAAACAAACTTTCGTATTTTTTGACAGTTCATCTATAAGATAGTTGTGAAGAGAAATCTCATCGCAACAGTCTCATAATACATGATATTATACAAATATTTGAATCTACTCCTGAGATAATTCTCTCAGAGACCGAATTTGACACTCTCTGACGAAAAATCTTACATATTCTGTTACGTGTACATTGGCCCTAAAGGGTATGTATTGTTTTTGTTGTTGTACTTTCGTAATTACAATCATATATATATTTTTTTTTTTTTTTGTAAAATCCATTAAAGAAATAAACATTAAAAATTGCAATGTTATAAAACATTTGCGAATTTTGTAAAATATAATTGAAATAATAATTTTTTGTTCATTGTTAGGATAATAATATGACATACTGTATATATTTACAACTCGGATTTTATTTAAACATTTACATAGTTGAAAACAATTTACAATATGCATTCGGTAGGGATTATCGATAACTTTTAAATATGTTTAAATTTCATTCTTTCAAAATCTGCTATAATTATCATATGGGAATTGCGTATCCAGTTATACTCTTACTTTTTTAATATTTTTTATTATTATTTTTTTTTTTTTTTTGTTTGTAATCGATCTATGGAGATCGAGTGTTAATTTTTTCTTGTCTATTTATATTATTCATTAAAGACGATAAGATAAGCTGCTACATTTCAGTAACAAAATAAATAGAAATTTTGTCCCTGTAGCATGTTCTACAATTGAAATTGTCGTCAAGATACTTTTTGTTGTGCTGGTGAGGGGCAATAAAGTGTCACTATATCAATAAGAGAGGTTGTAAATAATTTATTTACAACTTTTACTATATTTAGTAAAAATTTGTTAGTATACAAGTACTTACCAGACGGCTAGTACTAATCGTGGTAGTGCCTGGTGGTGGTAGTTGTTATGAACGTACATATGCGACAGTGGCTGCTTATAGGAAGGTGTTTCATACAATTTTATTTTTGGAAATGACAGAGACGTTGCTTGGAAAACGTTTAAATATTATTTAACTATAAACCTCTACGCTCCTGCTCTAGTTTTTGATAAATGTCACCAAAAAACTATTGCGTATATTTATAGTTTATAGTACGAGTATTATTACCTAGAATTCTTAATAAAAATAATTATAGTTAGGTTAGTTTAAATATATTTTTATTATTGCTATTTTATTTTGGTTTCGATAAAGTATGGCTGTTTACTGATAGGCATGTTATTATTAAGGGCTATTAAAATTCTGATTGAAAATTCATGTCAAAAATTATATTTTATGACACCCATTATATAACTTTAATTATTACCTTCCATATAGGAAAATGTCCACATAAGTTAGATAACAGTTAGATGAAGCACTGTGTGATAAACCAACCGAAAAAGAAGTATATATTTTAAAGTAAATGTCAAATATAAAATGTTATGCTACCCAACAAATTATCTAAGTTATTGTCTCAAAATATAAAAATGAAAATTGATAATCAGATTTCCTAGAAGTTTGCTATAAAGGAAAAAGATATAGTAATCGATAACAAAATGTTCTATAAAAGAAAATCCAGTTATCGATAACAAAATGTTCTATAAAAGAAAATCCAGTTATCGATAACAAAATGTTCTATAAAAGAAAATTCAGTTATCGATAACAAAATGTTCTATAAAAGAAAATTCAGTTATCGATAACAAAATTTTCTATAAAAGAAAATCCAGTTATCGATAACAAAATTTTCTATAAAAGAAAATCCAGTTATCGATAATAAAATTTTCTATAAAAGAAAATCCAGTTATCGATAACAAAATTTTCTATAAAAGAAAATCCAGTTATCGATAACAAAATTTTCTATAAAAGAAAATCCAGTTATCGATAACAAAATTTTCTATAAAAGAAAATCCAGTTATCGATAACAAAATTTTCTATAAAAGAAAATCCAGTTATCGATAACAAAATTTTCTATAAAAGAAAATCCAGTTATCGATAACAAAATTTTCTATAAAAGAAAATCCAGTTATCGATAACAAAATTTTCTATAAAAGAAAATCCAGTTATCGATAACAAAATTTTCTATAAAAGAAAATCCAGTTATCGATAACAAAATTTTCTATAAAAGAAAATCCAGTTATCGATAACAAAATTTTCTATAAAAGAAAATCCAGTTATCGATAACAAAATGTTCTATAAAAGAAAATCCAGTTATCGATAACAAAATGTTCTATAAAAGAAAATTCAGTTATCGATAACAAAATGTTCTATAAAAGAAAATTCAGTTATCGATAACAAAATGTTCTATAAAAGAAAATTCAGTTATCGATAACAAAATGTTCTATAAAAGAAAATTCAGTTATCGATAACAAAATGTTCTATAAAAGAAAATTCAGTTATCGATAACAAAATTTTCTATAAAAGAAAATCCAGTTATCGATAACAAAATTTTCTATAAAAGAAAATCCAGTTATCGATAACAAAATTTTCTATAAAAGAAAATCCAGTTATCGATAACAAAATTTTCTATAAAAGAAAATCCAGTTATCGATAACAAAATTTTCTATAAAAGAAAATCCAGTTATCGATAACAAAATTTTCTATAAAAGAAAATCCAGTTATCGATAACAAAATTTTCTATAAAAGAAAATCCAGTTATCGATAACAAAATTTTCTATAAAAGAAAATCCAGTTATCGATAACAAAATTTTCTATAAAAGAAAATCCAGTTATCGATAACAAAATTTTCTATAAAAGAAATTCCAGTTATCGATAACAAAATTTTCTATAAAAGAAAATCCAGTTATCGATAACAAAATTTTCTATAAAAGAAAATCCAGTTATCGATAACAAAATTTTCTATAAAAGAAAATCCAGTTATCGATAACAAAATTTTCTATAAAAGAAAATCCAGTTATCGATAACAAAATGTTCTATAAAAGAAAATCCAGTTATCGATAACAAAATGTTCTATAAAAGAAAATCCAGTTATCGATAACAAAATGTTCTATATAAGAAAATTCAGTTATCGATAACAAAATGTTCTATAAAAGAAAATCCAGTTATCGATAACAAAATTTTCTATAAAAGAAAATTCAGTTATCGATAACAAAATTTTCTATAATAGAAAATCCAGTTATCGATAACAAAATTTTCTATAAAAGAAAATCCAGTTATCGATAACAAAATGTTCTATAATAGAAAATCCAGTTATCGATAACAAAATTTTCTATAAAAGAAAATCCAGTTATCGATAAAAAAATTTTCTATAAAAGAAAATCCAGTTATCGATAAAAAAATTTTCTATAAAAGAAAATCCAGTTATCGATAAAAAAATTTTCTATAAAAGAAAATCCAGTTATCGATAAAAAAATTTTCTATAAAAGAAAATCCAGTTATCGATAAAAAAATTTTCTATAAAAGAAAATCCAGTTATCGATAAAAAAATTTTCTATAAAAGAAAATCCAGTTATCGATAAAAAAATTTTCTATAAAAGAAAATCCAGTTATCGATAAAAAAATTTTCTATAAAAGAAAATCCAGTTATCGATAAAAAAATTTTCTATAAAAGAAAATCCAGTTATCGATAAAAAAATTTTCTATAAAAGAAAATCCAGTTATCGATAAAAAAATTTTCTATAAAAGAAAATCCAGTTATCGATAAAAAAATTTTCTATAAAAGAAAATCCAGTTATCGATAACAAAATTTTCTATAAAAGAAAATCCAGTTATCGATAACAAAATTTTCTATAAAAGAAAATCCAGTTATCGATAACAAAATTTTCTATAAAAGAAAATCCAGTTATCGATAACAAAATTTTCTATAAAAGAAAATCCAGTTATCGATAACAAAATTTTCTATAAAAGAAAATCCAGTTATCGATAACAAAATTTTCTATAAAAGAAAATCCAGTTATCGATAACAAAATTTTCTATAAAAGAAAATCCAGTTATCGATAACAAAATTTTCTATAAAAGAAAATCCAGTTATCGATAACAAAATTTTCTATAAAAGAAAATCCAGTTATCGATAACAAAATTTTTTATAAAAGAAAATCCAGTTATCGATAACATAAGAAAATAATAACAAAATTTTAAAATAGCGACCATTTTTTGTTTTAACACATGAATAGTCTGTTGGGTTGTACTTTTTTAATTACAAATTTTATCCTTACATTGGACATTTATTTACTTTAATAGTTTTTTTTTTTTTATTACAAAATAACAAATTTTACATTATTATTTTTTATAATACACGTATATTTTAAACATTATTTAATGTTTATAGTCTTATAAACATTTTCAATTAGTACGAGCTTTTCTGTCTAGATTTTACTATCGTATTAATGATAATGATTGATATTGAATGCCATTTATCTGTATAAGACAGACGTCGACCTCTGTGTGTTAAGTATTAATGATGTTTTTAGTTTCGATCATTGTTTGTTGTAAATATGTGAATTAGTTTTATATTTGTACCTTATTCTTTTTTAATTTAAAAATTATAAACATTTTATATATTAATTTAGTGTGTGCCTTTCTGCTTGGGGGGTTAACATGAGTATAAAAATATTTGTATTTTGCTATAAAAAAATCATATAATTTTCAATTGATCTAAGGAGGAGGTATTAAATAAATATTTCAACGTAAGTGTGGGTTTATAGGGGTTTTTATTTTTTGTGTCAATATGTGCAGAGTTAGTATAAATGTTTTAGAGATTAATAGTAAATTATTTATATAACAATATTTTCTCAGGCATTAAAGAAATGTTTTATAAAAAAGGCCGCTATATCAACAACAGGAATGAATGAATTGACGGTAAAAGAAACGCTGAGTTAATAATTTTATAAATGCTTTTGGTTTAAGCATATATTAATGTAGTTAGTAAACTGGTAAATAAAATTAATTTTAAAATTATTTTTAAACTCTTACTAAAATTAATTGATTTAAAATTACAAGATTTACATATTTATTTATAAACCACTTTATGCCACATTTAAAAATATAATATACATACATATGTATTAAATGACTTATAGTATCCTTTCGAATGTTGTCTTTTATTAGAAATTATTATAAGCATATTAATTTGAACATATTAGGAATTATAGAGCGCAAACCTGTGCAGCACATATATGCATTTTAAAATAGACCAACTGTTATGTTACGTAAGTTCTAAAAATATTTCAGCCTATCAAATCAAATTAAATCAACATTTTTTTAAAAATTTTTGAATAAAGTGCGATAACAATTCTCAACTGAACACCTAAAAGTGGGAAATATTATGAAAAATGCAATGATTTATATGTTTTTCTTTAGAGTGGAAAACAACCTTTATATGGATGTATAGATTTTTGTAAAAAAAAATAATATTACTATGCATATACGAAAACAATCTCCTAAATATAGGATTTGTTCAGTTAGTTTTTGTTAACACTTTTTGTGCTAAATTTCATTTAGATCGAAACAGTAGTTCAAACATAATGTCATGGGAAACAATATTATGACAAAAAGGGGCGTAAAAATCTAGTAGCCTATAAATCAAGGACATATTGATTGTATCCCATTTACATTTATACAAAATCTAGCAAAATCTACATAATTTTATTAGATTTTTCATACAAATCAATATCTGTTCCCGTGTTCTGTAACTTTGTGAGAAAATTTTAATGCGAGAAATTTATAGTCGTCTTGTTTAAAACAGGGTGATTAATAATAAATCATCTATACTTTGGTGGTGTTAAACCTGTTCACTTTAAATATTATATCAATCATTCTGTTAAAAAATGGATGCGTACAAGAATTTGAAAAACTTTTTCGCTTCGAAAACTTCTTACAAGTTACAGAACACGGGTACTGGTTTCAAATAAGATTTTACCAAATTATAGTAAAATTTAAATAGATTTTGAAAAATATATTTATATATTTTTGTATACATATACAAACAAACTGACTGCATATACAAAAAAAAACAACAACAACACTGATAACCATTATAATACTGCATTTGTCAACAAAACTGCTTGCTTATACAAAAAACAACAACACTAATAGTCACTGCTTAATACAAATGTTTGTGTATGTATATTATTTAGGGATTTTTTTTCAGTTTTTGGCCCATAACTCGTTTGTTAAAAACTTTATAAAAATAATTATGACAGATCTATATAAAAATTTAATCCATATTTCGTTTATTAACCGTTTTAGTTAATTTCTTTAGCACAAAAATTCAGAAAAAAATTTCAGATTTATAGTTGCAAAAAAAAAAACATATTTGCAATGTTGGTATCACCCTATTGTACATACATAAAACCTTAAAGCTTTTTGTTTATTTTCTTGTTATCTTAAGTTTTAAACTGTAAAACGAAATATAATTTAAGTGCGAGCTCTTACTTAAGTTTTTCTTAACTAAGTTTGCACTTAAGTTTACAGTAAGTGAACAGTATAAAAACGGGCCTAAGAATAAGTTTCTGAAATGCAAAGACACTTATGGACTTTGACGAAGACTTGAATATGAACGTAAACTGTTGCGATATAGTATCACGAAATTGGGTCTTAGTGATGTAGGTTGGAATGTCTCTGGGAAATATATATCCCACCAACAGGGATCACCTGTTTGCTCTACTCTAATAAGAGCGTTAGAAGCAATAATGAAAAGTCTTATACCGGAACCCAGGGTTATAAATCAGGACAGGATCGGACATTGACCTTGTCTTAGCTCAACACAGGCTACGTACATTCGCAGTTTCTAAATAGCACCACTAGGGAAAACTTTAATTAACGTGATGAGCTCGTTCAAGTATTTTATTCCCGCAAAATGTCCTATATTAAGAGATATAATATTGAAATATGTTCCCAAAGATGTAATTTACACATTTTAGTTGGAGTCAACTTACAAATCTATACATAAAACATAAAACTGGCACTGTGTCCGCAGAGATAATAGAATTTATATAGACACATTAGTACACGAATCTGAAAATGTTTCTTATATTTGTGATTTTTGGAATGTTTGTAAGACCACTTAACAATTGGTTAAACGCGATAGTGTTGTTCAATATCCCGCAAGTTATAAACAAGGCAATATTCTGAACACATAGAGCAATTGGAACACTGTACCTTGATATTCAAATCCTAGACGTTCAATGTCAATAATTAATATTTTATGTTTATCAAAAATTCTACTAGCGTTATGAGCTAGTAAAATTTGATTCAGCTCAAAAAGACCGCATATGCAGGTCTTTTGTAACTAAAAGCATACAAAATTTAACTTACTTTTTTTTACATATTGGACCTTAATTTACCTTAATGCCTATTTTCATTCGTAATTCGTACGAAGAAACAATTTTTTTTTTTAATATTATTATTTTCCATCGAAAGTAAACTCAAATAGCTGACAATTAAATTTTTCGGAAAATCTCGGGACAGGAAACCCGGAAAAAAACCTAAATAAAATCCGTACACACAATAGAATTTTGAAGCTATATTTGGCAGATCCCCAGCAGTTGAGCTGTAGAGTCTTCTGACAGTACATATTTCACAATACTTTGATAAGTTTTCTTAAGAGTATCTTAAAAACGTTTCATCCAATTTCTTTCTTCAGTTAAACAATAAAATTATCAATCACATAACATATATTATTTGCCATTATCTTTTTCGAAGGTTAAATATTTTGAATTAAAATTTTGAACTAAAATTTGGAAGTTAAAAGGCATAGAATACAACTAGAAGTTTATGTGAGAGGCAATTCAAACTAAATTTTCAAAAAATTTACTCATTTTTTCAAAACATAAAAACAAAATATATGTGACTGCATGTATTTCGTTGTTGCATGTATTAGGTTTTTGACAACTGTATTCGGTTTTTGTCTCTCACATAGAAGTTTATTTGTATTCTATGTAAAAAGGCGTCACACAGTGAACTGAGTCCATATTAAAATTGGAAAAAAAACATAAGGAAACTAGGTACAACAATGAAATGTAGTATATGTGTAAAAATTAAATGTCTATTTACAAAAAGTTTTTCAAATTAAAAAAAAAAATCTTTCTATTTTGCCTGTATTGGATTAATAATTTACCCAAAATACCCTCTTTTAGATATTAAGTTTTATTAAATTTATTATAAAACTTAATCTAAACACACACAAATATTAATTATGGAATTTTTAGCATAAATTATTTACATTTTTTTATTAACCAGTGTTGCTATTGTTTTTTTTTCTAAAATAATAAAAATGTTTAAATTTACTTTTTTTACTTTTTTATTTTCTAATCGTATTTGTTTGAAATTTATTTGATTTAAGGACGACTTATTATATTTATATTATTTATTTCTGTAAAAATCATTGTAGATATGTATTACAAAAATATAGGAATGTGTAAGTTTTCTAAATGATTAAACTATTAAAAAACAATATTCGCAATCATCTTTTAATACGAAATTACTGGTTACGTAATAATTATTATTAATACAGTTGTTTTTTGATTTGTTATGTTTCGGTGAACTGTTACTGGAGAATTGGACGGAATTAAAAGTCTGATCATTTGTTTTTCATTCGTCTTTTCTTTGCTAATTTTTCTAATAAAATCAAAATTGTTATTGGTTGATTTGCAAAGACATCCTAAAGTATCTTAGGAATGCATTCCTCACAACTATTCGTGTGTAATACCCTATAACTTTAATATTTTTAATAAACAAATCGAAAACTTGAAGCATTTAATATAAAATCTGTAATATGGATAATTTTTTAAATTAACCTAGTTCAAAAGTTAGCACGAAAAACACACGTAATTTAATATGGTCTATATAGAAAACATTTCAAACACCATTCTAACTTGGGTTGTTTTCTATTGCACAGTGGGGCAGAATCGAAATTTTTTGGAAATAAATCTGTAACTTCTGATCGGCTGGTTGGATTTTCATGAAATTTGGTATAGACGTAGCAGAGATGCTGCTTAAAAATTCAAACGCAAATAACTCGTAAACTATAAGAGATAAATAGGACATGTAAGCATGTTTTTTATAGGTCTTATCAGGGTCTGGTTGGTTTACGTGGTAGCCCGTAAACTTACGGGCAATCAATTAGACTCATTAGAATCCGTTTTGATGGGACCGCACTACTCGCCAGGTGAATGAGTTGTATTGAATCTGTAATGAGATAGAAGTGTAGGAAATAACAATGAGAACATAAATTAATTAGATCCAGCCTGTAGCATTGAGATATTTAATGATGTCACTGAGTCTAGTGTCAAATATCTCACAGAGGTTGTCTAATTGGGACCCTCCCAGAAATTTATGTCTGCTTGCGTTCAAGGCTGGGCATTCACATAGAAGATGAAATACTGTCTCCTCCTTCCCGCGATTGCCACAACTACGACAATATTCAGTGTAAGGGAGACCAAGTCTGCTTGCATGTTTTCCGATCGTCCAGTGACCTGTAAACAATGCTATTAGTCTCGAGATGTTGCATTGAGTGTTTTTCGTTGTAGGTAGGCCACGTTTCATTCGCGACTCTACATTTGTCCAGATTTCGCCATCTATTTTTTGCCTTTTCTAGAAAGTGTTTTTGGATTCTGCTTTTGACTGTTTCTAACGGGATTGCGACAGAAACCGATAAGGAGGCATTAATAGCAGAGCCTGCTCGGGCTAATTCGTCTGCCTGTTCATTACCATAGTAGTCCCTATGCGCAGGAACCCAGACTATAGTAATGTCATACAGTCGACTTAGTCCTGGCAGTTCCTCTTTACACTGTCTGACTAGAATAGAGGTAGTTTTCAGTGATTTGAGCGATAGTATTGCCGCTTGACTGTCGACAAATAAACCAATATTCCCTTGAATATTTCTATCGCGAATTAGTTTACACGCTTCCCTGACCGCTAGTATTTCCGCTTGGAATACGCTTGCCTCGTCAGGGAGTCTACATGAGTGTCTAATTCCAAGATCATTAGAGAAGACACCAGAGCCGACACTGCAGTTCATCTTTGAGCCGTCAGTGTATATCCTAGTTCCAAATTGTTTAAGAAGATTTCCCCTTCTCCATTCACTTCTGGTGGGGAATAGGACTTTAATAGTATTTCCGAAGTCCATCCGGGGAATCATATAGTCGGTAAATTGATTGAGTTGCGGGGGTATTAAACTTAATATCCTCGCGTGCCCATACGTTCTTGATCTCCAGCTTTCCGTTGCAGATAATCTGATGATTCAATTATGTATAGGTATTAGGTGCAATATAGTGTCAGGGTCTACAACAATATATAAAAATATTCGAAATCGGACGAGAAACAAAAATTTGGCAAGCGATTCAAAATTTTTTATATCAGAGGTACCTAACTTTGAGCCCCCTTAGATCCGCCTCTGAGTGGTTTGTTGTACTCCCCTTCCAAGCTTAACCTTGTACACTCCTCTGCTACATCTGTACCAAATTTCATGAAAATCCAACCAGCCGATCAGAAGTTACAGATTTATTTCCAAAAAATTTCGATTCTGCCCCACTGTGCATTGTACCTTTTTTTTTTGCTGGTGCATTAAATTTGACAATATTCTAGAAAATATTAGATATTCTGGTCAAAGTTACACAATTTGTTTTCACAGTGTAGAATTAAGTATATCATATTTTTATTTGTAATATTTTTGCTTGTGGGATTTTTAATATAAACAATTAATAAAAACTCTTAAATATCCAAAACTGAATTTTTTGTGATTATTTTCCAGTTAATTTTTTGTTAACTAACCAAAAATGGGGCTAAAATATAATTAAGATGCTATAAATTATTTTTTAGATTATTTATTGACTTCACTTAAAAAATTAATAACAAGAAACTTAAAATGTACTTTAAATTGTTTTTATTGTAGTTTTAGTAGTTAACATTAAACTAATACTTTTTATGTCATTTTCCTATATAAGTACTTAAAATAATGAATCAATTTAGCATTATTAATAATGTGTTATTAAACTGTTATTTTGAATAACTTCAAAAATTCGGTCTGGCATTGACTCACCTAATTTTTGAAGAAAATCACGGTCAATTTCATCCCAAGCTTGCTTAATTTTTAGTTTTAACTCCATTATTGTCATTATGGTTTCATTCTGTGCATTTCATGCGTAAACTTTACGGGCTATATACCACCAAAGATTCTCCATTGGAAATAAAACCGGACTGCAAGCAGGCCAGTCCAATAGTGAAAAACTATGTTCATTAAACCACGATTTAGATTGATTCGAGATATGGATTGCAGTAATCTTCATCAAGAATTTGACAGTTTCAAAAACTTTTACGTGTTCCAAAGGGTTTGACAATGGTTTTTTTCAAAGCTGTAATAAATATTTTTGGTATTTTCTTCTGATTTTTTTTTTTTTTTTTTTGATAATTGTGGAATTACTTTTACAAAAATCTTAAATTTGTCTACACCGAAGGTTCTCAAATTGGGGCCCATGACCCACATTTCATTCAAATATTTAAGGGGATTCGCGAAGATCATTTATTTAAAAATTAGTTTTTATTTAAAAGTTAATAATACAAATTTACTTCTTTTTATGTTCAGATAAAAGGATTAAAATTTAATAAAAATTTCAATAATTTGATCAATTCATATTCTGGTTAAAACTAAGCAAAGATAAAATTGCGCACTCGTGCATATCCTCTCATAGGATTTTCACACCTACATACATGCTCATACACATGGCACAATTAACAAGGTAACATCATTGGCCCAGATGTTGACATATTTTGATTTGTTAAACTGTCAAACTTCATATAAAATAAAAAAGTCTCTCTCATAATTTGTTTGAATGTCAAAAAATTCCGTATATAATTTTTTTTGCTCATACAGATTAGCAAAATCAATCAGTCTCGATTGAGCTTTCAAACTATAAGGTTGTGCTGTCGCATTGTTTTTTAAAAACATTAAACGAAGTGCGTAATGTGATATGAAAGAATGATTATTTAGTAAATTTGATATACTTTTTTTTAAGAAAATTGCTTTAATATTAATATATAGCCTTCATTACAGAAAATAAATTTTTTAAGTTCAATAGATTTTATTAAAGCAGTGTACAATATAATAGCGGGAGAGCTACACAAATACAGAATGTGAATGATTGTTGGTATATAATCACCTTTCATAGTTTTACTTGATATTTACTAGGATATTCAAATTGCTAGGTTTTTATACTATTTGTATAAAATTAATAATTAATAAATTGAATTATTCGATCATGTATTTAAAATTATTCGGATTATTCAAATAACTAAAATATAATAAAATAAATTATTTGGATTATTTACGCGGATGACTTAAAATCGGTGGATTTTTGATAAAACAATTTAATAATAATTTTAAAATTTTACAGGAAAGCAAAAAAAAAACACAACAGTAGGTTGGGTCGTGCTTGAGCTGTAATGTCTCAAGGGAATCGTGAAACTGTTGTTTGTTAGAACCCTCGTTCTACACTATACCATTTCAGATAACAAAGTCATTAATCGCTGAAAATTTCATTAAGATATCTTAACCAGGATTTTATTAGAAATCAAATATTTATGGTTTCTTCAAAAAACTATTTTTTTTACAAAAATTTCATTTTAATTCCAAAAATCAGAAAAACTATAGACTTTATCTATTTCAAATTAACTTCTTTGTCTAGCTGGCATGATTCTTATTCACATGTAAAAAGATTGAAGTCAATATTTTTTATTGCACTAAAATTACACTTCTTTAAAGTTTAATACGTGCCGAAATAGCAAGCATGTTTTTCATAGGGCTCGAGACCTGTGAGATATAAAAGTATTTGAAACAAGAATTTGGCAAGCAATGAAAAATTTTCTATGTCAGAGGTACCCTATCTTGAGCCTATATAGTTCCGCTCCTGAAGGGTATATGGGGCCCTCCTTCCAAACTTAAAATTACACTCTCCTCTGCTATGTCTGTGTGAAAATTGATGTAAAACCAACTAGAATTTTCAAATTTGTTTCCAAAAAATTTCGATTCTGCGCCACTGTGCTTTGATTAAAGTTCATAAAATATTGTGTTTTCAATATACGTTGATATATCGGTTTCAACGAAAATGCATTCGCATTTTTTAAAAATGTCAGTCTTATGGTGAACAGGTCATTTTATATTTTTTTTTTCAATGTTTTTTCTTATTTCCTGTGATTTTGAATATACCAAAATTCATTTTATAGAATTTTAATGTGGCATTTTGAAACTGCTCCTTTATCATAACAAAATATTAATCATAATTAGAGGGTTGCAAAAAATTATTTCTCACTGAAAAAAAATTCTTTTGAAATTTTTAGTTAAAAACTAAAATTTAATTTCCCTACATTTTTCAACTTCCTGGAATTGGGATTTTAATTAAGGCATTTCTGGGAATTCCCGGGTTTTCAAAAAATACATTATTATTTAAAAAGTATAAAAACTAAAAAAAGCTATTTTTTATATATAAATTCCAAGTAAATATGTTTATCTACTTTGAATAAAAACATATGTTTGAAAATACCTTTTTTAATGTAATTATATATAATTATATTATATTATATTTATAAATTTTAATAGGTACCAAAATAGTTTTTAATAAACATTTCTGTTGGGTAACAAATAAAATATACTTTTGTAGCCGTTTTCACAACCAAATTTTAAACTTAAAATACATTTTAGATGCAAAATTCATATGATAAATTTATTCTAAAGGGCGTTTTAAATTTAAAGGGTGTTTGTGTTTAACATCCATATAATAGTTTCAAAATGCTTATTTGGAAATACATTGTTATAATTAAAAAAAAAAAAATATATTCATACCTACATCTATTTTTAAAAAAACTAAAATTGTTTTACTATTTAAGTAACTGGTTATTCGTCATTGATAATAAAAACTTAAGGAAAGAATCATGGATATCGTTCGTCACAACCTTCGAGAATAATTTTTTTGTAATCTTACTTACAAAACATAAAAATAATTTTTTTAGTTTTGAATAATAAAAATCAATGTGTAAAAATTGTTGAAAGCGAAAGGTCAAAATGAAAAATCTTGCAAAATTGTGTCGTGCATTCATTTAATACTGGTGAGGTTTTCTAAGTTTTGTATTCTAATAGCAGTGGTTTCAAACATAGAGAAAAATCATTAAACATAGAGAATTTTCAAATATTTAGGTAGGTTTTTTTCATTTCTGCTTTTCATAGTTCAGAAATTATTTTTTCTGATATTTTAATAAATTCTTTAGAGTTAATTACATCGAACTGGGTGCAAAACAATATAATCATTTAACCGTATATTTGCTTGATTATGATCAATCAATGTTTTTTATAGAATTTTTGATTTTTAAAAATGCTAAAAATGAACATTTTTGGTAGTTTTTATTTCCCGGGATTCCCAAAAAAAAAAAAAAAAAAAAAAATTCACGGAAATTGAGAAATGAAAAATTGTCAACATAACCGGGAAATTTGTACCGAGAACTCTCGGGACAAAAACTCTATTCTCGATATAAATTTCCCGAGTTTAAAAAAAAAATATTTCCCGGGAATTTTCTCCCAAATAGGAACCCTAATAGGATGGCTTGGTAACAGCACATATATATGGGAGCATAAAATGTTGAGACATAGTTCTATATAGCTGCTTTTGCCATTTTTAGTGTAGCAACCAATTTTTCTTATTCTACTTATTTTCTTCTCTTTATTTATATCGATTCTATTTTTATAAATACATAAGTACAAAATTAAGACGAAATGAAAAAATACCACCGAAAAAAAAAGTATTTTAATATTTTAGCTTGTTTTTAGCATTTTCAAATAAATTTGTAGAATTTATTAGTTTTATTTGAAAAACTTTTCACCTCTGGTCACACTGGTCGACTTATTTTAATAAAAAACTTCAAAAATCGATTTTGTTAACTTTTTAAATGTTTAAATCTTGAAAACTTATTTCTCCCGGAGTTATTCAAATTGTATGCTTCCATTATTTTTAATTTTTAACAATAAGTGCGTTTTTTTACTCAAAAATTTTTACTGTCCAGTAAAAACTTTTACTGGATTTATGTTCGCGTACCCAAAATCCAGTAAAGTGAGAAAAAATTTAGAGAAAAAAATGACAGTTAATCCACTGGATATTTACAAATTTTAATAATTTTAGTTTTCCTTGAAATCCAGTGTCCATGGTTGCAAGAAGTAAACAAAGTTAAACAATGAAAGGAATGTTCGAAAAATTTTAAAAATATATATTTTTGCCTTTAAATTTTACTAAAATAACATTAAAAAAATAATAAATATATTTATAAGAAAATGAAGCATTAGGTATTCTTCTGCTTTTTTTTTTTGTATGATTGTTATTGTTTGTTTTCTTTAAAAGTTTTTTGAGGCTAAAATTTTTAATTTACTCACTAAAGACTCAGTTTACTGGATTTTACTGGAAAATTTAAATAACGGAACTAATAATAGTTTTAATGACTATTATTTTTTTCACATAGTTGAGAACAAATTTTTTTGTTGAACTTTCAACTGAATATATGATAAGCTCAGAAACAAAACATGTTCTGAGGACTTCTTATTTTTTTAATTTTAGATCAGTGTCATATGAACTTTAAACTTAATATATACTTTTTTTCTAAATAAATGAAGAATTCGATCATTTAAATAACAAATAAATCAAATACCATTTACATAAATTAATTTCCGTCTGAATAGAACTAAACTAAAGTTTTAAATATTTTAGCGGTTTTGTGATATTGTTGTTAGTACATTATTTGTATTTTAGTGTAATGATATTTTTTAAAACACTTTATTATTATTTTATTTTTCTGCAATGAGTCCCTTTCAAATGATTGAAATATTAAACCTGCGTCATTAATTTACTATCCGGCTACTACCCACAAATATTGAATTTGCCTGTATACATATTAGAATTTATCAACAAACAAAAAAATCAATTTCGATTTTTACCATTTTTATTTTTTTCTATTTAAAACAACAAGTAAAATAAGACCCCATTAGAAGTCAAGAGTTATATGGTAATGGTGGAGCAAAATAGATAAGGCCAACAAGTTAAAACGATAAAGATTTGTTATCAATCAAAACACAAAACGAATTCTAACAATAACAGCAACAACAACAATAATAAATATAACAAAAACAAAAATCAATTAGATCCCTACCATGCGCACAAAACCAAACAGCTGTGATTGGCGAGAGAATAGACTAAATAAAAAAAAAAAAGAATAAAGTGAAAAAACAAAAAGAAATGAGATATGTGTAAATGTATGTAGTAGTCTAAGCATAAACAAGAGGGAGGAGTTCTCTGAGAACCCATCAAACTCTTAATACTCCAAAATGCAATATGAGTGCTTATGTACTTGTATAAATATTAGAGAGGTTCATATGAGATTTTCTACACATTAATACAAACACACTCATATTTACTTGTGTGTAAATTGTTGTTATCTTTGATTTAGTTTTATTTGTATAGATTGTTGTTATTTTTGTTTTAGGGGGTTGAGTAGGGGAATATATATTGTTTTAGGTGCCAAATTTCTATTAGTTAGAAATAGTCCAATATATTGTATAATTCTTTATATTATTTATAATATTTTGAAAAAAGGGTGGAGCTTGTCTAGTATATTTTCAATTTTATTTATTTTAACCGTGTAAATTGTTTAAATCAATGCCCAAATAACAACAACAAATAAAATGCTGTTGCCTATAAATGCAACTATTTGAATTTATTTTTTATTTTTTATATTTTCATTTCCACTTCAAAAATAAAACCTTATGGCTTAATTTAACAAGTGTGTGTGTTTTTATTTACTCTTTAATTTTGTTCAATTTATTTATTGTTTATTTAAATCCCTTTTACTATTATTATTTAATGTTTGCATTTGTCCGAATGTTTTTTTTTTATTTGTATAACATGTTTTTATTGTAAAATGTTCGACCATTAAAACCAAACGATTTATTTTAATATCAGTTTTACTATTTTTATTTTTGTATTTCGTTAAATAATTTTTATTGTTTTTGTTTGTAGAATAATAGTACTGTATGCCTATTTTATTATATTTACAGAAGGTGTATTTATTTTTGGTATTATCTTTTTAAATAAATTAAAATTCTACAAATCATACTAGTAATAATAGAAAAGATTTTTTTACATTCAAATGTCTATAGCAAATTAATTTCAAATATATTATAAACTTTTTAAAAATTCAGAAGTACTAACTAATTTTACATAAACAGACCCATTTTCACATAAGAGGCGTTATTGGATAGCTGCCAGTATGTTTGAATAAATTGCATGTCGCTATTTTGATAATATCGAGGGCCTATATTCGAAATCCTCTATTTCGAAAAACACAACTTTTCAGAAGAATAAAAAAAAAAAATGTTTAATTTTCTTATTTTGTAAGTATTCGAAAAAAATGTATATTACAATATTTATTTAAAACCACAACTAAATCTTATATATAATTTGTTCTTAATATTTAACAATATTGGCAATTTTTAAGAGAGATAGAGGGTTTAGCACTTTTAAAATATTCAATGTGTGTAATAAAATAACGCTATAGAGAGTTTTGTATTATAAAAAATACATTTAATTACCATTTAATGTATGATTTTTAAAGTCTCTAAACTAGTTGGTAATTAAAAAAACCAACATAATTCAAATAGGCTGCTTTATTTTGGAATCGGAGCAGACAAACAAAATAACAACTATTATTGGAGTAAAAATTATTCTAGCTTAAATAAAAAACTATTAGAGCAAAACTTTTAAAACTCTGTGAGAATAATTTCCTTATCAAGAATCATAACTGATATGAAAATAGGGCGGGCAGTTCTAAGGAAAATGTTGGCCCCCATACAAGATATTTTAATTATCGCATATCTATGGAACTCTTACAATGAAAATCTCTAGATTTTGTGAGAATAATTTTCTAGTCAAGTTCCATCATTAATATGAAAATAGGTAGGGTAGCTTTGCAGGAGTAATATCCGCCATACAAAGTGAAAATTCGTTATTGTATATCTAAAGAACTATAAAATCGATTTAATATTTAGCATGCATAAATTAGTTAGAATTGGCATATGTTATACAGAATTTTAAATGCTATTTTGTTTAGTATAAAACAAGATATCTTCGTATTAAATTTCTTAAAAACACAAAAAGTTGTTAAATATTCTGTAAACTTTTTTTTTAAATTATTCATATATTTTAAAACAAAGTATTTTTTTAGATTTTTTATTTGATGCTTACTTTTTAAAATGTATGGAAATACGGAACAAAATAGTGAATTTTGCAACTTTTGACGTGACTTGGTAGTTTTGAGGCCATTATATTACTATTATTAAATGACCTATATTAACACTTTATATAATTGGTAAATAAGTCAATTTTTATATTCTTTTAACATTTTTAAAGTATTTGCAAAATTAGTGGAGTTGTATTAAAAAAATTAAATTTTTTTGGATTTTCAGCTATTTAAAAAAAAAAAAAAAATTATTTTTGAAAAATTACCAAAAATAGGTTATTGGAGCTATTTTATAGATTTTTTTAGGAGTGAAAGCTTGATTTGTGTTTTATACATTACATAAGAAATAATATTAAAAATATTATGCTAATATGCTTTTAATATGCTTTTAAAAATAGTCGTTAAAAAAACTGACTTTTAACATAAAATCTCCACTCCTGCATTCGTTCTTGGCCGGGCGGGAAGCAATTTAGTGTTAAATTATTCTACATCTATTTCTATAAAAGATATGGGTACCAAATTTAAAAAAGCTCGCGTGACATTTTTTTTATTAATCGATAAAAATGAAACTATTTTTAAAAATTGACAATTTTCGGCCAATGCTGGATGTAGGGTGCAAACTTAAATCAATTCAAAATTTCTTTATAAACCATTTATGAAGCCTTATCTTTTGAAATTAATAAGGAAAAAATTTTTTTATTAACGGAACTTTGAGAAAAAAGTGAATGAATTGTACTATATTTTTGTAAAAAAAATAGCCATTTTTCATGCCAATTTCAGAGTGCTGACTTTGAATATTTTTCACGTCTAGACGAATTGAGATAATCCAAAAATTCTTACAGCATATCATTTTGAAATATGTAGCAAATTACAGAATATTTTTAAAAAATTTTTGCTTCATATATCTCCGGACTTATTCCCGAAAAACGAAAGAAAGTCGAGCCAAAAAATCAAAAATTCAAAATTCAAGCGTAAATATCTTTTTAACTGTAAGAGATAACTTAGATGAGTACGCTTATTTTTTCTTTATCTTGCCAAGCACTTTCCAGAAATATAAAAATCTTTAAAATCGCACTTCATTTGTACAAGTTACGATTTTTTTTAACTTTTACATACTCGAGGTACTAAACTTTGACACCCTGTAGCTTATCTCGTGTTATCACAGGGTGACTACAAGATGATTTTTCTGAAAGCTTAGGTCCTTCTCTACAACTCTTCCATACATTTCAATTTGATCCGACCAGTAGTTTAGGAGATTCAGATTTATTACCAAAAAATTTGCGTTTGACCCCACTGTGTGTTGTATAGGTTTTTATACAAAAATGTATAATAAAATACAGTTAAACTCGGTAAATTGTGTAAAAATTTTTATTTTTGCTAAATGTTGTACAAGAATTTGCTGTTAATATTTGACCAAAATATAAAAATAAATACCGCTGAAGAGCCTACTTTGAAAAAGAAAAAAAAATTACAAAAGAATTACAGAATAAGGGAAAAATTTATACAGGAACTTATCCTAAAACAGCTTTTTGAGCATAACTCAAAATGGAAATTTTTAAAACTGATTTATGATGTCCCTTAGTGAATCGAGTCAATAGAAAAATGTAAAAAAATAGAAGGAGATATTTTACAGTTATGCAAATTTGAACTTATATGTAAATTTGTTCGCTAATTTCAAATCTAATCAGATTTTTGATATTATTAAAATTCATTCCTATAAGGAGAAAATAAATTTCCAGAATGTCCGCATAAGTGAAGTAATTAATATTTTCTAAAATAATGACATCTTTAGTTACCTCGGAATTTTCAAATCTGTGTTTATATAATTAATTTTCTTATAAATTCTGAACCAAGGATTCAAAACATGTTTGCTAAAGATTGGCAATAATAGACTACATAAAGATTATAAATAAAGAAAAATTTGAAAAAAAATATTAGTTGAAGAAAAAAAAAATATGGGAGATTTCGAATTTTTTTAACCAAAAGTGCGTGAATTTATTTAGATATATTAAAAGGTATATTACCATGAAAATCAGAATGTAGAAAAAAACTTATTCAGACCAATTTTCATTGTTTTCCAATCTTTTCAAATAAAATATATTTATACAAAAATGCTAAATATATGCTTCGTAAAATATGAATTTTTACATGGAAAAAGTTATGTTTTATGATTATTTTTTCATGGGGATAAAAACTAAGACTTTAATACATATTATATAGAAAAATTACAGAAATCATATTATCCAATTTTTTTCTAGAGCCTACTAAATTTGAGTAAAATTTAGAAGAAAATGGTAATTTTTATACCCTACACCACCAAAGGTAGTTGGGGTATTATGATGTTTGTATGTGCTGATGTTTGTAACGCATAGTAAAAGTTATCCAACATCCACATTTAAGTATACCAATCGACTAGAATCACTTTTTAAATCGATCCAACGATATCCGTCCATCCGTCTGGCTATCCATTTAAACCTTGTGCACAAAGTATGGGTCACAAATTTAAAGATAATTCAATGAAATTTGGCACGTGGGACTCTTGTTATACATGGACGAAGCCTATTGAAACTGGCTGTGATCGTTCTATTATTTCACCTAGCCCCCATACAAATATCCCCCCGGAGTAGATTTTAAAGACTCAAAAATGCCTTAAAAATAGGAATATTTTAACAAAATTCTGCGCAAAGATGTAGCAATCTTTGTACCAAATTTTATGAAGATCGGTCCGCATATAAACCCCTCTTCCGAAAATCACTTTAACGTGCACAAATCCCATACGAATCTTAATATCAAGTTAATATTCGACACAGATAAGTTTTATGTAAGTAGAAACAACATTGCTAAATTTTATGAGAATCGGTTCATAATTTGCCATATAAACCCACTTCCAGGATTCGCCCTAAAGTGCTTGAAATCATCTAGATGTTAGTATCAACGCCCTATTAAGTATTTGTATATTTTATTTTAAATTTAGTAAAATTGGCCATTGGTCCCCTTCCCGAATTTTTATGCTCGTATACAATGGTGTGAAGTATAATATAGTCGGTCTTACCCAATTTTTTTTTTTTTTTTTTGCTAGACTGAAAAATTCTAAAATTTTTAAGAAAAATCTGTTCTTATACCCAAATTTTTAGTTGTTAATCCTGATCAATTTTTGTTAATATTTTAAAATATTTTAAATTAGGACATAGGCCGCACTGTGCTAGATAATATTTTATCAATCAATTGGACTTTTTCTTGAGTCCTATTTGTACAATATGTAAAAGAATAAAAATTTTCTTTTACAAATTTAAAGCTCGCAAGATTGTAACTGCTGCAATGGTAAAACCAAAATATATATTCAAAATATAAAAACCCTTGGCTTTCCATTGATATATATTTGACAAAAATATCTTAAGATAAAATTGATAAAATTTTTTACTCTGAACGGTTCACTATGTGTCGCCAAGGTCATAGTCATTTACGGTAGCAACGTGTTATCAATTCTTTTCCTTTAATTTCAAGCTTATTTAACAATCTCTTTTTTAAGGCCTACCACGGGTGTAAAAAAAAAAAAAAAAAAAAAAACGGTCATATTTAAATTGCAAATGTCAAAGATAACAGGCAGTGGAAGATGTGCATCTATGCACGCAGCGATAAAATATCATTGTCATCATTATGTTGTGATATGTTATGCTCTTCTAGTCAAATCTGGAATAAGGTTTATGTTGGATCATCCTAAACAATTAATTTGTGTTGCTGAGTGCCCGGATGGCCTAGTTGGTAGTGAGCTAGTCTGTCAGTTTGAGGGTTGTGGGTTCGAATCCCACCAGAGACTCTGGTCTGTTTCACTACAACGAGATATGGTTTTCGTTACTCCGCTCGGTTAGATTTAGAATATAATTTGTAATTGTATTGTAATTATAAAATAAATAAAAAATAAAATAAATAAATTTGTGTTGCTATAGTTAAAGGAATGGCTTCTTTTAAGTTTAACTTTATAAAATGCAAAAATAAAAAATAAAAAATGGGTTATGAATATATTGTCTCAGTTCAGAATGTTTTGACAATTAAACAATCCAATTGTTGATTAGTTTTCGTAACTACATTTAATATCATGTGTAGTCAATATATGGTATTTCTCCAAAATTTCTCTAATTTGGCAACTCTTCTAACACCCAAATCGCATTGTCATAAAAATTAATTTGAAGCGATCAATTTGAATTAAATTGAAGATTTTGTATTAATTGAAAATCTTCAAATGCTTTTAATAATAATTAATTTGCCCACACATTCACTCATTTAAATAAAAAAAAAAAAAAAAAAAAAACAACGCATAAATCCATACAGTCTGACAGATCTGTTTGTTCATCCTTTTGGTGGCTTTTGGATTTGTGTTTTGTTTTGGAAATTATCAAAGCTACAAAAACAATATGCCGCAATTATTTAATTGTTATTACATTCAAAATGCTGATCGTGCGTTAAAGAATATTTCATTCAATAAAACTCAATCAAAAGGGAATTATTTTAAACCCAACCACATACATATGTATGTACAATGTACAAATTAAAATACATTTATTCGACTATTTCGCCTAAAATTTTTAATGGAAAAATTAATTATTGTTGTTTTATTTTTTATAGAAAAAAAAAAAAAGAATTAAAAAAAAATCATTAACAGTTAAAATTTAGCAGATGACACCAAGTCACGCAATCGTTTGGCGGCAACGGCTTTTGATACTAAATTTTGTTTTAATTTAAATTTTTATTTTCATTTTCATTGAAATCGCCCTTCTGCTGAAGTCGAAAATCGTTGCAGATTTGGTAACTACTGTCTTATTCATCACCGTTTGTTTCCATTTTTAATTGATACAAATCAAACTCTTGTTTTTATTGAACACAGACCCTCCTCTGTAGCACCCACATAATGCCAACTGCTTTGTTGTGCTTTTGTTTTAAATGTTTCTTCCTTTTTTTTTTTGTGGAACTGATGCCATTGATCGATGGTATTATTTTTATTTTTTCGGTGGATAAAATAGCTTTAAGTGAAATATTGCATGTGATATTTTCTTGATTTAAAATTGTATTTTTCTTTATTTAATGGAATTATATGGAGAAGAATGATTGTGGAATAAAACTGATAAACTAAAGATTTTCAAAAGTCAAGTTTTGAAAGTTTGATATGTTGGAAAACTTATTGGAAATATTGTTTGCAAAATTAAAACTTGAATTTCTTACATTGCACAGTGGTGCAGAATCGAAAATGTTTTGAAATAAATTTGTAATTTCTCAACAGGCGTAACACACAGGCGTAACAGAAGAATGTATAGTTTTAAGTTTGGAAGGCGGACTCCTCAGGAGCGGAGTAGGGTATCTCTGACACAGAAAATGTTCCTATTAAAAATATATATTTTATTAAAGCCTAAAAAAACATACTTGCGTGTGCTATTTATCTCTAATAGTTTAAGTAGCGTAGTTTTGATCCCATAAAAGATTTTGATTTCATTCTTTTTGTATATAATGAAACATTATTTCAGCTAGACTGACTTTTGGAATTGAAAGAAAATTTTCGAGAAATTTTTGTTTGTGGAGAAACTACAAATATTGTATCCGCAATAAAATCTTTGTTAGTTAAGATATCCTAACGAAATTTTCAGTGATTATTGACATCATTATTTGCTATAAAAAATTCATATCTTAGCAAGAAGAATCTCGTAATTCCAAAAAACCCGCGGAAATTCCAAATATGTGATTTTTAAAATTTTTTAATAAAGTTCACATTTGTTTCAGGTCTAGAAAAAGTCGTTGGCAAACTCTTTAGAACACATCTGAGTTTCCGAAACTGCATTCCGTTTGTAGATCCAGGCTTTGGGATTTTAGAACATATAAACTAAAATCAAATTTCGATGCAAAATAGGTTAAATTCGGAAGAATCTGCAATTAGCCCTTTTGAGTAAATGGGCTCATTTTTAGTTCGAAGATCTTCGTACACATACTCGTACTATTTAGAAAATTATAAAAGTTGTATGTTCTTAAGGAAAGTTTCATTTTAGAGAAAAAAGAGTGTAAACACTTTTTCGGCAAAAAAGAAAATCACAATTTTTGCAATTTTCAGATTCAAAATCGTTTATTTTTGTTAATGATATAGACTTCAAATTTTCTTCAGCCGATAGATAATTTTGCTGTTTAACTAACTACAAAAAATCTAATAAAATCTGTCCGAAACGTTGCAATATATATGAAAAAATGGACCAAGATCTTTAAAAATTAAGACAGTTGAAATTTAAAAAGCAAATAACTCGACAACTATAAGTGATATACAGGACACATAGGTCTTGTCAAGGGCTTTAAGAAGATATAAAAATATTTGAAATTCAGTAAGAAACAAAAATTTGGCTAACTTAAAAATTTTCTATGTCAGAAGTACCCTAGTTTTAGTGGGGCCCCTTTTAAAATTGTAAAATCGTCTGCAACACCTGTCTGAAGTTTCATGTAATTCCATCCATTTCGTGGCATATAAAAATTTCAAAGTAGCATAGTTTCGGTTCTATAAAAGATGTTGACTTCAGACTTTTTGAATATAATTAAAAGTTATGTCAGCTAGAAAAGGAAAATTGTTAGATTTTCGGAATTAAATTGAAACTTTTGTAAAAAATATAAATACTTTATACGTAATAAATTCTTTGTTAGTTAAAACATCTTATCGAAACTTTCGGTGACTGTAGGCTCCATCAATAAAAATAATAAAGTTTAAAAAAATTAATTCTACAATTCCCAAAAAGCAAGCAAATTTTACAAAATTTAGATTTTTTAAAATTTTCTTCCTAAAGACCACATTTGTTGTATGCTCCAAGGGTTACGCCTGTTAACTAATTAGATTATGTACATTTGAGATTTCGCAAGTGCATTCTGTTGTAGATCCAAGCTTTGGGATATTAGAACATATAAAGTTAAAATTTCAATAGGTAAAATTCGGGAGGATCTGCATTTAGCCCTATTCGATGTTTGCACTGGTTTTTAATTTTAAAATCATCTCCATGAAGATACCTTTCGGAAAAGTATAAAGTTGTTATACGTTCTTAAATAAAATTTTATTTTAGAGAAGAAAGAGTGCACACAAATACAAAGAAAACACAAAGAATCATAATTTTTGCAATCATTAAGTTCAAAATCGTTTGTTTTTGGATTCGGAAAAGATATCGACTTTAAATTCCTTTTATTCGATAAATAACTTTATTCTTTAACTAATTGGAAAAAAAAGTACAAAATCGGATGAAAATAATGGGCTATATATTCAAAACCTAGATCAAGATTTTACAAAATTGTGAGATTTAAAATTTCAAATGGAAATAAATTGAAAACTACAAGGGATAAATAGCACGTCCAAGCATGTCCATAGGCTTTACCGTGGGCTTTAAGAAGATGTAAAAATATTTCAAATCGAATAGGAAACAAAAACTTGACAAGCAGTTGATAATTGTCTATGAGGATAAGGTTCCAATAACTTCTGAAAGGTCTGTAGGTTCCTTCTTCCAAACTTGACATTTTAGACTTCTCTGCTATGGCTGTGAGAAATTTTATATAGATCCAACCAACTAATTAGAAGTTACAGGTTTATTCTCAAATAATTTATATTCAGCCCCACTGTGCATTGCAAGTGACAGATAAAACCTCTGCAAGAAATTTATCCCGCATACGAACAGTAGCATTAAAGTATTTTCCCAAACACGTAAGTTCTTCTGGATAACCAAGTATTTTACAGTAATAAAATGATAAAAAGAACAAGTTCCATAATTCTGTCGAAACGCATTCCATTATAGAATCAATAGAACTGTGAATCAAAACCAATTATGCAAATGAGAGTTGTATATCATTTTCAGTCGAATATAGGTGGTATAAATGGTAGGAAGACAGGAAGTATCTCTTGTTTCTTTTATTACTAAATAATGTGTTTAGTCCAAGAAACATCACTGCCATCTATTCTCATACCTAAAACATTAAGAGCTTTTGATGAATTAATCTTTATGAATAAGTTATCATGCTAACATATGATTTGCCAATGGTATGTTAGCATATAACGCTCTTGCGAGCGTTATTTCCTCGTATTTATACAAGGTCACGATTAAGTCTGTCTCCCGTAGGCTTGGGATATAGTTGAATGAGGAAAAATTAAGATAGAGAAAATTTTTGCTTATTTTTTAAATAATGTCATCTGATTAAACCCCGTCTACAAGATCTTTTATAGTGCCGTCTTTGAGAATGTTAGATATAAATCAAAAAAGTTATTGCCGACACCAAAAACAATAAATTTTAATAGAAATTCACTATGGCACTCTATTAAAGTCTTGAAAATATTTAAGCCATTTCTTTTCTCTCATAACAGTGTATGAAACGATACCATCAAAATATCTCAATTGCTTTGCAACAGAAACTGCATTTGGGATATACAAGACGGAGAAATGTCACATAATGACTTACAATCCTCGCTGTTATTTATCCTATAAATAAACAAATTTGAAGGAGTTTTTTAGATATTGAAGCAGTTGTCCCCTTTTTTTTTTTGAAAAATTCACTTTATTTTTTGAAACTCCCTTTTCAGTTATACATTTTCACCTGCATGTGAAAAAGTGTAACTGATTGAAATAATTTTATAGACATTTGAAATATTGTATATTAAATTTGTCTTATGGAAATTCATTCATTAATTATTCATATAATTTTCAACAGGAAAGCTACGTAAAATATTAATTGTTATGTATGAGAACGTATCATCAGATCTATAATAAAAAAGCGAATATTTTATAAGGGATACTCTAGGGAAATAGACAAGAGGTGATCCAAAATAATTTTTTGGGAGCTACATTTAAAAGTACCTAAAATTATGAAAGGGGTCAATATATATAGCATATTGGCCAAATTTCAACTTCCTATGACAATTGGAACAGGTCATTTACGTTGATCATCCCAAAACAAATATCTCACCAACAATAATATTGTTATTTGAGGTTTATTACCAGATTTAAAGAGTGGGATTATGTAGGTTTCTTTCCAGTACTCATGAAAATAACATTAAACATTAAAGTTAATGGACTAGTAAGTGCATGTGGACATTATTACCGTCAGGTGCGCTGTGTAAGGATAGTTTTAAATTTTTTAAGGCAGCTAATATTTGGGATGAATAACAAAACACAGTTGGTTTATAAATGTACATTTAAAAAGCGGAAGTTTACTAGACTAAATAGACTTATAAGTCTTGTGCAAATTATTTTCCATACAATTCTTTAAATTTCATTTGCAAGTATTTAAACTTGTACACGTTACAGAGTTTGCAAAGGTTTTGCGCGTTTTCATGAGAATAGATAAAATATAAATTGATCACATATTTTTTGATAATTTAAAGTTTGTGTTCATAGAAACAAAAATTTTTTCAACTCAAGTCATCCACCATATCGCCTGTTGTTCGCCGCTGTTGGATCTTACATTTATTTTGTAAGATCAAACAAAAATTCGCTCAAAATAATGCCAAATATTTTAAAACTTGTGCTCAAACAATGTTCACACTAGCGGCATTTTTAGTTACTTCGAGTCTATACTGGATAAATTTTTATCAAGGCAAACCGTCAAATGCATCGCGAATTTATGGAATAAGGAATAAGGAAAATTCATCAATGTTTTTTATTAATGTAGTTTGACAGCTGTAGCAACCAAAATTAATAAACAGATGTTTAACTGAGGCCACCTTGTACAGATTCGCTCTGATTTTGACGTTTGTCTTGATAAAAATTCATCTGCGATAGACTCAATTTTAAGAGCAAATTGCTTTATTTGTCCAAAATCAACTGTTATCTTGTTTGAATCGTAAAAATATTTTGTGTTTACATTACGCAAAGCAAATATTTGAAAAAAATCGTCAAATGTTAACGTAGTGTGGACTTAGTTTTAGTAATAAGACAAACAAATCATGATTTTCTGTTAATATTGAAACTCTGAGTAATGTGAACTATTCACGTAATATGAGTCAGTGACTTTTACCAGGCAACTGCAATTTGATATTCAATTGGTAGAAACTAATTCTTAAAAAAATTTTTTAATATCATACACCACCATAGGTTTATTATGTATTTGTGCAGATATTTGTAGCACACAGAATAAATCTTCAGGCCCTAACTTAAAAGTATTACGATTTACTCAGATTTTCTCAATTTTAAAGACCTTAACGAAATTTGGCAAACATAGGCCTAATTTGAATATGTACAAGGCCTAATTTGAATTTGTTTTAATGTTTTCATTTTAAGATCACTAATATCTTTGTCAGGTTGGTCAGATAAACTTTTTCATACAATATCCACGCTCATGGTAACACACTAAATATCGTCATTATGACTATGAATATTATCTGGTGTTATCCCTTTATTACTTCGCTTTTTTCTGTTCACTTAGTTCTTATGGAACTGGATCAATAACGACGTAAAAGTCGTTACTCGTGCGGACAATGTTGTAATACTGATGTCGCAATTGTTTCCGGATTCGATCAGTGATATCATGTCCAATGGTTTGGGGTTAATAAGCAACTGGGTCGCAGTAGCGGTATAGGAGTAAACTTAAGAAGAAAACTGAACTGATCTGAACAAAGATTAAGATTACAAGTTTCAGTAGTTTCAGCGGTTAAGGAACTACGAAATCTCCCTGCCTAACAATGCAAAATATTTTGATATTATCTTGGATTCAAAACTGTCATGGAAGCTGAACATTCAAAATAGACCCAAGAAGGCTTTGGAACCAACTAAGGATTTAGTCCAACAAAGTTAAACAGTTTTATACAGCGATAGTACACCCAATTCCTACTTATGGATCTCTGGTATGCAAATAAGAAGAAATATGTAGTTATATAAAATCCACAAATCTTCATGCTATCCTATCCTAGTCAAAATTTTTCCATTCTATCCGTAATTTGTCTAAGTATTTTATCGAAAGCTATTACGATAATTGGAAACTTTTGGTTTAAATATCAACAAAGTTCAGTCTGAACATAGCAAAAGCAAACAAAAAAAGCCGGTTAAATTATAAACACCTCCCACTCCCTGTTTTGTTTTTTTTAACAGTAGAAATATACATAAATTAATTAACACAATTGTTGATCACAAAATTTATGGTATAATTTTAATTTAAAAATTCATTTTAAATTGGAGCAATTCCTAAAAAACCAAATCAAAAATAAAAAGAACCGCCTTTTATGTCAAAACTTCGAATTGCTTTTGGTTATGAAAAGATCATTATTTTTTATTTTGGATGTTAACCATGTTGAAGCATGGAAAGAAACACTATTCTTTTTAATTTAAAACTATAAATAACTAAACAATCAACCTCCTTTAGACCTTGGGTTTACGAAAAAAAAAAAAAATATTAAAAAAATTAATAAAAACTAATTGCGCACAGCAATATAATTGTTATGGTTCTTTTGTATCAATTAAAATTAAAATCTTTCATAAATGGCGGCATACGGTCTTTGAAGATTTGTATGTTAAAAAAGTAAGAACTTTATGATCGGTTAATATTGATAATAAAATATCCTAAACAATACCGAAGTTTTCAAGTCAAAATTTTAAAACTTACGTGAAGATTTTTGTAATGTTTTTAGAGCGGTGTGTGTAGTGTGTAGTCATAGTTTGCAACACCCTATCAAAGTCTGTATAGGTAGTAACATAGTCAGAAGGTTGGTTCAGGTTTTCGCATGCATGCATGTGTTTTGCAATCCTCCACATTCAGAAGCTTTAATACTCATTGTGCTACAAGCAAATAGGGCCATTATGTGAAGGTCAATAGGATCGAGGTGCAGCATAGTATTCAGCGCTTCTGAAGGACTTGTCCATAGAGGCAGGATAGCCTGGACAGTACGAACAGCGACATGGACACCACCTACCACCTCGAAGGTCTCAATAGGCTGAAGATCGTCCGAAAGCTTCCAGCTAACGAACAAACATCGGAAGCTCATGAACCCGCTAAAAGAGATACAGGACGAAACGGCAGACAGCATGACGAACGAAACAGGTTGGCAGGCTACAAGCGCTTTTTGTGGTACGTCTGGTCGTTGGACGCTCGCGATTCCGCGACCTTGACAACCCGCAAAAAGCGTTTGAGGCGGAAACATACCTACCATATATAGAAGTATGAAGCCATGTTTAATACTACTGTTGTGGAGGTCAGCCCAACTCAGACGGTGACTGTGAATAACCAGAGTGTGAAGGTGACAAAGTCTGCTACCACCAAACGCAAAGTGCGATTTGCACCAACCTCTACTTGAGGCCCAGAAGCCGTTACCAAACGTAATGTTAGCAAACCTTGTATAAAGTGACTGAGATCAGGAGAGACGCAGGTGTCTGAGGGCAAGCGGTTAAAACTTTCAATAAACTTGACATCAGCAACTGAGCTACTGGTGGTCATTATTGACCGCAGTCAATCCGTGGTTATAATGACTTCGGATAGATGGCTGCTACTGGTGGAAAAGATCTTGCGGGCGCTGGTTGACGAACTTGAACGCAGTAAGGATGATTTTTTCACTGCGTTTGATGGCGCTAAATGGTTAAAGGGTTTCAAGATTATCGGATGTGGTAACAAGAAAGCGTTAGATTTTCTCAAAAACTGCATCCGATCAGTTGGCGAACTTTGGACTAATGCAAGAATTGAGATAGTCTTTCTATATCAAATGCCTTTTTGGACGACGGTAACAGTAATGATTCTCTTATTTTAGAGGATAAAACCATACTTATGCTGATCAAACATCAGAACAAGGGGATTGAGGACTGGACGATCGAAAGAGGACGTGCGAGAGACAAAGGAGAAGGTAAGGATCTTTGGATCAAAATCGGTCCGGAATAACTCCGCCCTTACGTCTTTCCCAGGGCGTCTTTAAATACGGGCTAAATCAGTTTCGGCTAATTCTATCCGCCGAGAAGAGCAATGATTCCAAGCAGCCTGGAAGTGCAGATTAATCTGCATCAGCAGCGATGTATGATTTGCTGCATTATATGGAAAAGGAAGTTATCCACTTCACCTTAATTCAAGAACCTTGACTTATAGCACCTTTGTGCTCCTTTCTTCAAACAAATAAGGTAAAACCAGAAGCTGTGTTTTGGTCTGAAAAGATATTCAACTCTTTCTTATATCCAATTACAGCACCAGCGATTTAACGGTAGCAACGCTAGATCTTCCAACCCTTATAACATCATCTGCTTATCTACCGTATGATGAGGAAGACCCACCCCCACGTGCCGTACAAGCACTCGTAATTAGTTCAGTCCTAGGATATGGTGCCAATGCCTATACTCTATGGGGAAGTACATATATAAACAACCGAGGTGAGTGTCTACTACAGTCCCTTTTATCTACTAATAAATCAATGTTTTTTTAATAGGGAACAGGTCATATTACATTGGTAGATAACACTGATTCAGTTAGTTTTTTATTGAAGAATATCTACGGAATACTCTTTCTCCTACCGCATGCGAAGCTCTTATTTTTAATCTTTTAGAAATCCTAGGAAAACTGACCGAAATAAGTTTAGTATTCTTGTGGAAGCCATTCGACCACCGGCATCGGAACGGTTGGCCGGTACTCAGGATTTGGATGAATCTGTGAGTCATTTAACTAGGGTATTGAAAGGTGCTTATTATGCGTCATGTAGGGTATGGCATGGTTTTAGGAAACTTCAGCAGTCGTGGTGACGTCCCAAACTTAGGCAGTTAAGTAATAAATGTAGGAAACTATTTAATAAAGCGAAAAGGGAGAACGAATCAACTATCATCGCAGCTTCAATACTTTCAAAAAGGACCCGGAAAGGCGAAAAAGTAATCTTGGGAATATATCTGCGGAGACTTACGCATTCTCCACATGCAAGAAGACTTTCGGGAAAAGATGGGGTCTAAAACCATATATCGTTCATTGGATATAGACTGCAGTTATTAGAAGGTAGCACTTATCTCTACTCTAAACATAGTGCAGAGATTGGCTTGTCTCTCAATCACTGGAGCTATGCGCTCTTGTCCTCAAGCCAGTTTAGAGGCAATGTTAGATATTCCTCCCCTTGAAATATCTCCGCTAAGTCACCTCTACGTTTCAAAGAGTCAGGCGAACCCAATTACCGCCGGGTTGGTCATGGCACTATATTAAGGAATATATTGGCACTTGGAACCGATTATTTAATACCAACTTTGATAGTACCTTTCATATAAGAATCCCAACTAGGGAAGAATGGGCGACAGATTCCGTGTTTAGAGAATATGCGATCTCAATTTTTACTGATGCATCGAAAATGGAAAATGGTACTGGTTCTGATGATTTAGATATTACCAGATTCGTTTACAGATTTCTAGTCTAAAATATATGCCATTAGCGCTGCAGCAAGGCGAATTAAAGAATTTAATTTCTGTGCCTCGAATATTCACATATATGAGGACAGTCTTGCTGCAATCAAGGCCTTAAATTCCCATATGATAAAGTCAAAATGTACAAACGAATGTATGCGCTAATTAGCCCAGATAAAAGACCATCAGGTCGGGCTGATATGGTTTCCGGGCCACAAAGGTATTGAGGCTAATGAAAGGGCCGACGAAAGCACAGTTAATGAATCGTCCTTACACGAAAGTGCAGCTTGTGAAGACATTCTCACTCCCTTCGTCTGTGCATCAAATACTCTCGATGAAAGGGCAGCTAGCGAAATGACACTCAGGTGGTCTCCAATCACCACTTGTAGGATACCAAGAACGCTATGGGTCTATAGGTAACAACTAGGACACTTTTAATCTTTGATAGAATTTCGATAAAGCTTCTCGTAGGTATAAGCGCAGAGCACTGTATGGAAATAGCTATTGTAGAAGTTGTCTAGACGAAGATGATGAAAAATTCGTATAAAACGTATTATGTGAATGTCCAGTAATACAAGAACGTAGACTGAGATTTCTTGATCGACAACTCTGTTACAATCTGGATTGTCTCAATGACTTGCCACTGACAAACCTAATTTCGATGTGAACCAATTGAATAGTGAATTGTTGATAGTAGTTGGGGAAATATATTTCTATTTTCTAGGGTATCACTATGGGTATGGGTCTTATAGTCTCCAAGTGTTCTCTCTATGGCGAGTCACCCTTTTAACCTAACCAAACCTTTGATCGTAATATTAATAACAATAACCAAATAATTGTATCATAAAACAATTAAATGTGGCAGTAGTACGTTAGAGAAGCAGTTATAAAAATTAATCTTTTATTAAACATTCTGATAAAAAACAAAAATAAATATTTAGTTTATATTTATTTTAAATTCGAACACAATAGATTATTATCAATTAGCAAAGTATGTGTAGTAAAATTTTTTATTTAAACAAAATAATGATAATTTTTATCGTTTTATAATTTCAATTTCATTAATATTCTTGATTTTTGATTATTGTAAAACTACTAAATATTGTTGCCAGATTGGAGAATTTAAGGTATCTAGAACGTAAGGCTTCAATTTCCTTCAATTTTTCTTATTTAATATTTCAAAGCCAACTAATTATTTCTATGAAAGACTAATTTTCAATCTTGCTCCTTTAAATAGCATAGAAAAGAACGGTCTTAGTTAATTATAGTGCAAAATAATTAAAAATACAAAATATAGGCTAACTACTCCCTTATGTTCATTCCATTAGAAAACACAATAGGAATATATCCAAAAGGAGTAATTATTTTAATTATAACCTTTTGTTTCCTATTTTTTTTTCTGGAAAAGGTTTGTCTTATTTAAATCAACATGTTGACATTTCTTTAGTTGAAAAAGAATAAAAATTCTTTTTATATGATGGATAGATATTCTTCACCCACTTTTGCTTCAAAACCAAATACACTCAAGTTACTTTTAGGTTAGTAAAATGTATTGTGTTTAGTAATTAAGCAAATTATAAATGTATAAAAATATAAAATGTTACCAATACACACATTCGCGCTTAACATTATTTAGGTGTAACATTTTCTTATACAAGAGAATAAATATCAGCGTGTCACTGAAAAAAAAAACACCTCCCTCTCATCATCGTCATCAAGGTCTTCATCATAAACTATTTTAGACCCGTGTCATTTATTGTATCAGTCAGTATTCATTCGTATGTTTCTAGTACAGAGATCACCCCCTTCACTTTTTATTCCCTAAAGAAATCAAGCTAAAAAGTATTTAGCTTTAGTGTTGATAACAATTTTTTGTTGTTGTTGTTTTTTTTTTGTCATATATTTAAAGCAGAAAAAAGGTGATGTTAAAATGTTTGTAAAAATGTACATACGTGTGATGTATGCGGTTAATGTATTGGCTAAATAAAATATATGGTTTTTTTGTATTGTTGTAACATTTGCATATTATGTCATATGGTATATAGTCATATACGTGGGTTGTTCGACAGTTGTGAGCCAGAAGAATAACTATTGTTATTATCGTGATAAGTCTTGTCTTAATAATAAAACCCTGAAATTTAAAAAAAATGAGCTTTATATGGGAGTTATTTTTTGGCCATATTGGGTGATTTTTATTTTAAAATAAAATCATAATTCTTGAAAATTCAATGCCGTTTATTTTTGGAATCGGAAAAGATATAATTTTTTCATTATTCGATAGATAATTTTATTTTTAAACTAATTGAAAAATAAAACAAAATCTGCCATAAAAGTTGGACTATATATTGAAAAAACTAGACCAAGATTGATATAGTTAAAATTTTGAATGCAAATAATTCGAGGTAATTAGTAAATGCAAGAATTTGTAATCCTTTTCAAGACCTTTTCGAATATGTATATAAATCTTTGAAATCGGATGTGGAACAAAAATTAGGCAAGTGGTTTTCCCCTTTCCAAAATCATAAATTGTCTGCACTGTTAAAGATTTAAGGTCTATTTCTATTTTGCCTGCAATATCTAAGATTGTTGAATTTTTGAATATTGTCAAAGATCAAATGCTTTCCTATGTTCGTATGAACCTTTCGCCATCGCAGTATGCTTTTCGTAGTGGCCACAGTACTACTTCGTTTTTCTTAAATCTAACTGATGCTGTACGAGATCGTGTGAATAAGGATTGCCTAGCATCTTTGGTTTCTCTGCTCGAGACAGCTGCTGATACCTGATGCCATACTCTCTATAACAATTCTAGTTACTATCATAAATTAACAATTTTTTAATATTTTATAACTTTAATATATTTAAAGTGTAAATTATTCGCAATTAATAATAATAATAAGTTTTGCAAAAAATCACTTTAAAGATATGTTTAAGGTGACTTTTTTTTTAATTTTCGAAAATTCTGGAGTATCTTTAATATAAAATACACAAAATAAGTTCTAATGTGTGTGACTTAAGATTATATAATTTGTTCATAGGGCTTTCACAGTGCTTTATTCCCATATAACGATGTGACAAAAATAAAAGGAGTTGTCGTAGAAAACTAAAACTTGGTACGCATATTACTTTACACTTATAATTTATATATTTGTACAAAGTTTTAAAAAAATTGGTACAAGGACACGCCTAACTCCTATATATAGAGAAATAAAAAAATAAATAAATTTCTTCTAAACTGCAGGTCAGAATTTTACCAAAAATTTGTGGTAGCCTTTACAAACAGATTATTTATGAGTCTGCCAATTTATTTTTTAATATTTTGAAATATATTAAAAATTGGATTTACTGCTAAAATGCTGTTCAGAATTTGACCAAAATTTCTAATTTCAGTTTAATACACATTATTTATGATCCTGCCAATTTTAATATGAATTGAAACAAGAACACCCCTATCTTCCATATATCCTGAAATTGAAAAAAACTTTTTCTTCCAAAATACTGGTCAAAATAGTATCAAATTTTGCGATGGCCATTGAAATTTGTTTTTTTTTTATGGGTCAGAAAATATTTCATTTTATAGGAGCACGGGTATATCTACTTCCCCCAAAACCTGTCATCTCCTAATATTATTTTAACTTTTTTCAGAGGAAATGTAGCCTCTTCAATAACTAATTAATTTACCTAAATTTTCCCCAACTCCGGTTCAAGTGTTGTATTTTTATTAATTTTCATCTAACTATAAATGCGAGGTCATAGTTATATGAAATGCAACACTATTCCCATCAAGTACCAACTGTTAATAGATTACTGTCAAATTTTGAGCAAGTGTCGTCATTTACTTTGCGTTTAACAGCTGTTCAAAACATACAACCTCGTGTATTTTTCTAAAAATGGAAAAAAGTGAATTTCGAGTGCTCATTAAATATTAATTTTTGCGAAAAAAAAAAATCGTCAATCAAACCAAGGAAAAGCTCGATAAATACTATGGGGACTCTGCACCATCGATTTCAATGGTAAAAAAGTGGTTTACTGACTTTCGTTGTGGTCGCACATACACTGGTGCATATTCCTATAAACGCACTTAAAATGTTTGTTTTTCTTTGAGGTACATTCGTTTCTCTTAACCAAAACAATGTTGTGTTGTTACAATAACTCGCGATATAACGATATTTTTTTATGTAAGAAATATCTTTGTTTATTGCTTTTGTCGTTTTTTTTTATAATTTAGCAATCAGAACATATTGGTGATCATTTCAATGGAATATTCCCATAAATGCAGTCGGGAAAGATTTGTCTAAAAAGTTATTGCAAAAAAAAAAATTATTAAAAACTTTTAACAGTTTTAGTTGTTTGTTTTACTTAAGTTAAGCTTCAGATGACAACATCTCTGTTTACTGGAAATATTTTTCTTTTAATTGGGAAATTTTATCAGCTTAAAGGAAGTTCAAATTAACTTTTCTTACAGACCAGTTATTCGCAGCTTTCTAAAAAATGGGTAGAAATACGGAGTGCGAACACCAACAAATGGCAATCAAAAATTAACAAAAAGACAAATTAATAAAATAAAAGAAGAAGACACCTGCAATAAATTAAATGCTACGCAAATAAAATATAAACTTGAACTTCGTGTCACTGTAAAACAGCATCATAAGGAAAATCGTTTAAAATTTAGGCGCAAATACATGAAAGGGACAGATGAGTGAAATAAAGGAATCTTTTATGATGAAAAAAAAAATCAATTTGGACGGTCCCGATTCATATTCTTGCTATTAGCATGATTTGGGGTCAAACGAAATTTGTATATCGAAATACAATTTCGGTGGAGGCAGTGTTATGGTTTGGGCAGCCTTTTCTGCTGCAGGAAAATCAAAAATATGTTTTGTTCCAACTTAAATGAACAGTGCAATTTATGATGAACTGTTGGAAGATGCTTATCTCTCAGTTATGGATGAAAAAATGGGTTAAGATTGCATATGGTTTAACGAACATAGTATAATACTATTGGCTTGTAGTCCGGATATAAATCTAATGGAGAATAGGTGGGGATACATGGCCCGTAAAGTTTACGCAAGAAATGCACTGAATTTAACCATAATGACAATAATGGAGTTAAAACAAAAAATTAAGAAAGTCTGAGAAGAAATTGACAGTTATTTTCTTCAAAAATTAGTCAAATCAATGTCAGACCCAGTTTTTGAAGTTATCCAAAACAAAGGTTCACCAACGCTTTATAAATAATAATAAATTGGTTCATTAGTTTGTTTCACGCTTTAACATGGACTTTTTGAAATTGAAGTCAAACAGAAAATATGACACTTTTTCAATTTACTTTTCTTAAAGTTGTGGAAAAAATAACACAAAACTGTCATCATATCATGAAATTAATTATACCCTTAAACTTTTTATGTATACTTTGATAATTAAATATAAGTATTTATTCAAAAATTTCTGAACAATACAAAAAATACCATATGTCTTTAAATTAGGTTCATATTTGGTATTTTAATTTTTGGTAATTTCAAAAAACTTGCGATTTTATTTACGTTTTATATTGTAAAAAATTAAAATATTTCACTTTGTATCCAATTTTAATTATACATAACTTTTTAAGTTTAGGTCCAATTCATTGAATTAAAAGTCATTAGAAAAGGCAATTAATTTCTCTTTTAATATCAAAATTAGAAAAAGAAATCAATTTTGAAAAAATGCATTTAGAATTTAAATGCATTTCTTGCATGCATTTTTGAAAACCTTCTCCCCTTTTATTTTTTTTAACTTTTAAAACTTGATTATTAACTTAACAATTCAGTTTAAGTTTTTTGTGACGAGAAACTATGATATTTTTAGTATTTTTTTTTTTTTTTTCTAAAAAATACCAGCAAAATTTCTCATACAAAAACTCATTTATTCAAATACACGAAGACCGCGGAGAGTCGATTCGGCGCCGTTCGCAGCAACTCGGACTGACGTATGGAACGACATGGCGCATTTTACGTCGAGATCTTAAATTGAAAGCGTACAAAAAACAACTGAAGCCACTCGACCTTCCCAAGGGACATCGCTTTGCTCTAAGGGCTCTAGAAAAGTTCCAAGAAGATCCGACGTTTTCGAGGCAAATTTTGTTCAGCGATGAGGCCCATTTCTGGCTCAATGGGTATGTAAACAAACAAAATTGCCGCATTTGGGACGAAGAGCAACCTGAAAAGATTCAAGAACTGCCACTTCATCCAGAAAAAACAACGGTTTGGTGTGGTTTGGGGGCCGGTGGAATCATCAGTCCATATTTCTTTAAAAATGATACCGGTGCGTACGTAACCGTCAATGGCGACGGTTATCGTCCCATGATAAACGACTATTTGATGCCTGAAATTGAAGCTCGTGATCTCGGCGATATTTGGTTTCAGCAAGACGGATTTATTGAGAGAACACTTCGGAGAGCACATAATTTCACGTTTTGTGCCGGTCGATTGGTCACCAAGATCGTGTGATATCACACCGTTAGACTTTTGCCTGTGGGGATATGTAAAGTCTAAAGTTTATGCGGAAAAAACCCGCTTCGATTCATGCGTATCATTCGCCAGTTACCAGTCGAAATGCTCGGACTCAACTGATGGACCATCTGTGACGTAGCAACGGCCAACATTTGATAGACATAATCTTCAAAAAATAAATGCCAAAGAATGTTCTTTAAAGTGATAATAAACATTCCCCATTAAATTTGAATTTTCTGTGTTTTTTTTTTCTTTAAAAAAGTAGGGAACCTCGAAATGGATCACCCTTTATTTGTATAAAGGCCATAATTTTGTATAGTTTACACTTAAGAGACAAATTTTTCACACAAACGATTGTTTTACATAATTTGCGATTAGTGAAATTATATATTGTTACTGTCACGTACGTTTTTCAAATCCGATTTCCTAATAATTTTATTCCTATAAGAAGTTTGTAATATCCTGATACAATTAGTAATTAGACTTGAATGTTTTTAAGTGCAAACGGATAATAATTTTTAGTAATTGCTAATATAATCAAGTTATTTTTAGCATTAATAGTAGATAATTTAAAATTTAGCCCAAAAAATAAGAGCATATGTTTTAATTTTAAGGGCAAATTTTCCAATTTTAAGAGGATTTTTATGCGCGTAAAATCCTTTTTTAGAACATATTTTTGGTTGCTCTACATGTGAATAATTAGAACAATTTTCAAATTTTAATAAAATATCTTCTTAATAAATCTTTGTTGAAGAAATTTTGCAAAAAACTCATAAAAAAAATTGCAAATGCATTTATGCATATAATGCAATTTATAACTAAGATTTTATTTTTGAATTATTTAACTTCCCAGCAAAAAAAAAAGGACATACAAAGAAGTCAATAAGATCCTGAACTTGTGATACAAAAGTTCCAATGAATTTAACATAGGCTAGTTATTGGAAGATTTTTTCTTTTTTGATACCTATTCACTGAGTAGGAAGTCATGTTCACGATTTCATGTAAAATGTATTTGTTATGTACTTTTTTATCAATTCAAAGAAATTACTTTTAATTTTTATATAAACCAACTATTTTTTATTAAAAATAATATGCATAACAATATTTTGCATTATTAAGTAGCAAACGTTTGTAACTTCTCAACGTTTTATATCAGAAACGTTTTATATGAAAAATGACTTCCTTAAAAATTACTTCTATTTACGAGTATATTTGCTGGGTTAAGGCCGTTAAAATATTTTTTAAATAAATTAAATCTGCCATTTACGTGTGTAGTTTTAAATATTTAAATATTTAAAAAGTTTAAAATATTTAAAAAGGTATATTTTTGTATTAAAAATGTGTTGGTATTTTTTTTTTCTAAAAATTATTAAAAATAGTAAATATTTCCTTTACCAAAAAAAAAAAAAAAAAAATATATATATATATAAATTGAATTGTTTAAAGATTAATCACTTTTTAATATGAAATAAAAAATAAAAAATTAAAAATCATAGTTGTAGAATAACTTAAAAATATTCAGCTGAAAAATGCATTTGTATCTAAAATGCATTTAGTAAAAATCTAATGCATTCATGAAATAATGAAAATCTTATAAGAAATATGGAAAATATGATCTGTTAAAGTAACATACTTTATCGATTTTTAAAATATTTTTTTAGTAATTTCAAACCGCGAATATGAAGAACATTGAAAGACATGCGGCAAAAAAATTTACTTTTTGGAATTCTTTGTATAGAAGGAAATTCACATACTACAGAACTTATATCGTTGGAAATCTCATAAGTATATACTGTGCGATCGTCTATTTTGGTGTGAGAAGAGAAATGACCTTCATACAGATGTAATAGGAGCATATTTGAGTAATTGTGGTTCATAAGGAGAGCACTCTTCTGAAGACGAAATATCATTTGAATGTAGAATAATTGAACTTATTTAATTTTTAATTTTCTCAAATCCTTTATTTTTTAAATAGGGCCTTCTGCAGCTTCGATTATCTAAATGGCATTATCAATTAAAATGATTCTAATGCATAATTTATTAATAGTTGTGTTCGATAAATATATGCGAATTTAATAGTTTATTATACGACCAATTGTTTCGATGTTTATTTACACTTTCAAGTTGTACGGTATTAATCAAAAATTTTCTCACATCAACGCATCCAAAAAATTAATTTTAATTACATTTAAATTATGTCGGCCGATAACGTCTGTGCTTTCATCCATGCTTCTCCATATAAATTTGTTTAAAAATGATTTTGTTACTTCAAGTTGAATATGGTACAATTTTCCTCATAATTGTTTCCGAGCTTAGATTCAGATGGAATGCTTTCATTTGTGTAGGTCTTTAGGAAATTACATAAAATCGGATTACATAATTTTTTTAAAGATAAAAAGACGCTGTATGGTTAATAATCATTGTGAGGCTTCCTGATTGCATTTCGTTTCAAATTCTTTGTGTTTTTGGTATTTACGTGCTGATGAACAAGAAACTGTTTCTCATAATTTACCAACTTATTGTAAATATTTACTTTCTCCTTAATTTCTGCATTTTAGTCTAAAGATATAATTTAATATAACATTCTTACCAAATTTCACCAAGTAAAAATGTTCATAAAAAACGAGCACAATTATTATAAATTCATAACATTTTAATGAATAAAATACATTTTTATTACAAATTCTAGTGGTAAAATGTTCGTGCGAAAAATTAAAAAAAAAAATATGTAAATTAATGTGCATTATTATGCATAATATGTTAAAATATGCATTTTCCATTATATAATCAAAAATATGGACAAACAAATCGATGCCATTTTTCAGCAAAATTTGTGATTCGGATAAATAACCACATAAGGTAGTTTTAAAATGTTCCGGATGACATGAAAATGCGCCCTCTAGTGATCAAAAATAAGTGTCTAAACAACAGTCTCCAGTTCCGGCGTACATATGTTTCTTTTTTAAAGAAGATCAGCATTTTTAACTGCTTCTACAGATTTTACAATTTTGGAAGATTTTAACAACAATAAAGCAATTAATTTCATAAATGAACTACTGTTTTTTGAAAAAAAAATATGCTTTATAATTTCAATGTATGTGGGAGTTAGACGTGTCATTGCACCAATTTTGTCAAAATTTTGTATATATTAATCGAGTCTAACATAGTGTCTACATTAGAGATTTTTTTTATCAACACAGACGTCAAACTTAAAGCGAATTTGTGGAAGGAGGCAACAGTAACATAAAAACAACAATATGGCGAATTCATTATTGTTTTTTTATATGCCGTTTGACAACTGTAACAACCAAAATAATAATCAACTGTTTAACTAAGGTTACCTTGTTTATATTCACACTGATTTTGACGTTTGTTTTAATATAAATTTGCCTAATGTAGACACTAGGTAAAGTAATATGAGTAGCAAAATTCAATTTTCAACAACAACTCCTTATATTTTGTCTTATATAATGAGACATCGTTACAATAAAACACCGTGCAGCTCCTTCGCACCTATATACATTGAGTTATCTTGATATATCAGGATATAACATGTATCATGTTAAGTTTATAAGACTATTCTTGATTTAGAACATGTCATACCAATAATGGTGGCTATCTCATTAACGCTTCATTGTATTTTCACTCAAAACTTTGCAAGCAACCCTTCTAGTTTAAAAGCATTTTCCCTAACACGAGTACCATGTAATTTATTATTTTTTACATAAGAGTAAATATTTGTTATACTTTAAGGTCATCTGGGACTGGGTTTGTCGCTATTTTAGTTGAAATAAAAAATTTGGTATAAAATATTGGTCATTAAGATCATATTAAGTATATGATTAGTAAAATTTCTATTGAAACACATTTGAAGTTATTTAAAGAAAAATATATTTTTTGTATTTAAAATATTTATGAAAATCTTAAATAAATTTTTCTCTTACAAAACATTTCGAATTTACTCAAAAATATAAGCAAAAATGTCTTAAGTAGATTTTAGAAGGAAATTTATTTTATTACAAACTTTCACTCGATTTTACATCTCTCTATAAAATGCATATAAATATTTCCTAAATGCTTAGTAGAAAATCCAAACTGTCAGCTGTAGCCCGTATTATTATTTGATTATATCTTAATAATTTAATACTTAACATTTTCCAACAAAAAAAGAAAAATAACTCTTTTATGGCCCGAAAAAAAAAACACCTTGATGTTCTTGTTTTCCAAAGTTTTCATTATTATGTTGTCACATGTGAATTGAGGCATTATTAAAGTATTTAGTAGCGCTATTAGGGTCTAATAGTTTTGCAACAAACGCGTATAAACAATTTAATACTCAGACGTAGAAGGGGTTGAAATATTTACATGGTTTTAAATAACCCTTCATACAAATTAGACTCCATATGGCTCCTGTTGATTACTGTTGTTGTTGTTTTAAATAAATATTTCCTTCCTTTGTCCAAAAAGCGAACGAAAAAAAAGACGTTCAATGTTTACATTTCAATTTTAATGTCATACAATGAAATTGAAACTTTTCCTATTCCTACGGTTATTCAAACGTAATTCGCCTGTAACGATGATCAAACATTATCCCATAATTATAGGCTTTTAGAAAATGTTGAGAATACACCCCTTTTTTCTTTTTATAAAGAATATTAGCTACTTCAACGTGTGTCCGTGTATGTCTTGTTGACTACAGACACGTGTGTTTGTATTAGAGTCTTAGTTTCATTTTACATGCATGTAGATTTGTGTGTAACAATTTAACCGCAAAATTTATTCATGATTTTGATAATGTATTTTTGCTTTGATCCTTGATTTTTTTTTTCATTTAGCTTCTGTATATTTTCATTTTTCTTTAATTTTTGCTATTTAAAAATTGTAGGCGTTTCCTTACAATTGTTCACCCCTTTTTTATCCTTACGGTCTTAAACAAGCCACAGAATTGTTTAAAGTTACGCGATTTTCCAGAACAAATTACAATCCTTACATATGTTGGCAAACAATTTTCGGATTATCAGATTTACATTTATTAATGGATTGTGGCTTTTGCAGTGTGTGTGTGTGTGTGTGTGTTTGTATTGATGTGTACATTATTGCCAACAAACAGATGGAGTGATTCTCAATGTTTAAAGAATCAATTGAATATAAGTATATAGCCAAAGTAGTTTTGCCTGTGGAGTTTTTTCTTTGGAAAATTAAAATTTAATACAAGAAATTGATTCAATCAAAAGGATAATGTTTTTTTTTTAACTATGAATTAAGTTTAACGAAAAGCCTTAAGACAAACTGAGTAATTTAAAAAAGAAATTAAGGTGCTGAAATTTGGATAAGAGAAATTTACCAAAGTCTTTAAAATGTATTTTGAGAAAATATATAGGATTCTATCTAGGGAAGACTATGTAGCAAATTATATTTTTCGAGATTATACTCAGTGTTTACAGATAATTCTTAGGCGGAAGTTGATATTTGTTTATGCATTTTCTTTAATAATCCGGACTATGATTATTTTAATCGTAGTGATAAAAAGCTGTCCTTTTTAAATTTTTAAAGCCTTTTAAGGAGCAAACATATTTTTTTTTAATTTTACAAAATGGATTTTGTTTGACACTAATTTCCGAATACCAAAACTATTCTCGAGTTATGCTAATGTGACCGCAAATAACAGGGGAAATATAGACATGCCAATAAATAAATATTTACTTCCAGACCTGATAAAAAATAAAATATTCCTGATCTGCATGACAAATTTAATCTAGTCTTACTTTTTTTAAGGGAGGATTTCTCTGCCATCCATTGTAATACGACGTAGTAAAATTGGTTATAATCGGACCAGTATTTTTCTGAGCCACCAAATAAAAGCTTTTCGGAAATTAATCCAAACATTAACATAAAATTCATCACAAGAGAGTTTTGTGTAAGCAAAAATTATACCACAATATCTCATTAAGATCGGTTTTTGATCGGCAATGTTCCCGTATGAGACTCATGTGCTCAGAGAAGAAAAAAAAGAAGTAAATAAGGTAATATGCACGAAAAGAAAAGCATGATTACAGCATTGTCACTACAACAATATTATGTTGTCATTGTTAATTTCATTAATTTTAATAATGCTGTGTTCATGATAATAATATATTTGTTTCAGTTGTATCCAGTGTTGCCAGTTTAGCCTTTTTATTTTGCTTTTAGCCTCAAAAATTTTAAGTTTTAAATTTAAAAATTTTAAATTTAAAAAATTGTGACCCTTGTTTACCGATTTAGATAAAATTTAGTGCTTGTGTAGAGGAGGATGCAGAGGCATGTAAAATTAACAATTCTCGTTTTTATTTTGAGAATTGTGGCAACTCCATAGCTTTAGAAGTGATTATCATATTTATTTAAATGGCCATACTTTTGTTATATAAAAGATATCAAAATATTTTTGCAGTGGATTTGCCAAAGCTTCTATTTTAAGATGCCATATAAGAATTTTTAATATATTTATTAACATATTTTTTTGTAAGGATTTTCTTTACTGACATGAATTACTCATCTTCTAGCCTTTTTTGATTCTTTAAATTGCTTTAAAAATACTAAAATGTTACTATTTCAATAACGTAGAAAATAATTTCTTATTATCTACTACTAATTTTATTTTTACAGAATCAATAATTTAAGCATTTTTGTGTATTTTTTATGTTTAACAAAATTTTTCGCTTGTGGCGTTACTAAAATACCAAAAACTAATTTGATAGAATTACTAAATAGATTATTATAATTATTTTTGCATTTTCTTCATTAACCATAAAAACTATTCATAAAAATAATTTTAGCAAATTCTTATAAAAGCGAAAAATCACCAAAAAAAAAAAAACTTAAAAATGCTTAATCAAAAAGGAAAGGGAATATTTTGGAAGATTTTTCATTTGGATTATTTTACTCACAGCAGTTCTACGTTTTACTTATAAATTTATTACCGTATCTTTAAAAAATATAATAAAACTAATGAGAACAAGTAAAAATAAATTTTTAAATAAATGGAAAAATGTTAGCCTTTTTCTGGGCTTATTTTTTGAGACAATTAACTTTTTTGACCTTTTTTAAAGTTGAATTTAGCCTCTTTATTTCACGGCTCCTGGCAACACTTGTCATATCAATCAATGTTTACATTGAATTATAATTTATATATAGTGGACTAAAAAAAATTTATATTTTTGAATACTTTTACCAGAAACAAAATTTTATTAATGAGTAATTCCATTTTAAATTTAAAAATTTTGACCTCTCTGAAATTCCTACCAAAAGATATAAAAAAATTAGAGATCGACTTTTTTAGCTACACGTCACTAAAGAAAATTCCTACAAAAAAATATGTTAATAAAAATATTTTCAAAATTTTTATGTGGCATCTTAAAATACAATCTTTGACAAATCTACTGAACGTTAATCACCTTCAAAGCTATAGAGTTGCCACAGTTCTCAAAATAAAAATGAGAAAATTTCATTTTACACACCTCTGTATCCTCCTCTACACATGCACCAAATTTTATCTAAATCGGTAACCAAGAGTCAAAATTTTGTAAATTTAAAATAGAATTACTCTAATATAAAAAATACCATTACTTCTACAACCATTTCATATTATCAATCTTTTTTCTTGTTCATAAAACATATTTTGCTTTCAAACCATATTATTATTATTATTATTATTATTCCTATAACAATAAAATGTTACAAATAAATATACTTTTTACAAATATGGTTGAAAAATTCATAACTTGTTTGTTTTTGAATATATTTGTTTCTTAACGTTTGTTTTCCACCTTCACTATAATTCTCATTTACTTTACACATGAATTAATATAAGTAGATAAGGTTGTGTTACATTTGCTATGATCAGTGCTGCCACGCCAAATCAATCAATAAAGTACAATGTGCCGTAAAATGTGTACAAGTTTTAAATATTTATAGTTCAATAATACATATTTAATTATTTATATTATAAAACGTTAAAAAATCATTTATGTACCGTAGTGATATAAGAAATAATAAGTCATTTTGGGACAAAAACATTCCGTACCGAATATAATTTATAAAACCTTTCAGGAATTTTTTGTTAGAAAATTTTTTAAAATATGGAAATAAAATGTTTGTATATTAACAATGATTGTATCTAAAACTTGCAATGGTTTTAATATATTGTGTAATACTTCATAATTAGTTCGTTAATATTAACTCTAAAATTGAAATATCAAAACAGATTTACCATATACTATATTGATCTCTTCTTGAGTTATTAAAAAACAGCATTTCAAATTTGCATTTAAATAGTGGAATAAATTAAACTATATGATCATTTGACAAAAATATTCTTAAAATATACGATTTTACGAATTAAATATTTTAATTTCATAAAAAATGTTTAATATTTGAAAAGAAAAAAAAAACAATATTTTTGCATTGACGTCCCTTTTTTACATAAGTCTAATTAATTAAGTCTAATTTGAAAACTTCAACGATTTTGGTGCTTAAACTTTTTAACGATCGCAAAAATATAATATTTCATTTCTTAATATTTTTTCCATAGACTATTAGTATATTAGTAAAAATGGCAAAAACTTATACCCCTTGTATACAGCTGCTCCAAACAAAAATTATTTTTTTGAAGGCACTTTGACAATTATGTAGGTACATTTGGTTACAATGTCTTCTATATATATCTAGCGATCTTATCTTTTCAATTTCATTTCAGACATAAATATGTTTGAATGTAGAAATTTATCACATCTAAAAGAAAAGATAACTTCAATAGATATCTTTAATGTATCAAAGCACAATAATGTTAAAAATTTTGCATTCTGAAATTGTAGATACAATTATACTTGGCGGAACAAAACAAAAGTTTGTGTAGTGTAATTATTTATTTATTAGTTTCAGTCTATGGATACAATATTATCCTTACAGACATCAATGATAATTTAATATACAGAATTAAATTAATTATTGTTGTTCTATGAATATCTGTATAAAAGATATAATTATTTTGCCTTAGAGGCCTAGGAGGTACATATAGTTTTATGGTATGAAGCAAATCAGGACAATCAATTAATCCAAGAATTATATCATATAGGAAATATACAGAAGAAATTTTACGTCTTGTTTCTAAGGTTTTCATAGAAATCAAGGCACATTTATCAGGGTATGTAGGAATCGAAATTTGAGAGTTTACAAATGAAAAATTTAAAAATGAAAGAGCAAACTTTATAAATTTTACTTGAATTTTTTCAATTCTATTTGTGTGTAATTGAGTACAAGGACTCCAAATAAATGAAGCATATTCTAATCTAGATCTCACAAAGGATGTATATAGAACTTTTTTTTGTGTAATGATCAAAATTATTACAATTACGGCATAAAAAACTTAACATTGAATAAGCTTTAGGTATAACATAATTTAACTGATTATTAAATGATAATTTTTTTTATCAAATAATACCCCTAAATCTAAAATTTCATCCACGGATGAAAGTAAATGTTAATGTATTCTATATCGAGATATGACAGTGTTACAACATCTATGATAAGTCATAGAAAAACATTTGTTTAAATTAAAAGGTAAACCATTACGGACTGACCAAGAACTCATCCTATTTAAATCCTCCTGGAAATTAAAAACGTCAATGGCATTAGAAATTGTTTTAAAAATTTTTAAATCATCAGCATACAATAAATAATGAGACTTTCTGAAACATAGGTCAATATCATTAATAAATATATTAAATAACAGTGGACCCAGAACACTACCTTGGGGAATACCAGAAGTAGGAATAAATGGTGTGGAACAAACACCATCAAGAGAAACCACGAATTGTCTATCCGACAAGTAAAAACGAAACCAAGATAACATTCGGGAATGAACGCCCAATTTATATAATTTTAATAATAAAAGTTCATGTGGTACTCGGTCAAATGCCTTAGCAAAGTCCGTGTAAATCGCATCAATCTGCAATTAGACAATGGAATACGTACTTTCTTAGCGTTCTTTTCTTGATGTATTTAAAATTATGGTTTCCTCTTTATTGTTGGCAAATACTTTTATACGAAATTTCCTGAGTAATTTAAAAAGTACTTTAAAACTTGTTTATAAAAATAAAATTTTGATTTAACAAAAAAAAAAAAAAAAAAAAAAAAAAATGGAAAAAAGTCAGATTGGAAAATAACAATTTTGGTTAAAAATAACCAAAACGGCAACACTGGGTGTTATTCAAGTAATACTGATTAACTACCATTAAAGCGTTTAGTTAATAAAAATATTTTAATTATCTTGCACAATGTGTAATGGTACAATATATGATTCAATAAACAATTTATATAAATAATAATTTTTAATTAATTTAATATGTGTTTTAATGTGTTTTATTTTAGTATATGATAAGATTGGATAATAATATGATAAGATGGGATAATAATATGATAGGATGTGATATTAATATGATAAAATGGATAATAAAATAATAAAATTAAATCATAATCTGATAGAATGTGATAATAATACATTAAGATGGTATAATAATATGAAAAACTCGAATCATAACATTAAAAAATGAACCATAAAAATGGACACAATATGATGAAAAGAAATCATAACAATTATAATTTATAATCACAACTATTTGTAGCTGTGACCATATATTCTAATCATAAAATAATGCGGTTAGATTATGGTCACTACAACTATATTTTTTCTCTGCGTGTGGGATGGTAGAATTTATTTATTATTATTTTTTAGCTTTTTTTATTTTGAAAAATAACGACTTTTTTTCTTAAACTATACTTATTAGTAACTATAAAAAATATGTTTATTATGTAATTACATATAACACTTTTCAAAAATATATATCAATCATTCCATGAAAGAACGCCCAAAAATTTTTCTCAGGTCTTTGTATTTTGTTAATATTGAGCATACTATGAAGCCATTTGAATATCTCCATTTTTATTTATTTTTTTTTAATTTTGTAGAACTTGTAAATTTATTCACGATTTTCATTTTTGAAAAGTCGAAGAAATAGAAAAAGTGTGTATATTTAAATAACAATGTCTTTATAAGTTGTAAATGGATTCTAATGTTTTAAATTACATACAGAAGATGAATATGTCCTCTTAAACACAATAATTTTAAAATAATAATATCACTTAAAAATGCACTCGTAATGCAAATGCAATTTTAGGATGCATTTTGAAAAATTTGTACGCCTTCATTTTTTATCTTCCTCTAGTATTATAAAAATTAAAATGTTTACTAAAAATTGCAATATAAATTGTTCTGAAACAAAATGGTCCACTATATTAAAAAAACAAGATTAAAAAAATATTTCTGCAAATTTTTTCACACAAAAATGATTTTTTTATAATTTTTGTGTTTTTTTTTATTTTTTGTAAGTTTATTTTATAATTGATTTCAGTCATAACATTTTTTAACTTGTTATTTTTCCCAGAATATTTACTAATGTACCATGTAATAAACATATTTTTATTTAATATTAAGCTAAAATATTTAAATAAATATTGAAAAGGGTAGTCATTTTTTAACCCTTTAGTGCGCATTTTTTCATTTCCGAGCAAAATATATTTTATTTAATGGAAAAGTTATGTGTGTTGTAGGAAATAATAATAACAAACATCCGAAAACTTTTTATTTTTATTTTTTAATCAATAAAAATATCTTTACTGTTCAAAATATTTGTTCATTTGTTAAAAAAATATATGAGGGAATTTCACTTTTTAATATTAATATCCATCATACATTAATATCTTTAAAAATAAACATCAATATTAAAATGTTCAAATGATGTTTTTTTTTATACTTTGTTTTTTGTTTAAATAAATAATTTCTACTATTTTATTTATTTGAATTTTGTATGTATTTTAAATAATTTTTTGTACAATTAAATTTTTGTTGTTTAGAATTTTTTTCATTCAATGAAAAAAATTGAAGCTCAGAGTACAGAAAATTGAAGCTTTAGTTAAATCCAAATATTTTTTGTAAAGAGAATGAAATGTCTTCATATCCAGAAACGGGCGGTAATTAGCTCTTTACCTAATAGCTAAAAAATGTCTATTGGTATATGTAATTTAACAATTAGAATTTACAAACTCGTTTCATATTGAAGACTTTTATCTGAATATAAACATTAAGTTTTTGTTTCTCTTCTTAGAAGTTAATCAAAAACAACATATATCAAATTATTCACAGACATAAATTAAGTTCTTGAAAATAATTTCAACAGCCCCTTTAAAACACTAGGGTCTTCTAAGTTATACAAAGGATAATAAAAAAAATGTGGTATCTTTCTTATGAAATGATTCACCCATTACAAAATAATTCAATTGTAATGCCATAAATTATCAACCAGTTGGTTATTATTTTTAGTTATTTTATGAATGATCAGCATTTATAGCCCGCATTTAATAAAAGAAACTTTCGAAATACAGGGTAAAAAAAAAAAAAAAATACACAAAACAAAACACAATTTTAAATTCCTTTAAATAAGTATGAGTATGAAATTATCTATACGGCTTTTAGATATTTTAAGCGAATCTTTAGATTGAAATGAAATAAAGAAACAGAGAAAAAACATTAAATTAATTAACCCTTTGCGTGTTAAATGGTAACGCTTCCATGATTCTTTATTTAAAAAAAAAAAAAAAAAAAATCCAAACATTGCAAAGACACTGTATTTACTGGTGGTAATCAGTGTTGCCAGTTTAGCCTTTTTCAGGTTAAATCTAACCTTTTCTGTTTTTAGTCTCAAAGTTTTTATTTTTGCTTCCAGGTTTTTTATAGCACTTTTGATTTGATTTAATTGAACCAAAAAGTCCAAAATGTTAGTATTTCAACAACGAAGAAAATAATTTTTTATTTACTTTTACTAATTTAATTGCAGAATTATTCATTTCAGTATTTTTATTTATTTATTCGGGCAAAAATCAAGATTATTTACACTTGACAAAAATATTCACTAAATCTCTTAATCAAAAATAAATTAACTATTTTATGGACTTAATAAATCCAATACTATACTTCACTAACAGTAGAATATAATTCAAAAAAAAACCATATAAAAGCAAAAAATTACCTAAAATTTTGGAAATGCTTAATCAAAAAGGAATTTTAGTTAAAAAATTACGAAAAATCACTTCAAACCCTGGGGACATTTTCAATATGAAATATTGGGATTTTTCTTTGGGTCAATTTGTTGGCGGCCGCTCTAAGTCCTAATCTAAAACTAATTAGTTCGAGAAAAAATAAGTTTATAAATTAATAAAGTATTATAATTTTTGGCGCATTTAGCCTTTTTCTACCTTTTTTAAATTTCACTTTAGTCTCTTTTTTTCTTTCCTCCTGGCAACACTGATGGTAATGTTTTAAAATTTTTATGGCCATCAATTTAAAGTTGTGAAATAAACTAAGGAATTGTTTCTTTTATATTTATTTAAATGTAGGTGATGTTAAGAAAAATACATACAGTAAGTGATTGGTAACATATCAAAAAATATTGCTCATTTGCTGCAACAACGTCATAACTCAAAAAACAATTTTTTTTTTCAAGAGAAACATTTTTAGATTTTAAATTGATATGTATTTTCCTAAAAATTTTGAATAAAAATATTATAATCAAATTTAATCATTTTCCTAAATAACTACAATAACAAAACACAATAGTCGACTTACAAGTAAAATAATACCTTATTGCAAGTAATACAAAACAGATTATGTAATTGGAACAAAATATTTTTATCGCCATCCTGCGTGAAATATAAAAGACTTGTACACTAGACTTTGTCATTTAATAAAATGCATTATTTACTAATGAATTAGTGATACTAACTCTAAATCTGTGTTTTTTGAGTTATGACATTGTTGCAGCAAATGAGCGATATATATTATATAACTTATGCATTACTAAGTAATGAATAGTTAATATGTTATAAGAGCAAAGTTAAATTGTTTAAGTACAATATAATGTAATGAATATAATAACAACTGGTCTATGGAATTGATCCTATTATATTGATAATATTTAATAATATTAATCGAGCTTGCTTGTGTTTCTATCTAATTTTCTCTTTTTCGTATTTAGGGCATATTAAATTCTTCTTTGCCTAATATAAAACTTTCCACATTTATAATTTTAATTTAACTTCCTATTGATATGAAAAGAATTGTATTCACACAACAATTAAATTGCTGTTAACATAAAGAAAAATGTTAAACATTTAATCCTTTCACTACCTTCAACAAAAGCAACAACAACTTCTAGTCTAGCAAGGACACACCCTTCTTGATAACAGCACAAAAGTTGGGGGGGGGAAAATGCAAAATTCCAACAAGGAGTGCCTCAATTTTTAATAAACATGTCACCAGGCAAAATATATGAATACAATAGATTCCATACAAAAATAGTTTCCATCAACTAAACTAAACAAATAGTATTTATTTACTAGATGGAAATAAAAATGGAATATTTAATGATCGCATGCCAAGATCTGATGATAATAAAAAAGCGTAAAATCACGTTTAACTTTTTAACAAAAATATTGAAAAATTTTGCTTTGTTTACATTTATGTTTTGACATTTATTCATTTATTCATTCCATTTCATTTAATAATTATCATTCATATTTTTATACTTAATATTCTTTTATTATTTTAGCATTTAAATTAGCATGTTTAAACATAATTATGGTTACGTGCCAAGATGTCCTGTGGCCTTTAACTGTTAATTTCCGTAACAGATTTCTCAGTTTGTTTTATAGTAAAATTTGATTTTTGTATTGTTTTTGTATGTTTGAAGGTAGTTTTATGTTTTATTGTAATTTTGCGTGTTTTATTTGCTAAAATTTATTTCTTCAATGATTCACTAATAAGGAATTTTAAATGGTAAATGCAAAAGGACATTCGAAATTCATTCAATCAATTAATGGTATTGATGACAAAAAAATATGAGTGGGTACAGTAAGTTTTACAGAAATATTTATAAGTGGTTTCAAATTCTTTACTCAGCAGCGTTTGTAAAAAATCAATAAATTATTTAAAAAGTACGATTATATGTGTCACCCATGTATAACATTTTTATATTTTGTATATTATGCCTAATTCAAGGATAATTAGAAAGGCTGTTTATACCCTACACCACCATAGGTGACTGGGTTATTATACATTTATGCTGATGTTTGTAATACCCAGAAAAAATCTTCGGATACACCTTAAAGTATTCGACTCAGAATCACTTTCTGAAAACTAGCACAAATGATTATTTTGGTGCAAAGACGAAGCCTATTGAAATTGGTTTTGATCGGTCTATTATTTCACCTATCCTCCATACAAATGTTCACCCGGAATAGTGGTTTAACGCTCATAAATGCCTTAAATATAACAATATTTTTATGAACACAAATAAGTTTTATATAAGTGTTGATCTGTGTACCAAATTTCATGAATATCGGTCCATAATTGAACATAACTAACCTTCCATATAAACCTCACTTCCGAAAATAAATAATATGTCAATGTTGTTATCAGGTAAACTACAAATATGCAATTGCATGTTTTTTCCCGTTCGTAGAATGAAACCATCAACAAAACATTTATCCTTTTCAGAACAAATAAAGCAATTTGACATCGATGTGAAAGTGCATCTTTTTTTCATACTTCACCCTTAAGAGCATATTGTCGCATTTAAAGTTTTCTAGAGCATATTTACAGCATATTTTGTTATTTTTACATCATTTTAAACTCTTTTAGAGCATATTTTGACATTTTGAAGAGAATTTTTTTTTTCGATTGTGTATAGCTCATGGGATGTTTTTAAAATTTGATCTGTATTGTTGTCACTTTTATTTCTAAATTATGTGATCGCATAAGAAATAAAAGCTCAAAAAATGTTTAATTATTTAAATGAATCTTGATATGTAAACATCGCTAAGAAACAGGACTTGTAGCAAAAAAAGAGATTAATAAATCTTCATCAGTAATTTTTGAAATACTTATTATGTAGAGAACATATTATCTTTAAACCTGCCCCATTGTATCAGTAAATCTTTTAAAAAACAATTTATTTTTTACATGAACGTCATATAAATGTTCAAGTGAATCCATTTGATAACTTCTGAACTAATGCAAATTTTTGGAAATAGATTAGTAAGAATATGGAAGATTAATAAATCCTTCATGTGATATATAAAAAGATTTTTTGTGGTATTAAAAATAGGGCCTTTGAACAGTGTACCGATGATAAATTTTTGTTTTATTTTACAATAGAACTTTAAAAAACACTATATTTTAATAAAAAAAAGTATCTTTTATTTAAATATTTCATAAATTATTTGTTTTTAAGTAGCATATTTTTTGAATTTTAAGAGCATTTTTACTGCATATTTAATGCACGTAAAACTCCTTTTTTATAGCATATTTGTGGTCCATAATTTACTATGGCTCTCACATAGGGCTCATTACAGTACATAAACATTAGTATAAACATAATATTATGTATACGTAAATAAACTTCAGAAAAATCAATGGTGTAGGGTATCATATGGTCGAGCTTGACTGATTATAACTTTCTTACTTGTTTTAATACGTATTATGACTTCAAAATTAAATTAAGATAAATTATTTTAATTACAATTGCACAAACTCAATGCACAGCATCCATATTGCACAGTGGTCGAAATACCCATTATAGCGGCATTAAATTCTTAAATGAATAATAACGAAGTCTAGTGTTAATTTTTTGTATTGAATTATTTAAAGAACTAATTTCTACACAACTTGTGCTATGCTAGAACCTGATTGAATGCCATGCCCACATTTTACGCCTAGTTTTTTAAAACAGTTATTTTCAACGTAATTAATGAAACCAATTACATCAAATTCGACTTACACATAACACAAAATATGCTCTATAATTAAAACTGTTTCTTCACTGAGAATCACGCCCTCATTACGCCCACTTTTATACAACTATGATATTTTATTTGCGACAATGTTGCCTTCTAATTATAGAACAGTGTGTAGTAGACATTTTTTGGATGCCCGCCCATATTACACACCCCTTTTAATATATTTGAGTCACAATATTATGTTGATACTGTTATATATGCACTTTATATTGATTTTCAAAAGTTGGATTTATATGACAGCTACATGGACCGAAACTCATAAAATTTCTCACTTTGCTTTCTACTTATATAAAAATTGTTTGTGTCAAATATAATCATAATACTGAAGCTATGTTCACATTTGGCAAATATTTGATAAAAATTGCATGACCACTAGTTTTATAAAAATATTTTTTGCCGTTGTTTGATCTTGAAAATTTTTTTGTAAAGGAAAACATCGTCAAACAAAATTCGATAAAATGTCAGCTATGATTAGCTATGATAAGTAAAAAATCATTTCCCATTGAAAAGAGAAATTATGAAATATTTTATACAGTGGTTTCATCATTTTGGTCAAATATTTGACTAGTCTGAACGTACTTTAACGTTTATATGGAATTTATACACGTTAAAGTGATCTATCTATGATCAATTATGAACCGATTTTCATTAAACATGGCACACATATTTATAATTAAATAAAACTTATTTGTACGGAATTTCATTAAAATATTTGCATATAATAGGCATTTATGAGCGTTAAACCTCTATTTCGGGAAGACATTTCTATGAGGCTAGGTAAAGTAATGAACTGATCATAACCAATTCCAGTATATTTCGTCTTTGTACCAAAATAAATATTCCTGGCAAATTTCATCAAGATATCTATGAAAAAGTAACCTGTAATTTGATAAAACAAGGTGTATTTGGGAATATTCACTGTGTTTAAAAAGTACATTAACAAATAAACGGGCAAGAACGGGCAGATCATTTTGGACATTTTTCAACAACAATAAACCAAATTAATAAACAAATCACAAATGTTGCCTTTAATATACTTTTAATATACTTTTACCTTAAATTTTCGAAAAAAAAACTTAAGTTTTTAGAATTAATTATCAACATATTCCTTCAATCACTTGCTGCAACGTGTACTATATTTGAACGCTAACAATTTTGAGAATGGTTAAAACAAAAGAAAAGTAAAAATGTCAATTTACTCAGAGAAGTACTGGTAATATGTACACTATAACATATTTATCGATTTAAAGCTTTCAAATTTTGAATTAAGTGGCGCTGGATCAGTGATTTCCACTACTGTGTATTAGGGGGATTCATATTATAATGTGTTATAATGATTGCGGGATTTTTTACTGACTATTCCGGATCTCGATGATCGAAAAGCTCATGGAATAACAAGAATTATTATAATCTGTATTTTATAATAATTAATGTACTTTATAATCCATAAAGTATCAGGAAAGTGGGAATATATTAAGGTTGGGGTTGGGGTTTCGTATGAAAGATTGCTTGTCACTCGAGTACTCAATTAAATATGATTACAACCGAGGTTTCCTGCGTACACTGCCAATTTCATCAACTACAAGAAATGCGAATAACCATGAGAAGTGGCGACCTAGAAAGGTGAAATATTTTAAGGGTAGAGGTTCGTAATTATTGACAAAATTATACAGAGTGTCGTCTTTAAATGCAACAAGTCCGAATTTTTACGTAGGATTACATAGGATGTTCGGAATTCAATTGTTGTAGCCATTTTGAAACCCCATGAAGTCTAAGAAATAAATATAGATCAATTCTCTTTTTGTTAGCCTTTGGTAAATTGTTTAAGTCCTTAATTTTGGCGGGAGTTAACAGAATTATTGAGGAGAGGAATATTTTGGAAGCGATGGAAAGTTTTTCACATCTCATATTCTCATAGTTTTTTCGAACTATATGTACTTCTATAGGTCGGCATTTGGTAAATATTGTAATTTTATGCCGGTAATTTCAACAAAAATATATCTTTCAGTGCCACGATATCTATAGTGTAAATAAAATTTGGTAATTTCAAATTGTAAGTATGAATTAACGAATAGATAAGTGCTGTGTTTCTTACACCATAAATTTTAATTATATATTGTGTTAGGTAAATAAATAATAATCATTTCTGGAAGAAATATGGGTTATATGCAGCATTTTAAATTGTAAAAAATTACCGAAAATGACATGCTTTGCAAGAGAGTCTTTGTGATCAATCGGTTACTTGTTCTCGCGAAATTTAAAATTGTACTTGTAATTTTATAAAACTGGTTCTTAATGGAAGCTATAATCTATAAAGGACCCATACTCAAAACTATATTTCTGCAAGAAACTATAATCAATAATGGATCTAAACATATTTGTTGCAAATTTTATTAAAAATATTGGCTTATCTGAGACATTCATTGGTATTAATAACCTGGAAGGCCCTTGAAAGGGCATAGGTGAAAGAATTTTGTGGTCGGACATTCGGTTGTTATTAAATTAAATCAGAATATGTTGACAGTATACCTTAATGTGCCTGTCTTTCTATACGCAACAAAAAAGTTAAATTTATTTGTTGTTTTCCATACATTTCGTTAAAACGAATTTTTCTTTCGGCATAGAGAAACAGGCAGTTATTTTTCTGGTATTGATAAATTGTTTATAAATAATAATAAATAATAAATAAATATGTTCGTAAGTCCCTTAACTTGAAAGATATCGGTAAAATAAAAAAATATATATTTAAAATTCTTAAGGACAACTTAAATAGAAAAAAAATAAAGCTAAAATTTTTTAAGAGGATCTCATGTATACTGTATTTAACTTAGAAACTCTGGTAACTGAACACAATATGATAAACGCAGTTTTTCTGCCAATTTTTATGTGAAACTCATATTTTGGAAGTAAAAAAGTAAATGTGGTTGGCTTGTCCGATTTAAATAAAAATTCACATTCTTATACGATTTCAGAGATTAGTATATTTTCTCCCATTAAGGCTTGAGAATATTGTTTAACTTTTATAGTTATTGAGTTATTTGTATCTGAAAATTCAAATTTCGAATTTTAAATAAACCTGAATCCAATTCGATTTCCTCCTGATTACGTAGAAAAACATTTCATGTCATTAACTATTCCGAGTGCAAAAATAAACAATTCAGAATTTGAAATTTGAGAAATAATAATGTTTGGAATATTTTAAGCTAGGAAGGCGAAAATTATTTGCTACGATTGTATAAATCCCTATGAGTAGGTCATTTGACCTGCCAATAAAATAACTTTCACTTGGTTGGGTGCAGCTATATTTTAAAAATTCTGCAGTATATATTTACATCATTTAAAAATCATTGTTCTGTTCTTATTACGTGGCTAAAAAGCGTTAAAAACTAAAAATATAATTTCAAATATTACTCTAGAACTTGAAAAGTAATTTTCCGAATTATTTTATTGATCGTTCATTTTCAGTTTTCAAAAGGATTAATACTTATGTATATATTTTTATATGACTTTTATACAAAATATAAATTGTAATTTCGCACAGCGAAATATTTATTTAAAAATTTTCTGTGAATTTCACAAATTTCAAATCAGAATTTAAAAAAAAATAAAAAAAGTTGTATTTTTCCGTAATTTTTAATCCAGTTGCTTTGGTCGAAATGTAAAAATTTCACAGTTGAACAGTTTGATTAAAATTCTTTTCCTTAAAAGTTTTTTTTTATACTGGCTAAATCAACATAAAGTTTTAGTAATTAAAATCGCGAATTCTTCATAATAAAAAAAATTCATAATAAAAAAAATTAACACCCCCCCCCCCAATCGCTCAGCCTATATCCGCGCCTGATATTACGTATAGTTCTGTATCGTCAGTTTGGAATCTAATCCAGATGAATAGACTTAGAGGATGGGGGAGAAGAGAACCTGTTTGTTTGCATGGGAATTAGACCACAATTGGTGTATTGGGAATATAAACTTACTTACGTTATCATGTAGGTCCATTTGTGGAGTGACTGAATTTTCCACAATCGATGGTTTCTTTATTCTGATTTTTTCAGAATGTACTTCCCTTTGCGAACAGCCTGATTAAAAAAACATTTCCAGTTATTTATCAGTCTTGAAGTAACCCAAAAAGCTTACCTCTTTTGATCCCATTTTTGGAGAAGTGAATTTAAATGGAATAGAAAGAAAACATTCCAAAATGGATGCAGCTGAAATGTCAAAAGTTAAAGTAAGTATATTTAAAATGTAAGGAATAAATTTAATAAGCTAGCATTAATACTATAAATTATTTTTACTCTATACCATATTATGTGTTTGTACTGATGTTTGTAACACCAAAAAATATTGTTCTAAGACCCACCTTAATATATACCAATCGGCTTGGAATCACTTTCTGAGTCGATTTAATGATGTGCTTTTTTCCCATATAATAATGGTATAAAAATAGAAGAAGTTGCCGAAGAGTTGAAACTTGGTACACATATTATTTTAGTCTTAAAATTAATATACACGAAGTTTTTAAAAATTTGGCGCAAGGACTCGCATACTTCTTTCTCATATACACTGAAATTAAAAAACAAAATTTCTTCAAAAATCTGGTCAGAGCTTTACCAAAATTTTCGGTAGCCATTAAAGATAGATTATTTATTAGTCTGCTAATTTATTTTTAAATCGGAGCCTACCTTCCATATATCCTGAAATTGAAAAACGGATTTACTGCTAAAATACTGGTCACTTTACCAAAATTTTTGAAAGCAGTTAAATATAGATTATTTATAAGTCTGCCAATTTTTATTTGAATCGGAACAAGAATAGGTGTGTTCTTGTCCCGATTCCCATATATACTGAAATTGAATTTTATAAAAATAAAAGTAGGTGTTGTTAAAAATTTAAACTTAGTATAGCTATTACCTTGGACCCAAAGTTAACATATACATTTTGTTTTTAAACGTATTTTATTCTAAAATACTGGTATCTAAATTTGTTATAGCCATTGGAAATAGGTTTTTATGCCTCAGACAATATCTGACTTAATAGGAACAAGGGCCTATCCACTTCCCCCAAACTCTCTTATCTTCTAATATTTTTAACTTCTGCACCTACATTTTCTCCTCAGTTACTAACGAATTTGGCCAATCTCCGGTGCAAAATTTTTATTTTTATTAATTTTCAATATTCTATTAAATTTTAAAGTATTATCGATCACGATATATTAACATAGAGTATTTCTATAGTTTTTTGTAGGGAAAAGAAATTTATAAATTTTTTGAATTATTATGATTTTTTAGTTGTGACAAAAAATTTGATGTTGTCATTCTTTTATATATTAAAAGACAGTATTAAGTTACAAAGTGATTTACCCCCAAAATCGGCAACAATGAAATTCGGCATTAAATTAACAGATTTTTTCGAGTTTTATAAATTCGAAAAAAAATCATATGTTATACAATTTAAATCCAATTTTATCAAATGATGGCTCATTTTACTCCTAATAAAATGTAGTATTAGGAAAAAGTAAGAAAAAAATGGCTATAAAAAAATCAAATAAAAAATAAACAAGTGAGAATGTTATATTCGGCTATGACGAATCTTATATACCCTCCACCACTTAGGCATTATTTTTATCACTTTTTTTTAGAAATAATTCTTCGGAAAATAATTCTTTACTTATCACTTTTTGACGTCCATAATAAAATAGTGGTTCTAATTAAGATTTTTTATTGTATATATATATTAAACCATTGCAACAAATTGTTCGGCGAATAATGTGTAAAAAGTAAAAATTAATAAAGAACTCCTTGTTCCTTATTCTTCTCTTATTTTTCTCATAAAAATAGATTATTTTGGTAAAAAAATAGATATATATATACTCGTGTTTCATTTTTTTAAAAACAACTAAATGTGTTAGAGAAAAATGAAAAAGTGTTTTAATTTAATAAAAATTAAAATTCCATTTTATAAGAAAATTGAATAGTAGTGCCAGAGTCAAATGAACTAATGAACTATATCTCTAAAAATCCTTTTTTTTTATTGAAAACTAAAATTTAATTTTATAAGAAATCTGTAGGCGCTAGAGAGGAGCAAAACACTCTGATCTCCAAGACTTTTAAGCTTTTGCATATTTCACAAGTATTTTACCGAAAATTAATTAAAAAAATAGTCTTCGTATCAAAAACTCGGTTTTTTACTGATTTATTTTTGGAGTTTGATTAACTGATTTTTATAGTTAGTTTGAATACTTCTATTGTACTTATCTAAGGAAATGTAAACATGTTTTTTGTAGAGATTTACAAGGACTGACTATATGTATTTTGCATTGAAGTCATAAATTATTTTTTGGGGAATTTAAATATATATATATATATATATATATATATATATCCGGGGTGACCAACTTTGGAGGACCACCCTCTACACCTATGAACCACTAGGGGCTTGTGCTTCTCCAAGTGAACTTGCAAACATCTCCATTTGTTTGAAATTTTATTTCAATATCTCCAACGGTTTACAAGTTACAGAATTATTTATAAAAAAGGGTTTTGGTACCACTGTGAATTGTGCTAAAGAAAACGCCAAAAATTGTCAAAACCAAGGTGGATTAATAATGTAATGACATTAAAATTCTCGTGACTTAGTATTGTCTTTTAATATATTATTCATTATTTCACCCAGCCCCCATACAAATGCTCTCCAAGAATAGGGGTTTAACGATCACAAATATCTTAAATTTAGCAAAATTTTAATTAAATATGGCACATATAAGTTTTATATAACTTTGTTCAAGAAGATTGGTCCATATTGAGCATAGCTCCCATAAATCCCATAAAAAAAATGTCAGTATCAAGTTAGTATTTGACACAAATAAGTTTAATAAAGTTAGGAGTCACAGTGCCAAATTTTATTAGAATCGGCCCGTAATTGCCCATTGTTTCCATATAAGGCCCACTTTCGGAAATCACCCTAAGGTGTATAAATAACATAATATAATGAATACGTATGTTTCATAGAAATATAAATCACACTTAATGTAAGTATCAGTCCATTATTGGCTACGGGTCACATATAAGACCCCCACCCGAAATTTTATGTACATATATTATGGTGTAGGGTATCATATGGTCTTTCTTAGTAGACTACATCTTTCATACTTGTCTTAATTTGTAATATAATAAAACTTATTACAAACGAATTCTAACACAAATATAGTCCTATTGGGGATCATATATGTAGAATTTCTCCAAATTGAAAAGTTTATCTTACTTATAGGCTTATAAGATTCTATATATGTACACATTAATTCACTATATATTTTACAATAAATTCCTAATTATAATTCCAAATATTACTGAATCATCATCTAAACCAGTTAGTCACCCAACTAATTTGCAATTAATTATTTTAAACGCTGTTAAACTTTACAAATGACCTAAAAAAATCCGTTAACCATTTCCTCTTGATAAAATCTCTACTTAGAAATAATGCCAACAGCAAAGCAACAATTGTAAACAATATTTTAGAGTCTTCAAAGTGCAACTTCAATTATAATTTTACAAAAAAAAAAAAAAAAAAAATAAATAAATAAAAAAATTACCATAGAATTCTTATTAATTGGAAGTCTATTTTTAGCATAAACAATTTTAAAATTAGTTAGTGTTACTCGTAAATTATCACAAATGACATTTACCACAATTATAAGCCATTCATACGGAAAAACAACGCCAAATAAGTTAGGAATTTATACACCCACAAACATATGTATGTGGCGACTAATTTCTACAACGGTTTCTTATAAACACGGCCAGAGTTTTTATACATCTAAGCACCCTTTAATTGTCTTTATTATGTTTTTTTTTCGTTTTTGTTGTACAACATTAAACAATTTTTCCTCAATTAAAACTTCCCTACTACATATTTGTTTGAGTTTTGTTTTCTTGGTGATGGTACTTTTGTCTATTTATTTTATAAGATGATGTCATGGAAAAACAACAATAACAATGAAAGTTAAAAGAGTGAAATCATTAGATACTTTTAATGCTATAATCTATAATAATGAAACACAAGTCTCTTAAATAAAATATTGCTTCAATTTCTTTTACAAAGGTACTAAGATTGTATTAATTCAGAAATTAATTGAATATGATATTTCATTTGCTTAGTGTATAATCATTATTTATTGTTCTATTGGGTTTTAATTGAACTTAATTTCTCTGTAGTACATAAAGAATTGATTCCTTTTGCGCTCTGCTATATAACATAAGTAATTCTCTTATTATCTATCTATGTAGTGCAAAGAAAAGAGCTTCCCCATGATTCATTTAATTTATAACAATTTCATGTTCTATTAACAAACACTTAGTTTCACTCATGATTGTACTTTTAGACTAAGTTTTCAATCCATTGATGAGACGAAACAACTATCTTTCTAATACGAAGTGGTCGATAGAAAATACACTTGAAAAAAAAACTGTGACAAAATTGGTATAACATATTTGTGCAAAATATATAATTGTTGTGCAGTGAATTACAAGTGAATTTTTTTTTTATTTAAGAAATTATAATTCTATAAAATAAAATAAAATTGTCTATATAAACAAAAGCAAGTTCATAATTAAATTCTGTTAACATTATCAAAAGCCTTTATATCCTTCTATAATTTTTGGCACATTAAAAAATTGAAAACCATATGAAAATATCAGATTTCTGAAGTACTCATTCATCAAAAACTGTTTAGTAAATTGGCAAGTAGTATTATAGGTAAACATTTTTTTGACCGAATAACTATGTATGTATAATAGTTCCCGTCGTCCTAAAATTTAAGACTCTCGCTTACAAAATGTCCGAAAGTAAGTAGTTTTGTAATGAGTTGTTGTCGTAAATCATAAACAAAAACAAGTTAGATTCAAGCTATATTCGGCTGTGCCGAATCTTTTTTACCCTTCACCACCTTACCCACAAATAATAAAAGAAATGACTTAAAGTATGCTTTCATATTTTCACATTTAAATAAAAACAAAATAACCTACATTTTTTCCAAACTACAAAAATTTAAACACAAAGTTAAACTATCATAGCAACAACAACACTGATAGCTTCTGATCAGTGTTGCCAGTTTAGCCTTTTTAAGGCAAAATCGAACTTTTTATTTTGTTTTTCGCCTCAAAATTTTCCTTTTAGCTTCTAGCTTTTTTCTAGCCTTTTTTATTTTTAAAATTGCCTTAAAGACACTAAAATATTAGTATTTCAACAACGAATGAAAAAAGTTCTTTATTTGATATTACTAATTTTATTTTTACAGAATCATCCATTTAAGCGTTAACAATTATTTAATATTAATATTATTTAATATTATTTAATTTCATTAAACATTGAGACTATTTATGAATATTATTAAAAAATGGATACCAGCAAAATGACCCCGAGCAAATATAGAAAAACCAACAAAATGAAAAATCACCCAAAATATCAAAACTGTGTTATCAAAACCGAATTATAGCCCAAAAAAGATGAAAAAATCGCCGCAATTTTCGGTTGTTTATCATATGAGATATGACCCAAATTTGTATGGGAATCTTTCGGGAGATTTTACTTTAAATCATTTTGCTGGTAGCCTTAAAAATTCTTATGAAAGCGAAAATCATCCAAAATTTGGAAATGCCCAAACAAAAGAGGACTTAAAATTATGAGTATTCACTTCAAGATATTAGTTTCATATGAAATATCACCCAAATTTTTATTTGAACTTTTTGGCCAATTTTTCATTAGTTATTTTTGGTAAAAGCCGTTCTATTCTTAATTTATAAATTTACTAAAGTATCTGTAAAAAATCAAAAACTAATGAGAACGAGAAACAATAGTTTAAATTAAAAAAAAAGTTAACTTTTTTATAGCCTTATTTTTGAAGTATTTAGCCTTTTTTGATCTTTCTTAAAAATCAATTTAGTCTCTTCATTCTTACCTACTGGCAACACTACATAACCCTTAACCCTTTGTTAATTAAATTTGGATTCTTTTAAAACTTTTGATATTAAAGTTTTACCATTTTTGAGATCTACGGTCATGTGTTAGTTATATAAAATAAAAATTTTCCATCCACTTATCGTTTTTCCACGGTATTTTAAGGGTTAATTGAGAATTTTTTGATTTTTACAACTTTAAAGACTTCTAGAGGCTATGTGTGACAAGTTAGAGAATCCATATATACTACGTTTTTTAGTACAATTTCTTATCTATAAAACATAGGTAAATAATTTGCTCTGTCTATTACATAGAAAATTATATAACGTAAAAACTTTTCGTAGAAGCATATATTTTTTTTGGTCATCAATGGGTTAAAACTGTGACATGATGGAAAAGTTTCAATTAAATTTTTACGCTATATTAGGTCTAAGGAATCAGAATTTCGTAGAATAATTCGCAATATAATTTTTTGCGATTTTCTTGACTTGTGTAATTATCTGTGATAAATGACGTATTATTTAGTATTATTTACTCCACCCTCATATAAATTTCCATTAAAATGGATTAATTGGATTCTGTGATGTTAATACAAATGTAGTGAAAAGTAATACATTTTATTGTACAGGGACAATATATAGTTATCTCCTGGCTACATCCGCGTGTATCCGCAAATAAAAATCCAACACGCAAGATATAAATCTGTCATTGATTTAACCGCGGAGGTAAAGGAAGCATTAAAAATTATTATTATTAATTTTTTAATTATTTTTCATCTAAAATATTTGAATATATTCTGTACGAAAATTTTAACCACGGTTCTATTATTTTTAAAATTTTTGTCTAAAAATAAAATATATGCAAAGTTCTCAAAGTGAAAGATGCAATAATAATATGCTTTAAAATGTGCTAGCTTTTTGTTCAAACATTTTTTATTTCAAATATACTAAAGTTAGAGAATATTTCAGGACAGTGATATTGGTTTGAATTTTCCAATATTTTCACAAAATAGTTTATGATGATATATTAGCTTTACATTAAGTTACGATAACAATTTTATAGAATTTCAAAAAATACTGATGATCAGCTCGTATTCTAGCGTTTCCGACAGTGCATAGCCGTAAAATGTGGGCGCGATATCCAATTGAGTTCAAACATAACTTATAACAACTTTCGGACCTGATACTATCCCTGTGTCAAATTTCGTGAAAATCGGTTATAGGACGTTACTGATACACAAACGAATTTACACTTCATTTTTATAATATATGTATATTAGATACTAACTTTTACCAATACGTTTCGCTACTCGAAATGTGGTAGGAGCATTATTTATACAACTTTTTAAGACTTAAACTGTACTGAACTACTAGTCATATCTATCCTATTTTTATTTCATCAATTCGATATGAAAGTAGTTGCCACTATAATAGTTCTTTAGTTACGTCGTTAAGAGTATTTGCTTCGTATGCGGGGTACCACTCCCCCTGCTCCGATCGGAAAATAAAATATCATATTTGATGCTGTGGAAATTTTAATTTTTTCGTTATCTTCAAATGTTATGCAATTCGAGGCTTCATTTACTTAAGCCTAAGAGTGGTTATCATTTACCCCACTATGCGCCGTATTATTAGTAACTTCACAAAATATATAATAACACTGATATGAAATATTCTATACTCTGCATAGGAATATAAGATATACAAAGACAATAACATTAACAAAGCCAAAAATTTCCTACTTTTCCTAAAGCTTTTTTTCTTCAAGTGTAAAATAGATAACAACCATCAACGAATTGTGGTAAAGTAAGAACATATTCACTCATACCACTGATACGTTGCACTCTGTTGATGTTCCGAATCTGTAGACGCTACACTACTGGCCAATTCAGTCTGGTTTGGCAAATCAATTAAATTCAATTAATCTTCACACAATACAACATTCACACTCTTATAGCTACAGTCGTTGGTCTCAATGGCAACACACTCATACTCCATGCTGTGTTCAGTACGAAATCATTCGGTTAATGAATGATAATGGAATGGGTGACAAAGCATGATGTGAATACGATGATTACAGATATTCTCACTTCCAAGTAAACTTGAGAGTAAACAAGTTTTTTTTTCGCTTTTTTCTGTGGTTTGTTTTGTGTGTGGGAATGTATTGTTTTGTCGTCGCTGCTTTAAATTAGTTGCATTGTATATGATTTGTCCGTTCCGGAATACAATATGAACAGCAGGAAGGGTTTTGTTGTTATTGCGATGAAGGCGTTAATGATTGGCTGGTTGGAAGGAGTACAAAAACATTAATGTAATTGACACGATTTCTTTGGAAAAACTCTGAAAATGCACTGAGAAAAAGTCGTTTGAAAAGTTTTTTTGTTTATAAAAAATTGTTGAAATGTGAAAATGAGCACAACTCTTTACTTCAACAGAAATTTTAATGGCAAAAATCCAGCTTGAGAGATCCATGGGATCATAATTTTAAATCTGAATATCGAAGTGAATAGCGCCAGATGATTGATTTTAAAATGCTTTAATCCAGCTCATCTGCTGCAAATTCACAAAATGTTCTCCGTGTAGATTTTTGCAACATTGTGACATCATATTTCATAAACCATAAAAATCAATAAAAATTTATCTTCTTAATATTTCTTCATTTGTTGCATGCATTTTTTGCTTTTCATAATTTTTAACTTCTCAATTCTAAGATTTGTTTCAATTTAATGAATAAATTTTTCTCACGCTCCATGCAACAATATGGTCAGTTTGACATTTTCGAACTTTTGCATGATTTAAAATTAACAACGAAAAAAGAACCAACAACAACAACACTAAAAGTTCCATTAATTATGAGGCTACTGAGATAGATGCAACAAATACTACAATAAGATTATTTTTTCGATGCAACTTATAGCCGCTGTTACAACTATTGGGCGAAAGAGTTAAAATTGTATTTTAATGCAAGTGTTGTTTTTGTCATGTATTTTTCTAAACAAACACTTACACCAGTACAAATATCCATATTTAGGAACAATTTGTACATTTAAAATTGACACAATGAATAAAAATGAAAACAAAAAACTGGGCGCTGCTGTTTAATTATAAAACGCTGAGAAATGCAATCATTAATAAAACAAAGAGCAACAACTACAAATAAACAAAACTATTAATATTTTGAAATTTATAAAATGAATATTTTTCTTATAAAGAAACTGTAAATTTTACTCTGATATAATAAATAAAACAAATGTAGTGGAATTAAATTTTATTTAATGGATTTAATCGTACTCGTTGACAATTGTGGGAAAATATAATGAAAATAAGATCTAAATTATTATTAAAGTGATTGTGATGTGACACAAAACACTGATACAAGGCTTTTGAAATTTATTAATTAAAATAAAAAATGAGAACAAATTTTATTTTGAATAAATAATAAATACGTATTAATTTTACTGAACAATAATAAACTATTATATATCTATATATATTGAAAGTAAATCCAATAAACTTAGTTATATAAGTCTAATTAATACTTTTGATCAGTGTTGCCAGGAGGTGGGAAAAAACGAGTCTAAATTGATCACTAAAAGGCCAGAAAAGACTAAATGTCCCAAAAAATAAGGCTAGAAAAAAGTTATTTATTTTTTTTTATTTAATTTAAAAACCTTATTTTTGCTGTTCTTATTATTTTTTGATATTTTTTTAAAAATCTTGTAATTAATTTTTAAATTAAACATACGAGCAAAATGATAAAAAAAAAATCGCTAAAAAATTCTCATCTTGTATTTCTCTCCTATATTTTATATGTAAAACGACCCAATGTTTTGAAGCAATTTTTTTTATTATTATTTTTTTTTATTATTTTGTAATTTTTGAACTATAATTCCTTTTTTATTAAGCATTTCCAAATTTTTAGGTGAAAAAGCGAATTTTTTTAAAATATATTCATAAATAGATTCTATGATTAATGAAGTATATAATACTCGAAAAATTAAGTCCACAAAATTAGTTATTTTCGATTTGGTGAATGAAGTGCAGCAAGCGAAAATTTAAGTTAAATATCTAAATTTTTTTGTGCGAATAAATTCACTGAAATGCTTAAGTGGCTGATTATTTAAAAATAAAATTTGTAATATCAAATAAGAAATTAATTTCTTCGTGGTTGAAATTTTTAATATTTTAGCCTTTTGAAGGCAATTTTAAAAATCAAAAAATTCTAGAAGCTAAAACGAAAATTTTGAGGCTAAAAACGAAATAAAAAAGCTAGATTTCGCTTTAAAAAGGTTAATCTGGCATCGAATAAAATCAAGTCTTCTAAAAAAAAAAATATGACTAAATTTTATTAAAAAAATATTTTGTTTTAGCTTGTTTTATTGACTGTAAGATATTTTCAAACTATAAAAATAAAAACAATTCTACAGTTTGACAACACCAGTAGACAGATAAAATTTATAAATTATATTTAAAAAATATATTTGTCAAACGAAAGATGTCCACGTAACTTGAAGTTCCAGAGGTAAGTATCATTGAATTTTCAATTTATTTGCCAGCAATTTTCTAAAAATTTATTACTTTAGATAAAGCGTATAGGCTTTTTCTCAACAGAAGGCCAATGTTCTCATTAATAATGTAGTATTCATAACACATATATGGGTTATGATGCACATGGAGGCGCAAAACAATTAGCGGTAGATGGTTTAATTTTTTTCTGCAGGTGTTTAAGTTAATTCTCTTTCTCATTTGTATGTTTCTTAATTTTTTTTTTTTAATAAAGGTAAGTGCAATGATGCCACCTATTACCAACATAAACGCGTAGAAATATTTGAGGAAAGAAATTTAAAAAGACAAGTTTTGTGAAAAAACGCAAAAATGGGCTAAAATTAAAATTTCTTTTGAAAAGTAAGAAAAAACTTATAAGCAACATTTTTACCATTAATCTAACATTTGGAACGTATATCTCAAAATATTAATAGCAAGCTGAGTAAATTCAAATGCAGATTAAGGATATTCAATTATTATGAACCTCAATTTAAAATTGTTCAATTCTTTCAATACTTTTACTCTCAAATAGTTTTCATTATTCTACAGTTTTTTTTTTTTTTTAATAATAAAGTTTCTTTACGAATTGTTAAGATCTCTGGATAAATTTGGATACTAGTATTTTCACAACTATAAACAGAACTTAGTACAAAAATTGTCAAATTAAAGTAAAAATTAAAAAAAAAGAATTAACGTTATACCATTAAAACAATTTTCCATTTCTTTAAGAAGTAAAAAAGAGCAAAAAGGGCTAAAAGAAAATTGTTGATAGTGATAAATTTGCGCTATTTTTATATTTTCGAACTAAAAAATATTTTTCGCGTTTTGGACTACTAAAAACGTGCTAAATCTAGGCCGAAAATGGCTAAGTTGGCTTCACTGGGCAAGTGGATTTCATCCGGATTCGTTAATAATCTAACATTTTGCAGTTCCAGCTGAATAAATACATTTTGTAGACTTAATGCAGTTTACAAAACCGATACCAGGGGAGGTATATTTTCAAAGCAGAAATTTAAAATGGCTATAATTTTTCAGAACATCAATTTAGATAACTGTTGCTGGACGCTGTAATTCTATATACAAAGACTATGTGGAGGTAAATTTATAAATGTACATTAAAAAAAAGGAATGTCGTTCATTGCACTTTTTTCCAGATCACTTTCATAACTCATGAAGTCATATCTTACATTGTTCAGTATTTTTAAACTGCTACTGGTATATAACATTAAATTTTACATTTCTAAAATTTTATCAATGATGGAAATTTCTATATTTTAGGTTATTTTTGCAACTTCAATATTTAATATTGAATTTGTGGAAATAAAATTTTAAAATTATGGTATTTCAAAATTTCTAAATTTACTTTCATCAATACCGTGCAATATTATATTCATGTAAAACTTTATTACCTATTATTATTATTATTACTATTATTATTATTATTAAAATAGATTTTATTATATTAAATTTGACTTATATCTCTTTTTATTGTAAAAAAAACTCTTGTAAACATTTCCATTAGCATAATAATATTAATAATAAATAATATTTATTTTTTTAAAAAGAAATGATTTTTAAAATATCTACTGATTTTAAAAATAATTTTTTATTAATATTTTAATTGATTTTATAATTATATTTGTTTGAATAAATGTTTCAATCTAAATATGATTTTAATTGATTTATTGATTCAATTTCTTTTTTTTTTTTTTTTATTTGAGACAACTTTCAAAGATTATGTTTTATCAATAGTATAATATTTTAATAATGAAAAAAAATTATCTTTTCAATAAAACATTTACGAATTTGAGTAATGGATTTTACAAATTTTGTGATAGGTCCGATTTCAATAAAAAAAAAATTATTGACTTTATGAATTTAGTTATTGAATACGCATTTGAATTTTTTAATGTAGGGATCTTAATCCTCCTACATTTCATTAAAATCGCTCTAATTTAGATTTTCCATCATCCTTTTGTGATTGTTGCTGAAGCATTTAAAGGTCACAACAGCATGATAAGGATTATAATTTGAAAAATAGAATAGTCGCAATATTATAATCGATATAAAAAGTTATGGTAGAAATTCCTACATTTTCTTAAGTTTCACAGATTATATACACTAGTGGAGTACAGTTCATAAGACACATTACAGACGTCTGCCTTATTTATATAATACAGCGTAATTACCCTTGAATGGTATCAAACATATCTGCAAGATTCCCAAATACTTATTAACAGGTCAACCAAAAATATTTAAAATCATATCTTTTTCTGGGCTTCAAATGAACCAAATCTTTAGTTATTTATCCATTTCAGATAATTTCAAGAATTTTGGCATTTTGATTTGTTACAGCATATTTTTGCTTATTTTAGTTTTACAGCATATTTTTACATATGTTGGGCTTAACAGCATATTTTGTCATATTTTCAAAGAAAATCTTTATTTTAGAATATATTTTATCAATTTAAATGGCATACTTTTTTACGTATTTTATATTTAAGAGCATATAATTTTGCACTTAAGAGAAAAATTTGGCATATTTAGCACCAAATAGAGGCTTTTACATAATTTGTAATTTGCAAAATTTTAGTTTCAGATTCCCTAATAAATTTGTATTTTTCTGATACCTTTGAATGTTTTTAAGAGCAAAATAATTTTTTTAGTAATTGCGAATAAAAATCAAGTTTTTTCAGCACTTATATTTGATAATTTAAAATTTAGCGAGAAAAAAATAACATTTTAACAGAATATTTTAAAATTTTAAAGGCATATTTGCGATTTTAAGAACATTTTTTATGCGCATAAGACACTTTTTTAGAGCATATTTTAGGTTCCATACCCCTTACACCTTCTAAATCTTTAAAGAAAAGCTAACCAAAATTCTTCATATCAACTGCAAGTATCATTACTTCACAGTAAAACCTTCTTCAAATATACACTGTGTGTCATAACTATAAGGGTGCCTTTAAAAAAATCCTCTTCAATTTTTTTGCAAATTTCAGAAAATATGAAAATTGTAGAATAATGGAATTTGGATATACGTTAAATCAGCCAAAATAAAGTATATTCCGATTAAAAAGATTTTTCTATCTGCTTTGGGAATAATATAATTTTGCAGTGCTTCATAATTATAAGCGCTTTTAACTAAAATATGAAAAATTTTTAAAACTGTATGAACAAAATACAAAAATTATATTGATTATTCTCTCTTGCATTTTCCTTACCAATTTTGTTCGCAATATTTCGCTGACGAAAGTCTTCGTATTAATTGCTGCTCCTTTTACATGGAATACTCTTTAAAATATATACTTTTCTGCTTAAATCCAGTGCAACAATATTGCTCAGACATTTTAAATTGGATTTTGATCCTAACATCGTTTTTGCAAATCCTAGAAATTATTATGGTTTTTCAAATGAACGCTCTTTTGGTAAAAAAATTTCCCATATATGCGTAAATAAAACATTTACTACTGAAAACTAATTTCTAGCGATCACAGTTTTCTTCCTAAAACAATATTTGTTTTAATTTAAAATATTTCATCATCTAATTAAAAATTTACATTTATCAACTTAAAATTATTAAGTTTTATTAAAAAAATAATAAATAAGTGTTTAAAACATTTGCAACTCTTAAAAGCATTAAGAGAATATAACAAAATATAATTGACGGCATTCTCTTGATTCTTCAATTATACGAAAAGTTGTATTGCCGATATTGCATTTTGCAATCATTCGCATGCTCTCAATTCAGCTGAGATCGGAAGTTACTGACCCATAAAGTTCTTTGAGAACCCACATTCCCTAGCTCTTTTTTTACAGTTGAAAAACTTACATCAAATGATATTTCAATATCAGCATCTCTGGGTGCAGATTTTGGATATTTCGTAAAACAAGTTATTGACTTTTCAATCTTCTTATTATATGGGGTTTTCTCCCTATATGAATAATGTGGATATTGCAAATAGTTGATTTAGAAACCGAATATTTCAAAAGAATTTATTTTTCGAAAACCCGTTGTTATTATCATTTAATATTCTTGATTTAAAATCAGAATTTTATTTAGTTTCAGTAATCTTTTACAACAATTAATAATGTTAAAGTTAGCCTTGAAATTTAATTAAATGCCTACAGTGCACAGTGGGGCAGAATCGAAATTTTTTTGGAAATAAATCTGCAACTTCTGATCGGCCGGTTGGGTTTTCATGAAATTTGGTATAGACATAGGAGTGTACAATATTATGTTTGGAAGGGGGGCACAACAATCCCCCCAGAGGCGGAGCTAAGGAGGCTCAAAGTTAGGTACCTCTGACATAAAAAGTTTTTAATCGCTTGCAAAATTTTTGTTTCTCGTCAAATATTTTTATATATTGTTGTAGGCCCTGATAAGACCTATAGAAAACATGCTTACATGTCCTGTTTATCTCTTATAATCTTCGAGTTATTTGCGTTTGAGTTTTTAAACACCATAATTTTGCCTGTTCTTGGTCCAGTTTTTTTCATATATATCCTAGTATTTCCGACCGATTTTATTAGTTTACTAGTTAAAGAGCAAAATTATCTATTGAATAAAAAAAATTGGAAGTCGATATCTTTACCCAGTTCAAAAATAGAGGATTTTGAATTTGAAAATTGCAAAAAAGGCGACTTTTTTTTGTTTTTTAGCCGAAAAAGTATCTACACTCTTTTTTATCTAAAATAAAATTTTCTTTAGCATATTATAATAATTTTGCACTTTTCTGAAACGAAACTTCACAGAGATGACTTTAAGATAAAAAACAAGCCCAATAACTCAATTGGTCATGGTACATACCCTCCCGAATTCGACCCATTTTATATGAAAGTTTTGATTTTAGACCATATTTTCTCAAATCCCAAAGCACGAATCGACAAGCGGAATATATTTTAAAAATCCTCAATATGTTGTTAAAAGTTTTAAATCAAAATCTACGGGCCTTCGGAAAAATTTGGATTCTATAGCCAAAAATGTAAAAAATCCTATTTTTTTGAATTCGTAATTGTATGTTTGAAATTTTCTTAATAGAATTTTTGGTTTTTAATGATTTTTAGACACATGTTGGGAGCAGAACACAGCAGATGCGTGTTTTACTACAATGAAATATGTGCTATAGAATGACAGCTAATTTAAGAAAATTTCTAATCCTTACTTTTTAACAGCTTTTATTTGAAAATTGTCATTTAAAGGGATTTATTGTTAATATTTTCATACATAAGTATTTTTTATTTTTTTATTTTTTTTATTTATTCATTATTATTTTATTTGTAACTTCTACAACAAAACTTTCGTCTTAAAAAGTAGAAATCTTATGATGTTATTAATTATAGAGAAATATGGATACATTTAATACAAGCAAAGAAACATTAAATATTAAAAAACAAAAGTTATTAATTATACAAATTTTTGTTTTAAAGTAGTATAGAATTTGTTGGTATATTAATAAAAGTTAAAAATAAAAATTTGTTATGAATAGTATTCGAATAATTTTCTCTTAAATTGTAATGCGTTTCTGATAACTTTATGATGAGGAATATTGTTCCAAAGACGTATAACGTTAATGAAGAATTGCCAATCCGATATAAAAGTATGGTATCGAAATTGAATAAGATTTTTGTTTCCTACAAGTGTACTCATCAAATCTCAGTCTATTAAACAGTTGGTATGGCTCACGAGTTGTTATAATTTTATGAAGAAATGTTAGGACTCGTATTTTCAGCAAGTTCTCAATCTCCACCCCATATATTTTCTTGGAATAAGGCGTGATACTCTGGTAATTACCATTTGCGTCAATTTGTCGCAGTCCAAAATCATACCTTGCGATATTGTTTTAGGTAGAATATAGATCTAATTTATTGGTGATATCATAACTTGCAAAAACTTCACAGCCATAATTTAATATCGGTATTAAATACATTTTTGCAATTAACAATCTTATTTTGATTGGCGTGCAGTACTGCGTGGACCATAGAATTCTTAGCATCGAGTAAGTTTTACCACAAGCTTGTAGTACATGATCTGTCCAGGTTAGAGTGTCATTAAAAATTACGCCAATATTTTTTGCCTTGCCTACCATTTCAATTCACTGATTCACTGATTTCTGTGATCTTTTATGTATTGCTAAAAATTTAGATTTTGTACGATTTAAGCTTAGCCCGTTTATATTTGCCCATATTGAAACTCGTTTCAAATCCTCATTTAGTTTTGCTACACATTCTTAAAAGTCCTTATTTTTTTACATTCTTATGTTATAGTAAAGTAGTTGATCAGGAAGATCATTTGCGTAAATTGAAAAAAAGAAGAGTTCCAAGAATGAATCCCTGTGGTACACCCCTAATAAGTGGAAGAAAAAGTGATGTTGTTGAGGTATTGATTTCAACAAGATATGAAGCAATAAGTTTACAGGAAGTGAAGGAGAAATGCATAAATTTTTCAAGTTTTTGAATCAATATCATATGATCTACATTATTAAAGGCTTTTGAATGATCAAGTAATACTAACACCAATAACACAACATATACATTATCAACTTCATGTCTACTAACCTCAACTACATCAGTTAACGCAGTAATGCAACTATGTTTCGCTCGGAAACCAGATTGTTTCTCACTTAAAAGGTTATTATTACATAAATACTGAGTTATTTTTTTAGATTTTATGGACAGACAGCTTTTGAGGAGAACAACCAATTGACTTACGCACTCAAAGTTGAACATACTATCAGGATGATTCTCGACACGATGATTGGTATAATATGTGTGGTCAGTTTAAATCATTGGAATATTTACGTAACTCCCATTTAATTTATTTGGATCTGCTATACCACTATTACACTGCTGCCTTTTGTTATTTCCTATATCAATTTCGTTAATAGTTTTCCAAGTGTTCTTAGTATCGATTAAATTAGTAAATTTTTTAGAAAAATATTTATTCTTTGCGGCTCTAATTGCTTTTATTACTTTTTTCCTAGCTATACGAGACGTTATATAGGTCACTTGTCCTGTAATGCTTCCATCTGGAGTAAGTTTGCATGTGGATTAAATTTGCAATATTTCGCTCTAAAAAGGCCAGTCGGTCATTTACAGATTACATGTGGTAAATGCAATTCCAATATATTCTGGTAAACTCATCAATTAATCTGACATTATCAATACGTTTAAAATTTCGAAACTCAATTGTCTTGTTAGATGTTGTTAGATTTTTATTTAGAATTTGAATCAAATCTAATAAAACTAAATTAAAATTATAGCAGCATTTTTGCAAAATTCAATTTAATAATATCTATGAACAAAATTTTATTTTATATGAAACAAGGTTGGGAAAAAAAGTCTTGTTCGATTCATAATATTTATGAAAAAAATTTTCAAATATATGAATTTTGTTCTCTGTTTTGGAACAATTTATACAACTTTTGTTAGATTTCTACATTTCTTCTCTTTTATACTAAATTTATAAAATAATTTTAGTTGTTTACTAAATGAATTTTACCTGCAAGTGTATTATTTTTTTAGATGCATTTTTGAAATTGTTCTCCACTACGATTTTTCATGTTTTGTCTTCTTATTAAAAATTGATTTATTGATTAAACTATTTCTTTTTTTTTTTTTTTTTTTTGTAAAGGACAGTACGGTACAAATCATAGCTGTTCATTATTAATATTATAATTCAAAATATTTGTTTAAAATGATTTATTTTTGTATTTAATTTATATTTTTGGAAATAAAAAAATTTCAAATCATTTTAAACTCTTTATAATACAATTTTCAGTTACTTGAAATTAATTTTGAATAAAATTATTTAAATACTATTCCATTTGTTTACAAGTCAGAGTATAGAAAATTTTAACAGAACTATTCGAATATACATTTAAAAAATTTTAATTAAATCTTCAACTAAATTGAAAATAAATTTTATTTCTTTAGCTTGAATACAATTACTCTTTATTTTATTTCGTATTTTAAAAATGAAATGATCCAATAAACCAAATGATATTATAACGATATCGAAACGATATCATCCAGGTGATAAAATTTATCACAAGTGATAATCGTTTTCGAATCTAAAACGTTAGTTTTTACTTACTAAAGTGTACCTTTCCATACAAAATCGTCATGTTCCACATTTTGTTCTGAATGCTATTTAATACCAAAAATTATGTTTTTGCATTCAATTATACTAAATATAACAATTATGAATATAATTTATATAATTATAATAATTATATAATTATATATTATATAATTTGTCTGCAATTTGTATATGGTTTCAATTGTTATTGTTAATAAAATCAAAAATTGATTTACAAAATACTAGTTTTTGCATTTTTTAAACTTGTAATTAATTATTCGAACAATATATTTCATTCTTTATTCATTCGATTAATCGAAGAAAATTAAAATTTTATTCAATCATACGAATAATTAAAAAAACTATGAAGTTTTATTCGATCAACTTCATGTACCAAACCAAACTCAACAAGTTGCGTTCCGAAATTGACTTAATAATTGTCTGTTTGTCGGAAAAAAACTGAGTTTGTGGAGTGTAGAATGGTTATTTTCTGTGCCGCAACACAATTCGTTAGCATTTTTGATGTCTTTAAAATTGTGTATTCTTCGTTGTTTTTATTGACATTTTATCACAAATTTGTTTTAAAATTTATTTTATCCTTTGCAAATATATACGAGACTTACAGAGTAATCTAGATAGTAATGGGTGATTCAAGTAGAGATACTTTTTTCAATAGCCTTTTTTTTGACAGATCACGTGTGAGTCGTGTCATGCTGTCATGTTATTTTTGTTTAGTATTGTTTGACATTTCATAATGGAAAGACTTACGCCTGAACAACGTTTACATCGCTTCGCTCTATGAGCTCTTGAAAAGTTCCAAGAAGATCCGACGTTTTCAAGGCAAATTTTTTTTCAGCGATATGTCCTGTGGGGATATGTAAAGTCTAAAGTTTATGCGGACAAACCCGCTTCGATTCAGGCCTTGGAGGAAAACATTACGCATGTCATTCGCCAGTTACCAGTCGAAATGCTCGAACGAGTCATCGAAAACTGGACTCAACGGATGGACCATCTGCGACGTTGCAACGACCAACATTTGATAGACATAATCTTCAAAAAATAAATGCCAAAGAATGTTCTCTCAAATGATAATAAACATTCCATATTAAATTTGAATTTTCTGCGTTTTTTTCTTTATAAAAGTTTGGAACCACGAAATGGATCACGCTTTACATTCGAAAAGTTCATAAATACAAAATTTTGGTTGAATAAAAAATCACCAAAATGGAAAAAATATCACCATCTCCAAATTTGAAAATAAAATATCTAGTTTTGGTTAAAAATAACCACAACGGCAACACTGTACGCGAGATTAAAGTTAACTTAATTTTATATAAAATTTATAGCATAATTTTATAACAAAATACCGGGAAATACGTGTACAAATACTCGTATAAAATAGACAACATAAAAAAATATCAACAATATGTTCACAAAATGATATCCTCAATTTCTTACTTTAAGTTAATAATGATTTAACAAAGAATTGACAGTAAACAGGGATACCGTTGTTCAAAATATTCAATAAAATATACATAATAAACTAAAGTTAACACAAATAAATTAATTACAAAATTAACTATAATTAATTATTTTTTTACAAATTATGAGTAAAAATTTAAAAAAATAAATAAATAAATTTTGATTTGCATAAACAGTTTAAAATATTTGCAACAGTTATATTATTTATTATAACTCTGCTAACTTTTTTTTGTGGCAATCCTACTAATAAATTATTTATTTAAACGATGAAACGATTGGCACTTAATGGACGACTATATAAGCTTTTTATTATACATAAATACATTCCAACCATATTATATAGCATTTTATATTTACAAGGACTATATATTTTATTGTTTATTGAAAAACCACACATCCTGTGACAACATCAATAGAATCTATAACAAATAGAATTTGTTGTTTGCATGTTATGCCACCAGATACTTGTGGTTGTTTTACAAATATTTTTTTTACTACATTTTATATGGAGTATATCTGACAGCGTTTTTACAATATTACGCCGCTGCGTATGAAATGAGAAAACATACAAACAACACGACAAAATAGGAGTGAGTGAGTTTGGGGTATTTGGCAAGCAGACACTTGTTGTTGAGGGTATTTATACAAACATAGATACTAATATCAATGTCCTTGGGGTACTTGCATTGCTAGAGTTGTTGTGGATTGGGGGGAAAGTTACTAAAACAAGAGACATAATGAATTACCCATATTGACAAGTTAATGTTTATAGGTGTTATCATCAACATCCTTATCATCAACACAATCATCTTCCATATCCACTTCATCATCAATAACATAGACAAAAATGTTACACTTAGAAAAATATAAAATTAATTACTAAAATAAATTTCCGGTCTTTAAGGTTTCTTAAGGAGAGCAGTAGCATCAACTTTTGGTCTATTCATAATTGGCCTCAAAATAAGTCAATGGATTTCACGTACTTAGTTAACGGTGCACAGTGCTTTGCCCCATAGACAAAAATCTAAATAAAAACATTTTTAAAATTGTGTTGAAATAAATATTTTTAAAAAAGGTAACTCATACAATTTCAAAAGAATTTTCTAGGAATAATTATTTTTGTGGCTACCATAGGTCGCTAAAGTCAAATAATTTAAAGCAAATTTTAATGAAATAATAAGGTAGTTTTAAACTGTTTTAGGAAAAATAAGTTAATTTTTTGATAAAACGGGTTGAAGTTTTGTTTTTTCAATAATTCAGTATATTTGCCAATTAAAACTACTATTATTACTATTTTTTTTTTTTAATATAATCTATATATATATAAAATTCTCGTGTCACAGTATTTGTAATTGAACTCCTCCAAACGGCTTGATCGTTTTTTTTTTGTAAAGGACAGTACGGTACAAATCATAGCTGTTCATTATTAATATTATAATTCAAAATATTTGTTTAAAATGATTTATTTTTGTATTTAATTTATATTTTTGGAAATAAAAAAATTTCAAATCATTTTAAACTCTTTATAATACAATTTTCAGTTACTTGAAATTAATTTTGAATAAAATTATTTAAATACTATTCCATTTGTTTACAAGTCAGAGTATAGAAAATTTTAACAGAACTATTCGAATATACATTTAAAAAATTTTAATTAAATCTTCAACTAAATTGAAAATAAATTTTATTTCTTTAGCTTGAATACAATTACTCTTTATTTTATTTCGTATTTTAAAAATGAAATGATCCAATAAACCAAATGATATTATAACGATATCGAAACGATATCATCCAGGTGATAAAATTTATCACAAGTGATAATCGTTTTCGAATCTAAAACGTTAGTTTTTACTTACTAAAGTGTACCTTTCCATACAAAATCGTCATGTTCCACATTTTGTTCTGAATGCTATTTAATACCAAAAATTATGTTTTTGCATTCAATTATACTAAATATAACAATTATGAATATAATTTATATAATTATAATAATTATATAATTATATATTATATAATTTGTCTGCAATTTGTATATGGTTTCAATTGTTATTGTTAATAAAATCAAAAATTGATTTACAAAATACTAGTTTTTGCATTTTTTAAACTTGTAATTAATTATTCGAACAATATATTTCATTCTTTATTCATTCGATTAATCGAAGAAAATTAAAATTTTATTCAATCATACGAATAATTAAAAAAACTATGAAGTTTTATTCGATCAACTTCATGTACCAAACCAAACTCAACAAGTTGCGTTCCGAAATTGACTTAATAATTGTCTGTTTGTCGGAAAAAAACTGAGTTTGTGGAGTGTAGAATGGTTATTTTCTGTGCCGCAACACAATTCGTTAGCATTTTTGATGTCTTTAAAATTGTGTATTCTTCGTTGTTTTTATTGACATTTTATCACAAATTTGTTTTAAAATTTATTTTATCCTTTGCAAATATATACGAGACTTACAGAGTAATCTAGATAGTAATGGGTGATTCAAGTAGAGATACTTTTTTCAATAGCCTTTTTTTTGACAGATCACGTGTGAGTCGTGTCATGCTGTCATGTTATTTTTGTTTAGTATTGTTTGACATTTCATAATGGAAAGACTTACGCCTGAACAACGTTTACATCGCTTCGCTCTATGAGCTCTTGAAAAGTTCCAAGAAGATCCGACGTTTTCAAGGCAAATTTTTTTTCAGCGATATGTCCTGTGGGGATATGTAAAGTCTAAAGTTTATGCGGACAAACCCGCTTCGATTCAGGCCTTGGAGGAAAACATTACGCATGTCATTCGCCAGTTACCAGTCGAAATGCTCGAACGAGTCATCGAAAACTGGACTCAACGGATGGACCATCTGCGACGTTGCAACGACCAACATTTGATAGACATAATCTTCAAAAAATAAATGCCAAAGAATGTTCTCTCAAATGATAATAAACATTCCATATTAAATTTGAATTTTCTGCGTTTTTTTCTTTATAAAAGTTTGGAACCACGAAATGGATCACGCTTTACATTCGAAAAGTTCATAAATACAAAATTTTGGTTGAATAAAAAATCACCAAAATGGAAAAAATATCACCATCTCCAAATTTGAAAATAAAATATCTAGTTTTGGTTAAAAATAACCACAACGGCAACACTGTACGCGAGATTAAAGTTAACTTAATTTTATATAAAATTTATAGCATAATTTTATAACAAAATACCGGGAAATACGTGTACAAATACTCGTATAAAATAGACAACATAAAAAAATATCAACAATATGTTCACAAAATGATATCCTCAATTTCTTACTTTAAGTTAATAATGATTTAACAAAGAATTGACAGTAAACAGGGATACCGTTGTTCAAAATATTCAATAAAATATACATAATAAACTAAAGTTAACACAAATAAATTAATTACAAAATTAACTATAATTAATTATTTTTTTACAAATTATGAGTAAAAATTTAAAAAAATAAATAAATAAATTTTGATTTGCATAAACAGTTTAAAATATTTGCAACAGTTATATTATTTATTATAACTCTGCTAACTTTTTTTTGTGGCAATCCTACTAATAAATTATTTATTTAAACGATGAAACGATTGGCACTTAATGGACGACTATATAAGCTTTTTATTATACATAAATACATTCCAACCATATTATATAGCATTTTATATTTACAAGGACTATATATTTTATTGTTTATTGAAAAACCACACATCCTGTGACAACATCAATAGAATCTATAACAAATAGAATTTGTTGTTTGCATGTTATGCCACCAGATACTTGTGGTTGTTTTACAAATATTTTTTTTACTACATTTTATATGGAGTATATCTGACAGCGTTTTTACAATATTACGCCGCTGCGTATGAAATGAGAAAACATACAAACAACACGACAAAATAGGAGTGAGTGAGTTTGGGGTATTTGGCAAGCAGACACTTGTTGTTGAGGGTATTTATACAAACATAGATACTAATATCAATGTCCTTGGGGTACTTGCATTGCTAGAGTTGTTGTGGATTGGGGGGAAAGTTACTAAAACAAGAGACATAATGAATTACCCATATTGACAAGTTAATGTTTATAGGTGTTATCATCAACATCCTTATCATCAACACAATCATCTTCCATATCCACTTCATCATCAATAACATAGACAAAAATGTTACACTTAGAAAAATATAAAATTAATTACTAAAATAAATTTCCGGTCTTTAAGGTTTCTTAAGGAGAGCAGTAGCATCAACTTTTGGTCTATTCATAATTGGCCTCAAAATAAGTCAATGGATTTCACGTACTTAGTTAACGGTGCACAGTGCTTTGCCCCATAGACAAAAATCTAAATAAAAACATTTTTAAAATTGTGTTGAAATAAATATTTTTAAAAAAGGTAACTCATACAATTTCAAAAGAATTTTCTAGGAATAATTATTTTTGTGGCTACCATAGGTCGCTAAAGTCAAATAATTTAAAGCAAATTTTAATGAAATAATAAGGTAGTTTTAAACTGTTTTAGGAAAAATAAGTTAATTTTTTGATAAAACGGGTTGAAGTTTTGTTTTTTCAATAATTCAGTATATTTGCCAATTAAAACTACTATTATTACTATTTTTTTTTTTTAATATAATCTATATATATATAAAATTCTCGTGTCACAGTATTTGTAATTGAACTCCTCCAAACGGCTTGATCGTTTTTTTTTTTTTTAATTTTGTATGTATATTTGTTAGGTACGAGAATAGGTCGTAAAGTATAATTCATATCGCTAGATATGAAATATACTTCTTAACTAATAAATCAATTTTCCTGAAATTTGCCAACAAATAGTGTAACATCTGAAAGAAACTATAGCCTATAATTTTTATTATTTAGGGCTTAAAATAGGGCAAAAGCTCCCCCTTCCCTATACCTTCTTAACTAATCAACCGATTTTCTTGAAATTTGGCAGGCAAATAATTTTTATTAAATTTTTTTATATTTTATTATTTAAGACGGGAAATAGGGCAAGAGGGGTAAAAGCTCCGTCTCCCTATATCTTCTTAACTAATCAACCGGTATTTTTTAAAGATATACATTTTTTGGAAATTCCAACATTTAGGGCGTAAAATAGGGCAAAAAAAAATTCTCGTGTCACGGTGTTTGTAATTGAACTCCTCCGAAACGGCTTGATCGATTTTTCTGAAATTTTGTATGTGTATTTGTTAAGTACGAGAATAGGTCAAGGTAAAGTATATCTCATATCGCTAGATAATAATTTTTATTATTTAACTTTTATTATTTAGGACGGGAAATAGGGCAAGAGGGGTAAAAGCTCCCTCTCCCTATATCTTCTTAACTAATCAACCGGCTTTTTTTTAAAGATATACAGTTTTTGGAAATTCCAACATTTATTGCGTAAAATATGGCAAAAGCTACCCCTTCTTAATTAATTATCCAATGATAGTTTCAAGTCTTGAAGGAAATAAAGGCTATGAATTTTTATCATTTAGGGCGTAAAATAAAGCAAAAAGGGTAAAAGCACGCCCAACCATCCCAACACACCTACAGTACATTCGCTATTTTTTAATTCAAAACCAAAATATTCACTAGAAATAAGTTAAATAGCAAAACAACGTTTGCTGGGTTAGTAATAGTATATATATATATATATATATATTTTTTTTTTTTTTTTTTTCTCAAATTTACACATATTTTTTTTTTTATTTAAAACTTAAAATTACTTAAGTTTGATGAACGATATAAAAAATTTATAAAACTTTTTTACCGTATTATTTTCTACAGTTATTTAACAGAATAAAAAAATAATTAGAACCTATTTCTTGCCACAACTTTAAAAAATCGTTAAATTGAAAAAGTGTCTGATTTCCTGTATTTACTTCAATTTCAACGAGTTCTTAATGTTAAAGTAATTTATTTTATCAAATTGAAATAAAAAAAATACTTAAAATAATTTCGAAATTTAAAAAACAACTGAGGAAGGGAAAAATATAATTTCTGGACTCAATATAATAAGTTAAAATTCCTCAAAATGGCGCTAATTGTAGTGCATTTTAAAATTTTAATACAAAAATTATATAAGTTCGGTGGAGTATTAAAAAAAATTAAAACAAATTATACAAATTGTTTTGCTTGATTCTATAACTTGATATTATTTTTAATATATAAATTACTTCCTATTTTTTTGCGAAAACTATAAAAAACAGTAACTTAAAAATTTTTCTAATTTTTTTTTTCTTACACTTATATAAATCTTATTTGTGCCGAATATAAACTTGATACTAATATGTGTATGTGATTTATCCACGTTAAAGTGATTTTCGGAAAAAGGTTTTATATGAGAACTATGGTCAATTATTGACCGATTTTCATGAAATTTGGCACAAAGATATAGAAAACTTCCTTGCATCGAATTTCATTAAAATATTGCTATATTTAGGGCATTTATGATCGTTAAACCGCTATTTCGGAATAACATTTGTGTGTGGGCTAAATGAAATAATGGACTGATTATAATCAATTTCAATAGGCTTTGTGCAATAGACTTTGTGCAAAGGTTCACATTGGCAACCAGCCATCCAACCAGTCAGAAAGACGTTAGATCGACTCAAAAAGTGATTCAGAGTCGATTGGTATACTTTAAGGTGGCTGTTGGATGATTTTTTCTGTGCGCTACAAATATCAGCATAAATAGATAATATCCCATCCACCTATGGTGGTGTTAAAATATTTCGTGATGTTAAAACGATATTACTTTAAAATTTAATAAAATATTGAAAACTGATAAAAATACAAATTTTAGACCAAAATCGGGCAAATTAATTCCTTACTTAAGAGAAACTGTGGGTGCAGAAATTAAAATAATATTAGAAAATTATAGGGCTTCGGGAAGGTAGATATACCCTTGCTCCTATTAAGTAACATATTGTCTAACCCATAAAAAACCTGTTTCCAATGGCTATCGAAAATTTTGACCAGTGTTGCAGAAGAAAATGCATTTTTCTTATTTCAGGATATATAGGAGGTAGGCGTATCCTTGCTAGAATTTTTTCTAAACTTTATATGTATTCACTTTGGGTGTAAATAACATATGTACCAATTTTCAATTTTCTACGACACCTCCTGCTATTTCGGCTAAAAAAAAAAAACTTTTTTAGGGGTGTACCCGTTTCAATTCAGATAAAAATTGGCAGACTCACAAATAATCTATATCTAATTGCAATCAAAAATTTTGACCATTATTCCAGCAATCAATCTTGAATTGAGACTAATATTTCATTTGTGTGAATCGTTCGTTATCGATCAAAACGATTAACTGAAATATTTTATTCGTTTCTTTCATCTTTCCCTCATGAAGTATTTGTGAAATATAAACGACTGAATGGTAAGTGTTTGTGAAAATATTGTTACTGTTGAATATTTAAGCTAAAAAAACAAAAGTTGTCATTTCGCACACTCATATACATGTACATATATATAATACAAAAAGTATTCTTTTGCAAAATAGATCTTCAAATTGTTCATCATTTATTATAAATATTTTTCTGAAAGAAAAAAAAGTTACAAATTTCCGTGTTTTTTTATTTTTTAATTTAATATACTGATTATGTCGAATAATTATTTACTTGAGCTTGATAAAGCCTTTTAAGTTCTTACCTATAAAACAGCAGACTTTTTAATTTGGCTTTATTATATGGACAAATTATACAAACCCCATTAAAAACCAACAATTGTCATATTTTTGCAAATATACTGGCTTTGGTATAGTTAGAGCAATAAATAAAACAAATCTGAATTAAGTAAAATATACACATACATACATATATCCATACATACATACATACGTATGTACATACACCTGTAAATGAAATTTATTATTCTTTAAGATTACATTAATTTATTAATAATTTATTAAATTTAGGAAGGAAAAAAACGAAAATATAAAAAGTGAACACTAAAAAATAAAAATAAAAAATAAAAGATACTTAAAGCTAATTCAGGTTTACAATTTATAAAATATATACCTAAAATATTTACACAATAAGAAAGATTTTTACAGAATATACAAAAAGAGGTTACATATTATTATGTAGAAAAAAACACTCTATTAGGTTTCAGAAGTGTTCGTCCCTTGTTTCTCACTTTTCGGAAAATATTCCTTCTTTGCATTATAACATAAAGTTGCCATAATGCAAAGATATTTCAGCGCATATTGATAAACGCGTGGCTACAGAATTTCTCTTTTCTTCCACCACAAATGGATTGATCTTAAAATAAAATTTATAATTTTATATTTATAATTTTCTTTTATTGTTATTTAAAGAAAAATTAGAATAAATCTTAAAAAACTTTTAGTTATTATAAAAAATAAACATTTTTGTCCTTAATGTTATTAAAAAAAATAAAATAAAATACAATAAATAAACATTAAAAAAATCATCATTTGTTTGTCCAAAAACAATTATTCTAGTGGAACCGGTTCACAAAATTATCCTGGTTATTATTAAAATATTTTCTTTTATCTGCTTATAACTTTTTTTTGTAAGTAATACTAATTCAAGAAACAAAAAATCCGCATTTCATACTGAATGATATAAAAAAAATTAAAAGTTCAACATTTGATAATCTAATACTTTATATTCTATTCTTCAAAGTAGTTCATATGATGCATAAGTGCAGTATAAAAATGTACTTCCTGCATACAGATTGATTTTCTCCAAATTTCCAAATATGAAGATTAGATGAAAGCAAACGGACTTTTTGATTTAGTGAACACATTTTAGAAATGAAACTTTCTAAAAGGTTACATAAAACTATAACTTTAGAAAGACTTACATTTTTTTCAGAAGAGATTTCCACCGTGGCTTTAAAATTGGTATAACTTCCATAATAATATCCCATTATATAACAGCCAGCAATAGGTCTGGACGATATAGTGAAAGAGTGCAGATTATTGCATCTTTTATTTGTGAAATCCGATGTAACATTTTGTATGTTAAACTCCACCTCGTTACTACAACTTAAGGTCAGGGAGGTTCATCTGCTTGTGACCCGCTTGCAATTTTATTAAAGCAGTTGAACTTTTATGAAAATATTCCACGACTATTTTAAACTTTGTCATTGTTTCAGTAATTTCTTCCGTTGCAGTTTTTACTGTTAAATTTAACGAGTGAACAAAATCACCTATACCTCGCTATTCTCGTTGACGGATTGCAGCTACTATATTTGATGAGTTGCTTGTTGGTGGCTCAGTAAATAATTTCATTTTTTGTTAACACCGATTTCCAAAATTTTGCTTCCATTCAATAGTAAACATATTGAAACTAAGGTGGCCAAAAAATTATATCAAAATATTGCTAATTATGGGCGTGGCATGCTGTTAAAAAGAAAACACATAAAAAAAATAATGTGATTTTTGTAAGTTTGATCAGAAATAAAATATCATTACTAGAAAACTATTATCGATAATTGGCTACATTTTTTTTGTTATGTTGGTAGTATAGTAGGCTTTGATAAAGGGAATGATGTGTCATTATACCGTTTATAGCTGCTGTGTTATTAAATGTTTTCTCAGTTACTATATTTTAGTTAAATTTGAATTTTAGTGGAATAGAGTCTTTGAGGGTCAAAAGGGGTTAAAAAAATTTTACTACTAGAAGAAAGGTGAAAGTGTTCTCTTTAATCCTATATATACTTTTGAATCTGTCTGTAGATCACTTTTTCCATTTGAATGAAATTACTCCCAAAATTTTTCCATGGAACAATTACTTAAAATCAGTTATGATTTGGATTTTAAACCTACTGGATCAATAAGAAACATAGACATCAATAAGGAGTTAAAAAGTTTAAAAAAGAAAAATATTCAAGACGAATTTCTCAAATGTGGGTTGATTATAGATCAACAAAAACAAAGATCACGTAATACAAACGATGAAAACACAGCAAGAAGGTTATTTTCAGATCCCGAAAGATCATCTGAAATAGCAGGCATTAATATAAATCTTATTTCAAGATTTAAAACAATTATCGATGTATTTGTGTGCACTGAACAAATTGATGCTAGAAAATTTGGTGATTATGCGAAGGAAATATCCATAGTTCTCAAAACCCTTTATCATAGAGAAGATGTCATTAAGCATCACTTAGTAGCACTTGGAGATCTAACGGAGGAAGCCCAGAAAAAAAGGAATAAGGATTACAGATTTTATAAAGAGCACAATACCAGAAAAATATCACGAAATTCTTCAAATGAAGATCTATTTAATATATTACTGGCAACATCAGATCCGCTCATCTCTAGCATTCAATGTCAATAGAAAGTAAAACATCAGAATTTAGATAAAGAACCAAATTTGCTGCAAGAGGAAAGAAATAATACAGAACTAAATATAGAATAAATAATTATAATTTTCTTTTATTGTTATTTAAATAAAAAATAGAATAGAAAAATCTTAAAAATCTTTTAATTACTATAAAATATAAATATTTTTGTCCTTAATATTATTAAAAAAAGAAAAAAAGCATTTAAAAAATCGTCTTTTTTTTTTGTCCAAAAACAACTGATTGTAGTGAAATCGGTTCTAGTAGAACCTGTTCTAGAATTGATAAACTGGGAACCTATTAACAAAATTATCCTGGGTATTATTAAAATGTTTTTTTTTTTATCAAAAAACAAAAAATCCGCATTTTCATACTGAATGCTATAAAAAAAAATTAAAAGTTCAACTTTAGTCTTAAATTTCTCAACAACTGCTGAACTGATTTTAATGAAATTAAAACTGGAGAAAATTCAACAAATTCAAGAAAATATCTCTCTATCAAAAAAAAAAAAAAAAAAAAAATCTAAAATATCTCTATCTATTCAAATGTTACAGAGTTTTGTCCGATGAAAAACGATTCTGAGCCACTGTGCGTTGTCGTAATTTTATCATCGATTCCAAAATCCACAAAAATATTTTTTAGAAAACTACATAAATTTTCAGCCATATTTCTGTTCTCAAGCCAATAAAAGGGATGCTAAAACCGTGTCAGAATTGATATAATGGCTAGTTACCGCTACATAGGGCATACGTCTGCAGCAGATTTTATTTTGTCTTTAATGTTTTCAGAAAGTTCCATGTGAACGCTTGGTAGCAAATTATTTGACAATGTCTTCCGCGATGGCAAAGTGTATTTGAGACGTCTCGAATTCATATTTTTTTTTTTTAATTCGGGCTCTTCTACTATCGGAATCAGTGGTGACCTTTTGCAATCATCTTTAAAACTTCCCTATCTAATTGTTCTGCTTTGCGAATTGGTGGGAGGCCTAAGGAAAAATTGTGTTATTTGATGCTGCTGTGATCTAAGGGTTGTTCGTTGATGGGCTCTTTTAAGTAATAGTATCTTCAATTGATGGCATTTGTCTATTCATATTTATTGGCGTGAGTATATGTTTAGACTTTAAATGTCGACTTAAATTTTCATGAGAGCCACTAAAAAAACTTAATGAAGTTTTACAATATTTACATTTAGCTCTTTGATCATCTTCTTCCTCAAAATGCCACCAAATTGTACTGTGTTTTCTCTTTGACATTAATTAATAATTATTTTCAATTTTATAAATAAAAATTTCAATTTCTTTTGCTTTTAAGTTTAACTTTTGCGCCTTCTGATGTAATTAAAATGTACGGCAACATAATATTTCAAATGAGAAACGGCTATTTTACAAAACCTTGTAGATAATATAGGATAAAAAATGTGTTACCAAATTTTTTTAAATCCTTTTATTTCTCTTTTGAAATTTAAAAAAATTAATGCATCAATAAATATGTAAATTTCTTTACATCATTACTAGTTAAAAAAAAAAATAACAGGTAATTTATCCAATTATAAAATAAAAGCTAGGGATTTTTGGTCAAAAATAACAGATATGTACGTGAAAAAATAACAGACGCATTAATTATTATATACGTCAACACCCTTAAAAAACCACCATCAATATTAATGAGAATAACATTGTGTCTATATTTGACAATTTTTATCAAGACAAACGTGAAAATCAACGCGAATTCATGCAAGGTAAAAAAAAGTAGTCGCACAGAAACAACAATAAGACGAATTTATTAATGTTTTTTTTATATATGCAGTTTGACAGCTATAACAACCAGAAATAATAATCAGCTGTTTTACTGAGGTTACCTTGTATACATTCTCATTTTAACTTTTGTCTTAATAAAAATTTGTCTAGTATAGACACTACGTAAAGAAGAAGCATTAATAACAGTTTCATATCCATCAGCAATTATCAATGTATATTATAACAATCAAATTCAATATATAACAAAATAGTTGACTAGATATATTATTGATAACGGCCCATCTACACGTAAGAGAATATGTAATATTTTTCTGTTAGAGAGTGTGAAATTCCCTCTCTGAGAAAATTGTCTCACGTGTAGATTCAAATATTAGTATTATAAGAAGTATTATAAAAAGTGTTATTATGTGATGAGATTCCTCCACACAACAATCTTATAAGATGAAATGTCAAGAAATACACATATACGAAAGTTTGTTTATGTGTGTGCATGTGTATTTTAGAAATTACTAAAAAATAATGTTTTTTATAAAATTATTTCCTTTTAATAATTGTTTTACATTTTAGAAAACTTTTTTCTTAAAAATTGTTCTAAAAAAATATGAATTTCTTAAATAGGATTTGTGTACCCCATATTTAAGATTTAACATAATATAAACAAAATGCCGGCGTTTCTTACATATTAATTATATCAGCGTTAATCTCAGTTGTAGACCTGGGGTAATGAAAACGAAAACGAACTATGAAAGAAAGAAAGGTGAAAGAAAACTAAAAAAGAAAGATTTGTTTGAAAAATAGTAAGTGAAGCATTCAAAAGAAATAGTTTATTCATAAACGACACAATTGTAATTAAATCCATTTTTTAATTTCAGAATATATGAGATTTAATTTCAGAATATATACGATTAAAAAATAAAAAAATATATATATATATTTAACGGCTACCACAAACTTTGGTAACGTTTAGATCAGTATTTTAAAAGAAATTTAGTTTTTTTAATTATAGGTTATATGAGAGATAGGTGAGTCCTTGCATCAATTTTTTTAAGGTAATATGCGTACCAAGTTTAAATTTTCTATGACATCTTTTCTTTTTTGTTTTATCGTATGGTAACAAAACACTATGCGGTACCTTAGTTTTCGTCAAAGTTTAACCAAATTTGGTTCGATAAATAAATGTTTGAACAGGAGGGACAGACTTTACCGAGAACAAAATATTTAGAAAAGCGATCAGACGGGCGTGTTGACTTTCTAATGATCACTATGGCACATCAGAACACTGACGTTTTAAATGAGATGACTTAGAACAGGTCGAGTAGAGTACACATTGGATGTATGAGATCCAGTTACATTTAAAGCGCTAACATAACCACGAAACACCCAAAAGAACGATATTGGTAAATTTTATCCGTTCCTTACTAAGTCCTGAAGTTTTTTTTTTTGGAAAACATCAAAAGAAAAACATTAAGTATTCGTCGTAATGAACTATTTTTTACTGATGGAGCGAGTATTACATTCTCAATATTCCACAATTTTTCGGAACTTTTTTCCAGTGTATTTTGTTATATTTTATACCACATTTTTCATACCTTTTTAATGTCCGCATCATCATTATCATTGGATGATACGTTTTAGATTGTATAACAATCGCGTGAATTGCTCCCCAAGCAATAATCCCTCATTCTGTTTTACCCATTTTTTTTTTTTTTTTTTTTTTTATTATTGGTGAAAATTGATACCCACCATTAAAAAGGTTCATTGTTTTTGTTGACGTTATTTGGTTTGGCGTTCCACAACAATTTATTGTCATTGCAATCTATAAAAAGATTAATAAATTATGTATTTTTATTTATTTGGCGTGTGAGTGTTTGTTCTGTAGACGCCAAAAGCAACAACATATTTGGCGATATTTATTTTATTTTATTTTTTTTCTTATTTAGTTAGCGGGAGTATTTTTTCCTTCATTATGTATTAAGTTGCATGTGCTAGGTATTTGGTTTTTTCTTATTGTAATTTTGTGTACTTTTCTTCATTAATTTACCTTTTTCTACACGCGAACAAGAAACTTCTATGTCTTGTCTTGAAAGTTGTGAACGATTAATTTATTGACACTGTCAATTGATTGAGTGTAATTGCCAATGAATGATTGTTATCTAATTACAAAACTGTTTAGGATAAGTGAGTGATATATGATGCATACAAGTTGTTGTTAACGAGCATGTTTATTTTTGGTAATTTATTTGTGGTATATTGATATTATGTTCAGATATAAATTTAATTAATTAAACAATATTGATGAACGTAAAGAAACCAAATAAGGGATTTATTGACTATGAATAGCAAATTAAATTATCAGAACTCAGGTGGTTTTAAGAATTAAGAGTTTTGGAAAAGTATAAATATGAAAAGTATATTGAATTACATAATTCATTAATAATATTAAAAACTAGGTACTCACTCAATTTTATAATTTAATTTCAAATACAACAAACAGTCTTGAAAAAGTAAGTCATGAAAATGACCTTCAACTTCATCTAACCGTTTGTTTTAGTTAAATACTTTATTATTCTTAAGATAAGTAGCATGTTATTTTCGGATCATTTTTCATTATAAAGTATAAAAAGCACTTGATGAAATTTGTATGAAGTTGAACTGAATTTAGTAATATTTTTCGTAATTTTTAGTTATACTTATGAGATACAATGTTCAAATTCATATCTACATAGAGTTTGTTCAGTTTGGGGTTGCCTAGAGTAGCGTAAATGTATTTGTAGATTGGAAAATTTCCGTTGAATGTTGTTTTATAATATTAAGACAGTCTAAAGTTGGCATAAATGTTTATGACTCTTCATTTCCAAAAATTGATTAAAGTTCTTGTTGTTGAGGTTGAATGTTATAGGAATCCTTGAATAAAAATTTTTTATTGTAAATTTTCATTTTCTGTCGAAGAAATATTAACAAGCTGGGCACCCTACTGGTTTTCGAAGTTAGCGCTCGTATTCGCGATATTTGGATTTAAACATTTTTGTAGAAGTAACACAAATAATATGTAGAAAACTATAATTAAAAGGTACATTATATATGCAAATTTAAGAATAAATTGAAATATCTGAAAAACGAGCGCTAACTTTTAAGGATAGTTAACACCATTGAATTCAGCGTCATCGACTTAGTTTTGCCCAACTTGTTAGAAAAAAATAAGTCCCATTTTCGAGTATAGTGTTACATTAGGAAATAGTAGTATCCTTTATATCAAAAAACTTTCTGCCAACATGAGCCCTTTCAATTCAATCAGATTTTGTGATTTCGTTGTCAGTCATACGATAACATACGTATCCAGTATTTCCGTTCCGCTAAACATGAACAGCTCCTCTCGAATTTATTTCTTAGTAGGTGACTTTAAAAATTTCAAACCTTCATCTATAAGGCATACCCTAGAAAAGCTTTAGCTAGAACAATCATGTAGAATAAAATTTCTATTTACAGATGCTATGCGTAACATTAAAATTAATTGCAGTGAATCTTCTGGCCAGAAAGATTGTGATTAATAATACGTTAAGATTAAAGACTATATGTAGCAGGCAATTTAAATTACTGCACTTCCAAACCATTATTTTCGAGAGTATTTTAGTACTCCATTTCGGACAATCCGCATTTATGCATACGGCTTCAAACTTAAGAAGGCTGTTAGGGTTAGTGTCTACGCACAGTGATTTGTTCTCATATAACGATGCTGTTGTAGATATTTGAAACTTGGTACATATATTACTTTAGCCTTGAAATTGATAGATATGAAGTTCATAACACAACGGGCAATCTAACATCACCTATTGATCATAAGGTCCAGAAATATAATGAATGGCTAGACAAACAAACCGTTTTCGACAGTATTCAACAACATACAATATGTCAAAATGAAGTGAAGTTCTTTACAAAGACGCTAAAAAATGCAAAAGCCCCAGGTCTAGATGGGATAAATGCAATTCTATTAAAAAATATGTCCGATAATTTTTTTAATTGTATTACAAAAATATTTAACTGGTGTTTGAAAAATGGATATTTTCCAAAAATTTTTAAAACTGCAAAAGTTATACCAATCGCAAAGCCAGGAAAAGATGCCAAATCACCAAATAGCTATCGCCCTATTAGTATGTTAAACGTTTTAGATAAAGTGTTTGAAAAAATTATACTGGAAAGACTAAGGGAATATACTGAAACCAATAGTATTTTACAAAATGAACAATTTGGCTTCAGAAAAGAGCATTCGACTATCCACCAGGTAAAAAGAATTGTTAATCTTATTCAGCACAACAAAGATAACAGAAAAAGTACTGGAATGGTCTTATTAGATGTCGAAAAAGCATTTGACTCCATATGGCATAACGGACTAATTTATAAGCTTAGCAGGTTTGGCTACCCAATCTATTTGCAAAAAATAATAAGAAGCTTTTTAAATCAAAGATCTTTTGTGGTGAATGTTGACAATGTGTATTCTAGTGATCGTAAAATTTTAGCTGGTGTGCCACAGGGATCCATCTTGTCACCAACTTTATATTCAATATACATAGCTGATTTAAAATTATTAAAAAACCATACGTCAGCGTTGTATGCAGATGACACTGCGCTCATAACAACTGGTAAAGTCTCAAATGCAATCGTTAAAAATTTGGAAAAATCTTTATTACAAACTAAGAAATTCTTCTTGAAATGGAAAATTAAAATCAACGAGTTAAAAACTCAAGCAATCATGTTCCCTTTTAATAAATCACCAAAACGAATACCCAGTAGAACGCTTTCAATTCAAGGAACTGAAATACCTTTTCTAGATTCTGTTAAATACTTGGGGATTACACTTGATAAAAAGTTGACCTTTAAACAGCATATTTTACAAACCTGTACAAAAGCAATTAAATGTGGCAGAGCTCTATTTCCGTTATTAAATCGCAAATCAACTTTAAATCACAAAAACAAAATATTAATTTATAAAATGTGTATTAGACCGATAATGACCTATGGATGCCAAATATGGACAACAAAATGTGCAAAAACTTATTTAAAGAAACTACAAATAATACAAAATAAAAATTTAAAAATTATATATAATTTACTCCACAATTCGTTTACATAGGAAATATAAAGAAGACTTGTTTGCAACGGTTACTAGTAAACTAACACAAAGCTTTGAAGATCGTAACAGATATTCAAACTACGTTTTAATAAGAAATTTGCATAGCTAGCTCTTTTCCATCTTTAACTCTAAAGATGATAAAAGGGCTATCATAAGAATTTCTTTTACATTATTTTTTTTAGTAATAAGGTTTTTTCTATCTTTTTCCCTTAATTTGTAAATAATTTATTTATAAATGTATATATCATTATTTAACAAAACTTTTTAATTTGCTGCAATACTATTTAGTAATACCTCAAACACTGTAAATATATAAAGATTTTTTTTTTATATTTTTAACTTGTTAATGATGATAGATAAATAAAAAAAAAAAAAAAAAAAAAGATATGAAGTTTTCAAAAAATACCTCCCACAAACCCTGTCATTTTCTACTATTTTATAAACATTTTCTCTTTAGTAACAAGTTAACTTGCCTAAACCTAAATTTGCCCGATCTTGTGAAACTACGATCCAAATTTTTTACTTGATTTTTTAAATTTGTATTACGAAATGTTTTAACATAAATAATTCTTAGACTTTAGTTAGGAAAAAGGAAATTGAAAATTTGTTTTTATGATTCTCTTTTAAGTTGTGCCAAAAAAGGGGGATATAATTATTTTCTTATATATTAAAACCCAACACAAGATTACAAAATCAAGCAAAAAAAATCTATAATTTTTTAAATATACTAATGTATTTAAGAAACAAATTGACAATTATTTTACTGAAACATTTTAAAACAATATTTTTTTTTTTTTTTTTTTTTTTGTATAAAAATTTGCTTTAAATTTTCTGACTTTAGCGCCCTCTTCCTAGCAGAAAAATAGTTATTTCCAAAAAAGTGCTTTCGAGATTATTTGCGTTATATTATTACTTTTCCAAATACAATTTGGAAAGTATATCTGATTTTTGTGTATGGTACGCATCCCTAGAGCACATCTCGCAACATATTAGCAGCAATCCTTGTAAATTTACTGAATGAGAGTATAAGTTTATTCATCAAGAAGCACTTTACCATAGTGCAATTGACAAGCAAATTCTCTAAATATATCCTGCCCATTATTTGACTTAATAAATATATATCACATATACGATTCTGCAATAAAGAATTTAAAATTAAAAATGGCGGATCTAAAATGAGAGCCAGCAGTTTTGTTTGGCAAAATAATACTTTTGATTTATAATATTTTACTATTTAGTAATTTATAAAATTTTGGTCAACTTCCACTTCCTACGTTGACTGGAACGGGATGATACGTTGCCATTTTGATGATGATCCCAGAATAAATTATATTTTATTTTTCTCCCAATATATGTCATATATATATATATATATATATATATATATATATCAAACGATAACTAAATAAAACTTAGTATACCCATATTTTGTAATTCTTTTAATTTACTTCATTTTAATAGAAAAAACTGCACATAAAAACGAGAAAGAAAGATATAGTCGGTCAAGCCCAACCATATGACACCATTGTGCATGTCCATCATAATTCGTGGATGGGTCTTATATTAGATATGTGGTCAATTGTAGACCGATACTTTAACCCCTATGGTGGTTTGGGGTATAATTATGTCTACATAAATAGGTATGTCTTTATCTAAATAAGAAATATATAATTCTCACGTATTTAAATTTAACATAAAAATATGTACTTTAAATTTATATAACATTTGACTTATCTATGTAATTTCAAAATCGCTTAATTGACTATAAAAAATTCATGGTTATGTAATGGAAATTCTTATATTTATGCAAAATTATTGCTTAGAAATTAGAAATTGGAAATATTTTTAAGCATAAATTTTTAATTAAAAATAATCTTAAGATCAATAGAAAGCAAATAAGAATAAATTATCCTAAAAAAAATCTATGAAAAAATTAACCCCAAACTTGTGAAAAATTTTATATTGAACATAATGGCTCAAGTTTATATAATATATTGTACGTAACAACGGAAGTTTTGTTACCGTAGGTTTTTTGCTAGTATCTTATATATAATTTTGAAATGATGATGATTTTTTCCAGATGAAGACAGATCCTCATCCGATACAGACTCTGAACAAGTGGGCGAACCACCACGCAAGAAAGTAAAGGGCGCAAATAAACGAAAATAAGTTTTGCGTTCATCGATTTTTATAACCTATGCATCTATGTAATAACCTAATAATTACCTGTAATAATTTTTAATTTTACGTGTTAATAATTATAATAAATACATTGAAACATAAAATCAATATTCTTGTCAAAATGAGATACCTTCACTTAATTGTGAATTAAAGCGAAACGCGTCCATTGATTTTCATGATCTATGTCTCATTTTGTTTAAAGGTTATGTGACTTTACGTGAAAGTAATAGGACTTGACACTTTTTTTACCGTCTTGGATATTTTATGAATTAAAAATAAAAAAATTCAATTTTTTAGGCAAAAAATAGTTTTTTTTCATACATTTATTTATAACTGCGAAACTGTTGCTTATGTAGGGAAACGTTGTATGAACAGATTAAAGGAATTGTAATTCCTAATTTTTTAAAATTTGTTTCAGCAAATTCGAACTGGTGGTTCTCGAGTTATGTCAAAAAAAAAAAGACCACCAAAGGTCACAATTTCCCCTATATGATAGCTACTAACTTCAAATCGATATATCTCGATTCCTAGACGTATCGCCGAGACACGTATAACTTCTTTTTTACCGATATAACTTTCCCCGGTAGTTTAAACCTTTCCCGATTACTGACCCCTACCATTTGTCGCACAGTGTTATAAACTGGTTTATACTGTGTTTCTACTGAGTTTAAAATAACCCGTTTTGTGTAAAACGTTGCCATTGGTCTGACTAGTTTTCGTATAGACGAATTTTCGTACTATACATTTGCTATCACCACAAATTCATAGCAATTACTATTTCGCCAATTGTTCAAATAGTTTTGATAACATTTAATTTATTTCACATTTTTATTTAATTTTAATATATATTTTTTTAATTAAAATTGTTCTGTGTTTAAAGTGAAATGAAAAAATATAGGGGATAGCGGGGTACTGTGGGGTATGGGGTAATGAATAAAATTTAACTTTTTTCGCGTAATTTTAATTTTCTTTCAAAAAAGACTTCTGGTAAATGTTTGTCATTATAGCACTACATTTCTGTTCTATATTTCATTCACGAAATCTTGCTTTTCGAGCGCTATCAAATAAAATATACAGCAAAAGTTTTTTTAATGCTCATGCTTTTGATGAAGATAATGAAATCAAGATCATTTTTAAATCGGTGAATATAAAATTAAATACTTTATTTTGTACATATTTCAACTACAAACAAGTTTTGTACCAAAAACAAAATGATTTTTCAATGATTTTATTGGGGTAAAATACGATGTATAATTTAAGAAAGTTTTTACCAATATTTTTTGCAAACCTGCTAAGCTTATAAATCAGTTATGCCATATGGAGTCAAATGCTTTTTCGACATCTAATAAGACCACACTCCAGTACTTTTTCTGTTATCTTTGTTGTGCAGAATAAGATTAACAATTCTTTTTACCTGGTGGATAGTCGAATGCTCTTTTCTAAAGTCAAATTGTTCATTTTGTAAAATACTATTGGTTTCAGTATATTCCCTTAGTCTTTCCAATATAATTTTTTCAAACACTTTATCTAAAACATTTAACATACTAATAGGATAGTAGCTATTTGATGATTTGGCATCTTTTTCTGGCCTTGCGATTGGTATAACTTTTTAAAATTTTTTGGAAAATATCCGTTAAATAATAAATACTTTTGCAATACAATTAAAAAAGTATCGGAGATATTTTTTAATAGAATTTCATTTATCCCATATAGACCTGGGGCTTTTGCATTTCTTAGCGTCTTTGTAAAAGACTTCATTTCATTTTGACATATTGTATGTTGTTGAATACAGTCGAAAATGGTTCACTATATTTCTGGACTTTACGATCAATATCTTCTGTTCATTATTTGGAAGAAAATCATCAAAGTAATATTTTTCTAATATTGTATTTTTATCAGTTTAAATAAAACTAGGCAATAAACAACAAAAAATATGTAAAATGTTTTTTATAATTTTTTTTTTAATTTGCATAATATATTTTATCTTCAAAATATCACCCTTTTTTCAGCTCATCAATTTATTCACCTCAGGAATAAATTGATGATATCCCATTGAAATCACATGGAAGAAATTAATGTTATACTTTTATTTCTCAGTCACAATTTAGGAAATTTCCGCAATAAAATTTTTCTTCTAAGCAATACGAATTCGAATCATTTTCGTATTATTTTCTTTGCAGTGTTATTACCTATCTGTTTTCATAACTTACTTGAATTTTGGTATTCAAGTAGCCTCATAAGTAGTGTTGTCAGAAGCCAAGAAAACTAAGTCCAGAAAAAAGTTATTATTTTTTTTTAATTTAAAAACTTTTTTTTTCGTTCTCATTAAGTTTTCATATTTTTTAAAGATATTGTAATAAATTTATAAATAAAACATAGGACAGCTGTCAATAAAATGACCCAAATGAAAAAATCGCCCAAAAAATTCAATACATACATGAAAAATTACCCAAAGTCTTGAAATGATTTTTCGACATTTTTAAACTATAATTCCTTTTTATTGAAGAATTTTTAAATTCTTGGATGATTTTTCGCTTTTATAAGATTTGATAAAATTATGTTTTTTGTGGGAATAAATACACAAAAATGTTTAAATTAATGATTCTCTAAAAATAAAATTTCTAATAGGTAATAAGAAATTATTTTCTTCGTTGTTAAAAAAGTAATATTTTAGCCTTTTTAAGGCAATTTTAAGTATCAAAAAAGGCTAGAAGCTGAAAGCAAAATAAAAAGGCTAGATTTAGCCTTAAATAGGCTAAACTAGCAACACTACTCATAAATACAAAAAATATTGTTTCTACTTTTCAATTTACCTTAACATTTCCCATTTTACACAAAATTATTTGACTTGAAAAAACTCCAAAAAATAGTATATTTTGTTGAAATTAACTGTATATAATTGACTATAGCTTCCACATAAAGTCCGAAAGTACTTTTGAATATAATAAATTCCATATAAACATTTCTTAAAAATTTTTCTTGAACACAATTAAATTGTTTTAAATATTTTGACTTTTGGCTACAAAACAAATTCACAATAATACTAACTGAAAGTTAAATAACTTTTTAATACTGTTAATAAAAAATCAACTTATATTTCAATATAAACCGGAGCTAAATCGTCCTTTGTGTTAACGGGCATTTGACCATTAAAAATTAAATGTTAAAAAGCATTTAATTTTTAATGGTCAAAATTAGAAATATATATGTAAATTTATTAACTAATTAACTAAATTTTTCTCAATTAGTAGTGGTGCATTAACTTTCAATATACGAACTATATTTAAAACCCTCTATATCAGGTTTTCATGAAATTGCATTTTTAATGCTATTATATTCCCTGTAGTGACCCTCATCTATGATGTAAATTTCAAATAAAAAATTCCTAGTTTTAGCACTTTTACTAACTTTTTTTGTATTCCTCTATCTTACAAAATAAATATATTATTTTTATTTTTGAGTGCAATATCTTATTTGATAATATGATCATAACATATATCATTTCTTTACATCATTTCTTTGGATATATAATACAAATATTCACTTTGTATTGCGTCATTAAATGGTAATTGAATGTATTTTTACAATGCAAAACCCTCTATTTTTTATATTCATTATTATATTATAGCTTATGTATACGAATTAAATATTTTAAAAAACCCTCTATCTCTCTTTAAAATTGCCAAAAATATTTAAAACAAATTATTTGTATTGTTTTTTTAATATTTGCGAAATAAGAGAAATAAACAGCTTATTTGCTATCTTGAAAAGTTGTGTTTTTCGAGGTAGAGGGTTCTGAATATAGGACCTCTATATTCTAAAATCTATTTTCTTTAATCAAGTGTTTTTTTTATAATGTAAGAAGGTGAATCAAAAAGAATAAATTATTTATTCACTACATTTTGTTCTTTTGAGACGATGCACTTTGTCCATAATATTTTACCCAATTTTATACCTTTTTCAAATTACTCGATTTATCAAGATCTTCAAAACAGACATTTTTGTTAAACAATTTCTTAATTGAAGCTAAGTTAAGTTGAAGCTCTTTTCGATGATCCATTTCATTTTGGAAATACAAAATTGTAACTTTAAAAATTCTTTAAAATTTTTCGACATCCCTGTGTGTGTACCTATATCTCAAAGATTGTTTACAAATATTTACATATTCATTGTAAATATTCAACTCTATTTATTCCTGTTAACTAATCCACCACATTAAGCACGATTATACATACAAAAGTATGTATAAAATGTCCTTTAAACATAAACATGTCCACAGAAAAGCTTTAGGTATATACTTTGATACAACATAAACGATGACGCCATATATCTTATCATATATGTATGTATGAGTATGTAAATTTTACCACTTTATTTTTAATCCCTCGAAAAACGTAAAATTGTTTATAGATAACAAAATAAAAACAATGAGAGAAAAATAACGTAAGCAATAGCAAAAATAACAACGAAACCAACAATAACAAAACACAAAAACCATTCGCGAAATTCATTATAGAAGGCACCTGTGGTTTCTCACCAAAAAATACTCGAAATAAATAAAAATACACAAACAAAAATACAACGAAAATGTATAAACGACGACAAATATTGATAAATAGTCAATTGTTAAGGATAAATGTAATGAAGTTTGGGGGAGGTAAGAAAATGAAGTACAATGGTACTTTATTTTTGTATCAATTTTTACTTATTTGATCTTTGCTTTCAATTTTCACTACTGTAAATTCTTTGTTGAGAATTAGATAATTGGGCGCTAAAAATTAGAATAGTACCATTATAAAAGAAAAAAAAGTACCTTGCGAAACTTCTGTATCAAAAGTATTAAAATAATGATCATCTCTTACAACAAGGAGCTTGTAGAGTGACTATATATATAAGTGAAATTGAAACCTTGTTACAATATTTTGATACATCATACTCCATTCATACATACATACATACATATATGTGTGGGTGTTTATTAGGATATCCAATCAATTAACCGTCATTCGGTTACATGATTAATTTTGTCGAGTAACTGTTCGAATAAATTAAAATTGCCTATTTTCAAATAACAAATAAAGTGAATAATTTGTGTCGAATGACCGATCAACCGAAATTTCGTTTTTTGGAGTTTTAATTTAGAACATTTTTATTTTTAAGATAAGTTTATGTCAACAACATCCCTTTTTTCAATGTCTGTTATAAAAAAAAAAGAAATTTTTAGGGAAGTACTTTTTCCTTACTTTCTAATAGCGTTTTCTTTTATGAAGAAAGATTTTACCTTGTTACTGTGTAATATTTTTTAAAGATTATCATCACCCTCACCCTCAGATAATTATACCCTTTTTATGATTGCAATAGAAAAAAAATGTGTGAACAACTCTGTAATTGTATTAAATACTTTCACAAGTATTTATGACACTTATGACACAAACGTTTAAAATTTAATCGAAGGAAATCGGATTTCGGATTAAATTTGCAAATTTTTGGTAAAATTTCGTACTTTTGGTAAAATTTTGGGTTATTTTTTTGTGAAATTTTGGATTTTTTATTAAAATTTTGGGTTTTTAGTAAAATTTCCGATTTTTGTGAAATTACGAATTTTTAGTGAAATTTTAATTTTTCAGTGGTTTCGAATTTTTGGTAAAATTTCGGTTTATTGGTGAATTTTCAGCTGTTTGGTGAAATTTTAAATTTCCAGTGAATTTTCGGATTATTAGTGAAATTTTAATTTTTCGTGAAGATAAATTTTTGATTAAATTTTGAAATTATAATTTGAATTTTTGGTGAAATTTCGGTTTTTTTGTGAATTTTTTTGGTGAATTTTCGGCTTTTTGGTGAAATTTTAAATTTCCAGTGAATTTTCGGATTATTAGTGAAATTCTAATTTTTCGTGAAAATGAATTTTTGATTAAATTTTGAAATTGTGATTTGAATTTTTGGTGAAATTTCAGAATTTTTGTGATATTTTCATAATTTGGTGCACTAACAATTTTAATGCATCAAATATTAAAAAATAAATTGTAATCGCAAAAAATGTTTGAGCATGTTCACCCTCTATTTATTTCGAGGGTAAAACATGCAATATTTTTTTTTTTTAATTTAAGGCAACACTATTAGAAAAGAACATCTGAGCCATTTACAGGATTACATTATTTTCAGAATAGAACAAAAGAGGGCATAGGGCTGAATAAAGTCAATATTTTATCCAGAAAAGAAAACGCCATAAGTATCAATAAGTGTAAGTTTTCTTGTGTATAAGAAGTAATGCAAACGGCATCCAAAAATATTATTAAAAAGAAATTCAAATTATTATTCTGCTATAAAATGTTGGTATTCAGTAGTTATTTTTGCAAATACTTGTTACTAAAAAGAACCGTTTTAAACAAAAGTAAAGTAATGGTACGTTTTATTAAAAAATATGTTGGTTTACATAAAAATTAAAAAATGTCCCTTGCGCGGAAAAAAAGAGCTTTGATGCTCATTGCAATTTTACATTAAATCGTGAACATGACTTTCTTCTCTGGATCACAAGTTCAAAATTTTATTGACTTCTTAGGATGTTCTTTTTTTGTTGGGATAGAATTTAAAAATAAATATAATATCATAACTTTATAAATACTTAAACCAATGACAACAGAAATTCTGAAAACATAGTTTTGTATAAGTCAAAAAATTTTTAATTTATATCAACAAAATGTACGTAATACCCAATTTGTACTTACACTTTAAACCTCGTTTTAACAAGATTTCGAAAAAAAATCTACCCAGTTTACATTACACAATAATGACAGTTCTGTAGATTTTGTTTGACAACTGAATTTATTCAAATTAAATACATAATCTTACCATATTTAAATAAGCTGCACGCTTTACACGCCTTCTTTATAATAATTTTCAAATAAAATTGGGTTTATTTTTTAATTTCAACAATATTTGTTTATATACAAAAGTCATCTTTATTTAGTACATCTAAAAACAAAATAATAAGAAAGCGATTCGAATTCATATTGTTTAGAAGAAAAATTTTATTTCCGTAATAATCATATTCGTGTTGCGGAAGTTTCCCCCATTGTGAGAGATTGTGCGTCTCTCAGGCGATACATCTAACTAAAAAGAAATCAATGCGCCTGAAAGACAAATAAGCAATATTGCTAGATAATCATCTTAGCGAAAAAAAAAGAAGATACCGCCAGATAATCTTCTGGAAGATGTAATAAATATATAAAAAAGTGATCCCTAAATAAATCTTGAAATAATATAACAAAAAAAAAAAAAAAAAAATATTTACATGTTATAAAGCATGCACGCACGTAAATCTTAACACCATAGAGCACTAAAACTGAAACGCTCAAATAAAATATCCATTTTTTGCTAAAGACAAACAAATTTCTTTAATATTTTTTTAATTTTTGAAAAATTTTTCTACAACTGGAAAAAATGTGACTGAAAAATAAAAGTATTGCATTAATTTCTTCCAGATGATTTCAATAGGATATCATTCATTTATCGCGGAGGTGATATTCACCTTACTGAATTTTGAGGATAAAAATAATAAAAAATATATATATATACATATATATATATATATATTTTTTTTTTTTTTTTGTTATTTACTACCTAATTCTCTTTAAACTGATAAAAATGCAATATTAGAATATTACTTTGATAATTTCCAATTAATAAAAAGAAAATATTTCTTCCAGGAATATATCTTCCAAATGTTTATAGGGATATTGTAATATTTTACTTACACACTTAAAGAAAACCAGTGTTTTCGAATTTTTTTTTTTTACAAATTTTTGGTAAAATCTCATTGCAAACTATATTTTGATTGTATAGAAAATCTAATAAAAATCGAATAAAATTATGGAGATTTTGCTTGAAATCTAATTTAAACTACACAGAGAAAAAAAGACATACATTCTAAAATTTTTTTCATATATATTATGAATCGAAAATGACCTTTTTCCCAAACTTTTTTCATAAAAAATAAAATATTGTTCATAAATATTATTGAATTTTTCATAAGAAAATTTGAGGAATTTTGGAAAAATTTTGTTAAATCTTTGATTTAGTATTGTTAGATTTGATTGCAAATGGTAAATGAAAATAGTTATACATGAAATTAATAATAACAAATGCCTTAAAATATCAAAATTCCAAGGAAAATCTATAAAAAAATAATGTTCACAAATTTTGTTCACATCATTTTGTTGAAAAGCGCTTCTGCTCTATTTCCAAAATGTAGCTAAAAATCATTAAAAATTTTTCTAAAGAAAATTCCAAACATTTTTTTACAAACATAAATAAAAATTTAAACAAATTTTCCAGTTTTCTTGACTTTTGATTCATTTGAAAAAATAAAAAAATAAAAGTTTTAATACTTATGAAATTATGCTTAAATATTATGAAATCAATGAAAGTAAATTTTTATATTTATGTACAAACTTTTTTCTGTATAGATATTTTTGCAAATATAAATGGGGTATAAACACACCAATTTTAATTTTGATTTTCATAACAAAAAAATCATATACTTTAAAAAACACAGATTTATTAAATAAAGCTGAATTAGGAGAATATTTTGTAAGAATTTGATCTACATTATCTTTCTAAATAATAGATTAAATACTATTCGGTTAATAGAATAATTTGCCATTAATCGGTTATTAACCGGATAACTTTTAACGTCGAATAATTACTTGTCAAATTAATTTAATTGGATACCCTACTCTTTATAGAAATTTGTATGAATAAAGGACTCATTTGTTGTTGTAGTGGTGACAATATGTTAAACGGTTTTATTTAAAATCGTCAAGGCGGAAAAACGCATAAACAAACAAACAAACAAAAATAAAAATAAAACATAGCGGAAGTAACAACAACATCGTTTTAACATAACATTCACACAACTACAAGCTAAATATTCGTTCTCGTACAAAAGTACAAAATCGTAAAAGAAATGATATAAAAACAAATAAAATTCGTTTTGTCACTAATATGCGTAAATGTATATATGTATGTGTGTATGTATGTATATATAAGTGTGTGAGGGGATATGTTTCAAAGGGTTTAAAGAAAACTTAAGCAGAAATTTTTGCAAAAAATAATAAATGAAAATGGAATGACTGATATTTGAACTCGTTATTTACGATAGTGTTGTCATATATAGTTGTTGCTGTTGCATCTACTAAAATGAGTGATTGTGGTAGCAAGAATGATGGATTATGCACTTGATTTGCCGTAAGGTAAAAATAACAACATTTCAATGATATAGAGAAAATAAAATGAATGAAAACACCAATATCAATAATGTAACAAATCAACAACAAGGCAGTGCTAGTTGCAACATTAAGTTAAAATAAGCACTGGATAAGGGAGAGAAGTGGTTTTCAAAAATTTATTAAATGGAAGATTAGCATCGAGGAAAAAGTAATTATGACTTTGCATGGAAATAAAATTATATTTTTTATAAATATTTAAGAAATATGACAAATATAAAGTAAATTCTTCTAAAACCTTGGAATTTTGATAAATGTTATTTAAGTAATTTATAATCTAATAATCAAGTAATTGTTAGTATTAAATTAAAACTCTTAAATCTGCAAAAATAATATATTACACATTTTTCTACACACTGAATTTCAGACAAAACAAAGTTTTAATCTAAATAACGTTTAAGATTGTTTTTATTATTTTCCATTTGATTTTCACTTCTAACATATTAATTATTAATAAGAAAACAGCCTATATAAAAATCAAAACGTATTAAATCGGCTAAATTGAAAGTTGCTTAATTTTCTCATAAAAAGCCACGAGGATCAGGGTCTCACATTTTATACTTAAGAGTAACATTCGCCATGGAGGCACATCTGCTATTCCCAATTATCTGGAAATTTTTTATATATTTTTAATAAATTTTGGTGAAAATTTCATGGTTTTAGATTTAATTTTTTATCCCAGACTTATTTTTATAGGTTTATAATTTATTTTTACGATAATTCACTGAGGGGCCTCTTGAACAGTTTTCCGGCAGAAAGTCTAATTTTAAAAGTTCGAATTTTGCAAAATAAATGTCGCATTCAATAGCTAACAATATGAAGACATTTGTACCAAACTTATTTTTATGATATGCCATTTGTTGAACTAGTTGAGTGCCTGCAAATTCAAATTTACTTCAAAAATTTTATTAAAAAAAAAACTACTGGAATAAAACATCAACTTTAAGTATAGAATATATATATATATATATATATATATATATATATATATATATATATTAACTTTTTGGCTCATTTTCATTTATTTTATAAATTATCCATGTCTTAAGATACAGAATTATATTCATATTTTTAATGCCTGTTTATTAATTAGACCATGACAAATTCTCAATTTAAAATTTTTTATCTAAAAAAATTATATAAATTTGAAGTCTCAATGTATAAGGCAAAGGTTGAAGAACAAAAATTATGTTATAGCCAGTATTCCAGGGACTAAAAACATAAAAAAATTGTTCCCCTGACCTGAACAATATTTTTAATTTTCTTATAGAGCTTCACAAAAAATATATACTTTTTATTTAAATTTTCATACATATTTATGTAAAAAAAAAAATATTTCTAAAGTTAATTGTTCGTCAATATTGAATTTTAGACTAGCTAATAATATCAAAGGCAATTAAAGTACTAATAACGTATAAATGGTCCATTTACATTTTTATAATTAACACTCTTCCATGTATGATCTTCAATGGGGAGCCTTATGCGGAAGATAATTTTGGGCATATATTCACAAAATTAGGTATCATAATTTTCATTTAAATAGAAATTGTGTAAAAAACGTATTTCGAGGAAACATTTTTATCACGATTTCAAACAAATTCACTTGAATCCTCCTTAATAAGAAAGTTGTGTGGCAAATTTCATTAAGATAATTTGCAAATTGTGACCTATAGTGTGATCAGTATGTTTACATTAATAACGGTTGGACAGACGAACTGATGGAGACCGCTGAATCGGTTTAGTGAATTATTTAGTGACAAATAAAGAAACTGTGGATAAATAACGTGTTATACGCATTACAGAAAATTTCATAAATTTTAGTACCTTACAATGATGCAAGTTATAATTTAACAAAAAAAAAAAAAAATCTTAGTATATTTTTATAACTTATACTTTTAAATTTTGTTCGTTTTTTAATATTTATTAAAAAATAAAACAAGCATTTTGTTTTGTTTTAGTGTTTTTTAAGAAAGAAAACAACAATAATTTGAGTATCACTTAAACACCTAATTTTAAAATTAGAAAAAAATCTAAATTATTTTAGATAATGAAGTTCAGCAATTCTTAACATAAACTATAAGTTTACTACTTCTCTTTCCATTCTATATCACACGTTTCATTCAAGTCACAATATCCTTTAAACAAGGCTGAGACTCTATTGGTATATCAACTCCATACTTACACATACGGCAGCACCATCATTCGTAAGTAGGACCAACAAATATAAAGTGATTTGAATCTAATTTTCAAAAGTATTGAAAAAGTCGATTTTTTATAATTTTTTTAATGGAATAGTACATGTGGACTTATAAAAAATTACCTTGATTTTCGCTGAAAAATTATAAATTATGATATTTCACTAATGAATAAATAGCACAAAAAATTCATAACATGATATTCGATAATTTGGATCACTTCTCTTCTAAAACAACCATGTGTTGAATTCATTGACCTTTCTCCAAAATTGGAAATAGTTCCTGTTAATTAGCATTACTGAATTTGCTAATGAATAGTATGTTCTTTTTTTGCTGGGAGGAAATATGGTAATGGATTGATTCTCATATACATTCTCTCTATTTGCTTAGACAATTTTGAAAAGATTTTTATTTTAAATGTTATTATTTATGTATGACTTAAATCACTTTGAAGAGAAAAATATAAAAGAAATTCTGAAAATAGTTCTGAATCTCCTTTTAGAAAAAATCGTCAATTTTAGGGCAAAAATTGTCAAATCATCAACAAGCCATTTTTAGCAACAAAAAGCATCAAAATGACGATAAATGACGATAAAAATTAAAATTATTGTATTATACTGCTCACTTAATGGCAAAATCGTATTTAAGTTCTTAAAATTGTTGTATGATTGAAAGCTTAAGTATTCTTATTCTATCGCTAACGTTTTTCCTAAGTATGAAAATTGTTTGACGTCTTAAAAAATATTTGTTAAAAATAAACAAAAATAAATAAAAAACAAAATCCTGCAACGATACGATACGATTTGGACAAAATTTGGTGCATGTGTACAGAAAGATACAAAAGCATGTAAAATGAAATCAAATGAACTAGAAACATTTTTGTCAAGACAAACATTAAACTCAGTACGAATCTATATAAGGTAATCTCAGTTAAACAGCTGATTACTATTTTTGGTTATTACAGCAGTCAAACTGCATTGTTGTTTTTGTGCAAATATTTCCATTTTTTAAAAAAAATTTTATAAACATAGTTTTAAGAAAAGTACTTCAAAAACATTGAACAAGAGGCATAAAAAAGAGTGTTCTACTAATGACAACCATTGGTTAAAAAAAAACTTCTTCTGCTCTTTTTCAGCACTAAGTACTTCCTTCCAATAATAACACAATGTTAAACCCATAACTTTTTCAGTTATTTTTTTGTTATTTTTTTTTTTTTTTTTTTTTTAAATGTAAAATTGAATCTATTCGACATTGACAGATGTGATGCATTTTGCATGTGAGTGCATTTTTAAATGATTTTGATTATATTGCGGAAAGCATTTATTTTTTCTTCATCTGAATTTAAAATTGCAACAACTGCACTGGCAACAAACTTATTTCGATGACTGTTGTCTCCATGATAGATCGATTTTTCTAAAATAATATTAGGATCAATATAACTTATGTTTTCTCAGACAGAATATTTTCATTGGTAGCTTCTTTAAACAATTAATGAAGGCATGGTTGTTTTATAAAAACAGGCGACTTCAGAAATAAATGTTTCATATGCATATATTAACGTATTTGATATTTTCATTAAAAATAAATATGTTCTTAATTGGCAATTATCTGTATATCAACACTAATGTCAAAATTGCAACAAATTTATACCAAAAGTTGTAATAAATAAGAGAAAATGTAATTATTTAATTGGTGGAATTTTCACATCTTAACTCGATGGCGCAACGCTAATAATCAACGTCTTTCTGCGATTGTTAGTTTTCAATATAAAAATTAACTATTATATAGTCTTTTTTATATTTTAAAATTTTGAAAAATAGATTTAAATCGCTTTATCAAAAGCTCACAGAATTATTATTTTTTTTTTATCTGCACAAAAAATTATTTCAAATTGCAATTTTTCACAAAATATTACACAAAAATATCCTTTTATGGCAAAAACATGCATTTTCAATAAAATATGCATTAACAAATCGATGTAATTTTAAAGTAAATTCTCTGATTTGGAAAGATATTTAGTTTTTACTTCCAGTCCTTGTCAATAATGTATATAATTGACTATAGCTTTTTAATTGCTTTCTTTGCAAATTGTATCATAAAAAGTCAAACTTGTCGTGCAGTCAATTTATTTATAAGTATTTATTGCACTACTTCATTTTTATTTGCAATATCTGTTTTTTGGTTTTAATTTCCTTTCCATTCTGTCATTTTTCGATCTTTCTATTTTTTAAATTTTCTCGAAAAAAAAAAATGTTTATTTTTCAGAAATAAAAATTGTTTGACAATAACTATAAGGTAAATTGTAATAGAGCAAAAACATCAATAACATTTAAATATCACAGGTTTAGGATATTGTCGCTAATATAGTCACCAATGTGAAACAGGACAATATGCATGACATAGTTACTTATCTTTTCTTCAGTAAAATTCTGTAGACGACAAATAACAAAATTTCAAAAATTTCGACGACAAAATCATCTATAATAAATAAATTTGTTACCAATTTTACTTTATTTATAGTAGGTGTCAATTTCCCGTAAATTATGGTAAAAATAGATATTGTGTTTTAACACGTAAATTGTATGCAGGGTTTGTGGTCCGAGAATTCCCGGCAATTTTTTTTTAATTTTCCCGGGAAAACGTTAAATTTAATATTAATTTAATATGTAGTTTTAAAATCCTATAGCAAAAATATTACTGTTTTTAACGCCTCAATTACATTATTGTACACACATTACTTACTACAGGCATTTTTAGATGGTAATACTGAATGTTAAGATTTATTAAAAATTCGATCGTGTTCCAAATGGTAGGAAGTTCTGTGAAAAAATTAAATTTTTCTGTGGTGTAAAAATTTTACAATTTCGGTGTGCCAAATTAAAACTTTTTGGTATGATAAATTTTGTCAAAACCATCAGCAATTTGAGTAAATATTTTACTTTTTTAATCACTAATATATTAGTCTTCATTAAAAAAAAAAAAACAAATCTTAAATAAATTAAATTTTAAAATTCCCGAAAAATACTGAAATAATTTTAAAGTTTTTATTTTAATATTTATTTTTATTTTCAAAATTTTATAATCGATTTTATTTTATTTTTATTGAGTTTTGAGGTGAATAAAATTTCTTTGCCCATAGGACAAATGAAGAAAAAATTTTGATAATTATAAAATAAAATATTATAAAATCGTTCCGCAATTTAATATTTATTTTATAAAAGTGTTACTTGTTTCATAAAAACAAATAATTATTAAAAATATATTAAAATTTTCAAAAAGTTTCTGAAGTTTTATTAAAAAAAATATGTCAAAATTTAACATGGGAAAAGTTTTCATTTGGCATAGCAAAAGTGTAAAATTTTTTCACCATAGGAAAATTTAAATTTTCCACATAACTTTGTTTCTCTTTGCACATGTTAAAAAATCATATTTTAAGTTATTCAAAAACATTTGATTTTCATATGTATCAATAAGATATTTTTCTACATTATCAAAAATAAGATTACGCAAAAATTTTCTAAAAAAAAAAAAAAATAAAAATAAATATTGAAAGAAAAATAAAAACCAAATTAAATATAAAATCATTAAGGATTAAGAAGCAAATGAACTGTCAAAAATTGTATGGAAATTCATTTGCACAATTTAGTCTCGCAAACTTGCGCTGTTTAGTTGTGCATTTATAAATCAGCTGTCTTTTGTTTATGTTTAAAAATTATTAATAACTGCGATATTAAAAAATTATAGTTTCGTTAATTATAATAAAATCGTTGCATGTATATTTCATTTATTTTTTTCTTTTATTTATTTATTTATTTATTTATTATTTAATATTATTTTATTTTTGTTAAATAATTATGATTTATAAAGTTGTTTAATGTTCTTTATAAGAAAGCAATGCTTTTTTCTTATAATTTAAAAATAAAGGAAATATCACGAGAGACCCCAAACCCAAATTATATGTTAAAAATATAAACAAATTTATGTGTTTAAAAAATGAATAGAATAATATATTTCATGCACAGAATATTTAATTTTAAAGTTAAAATGTTTCATATATCATAAACACGTTTATCAACATTCGAACTAGAGTGTTTTGAATGTATTTATAAAAAATATATATATATAATTAATTTTAATAAACAGATTTGCACTGGAATTTACGCATTTTTTTTTGTAAATTTAAATAAAATTATACTAACATGATAGTAGCAGTTTTACTTGCATTTTTTAGAGTGCATAAAATTATTTATGTGTTAATTACTTTAGCCTCAATAATTTTTTGAAATTGTTGCACGAAAAAAAAGTCAAAAATTTAAATATCGTATATACCTAAAATTTGTTGTCAAAATATCTATTGAGTTTTCATTATTTTTTTAACGTGTTAAACAAAATATTTAACAAAAAATTAATTTTAAAAATTTATGTATTTCAATTTGTTTATGCAACATGTCAAGAGAAGCTGTAAGACATATATTTCATTAAAATGCTGGAATTCAATAAATTTGCGATATAATTACAATGTTACTACCAAAGCATACATGTAGTCCGACTCTCTTTTGCTAATATTTTTCTCTCTCAGTTATGGGTGCCGTGTGTATTGTCAAAGAACTAATACAAAGAAAAAACAAAAAAAAAATTGTCAACAAATATTTAAATTATTAAGGATTTTTACACTTTTTATACAATTACACTCTATTTTATAATTTTTTGGAACGCCATTTTGAAAATGGGTCCAATTCGCACCAAACACAAAGTATTTTTTTTATTCATTTTTGACAACTTGTTTTAAAAATTAAAATGTTCAACACAATTAAATTTCTGTTACTAAGTCAAGTACTCCTACCAAAGAGTCGGACTACTTGATATACTTTGTTTACTACATTTTTACAAAAATATTTAGATGGTGAAATTGTCCAAGGAAAGACTTACAATAGGTACAGCTCGCAAGAGTGCATTTACATGGTTGAAGCAGCAAATCGAGGAAATGATTGGCCCGAGTTAGCTTCATATTTAGGTACTTTCTACAAGACTACACATAATTTGGTAACAAGAGCCATGGACATTTTACCCTAAAAAAAGGGGAGGACATAGACCGAAGGTTTTAAATGAGGGCGAGGTAAAAATTTATTGCTTTTATACACATGATTATTGCAAATAAAAACAACTTGCAAATAAATAAATCATTATTTATGCACAAAATGCATGAAGAAATATATTACCTTCTTTGTCGTAAAAGGAAGTGGCAATGCCGCACAGTAGTTCAGAATCGTTTTTCATCGGCCAAAACTCTGTAACTTTTGAATCGATAGAGTCATTTAAGAATTTTTTTTTTTTTATGGAGAAATATTTTATTGAGTTTTTCTCAAGTTTTAATTTCATTAAAATTGGTGCATCAGTTATTGAGAAATTTAAGGCTAAAGTAAAACTTTAATTTTTTATAAAATTTAGTATGAAAATGTGTATTTTTTCTTTTTTGAACCAGCTTTACTTATAAAAAAAAATTATAAGCAGATAAAAATAATTTTGTGAACAGGTTCACAGTTTATCACGTCTAGAACAGGTTCCACTAGAACCGGTTCTTAAAGAACTAATTCCACTAGAATCGGTGGTTTTTTTACACAAAAAAATACGATTTTTTTATTTTGTTTTTTATTTGAATAATATTAAGAACAAAATTTTTTATTTTTTTTTTTATAATAATTAAAAGTTTTTTAAAGTTTATTTTATTTTTTGCTTACATAACAATAAAAGAAAATTATAATTATTATTCATTTATTTGGAAAATACCCTGCAAATATTCCATATTTAGTTCTATATTATTTCTGTCTTCTAGCAGTCCTTTTGCTTTTTCATCTAATTCCAATGTTCTACTTTCCATTGACTTCGAATGCTAGAGATGAGCGAATCTGATGTTGCCAGTAATATACGAGTATTAAATAAATCTTCATTTATAGAATTTCCTGATATTTTTCTGGTATAATCTGTAATCCTTATTTCTTTTTTCCTGGGCTTCCTGTGTTAGATCTCCAAGTGGTACTAAATGACGCTCAATGACATCTTCTCCATGATAAAGGATTCTGTGAACTGTTGCAGACATATTTCTCTAAAAATATTTGATTGTATATATTCGTGCAGTTTTCTTCCCATAATCGCCAAATTTTTTAGCCTCAAGGTCATCGATAATTGTTTTAAATTTTGAAATAAGATTTATGTCAACACCTATTATTTTAGATGCTCTTTCGGGATCTGAAAGGAATCTTCTCGCCGTGTTTCCATAATTCGTATTGCCTGATCCTTGTTTTGCTTGATCTTTAATAAATCCGTATTTGAGAAATTATTTTTTAAAGTTTTTAACTCCTTATTGATGTCGTTGTTTCTTATTGATCCTGTAGATTTAAAATACAAATCATAATCGTAGTAGGTAGCGGTGATAACCTAAATGCACTTGCATCAGCATTATTTAATGATTTTTCCGGGACTTGGTTTAAGTGGCTTGATGTGTTTTGGCGTATAATTCAGCTGTCAGTCAAAGCGTGGTCTACTTTTCCATCTATCATCATTATCACTAATTGGCAGCTTACTTCAATTGTCTGGCCGTCAATCTCTAATTTGAATGGCTGTGGTGTTGCCATTTGGTCTCTAATATCACTGAGTATGCAGTATTATTTTGGTTTTTCCAAATGACGCCAAGAATACATCTGTGTCTGAAGTATTTTCACATATATATTGCTTGTATTGTTTTTGTCCAGAAGAACCATCACATCCCTATTTGCATGGTTAAATAGATCTGTATGATTAAGTAGATATTGAAGTTGTACCTCTGTTGAAATCGGTGTGATTATAATAGTGTCCCTTGGTGGCAAACAGTCCTTCTTAGCAGCAGTTATGTGATGATATGAAGGATAGAATTTTGAGCCTTTTTCAATCACACAATTGTTAACTTTAAATCCAAAAATAATGTTAATGCCTCTTCATTTGAGAACTGCTTTTCATCATTTGGCGTTGGAATACTTTTAAGAATCCGTTTTGTTATCCTGAACTAGCGTTAACAACTTTTTGAATGATATCGACTTTTGTGAGTTGTTTCTGTGATCGAAATTAATATAGCAAAGTTTGTTGAATATTTTCACATTCCATTTTATCATTGATATCCGCCGTTTCCGCCTTTTAGATCCATCGCTACAGTTGTCGAGTGATTTTGGAGGTGTTCCAAGATTCTTTTGGATTGTACTTTCTAAAGATACCTGGACAGTAAGTTATTCCTTTAACCAGTTTTCAAAGCTGGTATAAAATTTTTGTTTGCTCTCTCTAAGTTTTTTGTAGCGCTTTGTTAAATTTTTTACGAAATCAGTTATTTTGTTTTCCACGATCAATTGTATTTTGGTGCTGCATGAATATAAGTTTACTTTTCTTCCCTCTTTGTGTTCTTAAAATCATTTCGGATCATTCTTTATAGCTGAAGCTCTCCATGTTTTATAAATATTTTAAAATTTAATTGTTATTTCTTGGATATATTATAGAAACTGAGTTTATATTCGAATACCACTGGCATTTATCCTTTTCTTACATTACGTTATACTGTGTTCCTAGGTAGCATAAATAAGTGCTAGAAAACTAAAAAAGGCTAAAAAACGCCTTTCTTCTGGTAGTAAAATTTATTTAATCCCTTTTGCAAATGCAAATTTGACCAAAATATAGTACAGGAGGAACAAACGGTGCAGTGACACATCATACTACTTCTTAAAGACTATTATCCCAACCAACGTAACAAAAAAATGCAGCCAATTATCGATAATAGTTGGCGAGTAATGATAATTTACTTCTGAGCAAATTTACAAAAATCACATTCATTTATTAAATAGCATAAAATATTTATCTTTAACAGCATGCCACGCCCTCAATTACAAATATTCCGATATAATACTTTGCCACCTTAGTTTCAAAATGTTTACTATTGAATGGCATCAAAATTTTGTAAACCTGTTTTAATAAAAAATTTGACTTTTGGCCAATGAAATTAATTTCTGAGCCACCTTGAGGGGTCCAACCAATTTTAAACAACAATTTTACAATGATTAGGATGTCTAAATTCTGTAAACTGTAAAAGTTAATGTATTTTCTTATTATATTGACTATTTCTGTTATAGTTCAAGTGTTTTCTAACACATTTCGAAAATTTGGTTCAGTTTTCAATTAATAAAATTCTTCAGAAGCTCAACTTCAAGATGAATTAATTAATTTAGCGTAAAAATTTCTGAGAAAAATTCCATAAAATATTTAAACTAATTTGGTATTTAGTTTTATATTAAACCTGCCATTCATGATGCAGCTTGTGGTCGATATTAGGTACCGAATAAGTATTGCAGATGTTTAAATTGTTAAACTTATTTTGAAAGAATATACTAGATGAAAGGATAGTTTTGATTATTTAAAAAAAATTTTCCGACAAGCTTTTTAAAGTACTTATTAATGTCCCTATTCCTAGGTTTCAGATACTAATACACAAATATTTAATACCACTTTTTGGGATCGGTCAACCAAGATGACGAGTTTTCACGAGAATTAAGTAAATATATTTTGTAGGTGCGGTGACGAAAAGTCTTATGTGTTTTATTACTACTTTTTCAGGAGAACAAAAAACCGTTATATTTTGTCAATTCGAAACTTTTTTTTCATTTTTGATTTTTGTATTTTTTGTTAGGATATTTAATAACTTTATGTTTTGAAAAAAATCGATATCTTTTAGCATTCGCGAATGGCAAAAGAAAATTTAAAAAAATAAGATAGGATTTTTTGTATAAGAAACTTTTATTTTACTTTTTTTGTAATTTAGTTTTTTGTTCTAAAAAAATGTCCTATGTGCAGTAAGCATCAATGAGTTTTTTTCAGGGAATTCTACATGTAGGACTTTTTGTATCTTCGAAACCCGTTGAGATAATGGTAGGTGGACGGTTGACTAATAATAATACAAAATGCGCTAATAAAAAAATTCAAACAAATATACATAGGACTCTTCATCAGTGCACCGATGAATTATATCACTTACCTTTATATACATTATAAACAATATTGTACACCCATTTTGTTATTATGTGAATTTATCATTTTACAATAAATAATTTTGTTAAAATATTGGGTACTTTTATCACGTCACCTAAAATGCAAAATGGCCCAAACTAGATCTACACAAAAAATTTCATATTCATATCTTCAAAAATGACCTCAATATTAACAAAAGTTAAAAGGTTGGTGTTACAACTTCATAAACGAAACAGTCTTAAAATTTGTTCCAATTATGACAAATTTGGTTAGAAGAGTGCTTTACTTATTTTTGCTTTAAGTGAACAATTAAAAAATTTTACTTAATTGTTTAATTTTAAAGCAAAAAATTTAAAATTGTGGTTACGACCTTTTGCATTTTAGAATTGCTTTTTGCCTCTTCTGTAAAAAATTAAAAAGTGTGGTTACGGCCTTTCATTTTAGATGACGATTTTTGCAATACAACATAAATTTAATAAACTTTAAAATCAGATTAATAAATATTTTAGTTGATTGCAAGTAAAATTCATATCTTGTAATTGATTTGATTAAAAAAGTTAATTGAAATTTACAATAATCAATTAATTTCAGTTAATTTATAATATTATTTTGGCGATTGAAGGTAATCAGTATAAACAATTTTATGATTTAAAACCACTTTTAATATTTTTCTGTGAACCATATATGCTGAAGATTTGTATTTTAATAGATAAATATTTCAAGTTCTGTTCTTTGCTAGGTACATATTTTTCAAAAGCTTAGGTGCAATTTGTAAGTACAGACTTACTTAAAAATCAGCAGTATTTTTGAATGTGTATCTCACACGCAGAGAAAAAACATAGTTACATCATTATCAATACAACAATATTATGTTCACGTTGTAAATTTTGTCATTTAATGTTTACACTCAATAACAATTTAAATATGGTTGACTGCAAGATTTATATGTTTTTAAACATTTTTACCAGAAAAAAAAATTATTATAAAAAAATATCATTAGTTCTACAGCTATTAAATATTTGCAGTCTTTTCTTTTTCTTGTTCGTAAGCCATATTCTGTTTTTAAATCATATTAATATTATTATTCCCATGACGTTAAAATGTTTCAAATAAATATAATAACTATTCTTTTCACAAACTTAGTGGAAAAATTCATAACTTATTGGTTTTTAAATATATTTTGTTCTTAATGTTTGTTTTCCAACGTCTCTCTTGTAATTCTCATTTAATTTATATATGAATAAAATAGACAAAGTTTGGTTATACTCGGTGTGATTCAAGCCATATAAGATATTGACTAACTAGCATTAAAAGGTTTAGTTACAAAAAAAAGCATATCTATATAAATAATGAACAAATAATATATATATATATATATATATATATATATATATATATATATATATATAACGAAATCATAATATGATAAAGTATAAGAATAATATAATAACATCAAATTATAATCTAATAGAATGGTATAATGATGTGTAGTAAAACTAGAATCATAAGATGAAAAACAAACCATAATGTCGGATACAATGTGACAAAATGGATTAATAATAATTATTATTTATAATATGCTGCTCTTAGATTATGGTCACTACAAATATATTTTTTCTTTGCGTGTATTTACTAACATTAGCAATATCGAAGATACATGAGTAGAAGCATTTAAATTTTATTTTGTGTTGTTTTCAAATATAAAGTTCTCTCAAGCATTTTTTAATTCCATTTAAACATATACATTGTACTAATCGTTATAACCATCTAAATGAGCTTCTAACATTATATGAAATTCCAAAAATTGCCAAAAATAAACTAAAAAGATTAATATACACATAAAGTAACAAAAGGATTTGTTAAAAAAATCTATATTCTTTAACACTCATTTTTGTTAAAAAAAAAGAAACAAAAAACAATTTCCATTTAAATGCCATAATTGAGCTTGTAAAAACAAATTAAACTTCAATTTAAGACAAGTGCGAATACATTCACTGTTATTATGACTTAATCATGGCATCCTGGGGATTTGCCTTCCTTGTCTCGTTTTGCAACCATTTTAGCATTTACCATCATGATGAAATACCCGTAACAGTTGTAAAGACATTCGCTCCATGATAAAGCAAAACTGTGTGATGTCTTACTGTGCTGTGGCAAAGCATGATGGTTTTATAACCACCCATTGTTTTCATCTTTTATTTAAAGTTCAGTGTGATGATAATAATGATTTTCGTTTTTAAAACCCGCCTCCAATTTATTCTTTTTTTTTATTTTTCGTATAGCTGCTGTTCACAAATAACTTAATACCAAGGCCTTTTGGGTTAAAGTTTATTTTAAATGTTGTTTTATTGTCTTTATTATCTTTGCTACAACTTTTCAACTTTCAATTATGTTTCTTACATTTTATTTAGAGCAGCGGGGAAAAAATATACTTGAAAAACTTTAGTTCGTTGTTAAAAAGGAGAAGGAGTAATTTATGCCTTCTCATGTAGACTTGGGTAGTTTTTTTGTACCCTACAACCTGGCATTTAGAGAAAAACTTTTCAATAAACATTTCAAAATTGGAAAACAAATATTCTAAATCGTTTCCTTATAGTGTTCTTTATAATCATTTACTTCCATCCACTAACCCCAACCCAATTATCTAACTCCTTTTTAACTCTATTTATTAAACGAAAAGTTTTCTATCATTTAAATATTCGCATCTCAAGTGCAATGTAAATTTATTCACAAAAATTTTATTATTCTTTAAACTACAACAATGGAAATTGTTTATTTTTAAATGAACTGTCGAAATGTCTGTTGAATTTTTTAAGGTGTTAAAAGGTAGAGAAATATGTTAAAGACATTAATTACATTTTGAGTTATTCTTGTCTACATTAATTTTTTATTTATTTTTTTTTTTTTTAATAATTGTTTTTAATTAGTGGCAAGAAATAAAGTTGGGAGTTTATTAAACAAATTGTTAAAATTGAAAAAAAGAAATGAGAATAATGGATTTTTTATTAAAGAACTAAAAAGTTTTTCTACTTATTAATTAGAAAATAAAAAAAAACGAATTGTTAGCATACGAGTATTTTAAACATTAGACTTTTCCTTTAATTTTAAACATTTAATTACAAAAAGCGTAATAGCATTTTAATCCTTTAAATATCGTTGTTTAAACAGTTTCAAAAACTCTAATATGATTAGAACAAGGTTTTAAACTTTTATTGCCTTTAATAGTAAATTTCAAATGTTTATACTTAAAAAGTCACGACGTTTGTAATTTCTACAATATTCATCTATAATATAATTCTGGGTAGTTATGGATTTGTCTACCGTCTGTATGTTGAACTCAAAAATCGAGACAATTTTGAAATCAACTTTCCTATCAGGCCAAATTGGTAGTGCGAAAAATCGAGACAATCTTGCATCTTTGTTTAGAAAATTAAACTTATAGGAAGTTTTAGATAACTTACAGATTGCCACCTTTTACAGATCAAAATCGTTTCGTAAAAGAACTTATCAAAATCGGTTACACGTTTACAGATATTATAGCCAAACAGCAGAAAGCAATTTTAAATGGCCTTTTGTAGCAAAAATATATTGAATTAATTATTCCGATCCAAATTTATTGCGTCAAGATAATAAACATTTTTAAAAAATTATATCTTGATCTAAAGTCAAAATTATTAAGGTAACTCCCATTTGGATATTGTGGTAGCTCGAAACATACGAGCAATCATGTGGAATCACTATGAATCCGTTTTGATAGGACCTCACCTAGATGAACATTTTAAATATTAAATCAGAAAGAATAACTAGATCAAACATGTCGAGTTCAGATATTTAATTAGGCAACTAAGTTTAGCAACCGCTATCTCAGAAAGGTTGGCTAGTGAGTGTTTCACTAAGAATTTGTGTATGATTGAGTTCATGGCTAGGAATTTCCATTAACGATGAAAGACCGTTTCCACTTTATCATAGTTCTAACAGCTATGACAGTGTTCACCAAAAGGGGTATCAAGGCTACTCCTTGCATTGGTTGACTAAAATGGAGGTTGTTGAGTTTGATCAAAGTAATTGGCTAACTTTATCACGTAGTATTTTTCACGATTCTTTGATTAACATTAGCTCTGTTGGAACACACTTGCTTTGTCAGGAAGACGATATGGGAGTCTTATTCCCAGAAAAAGATCCCTGAACCAACACTATAAATCACCTTATATTCGTCGGAGTTTATTTTGTCTCATAATATTCCAAAAGCTTTAAATTTATAAAAGTTTCCATTCGCTTATATAGTAAGAGAATTGCTTTACTGACGAAGGTATTAAATTAAGGGTGTGATTTTGTTAAAAGAAAAAAAATCGTTTCGAAAATTTTTATTGAAAACAACAAATAAATACAAATTAATTTGTTGTTTTCAATATAAAATTGTGAGCCCATAAATATCCTGGCATGACAGATTGTTTTTAATTTTTTAACCAAGCTAATTAAGTAACCGTGAACAACTATTATATGTTTTTGGTTTCCAGCACCAAGTTGCATAAGTTGAATTGGATATTATGCGTAGATCTATAAATACAAGGTGCAAAATAGTGTTTAGAGTCTTCGAAGTAATAGAACGTAGCGCACCAATAATTCCGATGGATCATTGAACAATGTATAGTTAATCCAGTACATACAAGAGTTCTTAGAGAATGAGCCGAACTACTGCCGTATATAGCCAACTAGATACCAAATAAAACTGGTTGGTAAAAAAAAAATTTTTTTGTTTCTTCCTTTAAAAAAAAAAAAAAATAGATCGTGTAAATGGAATTTGATGTGCTAAATAAGAATCTACTTTTATCTATTTATGTTCTTTTTTCTATCACGTACTGATTACTTTTATGGGCATGACTAATATGACCGACCCCCTTTATTAGGTAGTTACACTAATATAACTCGAGAACGGTTTGTTCCATTTAGATAAATAAAACTACAGTAGATATCGATTAAAACCACTTTTAAGTTATCTTAACAAAATTGTTCATGATTGGTTTTACAATATATTTGCCAGAGAAGATTGTTTAACCTTTTCCTTTTTCCTTATACCATTATCACCACATCATCCAGGTATGCAAGGATTTTAACTACCCTGTCATCCAATTTAACCACAGTAGGCAAAGCTTACAACATTGGGCATTCCGCACCTTATTTATTTCGACTTCTCGTTGCTTTCATGATTTGCGATTCTTATCTTCAGCTTCAAAACTAGATAGTTTGTGATATACTACCCAACTCCTACTTCGTTAAGAGACCACTTAATCGCAACTTAAAAGCATTTTTATAAAGATACAACTTTATAAAGATAGTTTTTAAAAAATAACTTCGAAATAAATGAACAAGAATTATAAAAAAGAACCAACAACAACCATGAGTTTAAGATTGTTAAGAGAAATTTGAGGCAGAGGCAAAGAACCGATCATGTTATACTTTGCTCTTAGGGAGCAATATATTACCAGATACGACCGAAATTCTTTCTTCCGAGTCGCAACCGAACTCGTAGTTAGCCGACCGAGAACCGAAGAATTTATCTCATCGAATTGTAGTGTATGAAATCATATTTATCTCATTGGATTGTATTTGGAGGGCGAAACTTGTAGTTAGCCGATTTAGAGCCTAGGCATTTATCTCATCGTATTGTATTTAGTATTTATTGTATCATAGTTAGCCGGCTGAGAGCCCAAGCATTTATCTGAAAACAATAGTTATCTATATAAGAATTAAAGTATTTATCCTATCGTTTTCTATTAAATTCTAGCTAGCCGACTGAGAGCCGAAGTATTAATCGAAAATATTTAATAACACAATCATCCATAACGAGAGCGGAATTATTTGTCTCGTATGATTATCTTTAATAGCTATCACATTTCTGACTGAGAATTTGAATAATATGGATAGTCTGAGAATACCCCAGCAGGAATAAAAAATCGAAAAGGGTTAGATTTATTAAAATTTTGGAAATTTAGTTTTAAATATTTTATTATTATTATTTTTTATTATTAAAAAAACTACACAGAAACATTATTGCCGTATATTTTTCAATTAACACAGTTGTTTCATTTTGCATCTAAATTTAATTATTATATTAAATTTTAATTCATTTGATCATCTACTTGATTGATTTGATAAATTTTTTAATTGAAATTTTTTTTTTCTGTTTTTCATTTTTATAGTTTTTGGTAATTGATATAATCATTTAAAAAAGTTTTTAATTGAATGAATTATTTACTAATATATTTGGTGATTGGTTACTTTTTTCTGTGTACAAAATTTATTATTCATTCGAATAATTCTCTTTCACGCTTAAGTGAAATTTCGAATTGTGTCTTTAGGAGAGCCCGTTAGAAATTGCTGATTTATTTTAAAAATATTTTGTGTAATCGGATAAAGAAAATTACATAAAGCTTTAAAAGATTAAAAAGGTTTGAGTGATCTCCGAATATCAGATGAATCTCCAGTTTTTCACTTAAAGATTACCGATTAAATTAAATTTAATTTAAAGCCTCATTTTGTAAAACGAAACGTTTTCAAACGTTTGAAATTTGTATGAAGAATACTGGAAAATTTTTTTTAAATTTGATTTTTTTCCATAGATATTTTTTCCGTTAGAAAATAGTTGAATGTTGGTTTTTTAGTTGGTGATCATATCGTTTTTCTTTGTTAGTTTAAGCGGCCAATGTTGGGGAGTTTAAACATGTGGTACACACATATGAACAGACGGTAACGACAAAGTATATATATGTATATAAATTTAAAGAAACAAAAACACTATAATTATTTGGAAAATTAATATATTTAATTTAATTATTATGTTTATAAGAAAACTCGTTAGATCTAAGTACTACCGAGGAAATAAATCTTCTGGACGTTGTGTAGACAATTTATCAATGACAGCAAGTGGTTGCATTTTGGAAATTCCTTTTGTAAACTTTTGGAAATTCCTTTTTTAAAGATGACCAAACACCAACTTTATAACGTATTCCTTTAAATTTTAATTTATTATTCCAAATTTCCATAAATAGTAATAAAAAATAGTGTGATTTTCTTTTTCTTATTAAAAAAGCCTTTCATTTTAATAACATGTAATATTTTCACAAATTACCACATTTTATTTATAAATGTTTGCTGTTCAGTATGGCAATACTTTAAGATTTAATCTTATACTTAAAAACACAAACGGCGGCTTAGATTAAATTTGAGATTAACTGATCAAATTTTAATCTAGAAGTGAAAAACTGTTTCTATTATTATTATTATTAGTAGCTACTTTATTAAATATTTCTTACTTTTTTTCGAAAAAATAAATAAATAAATAAATATATATATATATATATATATATATATATATATATATATATAAAATATTGTCTTGGAAGTGGTAGCTTAAAAAAATTTTAAAGTTTTTCAATAATGTTAAGAGTACTAAAAATTTACTAATTTTTATCCCCCAAAATACAAATACATAGGAATGTAAACGTAAAATACACCATTGTAGCTTATTTTTATTTTAAATTAAAATAATTTACTTCCATCTTAAAATAATAGCACAAACAGGCAGACATATTATCTGCATATTTACTATTTCAAAGTGACATGTCACATACACATAAATTTATTGAAAAAAGGAATAATATTTTTGTTAAATTTATTTTATTAAAAAATAAAAACATAGCAATTTGAGACAAACGTGCTTGAGGTCAATAAAAATTTGGCAACAAAAATGTCAATAAACTGAAATGAAGAAAAACACAGAACAGGTAAAATGACAGACAGGTTTTTAGTCTAAAAAGGGATAAGCATTTCCAATAACGTTTGCAAATGGATGTATCAAGGGATGTGGGAAGATTACAAAGAGCAAAAGCGAATAAAACTGAAGTCAACATATTACAATATTGAAATAATGTCATAATCATAAAAAGATAAAAAAGAAAGGGTTGAAAGAATATTGTTTCTATATGGAAGTTAAAAATATGTTTCTAACCGTAACCCAGTAAATGTATGTATATAGATTTAAATAGCAGTGCATACATTGGCTTGCAAAAAAAAAAAATATAATTAAAATGAAAAAAGTTATTTTAGAAAATAATTCCAAGAAAAACGTCTTTAAATTAAACTGTATAGATGTTTTCAATAGTTTTATAATACAATTAAAAGGCCTAATACCTATAAGTTCCAGAATATAATACAAAACTATTATAAATTGCACATCTTTAATAATATTTCGATTTTATGCTATTTATAACAGGGGCTCTCACAAGATATTGCTTCGTGAACCGCTTTTGGCATTACAATGGAATAGCGACCATTTACAACTTTGTTTAGTTTAAAAATCAGGTAAAAAATTTTGTGAAGATAAAATAATTTTAACAAAATAATACTAATAATTGCGACATTGTTTTTGTGCTTAAGAGACTTTTTCGGATAAATCATATCTAATATCATTCTCTGCTTTCACAAAAAGCGATTCTTTGTTTTGATGGACAAAAGAGCGAAAAGGATATTTTCACATAAAACTGTATGTTGATGAAAATTGTTCTAATAATTTTAGGGCAAGCGGATAAACTTTACTATATTTCAACTATATATATTTAAAATGCTTTTAGATCTTTTGATTTAAAATTAAATTTAACACATGAGTTACACTTTAACTCTTCTTGAAATGAATTTGGTATTTATAGATATTTACATTGAAAGGATTTTTCCGTCTTTGAATTATAAAGTTGTTTAAGCAAATTTTCTTTTTGTAGTCCGTAAACTTCTTTGCGAAATAAAAGTTTGGTGTGCTCAGCATTGAGAAGTCACATTGTTCTAGCATATTTTAACAATCTTATTCCACAGGATGTTACTCTAATGTAAAAATTCTGAAAGAACATTGAAATGACTTTATAAGAAAAAGTTCTTGGCATAATATAATTACAAAAAATAAAAGTAGGCAGTGTTATTGTTTGGCCATTTTTCCGCTTTTTTAACTACCTGTCCACTTTTTTGGCCCCATTTTTAAAATGAAACTAAATGAAGACAAACTAAGTTGTTTGAAATTACTCAACACATTATATATTAATTTCAAGAAAGAAATTATTTATTTTGAGATTGTTGTACAATATAGTAGAAAAAAAACCCCGAAGAATTTATAAACGAAATAAAACTCTTAAAAACTAAAACTAATGATAAAGTTTATCAACAACTATTTAAAATATCAAATGCCGAATCTTTTTGGACCGAATTGTGAAAATTTACAAATAGTTTTGATGAATACTTATGTGCTAATTCGTAACTACTTTGGCTTTTAGCAGTGCCTAGTCGGAACGTCTTCTTTCTAAGTTATCACTAATAAAAATAAATTGTCCAACAGACTTAAGCTAAACACTTGAGAATCCCTGCTTTAAGTGCTAAATTTGTTTGATGGGGATTTGTAAGACTGGACTCCGAGTGAAGACCTCGTACAAAAGTACAGAAGTTTAATTAATAAAAAGAGAATTTTATGTTAACTATTTTTATGAATAAAATTTTATTTTTGAAATAATAAAAATTATTATAAATAAATTATTTTGTTATTAATAAAATTTAATTGGTTTTAATTAAATTAGTTTTTCATATTTTAAGAAAAATATTTTTTGTTTCTGTTTTTATCAAATAAACAAATTTTGAGGAGTTTTATATGTTGGTATCCCTTTTTTCAAAAAATTCCTTTTTCTGGGGACTTTTTTTAAATCCCCTTTTTTGGGCACTTTTTAAAAATTCTTAACGGTAACACTGAAAGTAGGGTTTCATGCGAAAAATCGATAGTTTCATCAAATTTGAGTGAACTATTTATTTTTTTAATTAATTGTTTGCCCTGCCACATTCTTTATATTGTGGCATTGGGTAGCCAGCCAGCGTCACTTTCTTTATTAGAGCATTGTTGCCTTTATCAAGCATATATATATATATATATATATATATATATATATATATACACACATATATATATATATATATATATATATATATATATATATATGTCCTTACGGACCCCATTTGAGAACCGTTGATTTATAAAGAATTATATTTACTGGGTTATTTAACCATTATAGTTGTATTTTATATTGACATGCATGTAAAAATACACATATTCTTCTGTAAATATGTGACATGACATTGACTTCTTGTTTGGTTTGCATTGTATCGATACGATACATAATGTTATCATGTATTCAAACATACTTTCATCTGTATGAATGGCTATATTTTGGTAAAAATTTCAATTCAATTGAATTTTATTACAAAATACTCCCACGTGTTTATGTGTGTGTGTGTATATATGGGATGTGAAACAATTCGAGCATAAAATTTGAAAGTATGATTGAAATGTAACTATGTACGAGTATAATATTTATGAGTTTGATGTTACAATCCAAATAAAACATATAAATGACAGGCGGTTGCCAGAAGTTTTTATGTTTTCTTTTGTAAAAAATAAAATTTTATTTATTACCCTTTCGTTTAATATACACGGACTTATGTATGGAGTGCGTACGAGGATATTATAGGACAATTTTAATAATATTTGTTTGGAAGTAACTAAAAATCATGTTTTCGAATAGTATTGCAGTATGTAGAGTAATTGGGGTAAAAGTTTATTTGTTTATTTATTACAGGCAATGACAAAAAAAATTTAGTAATAGCTTTGTTCCCGTACTCTAAATTGGGAGCAAGCGGGATTCCGGTATTGGAAAATTTTGTGCAGATAAGAGAATTATGTTCTTCTTCTTGCACGAAATAGCTCAGAATATTTCTTCGGGAAGATTATGTAAATTGTCAAATAATTAAAAAATAAAAGTGTACAATAAAAAATTTGAGCGAAAATGAATAAAAAATTATTTGTTTTTGTTACTAACAGAAAAGTTTCATTAAAAAAAAAATAAAAACATTCATATATACTGAAAAATAAAATTCCATTCACATACGAATTTTTAAAACCGTTTGAAGTTTTATTTCTGGGTAAACAATTAGGTTTTTTGTGTTCCCTTATTCTTTTCTAATTTTACCACACTTTACCCAAAGAGTATGGAAACAAACCTAATATAATAAATATGATATTATTGAAATCATACAGTGGCAGTCAACTTCAAATGCATTTAAGGATTCATTGAATATAAAATACAGTTGTATACACGCTAGAGTGACTCGAGAAAACCTTTTTGGATATTTCGATATATTGCGTATTGATGAGCTGAATAAGCAAAAAAATATTTAAAAAAATTTTAAAATTCTTTTTGGTACATTTTGGCAAAAGAAAATCGTGTTTTTCGCAAAATAGGTCTCAAAAATTTCGTAATTTTCAGCTTGTTGTGGAAAAAATATTTTAAAAATTTTCCCCATGAGATTTTTTTTTCACTAGAGGACTTTTTAGTGCATTTTGGTGAGGAAATTTTTTGAAAATAATTTATTATGGATATTACTTACTACAATGTACATAGGGGCAAAGGTATACTAAACGTGGCACTAAATAAACTGCGATAATTTAACATAAGCAATTGTTATCGTTGAAAAGATAATTTTCTTTAGATTTTAAATATATAAACCACCAAACAAAATTAATTAAAATATATATATGATTTTTTATTTTCTTAATTTTTTTTTGGTGATTATGAAATATAAATACTATATTCTTTTTTAATAATTAAAAGCAGGCATATATGCCAAAATTATACTATTCTGTAGTTTATTCAACATAATAGAAAATTATAAATTTGGAAAAATATATTTTTTTCCATGCACACCATTGTGTTGCCACCATTTCCGATACCCCTAAATCTGTATAATCTTATAAATAAAAGCTAGTTGTGCCAAATTTAAACTTGATATTAAAATTATCATGTGATTTATGCACTTAAAAAGAATTTCGGTAAGTGCTATATATGGGCGCTATGGTCCAATGTAGACCAATTCCTATAAAATTTGGTAGAGTAATTTAAACTTATCAAAAAGGTAGTAGTGCTAAATTTTATCAAAATCTGACTATATATCGCTCATTTGCTGCAATAATGTCATAACTGAAAATAGATAAATTTTGAGATAACATCAATAATGCATAGTAAACAATGTGTTTTATTAACTGACAAAATTTTGGGCTCAAATTTTTTCTATATTTCAGCCGGGATCACGATAAAAGCATTTTGTTCAAATTTCATAATCCAGTGTGTATTTATTGCAACAACGTATTATTTTATTTGTGCGTCGGCCATTGTGTAGTTAACAATAAAAAGTTATCTAGAAAATGGATTAAATTTGACTATAACATTATTTGCATTCAAAATTTAAATATATATATATATATATATATATATATATATATATATATATATATATGTATATAAAAACTAAAAATGTGTCTTCCGAAAAAAAAAACATATTTTTTGATTTGTGAGGTTGTTGCAGCAAATGTGCGATATATATGTCATTTATAACTGTTAAACTTTTTGTATGGGAGCCAAGTGAAATAATGGACCGTTGACAACTAATTTCGGCAGTCATTTTTCTTCAGTTTCAAAAAAAACTAAATATACCAAATTTTATTCAATTATTTTCAAAATTAGGAGCTGTAGATCTAAAAATTCAAAGATACATAAAATATTTAAAAATAGCTTTAAATCGAATTAATTATACTCTACTGATAAGAAAAACAATAGTAGTTATACTATATTTATAAACTGTCAAATTAACAGTCGCCACGTGACTGTATTTCTGTACAAAAATTTTTGCACTAGTTCTTAACAAAATTTGCCATCATAAATAGTAAAAACTCTTTTATTTTTTATTATAATATCAGATGATATTTTCTGACTCTAATATATGCCACAAGAAAACAAAATTTTTATTTATTTAAAAGTTTAATTTTTCTTTCACTTTGGACTTCAGTCACGACCGCACATAAGTGTTGACGACAAATGTTGTGAACAAATATTGTGTAGAATAATGTCTTCTTTAATTGTATCACAAAACGCATTTTTTATGTATTGCCAATGGTCTCCAAATAGTTGCCATCATGATATAAATAATAGAAGGTAGCTTCAAACCATAATTTGTTTACAAAAATAAGGATTTCTGAAGTTTTCTTTTTGTAAGCATTTTTAACGAACATTGCCAGATTTTTTAAATAAATTTTTAATTTCAAGGAATTTTTTTAATAAAATTGTGTAATTATATTATATGATAATTAAAGTCATATAAAAAGTATTGCAAATATAATATTTTTTGTTAAAATTAATATACAGTATATAAGTTGTTGCTGAGTTATGGCATATTTTTCAATTAATTTGACAATATTTTTAGTAAATGTGAAATATTGTGTATTACACAGCAAAAAATTAATTCACTCTGACGACATTTAACTCTTCACATTTGTCCCTCTAGATTGTTTGATAAGATCCAGTGTGCATTGGTAGGAAACTGAAGATCAATTTTAAAATTTGTTTAAATATTTTTTCCATATTCAGCTCGTTAATACGCATCGTTTGAAGGGTCTTCCTACAATTTTTTTCTACGGACACTAATACACGCTGAACTATTGTGATGACATAGAGCAACGGTTCTGAAATGAAAGTCTGCGACCCACATGGGATCCGTAAGGGCATTCATAGAAAAATATACTTGAACGCACATTTTTTTAATATAAATATTATTTAGAATAAACAAAAATTCCAATGAAAAAAAATCCAATGAAAGAATGAAACTAAGAAGAAATCTCCAAATTAAAGTCAAAAATTAAGATTTATTTTTTTCCTAAATGAGTTCTTTTAAGAGTCAACTAGCACTAGCTGCAAGAATAGCTGATGAAGAAATCCATACTTTGCTTCGATTGAAAATATTATGCTTGATACAGGCAACAAGGATCAAATAAAGAAAGTTATTATGTATAATGACACAATATAAAGAAACCTTTTTATTGTGGCAGGGAAAACAATTAATTAAAAAGATAACTTAATTCACTTTAATTTGATAAAAATATCGATTTTCGCGTGAAACCTTACATTTCTTTTTTGTAAATACATATATTATGACAAAAACTTTTTTAATAAATTCGTTTCAATGCCCTCTCCGAATATTAACATCATGTGGAGTAAAATTGTTTGCATTTGCTGGAATGGTGTGATCTCTCTATGCATTTTCTTCTTCCTTCATTGACACAATTTAACAAAGCTACCAGAGAGGATATATAAAAATCTGACCCCAGAGAGTCCCAGACGATCTATATCTTTATATAGGAAGCTGAACCGCCCAGATCATTTTATTTAGAAGGCTGTTAATCCGAGTTCCAGACAACCTATATCTTCATATAGAAAACTCTAACATTCAGATAAAAGCGCGCGCTCAATATAAATGACGCACAACTTTTACAATTATGAGTTATAATACACTACACCTGTTCGAGGGTGGCGCGAAATTCTCGAAGGCCAAATAATAAAAACTGTACTTATGAAATAATTACGGTGGCGAGTGAGTTGTTCTCCAACCCAGAGCTAATTCACGACTCCACCTCTCAATGCTGAGTACTCAGCACTTTTATTTTGCAAAGAAGTTTGGGGGCTATAAAAAGAAAATTTGCTTAAAAGACTTTGTAATTTAAAGGCGGAAAAATCCTAACTCATGTGTTGAATTTAATTTTGAATCAAGAGATTTCAATGCATTTTACTTGAAATATCGCAAAGTTCATCCGCTGGCTCCGAAGCGCTAAAACTATAAGCATAATGTTTATCAACATACATTTTTGTGTGAAGCTATCTTTTGCGCTCTTCTGTGCATCAAATTTCGTACAAAATTTAAATTTACATATCCTAATATAAATATTTAAATATTGTTATTATAGAATTGAAACAAATAAAATAAAACAAAAATATTTTATTGTTTGGATCAACTCAAATGTAACAAATCTTTGTCCATTTATATTTATTCATATATAAACTAAATGAGAATTATAATGAAACAAACAAACATTAAAAACATAATATATTTAAAAACAAACAAGTTACACATTTTTTATAAAAAGCATACGTATTATAGTTATTCGTAACATTATATTGTTAAAAACAAAACATGGTGTAAGAACAAGGAAAAAAATTGCTAATATTTAATGGTTGTAGAAACAATGATACATTTTTCATAATAATAAAATTTTGTTTCTTGTAAAAATATTTAAAAACGTAAAATTTTTCTAGTCAACTATATTATATGTGTTAAATAATAAAACTTAAACAAAAACATTGTTATCATCAATACAGCATTATTCAAGTTAATAAAAATTAACAATGAGAACATAATATTGTTGTAGTGGAAAAATCCCGTAACCATTTTTTTTTTCTCGGCAGTGTAATTAACATTTTTTTCTCACTTGAAATTTTTTAATAGTTGTTCTCCAAAAACTCGTTCTTAGCACTCAGAGAAAAAATATGGTTACAATGACCATAATCTGAAAGCAACAAATTATGATTGGATTATGTGGTCATAACAAGAATAAATATGATATGTACAATCATACATTGATCTAACTTTGTCATATTCTGATTCGATTTTTTTTTTTATATTGTATTTTAAAGTTTTATCATGTTATAAAACGTTTTTATCACGGTAAACGGTATAATGATCAAGGTATGTTAATACTATCAATTGTCCTTTTTCTGACATGGTTACTTGAATTCAGCAACAATAGGTTTGAATGGGTTATAGGAAATCAAACACTATTTCTAAATTTTTAAGAATAAATTTGTTTCCTCATCCAAGAAGAAACCCATAGCATCCATGAAACTATAAAATACTAGCGTATCTGATAGTATAATAACAATAGGTCTAGGTGACTTGTATGGCTTAAAGTCTCCAATCATAGTAGTAAGATTGATATACTCAGAATTTCTGACTCAGTATTAGATAGAATTGGGTGCCTGGCCATGCTGGTCATGCAGGTAACGAACTTGCAGATTGTTTGGCTAATAAGAAGCACTGCGCTCTGAACCCTTTTTCAGTATCCCCGTGCGTTATGACAGGGAAAGGATTAGATCATGGGTAATATCGTAATTCAACCATCATTGAGATTCTATATCCGGACTCAGGCAGGCTTAACGGTTCAGAACGCTAAAGTAAATTCCAACAGTTACTATCTCTCAATAAGAGATTTAAGGGTACTAACGGAATTATTCACTGTGACTTGAGATATCAGAAATATATTCTAGGCTATGTGATAATAAAACAATATAAGTTTTGCGAAATGCAAGATATCTGAGCACATTATCAGAAGAGATTAACCACTAAAATAGTACAAATGGTGCACAAAACGCTTATACGATTTTTTTTTTATTTTTTTATGAAGAGTATAAAAAAGAAAATCGATCTTAACTTTTTTTCATCGCCAACTGTATCTTCAAGTAAATACTATGCAAAGGTGGGATTTTATGAATTCTATTTTATTAAATAAACGTGTAATCGCTGTTAATGGTTATAATCCTGGGTGTGTAGCCTGACTTACTCTTCATACGAATACTCACTAACATTTAACCCTTTTGTTTCTGTATTACCTTAAGGACCTAACAGCAATAACAACTATAAAAAAGGCTTATTTGGCTAAAATTAGTTTTTGTTTTGTATATATAATCTTTGTTGTTTTTATAATTAAGTAATGTCCTATTCAAGTTCTAAAACTTATTCCCAGTCTGTATTCATTCACACGAATACTATTTGAGTTTAAAAGGCTGCCTGCTATAAATGAGAAAGGAAAATAATTATTTTTGATGATGTACGTGGTTTAGCATTTTTTAGTTATTTGCACTTTTAACTTTTACATATTTAAATTATAAGTAAATATTAATTTTAAGCTGCTTTCCCTAATGGGAAAGTAACTCTATTTAGCCTTCCAAGCTCATATGTTTGTTTTGTAATTGAGAAGTAGTGTATGTTTTAAATAATTAACTGAATGTGTAAGGTTTATGTAAGGGGTTTAAATTATTTAAATTCTAGTGAAAGTCTGGATATTAGAAGGGCACTCCTATTTAGTATTATAATTAAATTTGTTTAATTATTTTAATTTTAAATGATTGTTTGGTCATGAGCAGAAGGACTAAAAATATGCAAAATTATATTTTTTCTTGGGGTTCAAATGAATCAAACAGTTAATTATTATTTCATTTCAGACAATTTTAAGAATTTAGGCATCGATTTGTTACAGCATACTTTTGCATATTTTGGTTATAACAACATATTTTTGCATAATTTGGACTAAGCAGTATATTTTGTAATATTTTCATGGAAAATTCTTACTTTAGAGCATATTTTAGCAATTTAAAGGGCATAATTTTGTATATTTTAAGCTTAATTTTGCATATTATGTATTATTAAAAATGAAGCAAATATTCTTTTATATATTAAAGGAAATATTTTGGAATAGCACATATTCAGTTAATATTCTAATTGTGTCAATTAATATTTTAATAGATTTTAATCATAATTGCATTCATAAAAACAATGAATATAATTAAAACTTTATTTGAAATTATTTAGAAAATCTATTAATTTCATTTAATTAATATTATCATTTCAATGATTGGAGCAAAATCAATTAAAATTTTAACTGATATAAGCAAACAAATGTTAATAAAAAATCAAGTTATTTTTAGCATGAGTAGTAGATGATTTAAAATTTTGCCAGAAAAAAATATTTTAAGAGCATATTTTTTAATTTTAAGAGCATTTCTATGCGCTCTGCTCATAGGCTTAAAGTTTTTATAAGGGATTTGAAACAAATAATAATTATATAAGTTGACAACTACACAAAAAAAAAATAATAAAATAAAATAAATAAAAATAGATTTCAAATACAAAATTGCTCATATTAATTAAAAATTTGTTTGATTTCGCTCTAATTATCAAAATGATAATATTAATTAAGGGATATTAATTGATTTTTTGTATAAATTTCAATTAAATTTTTTGTTAAATAAATAACATTTATAATTGAAATTTTATTTAAAATTAACTAAAATATTAATTAATACAAATAAAATAATAATTATATATCTTTGGACACAAATGCTTTCGCAAATAAAAATCTAAAATTGTAATTTATTTAAATATTATTTACAAAATATTTTACAATAGAATATATATAATTTAAGTACATGTAATATAGACACATATTAAAAATAAGAAATGTCCTAGTTTTGTGTATGTGAATTCTATAATGTATTCAATAACTGGGTGTTTAGTTTTAGAATGAAATTTACTTTCAATTATTACTCTCGAAGATCTGAAAATGGTCAATTCAGCATGATTTTCCAGCGTATAGGATAAACAATTTCTCTGCTGTAATATTTATAATCTAGAGGACGACAAACTAATAAAGACATTAAATTTGTTGTTTAAAAAATAATTATTGCATACTTACTTCTCATAAGTAAATAGTTTTCCCAACAGAAGAAGCTTCTTAGTCTTTTCGGTGCCATTGATGGGAACATCTAGAATAACATCGGTAAATTTAATATAATTATGTTAAGACGCATTATTAACAAAAACAAAATTTATGTATCCTATCATAACGATAGAAGGACATTGATATAAGGACATCTTAAGATTTTATTTTTTTATATTTTATTTCTTTTTTTTTTTTTTTTTTTTGAAAAAGTTACAAATAAACAAAAAGTAAGCAAAATTTAACAATATTTGCTAAATAATAATATTAAATAGCTGTATGTGAAATTTGTTTTCCAAAAAATTTTTCTTTTTTTTATGATTTTTTTAAGCTGTCAATTTTTAAAATAATATTTAAAAAAATAATTATATGAATAAATAGTATAATTAAATTTGTGGAAAAAATTAAATAACAAGTTAATTGAAAAATATTAATAAATATTTGTCCAATTTGGACATTTAAATTAAAAAATTTTAATTTTTATAAAATTTTATAAATATTATATCAATAAGATTAATATTTTATTTATTTAGTTTTAGAAGCACTGAATTGAATTCTATTACCATAAGTTAATATCGTAAAAAAAAACGTTGCTATTACTGAAAATTATAGCAAAAGTGTTAGCTACAAAATTTCGTGTTGCCCGCCAAAACCGAAGTTTTGCATAATTAAAAATTGTAACTAACACTTACTTGCATTTTAACCACCGAAAAGGAAACTTCCTACCTCGGCTAGATACTTGCCTTTGAATTATAATAAATCACATATATGAAAAGAAAATCACACCTAAACATTTTTGTTCTACGTGCGGCTACCCTGAGAAAAGGTGAGAATAAACCCTAACTCAATTATCTATAAGTGAAAGAAATACTAATTTATATTTCTTTTATCTTAATTTATCCCAATTATAATTACTCCATCGATGAGTAATTATAATTATTGTAATAATGTATAATAATCCATACATTATTTTAATATTTTTTTCTGCGTAGGTATTAAGGCCTTAAGCTCTGTTTAAAATTATTTTAAAAGAAATATGAAGTATTAGTTATTTAGTTATGAAATTTTACCCAAATAGATTTGGTATTGCAGTTTTATGCAAAAATGCCCCTCCATACTTTTTCTTATAAAAATGAAAGCAAAGTCCTATTAACTTCTTAAAAATGTCAACATAAGACATTTGGTTCATAAATCATTATCTATTAAATCCATTTCAAAAATAGTTTAAAAAATTTTCAAAATTAAATTGAACTTGCAAACATTTGCACTTTTCCTCAACACCTACTCTCCACCTCTTGTACAACTAGACTATTATTATCACTTAAAATAAGAAAAAAATGCTGTCAAAATAAATTAAGTTATTTAATCGGACAACCATTCAATACAGCACAATCAGCAACGCCCTTTATAAACCATATATAGTGTCAACCAATCAATTTGTCTACTTAACTTAAGAAACCAATATCCATCCTTCTAACATACTACACCCAAACACAGTAGCTCTCACCCTGCACCATTTAAGAACTTTAAAACAAATTTTACATTTTCTCAGCTAAATGTTTTTTTCTTTCAAAAATGTTAAAATTAAAAAAAAAAAGAACAAAACACGTGAAAATTCTATTATTTCTTTTCAATATTGAATTTATTAACATGAAGTCAACGAAAAACGTGCTTAGAATAGTGCAAAAGATAGTCAAGACATCCTACTAAACGGGAATGCTTGTAGCGGTAATATGCTCATAGTGTGTTAACACCTAAGAAAAGTATTTTGTAACGGAAGTATTTAAAATAATGACACTTAAGATACGTTTGTTTGTAACGATTGTCAACTCAAATGCGTTAATAAGTAGAGAAAGTAAGATTTGAGGGTGGGGTTGTCGAAAATACAAGAGATTCAATAAGAAAGAAAACTGCTTGAAAAACATTAAATGTAAAACACCATAAGAATAATATTAAGCAGTTTTTTAAAGCATATTTTAACATATAAATAAGTGATGAATACATGACTCTTTGTTCAAATATTATACAAAAACCCATAAGATTTTTTTTTTTTTTTGGAATTGTGTTATTGATTAACTTTAAGATGAGGTACACTGTTTCCAAATAAATAATAGGCTTGACAAATTTTAGTTAATATTGATAATGAATAATTTTCTTATTGGAATATTTTAAATTAATAATTAAAATAATTATATAATTTATGCAATGACATTTTATATAGAATTATTTATACATAGAACAAATTTTTGAAATCAATTACATTTTTTTCACTCTAGTGGTAAGAATATTGAAACCATTTTCCAATCCCCTGGAACTTTGAATTCTATTTACTTTACACAATTGAAAATTATGTTATGAGAAAATTTCTCAAGTGTTTCAATAGTTGAGGTCTTTGTGACATTTTAATACTTTTCCTGCAATTGACTAAAACAAACAATCTTTTGAGATGCTAATTCCGAAGATTATAGTAAAAAAGTCAAACTAAGAAATTTACGATTATTTCTCGAGATTAGTAAAATAATTCATTTGATATTTCTATTTAAAGATATAAAATATAAAATATAGAATGAAAAGATATTAATATATGTTCTCTTATGTTTCCCAATATTGATGTTTTGTAAAAATCTTCTAGTCTTATATTCAACGATGGGCTTTCACATAACAATTTTGCAAGGAGATAGATTATACAGGTTCCAACTAATGAAGAGTGTAAAGGAAAGTTAGTCGGAACCGAATTCCGAAAACTACTTAGAAGCGTTAGAACCACAAGGACAATAATCTGTTGTCACATATATTTCTTCTGAAAAATAAATTTTTTTATATGAAAAATATATTTTTTGTGTTAAAAACTAAAAAGCGCTAGAGCCAATAGTAATAATAATCACAGACAATAATCTGTGACCACTTGTATTTCCTCTCAAAAATCTTTGTATTCTATATGAAAAATATATTTTTTGTGTGAATAACTAAAATTGCATTTTAAATGCGCTAAAGACAAATGTACAATAATCTGTGATTACTTATATTCGATTTTTTTAATGAAAAAAGTTATTTTTTATATGAAAAAGCAAAATTACATTTCAAAAGTAGAGCCAAAAGAACAATAATCTTTTGACTCTAGCTTTTTTATATGAAAAATCGATTATTTGTATAAAAAATTAAAATTTCATTTTAAAAGGAAAATGACCTGTGATCACATATATTTCCTTATATAAAAAAATAAAATTCAAAAGAAAATAATCTGTAAATCCCCTCAACATGAAAAATCGATTTTTCTATGAGAAATCAAAATAAAATTTTAAAAGGAAACCAGAAGCGCTAGAGGAAAAAAACAGTGATCACTTTTATTTCTCTTAAAAAATCGATTTTTTAATATGAAAAATAGATTCTTGGATGAAAAATTAAATTGCATTTTAAAATTGTATAATAATCTGTGATCAGTTATATTTGTCCTCAAACAACGATTTTTAATATGAACATTCGATTTTTTTTCTGAAAAATCGATTTTTTATATGAAAACCTAAAATTGCATTTTAAAAGGAAACTAGAAGAGCTAGAACCAAAAGGACTTAATCTGTGATCATCTATATTTCCCCTCAATAATCGATTTTTTATATGAAAAATACATTTTTGTTTTAAAAACTAGAATTGCATTTTAAAAGAAAACTGGAAGCGCTAGAGTCAAAAGAATAATAATCTGTGATTACTTACATCTATCCTGTAAATTTTGTATATGAAAAATCGATTTTTTGTGTGAAAAACTAAAATTTAATTTCAAAAGGAAACTAGAATAGCTAAAGCTAAAAGGATAATAATCTCTGATCACTTATATTCGATTTTTTTAATGAAAAAAGTTATTTTTTATATGAAAAAGCAAAATTGCATTTCAAAAGGAGAGCCAAAAGAACAATAATCTTTTGACTCTAGCTTTTTTTATATGAAAAATCGATTATTTGTATGAAAAATTAAAATTACATTTTAAAAGGAAAATGACCTGTGATCACATATATTTCCTTATATAAAAAAAAATAAAATTGCATTTTAGAAGGAAACTAGAAACTAAAGCCAAAAGGACTATAATCTGGAATCACTTATATTTTCCCTCAAAAATTGCGGCCTACATGTTAGTTTATACCCCAATACAATATAGCACTAAGTCGTACTAGGCCAATCCCCTATTGCAACCGAATATAACAAACATTATACAACAAGGTAAAAGAATAAACGATTCAATACTTTGATGTCGGTAATCACAAACATACAACTGGTTGATCACGCATCCAAAGGGCATCAACACAGAAATCAAATAAAGTAAGAATGTTATATTTGGCTTTGCCGAATATATATACCCACCATCTGCAACTTTTTAAAATTTCACTTTATATGAGAGATGGGCGGTAATGTGAGTAGACCGCACCCATTTTTGCTTCCGAGTTTACATTGATCCTTGAACTACTTGCACAAAATTTCGTTGATGTTTCACCTTATATGGGAGGCGGGCGGTAAAGTAGGCGGATCGAGTCCATTTTTGGATTCCAAGTTTGTATCAATCTGTACAAAATTTCGTTTTGTTTAAGAGATATCAGCAGAAATATATGAACTGAACTTTACAACTTTTTTTTATTGACCGATTTTGCCCATGCTTTCAACACACAGACGAACAGAATCTTATCAGGACCCAGAATATATATACTTTATGTGGTCTCAAATGATTCTTTCGACATGTTATACATGGAATGACAAACTCATCTTTTTGGTGATGGGTATAAAAATACATATGGTTGGATTACACTAAAGGAACCAAATAACGAAATATGCCATGAGGTGCTAGAATTGAATCCGCAAAATATTCTACGTTCACAGCCTTTGTTCTTGAAAAAATTTGCTGAATATATATTATCTATATTATGGGCCTAAATTTCCATTAAACTAAACGAGCATTATACAGGTGATGCCATTTGGAAATTATGCACAAATAATTGGTGCAATCAGAGTCAACCCAAACCGAGCAAGCCATCGTTTAATATTAACTCAATCTATGAGCCGGAATCATCCAAAATAAGTCACTTCTATAAAGCGCAGATAAATAATAAAAAACGAGAAAGAAGATTAATCGGTCAAGACCGATTATATGATACCCTACACCATTGTGTACGAGCAGGAAAATTCGGCAAGGGAACTTATATTACATCTGTGGCCAATTTTAATAATTGTAGAATAAAAAATACAAATACAGAGTAATGCGTTGATACTAACATCTAGATGATTTTATGCACTTTAGGGCGTTCCTAGAAGTGGGCTTATATGGAAGCTATGGAAAATTATGAACCGATTCTCATAAAATTTGACAATGTTGTTTCTACCTACAAAAAACTTATTTGTGTTGAATATTAACTTTATACTAACATTCGTATGGGATTTATGCACGTTAAAATGATTTTCGGAAGAGGGGTTTATATGGGAGCTATGGTCAATTGTGGACCGATCATCATAAAATTAAATCTTTGTAGATTGATACTTATACAGAACTTTTGCACCGAATTTCATTAAAATATTCTTATTCTTAAGGCATTTCTGAGTGTTTAAACTCTATTCCGGGGGGACATTTATGTGGGAGCTAGGTGAAATAAAAGAACGATCACAGCCAATTTCAATAGGCTTCGTCCTTGTATTATAAAAGTCCCACATGCCAAATTTCATTGCATTATCTTTAAAATTGCGACCCATAAGGTTTACATAGACTGCCAGTCTGCCGTCCAGCCAGACGGACGGGCGGACATCGTTAGATCGATTTAAAAAGTGATTCTGAGTCGATTGGTATACTTTAAGGTGGGTGCTAGATAACTTTTTATATACGTGCAAACATCTGAACAAACCCCAACCACATCTCAAATTCAACTTGATTCATTTAAATTTAAATAGGAAATTGATTAAAGTAATTTTTAATTTCTTTTCTGATCTTCTAAGAATATTATGATCATTCAAGATAGATATCTAATGCTGCTGGATGAGTTTAGTGATTAAAGTTTAAATATATTTATAAGTGATTTTATCAAATGAGAACTCCGTAAACTTAAGTAAATGGTGTAAATTGTCACTGACTTAAAGATCTCTTCAATAAATGACAGCAATTGTTAACAATACGATACAACAATAACAACAAACTGAGGACAAATATCAAAAATTCCAAAAAAAAGCAAGACAAAAATGTTCCTTATATTTATTCTATTAAATTTTTCTCACTTTAAATAAGATTAGTATTGAAAATGACACTTGTAGTGTTTGGAATTTTAAAATCTTCCTTAATGTTCAAATACATCGGAGGCAATAACGAAAGGAACATTAATAAACAGAAGAGTGGTTTGTCAAATATTTATTTTTTTTTCTTTTCTCTTTGCATTTCAATATGCTTTGGATTTTTTTGAAAACATATTTATTCTTGAACATTTGAGAAGCCACAAAGTTTTTCACAAATATGATTAAATTTTTTCACACTTATAAGTACATGCACTCACATATACACACTGTTACATATAAAAATATATGCGTGTGTTTTGTATGCGTGTCCTTTTTTTGCTATTTATCTCCCACTACTCCTTAATTTTGTTTTTTGTTAACAATTTATAACGTGTTACGTGTTTATTCTGTTGGTGTTTTTTTTTCACAGTCTGTCCTTTTTCTACTACTCTTCTAACGATTGTTGGTTGGTATTTATTCAAATTGAGACATTAGACAAATTAAAATGTGCACATAATTTTTGATTGTTATTTGTTGTTGTTGCTATTGTTTAGTATTAGTATATGTTGAAATAAAATTCATAATATATTTACCCTGCCAACAATTTCTATCGAAATTTAGCCAAAAACATAATTTCAGGTAGTGCTTAACAATCGAATATGATAACATTTTCTTATCGAGGAAGAGTCTTCATTCAGGAAGAAGTGTGTCGTGGTTCCATTACTTTTTAGGTGACACTTTTTAGTGTCCTTTTTTCGGGTGTCGAATTAGTATCATATAGAAGTGTAAAAAAGTACATCAAGAAAGTATCGAAATTGATGTGAAATGTAAACAGTCGCCCAAGTCAAGTTTTTTAGATCAATATTATATAGTAATGTGTTATTGCAAATGTGTGTATTCTCTACTTTTGAACATCCAAGAGTGTCATAAAAGATACTTTTTAGTGGATGGATGAAAAAACTCTGTTCGAAATGCTGGCGGGATATCTGCCTGTATTCTATGGAAATATTAATATATGTGAGGGTGTAATATTCTAACGTGGGGGTTGACTAGTTGTGGATTTGAATAGAATAAATTTTTTCTCTGAGTTTGAAATTTACATTTTTAACTTATTTGTTGTTTTATTATTTTACGTTACATTCATTGTATTATTTAAATTATAATTGCAATTTATATTAATGTTTATTTTAATGTATTAAGACTATTGTTATGATTCATTTATTTAAATTTAAATTGTTTTTATCTATTGCCCCTAATCTTAAACCAACATAAGTAAATAAATATAAAACTTAATGGGGATAACTGGATAAAAATATCGATTTTTTTTAAGGAAAATTTAAAATTCATTTTCTTAGACACTGCAGTCGCATTCGTTATAGAGCACTATAATAAAAGCTTTATAGTCACCACCATTTGCTGAAATGAAATTTACTAGAGCGTTTTTATTTTTCAATAAATAGTATGTTATGGAGTTGCACTGATCTTCACGGAATTTGGAAGTACATACTTATTACGGACCAATAATCCTATCATAACCAACCAATTGGTTTTTTATCAACGCGAAAAGAATATTGTGCGCAAAATGTCATGAATTTCAAAATTCATTATAGTTTTAATGCCACCAAAATTACACTACCACACTTACCTTACACTTCACGCTCCTTAGACGAAATGTTCAATGATTTTTGTTGGAAACAGTTGGAATAGTTCAACCTTCAAGCAATTGTTCAAAAGTTTTAAAAACAGATGTGATATTATTTTCATTTATCATTCTCTTTGGAATACTATCTAGTCCAGGTGCTTTTTTAAACCTAACTTTGAGTAAAATTTTAACATCACTTCGACATTTATTGGCAGTTGATCACTTGTATAATAGCTGGAAATCTAGCCGTTGTATGGTTCTCATTGAATTGAATTGAATTAAAGTGGTAATTATTATTTTTTATCAATAAAGGACTCGTTAAATGGTGCATGTAGCTCCATGGATTGAAGACAGCTATATTACATAACTGGTGAATGCAATATCACTTACTCTGGATTTTTAGGTTTTCTGCAGACTTTTTCTTGCTTTAAAAAAGGAGTTATAAAGTATCAAAAAATTGACAGATGCATGTATATTAAATTCCACAAACTATTGATTAAATTTGTTCAGAATATCAGAAACAATTTTCATTTGACTACCACATATTACCGATCTTCTAATAATTATATTATTTTTGGAATACCTCATAATACCACCCGATCATAAATATTTCTTGAAAATTTTTGAAATTTTATTAAATTTTTAATTTCATAAATTATTGACTGAAAATATTGCAAAATTCCAACCAAAATAACTGTTTCAAATTTGCCATATTTAAAATATTTGAAATAAAAAATTTTTGAACAAAAAGCTTGCATATTTTAAAGAGTATTATTTTTACATCTTAAACTTTGTGAAATATAATTTAAACCATTTTAGATGAAGAACTTTCAAAGAAATTTCAAAAACAATAGAACCGTGGTTAAAATTCTAGTACAGATTACTTTCAAATGTTTTGGTTAAAAGTTAATTTTTCATGAAATGCGACTTGTTGCTCCCTTTACCTCCGCGCCTAAATCTATATAAAATGAAAGATTGATATCTTGTATATTGGATTTTTGAAATTGAGGATATTTGTGGACCTAATTATATCACCAAAATGGTTTAAAATAACATGGCAAACATATATGTGATTCACCGAAATAACTAGGGTGATCGATTATTTGACTTTTTGAAGAAACCAGTTTTCGAATAGTTCGAATAGTTGGAATTTTGAAAAATCCGTTTCCAGTTTTTAAAATTCCGAAAAAAAACCGGTTAACCGTCGGATCGTAGTAGCATCATCGTAATTAGCCGTTTGAGAGCTAAAGCATTTATCTCATCGGATTGTATTTAGAGGACAAAAGCTGTAGTTAGCTGACCGAGAGCCGAAGAATTTATCTCGTCGGATTGTATTTAGTTTATAGAGTAGATCATACGATTCTAGCTAGACAATCGAAAGCCGAAGAATTTATCTCGTCGGATCGTAGTAGCATCATCGTAATTAGATGATTGAAAGCTTAAGCATTTACATCGTCGGATTGTATTTAGAGGACGAAACCTGTAATCAGCCGACCGAGAATCGAAGAATTTCTCTCGTCGGATTTTTGTTAACTAACACATTCTAACTAGGAATTAAATTTACCAACTCCACTTTTTTCTCTCATAGGTAGGTATCGTTTCGTCGTTGTTCGCATCACGTAGGCACAAGGAAGCTTAAGTGTGGTAACAGTCAAAGGGCACACACCTTTGAAGGAACTGAACAGACTGAGTATACCCCAGCTGGAAACAAAAACTGCATTACATAATTTATAATTCAAGAAATGATAAAAATATTTTATATCTTGTTTCATTGACTTAGACACAAACAAGTAAAATATGTAAATTTAGAAATATTAAGATTTTTTTATCCTTACGCCAGCGTCCGTCCGTCTGTCCGTTGTTAATTGAAAACCTTTCTAGTTTTCAAGTTTTTAAGATAACTTTACCAAATTTTGCATATATGTTTATATTGATTTCATCATACATTACAGTAAATTTTATTCAAATTGTTTTTATTTTATCCTCCCGAAATATGGTCTTAAGTGTTTTTTCATTTTTTATTAATGTGAACATTATATATGTTTTCCAAATATTTCATTTTATTGCAAAATAAAAAATGGATTGGCCTATTATTAGCCCTAGCACTTATATAATGTAAAAATGAGTATTTAATAACTATATTTTTGAAGAAACTGTAAAAAAGGCAAAATGTGCCCATATAAATGAATTTCCAAATTTCAGAGCCGATTTGAAACGATTTCACGATACCCGATCACACTGATAGGTTGCAAAATATATTTTCGAAACTCAAAGAACAATTCTAATAGGAGTTAAAATCAAAATTTAATATTTTCATACAGTCAGTTATACAATATTTTTGCTAAATAATTGTCTTTAAAGACTTTAATTTTACAAATAAGCTAAAGCTAAGAATGCATATTTTTAATACATATATATATCTAAGTCCTATACCGCCCAATATAAAAAACCTGGTCCATATGACCAGAAAAGTAGCCTTTTTAACAAAAAATATTTACATATAATATTTAGAAACAAAAAACTACTCTTTGGATAACAAAATACCTTAAGTTGACAGTTCCATCATAAAAGTTTCAGTTTTAGAAGTTTAAGCGAAAATTAAGGTAGTCGATTTCAACAAAATTTCAAATTTTTTCGCTGCACATGAAAACAACAATAATTTATCAACTTTTATAACTCAATGCGAATAAACTAAGCAACACAGATGATTAATTTTAACAATTTGTAATGCAAAATTTTGTCCTGTTTCACCAGATCCAAATATTATTGCAGAAAATTAATTTTAAAATTTCAATTAATCGTTACTTTTGGAACATTTCAAAATTCCCGGGACAAATTTCCCGGGAATTTTGCAAGTTTTCACTTCCCAATTCCCGGGATTTTTTGTCGGGAATCGCGGGAATTGAAAACTATAAAAAATTAAAATTTTACCATTTAAAAATTAAAAAATCCGAAATTCTATAGACAACGTTGATTCACCCTGATATGGTTAGATGATTACATTGCTTTGCACAGAGTTCGATGCAATTAAGTTTAAACAGTTTATTAAAATACTAAAAAGAAATAATTTCCGAATTAAGAAATACTGAAATGGCAAAACTACTGTATATTTGTTTGTTATGTTTAAGAACACGAAACTATGAAAACCTCATCAATTTTCAAAAACAAAAATTATATTCACCAATACGATCGGTCAATCTATATTATTGCAAGCTGTGTTGAACAAACCATGAACTGTCTAAAAATAAGTTTTTGAAACGCAACGGCATTCGTCAACACAAAAATAAGCTCGAATATTTTATTAAAAGTCATGACCTGGATATAATGTTAGTCTCAGAAGCCCATTTGACGTCAAGAAGCTTATTTAGGATAAATGGATATGCTAAAGATCCAAAAGATAGAGCACTTGGAGGCTCTGGCATTTTAATAAAAACCCATATCAAACACTACTTAATGTGTGACCTTCGTGAAGATTATCTTTAAGCTACAACAATCTGTATTGATGATTGTTATAGAAACTTAGTGATTTTTTTCAATTTCAGAAAATTAATATGAACATTTTTACAAATCACTGGAACCTCATTTCCTGGCAGCTGACGATTATAACGCTAAACATACATTCTGGGGATCACGACTTATAACCCCTAAAGGTCGTGTTTTCTACATTATATTTTTAAAATGGGTTTGAATGTTATTTCGAGAGGAGAACCAAACATACTGGCCTACTGACCCAAATAAAATACCGGATGTCATCGATTTCGCTATTACGAGGATTTAGCAAGGAATTTAATTCATGTTAAATCTTCATCAGAATTATCTTCAGATCATTCACCCAATTTTGTTACTATATTGAACCCCGGAGAAATTGTGTACCCCACTGGCATCTCAGCGATATCTAACACAAGAATAAACTGGTTGAAATATAGAAAATATAGCGCTGAGAACACCAGAAGGTATTGATCTCTTTCTCAATAATTTTGGAAAAAGTTTAAAACTTGCTGCTGAACATGCTACCCTAACCCCTCGACAAAACAGATATAATAGAATTTGTTCTGTAGATGTCTATCGGCTCTTGTCTGAAAAAAGAAAAGTTCAAAGAGAGTGGCAACTCCACAGATCCCCTCAACTCAGATCGAAGCTAAGAGAATGTCAAAACGCCTTAATAAATCACTAGAGTATCAAAAAACTGAATCACTGAACAAATTTTAGGAGAACCTGAGCTACAAAAAAGTTGAAAAGACCAGTTACAAGTAGATCTCCTATACGTAATATAAAAGTAGGCTGGGCAAGAAATGATAGCGAAAAGGGGAATCTGTTTGTTAGTCATCTAAAGAACGTGTTTTTTCCAAATTTGTCAGATGATATAATGGAATTGCATTTGTTGTACCCCGTTTTAGAGCAGTTGATCCGCTTTGTTTTGAGATTCGATGGATCGACAAGGCTATTGACAAAATCAGTAACAAGATGCTTTTGTAGCTACCCCGTATAGCAATAAGAATAATACTTTTTTATTTTTAATGTTATATTACGCCTTGAATATTATCCACCAGAATGCAAAGTCTCATTGGTTACAATAATACCTAAGAAAAATCTGAAACCTATAGTTAATCGTTTCGATTGTATTCCAACACATCAATTTGTTTTTAGATTAAAAGATAGCACCATAGAACAAACTCACAGACTTAGAAACGTTATATCTAAGACGTTTGAAGAAAGGAAAAATTGCTTACAAACACCACCAATTGCTCTCTTCATTGACTTTCTCAAGCTTTTGATAAAGTATGGTACGAAGGATTATTATTTAAAATTAAACAATATTTACCCACAAATACGCATAAGCTGCTGGAAAGCTATTTAATCTATCAAAAGTTTGTTCTTAAAGAGGGAGACTTTACAAGCTTACCTCAGTCCATTGAAGCTGGTGTACCCCAAGATAGTATAGTACGTCCCTTTTACACTTAATATACACTTCTGATACGCCAACTAATAGTCGAACCCATATATCAATATTTGCAGATGACACAGTTATTCTAGGCGTACATGAAAACCCCCAAGAAGCATTTAAACTCTTGCAAGATCATATGCTCTATCTAGAAAAATGGTTAAAGCAATGGAGAATAAAAGTGAATGAACAGATACATATTACCTGTACATTGTGGAGAAATTCGTGCCCCCTAATCCTGGTAAATAATCAGATTATACCCCAACAAATGGAAGTAAAATATATTGGTATGCATCTAGATCGACGGCTTATGTGGAAATCACATATAGATACAAAATTATCCCAAATGAAATCGAAATCACTTCAAATTAACTGACTTATTTGTAGAAATTCAAAATTAAGTTTAGACTGCAAACTGTTGATCTATAACTCAATTATAAAGTCAATATAGTGCTATTGTATCCAACTATGGGGCACCGCCTCAGCTTCAAATGTTCAAAAAATTCAAAGACTCCAAAATAAAATACTACAAATGATTCTCGCAGTACCCTGGTATGTGAAAAATAATAACATTCACAAGGACCTTAAAGTTGCTCTTGTCAAAGATGAAATAGGAAAACACGCAGAATCGTATTTGAGGAAGCTTGAAGTACAACCATTTGAGAAGAAGGAACACAACAGACCTCCGCCTAAGCTAAACCCTTTGATTACATATTGTAAACATTCCGTAAAATTGTTATTGAAAACGTAACATTACTATTTTGATTATGTCGTACTAATTATTATATTCCCTTTCTTAACCTTGATTTGTCATTAATCAACTTTGTAATAATTTTAAGAATTTTCTAGATTTAATATAGCTTGAGAAGTCAGAGAGTACATATATTTAATATATTTAATATAATGGAAGTAAATATATTTAAATATAATGGAAGTAAAACGTGTTTAATTATTTCAACGCTTACTATTAAATTACTTTCTAAAAAAAGGCCTAATAAGTTGGTTGGACTTAATATAAATTAAGATTTAGAGTCAAGATTTGAATACTTATTGTTAGTAATTTTGTGAAGATTCAATAAATAAAAATGTTTATTTATCGTTTATGTTGTGATGAACGTTATGCAAGATTCTTTCTTTAAGTGTTTATTGTCGGGTGATACTTAAAGATACTTAAATAATAAGATTTTAAGATTTTTAAAAATAGATATAGATATGTATATATTTTGTAATATAAAATATAGATATGTATTTTAAATATAAAATTTGTTTATGAATACAGGTATAAATATATATTTTATTTGTCGCCCAACAAAAATATTTTCAATACCTATTACAATTTATTAGTTTTTGATAAAGTTTTTGATTGATAATTATATTAAAAAGACATCTTCAAACATATACTTTTATTTTAGAAGTAGAAAGATTTATTTGCCTGCAAATTATATATAAAGATTTTTTTTTTTTTTTTGGTAATTTAATTTAAATAATATTATATTTTTGCGGATAACCGGAATCTTCCGGGAATGCCTTAAATAAAATTCCGATTCCCGGGAGTTGCAAAATGTCGGGAAATTAAAAACCCTAATTTCATCCAAAACCGTTTTTTTAACATTTGAGTCAAGAAGCGAATCAGCCCTGATACCTTGTTTTGAAATGAAACGTATTTTATCTATGGCAATTCGATCCAGAAAAGATTTCCTTTTGTAGCGCTGAAACAGCATTCAGGACATTCAAAATCGCCGTTCGACGTCTCTTGTATTCAGTTCATTTGGCACCAATTGTATTGCTTTTGGGTGAATCCAACTGCTTTTAAAAACTGAAAATTGATGCTTAATCTACTCACAATAATAATGTAAGCATTTCTTGCATTTGGCATGAGTCTTGATAAAACCTCCAATTCTTCATTTCTAAACCTTTTTCGCACATCGAATTCTCCACTTTTAAATCTAAACCACTTGCAAAAATACGATGATTTTTCGCATCGGATTTCTTAAAAAAATAATAAAGTAAAACTTTCCAATCAGACTTCTATTCCGTGAAAAACACAATATTTAGCCTGTAATATCACAACTGGTTCTTCAATCGGCTTCGATCTCTTATTCCCACTATTATTCCGATAAAAAATAATGAATTTATAAAATGTTTTATACCCCTTCGCAAACTCTAAAACATTGCTACAGATTCCAAGGGATCCTTGGATCCCCATTTGAGAACCTCTGACGTACACCACCATAGGTATTATGCGTTTCTGCTGATGTTTGTAATGCATAAATTATCCAACACCCACCTATTGACTCAAAGTTACTTTCTGAGTCGATCTAACGATGTCCGTCCATCAGTCAATCCGTTGACTGATTGAACGACTGGTTGACTATCCATGTAAGCCTTGTACACAAAGATAAAGATAATTCAATGAAATTTTGGACAGTGCGCCTTTTTGATATAAGGAAGAAGACATAAATTTCCATTTTAATAAAATTCAGTATAAATAAGTTTTATACAAGTATAAATCTCTTAAATGTGTGTAAATCTCTTGTAAATGTTAATAAATTTGTGCATTTATGCAACACACTAACAAATTTCATAATGATTGGTCAATAATTAAAAATAGCTCTCATATAAGGCTCTTTCATGAAAATCATTTGAAAGTGCTTAAGTTCCACATAAATGTTTATAGCGACAAATTTGGAACAAATAAGTTTCATATAAATCCCTTTGTGAAATTTCAGACATATCGGTACATAATGGACCATAGTTCCCATATAAGGTCCTATCAGGAGTATTAATTAAAAGCCAATTCACCATGGTGTAGGATATTATCTGTCTTACTTGTTGATTTTTCAAACTATAGAATATTTTTAATTCTGTCATCTAATTGTTGTACACTTTATTATTGTACGTGTTATCTTTTATGTTGTTGGACTCATTGTGGTCAAAAGATTTTTTTTTTTTTTTTTTGTATATTTTCAAAAACTGTATATTGACTATAAAAATGTAAAAAAATCTATTATTTCCAACACAATATTTTTTAGGCTTTAAAAACTCAAAAAGATTGTTAAAATTTTCTTATCTTTGAAACACCATAAAATTTGATTGGAATTAAATTTTTCCATAATTCTTTGGTTTATTTACTAGACCTTTTATCCTATTTACACATTAAGATTATTTTCATTCATTAAAATTATTTTCACTAAAGTAAAAATTTTTTATTTGCGCATATATTTGCAACCACATTTTAATTAGACATATAAACGCAGAAAAAAAACATAGTTATAGCATTATCACTACAACAATATTATATTCTCCTTAAATTTTAATAACTCTGTATTCACGATAACAATGTTTTTGTTTAAATTTTGTCATTTAATGCTTACACTTAATTTAATTTAATATGGTTGACTACAAAAATTATATGTTTTTAAATATTTTTACCAGAAACAAAATTTTATTAATACGAAATATATCATTACTTCTATAACCATTAAATATTTGTAGTCTTTTTCCTTGTTCCTAAACCACATTTTGTTTTTAAACCGTATTAATATTATTATTCCCATGACAATAAAATGTTTCAAATAAATATAATACTTATCCTTTTCACAAACTTAGTAAAAAAATTCAATACTTATATATATATTGTATATATTGTATATATATATATTGTTTTTAATTTAATTGTTTTCAACTTCATTGTAATTCTCATGTAGTTTATATACGAATAAATATAAATAGACAAGGTTTGGTTTGGTTATTCCTTATACCATTAAAGGGTTTTGTTAAAAAATATATTTTGCATTTGAACCACATATGGTGGTGCAAATGAATATAATTAATGAACAAATAATTTGCAAATATATATATATATATTTTTTTTTTTGTTACTGAATATTTTTCCCTATTATATTCAATACAAATTTTATAAAAATAATATTTTTTTATGAATACGTTGTATTTCAACATAGAATAATAAATGACAAAATAAAATAACAATATAATAAGATTAGATAACTATATGATAACATGGGATAATAATATGATAAAATGGAATCATAATATGATAATGTGGTATAAAAATATAATAAGTTAGAATAATATTATAATAACATCAAATCATAATCTGATAGAATCTGGACAATTATGTAGTGTGATTGTTCAATTATATGTAAAACTGGAATCATAACATGAATAAACAAACTGCAAAATCGGACACAATATGAAAAAATGGAATCAAAATAATTATTACTTATAAGCATTCGTATTTTTTGCTGTGATCATATTTTCCAATCATAATGTGTTGCTCTTAGATTATGATCACAGCAACTATAATTTTTCTCTGCGTGTAGAAAATATTGAGAGGATTGATGGAATTTTTTGGTTTGTAACTAGGGTTTGGGGTACGGGAATTCCTGGGATTTTTTTTTTAAATTTTAAAAATCCTTTATAGAAATATTTGCTATTTTTAATACCTTATATCAGGGAAAGATTGATGTTACTCTTAACATGGTACTTGCAAGAGTTTAACGAATTGAAAACAACTAGAACTTTATCGCAGAGGAAAGTTAATATTGCATGAATAAAGTCATCATAATGAAATAAAAGAATACCCGGTTTATTTAAAGGAAGTAAACTAAAATTTTGATATTCCTGCTTCTTCATATTTTTTACATAAACAAAATGAATACCCACATGTCTAACTTTCATATTGATAATATGAGAATTTGGGTCAAATATGGACTTGTAGTAATAATAATTTTTGAAGTAGATTTCCGATGCCTAATATTTATTTTCGCAGTTTAATTTCAATACCAAAATATTTCAAGAATTTAGGAGCTTTGAAGGGAGTGGTTAATAAAGGATTTAGGCTAAAGTATGAACCAATCTTATTTCTATTCAGTATATTGACGACTATGTATAAATTATATTTTATAGCAGTTTCTAAATCAGTAATGCCAAAATTTGAATATTTTTCAAGCTTATTTGGCAAAATCTCACATTGTGCGTTGGAATAATATACAGTCAATTTTAAAGTTTAGTTAATAATATTGAAATATATAATGTTTATGGAAACAAGTAGAATGACGTTTTCACAAAGAAGTCATGCTCTCTATTATTTTTTCCATCACTGTATAGCTATACATTTTCAAAATTGATATCTTTGTGAAATTCGGTAATTTGTTTGTGAAGACACTAAGAAAAATTAAAATAAAAAATTTATTAAGAAATACCCTGTTAATTCAAGTCATAAACCTAGCGAAGACACAAACTTTCGACCTACTATACACATGCTTGATTTTGATAAAAAAAAAACAGTTTTACACTTAGTTGATGTACCTTGTTCAGCAGTTAATTACGTGACATATAGATGTCGCTATGCCATTGCGTCTGACAAAAATCGATATAGCCATGTAATGGCTATGAAATCTGCTACAACTGACAGGCAGACGATGCTGCGATGTACTGTTGTATAGAACACCGTATTAACGTACGAGACATAGTGTTGCCAGTTTAGCTTTTTTAAGACTAAATCTAACCTTTTTATTTTACTTTTTACCTCAACATTTTCGTTGTAGCTTCTAGCTTTTTTGATTCTTAAAATTACCTTAAGAAGGCTAAAATGTTACAACGTTGAAAATAATTTATTTTTTTCTATAAATAATTTCATTTTTCAGAATCATCCATTTAAAAAATTTGATGTATTTATTCGCACAAAACATCAAGATTGTTTACATTTAATAAAAAAAATTTGCCTGCGACGCTTTATTCTCCAAATTAGATATTACACTTTTTATTTTCACTCGAAAAACAATCTAATGTCGGCTGTAGATCTTCTTGAGGACATCACAATAATCAAAAATTTCGAAACACCTCTTTAATTTCAAGATATTTCAAAAAAAAAAAAAAAATTCTTAGGATAGTTCCTGCACTAAAGACCTCGTAGCTCTTTGAATTTTAAGTAAATTTAAGATTTTTAAATTGACTAACAAAGTAAAAGAACATAGATTTTAACTGTATTAAGATATTTTGTATACACTCCAAATAAGTAACATTTTTAAATTTACTTTCCTTAACTTTTTTCGAAATTTTGACTTTGATGTAAATTTTGGATTTTTTGTATTGAAGACTAAACATATTTATATACAAAATTTTAAATGATATTTTGTTTAGAATGAAATGAGATATTCCCACATAAAATCGCTAAAAAAAAACTTAAAATGTTATTAATTATTTAGTAAACATTATAAAAAAATCTTCCTATATTTTTTAATTAGTGCTTACTTTTTGAGAAAAAATGTGAAATGTATAGAAAGTTTTACTAAGTCATTTTAGATTCATTTTAGTCATTTTAGATTGTTATCGCAGTTAAACTCGAAAAATTGTGGAAATAATTTTACTTTTTTTCGCTTTTAAAATTTTTGACCAAAAAAAGTTTAAAAATAAAAAATTAACAAAAGAAAAATAATACTGTGGATGCATTTTTCATAAGGGGATTTACGCCATGTCATTTCTCTAGTGATTTTTTACTGTAGCAGCGTGTTATTATACATGCAAATTGTTTAGCATACTTTATTAACCATAGAAACTATTTACGAATATAATAAAAAAAAATAATAAAAATACAATAAAAGTGAAAAAGGACCCAAAAATTTGGAAATGCTTAATCAAAAAGGAATTATAGTTGAAAAATTACGAAAAATCATTTCGAAACATTGGTTAATTTTTCGTTAGTATGAGAAATTTTTGGGCGATTTTTCATTGGGTCATTTTGCAGGCAGCCATTTTATGTTTTATTTATGTTTTTATCTATTGCAATATATTCAAAAAATATCAAAAATAGAAGTGAATGGACAGAAATAAATTTTAAATTTAAAAATTTAAAACAAAATATGTTAACTTTTTCTGACCTTATTTTTTGGGGGGCATTTAGTCTTTGTTGACCTTTTTTAAAGTTCAATTTAGCCTCTTTTTTCTCACCTCCTGGCAACACTGATACGTTCTAACACAGGAGCTTATGGGTCGTGTATGAGCAATTAGAACGGCGGCAGCCTTTGGAAAAACCTTCATTCATATTTCATTTACATGTTAAAGCAGGTATGGAACGATAGTGAAGGCAATTATCATAAATACTAATATCGCTGCCGCGACAGCGAGTAGAATAAGTAAATCAGAAAATGCAATTCTAACAAACGTTTCAGGAAAATATGCGAATTAACAAAGGAAATCGATAGGAATGCATAAATATAACTTAATATAAACAAATTCGATCTACTTTTAAAAAATACATATTATATAGAATTTTAAATAGTAAGAGTTTATTTTAAAAATAAATGCCGGAACTCAAAAAAGTTGAGTTAGAAAGAAGCTTATATGTAATTCCTACCTGTTAACTAAATTTATGATTTTTGCCATGAAAATTCCTGCACAATTTCTTCAAATACTGACGAGCAAAAATACAATTGAATCCACTTACTAAGTAAAAAGGCTGTCCTCCTATTTGTTATGGCAGGTTAATAATTTATAAAATTTTATTAATTTTTGAATTTATTAATTTATAAAATATAAAAAATAATATTCTGGTTCAAATCATTATGTGCTTAAATATGGGAACAAGATTTTTTGCATTCAAAATATTGTCTCTTTATTTATTTGTTTATAAATACATGTAAGGTATATAAAACAATTATTATTATTATTATTTTATTTATTATTATTATTTTTTTTTTTTTTTGCTTTTTTAAAGCGCCTTTAAAATTTTTAAAACATGCCTCACTTGTTGTAATTATAGCATTCATTCATTGCTTTCATTATGAAAATAAATGATCATTAAATAAATCAACAATTTTTTTTGACAACTTTCACCACACGATTAAAAATTAACGAAATAATTTATAATTACAAAAGTTTGGAATGGAATACAAATTGCATGAGCTTCCAATCATTATTAATTTTAATAAAGAGCAAATGACATTAAATACATACATACATACATATGTATGTTTATGCATACATACATACTTTTTATACTTAATAACAAATTTAGAATGTATGAATTGAGGTTTGTATAACAAAACTATTTTATAATATTACTAAAAATTTAAAGAAGTACAAATTTTTAAAAAATAAATAAAAATATTATACACCATTCGTGTTAAATAATAACCAGGGCAACCAAAAGTATGCAAAATTATATTTTGTCTTGGGCTTGAAATGGAGCAAACTGTTAGTTATTTATTCATTTTAGACAATTTTAAGAATTTTGGTATTGATTTGTTATAACATAATTTGCATATTTTGAGCTTAGCAGCATATTTTGTTATATGAAAATATAAATCTGTATTTTAAAGCATATTTTAGCAATCCAAATGGCATATTTTTGCATAATTTATACTATAGAGCATAATATTGCATAATTTGTACCCAAGACAAGTTTTTACATAATTTATCATTATTGAATATTTATTTTTTTTTTCGAATCTGGTTCCACAATAATATCATCTTATAAACTGATCGAATATTTGTTATTTCTTGATACAATATATTAGTTTTGAATGTTTTTAAGTGCAAAAAGAAAATAATTTTTAACAATTTCTAATAAGAATCATATTATTTTTAACATTAATATTAGCTAATTTAAAATTTAGCCCGAAAAAATAAAATTTTAAGGGCATATTTTGTAAATTTTTAGGTCACATTTACCGATTTTAAGAGAATTTTTTATGCGTATAAAACACTTTTTTTTAATATATGTATTTTTAGTTGCCAAAAAATTTGGACACAATGCCATAGGTAATAGAAAACTAATTTTGGCTATGTTTGATAGCTAAGTATTGTCCTCGTATGAATTAAGTTCGGGTGTTATCATGAACACGTTACTCGTACTTTAATAAAATGCAATGAATAAAAATTATTAAAACTACGATTTAATAATTATTCAAAATGATTAGTAAAAGAGAGGTGTAAAACCGAATTAACAACATTAAAATGAGTAAGATTTGCATAGTTTTTTCAGAGGAAGAAGATCATGGCAGAGTTGCTAACATTTAAAAATTTGATAACAAATATACGAAAAATTTTTTAAAATTACTTATTTTATTTTTAATTTTTTATAAATTTATTTTATTTTCAAATAATTACTTCAAATTTGCATTGCCAAAATGGAATTTAATAAGAACAATGTTTATGTTCATTACAAATCATTTAAATGTGTAAAACTCTCATTTTTTGCAAAAATTCGGAAAATTAAAATAATAATAAAAACAAAAAGTGGCAATTCATTTGTAGCAGCAAAAAAACATTTTTATCACTAGAGTAAATATCATTTTCTTAAAACATGAAGTTGATCTTGAAAATTATTGATCTACTAAAGGGTTTTCCAATAAGGACAGGTCAAAACAATTATGAGGTTTATGGCAAAATATGTAGATCTTTGCAAGGTGCTTCAATTGGTTTCTTATAAGATGCTAAGCTGCTAGTTGTCATATTGGCAGAATTTTAGAACGCTACATATGCCCTCTAATAGCGTCACCGATAATAGGATACAAATCTTCAAAGTCGCTCTATATATTGACGGACACACAATGTTATTGCACTGTCTCCCGTAGCTCAACAAGTGGGTTCCACAATCTCCAAAAATTCTTCTCGCCTTTGAGCGCTCTTCTTAGAAAAAATGCTACAACTGCAGATGTAACTTTATTTATTTTACCGTACTTTTTTTTATAATATTTCAATAAAAATACTAAGGGTACTCATTTAAATGCTTAGGTTTTCCATTTGTGCAATTGTGCATATTTGCGTGACATGTTTCATGAACTGCCTGTTCAAAGGTTGTGCTATATTAAGTATAAGAAAATAAGAAATCATTGCAAACAATTGAAAAATTGAATTCATTATAATTAACGTAACTATAATTTTCCTACATCGCATTTATTAAAAATTTTTAAATAAATGCGCGATTGAGCAGTGGAAGTTTGCGAGACTAAACAGTATATATATATATATATATATATATATATATATATATAAACAGTATATATATATATATAAGTAATAGACTAAGTGGCATTGTTTCCAGGAGGTGAGAAGAAAAAGGAAAAATTGGACGCTAAAAAGGTCAAAAAAGACCAATTGACCCATAAAATAAGGCAAGAAAAAAATTTTTTTATTTAAAAACTTATTTTTATATTATTTTTTTATTTTGTTGGTTCTCAATGGTTTTTTATATTTCTTTAAAGTTACACCAAAAATTACCTACAAAATTCCCATACAAATTTGGGTCATATTTCATATGAAAAATTACCTAACCAATATTTTGAAGTAATTTTTCATCATTTTTGAATTATACTTAATACTTTTTTAATGAATCATTTCCAAATGCTTGGGTGATTTTTTAATATATGTATTCGTAAATAAATTTTATGGATCATCTGGCATCTCTGCCTCAAGATAAAAAACATCGTGTAAAATTTTGCTAGAAAAAATTAATTGAATTTTTGAATTAAAAAGTGTAAAAAAAATCTACTTAAATTTACTTAAAATATCTTTTATTTAGCAATGTTTGCTCAAAAAAAGGAGAAAACATTGGGGCAATAGCCCTAAATTCAAGGTGCCAAAAACTTTAGACGGTCCCAGCACTAGTGCCAACACCTTTCAACTTCTATCTGAAGACGAAGAAGAAGCAGTTGCTGTCAAAGAAAAGATTCCACCAATAATTATGGACTCTACCCACAGGGGATAAATATACTTATAAACGAATATCTATTGGTACGAAAATTGTATAAAACTCTTTATCGCTGTTTAAAGAAGCTTTGAGTGTTCTCAAAGACAAAAAAAAAATCCATTATTATTATACAAAAACTTTTAAATTGGTTTTATTTGGCCTGCCAAAACTGGACACAAAGATAATTGGGAAAGAATTTGTTAGCTCGTTCAATATAAACCCGGTAAGCATTAAGGAACTAGTAACAAAGAGATCCAGTGTAGATGACGCAATATATCTCACGAGTTCGATCATCAACATGTTTCAAAAAGCGAGGTTATGAAAATAAGATATTTTTATAATATTTATGTGTATTGGAGAAAACCTCTAACGGGCAACAAAGGTCCCACACAATGCTCCAAGTGTGTTATTTCGCTAAAAATCTTAACCGTATCGTAGTGTGTTCAGCCTGCGTCGGAAATCACGATTGTGCAATTTGCACACTTAAGAAAATTAATTGTGATGGTAGTGTGATTTATAAGTGCTACAACTGCATAAAAAAGAACCTAAAGAATGTTAACCACATCGGCTAACATCTTGATCTAGGGCGACCAGCAGAAGAACTGTGTCGTATTTTAACCAGGACTATCATGATTTTTCTGAATTGCCAAGATAAGTACCCCAAAATGATGTACGTAATTCCCGCCCTCATGGTAATTTGTAGCTAAAAATAAAAGCTACGAAAGGGTTAATAACAATGACATTTGAAAAACTTATGCAAATATTTTTTGATGCCGTCGATGCTTTACAGAGATGTCAGAACAAGTACAACAAGCTACGAGTTGTGGGTATAATCCTTCATCATGCGATATAATTCAACTTGTATTCTCAATGTTCATGTTATGCACTGGAATGCCCAAGGCATAACAATTAAGTCAGCAGCTGCCCAACTGGAATATGTTTTGCAGAAAATGAGACTTTTTTGAAACCGTACCACAAATTTCAACTATAAAATTTATAGATTGCAATAAATAATATTAAGTATTCTTTGTTACCGAAAATCAAAACGAGTACTGCAGAGAATATTTCAATACAAGTTATTATTAATAGAATACCAGTTATATTTACATTAGCTTATAATCCAGTTCACACTTCCAATTTATAGGCTGATTTGGATAAACTAACTTCATTTTCGAACGATTTTTTATCTTCGGTGGTCTGAATGCCCAGCACACACATTGGAATTGTGTAAAGTACATCGGCCGGTAAAGAGCTCTACAGCTACTGCTTTCAATCCAGCTACTAAATATACTATCTAAATGAATCCACTCGTTTTGGATAATATCAAACCAGTTCAACCATCTATTCAAACCATTTTTCATACCTTGAGATACAATCAATGTTTTACAGTCGGACCATGTACCTACATCTTGCATTATTTCTGGACAAGTTTAAACATGACATATTCAGTTCCCTTGTATTATCGCGCAGACTGGTCAGCAATCAGAAACTGGGTGGAAAATGAAATTAGGTGTATGAGCATTGACCAACCTGTTACTAATTCAGGTAATCTAGAGTTATTAGTAATAAAGACTTTAATAAAATACCTGTCGGTTATAAAAATTCTTGGCAAGAAGAAATAAATACAAACGCAAATTTCAAAGGTGTAGGGATTTTAATTATAAAAATCAATTGAAAAGTATTTTGAAGCTGTTAAATAAATCCCGGTCAAAATTTTATAAAATTTGCCCTCGGGCTCTAAAAATTTTGGAAAGTAAAAAAACGCTTAAAGGAAACAAAATGTCTTTTACTGATCTTCATGTAAACGGTGAAGTTTTAAAAACTGGCAATGAAAAGGTTAATTCAATAGCAGACGTATTTGGTAATTCTCACACTATTACTTTAAATAACTATTCACCTATGGGCACAGCTGTTTCAAGATTCATTCATGATCTTTACGTTACAATTCTTGACAGATCTAACGTAGAGCTTATCAATTTAGATGAAGTTAAATCGTTTGTACTTTTATTGAAAAATAATAAAACCCCAGTTTGGCTGCCATTAATAGCATTATCCTTAAAAAGATGCCCATTTTCTCTTTTGAAACTTTATGTAAACTTTTCAACTCTTGTCTAATTGAGGGCTATTTTCCAACGATTTTTAAGAAGGCAAAAATTATCCCAATTCCTAAGTCAGGAAAGAATTCTAAATTACCGTCTAGCTATAGACCAATCAGCAACCTAAGCCTATTGGATAAAGTATTTGAAAAAAATAATTAATAAAAGAATTTTAGACTTTTCCAACCAAAATAATATTATTAACTCTCATCAATTTGGATTGCGCAAGGAGCACTCTACAGTACATCAACTAAAAAGAGTCGTTAATTTTATTGAATCAAATAAAAGAAATCGTAAGAGCCCTGGAGTTATTTTTCTTGATATTGAAAAAGTCTTCTATTCAATATGGCATGAAGGCTTGGTTTTTAAACTAAATTCCTTCAATTATCCAACGTACCTGCAAAAGATAATAAAGAGTTTTTTAGATCATCTAATGATAGACAAATCCCTGCGGGTCTGCCGCAAGGATCGGTATCATCACCTACTCTTTATACAATATATATTTTTAATTTTACTGTTCGCAAGAATCAAGAAGTAGCTTTTTACGCCGACGACAGTGCTTTTATTTGCTGCGGCAAGGTGTCAAACGCAATAATCAAAAAAATGAAAGATAGTTTAAAATCTACCTATAAATACTTTGATAAATGGAAGATAAAAGTTAATGTTAGTGAAACACAAGCTATTATATTTCCATTAGATAGATCACAGAAACGTATTCCTACAAAACAATTATATTCTAGGGAAGTTTTTATTCCTCTGCGGGATAGTATCAAATTTCTAGGAATTATCTTAGATAAAAAAACTATCATTTAAACAACACATACAGTATATTTGTTATAAAGGAATCAAATGCGGTAGTGCACTTTACCCCTTACATAACAGAAGATCTAAACTTAATGAAAAAAAAAGATCCTTATTTACAAAATGTGTATTCGATCAATTACGACCTACGGATGCCATGTCTAGTTTAATAAAGCAGCTAAAACTTATACAAGAAAGTTACAGATAATAAAAAATAAAAATTTGAAAATAATTTATAACCTACACCCCAGATATTCTACTGATCTACTGCATAGAAACTTTAACCATAAAATGTTAAATTCATTCATGTCATTTAATGTAAAGTGCATACATATGAAGCAATAAGAAATTTGCTAAACAATCATTAAGTCTCTTTTTTACTTTAAGAGTAATAATTGACGGTTGTTTTTAAAATATCTTATAACGTTTAAGTAGACAGAAGGTTTTTGTTGCCAACTTTTCCTTAATACTGTGATATTTCCTTATTTAATTATTTTGATGTTAATTGTTGTAATACTTTTAAGTAAATTCTCATAACAATGTAGTTAATTATTTTATGAAGGTTTCAATAAATTCAATAATAATTTCTATGGTTAATGGAGTTTATTAAAAAATAATTATAATAATTGATTAAGTAAGTCCATAAAATTAGTTAACTTACATTTGATTTGGAGAATGAAGCGGAACAGGCGAAATTTTTTGTTAAATACAAATAATTTGGATTTTTTGTGCGAATTGATATACAGAAATACTTAAATAGATGATTCTGTAAAAATAAAATTAGTAAAAGTAATAAGAAAATATTTTTCAAATTTATTTTTAAATTTAAAAATAAAAAAAAAACGCTAGAAGAAAGCTAGAAGCTATAGCTTCTATTTCCTTAATAAAAGCAAAATAAAAAGGCTAGATTTAGCTAAACTGGCAACACTGTTAAATAGTAACTTGAGATCTAGATGTTGTCGATTGTATAAAAATATTATAACATTAACTATAAAATAGTTTTCAACTAAATAGTTTCCAAATAAGTTAATATGAGGGTGCTCCGCACAGTGGGAAATTTTAGCAATTTTCACAAAATTTCGAGGAAGTGTCTTATATTGGACCTGTGGCTAATTGTGTTTGTATATTTTTACAAAAAGTACGTATGTATATTGATACGAACATTTATGCACTTTAGGGTGATTCCCGGAAGTGAGATTTATATTGGAGCTACGGTCAATTATGAGCCGATCCTCATAAAATTTGGCAATGTGATTTTTACTTACTATCTAAAACTTATTTGTGTTAAATATTATTTTGATACTAACTATAGCATAGGATTTATGCACGATAAAATGATTTATGAAGAAGGGTTTATATGATAGCTATTCTAAATTATCTTCATGAAATTTGGCGAAAAAAATGTGTACAGAATTACATGATATTTTTTTTATTTTTCGGCATATATAATTATGCCAAAGTTGGATTCTTCGGGTATGGAAACAAATGCTGAAGCTTCGTACAAAATATCAATGCTAATAGCAAAGGAAAAGGGATCATACACAATTGGTGAAGCTTTAATAAAGCCCTGCTTTACTGTCGTTGGCGATATAATTTTACATAAGCCTACATAAGAAAAACTCATGAGAAACCCTCTGTCAGTGCCTGAATGATGAAACGACTGATGTTTATAAATCAAGTCAATTTTTATTTTTATTGCATATTTATTCCAGAAAGCGAAATAATAGCTTCGCAATCAGTTTTTTTTTAAGTTGACGAAGGATAATTATAAAAAAAATATATATATATTTTTAGATCACACTGTGTAATCCACCGACAAGTACGAGTAATTGCTATGAAAATGTGAAATGTGAAATAATTGATATATTTAAAATTGCTCTTCAAACTACTATAGGCGTAGTAAATTTTATAAAAACTAATGCCTTAAGAACTAGAATTTTTAAAGCTCTATGTGTCGATTTAAATGCAGAACATAAGAAATTACTATTTCTTACCGATGTCCGTTTGATTTCGAAGGGAAATATGCTAAAGAGGTTATACGAATTAAAGACAGAAAAAGACATTTTCATTTTAGCCAAAAATAAAGATCTTTATAAAAGAATTGCAGAAAACAATTATATATTACTTAGATTATATCTCTAAATCTTTCGAGGCGTTAAACAAACTTAACATTAAACTACAAGGCAGTCAAGTAAATATTAAAATGCATTTGATTTAATAAGTGCTTTTATGAGCAAAATATCCTTACGGAAAAGACGTCTTCTTTCCCCTCTACCAATATATTCCTCATTTCCACTACTGAATTATATCTAGGATTCATCTTATATTCAAAAATAATATATGAAAAGTTTAATAATATACATGGATTCACTTCAAGAAGTGGAAATTTCCCTATATTATCCTTAGCTTAGAACCAATTCTTGGCAAACCAGTTTACTTCGTAATCCATTCAAAATTGCTATTGATGGTAATTTTCAAGAAGAAGCAATGTAACTAAAAACAAGGTAAAAAAATATAGTCGGTCAAGCCCGACTATTTGATACCCTATACCATTCTGTATGAATATCAAAGTTCAGGGAGGGGTCTTCGATACTTCGATACTTGTATTAAGAGTTTTGTATAGTTCTATGAAACATATGTATGCATTATATTATATTATTTGGTTATGTACGATTTTGTTTGTCTATCGGCGTTTTTGGTTCTCTGTTGAGTCATTTAGATTTAGAGTAGGTTACGGCCGATAATGTAGTTTAAGCTAAAGTGGTATCACTTTTAATTGAAATATGATATTGAGAAAAAAATTAGATGTGAGTTTTTTTTTATTGTATTGGGGAAGAACCTCCATTTGCATTAAAATGTTTATATATTATTCAAGGATATTAGGCAGATTCCCGGAAGTAGATCCTATACGCGACCCATGGTTAATTATGGAAAGATTGTGATAAAATTTAACGCTGATTTCAACTTATGTAAAATTTATTTGTGTCAAATACTAATTCGATACTAACATTTGGGGGCTAGGTGAAATAATGGACCGATAATAACCAATTTCAATAGGCTTCGTAATTGGTTTATGGAAGACATGTGTGCCAAATTTTATAAATTTTTTTAAAAATTGCAACCTCTAGTTTGTTTAAAAGGTTTACATGGGCGGACGAACAGAATCCATATTGGTTAAATATTTTCTTAAAATACATATTACAAAGTTGGTTGGGAATGAAACATTGAAATTTTTGCTACAGTTTGTTTGTATATATTTATGTGAATTCTGCACTACTGTGCATAAAATCCAAATTTAGATCACGTGCGTAAAATGAAGAAAGATCAGAGATTTCTCTCAATGTTAAAAAGTTAGTAAAGACAAAGACATTTTATTATATTTGATACATTTTTAGTGTTTGTTTATATATATATATATATATATATATATATATATATATATATATATATATATATATATATATATATATATATATATATATATATATATAGATATATATAGATATATATATATATATATATATATATATCTTGTATAACATTAAAAATATTTTTTGAAATTAATATTTATTTTATTTATTTAAAATTAATACTTTTTGAAATTTTGCTACATTTCATTTCTACTATACTAAACATCAAAATGTGCCAAGGGGTTCGCGAAAAAATAAAATTTCTAAAAGGGTCCGTGAAGTATGTAGATATGAGAACCCCTGGTGTAGGGTATAAAAAATAAAATATTTAGTACGAAATATCCGTAGATACGAAGTAATTTTTATTAATAATTCATAATTGAATTGAGTAATCACGATGAGCTATTACAATTATAGTAGTGAATTACATATATGTTTGCCGTGTTATTTTAAACCATTTTGGTAGTATAATTATATATATATACGTCCGGCTCAGAGACAATGTTTATTTTTATCATCTGCAAATAAGATTTTAAAAATCCAATGATACCTTATTCTTTTATATTGATTTAAGCGCGAAAGTAAAGGGAACAACATAACATTCCATTAGATATTATTTTTTACCCAAAATAATAAAATGTAACGGTTTTATTATTTCTGAAATTCATAACTAAAAATAAAATCTACGAAAAGATCTCCATCTAAAGTGGTATAAATTATATTCCCCAAAATTTAAGATGTCAAAATAATACTCTTTAAAATGTCCTGGTGGGCTAGGTGCTCAGCAATAACTTTTTGGTTTTCGGTAATGGCAACTACTTATTAAAGTAGTTTCTTGGTAATGAGGCTTCATTATTATTTGCCTACTCTGTATTACATTAATAAGTACTCAATAGTATAATAGCACAGTAATACTGCAATCACGTGGATGAGTTGGCTAGAGCGCCGTTTTTGTCGCTTAGGCTGCTATATGCGAGATGGTGTACTGAGTAAGACGTTAGTCAGTAAAAACGAATGGATAGTTTATGTCCAAGTTCGAGTCTCACTGACGGCAAAATTTTTTTGTTTTTTTTTATTTTTGTTTTCGTTTGAGTACATATTTTTTATTACCCCTAGAGTCAAAAAATAACTACATGAATTTGTGGACAACTCGAACAAAAATAACTAGTTATTCAGGCAAAAAATAAGTAGTTTATTTTTGTTTCCAATTATACCTGCTAGCTTACCAGGAAAGCAAAGTTTTGCTGGGTGGTTGTAAGATATTTTGCCAGTCTGGGGGTTGCGATAGCCGGGTCCCTCAGACAATTAAACATTATGTTTTTGGCAAAAAAACAAAGCATACAGCATTTTATCTAAAATGCCTGGAAAAAATTGTAAATAGTTCTTGCAATATCTGATTTATTTTTAAAGTCAACTTATTAAAAATGACAATGTTTACCAACTTGCTAAAAGTGAGAAGGAAACAGGAACCTTTTTAATTTACATTAACTAATGAAGAACAATAAAACATTTTTTTAATTACATTTGCAATAATTATGTCATTTATAGTTTCAAGTAATGTAACCGTTAGTGACCATGATTAAATAAATAAAAATATACTTGAGCATAAAATGAACATGCGATTTCATTTGTCTGATCAATGTCAGTGCACTAAATGAACAGAAATTAATAAATTGAAAATAAAAAAAATCAACAAAATAAAATCAATTATGCACGCGATTAACTTTTAAAGATACAACAATTAAATAAATTTATAGTAATTACTTACCATAATTATTCGTTTTTCAATACTTATTTACTTACAATTTGTTCATAAAATTTAAATAATTTTTTTGTTTTCTTTTATTTTGATATTATTTTTAATTTTTGCAATTCAATATTATTTGTATTATGCGGCTTAACGATTTCGTAATTTAAAATGTTAAAATATTCCATGTACGAATATTGTACATGGCCCATAAACAATAAGCGATCTATTTGACGTGAAATGAAATAAAGTGAAATTACGTTTGTGAATTGTGGAAATACACAAAAAAAAAAAAAAAAAACAGCTGCAAAGCCAAACAAAAACTTTAATTTAGTTGGTCATGTACGATTTTGTTTTTCTATCGACGTTTTTGGATCTCTGTTGAGTCATTTAGATTTAGAGTAAATTACGACCGATAATGTAGTTTAAGCTAAAGGGGTTTCACTTTTAATTGAAATATGATATTGAGAAAAAAATTAGATGTGAATTATTTTTATTGTATTGGGGAAGAACCTCCGTTTGCATTAAAATATTTATGTATTATTCAAGGAGACTTTAGATATTATCAAAATTCTGAGAAATATTATAATTTTGACGTGACCAATTCAAATTTAAATCAAAAGTTGTGGGAAGGAGGAAGATCCCCATATAAGAACTATACTAACTATCGAAAAATTAAAATTCTTTTTATAAAATGTCTTAAAGCTGTTTCCAAGAAGCTAAAAATTACTTTAAATATAAATCTTTCGACTATAAAAGGAGAGCTGAGGAATGTGGATTCAAAAGTAACAGGAGCACAAAAAATATACATGTGCCAAAAACAAATCTAAATTTTGTTCAAGACCACTTGTAATGGCCTACAGAACAATGCAAATATGTCTTGTGGTCTTATGTGTCCAAATTAAATCTCTTTGAGTCATATGGTAGATTTTATGTTCGACGTCTTTTAGGCGAAAAATTTAATCATAAATACAAAAATACAAAAATGATTCGAATTTCGGGACATGTAATTGATGAACTTTTCGTAGAATTGGAGAAGCAATGAAATGCTACAACCTACGGCAATATTGAAAAGCTTACAGCCTCAAGAACTAAGATATGTTCGGGTAAAAACCTATGGTTATGCAACCAAATACTGATCTTTTAATCGTTTTTTTTTTTAAATTTAATCTTAATGCTTTTTTAATGGTTGCAAAGGTTTTGATTATTTGAATTTTTACTTGTTTCTTAAAACTTGTTTGTCAATATTTTTTATTTAATAAATATAAATATTAATTTGCTAATTAGATTTCAGTTGCAAATGTTTTCACCTCTACATTTTTTTTCTTTTTTTTCAAAACCCAAGAAAATATTTTGCTACAAGTATATTCTGTTACAACTTTCTTAGTTTTTTGAAATGTTCAGTATTTATTATAATGTTATAATTATAATATTAAAACGTTAATTGGTTCATGACTATTTTCATTATTATCCAAGATCAAGATCAACATCCAAGAGAGTTCAAAATTAAAAAAAAAAAATTGTTTAATCCAACAATTTTGGATATGTATTATTCTACTCGTATTAAATTTGGTTATAAAGACAAAACTACTTGGCGAATTTTTTTAACCTATGTGTTATGTTCAAGTTCTAAATATAAAAGAATAAATTATTTCTTATTGGTATTTAATAAAATGTCTGATTTTTTCCGAAATTCCTTCCTATAGAGTTTTTACTGTGTTTTCAGTTACTTTTTTGCTGGAATGAGCCCACTTTTTTCTAAACTTCGTTTAATTTTTTGCTGAGCTTTTAGTGTCCATTAAATGCTTTCTTACTAGGGCTAACTACTTATCATTTGGGCGAAGTTCTGGACAATTTGGTACAATCTAGGGTAACCAATCTATTAACCGTCATTCGATTACACGATTAATTTTGGTCGATTAACTGTTCGAATAATTTAAAATTCTATATTTTCATATAACGAATAAACCGAATAATTTGAGTCAAATAACCGATTAACCATAACTTAGTTTTCTGGAATTAAAAATTTAGAAAATTTTTATTTTTAAGATAAATTTATGACAACCACATCTTTTTTTTAATGTCTGTTATTATCCCAGAAAATATGAATAAAAGTAAATTTCAAGGAAGTACTTCTCCATTACTTCAAAATTATCAATAAGTGTATGTTTTCTTGTTCTGCTATAAAACGTTGAGATTCGTTTGTTATTTTTGCAAATAATGATGCATTTTATTTTTATAAAAAATATTATAGTTTAAAATTAAAAATTATAACTAAAAACTTAATCCGATAAAAAAGAATTCGCATATTCTTCGCAATTTTGCATTAAATCGTGATCATGACTTCCTTCTCACTGAATAAAAAAAGGGAACATCTTTCAATGACAAGCCTATGTTAAATTCATTGGAAATTATTTGAATTTGCACTATTACTGGATCATAAGTTTAGGATCTTAATGACTTATTTGGATGTTCTTTTTTCGTTTAATAAAATGCGACATGAAAAGTTTATAATATTATACCTTCATAAATACTTAAACTTGTGGCAATAGATTTTTTGTTTTTGCATTAAAAAGACTGATTTATAAATTAAATTAGGAGAATATTTTGTTGTATTAGGTCAAAAAATGTAATTTTTCATACAAATGGGGAAAGACCTGATAAGATGAACCTTTATGAAAGAATTTGATCTGCATTATGTTTCTTAATAACTATTTCAATATATTAAACACTAAATTTTATGTTATTTATACGAGATGAGATTTTTCTACATAACTATCTTATAAGATGAACTGTCAAAAAAATACATATATACGAAAGTTTGTTTGTGTTTGTGCATTTTTGAAATTACTAAAAAAGCAATGTTTTTTGAAAAATGTTACTCTTTATTTTACATTTTGAAAAACGTTTTTATGATAAAAAAAGTGTGAATTTCTTAAATAAAAGGACATGTTTACCCTGTGACTGATTGAAAAAAAATGATATATTATATGATTTATTAGAATATGTACAAAATCGTTACTCTCTTCTGCCGGCGTTATCACACGTATTATATCGACGTTTATCTCAGTTGTAGGCCTAGAGTAATAAACTAGGGAAATACTTATCATAACAAATACACTGGACGTATGTACGCACAAAGCGGAAATATTAAACAGGATATCTTATGTTTTACACTGATAACGGATCGTCAATTCCATTAGACGCTATCCTGGATCGGAAATTAAAACGGAGGCAACACTAGGAGAAAAGTGCAAAAAAGCCCACAGAATCTAATTAGGGTCTTTGTAGGAAAATGATACACTGGCATTAGAGGAGTACAATTAGACCTTTAGTAACCTACGCTACAATAGGTCCAATTCACTGCACGGATATACGCATAATGCGAACATATCAAACGGGATACCTAATGTAACTATCGCGGCCAAATATTTTCACTGATAATGAATCGTCAATCTAGGCCTTATTCAGATGCATTTGGGGATTAATTGCTACAGGAATGGCTTTTAACCAGAGGATAGAATCGGACTGGGACTCCATATAGAAGAATCAGTAAGCAGACTATACTTCCGACTGCCTAACCATAATACGGTTTTTTCAGGCGTGCGATCGGAGAGTGTATAAACTGGACCAGTGCAAATTTTGGTGAAATAGATATTAATATTCTAACGAATAGCAAGGAAAGGAGAGTAAGGAAACAATTAACTTTTCCAGAAATGGAAATACACAAAGCAAATCTAAGTAAGATTTAAGGAAATAGCAACTAATGCAAAGCATGTAGAAAGAACACCGAATCGATGGAACACTTTCTATGACACGTTAATAGGCCTATATAATCTCCGAGGAGTTGCACGCAGAGAAAAAAAACATGGCTACGGCATTGTCACTACAATAATATTAGGTTCTCATTGTTAATTTTTATTAATTTTAATAATACTGTGTTCATGATAAAAATGTCAATAAAAAATATAAGATTTTTGTATATAATTTTTTGTTGCCTACAAAAATCTTATATTTTTGAATATTTTTTACCAGAAACAAAATTTTATTAATATGAAAAAATATCATTATTTCTAGAACCATTAAATATTACCAATATTTTTTGTTGTTCTTAAAGAATATCTTGTTTTTAAATATATTAATATTATTATTCCCATAACAATAGAATGATACAAATAATTATGATACGTATGCTTTTTATAATTTGTTTGTTTTTGAATATATTTTGTTTTTAATATTTGTTTTCCAATGAATAAATATAAGTAGACAAGATTTGGTGTGGTTCATGCAGTATAAGATATTGATAAACTACTATTAATTAATATAAGTATCTTGTATCCATATGTTGTGTAAGATATGAATATAAAATAAATAAAATTAATTAATGAAAAAATAGTGATTGATCATAATATAATTAATATGAAACATGTTATGAGTAATTTTGAACATGTTATAAAATTTTTTATGGTAAAAAATATGATGAAGCTGAATCATAATATGAGAAAATCTGAGCATAATTTTATAAGAATATTTAAATATATTTAAATATATTTTATGATTATAATGTTTATATTTATTTATGTTCATATATTATTTATGACCATATAGTCCAATCATAATATCTTGCTCGTGTGGAATGGAAAAACATAACATAACAATTTTATATAAATTATACTTTTTTGGTTTCTTGTCTTGACTGGAAAGCGCACAATACGCAGATGTGTACCGATATGGCATGAAATCGTTTGGGTCTCCACCCTTTAACCTACCTACCTACATAATAGCTGTATGATTTATTATTTTAACTACGTTAACTTTCATTGTAACTGCTGTGCCCTCAAAAAACTTCCTTTATTTTTGCTCTTGGATTTTTAATAAATAAAACATTGTAAATTTTATTAAAAATTTATAAAGATATCAAATAACTTCAATTAAACATTATTATCATAAAATATGTATAAGCGTTCTTAAGACATCTTACTTATCAAAATTTCTAATGAGTTATTACAAATTTAAATTAAATTACAATTTCAATACCAACCCTTATGCGTGGGAAGCAAATATTATGAGAAAAGATAATAATTATCATTACAAGTATTATAAAAAATTTTTTAAATTTCTTTTAAGTTTCTTAAATATTTTTTTTATAAGTAGGTATTTATACCATAAAATCAACAGACAAACAAATAAAGGTGAGGAGTATTAAAAAAGGTGTCGCTGCATATGTATGACTCGTCAAATATTCGTTACATGATTTCTTAACTTGTTTGTGTAAACATTAATAAGTTACTTAACTATTATTTGATTTTTTAAATTATGCTTAATCGATCATATTTTGTTTAAAGGCCTCAACAGTCTTTATATAAGGTATCATAGCTATAACGTTACTTGTAAATATATCATAGTTATTCAAAACCTAAATTCGTATGCATTAATCCACTCACCTCTTATGACCGCACGTGAAAATTTTGTCTTCTTTATTTTGCACATCTGTTTTAAGTTCATTTTTAAAAGTTTTTCAATTGAAGTTTTATATTATTATTTGCTTTTTCAATGTTTTATTTTTGATTGTCACATAAAAACGTAAAAAATTATATTTTCTACAGAAAATTTAAACGCAACGATACCTTCAGAAAAACAAATCAATTTTATATTTTTTCATAAATTAAATTACTGCCGACACAAAACTTTACGATACTTTGAAAGTAATTCTAGCTTAAGTCGTTTGATAAGACTTTAAAAAAAAAAAAAAAAAAAAAAGACATTAATCTTCCACAAATGCTTAAGGCTTAATATTTATTTGGAAAAACATACATATTTATGCGTGTAAACATGATTTTGATAGACTACAATAATTGGCATCGATAAAATAAATGAAAAATTTGTCTAGAATTATTGGCTGGCCTTAAGTTTTATTAAAAAAATTCTTAATGCACGTAAGTAATTTAAAGATTTGAATAATTAATGTTCTTTTACGTGAGTAAAAATCAAGTGTAATAATGATGATTTAATAAATAAATGATTGATTACAATTTAATAGAATATAAAAATGACAAACATGCAACTAATTTTGGAATGTTTAAGGGGAATTTAACAAAAAAAAAAAAAAATAATAATAACAAAATAAATCCTATATATCGTTCATTCCACGAGAGATTTATTAAAAAATGTCTATTTTTAAAAAAGGGTCATCAGATTTTTATTTATTTATTTATTTAATATCCAATGAAATTACAATTTCTTACAGGTTTTCAAACATATTATTCTTAAAGCTACTTACAATAAAATGTTTTTCATAATCATTTAATTATAAAGTCTTCTTATTTAACTAAGTTAAAAATACTTCTTTTAATGCGGATTGGATTTACTGAGAAATCAATATATGGATAAAAACAGTTGAATTGGTTGCATATATACGTCTTATCGGATCAAAGTTGGCATAATTAGTCCGAAATTATTTGATTTTTAAAGGAGTACAATTTCTACTTGGACGATTTGGAATTACGAATTCGATTTTACCAAGCAGGAACTCGGAATTAATTGAACCATTTACATTACATTAATTATAAATGAAATATTCATATATTTTTTCTTACTTTCAAGAGTAGGGAGATATATAATCTGTAATCGATTTTCATATGATGGTAAATTAATATTAGGATTTCATGGAAGATGACGAAGACAAAATAAGAGAAATTGTTTCTGAACTGATTCAAATATCTTTATATGAACTTCCTATTTAGTATCCCCGACCACGGAAGCATATTACAGCAATGGTGTTACGAAAGATGTGAATAATTGTTTCGAAACGTAGGGATCATTAAATTCTCTTCTCCAGAGTTTGAGGAAACCTAGAACTACTTTTGCCTTATTAACGATTTTTCAAACGTTATTCATATTTGTTACACATATAACCTATTGAGATATTTAGTCTTTCCCTTTATTATTTTTTCCAATTTCAAAAAAGTCGCGAATTTATTCACGATTTAAGTTTTTAAAAAAGTAAAAATTTGACAAAGTACGTAACTTTAAATGTCAGTATCTTTTTTCAATGTAGATGGATTTTAATGATTCAAGGTCAACTGAAACCTTTTTATTTAAAAATGCACCCATAATACAATTGCAGTTTTATAATGATTTTTTGACAAATTTCTACCCCTTCGATTTTAATTTTCTTTTAATATGTTTAAAAACAATATCTTTGCTACAAAATGCAATAGTAATTGTTCTGGGACAAGGTGGTCTACTATTTTTAATTTTTTTTAGAAAAGTAGCCACCAGTTTTTTTTTTGCATAAAAATTTGTTTTTTATTATTTTATTTTCATTCAATAATATCTAAATTTAAGTGTACGTAACTCTTTAACTATATCTCGAATTTTATTGATTTAAAAACCAGTATAAAGTTTATTACAATAAATATTGTAAATGGTATTGTATAATTCAAAAATGACGTATTTACTAAAAATCCACTCACAAAAACAATACAATTTTCAGATGCATTTTGAAGAAATTTCTACCCTTTTTATTTTAAATATTTTTGGTTAATATTGAATACAAATATGTTTATTACACAATGCATTAGCAATTATTCTGGGGCAAAAAATAAACTCTTAAAAAATAAAAAAATAAAAAAAAATATAAAAAATTATTTTTGTATGTTTTTTTTTCAACTGTGGATCATTTTGTTCCAGAATAATTTATATTGCAATTTTTAGTAAACATTATAATTTTTATAATATTAGAGGTAGACAAAAATTGAAAAGGTAGAAATTTTTCATAAATGCATTTTAAAATTGCATTTGTATAACAAATGCATTTTTAAGTGATATTATTTTTAAATAACTGTGTTTAAAGAGAACTTATTCATTTTCTATATGTAATTTAAATCGTTAAAATCCGTTTACAGCTTATAGTGATATTGGTGTTTAAAGTTACACACTTTTTCGATTTTTTCTTAATTTTCAAAAAATTAAAATAGTGAATAAATTCGCGAGTTTTTCAAAATTCCAAAAAAAAAAAAAAAAATTAAAAATAAAAACAAAAATGGTAATATTAAAATGGCTAAAAAGTGTATGCGTATGCCGAATAGTAACAAAATCCGAAGGCCTAAGGAAAATTTTTGGGTTTTCTTTCATGGAATGAACGATATATATGTAAATATATAAAAGAGACTGTTAGTTTTTTTGTTACTCTGACACGGCAAAACTACTAGACCGATTTACATGAAATTTGGCATACAGATAGCTTGTTTGCCGGAAGAAACTTTAGGATATAACATATTCTGATTGGATGCCACGCTTCTTTTTATATTTTACTTAATTGTACTTAATTTTTACCGTAATTCCTAAATAGATTCCCATAAAACTTAGCACACATATAGTTTAGAATAAACTACACCGTATCAGAGCTATATGTTAGATGCCACGTCCTTTTCTTTATTAAAAATTATTTAACTTAATTTTTCCTATTTTTTGACTCAACCACTGAATTGCTCACATGAAATTTGGCACATATGTACTTTGGAAGGATCTGGCTTATTGGATGCCATGACCCTTTTTACGTCCACTTTTTCTAAAGCTGATTTGATTTTTTCAATTTTTGACCAATCCTGTAAATCGATTTACATAAAATTTGGCACACATATAGTTCGGAACTGCAGCTATTCATATTACCACGTCCCTTTTTACGCCCACTTTTTCGAACATTATATTTAACTTATTATAATTATTTTTTCTATTTTTTTTTTTACTCAACCACTGACTCGGTGCTTATAAAATTTAACACACATAATAATGCTGATGTGTTCTTTTTATTTAATTCCACGCCTCTTTTTTCGGTGACTTTTGTCGTAAAGTATTATGATTTTTTTTTTTTTTGTCACCACTGCACATGAAATTTGCCACAAAAATAGATTTAGATTCTCTGATCTAAACGATTGTTTTTACACACAGTTTTGCGATTTTTATACAAATTACCAATTCTATCTATAAAAAAAAATTATTTAAAAAAATATATAACTTGCATTGATATAATTAACTTAAAAAGCACAAAATCAACAAATTATTAATATATAATATAGAATTTCACCAAAACTTCAGGATAAGCAGAAAATATTTAAAATATTTAGATATATGTCCTGATTCCATTTTTACCAAATTATCTAAACATTTTTATTCTTTTTTCTCTCAATTTCAGTAAAAATATTGCATACAGATACATTTCTTTTATATCAGATATTAACTAAATGTGCAAAAAAATTTTTTAAGAAAATATAAATATTTTATATTTTTCTTGAACATATCTTTATAGAGATTTCTCCTAAGAAGAAATCAAGTCTAATTTTAAAATAGACTCAAAATTTTGAATTTATCTTAGATGTTATAAAATTTCAAAACCGGGATTAACAAATACAAAGCATTTTCAGAAACCGTAATGTTTGAAGTATATTTTACCTTACGACCAAAAATGTAAGTAAAATTCCAAACAAAAGAAAAAAAATATTTTTTTTTAATTTGTTTGGGAATGGCTTTTATCAAAATTTAAATTTTTATTCACTTAATTATTTCAAACAATAAATAATAATTATATGATATCTAAATTTTCAAAGAATATATGACGGATACAATATTCAAAGTTTCTACAAAAACCAACATTTTATCAAAATTTTGCCAACAATAATTTTTTTTAGGTCGAGTCTATACTATATACTGGAGAAACTTTATCAAGACAAATGTAAAATATTTGTCTGAAGTGCAGATAATTTTTTATCTCAATCAATTAAAGGGGAAAACGTAAGTCATAATAAACCATGTAAAAAGTAACAACAACGATAAAAATGGAGTTTTTTACCAAGCAACGTCAACACAAAATTGTCAGAGTTCGAGCGCTAATAAATTTGTTTTAACGCATTAAATAAACCGCGGTATATTAATATAAGTGATTAAATTAATATGTTTTAATATAATAACTCACCGATCAAAACTAATAAAAAATCAATGAAAATATACATATAGATTTTTTATGTTCTCAAACTTTTTCTTTGGATATTATTCAATTAAAAAAAATAAAAAATAGGTATAAATACATTCTAAAAATTATACTATTCTGAAGTTTCTTCAACACATTAGGAAATTATAAAATTGGGAAAATAAAATTTTTTCATTCCAAACCACTGTGTTGCCACCGTTTCCGATATCCCTAAATCTGTATAATATTATAAATATAAGCTAGTTGTGCCAAATTTGAAGCTGATATTAAAATTATTATGTGATTTATGCACTTTAAGTGAATTTTGGTAAGTTCTATATATGTGCACTGTAGTCAAATGTAGACCAATTCCTATGAAATTTGTTAGAGTAATTTATGTTTACCAAAATGTAGTACTGCTAAATTTTATCATTTGTGTCATTTATAACCATTAAACCTCTTTTCCAAGAAAATCTTTGTATGAGAGCTAGGTGAAATAATGGACTAATCATAACTAATAAAGATGCCTAAAACATTTTAAAATAGCTTAAAATCGAAATTCGCAAAATGTTTAAATAGAATATACAACTGGACATTCTGATCTTTAAGGTGTATGTAAAAGTTATGGATAATTCAGGATAAAAGTTTGTCTAGTGTAGATTTTGTCCTGATCTTTGTTGGTACATGGTTTATTATGACATACGTTTTTCACTATAATTGATAAAGATAATTCAGACGTTTGTATTGATAACAATTTGTCGACGTTATGTGCGCTGCAATAATACTGACAAATTCAGCCTACATTAGCCAAATTTTTATCCTGATAAAAATTTAACGTTTGTCTTACTAAAAACTTATCTAGTATAAACTCGACGTAAATAATCATTTCGCGATTTTGTTGTCATATGGCAACACGTACTTTTTAATACCTGAGTTAATACCTGAGCATATTTTTTTTTATTTTTACAGATTATTAATTTTTAATGTCATTTCATACATTTTTTAATTTTTCTTACGTTTAACTAAAAAATTATTACGTCAGAAAAAATATAGCTTAAAATATTCTTATTAGGTCAAAAATGCCCGATTTAATTTTACTATAAATGTAAAAAAAAAAACCGATAAAATTGAGTAACTTTTTACAAAAAAACGAATATATATATATATATATATATAATAAAATATATAAAAAATTTTCATCGAGATTAGGGATTTTTGTGTTTTTCGATTTTACGCCAAAAAAAAAAATATTAGACTTTTTGTTACAGCCATTCCAATTTAATAGCGAAAGCGTTAACTGTATTTATTTTAAGTGCCGAACAAAGAACTTAAAATATTGAATTTTGGGATGCCACTTTCCTAAATACCGTTTTTCTGTATAGGATAAGGGAACCGCTCAAAATGTTCGTCGGTAAGGATCTCCAAATTTTTGGGGAAAATACAATTGTGAATTGAAGAAGTGGTATAAGTCTTATGCCCCATTTTTAATTTAACTAAGTCATTAGATGTAATTCCCAAAGAAGAATACCACTGAAACAGTTATTTTGATATGTAATGATCTAATATAATAATTCATGACTTTAAGTACTTTGATAAAATAGTTGTGTAGGTACTAATTTCTTCTCACATATCCTCTCTTCTTCCATCTCAACTACAAAACAAACAAAGTTTAACCTTAATAGGACCATAAGATTATGTAGGGCATAATATTTGGGATGATCATTTAAGTGCTTAAAATTATATTTTCATAGTAATGTACATTTAAATAATTTTTTTTTCATGTTTTTTTTATACATATAGGAAAATCCGGGCAACGCCGGGTAGAAATAGCTAGTTCTTAAAATATATTCACATTTTGTTTGAAATATTTTAACTATTTTCAGTTTAATAAATTTTTTTACTTGACAATTTGTATTTTTCATTGTTTTGTTTTTTTTTTTAAGTATTTTATTGATTTACTGTTTATCTAAATATTTGTGAAAAAACACGTATTTAATTTACTTTCAAATACCGTTTTTAAAATAGTTTAAATATAATGAAGTATTACGGTCAGTTTTTAAAATAAATTTATAGATTTTTGATTTATAGCTTTTAGCTAAAATAGTTGTCATTTAAATTTCTACTGAATATAAACTTATAATGTTTGCAACTTTCTATTTAATAAGTACTACATTTTTACGTGTGGTATAATAAAATTATACATTTTATTAAATTCAGTTAAAATAAGTAAAATAGAAATATTTTAAAGTTGCTGTAAACATATGTCAAATTTAAATATTGAGAACGCTAATGTGATCTAATTTTGAGAAAATTTTGAATCCAATTAATATATAATATTGTTTCTTGTTTAATATAATAAACAAAGTCATGCATGTCAAAGTTTTCTATGTATTAGTTTTAAAATTACCCTGAAGGAAACCTGGAGGCAAGCGTCTCCAAGTCACCAGTTTTGTCGATTATTTTGGTGACTTCTTGGCGACATTGTAAACAAAGTGTCTACATTTTTTTATTTGCTTTTATAAAAATACAAGCGGTTGCAAGAAAAATTAAAATTTTTGTAAAAAATTTTTAAAATAATTGAATAAAAGATTAATTAAAAGGTAAATAATTTAAGCATACATATATACATTATGAGTAAAAGAAATTATAAACGTCAAGTGGAAAACAATCAATTTTGTATAAAAATAGAAAAAAATGAAAACGAAAACTGAAAATTAAACTGATAGTGTAAATTTTGAAAATTTTGTGGAATCAGTGATAGATTTGCCAAACGCCAAATTGAGTTTGCGTGAAAAGCTAAGAAATTGCTACAGGACCTTCCAGACAGTGTTTAGAAAAGCTTCTTGTAATATTACAAGAGGAAGGTCTAGATGTTCGTCTATCAGCTGCAGCTCTGTTAGGTAAAATGCAAGCAATTTCAATTAAAAAAGTTTTTCCAGAAAATTATTGCCGCATAGGAATTGAAGCTCAGCTAAGAGAAGTTGAACCAGTTTTAACAAATTATGACAAAATTGAATTTGATATTAGCATTGATGGAATCCCATTGTTTAAAAGTTCGCGAATCCAATTATGGCGGATTCTTCTAAAAATCGTTAATTTGCAGGAGAAAGTAAAACCGTTTCCTATTGGAATAACGTAGGTCCTAGTAAACCTAAATGTGTTAAAGATTTTTGTAAAGATTTTGTTGATGAAGCGATTTCATTAAAAAATGGATTTTATTTAAATGACAAGAAAATTAACATTAAAAAAAGCATTGTCGGGGGTATAATAAGTCATTAGTACTGGTGACTGTGTCAACAGTGGGTCAGTATAGATTCACTACTGACATTTAAATCATAAAAATACCAAAAGTGTAGACTAGAATTAATAAAATGCACTAGTGAATCAGTACTGATTCATTATTGACATTTCCTACAGGGTATTTTTCAAATGATTTCTACACACATTTTTTCGAAAAATTTTTGTTCAACATCGATGAACAGATAGAGTTGATTTTATAAATATTTTTTTTTTAAGAAATAATTCGAAGGCGATTTGATGGTAATACCTTAGAATCTGGTTTCCTCTAAACAAGGAGGCAGTGTAGTACCTAAATTCTATTTCCAAGGAACTAATTTTTATGAGAACATAGTGAAATTATTATAATTTTTATGTACATAGTACCATAGTTAATATTATTTTTAGCTGGAACGAATAGAACTTTTATGTTGCTATACATTCTATTGTTAAGCCATTTATTCTAGAAAGAAGTATAAAATATACCATATGTATATATATATATATATATATATATATATATATATATATTTATCATAAACATAGCCAATATGGGTATCAAAATTCTTCTTTTGATAAGATGTACCAGTTTGAACTAAATTATTTACGAAAATTGCAAAAAATATTAATGTAAAAATTTATTAGTAGGAAATGTAAAAAACAAAGTCCAGCTCACGAAACGGCCATCAGTAGAACCTTAATATTTGGAAAACATTATTAAAAATACCAAGGTTATTTTCGGAGGGGAAACAAAAACACTTTTTTGATTGAGTCACCTTAATGTATATAAATGTACCTAGTATATTTACTAAAATAAATATAATATTTATTTTATACAAAGAATTTCCTAAGGGCTAGTTTGTGGTCAATCAGTGTACTTTCAAAACAATTATAGAATTATTATTAAACCAAACAACGTAAATACTATTTACTAAAATTAAAAAAAAAATAATAATTTTTTTATTCACATTTTGCCACAACTAACCTAGTTTTTTATATTTAAATATACATAAAAGAACAATATTATTTAGTTATTAAATATAAATTAATAAAAAAATATATATTTTATATTAAATTTAAAAAAGCAGTATTAAATAAACATAAACTTGAGCATTATGAACACTATATAAAGAGTTCCACTCTGATTACACAAAAAATATTTAATCGATTGTAATTCCCGTTATAGTACATTTTTCCCTAAAAAGTTTGGTTTTCTTTCGAAATGACTCCAAATATTCGTTAATTTCAATACGTATCGTTAGAGTGCCCTATCTTCCTATAGTAGCATTGCAAAATCGTTAGAGTGACCTATCTTCCTACAGTAGAATTGCCATATTATTTGAAAACTAGATTAACTAATTATAATCTTTTTAAAACTCAATACCTTTACAATAATTTAAGTCCAACTTAATAGGCGATCAAAATGCTTTTTAAGAACACACCATTTTAGATTTTATTAAAAAGTGAATTTTTGCAAAATCTTAAGCATTTTAAATATTTGAAGCATCGACTCGTATAAAGGCGTATAAAGAAAATTTTACAGAGACGATAAAAACTTCATAAAATAATAAAACTTAATCGTTTTCTTACAATTTTTTAATATTTGGTAAAATTTGTTAAAAATCTATCTGTTTGCGGCTAAGAATAGCTTAAAATGGAATAAAGGCTTATATCCATATATTTTTGTAGAACAATAGTAGTAATCAATGTTTATAAATGATTTATATTAACCACGATTTCATTAAAATTCTAATCAAATTTCTTAAAGATAGGTAGAAAATTGACTTCCTAAAATCACTTAAAAGTGCATAAATCCAATACAATTACTAGCATAACAATAATACTAGACACAAATAAGTTTTATATGGGTAAAAAATCTAAGCAAAGTTTTATCACAGCCGGTCCACAATTGTCCATAGCCCCCATATAAAGTCTTCGGGAAGAAGGCGCATAATAAGTGTAATTTAAGTGGTAATATCACGATATTATTATATATGTTTCAGGTCCCATGAAAAACACCCCTTCACAAATATTAAAAACGCATGATGTAGAGTGTCAAATGATCGGATCTGACCAACAACATGTTTTTTACTTGTTTTTTTTTTTCGAATAAATTTGCTGAAATTATTAACAAACTCACATTAAAAGATCATCTTATTATAATATTTAATTTATTGTTCTTACTTTAATTCATTTACTCACAAGATAATATATCTTTTTTTTTGCAATTTGACTAAATATGACATACATTTTAGGTGTCTTCTTCATATTCTGAAATTTATATATAAGTCTAATACTGAATTTTAACCTATTAATTGAAAAACACCTAAAAATCCAAGAAGAAATTTTTTTGAAAAAATAAAAATTCCATAAAATCATGTCTTTAAAGTAATTTTTTTCGGCGAAGTTGACAGATTTTTAAAATTATTTTTGTATTAGTTGATGCAAATTGGTTACTAAAGCAAAATTATAAAAAAAACGCTTTTTTGAAAAAGTTGGTTTATATATGTTTCATTTGTTGATTACATTTATATCGAAAATTGTTTTTATTATTTGAAAATTCAAACTAAATGTAACGCTAAATATATAAGGATGCATTTTGAGGTTATGACATTATTTTGGCTAATAAATTTAATATAATTTATATTTTGCGATAGATGTCAAAAAATTAAATGTGTTTCAAGATCGCTTAAAACATACATAGGTACATTTTCTTAACATGTATTCTATCTAATTATATATATACAGTATCGAGCAAAAAAATGCAACGCTATGTGATGTGATCTATGTTACCAAAATTCGGGGAGGTGTCTTATATTAGCCCTATGGCCAATTGTGGATCGATACTTGTATTAAGTGTAAAATAAAATATACTAGTTTGGGCCCAATATGGGAGCTATGGCAAATTATGGACCGATCTTCATAATATTTGGCACTGTGATTTCAACGTATATAAAACTTATTTGCTTCGAATATTAACTGGATACTATCATTTGTTAAACTGATTTTCGGAGGAGGTTTATATGGGAGCTACGGTCAATTATGGTCCGATCTTTATGAAATTTGGAATTAGGATTGATACTTATACAAAACTTTGCTATATTTAAGGCATTTATCATCGTAAAACCATAAATGCCATAAATGCCAAATTCAATAGGTTTCGTCCTTGTGCCAAATTTCATCAAGATATCTTTAAAATTGCGATCTGTAATTTGTTCACAGAGTTTACAAGGACAGCCAGATAGGCACACCGTTTACATCCATAATAATGATCAAAAATGGAGTTTTGAGGAAAATCGAAACAAGGACATGAGTACGCCCCATATTTCCTTTTTCAACAGAAAGCATACGTTCTTATATACAATCATACATACATACATACATACAGACATACATACATAAACAAATACACGCATGCATACATACATATGTGTTTTTATTAGAGTGTCCCGAGAAGCTGTTTTTCTGAGATTCTAAAGTAGGAAGACGATGATCATTGATGAGCAAAATATAGGAAAAATACTAAAAAAAAGCTTAAAAATTGATCTTTAGTTCCCCATCGGCGATTGAAAAAATATATTTAGTTAAAAGAGGTTATGATTTTCTCAAAAATCTTAATTTTGAACTTGTTATGAAAAAAAAAAAAATTTTAAATTTTCCCTCATGGGATTTTAGTCTTCCAAAGAGCTTTTTAGTGCATTTTTGTCAAAAATTTTGGAAACAAATATGTATATATATATATATATATAGGTCATACAATTCTCTGAGTGTTCATCTCAGACGGTTTCTTAGCTTATGTTATTTAGGTTTTTGGTTTTAGCAAATATAATAGCTTCAAACAATATTTGAGGTTCCACTTCTGCCAAAAGGTCCTATAGGACCAGGTTCTGATGGTGCAACCCTACGTCGCATAAATGTCATTTCCGCTGCACTTCAAAAAAATTTTTGGTAAAAATTATTTTATTCCAAATGATGGAATAACGATTTATCGATTGCTGCTAAATATAACTGTTTTCAGTAACTGACTTTCCTTATTTAACCTTGAGTGGTGCTCTCTATATATTGTATGTGGTGAAGTGGAGACAACAGTATAAAACAAACAAAAGGCCTGCACGATGTTTATAGTTTCGATGTAATTTTAAACAATATCTTTCTGTTAAAAATTTCGTCTCTTAAATTTTCCATACTATATATGCATAGTTATGCATAGTTGATAGAAATATAATTTACTTAAAGAATTAATTCATCATTAATTTTCCGTTTTCTCATATCTTTTGGACAAAATAATGTATTAATTGCAATCTAAAAAATCTAAAGCCGAGTTAAAAGTTTCGCTAAGCGAATAACCTACTATTTTAGTTATGTAAAGATTTATTATTATAGTTTATATTGAAAAAATTTAATTTGAAATATATATTGTATCTATATCGCCTTTTAACGTTGTAAATTTCCTCCGCTCTACTAGGATTAAAACAAAAAATAATACAAATTAATAAACATAATTTTTTTTTTTTCTATTTCTCTAAAATTTTATATTAGCCGCAAAGCAGCTCTGGGTGGATAAACATTTACCGCGTCATCGTCATTATAGCTTAAGGGCGATCAGGCTGTATTTTGATTTTGTGCCTTCGAGAGTTTTACGTCTCATTCTCGCATTGCCTAATGTTACATGCGTCGCATAACTGTACCGCATTACGGTTTTCCGAGGCTTTGTATTAAACATATGCTTTTATTTTGAAATCTGTAAAATTCTATGGATTATCGTGGTGGAGGAGTAAGCAAAACTCAATTTTAATTGTGAATAGGAGTTGAATTCGGGGACTCTGGCTTGCTGATACACCAATGTTGAAGAGGCAACGTATACGTATATTCATATAGTTTTAAGCAAGGACAGAAAATAATCATTATAAAAAAAAATCAGATACAAGGAACGACTGGATAGAAGTGTTAAATACAGAAATGTAATCCTCATAAAAGATTCTATTAAAATCTGGAATTATTATTATCATTATTATTATTATTATTATTTAATTATTTTTATAAAAAACATAAATTTTGATGATTATTTTTAATTTTTATTTTATCGCACAACTTTAATGATTATACGCAGAGAAAAAAATTTTTGCAGGAACCGTAATCGAAGAACAACATATTAAAATTGGACTGTATGTTAATAAATAATAATAAAATAATCTAAATGTTCATTTAATCTAAATGTTCATTTAGATTATTTTTCCATCTTGTATTTAAATATTTTATAATGTTATGATCCAGTGTAATAAAACTGTGCTCTGATTTTCTCATGTTATGCTCCAGCTTCATCATATTATTTACCGTAAAGAATTTTAAAACATGTTCAAAATTGTTCATAGCATGACTCATATTAATAATTACTTGTTCACTAATTAAATCAAATATTAAAATAATCAAATATTTTACATTCAAAACCCTCTATCTGAGAAACACAACTTTTCAGGAGAGCAAAAATGAAACTATTTCTCTTATTTTTCAAGTATTAAAAAAATGTCTTCTACAATAATTTTTAAAAGCACGACTAAGTCTTACATATAATTTGTTTTTAATATTTTACAATATTTGCAATTTTAAATAGAAATGGGTGGTTTTGCACTTTTAAAATATTCAATATGTATTATCAAAAATTTTGTATTATTATTTTTTTTTTATGGCTCATTAAAATTTATTCGTATAAATATAAAGCGACTCGAATGCATATAGAATCAGTTCGCGTTAATCATTGCGTGCAGTGGTAGCGAAATCTATAACGGTTTTAAGTTGTACATATAAACATTTTTAGAAAATGGAAGTTTATGTATAATTTTGGTAAAATTACACGTAATATCTATACCAAAAGTTGTTTAACCAAAATGTATGATATTTTCAGTGTTTAATGGTATTAGGGTTTCCTAGTGAAATTTAAAAAAAAAATCATTATAATAAAAATCGCGATTTTTAAATATTTTGCGAAAAATGCGGATCGAATCTAACTTATTTCTCCATATATTATACGAAAATATATCTTATTAGAGCTTATTATAAAGAAATGCTATTTAATATTGTGATCTTTTTTTTTTTTGGTCTATAAAATTTTTCACTTTCGAAAATTTTTAATAGGCCTCTACACTTTCGTTAAGCATAGCATTAAGTCCATGCGATATGCTTTAACAAAATCTGTTTTGACAAAAGTGTCCCGTTTTCAACTATCAACGACATTTGACTTAAATTTCTGGTCCCGATCAATTATTATTATCGTTCCTATATCTATATTAAGCACTTGAACAGTTACACTTAAACCACACCAATTTCTTTGTCCGCCAGTTTGAGTGCGTATTGATGAGTATTTTTCTGTTTTTGTCATTAGTTGGTATTGTTATTCTCTTTAGTAGATTAGGTGTGAATAAATAAAGAGAGAATAAGAGTTACATATTTGTTTTACTATCGTTCGCTGAAACAAATAAAATAGATATAGAAGTTTATACTATAAGTAGTTATTGTATGTTGGTAAAAATATATTATGAAAATGATTAAATTATTAACTTAAAACAATATTAAACATATTTTTATGTAGTAACATTTTTTTATTGATTTAAATACACTTAAAGTTTTTTAGTTAACAAAATAATTGGGTCTTTGAAGTTAAAAAAAAAAAAATAATAATAAAAAACAAAATAGGAATTTAATCATTAGTATAAAAAAACAAACAAATTAAAATTTAAATATTAATCATTCATATGTTATTCTTTCTGAAAATGCAGACGCCTTTAAAATGTAGATATTATTTATTGAACTAGAAAAATATTAAAAATACTTTAAAATTATAAAATAAATAAAATAAAAATAATAAAAAAAGAAAAACAAAATAGGATTTTATTCTTAGTACATATAAGAAAAGAGAATTTAAAACATGAATTCATAAATAATGATCACAACATACAATTTTTTTAACTTTGGGCATTCTAAATCAAGGGTAAAAACTATAAAATTTTTTGGAACTATTTTACTTTTATTATTAATGTTTTGAAATGGTGGAAAAAGTAAGCTCGAATTCGAATAACACAGATTGAGAAAATTTTTTTTCTGCAATATTTTTGTCTATTCGGATACATGTTATTATGATGTACAAAGCTTACAAATAATTTTCTTAAATTGTCTCGGTTTCTCGCTTTAAATCGTTATTTGAAAAATTAACGAGGTTGTACCATATATTTCTGTAAATTGTGGATGGATGTGGTATTAATGAATCAGTATTAATATTGGCACCAAATTTGTTTCCAATTGTTAGCATTAGTTTCGAATAGTCTTTTAGCCCATTATCTAATACTAATGAGTATGCCCGGATATCAGAAATAATCAATTTTGTTAAAACATCCACACATGCCTTTTTGACCTTCTGATTGGGTTTAATAAGTTAATTTTCTTTTTAATTTTTTAACAATGCATAGCACTTATGTTTTCTTAAATTTGATAGCGAGTTTTGATTGTATTTATATATATTTTTAAAAATTTTGCAAGGAACAAAATTCGTAAATTCACTATCATTTTCATCTGTTATAAGACAAAAATAATCCCATATTTTGCTTCGTCCCTTTTTTTCACTACTTTTGTACACATTTTTTAAATTTTTTCTTTTATGTCAATATTATTCATTATTAACATACAAATTTAATTTCACACACTGCACAATAAAAACTAATATGTTTACTTGTTTTACCAACAGGTACTCTAAAATACTTGTAGTACAGTACAGTTACTTGAAGTAAAAAATAAATAAATTTCTCACTCAATGCAAACCAGAAATAACTGTAACAGTTTTTATGAGTATAGTGAGTGTGTAAAAACAAAATCATACCACATCAGTTACACTCATTTTCTCATTTGTACCAATACTCACAGATATTTATTTGTTATATTTATTTTGAGTATACTTTCAGTTCTACTCTTGCACATCTTTAATCTATATATGCAAGATTTGTACAAATTGCAATTTGCTATATAAAAATAAAAAAACAAAAAGTGCAATTTTTGTGTAATTTTCAAAAATTCCATAAAATTTTTTATGAAATTTATTTTTAATGCTCCTTCGATTTTATTGCGTAAAATAACAAAACACTAAGTTCACACAATAATTCATACTATTTCTGTGAATGTGCCTCAAGAAAAACGATTTTTTTTTTAATTTTCGGTCTTGTTTTACAAATTTTGAGGCTATCTACTGCGTAGACTATTTCGAGCACATCAACGAGATATAGTGCAAAATACGCACAATTACAACAGGTATCAATCCCTGTTTATTTCGTTCAGGGGCGCACAGGCCCCGCCCAAAAAACATAAAAATTTTAAAAATTAAAAACTTTTTTCATCAAAATGTGACTACGCTGTATGTAACTCTTGAAAGTCTGCACAACAACAGAGAAGGTGTAGAATATATCCATAAAGTCCACTTAACTGAGTAATTTTAGCACTTTTTCTAAGCTTTTGAACTTTGAACAACAATCATGATTATAAAATTAAACCTGTGGGCACTGAAATTTTGCAATCTATTAGATTCAAGTCTTGTGAGTTCAGATCTGTAACCCATTTGCTTAAAATAGTATTACTTATTAAAGATTAAAGGCAGTTTCAGTCAGGTTAAATATTTTTAATAATAAAATAAATATATAGTGTTTTTCATTGTAAAAAATACATTTAATTATCATTTATTGTATGATTTAAAACACTTTTAAACTAGTCTAAAGTGTAGTTACAAATATTACACCACCATCATATTAACATATGTATATTGTAACAACTATAGTAGTTACAATATAACAAGGGAATTTTATAATTCTCATTTAGTTTATGTAAATTTAGACATAAATAGTCACGACTAGGATAATACATTTGAGCAAGAACCGATCTTGTTATACTTTGCTCTTAGGGATCAAAGTATCACCAGACACGACCGAAGTTCTTTCTACCGAACCGTAGCCGAACCCGTAATTAGCCGACCGAGAGCCAAAAAATTTATCTCGTCGGATTGCAGTAATATAAACGTATTTAGCCGATGGAGAGCCGAAGAATTTATCTCGCTGGATTGTATTTGGAGACCAAGGCTTGTAGTTAGCCGACGGAGAGCCGAAGAATTTATCTCGCCGGATTGTATTTTGTATTAGCGTAGCTCATACAATCCTAGTTAGAGAGCTGAAGCAATTATATCATCTGATTGTATTTTGTTGTCAGAAACCTATGGTTAGACGAACGAGAGCCGAAGAATTTATCTAAGCGGATTGCATCCCAATAGATAGTTTGTCGAAAGTATTTTATAACCCAGTTAGTCATATAATCGTAGACACCCAGTCGAGAGCAGAAGAATTAGACTCATTGGATTTTGGTTAAGTAGCTAACACATTTTATATGAGAATAAACTTTATTGTCTATCGTAGTTAGGTATCTCTTCGTTGCTGTTCGTGTCACGAAGGAACAAGTAAGCTCTGTGGTAACAATCAAAGGAAGTAGACCTTTGAAGAAACTGGACTTACTGAGCATATCACAGCTGAAAACGAAAACTGCATTACAGATGTGGCGCAGTTAGTATTTTAAAAAGCAACATAATTCACATAGGCTACTTTATTTTGGGATCGGAACAAGGGGAATGGTATCCCCTGGTAATATCGCATATCTAAAGAACTGTTACAACGAAAGTCTTAAAATTTTATGATAACATTCTCATCAACTTTCACAATTGAGATGAAAATAGGTAAAAGTTATTTATCGCTTAAATGAAGAGCTATTAGAGCTAAAATTTTAAAATTGTGTGGAAATAATTTCCTTATTAAGATTCATAACTGAAATGAAAATAGGGAAGACAGCTCTAGAGGAAGTATTAGAACTATTACAGTGAATTTCGAGATTTTGTGGGAAAAATTTTTTTGTGAAGATCCACAATTGAGATTAAAATAGGTAGGATATATTTATTTGTTTATATAGGAATACAAAAACGCTGATTTTCATTTTAAATTTATATCATAGATAAGGCTTATTATAGGGAATATAATGGTATAAAAAACTAAAGTTCATGAAAGTCTAAGATCGAGGATTTTGAATATAGGCCCTCAATATATTGTAAATAATTATAGTTTGCATTTTGACAAAGATACATATACATATAATAAAATACAAGGTATAAATCTAGACACGAAAATTACAAACGAAAGTTCTGAATATATAGAAATAGTATTATCTAATTAGGAAGAAAGTTACGAAATAAAGTCGAAAATTATTAAAAAAAAGAATAATAATAATAATAAAAGTAATTTAAAACAATAACCTAAATATCATAAAATTAACAATATTTATATTTATTTTTTATTTTTCAATGTTCTTTTTAATCTACTGCCGTTCATGCTCGTTTACTTCAATTTGATATTATGACAAACCATATAAGAAAAGCAATTATATGTTCCGTCATAGCTACAGGATACAATTTTGATTTCAACTCATTGTCTAACAAAATATAGATTTCGTTAACAATATTTCACTTTCAATTTTGTTTCATGAAAATAATTATTAGTTTTCACAATTGAAAAACATGTAATTGATCTTACATTGATTTCATGCTCATTTTCCAGTTCAAAACACTGTGACGCTGACACTGACCGCTTAACAGACTGATGAATGAAAGAGCGGGCGAACAAGTGAACTAACAATTGAACAAAACGCATTGCACACATTTTTTACTTACACACTTGTATAAATACCAACCAACTACTGCACTAAGGTTACTAAAATACTATTACTACCATTTACTTATTCGCATTTTACTTTATTTTATTAGATATTTTAGTCAAATACTAAGCATAGTGTTGATACACAGACAGACGGACAGGCTGATAGACAAATAAATGTGGTTATAAATTAAAACTAGAACAACTTTTGCTATTTTGGCAAATAGATTTGAAACCAAACAGGCCGTATTTTATAAATTAATAAACAAAAAAAAAAACTACAAGTACAAGTTCAACTTAGAAATAAAAAGCATTAAATGAACGCATAAAAACCCTGAAATTAAATAATTTTTTAACAATTTTTTTTATTTGTTTTCAAATTTATTTCATTTTTCAGAATTCAAACAAACAACAATAATAAATGGAAAATGTATCTGTATCCATCAATCTAATATTTTTGTATTGTGTGCATTCATAGATCTATAAATGTGCGAGTATCTCATAGATGTTAAATATTATTGTTGCTATTCATGCGAATACACAACCGCCAGCAGTAGTCATAAAATAATTATTAATGTTTTGTATGAGAAATCAATACCAAGCACAAAAAATAAAAAATACTGAGCGCACACACTGTACATTAGCGCACGACCGGAGTATAATTTCGATTAATAAACAAATAATAACAACAACAGCAACAAAAATATTCTAAAACTTGGAAATAAATAATTTTTTTGACAGAGAGAATTGAGTAAAAATTTTCATACTCAATGTTGAGCATGAACACATTTCCATTATGGTACAGTGGGTAAAAAGTACGACAATGCAATTTAAAACCTTGACCTTGCCTAGAATTAATTGAACTTAACAACAGTTTTTTTGAATTTTTTTCATAGATTCAAATTTAATTTAAATATTGAATTAATAAAATATATTGAGTTTGCATTTATAACTAAATTGATTGAATTTTTAATTGAAAATTTTAAATATAATTAATTACAGCATGAAATCAATGTTTAAATATTGCAGGTATTATTTGAATAACGAAGAGTGTTTCACTGTGACAGTGAAAATATACATTGAGTATATCATCATGTCATTCTTAAAATGTTCGATACACTCTCAAAATCTGAAGTGATCGAGTTTTTACGACTTGACGAAATAAAAAGAAATGTCAAATATTATATCTAATATCTAATAAGAGAAATCAAGCTTTATATATATATATATATATATATATATATATATATATATATATATATATATGCAGAAATGTTGTAAAAAATATCTACATTTTTCCTTTTTTTCTCAATTTTTTTTTTTAATTCCGCAGAATTTTTTCTATGATTTTATATGAAACCCTATTTTTCCATTAATTAAGAATACGGATACCGTTTTTGGTCGACAACATATTTTTTATAAACAGTTTTGGCATACCTTTTTGTGAGCAAATTTCATAATCAAGAATACATATATTTAATTTATAGTGCATTGGTCTATTATTTTTATAAAAAAAAAGAATTACATTATGAATAACCGTCATCTTTTTTATATTGGTCCTTGAACTATTTGTATAAAATTTCCTTAACGGACAACCTGTGTTACTAGTATTTGACTTATAACTTTTATGTGGGTATAATAATAAAGATTACATAATGTACCTACGGTCAGACTAGTCAAATGAGTATTTGATGATGTTTTGTGTACCAATGGATGCGGCTAACAAATACATTTTATATGTGTTGCTCTGGGAGAAAATAAAAATATTTTCAAAAAAAACTAAAATACCTTTTCAAAAACGGCCCAGCTCACAAACTGTCATCAATAGAACCGAAATATTTTGGGAAACTTCATAAAACATACCAATCGCCTAATATTTATGTATGTAATTTCCTAAGCATTTTTGTGTATGTTTCCTATTTCCAGAGCTTTCTGAAGCTCTCGGATGACGTAGAAAATATTAATTCGGCTTAAAATTTATTCCTCCTACAAATCTTATTTTATATAATACTTTTTTGAATTTGTTGTACTTATTTTTTGCTCTTAAACCCCATCGAAAACATATTTATTTTGTTCAGGGAACAGTAAATAGTGAAAAGCTTTAAGTTTTTTATGGTTTTTTACACATTAATTTTTTATTATTCAAAAAATTGATGTAGAATCTTCAGGTTTATAATAAACAAAGTAAAAATTTTTGATCTCTTAAATGTAGAAATATTAGTGCAAACATTTTAAAATTGTGTGGGAATAATTTCTCTATCAAGATTCATAACTAGATGAAAATAAAGTGGCTAGCTTTAGAGGAAGTATTAGCTCCCATACAAGATAAATCTTAATTATCGCATGTCTAAGAAACTATTACTGTGAAAGTGAATAATTTCTTGACAAGTTGGAACAGTTGTGTGTAGAAGTATGATGGGTTTACAGTTGGTAGTAACTGCTATACAAAGTGAATTATTGAATATCTAAAGAACTATATAAATTAGTCAGAAATGATATATGTTATGTTTATATTATCAAGAAATAAAATAATTACTCTCTGAGTGATATAGAGGGTGTTCCACCTAAAAATAAAATATTTATTTTTTAGATAGAGGAATATAAAAACGTTGATAAAATTGGAACATCTTGGAATTTTAATTTGAAATTTATATCGTAGATGAGGATTACTTTAATGAAAATCTGAGATGGAGGGTTTTGAATATAGGCTCACGATATATATAATTTCTGAATAAATTTTATCTATCAAAATATTACGTTAAAAAATCGAATTTTAAAACATTATATAGTTTTTCACATTTAGAGGTCCTATGATTTCATCTGTATAGTGGCGGCGAAAACTAACTGAACAAAAGCTTCTCCTTAATTAATTTGGGTATAACTTCACTTTGCCTTCGTTTTGAAGAAAAATATTGCAAATATAAAATGATTGAACACCAGTTGCATAATAACAAAAATATATATTTCATATTCATAACATAAAATTAATAAGAATATTAAATAAACTCAAGAGTAAAAAGTTTGCGCTACAAAACTTATTGAACAAACTGCTGAGTTTAATATTCTGTGACAATCTCTTCTCTTTTGACTACTCCAGAGAATCTTTTTGGCTTATATTAAGAATTAAACATATAGAATTGTATATTGTTAGCATTAGCCTTGTTGTCCAAGGTTGCACAGGAGAGTCTCTCTGGGCCTCCCTTGACCTTCTCCCCAGAGATTTTCTGATTTACTATTTTCCTGTGTAGTCTTGTCCATGATGGTTACAACTTTCTGATGTAACCAATTTTTCCAAGAGTCCAGCATTTTATCTCTGGCATGAGAAAACATTACTTCTTGCAAAATTTTTCGACACACTTTCTTATTTATTATACCATTAATTTTATGTATCGGTCCTAGCCTTTGTAGCGAAAAGCATCCCAAGTAATTGCATATCGCTTTCATGATTTATGGTGTCCTGAGAGTATAGAGAAAGCATACATTGTTAAAGAGGCTTACAAACACTTCTCATTTCATCCAAATTGCTTATATTAACTTCAATTTGTCTAAGAAAAAAAAACTGTGTTTCATTGATTTCGAGTGTAGTGGAGCTGTTTTCGCTCAAATTCAGTCGTGCTTTTTTTTTCTTAAAAATAAATGTATTTTTTCAGACCTGTAGAATTCTACTCTGGTGTTGCCCGATCTTCTTTGGATTGTACGTGTAGTTACACTAATGCTCAATAATTTAAGACCACTTGGAACGGTCTTACTATGATAGTTTTGACTTCCTCTAACAATTTATGCATCATTATTGACAGTTGACCATCTTGGTCAGCATCCACAGTCGATTCATTTCACCGTTTCTTTCATTTTTAGCGTATTAATATTTTTTAAAGGTCTTAATAGGTCATAACACTTTAGAAATCTCTAATGTGGTGATTTTGAAATCGCAGTGCTTTGATTTAACTATTTTAATTTTCTCACTAAAACTTTTCAAAATTAACAAAAATCCTTTAATTTACTTTTTTTTCAAAAAATTACATATTTTTCTTACACTATTTTAGATAAGACAAAATTATTTATATAATTCTTCATGAAAAATATTAAATATGATATCACCTACTGAATATTTTTGCAGAATGGTAATTTTTCTATGACAGTTTTGTTGCGCTTTATTATGAGTTACTTCAATGCTTAACAAAATTTTATAATCATTGACAAGAAAAATTATACAATTTCTGTTTTCATTTAGAGCGGAAAACAACATTTATATGGAAGTAAATATTTTTATAAAATATAACATTGCTATGCTCATAAGAAGACAGCCATCTAAATATATTTGTTTAGTTAGTTTTGGCCGACACTGTACGTATGTTATGATATTAATAATATATATTCAAATATATATATTCAAGTATTAGAGGTGGATAAAAATCTTAAAAATTTTAAAATAGCAAAAAAGTTCGTTTTGTTTTGCTGCTCATCATTTTTTTTTTTAACCAGGAATGGAAAAATTTTTATTTTATATTGTACCAACCATAGAAATGAAATGTACTTTTTCGACCATAATGGTACTAATTTCTTCAATATAATGTAATTACAAATAATCTAACATAATTTTAGTAAAAATTTAGTTTAAAATTTGCAGCAGCAAATTTGTTGAGTATAACTCGACACCGTTGAGAAATTAATTACAGTTTATTTTGCTATAATAACACTTTAGTAGGAAATTTTCGTTATCGAACGTGAAATAGACAGAATTCGTAAAATAACTCTCGATATGTTTAGAAAAAAAAGTTAATCAATTTTTCATCAGCTATACTTTAGACCACAAATATTACATTTTTGAATCTTTGTTCCTCCACACCGTCTAGTGCTCTATGTATGTATGCATGTATGTATGTATGTATATTAAATATTTATTAACTTAAAATTTGTTTTTTTATTTGGAAAAATATTTTGCAAAGGGGGGGAGGACAAGTAAATAAGTTTTTCTCAAAATTATATTTTCTAGAAATATTTTTTATACAAAAAAATCTACCATTTTAAAACATTGCAAAATTGTTGTATAATTTTTTAATTCATGTCATTTAATTTTTTGAAAAATATATACAACTATTTATATGCCGTAAAAAATATAAACATTACTTTCCGAAATATTTATAGTGATATCACATTTCTTATAACATTCTTGTTCTTGAAAATAGACAGATTTTTCTTCATAAAAATACATGCATTTTGCAACATCTGATTACATTTCAAAATGTATAGTTTTTAAATACTATTGAATATTTTGGATTCAACGTCAAAACCATTGTTCTACAATAAAAAGATTTTACTATTTACATGAAAATATAAAAATCTGATCATATTAAATTGTATTAATGAGCCGTGGTAGTACTACTATGTATGTATGTATGTATGTATGTATGTATGTATGTATGTATGTATGTATGGATAATACGAAAAAATGCTAAAATCCTGAAAAAAGGAAATTTTTTCATTTTGATCCAACTTGCGAAAATTTTGAAAAGCAGGTATCATAAAATGAACTAAATTTTCATTTGAGCTGAGAACATCGATACCTTTCAATTTTGGACTACCCTAATGTATATGTATATTGGACCGGCATATTGTTATTTTCCACCACTTGTTCCACTGTCAATTAAGTGTAAACAATAACACAAGTCAGCGTTAGCACAACAAAAAGAAGAAACTACAGCTACAGAATAAATTTTTATTGATAAGAGAGCAAGCGAAACCAAAAAAAAAAAAAAAAACAACAGATACTTTTTGAACGCAATATGTATTTACTATTGCATGGCTTTCTGTAGCTGATCTTTGCCAGTTTTTCTATATAATAAAAGAGAGTGTGTTCAGTGTGAGAGTATATCATGTATCGACAACAAGTGCTCAATATCACGTTCGTTCAATCGATACCTAGATACATTCATTCAAAACATTCCTAATAAAACTTTAAGCGAGTATTGAAATTTCAGTAGACGTTGAGTCTTTAAACTAAACGGTTTGTTTTGAATTTTGAAGTTCAACTCGATTTGTACTAGTAGTAACGGCACGCGACTACTAGAGCACATTCCCTTACTCATTCGTTTAATATCTCTGTGTTTTAATTGTTTTTGTTTTGGCAGAAGTTGAAATCTGCAATTCAAAACTAAATAAATTATTGATAATCAAAGACTTAAATAAAACAAAAAAATAAAACTAAAGAATTTTACCAGAAAGAAATCTTTTGTAGTACATGAATAAAAAAAAAAAAAAACAAATCCAGTGTACAATAAAAACAAAGAAAAATTATTTTTAAAGTGTCTGTTAAAAATAAAATAAGAATATGAATATTTATTCCTTGAAAATTAAAAATTGTTAATATAAAATAAATAAATAAAATTTTAATAAGTGTATTTTTGCATAAATAATTTTTTGTTTTGATTTTTCTTTTTGTTGTCTTCTTTGAAGTAATTTAAATTGAATTTATGATAATAAAAATAAAAAAATAATAAATAAACAATTTTTTTTATTGTTTTAAATATTTAAATCTACCATTAATTAACGGGGATTTTTATTAATTAACGATTTATTTCGTTTCGTCAATAATAATTTTTGTGTGCACAAAGTGGTTTCCAAAAAAAAAAAAAAAAAAAAACACAGTAACAAAATATGAATAAAAATCTGAAAAAATAATGTCAAAAACCGTGTCTATTTGTTTTTGTTGTTCAATATACAATTTTATTAATTAATTTATTTTTTTTTGTCAGATTTTTTTGTGTATCTTAAAGTATTTTTGATTGCCAATATGAGACACGTTTTATCATAACAAAAAACAATCTCTAACACCAGTTTTAAATACAATTTTTTTTCGGCGAACTTGTCTTGGAACTTATTATAAGCATTATTAATCAATTATGGTTGCCGATTAAAAAAAAAAATATTAAATTAAGAATTTACTTTTGATAATAATATTGCATAGATTTTATTCATAACGGGGTTTGAGTACTAATTCTAATTAATATTATGTGTGTGAAGTTAGCTCCGTGAGATAGCTTTTAACATTTTCTGTCAATTTAACAAAGACTCTGAAATTAACAGAATCAAGTTACTTTTTAAAAACTGATATTAAAATGGAAAAAAATATACAACTGATTGTTCAGATCCGCTATATATACAAAATTATCATATTTGTTTAAAAAAATATCAATTTATGGAATTAGAAATTAAAATATATTTTAAAATATTTTGTCAACAGTAACGTAAAAATATTGGAAAAATCTGATAAAATCAAAAGTTGTGCGCAGATTAAGCCTAACGCGCTTGAAAGCCATGGTTGCAAGAATTTTAGTACTATATTTCAAATCCGAGAAATTTAGTTTTGAAGAATGGGAATTTTGGCATTTTGCCAGGAGCAATATAAAGAAAATTGAAAAAAACAGGTAAAACTACGAACTGTATGCTGATTAAACCTAACTTGCTAGAAAGCCATGGTTTCAAGGATTTCAGAATTTTATAGCTTATATTCGGAGTTTATTTCAGATCTGAGAAATTTAGCTTTGAAAATTGGAAATTTTTGCATTTTGCCAATTTAAAAAAGCAAATCCAAAAATGCAAAAATTCCCATTTTTCAAAGTTAAATTTCTCAGATCTGAAATAAGTTCTGAATATAAACTACATAGTTCTGAAATCTTTGAAATCATGGCTATTAACCACATTATGTCTAAACCGTACATAATTTTTAATTTTATCCAAGTTTTTTACGTTACTATTGACAAAGTATGGTAATACATATTTTAATTTCAAATTCCTTTTTTATTAAATATGATCTCTTTATACATATAGCAAATATATTTTTTTAAATTTTAATGAAAATTTTTTAAACAATAACTTGATTCTGTTAATTTTACAGTCTCTGTTAAGTTAGCAGAAAATGTTAAAAGCTATCTTATGGAGCTAACCACATACATATTAATATTATTTATAAAATACAAGTTAAATATTATTAGGTACATTTTCTAATTTTTCTCAAGTATTAAATTATTATATATTCTGTGATTCACATCTAGGGAATAACCATAAAGAATTATAATCAATAATCATTAATAATAATGTATATAGTATTTTTATAAAATACAGATTTTCCTATGCATTATTATGATTCAAAACTACTTTTGTTGAGCTACAATTCAACGTGCATATTCATAATCGTAATGGATATACCAAAATTCAAAGAACATATGACCTTTGAAATTCTAAAAATTATTATTTATTTATTAATTTTCTAAATATTATGTTTGTTTACATTTTCTCTACCTTCCACATTTTCTCTACCTTCCACATTTTCTCTGAATTCCAAATCTGATATAAGGTTTAAGCTGCATTTCAGCTAGCGTTGCCACAAGGAAAAAAAATTGTTCCTAGAAAAATATTCTCAAAAAACTACCAAATCATACCAAAATGTACCAACATTATTAATTTAAATAAACTTGGAGGGAAATAATTAGATACTTAAATAAAACTTTGGCGAGAGGCCAAAAATTAGTTTCAATTTGTAATTTTTTAAGATTTTCAAATAATAAGTCATATAAAGTTTCTAGTTTCTTTATTTAGTAGGTTTTATTAACCATATAATGCTTCATTGCGCTCGTTTATCTAAATGAAGAATTAATAAAAAAATAAATAATAATAAAGGGTTTCGACTATTTGCGAATTATTCAAACTATATAACTACCTAACCTAGAAAGTGTTAAACTGGATTAAGTAATTTAATAAAAGTGCTTATAAAAAAATACAAAATTGTGATTAGAGTATTTAAAAAACCGATTTTTTAAGAAAACCGATTTTCGGTTTAACCGAAAAATCTCATTTTAGAAGTTTTGGACTCTTGAAAAAACCGGTTAACCGGTTTATAGTTATTTTAATTTTTTTTTTTTTTTGTAATTTTTTAATACAAAAGCCAAAATTTATACTGCATACAACTTTTATTCCGAAAAAGTAATAAATTTTGGTGTGAGTAATTTTAAAATTAAAGTTTTCTATTTTTCGTTATAACTCTTGAGAAATTATTGTTGTTAAATTTGAAATGGGCATTGTTTTTATTTATTTTATTTAATTATCTTTTTTTAATATTTTATTCCTAATCCTGGTACACAGAGAAAAAATTTCATAAATATAAATTTTTTTATAAATATCAGAGACGGAATTTCAACACTAAAAAAACAACATTTTATTTTAATCTAATATTAATATTTGGTGTCCAAAAATAATAAAAATCAATCATAATTTTTTTTTAAATTTCATCAAGTTTTTTTCGAAATGAAAATTATAAATATTATATAATTCAACTTTTTTCATTGGATGAAAAAAATTCTAAACAGAAACAATTTCATTGAATAAATAAATATTTAAAGTGTATTCACACAATACATACAAAATTAAAATAAATAAAACAGCAGAATATATTTTTGAAACAAAAGTAAAAGTATAAATAAAAAAAAAAACAATAATTTGAAAATTTTTCCATACTGATATTTATTTTTATTTCTTTGTCATCATGATATTTATATTAAAATATAAAAATCCTCACATATTTTTTTCAACTATTTGAACAGTAAAGACATTTATATTGATTGAAAAATAAAAATAAAAAATTTTCAGGTGCTTGTTAAATATTATGATAACTTTTTATCTCAAACTTTTTCATAAAAATTTTTTTCATAGATATTATTAAAAAATTAAAATAAAGAAAATTTTAGGAATTTTGCAACAACTTTGCGAAAATTTTGAGTTTATTTTATCATATTTCATGGGAAATGATAAATGAAAATAGTATATACACGAAAATATTAACAAGAAATGTCTTAAAAAGGCAATTTTGTAAGAAAAATATGTTAAAAATTAATGCTTGAAAATTTGCGCTAAATATTTTTTTCTTGTTCCCAATATGTAGCTCAAATATATATATATATATATGTTCTCAGAAAGTTTTTTTATACGAGGGCTATTTATTTTTCCGAAAGTTAAATAAAACACCTTAATTTTTTTTTTTTTAATTTAATTTTTAAATAAGAAATTTTTATGCAATGATTTTCCACGACTTTCGATATGGGTTAATTGAAAAACGACATATTGGTTAACTTTTCCTAATGAAGTTCCATAAGTGACCGCCTTATATCGGGGGTAATAGTATATCAATTAAATGGCTAGATATATTGCCAAATTATCCCACAGAAGAAGCCTCCTTCGCTAACTGCTGACCTATACCTTCGTATAGAAAGCCAGAATTCCCGAATTTATATCCTGAGTTTTATGATCTCCTCCAGTTATCAATTCCAGTAAAATGAGGTTTTCACTCCAAATGTTGTGTGTTTCACCTGAATTCTATATGGTTCTCCACCAGGTCATCACTACAAATTTCATGTACTTCCACTGAGATTTATATGGTTCTCCACCAATATCCTTCCATAAAATCCATTTATTATTATTATCCATAGATTATTATAGTTTTATATGTTTTTCGCAAAATATAAAAAACATGTCTCGTATTATTTTAATATTTCCTTTATTTTATCCTTCCGTTCGAAAATATTTTGAGATTTTTGAAATAATTTTCTTAATGCTTTAATACCAGCTTGACTCTTAACTTACGTGGAGTTGAAACAATTCCGATTGGAGTGTGTTAAAATCAAATATGCATTATTTTTCCTCTACTATTTTGTTAAATATTGCTGTCCTACTAAAAGTTTTTTTTCTAGGACTAATTTGTGAGTTTTTGAGTATTCCATTAACAAGAAAAGCATATGTAGCTGATAAAACAATTTTCAACTTGTTCAGAAAATGATTTTATTTACTACACGATACAAATGAGACTTCGCCCTGTTGACCATAGTATTGATAGTATTATTATTCTAGCAGTTGATTATTCGCCAAGTATGTTATTTGTTCGCTCAGAAGTAGTCAAGCATAGGAGACAAAAGCTCACTACAGTAATCGTGCTCAGAGGAGTTAAGTTTCCCACTTTTTAGTTTAACATAGAAACCAGGTGCTGAAAGAATTATAGTCCTTGAATTATGTTCAAGATTAGAATATAACATGATTAAATATTGTTAACGACAAATGTGTTTAGATTTATGATACCTTTAAGGTAGTTTAGTTTGATACTGTAGTTCAATTATTAAACGGTTTTATAGCAATTTAATAAATTAATAAATCTTTTAATATCTGAAAACTTCTTAAGTATGTACAAATTCAAAATTCTTGGTAACCCTTTAACAAGATAACCCCACAAAGATAAAAGTTTAAACACTGATAATATTAACCCAAATATCGAGTTTTTCACTTTTTGTTTATTTTTGTTGTATAATATAGTGCTGATTTTTTTGATTTTTGTTAGCATTGAATTTAAAGTTTACATTTTTATTTATTTTATGTGATATATAATTCATAACATTTCATGAATAATAATATTTGTAAAATTTGGCAGCACTAGAACAATAGGGACATAACTTTCTTCTTACAAAAAAAAAAAAAAAAAAAAAAAAAAAAACATGGTACCACGTCACAGCCCATTAAAACTATTTGATATTTTTCTTTTTTATTAATTTTTTAATATTAAAACAAGTTTATATTATTACCAGTATGAAGGTAATAAAAATTAGCACTGTACTAAATATTCTGCTCAGTACCAAAGGGTTCTTTCCTTAATAACCATTATAAAATAAAATGGTGAAGTCATACTGGTCACAATTTTTTCAGCTTTTGTTTAGTTCAGAAGCTTTTTAAAAATCAGCATTTTTACCGCCAAATATAGCAGAAAATAAATTTAAATTTATTTAACATTATATATAAATAAAGTTTAAAAATTTTAAGTTATCGCTCTTTATACAAAAAATAATACAATAAATCTTGATTTTGATAAAAAATAATGCATTATAAGAATTTAAAATGTTACTTGTGCATAAAATAAGAAATTTAAATACTTTTTATTTTATTTCCATTTTTTTTATTACTAATTTGAAATACTTGTTAATCAATTTGTTAATTTTTAAATAAAAATATTAAGGATTTCTATTTATACTACATCAAATTGTAGCGCTGCTTTATTTTCATATTTGTTTATATTCATTTTATTCTACATTTTTATTCATTTTATTTGCATGTAATTGTTCATTACTTTATTTTGGCTAACAATTACATATTTTTTTAATGAAAAACAATTATATTTAAATTTAACGGTCAGTAAGAATGCTATTAATTATTTTATTTTGTTAAAATGTACTTACTTTTAATAAATTGTTTAAAATACTACTCTGTGTGGGAGAATGGTATTTACAGTTTGAAAGTCACATGTAATTGCAATTATCATAAATTTTGTTTGGTTAGATGTAAGACAATCATTATAATAATTATCACTCTGAATCTAGCTTTCGAGCAATAAAGTGCTCTGCGGAAAACAAAAAAAAAAAAAAAAAAAAAAAAAATATTTAACTTTTAAAAGTAATATAAATTATTAAAAAAACAATTAACTCTTGAGGACTTTTAAAGACCTTTGTAGACATTGTGTTTTGACTGAGGACTAAATCTGACGGACCAGTCTGTAATATAATTTTTATATTAGCTTTCTACTACAAAATGAATTTTTATATAATTTTGTATCTGATTGAACAAAATAAATTAAAAAACAAAATATTTTATTTAATCAAAAGTAAAACATATATTTTTTACAAAATAACTAATTTTTTTTGTTATTTTTGATGAGCTAGTCTGTCAGTCTGGGGGTTTTAGTTTCGATTCCCACCAGAGACTCTGGTCTGTTTCACTACAACGAGCTATGATCTTCGTTACTCCGCTTGGTTAGAATTAGAATATTATTTGTAATTGTATTGTAATTATAAAATAAATAAATAAATATCATTTTTGAATATTCCAATCTGGAATAATATTCATAGGTATTTTATTTAAATGCAAAAAAGTTCAACATGTTTTTAGGATTTTTGTTTGAAAACAATATATTTAAATAAAAAATTTCAAGTAAATTTCTTGATATTTTTATAAAAGAAAATAAAAATACAAAGAAATAAAATTATTCACCACAAAAGGTTTGAATAAAAAAATTCATATAATTTTTTCAATTATATAAATTTTTCAATTATAAAATAAAAAGAATCACTAGCTTCGGAAGTTATTCTGACTGTTTAAAAGACTCTGTACAGAAGAATGTAATGCCTAGAGTCGAGTAAATAACGCGGTCTATAGTTATTGAAATAAACTTATTTAAACGTTTTAAATAATTGTAGTATTAAAAAATATTACTTATTCTTCTTCTTCTTCCAATTAAATTCAAAATTGTTAAAACAAATTTATGTTGAACAAAAATATTCAAAAACTTTTTGTGAATAAAAAAAAAAAAAAATAAATCTTTCAAAAAAATAAAATTTATTTTCAAATTTTTTGAAAACTTTGGAATTTGATTTAAATTCTATAAATGTATGTTCGAATACTTCTGTTGAATTTTTTTTTAATATGACTTGCTAACAAATGGAATAATATTTAAATTATTTTATTCCAAATTAATTTCAAGTAACTGAAAATTGTATTATAAAGAATACAAAATGATTTGAAACTAAATATATACATATAATAATATAATAAAAATAATTTATTTTAAATCAAAATACACACAATGAACAACTATTATATAAAGAAATTTCAAAAATCTTAATTTTAAAACTTCAACGCGTTTAGTGCGGAAACTTTTTTAATGATCGCAAAATTTAATATCTTGGTTCTTAATATTTTTTCATGTCCTATAACGCCATGCCTTGAGAATTTTGATTTTCGAAAAAATTGCAAAAAGTTATACCCCTATTGTACAATTTTGATATGTTTAAATAAGACTTAAATAACATTTATGTACTTTTATTTCATAAGTATTGTTAACATTTCATCGTCTTCTCATTTTTTTTTTTTTTTTTTTTTTTTTAATTTAATAATTTTGTCTGCATTCTGTCCTAAATATAAAATTCAGTTGCTTAATAACTATGTACATAAATACTTTGTAATTGTTTAATATATTCAAAACGGGCGTTTAAATAAAACACAAAGTAAATAATCAATATTAAGAGTAATTTAATAATGTTGATTAAAAAAGTTGAAGCAAAAATTTATTTAATATGAAAAAAAAATGAAAAAATACAGATGTTTAAGATAAACAATTGCAAAAAAATGAAATTAAAATATTTACTATACATAAATTATATATAATATATAGTATTATTAAGTAGTAAATTGAACATTGTACTTGGAAAACAGAAACAGATAAAAAAAAGTGAACAAATTTGAATATTAGAAAACAAAAATATTATAGAAAATATTCGTATTTAAAAAGGTGTTTTTTTCAAAAATAAACAATGCAGTAATTTTCAAATTAAGTTAAATAACAAGAAAAAAAATAACATTTAATTTAGAAAAACATATAAATGAAAATTTGATTTTTCTATAATTCTACACCTGTTATTATAGATGAAGTGATAAAATTGACAATTTATACTCAGTTCAAAAAGAATGTTCCTTGAAGTTAAATAAAACATATTTTTTTTAAGAAAATAATTTAATAAAATTAAAAAAAAAAATAACAGTCGGCAACAAGAATAAGAAGAAAAATAAACAAAAAACAAATAATACTATTGTAGAAATTCAGCTAGTGGCTGGCTGTTTGGTTCCCTCCCCACAAAACATCACTTTACCAACAATATCATCATCACAATAATCATTATTATACCAGTCATCGACAGGCAGCGTCTATCGTTTCATAATTTGTTTGTTATCAATTGTAAAATAGAATACAACAACAAATAAATACAAGTACAAAAACAAATAATGATTGTGGACAAGAAGAGCATGCAGGCATCATTGGCAGAAGATTTCAATCAAATCAATTTAAATAACATAAATTTAAATATTACAGCAACAACGACAACAGAAACTACAAACACTGAGCCAAAAGAAGTTTCAAGAAATGTAACAACAACAATAATGCAACGTACACAATACAAACAAACCACCAAGTCCATGCCAAAATCACCACTCAATAAAAGGCGTCACACTGCCTTGCCACATTCATTGATTATGAATCAACAGCATTTGTTGCACGCACAACAACAAAAACAGTCACAAACACTCCCCACTATGAAAGAATTGATAGATTTTGAATTGACAGAATATAAACCGATTTTAAGAAAATCTTTATCAACACCTGCCTTTAATGATTTAGAACCTCAACATCCCCTTAGAAGTGAGGTTACAATAATTACCAATCATAATCAACAACGGCAACATAATCGTCAACAACATCATCATAATCACCATCATACACAGCTACAGCAACAACAACATCATCATCATCACCATTGTCAAGTGCACAAAAATAATCTGAGTAATTCGTGTAATAAAAAATCAATGAATTTAAATAATAATAGCAACAACATCTTAACTACAACAACATCAAATACTACTTTAACAACATCAAATTCTTCCTCATCAACAACGGAATCATTAAGTCAACGTTTAGGTTGTGCTCATTATAAACGTAGAGCTATGTTTGTGGTAAGTTTTATTATTTATAATGAAAAAAAATAGCATTTAAATCACAATGACGGCGACTAGCGGCAATTATTAACTACATTTTGAAAGAAAAAACAATAACTCTTGCATCAGTAGCTCAACCCGGTGAGCTTTTCGACCTTTATTGATGCCATAACCAGAGACCATAAGTGTTATAAGTTTTAAAAAATATATCAAAATTTTAATTGTTATTTTTGATTTTTATTTTATTGTTTGAAAAATAAAAAATTAAAAATAAAAAATCAAATAATGAATGTTATGTTTTGAAGTGAAGAGAAAATATTTTTTAAAATTTTTATTTTTGTTTTAAACAATGTAGACATCATATCTTCAAATTTGTATTAAAATATACACAGAAAAAAATCATATATTTGAAAATTTTTTTCATGAATATTATGAATCGAACATGACTTTTTTCCCATTTTTCATAAAAATGAAATTTTGTTCATAGATATTATTAAATTGTTCATAATGAAAATTTTAGTAATTTTGCAAAAATTTTTAACCCATTTCAACTATTACACGACTTTTCTGAAATGCCATGATAAAATTTGGCACGCAATCTATTTAGATAAATAATGGATAGTTAATTTGAAGCGAAAGATTTAATTCTATGTTAAAAATTATAATTCATGCAACAACAAAATACTTGTGTACATCATATATTGCCCGATATAGTTTTATTTCAGTTGAATAAATAAATAAATCTTCAGAAAATCCCTGGAAACCTCTTTTCCATTGAAATTTTGCGATTTGTCTAGCTACCACTTGATGTTACTTGTAGATCTAAAAACATTTTCTATGAGGTTTTCGAAATAGTAAATAACTACCCAGCAAAAACTTTTTGGTTTTCGGTAATAACAACTACTTATTAAAGTAGTTTCTTGGTAATGAGGCGTCATTATTATTTGTCTACTCTGTATTACATTAATAAGTACTCAATAGTATAATAGCGCAGTAATACTGCAATCACGTGGATGAGTTGGCTAGAGCGCTGGATTAACAACCAGAAGGTTGTTGGTTCAACCCAATTCTGAAGCAGTTAGTTTTTTATAACAAAATGTCTAAAAAGATATTTTAAACTAAATAGAGTTTTTGTCGCTTAGGATGGTATATCTCGCACATAGCGACAAAAACTGTACTAAGTAAAACGTTAGTCAGTAAAAACGAATGGTTAGTCCAAGTTCGAGTCTCACTGACGGCAAAATTTTTTTGTTTTTTTTTTATTTTTGTTTTCGTTTAGGTACATATTTTTGAGTATCCCTAGAGTCAAAAAATAACTACATGAATTTGTGGACAAGTCAAACAAAAATAACTACTTACTCAGGCAAAAAATAAGTCGTTTATTTTTGTTTCCAATTATACCTGCTAGCTTACCAGGAAAGCAAAGTTTTTGCTAGGTAGGCTTTGAAGTCAATTCTGAACAGAAAAACTTACTGTAATCAACTTAATTTTATTTTGAGGATAAGTGTGTAAAAAATCAAAATTAATTTGGCAAATTTAACTTCATCAAAATTCATTCCAAAGTTAAGACCATATATTCATCGTTAACAAATAATTGACCCATAAACCTGATCAAGAACACATAAACATTGTATATTTATCAATTTATAATAACGTAGATAAACGCAAAAGACTTTTATTTCATGCCACAAAAATTAAAAATCTTTTTTATTTAAAAATTAAAAATCATACAGATTTTTATTTTTTGTGTGAGAAAATAAAAGTTACTACTCGGGTTATTATTGTTGTTATTTGAAATTCATAAAATAAAAATCAAAAATAATTTTTATTTCTGAGAAATAAAATATAGATCGAAAATAAAGGACATTTTAAATTAATTTCCTTTTTATTGATTGTTTTTCCAAAATTACACAAATAATAATTATTTGTGTTCTCTGGCTATAAATAATATTTACTTTTAGTAAAGAGTAATTTTGTTACCGCAAAATATAATAAAATTATTCCAACATAATTTTAAAACTATAAGACCTTAAGACTTTCTCTGGAATAGTTCTTTAGATATGTGATAAATAATATTTGCTTTGTACGGGGACTACCATTCCACAGGATCTACCGGTACTTTTTTCATTTCAGTTGTGAATCTTGATAAAAAAAAAAAATATTCCAACAAAATCTTAACCCTCTAACGGTCGGAGCAAAAATGTATAAAATCAATTTACAGATTAAAAATATAATTAGTGTAAAATTTTATAGGATTTGAAATCTAGACAGTTAGTTTATTGTGTCAACTAATTAACCAAATTAATACGAGTAGAATACGAAAAGAAGTTAAACATAAATTATTTTTAAAAACATAAAAACTAAAAAAGATGCCCTGAGGCAGCCATGACCATTACAGGGTTAAGACTTTCATCGTAATGGTTCTTTAGATATGGGATAAAAATTGTGGAGCTTGGTAAGAGAATTATTTCGCTACAATAGTTCTTTATGTATGCGGTAACTAATATTTTCTTTGTATGGGGGTACACTTTCCCCTGCTCCGATTGAAAAAATAAAGTATCCTATTTGAGTTTCGGGGCTGTGAAAAATTCAAGAAAATCGGTTCAATGGTTTAGCTGTCTATAAGTCACAAACAGACAAACAAACACAGATTAATTTGTAGATATGTTATATATGTCAATTTCGGAAGGGTATAAACTAAATAAAATTAGCTAATTGGACTGGTTTTATTCTTTGAATTCAACCGAAAAAATGGATATATTTTTATATCACTGTAGGCACTTATTTCGTCATACAAGGTCTTTTCCATTAAGCTTCTTCATCCCTCGTTGAGAGGAAACTTCTAAAGAGGACATATGACCAGTTTTTGAAGTCTATAATTCTATGAAATATTCTGGCTTAATATTTCCCTCTAACCCCTGTCTATAACTTAAACATACCACCGTTCGTTTTTTGAGAATTTAATCTGATTCGTGAATATTCCTATAAATTCTGATTAGCCATGGTTTAATGACAAATATAGATAGTTAGAGTAACATCGGACCCTGGCATGAAAGATGCAACCGTTCACGGTATTTTTTCCTCGTTCACGATATAATCTACTACTAGCTCAATTATTTTTCTAGATATAACTAGTTTCAATGTTGGTAGTACTAATTTCAGGACTCCTGTCGTATAATATATTGTTAAAAGAAAAAGGCGAATCGGTGTTATATATCTGAAGATGGTGAACATATGGGGAGGTCTAAATTGCTTAAAAATAGCAAGAGATTTAATCTTTTTCTCTATAATTTAATAAATTTCATAAATTATACAATAACAATAGCTAATTAAAAACCCTTGTCGCCTGCAGTTTCCATTGTGAATCACTTAAATACTTGAATAGTTTTGTAGCTTTAAAAAAATCTAATTGTTATTAATTTTACAATTGTTTTTTTTTTTTTGTTAGACTGCTCATATTTCTTACACAATTCTCTTAACAAGTGATTCATGTTTGATGTTTAAATAGTTTTTAAATAATTTCTACCATTTACTTTGAATATTACTTGGTGTCCCTTCTACATGTTTTTATATTTATTTTATCAATGGTGTTAATTAATTTTAATTATTGATATGGATACAAATAATGTAACAAAAAAATATTGAAGAGTTTGTTACCAATTATATGTTGCATGTAAACAAATGTTTGTATTTAATCTTATCAAATGTTTTCTAAATGCTGGAACTCCCTTAATTATAGTTTTTATTTTTATTTATTTTTTATTATTTTTGTTTGTTAGAGATCAGAAGCTAATAATCAATAGTTTATTTATTTAGAACGTTTTTTTTATTACTTTGTAAAAAAAAAAATATATATTTTTAATTTTTTTTAATGCACACTCTTTAGAATTACGACGAAAATATATTAAATTGCTATAAAAATATTTGTAGTTGAGATTAGCAGCAAAAGGTGTTTAAAAAAATTGAAGCATTAATAAGTGTGACTGATAACACTGTGTGACAATTTCCCAACAAAATTTTCACACAAGAAAAAATCGATATATGTATCAAACTAGAGATCATACATAATAACACTGCGTACTCAGATTTGCTCCAGAACGTCAAATTTTTTTCTCGAAAGGACTTCAAAATTTCGAAAAATACGCAACTTTAAAAAAATTATAAAATATTTACCAAAATTATATCAACGCAACATGGATGTCAAATGAAAGCCATTAATACCTGCAATATAACAAATGTTTTTATTTAAATGTTGTTAAGAAAAAAATTCTTTATATTAAGTGTGTAATTAAGTAATAAATATAATATTACAGGATTCAATTTTCAAAAAGATATTTTCTTAAATTTTTGTACCGGAATATTTAAATAAAAAATATTATATTGCAGGGATTTGTAGCTCTCATTTAACATCTATATTAGGTCGATATAATTAATATTTGTAAATATTTTATTATATTCTTAAAAATAGCGCATCTTTTTTAAATCCTTTTGAGTGGAAATTTGACATCCTGGAGCAAGACTGGTTACACAGTTTTGTCATGGATGGTTTCTAGTTTTATCCATGTAAAGATTTTTCACATGTGAGAATGATTTTTGCAGGCTAATATAACTTGAAAATAAATAGTAAAAGGTAGCATTTTCAAAAGGATTATCTTATTAAATTAAGTTTTTTTGCTGCAACATTTATATAAAAAGATTATATTGCATGGTTTCTTAGCTTTCATTTGACACCCATATTGGGTTGATATAATATTCGTAAATATTTTATAAATTAATTTAAAAATCTGCATGCATAAATGTGCAAAAAGTTCTTTTTAGAGGAAATTTGACGTTCTAGAGAAAAACTGAGTACGTAATTTTACAACTTATGGTCTCTAGTTTCGTGCGTATATCAATTTTGTCATATGTGAAAATTACTGTCACTCGGTGTAATCGTGTGTTTACAATTAGTGTTAAGATTTGGTTTTGATTTTTTATAACCAAATTTTTGTACAATAATACTGCCATATTTATTTTTTATTTAATAAAGGTATTATATTTCAAATATGTCACATTAAAAAATTAATAAAAAATAATTTACTATTTTGCTCCAACTATTCTTAGTTAAATACAAATTTGAAGAGATGTGAGAAAATTTAAAGAATTTGCTGACGTGACGGTTTAATTGTCAGAAAAAAAAAATATTAAAAAGAACCAGTAACAAACATTAGAAATGAACATTTTTGTAATTTTTTGTGTAATTTAATAAAAACACGTAAATATACATATTATTAAAATATACATATTAAATGCATATTTCATTTTAATTATTCTAATAACGTACTGTGGGATATTTCTTGATTTTGAATCACATATACATACGTATAGTAGCGCTTACTCATAAAGTGAAATTATTATTTTAAAACAATCCAATTCCGTCCAACTAAGCCATCACACCCAGTGCCATCTAGTCTAGCATTGTATTTCTAGGACATGCTATTATGTATTAGAAACTTAAAAAATTAATTGCTAGAGATTTATCTTGTTCAACAAAATATTTAATTGAATAGGTGACAAATTATGAAATCATACATCTCTTTTTTAAAATTAATTATTTATACAAGTATGAATATGTTTTATGTACATGCAATTTGGCATTGTCTATTCAAAATAAAAAATATAAAAACTTAACAAGTTACAAAAGTAATAAAATTATCTTGATCGACACTTTTTCAAAACATTCGAACAATAAAAAAACTGTCAAACACCAGTTGCAATTAAAACAATTACTTTTTTTTATTAAATATGATCGTTTAGTTTTTGTCTTAATTAATATATTTATATTTGCATAGTTTGAGTTATTACTATGATAAATATTTGAATTTAATTTAAAGCAAGGCCCCGTCAGGCAGCTGATTACATATATATATGATTACATATACATATATATATATATGATATATATATATATATATATATGATTACATATACATACGAATTTGTTGATTTAAAATCCAAGTAAAAATGGCTTATTTTAAATTGTACCAACCATAAAAATAAAATGTACTTCTTCAACCATAATTGTACCATTTTTGACAATATATTTTAATTGTAAATACTTACATAGAAATTTAATAGGTTCTAAATATATTTTTATTAAATAATTTTAGTAAAAATATTACCTGCAATTTTAAAATTGCAGGAACAAATTTGTTGACTTCAGCCTGTCACAATAGAGAAATTAATTACAATTCTTTCTTTTGTTATAATTATATTTTAGTAGGAAGCTTTCGCTTATGAATATGGAATAGATTGAATTCCTAAAATAACTCTCGATATGGAAACAGAAACTGAATTAGTAAATTTTTCTTCCGAGATACTTTGATCAGAAATAGTAAATTTTTGAGTCTTTGTTCCTCCATATTTATCCAAATTATAACGACAAACATAAAAAAATAAAAGCTTAGTAATTGAAGCATTTTTTTTTTTTTTCATATTTACTGGTATTATATTATGAAAAAACACAATATTGGGAAATGTCTGTCTAGCGCTAACTATGTATTCTCAAAGTTTTTTAGGTAAAAATTCAATATTAAAGTTTTTTTTATTTGTTTAAAAGAAATCCTAATATTACAGGTAGTATATATTTTGAAAATTCTTTTTTTAATCGACTAGTACCAAAATGTTTCATCGAATTTAAATTTAAAGATATGGTTATTATATAAAAGAACATTCATAAAATGGCTGCGACTTTTTGCGATCTATTAAAATATCAGAACAAAATGTGCGGTACCATATATTAGCAATTTGTTAGAAATTAATTCAAAACTTTAAGATAATTTCTAAAAAATTGTTACGCACATAGTACACTAAGATAGGTGTGGTTAGATCAAGTCACGCCTATTATAAGTATTAATTTTTTTAATAAAATTTATTAAAATATAAAAATACCCGCCCATTCTTTGGAAATATTTATGGCCTGGTCAACCAGTGTTGCCAGTTCAGCCCTTTTAAGGCTAAATCTAAATTTTGCTTTTCATCCTCAAGATTTTCGTTTTAGCTTCTAGCTTTTTCTAGCTTTTTTGACTCTCAAAACTGCCCTAAAAAGACTAAAATGTTATTATTTCAACAAAGAAAAAAATAATTTCTAATGGCAAATAACTAATTTCATTTTTGAAGAAACATCCACTTATGCCTTTTTTGTATTTATTCGGACAAAAAAAAATCGTGATTATTTATATTTAATGAAAAATTTTGCTTGCGGGCTTCATTCTCCAAATTAAAAATGCTTTAACAAATTTGGTAGAATTACTAAGTCGATTATTGTAATTATTTTTTAATATAATTCATTAACAATCGAAACTAAAGAGTGAGATCGAAAAAATCTTAACACACGTTTTACCTCTTAACTTTTTCGGAAGAAATATTTAAATTTCTTTTGATCTAGTTATCTTTGAAAAATATGTCAGTTATTATTTTTAATGACAACCATGTTGATTTGTTGTGAGTTTGGTCAAAATGAGTGACAAAAAAATAGTACGTGCTAAAAATATTATTATTATCTTTGAACAGATTAAGATGTTGATGTATTTTGGAATAAATAAAAACAAAATTTTTGGTGGTTTATGTACTTTCCGCTGCTGGTGAAAAAAATCTACTAAGCCTGTAGTTTTTAATCGATAGAAAGAGAAGAGATAGAAACTGAAGACGAATTTAATTTATATATATATATATATATATATATATATATATATATATATGCTGCCTGCCACTTGAATAAAGAATCACATTTTTTTAACTTTAATTAAGTATATCTCCTAAAAAATGTGATTCCTTATTCAAGTGGCAGGCAGTGTATATCAGTATTCATTAATTTAAATCGTTTGAGAGTTTGTTTTAGAAAAAAAAAGCAACAAGATACTGATTTATTTTACATGCTTATTTTAAAAAAATCGTAATCATTTTAACAAAAAAAATTTATTAAGTTTCAAAAGATTTTGGTAGTTTTTGTTGAAAATTTTGGTAGGATGAATATTTTTTCAGTGGCAACACTGGGGAAGAGAGTGTGTTTTTATAAAAAAAAAAAAAAACACGAGCTAGAGAAGTTTTAAAGTTGAAAATAGTAAGTACGGACTAATTGACGAATTAGGCTTATTTTTTACTAACGATTTCTAGAAGAATAATCACATATTGATAAGCCTGAATTTCTTCGGTCCGTATGAAAAGCTTTTATATATCAAAGTTCCCATAATTACTTAAATAACTAATAAAAGTAAATCACTTAGTAAAAAATGTTTAAAATATTAAAATAATTTATTTTCGAATATTTGGATTAGTTCCGAAGTTACTAAAAGGATTAATACGTAATTTTGTATGGCTTTAATACAAAAAAAAAAAAAAAATTGTTTTTCTCTCTTTTGAAAAGTTGTTCAAAAACAGATAGGACTTTTTGTCAGCGCACCGACTAAATCTAACAACCTAATAATTACAATAATATCCGAGGAAAATTAGACGAAAAAGTGAATTTTGGTAAGAGGTCACAAAAATAACTTTTTTCACAAATTTCGCTTATTATGCATCATATACGTTTTGATACCATTACCACATTTTTAGGCTACAAAATTTTCCACAACTTTTTGAAGTACATTTTGTGTACCAATATCAGCTTTGGAGTTATAGCGCATCTTTAGTTTGATTTAATGTTTTTTTAGTCTCCACTATATTTTAGGATGGCATTGTTAAATTCTAAGGATAATTATACCGTCCATATTTTTAATGTAAACAATTCTTCAGAGTTGCAGGAATTATGAATCACGGCATTATCTTGTTGTAAAATTATATTCTATTAGTTCTTCTCGTAAAGAGCATTTCAATGTAAATCATTAAATAACCGCCATCGAAGTTTCGGCTCATTTTCCTTTTGTAAGTCATGCCAGTAGAATTGGAAACTATTCGAAACTTCTATATTAAATTTCCTTTCATTAATGCTATGCTATGTGCTCTTTAGTAAGTGCCGAACGAAGCATTTTTAATTGTATAATCAAAACTTTTTTAGTTATAAGGCACCTGCTGTACTCTTCTAGATGATATAAGGATATTAAGAAGGGCTTTTATTTCTGGATCCAAAATATTTTAAAATGATTACGTTTAAATTATAAGTGATTTTTGGCATTGAGACCTTGTTGGTTTTACACCAGGACTATTCTGTTCCATAAATTGACTTAAATTTAGTCAAACACTTCGGCGGTCCATTTCAAATAAGTATAAAATATTTTAATTAAAGAATGTAATAGATTCGAACTGTAAAAACATGTACTAAAATATTTAGTACACATAGAAAAAAAAATAATGGTTCGAAGATTTGGGTAAAGGAAGGTTAGAAAGGAGAAGAAAGTTGTACAACTCACAACCTAAATCCCCTCAATGTAGTTTCTTAATAGTTTCCAATTTAAATTCATAAGGTATCCCAAATTTGGTCTCTAATGCGACTAAATGTGGAATTTCCATTAGTAGTTTTCCAGCGCTTCGTCTTCTTCACATGCTATACAAATCGAATTTTATCATTTGATCATATCATTTGACGATATCATTTATTCTTTTAAAGATTAGATTAACCCTTAAGATGTCATAAGATCGAGGATTTCTATATTTCTCCTTAAACATATTTCTTAATAAGATTATGTCAACAACCTTCATATATTCTATTAAAAGACAAGTTTACTGTTATTTAGAGTTTAAAATATCAAAGTCATAAAAAAAGAAATCAAATAAAGACAGAGCGTATGTTCCAATAACAATATTTATGGATATTTTACATCATTGTTACCGATCACGAAGAAGTAAAAAAATTTTATGAAATTTTTTTTAAGGATTATTTTAATATGGGAATAGATGTTTCACTTTATCTACTTAGAAACTTAACATAGATCAAATCAGCTGTAGCACAGTGTTCCATTACAAAAAATTCTTCAGTTTCCCAACGATAGTAGAGATGCAGTAGAGTTTAAGTTTTGACCCTGGATTATATAGACACAACGGGGCGGGTCCAAAGTGTCCTCGGGTATAACAAATTTTTAAAACGATCCTGACTCGTTATATGTAAATCGATTTGAATGGATACATTTATGAATGGAGTCTACTGGCCGAGATCTACAAAAAACATCATCGTATGCATAGGTATCTATCTTAGTTTACGAGATATCGGTCTTCAAAGATTAAAATTTTTATTTTCGACGTACCTTGGTGAAGTTTTATGCCTATAGCGGATCCAAATTTCACCCGAAAAGCCAAAAAAGTAGTCACATTATTTTTCAGTTATATGCACATTTTTTAAAATAACATATATAGTATTTATTATTACTTTTTTTTTTGATAGATAGCTCAATTGCCTGAGAGGACTCCCGCACTACACCTATTTTTTTATAAATTTTAAATTTTCGCCTTAATTTCTGAAATCCCAAATCCGGAATCAGAAAATTGTTATATTTTTTATATGATCTAATATGTTTTAATTTTTTAGTAATAGCAATTTTTGCTCCACGATATCCAATTTTTGGAAATTTTTAAGTTTTAAGTTCTAAAAAAAATAACTTTTATTTCGAATAAGCGTCATTAAAAATTCATTAAAAAAATAAAAATTTTAATGAATTATTAAAAATTAATAATATGCATAAAATATCAAATCAATCCTTTTTCAGTATCTTTTTGCAAAGTCTTCAATGAATTTTCCTATTATAAATATTTTTGTATATATTTGAAAAGAAGACAACATTTGCTAAACCGTGATGCATACCACGACTACATCGTCATTTTTGCATATGCAATTAAAGGATTCAAAATTAATAATTTCAAGTAATTTGAAAATTTTGCTACATTTTTATATGATTGGTGATGCCGTTTCTGATATACAAATACAAATCTCAATGTTTACTTTTTACAGTATATTTCTTCATTCATATACTTTAGTTAGATTCGTCAGAGAGATAAGAAATACAGTGGCCAAAATAAATATTCGAAATACCATTTCATTTCTTACAATTTTGTTATAATTTATATACTTATTGAATTATCCAACAAAAATTTTTGAAGTAGTTCAAAGGGATATTTTCATGATTTCTGTAGAACTTATTTATTTAAATGCATTCTTAATTTCTTAATTACACCGTAAATTTATCATTTGCGAAATCATGAAAACAACGTCCATTGCTTCCATTCAAATATAGTTTCAGAATTGCAGTATTTGACTTTAACTCTATGGTATTTATAAATTATTTAAGATTATGAATTTTCATACACTTCACCACAGGTGTATAGGGTATATATAAGTATGTCATTCCGTTTGTAATTTCTATAATATTCATCTGAGACTCCAAAAAGTATATATTGATTGATAGGGAAGTCGACGTAACGATGACCATTTGTCCGTCTGTCTATTGAAATCACTTTTTAGAAAGCCTCAAAAAATAAAACACAAACATATTAATAAAGAAATATGTACACAAAAAGGAAGACAATGTAGGATTCGTTTATATACATATAAGGAACTATTTCATATAAAGGTGAGCTTTCATTCTGTTAAAAATATTGATTAAATGTAGATTTATTAACTGTTTCCTGTTATGTTTAGGTAGCGTTCGAAATGAATCTGTATTTCTTAAAAAGCCGGTTTCGAATACGCTTTTACTTAAAAAAACCGGTTAACCAATAATATAAATAATATAAATATTTATAAAATTTTTATTATTTTTACTAAAGAAAGTACACTTATAGCACATGTCATTTGAAATGACAAATAATATAAAAATAAAAAGTCATATTGCTCTTCTGCAGTTCAAGATTTGTATTTTTTGAACTATTTACTGAAGTTTGGGTGAGAGAATTTTTTCTTATATTTTCTGGGCTTCAATGAACTAAATTGTTAATTATTTATCCGTTTCAGATAATTTTTAGAATTTTTGCATCGATTTGTTGTAACAAGTTTTTGCATATTTTAATTTTAACAGCATATTTTGAGTTTAGCAGCATACTTTGTCATATTTTCATAGAAAATAGTTATTTTAGGGCATATTTCAGCAATTTAAATGCTATAATTTTGAATATTTTCACCCAATTTAATGTTTTATATAATTTTATATAATTTGTCATTAATGAAAATTTTGGTTTACTGTCACATACGTTTTTCAAATCTGATTATTTAATAATTTGCTTCCTATAAATTGATAGAATTGTTATAATTTCTTGAAGTGCAAACAGGAAATATTGGTGTCTATTCTTGAAAACGCGTCGAAAAAGTGAAAATTTACATTAAAACAAAAACAAAGTTTAAAAAATTGTTTTTGTTAACCGTACATTTCTAAAATGGAATTTACCGTTTTTAAAAGAGAAAGAAACGCGTTAAAGTTCTCATGTTTATTAAATTTTAAAAATATATGGTAAACAAAAACAATTTTTTAAACTTTGTTTTTGTTTTAATGGAAAATTTCACTTCCTCGACGCCTTTTCAAGAATAGACACCATTTTTAGCAAATACTAATAAAAATCAAGTTAGTTTTAGCATGAATAGTTTAAAATTAAAATAAATAAATAAATAATAATAATATTTTCAGAGAATATTTTTTTCTTAATTTTAAGGGTATATTTTCTGACTTTAAAAGCATTTTGTATGCGCAAATAACCCTATTTTAAATCATATTTTTAGTTGCCCTGCTTATGAAAAACGTCAAAAGTAAAATTGACTTTACTTTGATTTTGTTAATAAAAATTAGTTTAAATCAATTAAAAAATATAAAAATTTCAGTTCTCAGTTCGTCTGGTGTTACTCAAATCATAAATTAGAAATTTAAAAAACTAAACTTAAAGCTTTATCGGATAATAATGTAAACGAGAAATACTTTTAAATAATTTAGGACCTAATTCAGTACAAGATAATTGTTTACAAATTTGTAAGAAAATTACTCAAAAACCACTTGAAAAAATTTGTAATTTTCTTCAAATTTTATTTTCAAACAATTTGATTGTTGTAATGAATCATACCCTCAATAAAGTTCCCTGAGCAAATGTTCAAAATGGGAAAATAGTCTTTAAGAATATAATTTTACTAACTGTACCATTTATACCTGCTGTGTTAATAAATATTTTCTCAGGTACTATATTTTAGTTAAATGTGGATTTTAGAGGAATAGAACTTTTGAAGGTCAAAAAGGGTTAAAGAAATCTTACTACCAGAAGAAAGGCTTTATACTGTAGAACACTTTTTCCATTTGAATGAAATTACTCCCAAAATTTTTTCATGGAACACATGCTAAAAATCAGTTATGATTTGGATTTTAAACCTACAGGATCAATAGGAAACAGCGACACGAATAAGGAGTTAAGAAGTTTAAAAAAGAAACATGTTCAGGACGAATTTCTCAAATATGGGTTGATTATAGATCAACCAAAACAAGGATCAGGCAATACGAATGATGAGAATACATGAAGAAGGTTTCGGATCCCGAAAAAGCATCTGAAATAACAGCTGTTGATATAAGTCTTATTTCAAGATTTAAAACAATTATCGATGTACTTTTCTGCAATGAACAAATTGATGCTAGAAAATTTGGTGATTATGCGAAGGAAACTGCACGAACCAAATATACACGAAGAAATATGAAAAGATGTTATTAAGCGTCATTTAGCACCACTTGTAGATCTATCAGAGAAAATCCAGGAAAAAGGAATAAGGATTACAGATTTTTCTACAATTTAATATATTGCTGGCAACGTCAGATCCGCTCATCTCAAGCGGTCGAAGTCAATGGAAAATAGAACATCGGGACTTAGATGAAGAAGCAAAAGGACTGCTAGAGGACATAAATAATATAAAACTAAATATGGAATATTTGCAGGCTAGTTTCCAACCAAATGAATAATAATTATTATTGTAAGAAATAAAATAAACATTAAAAAACTTTTAGTTAATATATAAAATTAAAATTTTTAATTTGTTATTTAAATAAAAAAACAAAATAAACATTAAAAAAATCGTCCTTTTTTATCCAAAAACACCGATTTTAGTGGAACTGGTTCTAGTGGAACCTGTTTTAGAATTGATAAACTGGGAAGCTGTTCACAAAATTATACTGGGTATTGTTAAAATGTTGTTTGTCTGCTTTCAAGTTTTTTTGTAAGTAAAGCTGATTCAAAAAAAAAAAAAAAAAAAAAAAAAAAAGTTCTCAACAACTGCGCTTTTAATGAAATTAAAACTATAGAAAAATTCAAGAAAATATCTCAAAAAATCTAAGATATCTCTATCGATTCAAAAGTTACGGAGTTTTGGGCAATGAAAAACGATTTGTGCAATAAACTTTCCAAGAAAAGTAATTAAGTTTCTCCATAATATTATTTTCAATAAACATTTTTTTAAAAATAAATATCAACTTAAAAACTAAAAATGTGTCTTCAGAAAAAATATAATTTCGCAAATAAACGATATATTACACATTTAAATTGTCAAAAAATAAGATAATTACTCAGGCAGATAGAGGACTTTAGACTAAAAAATAAAAATAAAATATTTATTTTGCAAGAGAAACGTTGACAAAATTGGAAAAAACTAGTAATTTTCATTTGAAATTTATATCATAGATGAGGGTTATTATAACGAATATAATGGCATCAAAAACGCAGTTTCATGAAATCCGGAGATAAAGGGTTTTAAATATAGCCCTCGATATGCTATTTAACTGAAAAATAACTGAAAAAGAATGTGACTAATTTTTGTCCAAAAGTAAAAAAATGGGGAAGAATCCACTTTTTTCAAAGTTGAAATTTAAATGAATATAACTTTTCATTCCTTAAAGACTTTATCAAAATTCTTCCGTACACCACTTTGTTATTTGTTGTTAATAATATTTTTAAAAAATTGGGTGAAGTGTGGACTCGCTATAGGGAAAAAACTTCACCAAGGTACATTCAAAAGCGAAAGTTTTAATGTTTGAGGCCCAATAGTAAACTAAAAGAGATAATGTGTAGATACGACGATGATTTTCGTAGATCTTGGCTAGCAGAATCTTTCAAATCAGTTTAGATATAACGAATCAGGATCGTTTTAAATATTTGTCATAACCCCGGGTCCAAATATGAGACGCTGTGGACCCGCTCTGATTATATCTATATTGTCCAAGTTCAAAACTTAAACTCCACTGCACTTCTACTATCACTGTGTAAAACTTCATTGAAATCGAATCAGTAGTTCGAAAAAAATATTTATTTCCATTTCATTTCTTTTTAAACATTTTAATTCTAAACAAAATTTTCAAAAAGAGCCCGTTATCGTTTTGAAATATTAAAACAAATACTACTTAACATAAACAAATATATATGAACTATATATATATATAAACATTCTCAAGTCATATCTAATGTCCTTGATTAAGATTGGCATGTTATATGAAAGGGTTATCTATCATGCCTCAATACCCGTATAAAGGGTTAGTAGTGTAAAGATGGTATACAATTTTAACCGGTTTCATTTTTATTTAAAGATAAAACAATAAATAGACGAAGTTATAATTAATATATATTGAAAAAAATAAAACATTAACAACAACTAAAGAATAATTTATTTGCATATTAGTTTTTATATTCGCTCTTACTTAGATCATGCATTGAAAATGATAATAATGTACATATGGATAAATAAATACTTAGAAGCAGAAACAGTTATTTTTAATAAGAAATAATTAAAATAAACTTTAGAGTTTATTTTTATCATTTGTAAATTTTACAAATCGTCGATGCGCTGACTAAAAGCCCTATGTGTTTTTTTTTTAATATTTTTCAAGGGAACAAAAAAACCGTTTTATTTTGTCAATTCGCAAAATATTTAATTTTGGACTTTTTTTTTTTTTTTGTTATGAAAAAAACGATATCTTTATTCGCGAATGGCGAAAGAAATTAAAAAAACTTACCCATAAGCTTTTTTGTACAAGAAAATTTTCATTTAATTTTTAATATTTTTTTTTTTTGGTTCTTAAACAAAACAATTAGTGTTATTTTCTGAAGGAAATCCACACATAAGACTTTTTGTAACTTCGAAATCTGTTGAGGTAATGGAAAACACTTTGGTGGGTGGATGTATGACCAGGTCTGCCAGATGAAATGCATTAAAAATCGTCAATTTCCCGATAAAAGTAAAGAATCGTCATTTTAGTTTTTTTAAATCGTCAAAAAATCGGACCTATAAAATCTGAAGTTTATATTAAACCAGGGTTGACAACCGATTCAAAAAGGTAACGATATTGGTATTTTCTATTATTTCAGTAAGGGTCTTTTATCGGTAACGGTATTTTCAGTTATTTCGGTAATGGTATTTTAGCGTTATCGGTATTTCGAATTATTTCGGTAGCGGTATTTTAGCGATAACAGTATTCGTAGTTATTTTGGTAATGGTATTTTAAGGGTAACGGCTGTTTCATAAATTTTGCAGATATCGCTTCACAACCATGAAATATAAAGTGTGGTCAAGTATTAAAACGTCGGGCGGGAATAATAATAACATTTTATAAGTTTTATTTTAATTTTATTCAAAATAATTATTTTTTTCTCGAACTGTTAATAACGAATAAATTATTTTACTTGGGTAATGATATTTTAGCGTTTATGGTATTTTGGGCTATTTCGGTTTCGTTATTTTAGCGGTAACGATTTTTCGTAAAGGTATTTTAGAGGTAACTATATTTCCAATTATATCGATAACGGTATTTTAAAACATAAATAATTGTTATGTTTTTAAACATAAATAATTGTTAGAAATTTTAATAATTAAGTTCATAATAACATATCTCAAAAATGCAATTATAGAAGTAAATATTAAAAAATAGCTAGAACGGTGCTATTAATAGTTAAATATTACCTCCGTTCTAGTACAGTTTTAGTCAGAAAGTGTTAGTTTATATCTTTATATTTTGTTGTTTTTCTGACAAATTCTGATTAAAACTTTAAATCTGACTAGTACTAGAACAGAGCTAATATTCCTACAATGGGTTATTTGAAAAATTACAATAAATTTATTGAATTAATTTCTTTTTAATTGATTTAATTTCTAAAATTCACATATTTTAAAAATTTCAAAAATCGTAATCATCAAATCGTTACTTGGCAATTTTTGAAGCAAAAAGCCGTCAAATGACGATAAATCGTTAAATCTGGCAGCTAAGTGTATGAATAATGTTACAAGATGCGATAATACAAAAAAGTTCGAAAAATTACACATAAGTCTCTTCGTCTTCGAAATGTTTAAATTATAAAAAATCATTGGAAATATAAATAAAGATAAATTTGTTTAGTTTCGTAAGAACTAATTGATTAAATTATAAAAATGGTTCGACATATATTGTATATGAAAAAATATATTTACACAAATTATGTTTGAGTTGGATTCAAAAATTTAAACTCCCTATCAATTTTAGGAGCTTAAATAGGTATACGTAGTTAGTAAAGATCTCAACCTTATAGATGGGATTCAATGGATATTAATAAGTAATCATTTAAAATCGTTAAAAAGTAACATTTTTAAATCTATGGAATAACGTAACATGTTTAAATATTTACAAAAATTTATTTATTTTTGTTAATTTGAAATCATGTGTAATAAACTAGTTTACAAGAAGTGTTAATTGAAAAATCAATCAATATAATTTTAGGGATTTTTTCTTTAATTTATTCCGTAACAAATAAACAATATATTTTGTAACGTTACAGATATTTTTTATGTTGTTTTCAATAGAATTTAACAACATAAATTTTAAAATTTTTCCTAGATTTTTAGTAGCTGTTAAATGAAATTAATTAACACTATAACACAAATTGGAAAAAATATTTATGCGTTATTGCAGTGGCGTGAGCTGAGAAGGTAAAAAGGCTATAAAAAGTGACCCCCTGGATCTTCGGGTGGTTCACGGCTCGGACTTCATCGACTACTTTCAATTTTACCTCATTCCTCCAGGTTGTAAAGAGTGTTGCTGTGATATCTTCAAGCTACGCTCAGTGAAGAAGGTGTGGATTTTGCTGATATAACTATTTACTAAACAGCATGGGTCATCAATGTTATGGCCCGTCGCTTTATCTGGTTGACCGATTTTAAGATTTTCATAGCGGATTTAATTTTCATTACTCACAATTCGATGGAGAAACGTTTTTGTTTTGTTGCGCTGATGCAGGATTTCGTACATACAAAATCTCCTTTCTACATCTCTTGGCTTCTGTCTGTATGGCATCTAATTCTCTTGATTTATTCCCAATGATTCCGCAAGTAGTATTTGCTTAATTAGTCACGACAAGTTGCCTCAGCTTAAGACTGATCCCCATAAACTTTAACCAAAATATGATGGCTTTCCGCAGTGGGTTTCTTAAAAAAAATAATGAAGTAAAACTTCTCGCAAATCCTACGCATGGTACGAAACTCTCCATTTTTAAGACTTCAAAAATTGAATTTTACTGAATAAGAAAGCCTAGAAACAATAATTTCATATGACATATAATAGGCCGCTTGGAAAACATGCTATTAACGCAATTTCTTGCTAAACGATAGGAATTAATGTATACACCCAATATAAAAACATTTTAAGTTGAAATATTAATCAAGAAATTTGGGAAATTCCACCTAAAGATGAAATATGAACTAAAATTAATAATGTAAAAATCATTTGAAATCTGTGAAATATCTCTATTTGAACCTTTATAAAACGTTTACACAAAAAAAATTCCGTTTCACCAATTCTTGCATAATTTACATTGATTTGTGTTTGTTAAGAAATGCAAAAGAGAAAAACGAAAATGTACATTTCAGATACGTGACACCGTGAGAAGCCGGCAGATATTTGAATGATTCATATTACATCAAAAAAATTATTTCGTTAGTAGTTCACACACAACCTGTTTTATTTTCGCTTCGATCTGTCCTTATTGGAAAACTCATGAACAAAATGACATATGACCGTATGATTACTCACTCTATCCTCATAAAATTTTAAATAACATTTCTGAACTCAGTTACTATTAGAACCCATACAAAGCATTTATCAAAAACCTTAAATACAAATTGCTTTAAAACTTGACCGCAGTTGAAAAAAAAGTATTTTCATAAAAAACACATTGCATTTAGATTATTCTGTATTATTTATATAATGCCGAATAAATATATAATATAAAAAAACCTAAAAAACAAGGCTAAAATTAATGAAACATTTACTTCGACCTAAACATCTCTTAAATTAAAGGAGATAATACATGTAAGCGTATTTTTGTAGAGATTTGCAAGGACTATCAAAATTTTTTTTTCTGTCAAATCATAAATTAATTTTTGGCTATTTAGAAAAAATTGTATACCCGGGATAACCAACTTTGAAGGTCTACCCACTCCTGATCCGCTAAGAATCTGCTTCATCAAATCAACTCGAAAACGCCTCGTTTCTGGCCTGATGAAATTTTATTGAAATATTTTCAACGGTTTGCAAGTTACAGAACTATTTCCAAAAAAAAAAAAAAAAAATGTGTTGAAACCACTGTGCAACATTATGTTTACTCCTCAGTGGTTCTAAAAATAAATTATATTGTGTTTTTTAATTGTTTGTATATCATCCGTCAATATTTTTATAGAATCAATCAAAAATCTCACAAACAACAGAAATCCAACCGCAAAAAGCAATCAGTAGAATTTAACCGCTGTTAACACAATATACGAGTAATCGAGATATTAATTTAAACAATTTATGTATTTAATTTACACCTGTCTAGCAAATATACATATATATTTTTTATTTGTTTGCAAAATGAAATTTAATAAGCAAGAAAATTATGGAGAAACGCTACAACAAGTTAATTTAAGATAATTAAGAACCAATTCAAATATTATTAAACAATTCTATAATTATATATTATGATACAAAAAGTTTTAATATTCAAACTGATATCCAGAAAAAATATATGTCTAAAGGATTTAATCTTACTAACACATTGTAGAGTGTTAAAGTAAAATTTTGTTTTTAATAAACACAATGACGCGTTGAATTTATATTTTTCAGTCGTCAGCTGTTGTGGGAGTAAATTTTTCGAATTGTTTATCAAACGATTATTTGCATCGTAATATAAATATTCGCTTGTGTCAATTGTTCGATTAAGTATTTAGTGAAAATTAATTGTCTTATTTTGCTGTTGTTTTATAGCTATTTTTGATGTTACTTTTTTATTACTCTTTTCTTTATGTTAATTAAATTTTGAATGGGTATCCAACACTCTGATAGATTATTCGAAAATACATTAATCATAAAACAAAATAGCATTTAAAAAGTTTTTTGTTTTCGCTTTTTATGAATTTTTCTTAATTTACTTATACAGAATATTCTTTCTTATGTGATGATGATGACAAGAAACAGCCAATAAATAAACAATAAATAATAATTTTATTGATTGACTGAATACCTTTTCATATGTGAAGTTTTATTAATATCAAATAATATAATTTTTATTAATTTGCTAAACGAAAATAGTAGTCGTGAGGCCATGAATGGGTATATAATGACGGACAATAGTATTGTGCGAACTGTTACCAAGTTATAAAACGTGAGACTTACAAAAGTCATACACATGTTTTCGTTGATTCATATGGATGTATGTATATGAGGAGTGTTTTTTAGTTTTAATTACAAATGCTGGATCTGGTGTTTACGAAAATGTTCAAACATCTTAATTGAGATCTTATTAAACAAGATCAGGAGCAAATGTGATAATGTGTATTGCTTTGTTCCTTATTGCTATTGACGTAATTTTCTGATTAATTTTAAAGATATCGAAACATCAGAATTTTCTAGACTTAACTAATCTTAAGAGAGATCTAGTCTTCATATAGTAACTTTATTATAAAATTAAGATTGATAACGAATAGATAGAGATTTAATTCAGACTATTACTTAATATATGGACATTTTAATAGCTTTAATGAATATGTAACACTAATTTCTTTTAACAGAACTTGTGTAACAATTCTCACAAAATGATACTACATAGTCTATAGTCAGATCTTCCGGTTGCTTAACTATTGCTTTTAGCATTTTAATTGCAAATATAATAATAATTGTAAAAATAGCAATCATAATAGAAGGAAACCCCTCAAAAATTTTTTTGTAACATTAAAAATTTTTATTATATTATATTAGGAGGATGGCACATGTACAATAAAGAATCTCTTACATAATTTTCCAAACATCTGTATCAGATAGATCTGCCAAGACGTATAGACATTAATTCCAGTTAAACTGTGTGATAATGTCTGAGAACAAAACTATGACGGAGAAAGTTTTATATCCATTCTTTGTCTTCATTTCCAAAGTTTTTAAAGCAGTCCTCATAAGGATATTTAAAATACGCGCATGTGTTTCTAGCATACAATACTAAGTAATTTTGGTTAAAAAGATCGTATCTGTTTGCATAGGTTGCCTCTAAAAGCCATTAAACATTTTATATTAAGGACCACAAGTTTCGAAATCGAGCATTAGACCATCCTATCTGAACCGAAGTTAAAAATGTCTTTCACATACTAACTTGAATGTGGTTATGCTCATCACATTGGGTGTATGCATTAATTCCTATCGTTTTACAGAATATGGCATTACTAGTATTTTTTCCAAGCGGTCTGTTTTAACTATTATGCTACGTGTAAATAGTGTCGAAACGTAAGCAACACAGTTTTTTTAGTCTTGAATATGGATAGTTTTGTACTAATAAAAGGAACATTTGCGGGAAGATTTATGGAAGTTTAGACGATTTAAAACTAAAGATTTCGATGAGCATGATAAAGAATATTCCGACCAGCCGAAAAAAGTTCGAAGAATTTGTGGCTTTTCAAAATCAGAAATCGTAACAAACGCAAGAAGTGCTTCCAGAATTGTTGAAAGTAGATCAAGAAAAAATTTTCAGAGATTAAAAGCACTTGGATTCATCCAAAAGTATAGAAATTGGGTGCCACACGAACTAAAACCAAGAAATGTCAAAAGGAGATTTTGCATTTTTGATTTAGAAAGATGTAATCTATTATCAGCTGTTTAAACCGGAAGATGAAATCACGGGAGGCCTGTACCGAACATAATTGATCCATTTGGAAAGAGCATTGAACGAAAACCGGCCAGAATATGCCACCAGGCGTTGAGCGACCAGTTGAAAACTTAGGCTCTGAGAAGTTTTTGCCCAGACACTGCCCCTTCTACCTCTTTTTGTTTCGTTCGATTCACAGTGTCCTAGTAGGAATACGCTTCAATTCTAAGTAAGATATCAAAAATTGACTTAATTCGTTTTTGGCCTCTAAAAATGAAAAGAGGTTTTGGAATTCCTAAATTGCCAGAAAGATTGAAAAAAGTCTTAGCTTTCGATAGACTTTGAATAAAATACCATACACCTTTATCTTGAAAATAGAATTAACTATATATATTCAAAAAGCGATGGGAATTAATACACACACCTAACGTATTCCCTAGTTTACCAGCCAATTTACCGATTTTTTAAAGACCGCTTTAAGAAAATTGCATTGATCTGACAATTTAAAGAATGATCTCTTCCTGATGAAGACAACATTTATTCTATTTAATTTTCTTTAAATAAAATCATCAATAAATATTATTTATATTTTCAGACACCATGTTGCAATAAATTCTTCAAATGTCGATTTTGTCATGATGAAAATGAATCTCATCATTTCGATCGCAAAACACTAACAGAACTGATTTGCTCTGAATGTAATACCAGGCAAAAAGTACAAGAACGTTGTCAAAATTGTGGCATTCGTTTTGGAAAGGTAATTTTAAAAATTAATTTTTAAAATAATTATCTATTTATTTAATTGTTATCTGTCAACAGTACACCTGCCTCATTTGTAATCTCTTCGATGATTCGGATAAACGCCAATATCACTGTCATCAATGTGGCATTTGTCGCATTGGCGGTAGAGAGAATTTCTTTCATTGTAAAGTTTGTAATATGTGTTTACCCATACAATTAAAAATTGATGGTCATAGGGTAAGTGAATTGTTTAATTTTTTTATTTAAAAATAATTTGTTGTTAAATTTTTCTTTAGGTTTGAAATATTTATGTTAAATATGTTTGTTTGTGGGCAATTAATTTTTTATGGGGTATTTAATTAAAAAACATGTAGAAAAAAATTTATGTTTAACTTCAAAGTATTTAAGAATTAAATTTATAAGCACAAATCGCGTGTTTATTAGAAAAAAAGATAAACTGAAAAGTTTGAAAATATTTTAAATGTAATAGTAGAATAATTTATGTATTAATATTTTTTTCTTTTCGGTTAATGATTCAAAGTTTATTAGAATGATTCAGAGATGATTTGTTTTTAGATGGAAATTGATTTAGGCTGTAGGGTTTTTAAAAATTTAGTTCAAAATTACCCAGGAAAATTTTCAGAACTTGTACTAAAATTATTAGTTCTAGAACTGGTGTAAAGAACCACTTTAGTTTCTTAAATAACATCCTTAGAACTAGTGGTGTCGCAGCCTATTCTGGAACTCATGGAGTAGAACGGTGTTGTGGCTCTAAATTGGTTTTAATTAATGTTTTTGAGAATTAGTTAGTGGCTTAGAACTAGTTCTATATTACTTCTACATCACTTCTCAAAACAAATTACTAGTTCCCAAGTGACTTTCTAGAACTGTTTAAAAAACTTCAAAGAAATCTAATTATATTTAAGAAATTTCTAATTATACTTCAGAAATTTTTAATTACATTTTAGAAATTTCTATTTGTAGTTCGTAATATTTTATTTGTAGTTCAGAAAATTCTAACTGTAATTTAGAAATTTCCATTTACATTTCAAAATTTCCCAATTGTATATCCGAAATTTCTGAAATATAATTAGGAATTAGAATTTTCTGCACTACAAATAGATTATTCTGAACTGCAAATAGAAATTTCTGAAATGTAATAAAAATTTCAGAATTAGAAATTGCTGAAAAATAAATAGAAGCTTCTGAAGTATAATTATAAATTTCTAAAATGTAAATGAAAATTTCGTAAACACAACTAGAAATATTGTGGTTTTGAAGGTAATAATTTCGAGCAAAAATCATTGGTTGTAACGCCAGACTAGAACATATACGGGCTATTTTCATGCATTGTGGAACTAGTTGCAGAAATAATATATTTTTTTCTGGTTTATGTTGTTTTAATTGTTTGGCATTTTGTTTTAATTAAAATGATTGATGACATTATAATTGTAGACGTTATAATTTTAAAACTTGTAATTGTATTTTTCTTGAAATATGTGGAGATAAAACCTATGACCAAAAGGAAAAACTACATAACTTAAGTTATGTTGTTTTCCATTTTTTTTAAATTTTTAGAATTGTTGTATTTCATTACATAATGTGTAAATTTTTTACAAAAATCTGTCCATTACTTTAGGAGATAGTGGTCTACATAACAACATAATTCGTTTGATTTTACTTTTTTCGAAATTAAAAATTGTATAAATTAACACATGCTTCTTTTCACCATTCCTATATTAAAAATCGTAATTGAATTTAATATATTTATTTAAAATATGTAGTTTTTTAAGACATACATTTTGCTTTTATAGTATTTAGGAAATCGAATAAGTACATAAGATAGATTATTAAGTAGATACATATGTGAGAGAAATAAACCATATTCAATTGTCAATAACCCAATTCATGCAACAACAAAATACATGTTTATTTGTTTTGAAAAAATGAGTAACTTTTTTGGAAAATTAATTCGAAATACCTCTCACATAAACTTCTAGTTGTATTCTATGGTACATAATTTAACATATTCAAGATATATTTTAAAATACCATTTTGGTAAAAATTTATAACTAGAGATATTATTTATACAAAATATTATTTTTAATAACACCATTACTTTTTTGTTATATTTTTTGTTAGTCAGTCGGTTTGAAAAATATACCAAATAGTTTTCGTACGAATTGCACATATATTTATATAGTAGATAATTCAAAATTGTATACCTACGATCTTAAACCACCTAGAAATTTTTTAATTTAAAAGCAGTTTTGCAATGCAAAAATATTTATATAAAGTGATTGTAATTTAAGGCTTTCTTTGAACCAGGAGGAACTACTAAAATAATTTTTTTAAAGAATGGTTTCTTATAAATTCTAGTTTCAAAACTATTCAGGTTTATTAGAGGCTCTTTGAATTATATAAATACTTACCCCAATATAATTTATTTTTTGCAAATGTTATTTTCTTTTTATTTCTTTTTAGTGTGTTGAAAATATATCACGTTCACATTGTCCTGTATGTCTAGGCGATATACATACCTCACGCATTCCTTGTCACATTCCCGATTGTGGTCACCTGTTGCATAAACTATGTTTTGATCAGCTATTGACCTCAGGCCATTATACATGTCCAACATGTCAAACGTCACTAATAGATATGACAGCTTTATGGGAATACCTTGATGTTCAGGCTGAATTGATGCCCATTCCTAAGAAATATGAAAATCAAAGAATTCATATATTTTGTAACGATTGTCATAAGGTAAGGGAATCAAAATTTAATAAAGTAAAATGATGCTGTACTAATAAAAGATATAGCTTCCATTTTACTTAAAACTTACCTTGTAATGAAGAATTGAATTAAAAATATTTGTTTTTCACATTATAGACTTCAAAGACAAAATTCCATTTTATTGGTTTAAAATGTTCATATTGTGGCGCTTACAATACCACTCAGGATGTTAAGAGACGCATGTCTCTGGTAACAGGTGAATACACAATTTACATAACAATATTTTTAAGTATTTGTTGAAAATAATAATAAAAAAATGTGCTTAATATAAATAAGAATGATATTTACATATATTTTTGTGTTTGTGTTATATTTTTAGATGAACCCACGTCCGCATGACATTTGGTGTCTTCCAGAGCTTCTGTTTTAAAGACGACTACAATGCATAAATTGAAAAACTTAATATTTAGTTTATTCGAAAATATATTCTGATGTTCTTAAGGACTTGCCACTTTTTGTTGATTTGAAAAAAATCTTAAAAATAGGTTTTATATTTGTAAACAAATTTTCTTTAAGCCAACCACCTTTTTTTTAACCTAATTTTACTAAGTTACAAAATACCTATAAAGCATATCGAGTGCCTATACTCAAAACCTTCTATCTCCAAAAACACAACTTTTCTGGAGAGCAAAAACCTGTTCATTTCTCCTATTTTGCTATTATTCAAATAATTTTCTTTTACAATATTTATTTAAAACCACGACTAAATCTTAAATATAATTTGTTCTTAACACTAAAATATTAAAAATTTTAAAGAGAAATGAGTGTTTTGCACTTTTAAAATATTCAATATGTATAAATAAATTAACGATATAGATTTAATTACCTTTAATGTATGATTTTTAGTTTTTAAACTAGTTAGTAATTTAAAAAACCAACATAATTCAAATAAGCAGCTTTATTTTGGGTACCCCTTATACAAACAAAATAATAATTAATATTGAAGTAAAAATTATTTATTATTATTATGTGGGAATAATTTCCTTATCAAGAATCATAATTGATATGACAATAGGGCTGTAGAGGAAGTGTTAGCTACCATACAAGATAAATCTTAATTATCGCATATCAATAGAACAATTACAGTGAAAGTCACGAGATTTTGTGGGAATAATTTTCTGGTCAAGTTCCACTATGGACATGAAAATAGGCAGAGTAGCTTTACATGGGGTAGTAGCAACCAAACAAAGTGAATATTTATTAATGTATATCTAAAGAACTATTCAGCCAATTTAAATTTGTTACCCAGCATTCAGCATGTATAAATTAGTCAAAGTTGATTTATATTATATTTAAATTGTCAAAAAATAAATTAATTACTCTGAGAGATAGAAGGTTTTGCACTAAAAAATGAAATATTTATTCTGTAGTTTTGTACAATTATTTTAATTTTGAAAAAAAGAATTCCATTGTTTTTGCATTTACATTTAGTTTGGAGAAAACTAAAGCTGATTTCGGACTGGTATCGAATTAAATAATTTTTACTAAAACAAAATGTTAAAAAATAAATTTAAATGCAAAATTTTATGTTAATATGAATGAATTTAATATAAATTTTCTAGTATTTTTTTAAACAATCAGCCCTATTCTATATATAACGAATATAAAAGTAAATTTAATAAAATATTTAAATTCAAAAAGAAAAATAAATTAAAAAAAAAAAGAAAATACCCAACAAACCAGGAAACAATACAGTATCATAAATGATATCACAATTTTAACTGCCTGTCCCACGTTGTTGAACGAAAATTTGTTTCTATGGGGAAAAAATTAATTTATCTGTTGTTTTCCATATAAACTGTCGAAATGAAATTTTCGTTCGACTTAGTGGGACATGCAGTAAATTTATATGATAAAATATTGAAACAATTTCTTTCTTAGAAAAAAGCTTAAAAAATTTTCATGAAAATAAAAACAAACAGAAAATGTTTGTGGATAAAACAATATTATACATATTATAAATATACATACTTATATAACAATTATATTTCTTTCAGCAAAATTTATAGGAAGCACAGAAAATAAAAGAGGATATACATATAAAGAAATCATTATTAGACTGAATTTAAAGGAGAACTGATTTTTTTTCTCAAAAAAAAAAAAAAAAAAAATCGAATATTATATATTCTTCCAATATTCTGGAATGTGTTGCATATTATGGCGCTGCTTAAGTTTTTTGGTATCATTACTACTACCGTTATTTTTAAAAATTAGGATATAATTTTCGAAAGCAACCTATATCATTTTTGAATTATAAATTATATCATTCTCGAACTTCTTTATCACCATAATGATATCCTTACGATATGATTTGGTTTGTTGGGTAAAAAACATAATTAGTACGATTCGAAAAATACTAAACAAATTTTGAAGTTTATCGGTACTCAAAAAGAGATCTAAATATTACTTATTCCTTCCATTTACATCAATACAGTATATGACAATGAACTTGTGATATATCGTATGACTACTTGAGGAAAATGTTTATTGTGATCTAACGATTTAAACTGGTTAAAAAAAATAGATCTTAAAATATTAGAATAATGAAATCTAACTAACAGAAATGGTCAAATATCTAATACAATAGTTTATACCAACAGAATTTCCAAAACCTACGAAGGTGTGGCTTCATTTTATTAATGAAAAATAGCTAGAAAACCTAGAAGTCTTAAATTAAAACAAATTTCTTTTAACTTAATATACAAAAGACAAAAAAATCCTTTTAGAATAGGGCTGATTATTTTTACAATTTATCTCAATAACATTTTTCACTAATTCTATTATTCCTCATAAATGATTGTGTTTTAAAATATGTATTTGTATTTATGTGCCTAAAGACTAGTTTTCATTAAACAATAAATTATACGTAATTTTTTAAGCAAACAAAATAAGTCAATAATAATTATTATTTAATTAATTTTACGTAATAAAAAACCTGCTAAAAAGCTAATAAATTTTATATAAAAAAGGTTTGTATGTATATAAAAAAAGCTGCATTAACTAACTATAAATAATATCTATAATTTGAATGACGCCAAAAAAAATTTTGTGCGAATGTTAATAAAAAAAAAAATAAAATAAAAAATATGTATAATTCTTAATTTGTTAAATAATTAACAAAGAAGACTTGCTTAGAAGACATAGTAAATTCAACAAAATATATAATGTTGCCTTCTCAGTGTACTTTTTCTTTGTGCTCATTGACCGGATTGCCAGCTGCCTTTTGTTCTTCGGCTCGTTTTCTACGTTTCTCGGTTGCATTCTTTTGTTGTGTTAAATAAATACCCAAAGCCATCATTATGGCCCAACCTATATAGCCAATGTGATAAACAGAACTATAGAATTTCCAAATATTACCAAAGGACACCAAAAGAAAAGCTGTGCCTAAATAACTAAAAGCAAAGAATTTTGAAATCCAAAAGATAACATCAATTATTTGACGTTTTAAGCCGGTGGCATCTTTGCGCACCAAGCTATTCCACATATCTTCGAGGGGCACGTAGAAAGGAGCGCCCATAATACAGAAATAATGACCAGGTCGGAAGCCATGCCAATAGGCAGAGACGAGTAGTGTGGCCCCAGTTCTACAGCAAATAAATACAAATGATTCACCGTAACAAAAAAGAAAGATCAAAATTTCTTATTCTCACCTATATTTCTTGCTAGGGAACAACTTGTATATATTCACTGCCAACCAATATTGTACGCAAATATTCCAATGTTTCATGGCCTCACGGAAGGTCCAGCATTTTTCCACATTCATGACGCGTGTATTAACGATTGTAGTAAAATTATAAGATCTTTTTTCGGCATCACGTTTCAAATGCTGATATTGTTTACGGGGACCTTCACCGTTGGCCACATCTGATTCATCGGGATAGGCGCCAAAACCCGCCATAGTGCAAACACACTCACTCAATGTCAAACCTGTGTACATGCGCATACGGAATATAAAAAAGGTGGGCCATACATACATAAGACGATAGAAGAAGGAACGTTGGCTATAAAACTCATCAGATAGGGCGTACTATAGAGGAAGGGTCAGAGAAGGGAGGAAATTTTATACCAATTTTAAATATTGTACGATAAACACTTTTCGGTTTGGTTATATACTTACACTTAAAGGGTATAAATAATTGGCTAGCAAATATAAAGCACAATAAATACCAGCACTTTTAAGTTTTTCCACGGTAGCCTGTACATTGGGAGCATAATTTTTGAAAGGCGTCTCAAAATAGTCACGATAGGTGCGGTAACGATAATACGGACCTTTAAATAAAAAACGAAAATGTTAGCAATGATTTCAAAATGTATAGGAAAGTATGATAAAAATAGAGCCGAATTAGATAAAAATATTTATGAATAAATGAATTATATTCTTTTTATCTTTCGTTTATATATGAAAATAGCTGAGATTGATCTTCTTCATGACTATAAAATGATAAGATTAATAATACCTTAATCTAATTCTACATTCATAAAAACCTACGATTTAGATTAATATAAGACTATATAAAAGTCCATAAGTGAGGCTAATTGAAGACTATTTAGATAAATACAATAGAAGGTAATCAAACACAATATAATTTACTCTGTATAAACTGACACAATTGAGGCTGATCTAAATCATATAAAAGTAATGCCCATGACTATGTATATACCTATGATTGATCCTATTCAAAACTATATAATTACATTCAATTGGTGTTAAAACATCATCAGAATAATCCAATTTTAAACTATATACTGAATAATCCTAGAATGCTTATTAAGCCCTACAAAGACCAATTCATGACTAACAATTTATACAATTCCAAGACTTTATACTACCCATAGTTTCCAAATAAAATTCATGCAAACTAGTAAAATTTTTAGAAGAAAATCGTTAAATCGATTATTTTAAATCGTTAAAAAACCGTCAACATTAAAAATTTGTTTTTTTATGTTAATGGACTTTTTGTGTTTCCTTTTTTTTTTTTGTCTTATTTTTTATTAAATTTTAAAAAAGGAATTATGTACATAAATTTTATATTGTCGGCCTAGAAAGTCTAGCATTATCTAATAAGTCAAAAGATATGCGTATCAAAAATGATGAGTATGTAATTTTGTATGACTTTCAAACAAAAAAAATTTCTACAATAATTCTCCGAGTACTGGGATTTGTTATCGATCTTGTGTATTTTCTCTTGCGTTGCTTACGAATTAGTTTACTGTATCGAGAAATATTCAACGGAATTTAAAAAGAATTTTAAAAATTGTTTAAATGTCTATATTAACCTACATGTTAATGTATAAAATTATAATTGCTGTATTTTGTTAGGAAAGTATAAATAGATACTTCACTATATACAATTATTTTACAAAAGAAGCAGAATGTACATACTTTGTCGCAAACCTTCAATTTGTGTCATTTTAAGGTGATCATACCTTGAGTAAAGTAGGTTAGGCTGCGTGTATATTTCGAAGTACGAAGAACGACTACTAAGGTATTAATAATGTGTAGCTTATTCAGTATTCGTAATTACTTTGAAATATGCACATAGCCTGGCTTACTTTACACAGGGTATGGCCGTCTTAAAATGACTCACAAATTGATGGTTTTCGACAAAGTATGTGCATTCTACTTCTTTTGTAAAATACTTGTATATAGTGAAGTATCTATTTATACTTTTCCAAATCCAGCAAATTAAACAAAAATATTTTGAAAAGTAGCCTTTAGGGAATGACTCATCACAATGAAAAATAAATTATAAAAAATGTTATGAGTAGTTTCTGAACCATTCCCTAATGCTTCTATAGAACTAGTTCTGAATGTGACAATTTCAAACATTGATTAAAGAACTAGTTGTAGAACCGTTCCATTGAATAGGTACTGGCTAGGTAACTCTTCCATAGAACTAGTGCTGGAGGTGATATTTTTTAACAAAAATTGGTCTTAACGCCAAATTACGAATTAAGATATGTAAGGATATTTCCTAATTGTACCGGTTTTCTGGACCCATTTGGTCCAAAAATGTGTTGCTAATTAAATTTTTATTGAATATATTAGTTTTTCCATGCTTAACATAGCTATGTTAACAACCTAACAGAGCTCTGTTAACTAACATGGTTTGCGTCTACGGTTATAAATTTTAAAATTTATCTTCCCACACGTCAAGTACGGGCTATTTTCATACATTCTGGAGCTGATTGTAGAACTAATAAAGTTTTTCCTGGGAGAGTTCCTTTGTTATTTCTACTTTCTTAAATTTAAAAAACTACAGCGCAAAGAAACTAGAAAATAACTTAATATAATAATATTGATAAATTTATTTAAAATCAATTTTATTTCCCGTAAAATTATATTTCGATTGATAATTTTATCAACATAATTGTGTTATTTTCAGTTTTGCCCTTTAATAAGAAAATACTCGAGGTACCATGTGAAGTGCCCAATATACTTGTGGTACCTTTTCTATGTTTATTACATTTGGAACGAGTAGTAAAACTTACTCGTAACCTAAAATGCAAAAGACCGTAACAACTGAAAAATCAGATATTGTTACGGCCTTTTGCATTTTAATTATGTTTTTAGCTTCTGCTGTAAAAAGTTGACGATATAAAAAAAAAATACTAATGAATTTGTCTTATAGTTGTTTTTGTGCAACTGTTGCCGCCTTGCATAAATACGCGTTAATTAACGCATTTTGAGCAATTTCTATAAAGCGGTATGGTCAGTAGCAAAAAAAAAAAAATACTAGATAGATGGAAGGAGATATACCTCAAACCGTAGAAAAACATTTCGCCTTTTAAATTCTGTTCTTAAAATTTAATTTTACTTATGCGAAAAAATATTATGTCAAAAGAACTACGAAATTCGAAAAATCGTAAATTTGTTCGTTTCATTTTTTATCACCCCATAACTTTTCACCAGATAATAATATGGTAACTATTTATACAACATATAAGCTTACTGTCTTGTTTCCCGACTGGTTAATGGTTTAGTTTAAAGAATGGAAATTTAGAGTGCAAAACTAAAATGAATTAAAAACTCTTCTTTTTAAACCCTACAACACCATAAGTGGTTAGGGTATTATGCTTTTGTACTGATGTTTAGGTTAGGTTAGGTTAGGTTGGAAAGGGCGGCGCATTCACGCCTACACCCAGAGGCCAAACGGCCCATTGTGATCCCTACTGATGTTTATAACGCATAGAAAATGTTATACAACACCTTAACCAATCGACTTAGAATCACTTTTTAAATCGATCTCACGAAGTTCGTCTGACTGGATATCCATGTAAACCTTATGCACAAAGTACGGGTCGCAATTTTAACGATAATTCAATGAATTTTGGCACATAGAACTTTTATGATACATGGACAAAGCCCATTGCAATTGGTTGTAATTGGTGCATTATTTCACCTAGACCCATACAAATGTCCCACCGGAATAGAGTTTAAACACTTAAAAATGCCTTAAAAATAAGAATATTTTATAACAAACACGCATATGCGTAAAGGTGCAGGATATCACATGGTCGTGTTAGCCATCTTCGTCCTACACTTATTTCTTCATATTATGTACAATTAAAACATGATCGTTTTCATGAAATTACCAATTCTTCATTTTAGTTGAATTTTTTTTAATCAGTTCAACAAATAATTACCAAGTTTATCAAATTTTTAATTTAATTCACTATTAAGAGTTTAGAGTGACCCTGTTATTAGGGGGTGCAATAAACTCTTAATTTTAGATAAGCTCTATAAAAATCGCATTAACCCTTGTAATAAAAAATTACAATTTTCGCCACTGGGCAGCAATAATAACCATAAATCTTATCATAGTATATGTTGCTTTTTAAAATGAATTGATAATTTAGTAAAAAAAAAATAATAATAATAATAATAAGGTGTTTGTCTCACTTACCCGTAAGTACACCAATATAATTAAAAGTATAATGAAATATCTCCACAAAGTTAAGTGACTGAATTTCTACATCATAGTCAGTAATTTCAACCAATTGACCACCTTCTGTTGAGGGTTTCTTATCATTTTGTTCTTTTTCGCGTTGTTGAAGTTTCTTCCAAGAGGCAGTTTTTTCAAAACCTATACCAGCCACCTTAATGATAAAATTAAAATATTTATTACTTGTTAATCTTATTACTATAAGTCATTAAGCCAATTACAAGTCACACTATATTAACAAACCTTCAAGGTTAAAAGCATTTGTATCATATTTGTATGACTGGGTGGCTCGGAAAAGCCAAATGCGTCCACTAAACGAAAAAACATCAGGTAACCAAACATAGCAACAAAGGTAGCCAAATGACATTTACTACATGATATGCATACAAAGAAACACACAAACATAATTAATTTATGCATGAACTTAATTTGCATTCAAACCCACCTAGGATGTACATAAATCACTGCTGCCGCACCCAAACCAGCCGATATTAAACAATGTATTGTATGCCATCCTGATACCAGGAAGACCAATAACAGACCAAAACTTGTTCCCAAAAATTTCCTTTGTGTTTCATCGGGTATTTTCTTGACATAACTCCCAGCTCCGATACAAGTCAGCAGACAAACGACATAAATTATATCATCAAGTTCCATTTTTAAATTTGTATTGTAATTGATTTTTATTGCAAAACAATTATTATAATTTGTGCATACTTGACTGTATTGTTATTATTTTGTGTGCTTCTTCCGTGTATTATCACAATTTGTACACTTTTTTCAAACAAGCAATTTTTCCGCTGAAAGTTTTTGCGTTGCAATTGAAAAAAAAAAAACAATAAACAACCAATGACTTAACAGCTGATAGTGATACAATGTTGTTTTTTAAGAATGATGTCATACAACGGAGATGTAATACAAAATACGAACAGTGTTGTATTTAAAAGTACACATATTTAAAAATAACGTCGCTTTTATTCCAATGGGAGGGAAATTTCAGTTCTTTTTTAAAAAATCTTAAATAAATATGCAATAAATAACCCTTGGACGTTTGAAGCGAAATGTATATGGCTCAAGTAATAGAAATATTTTAAAAATTAACAATATCCTGAACTTTTTGTTATCTAGACAATTTCAGTATTCCTAACAACTTTTTGAAACAATGGACTCCAGTTGAAAGAAGGATATATTTAACCCAGCATAAAATTTCATTATTTGGAAATAATTCAAACTGATATAATGTTTTCTCAATTTTATAAAGCTTCCAAATCCGATAAATATTAGTATTTTAAGATGCATTATGAAACTGTTGTGATGAGATTTTTCTACACAAATCATCTTATAAGATGAACTGGCAAAAAATACACATATATGAAAGTTTGTTTGTGTGTGTGTGTGCATGTGTATTTTGGTTAGTTTTGTTTTTAGCCACAAATTATAGCGAATGATGTATTCAACAAATCAAACAATTCGTTTATTTCAACACTAGTGTATGTGTTATCTTTCTCCTCAGAATCGGTAATAGTGCTTAATTAATTTTTGGTACCGTTTGCATTGACGTTTGTTAGGGTGTCAAACTTTCCTGCAACTCTGATGCGATCAACTCAGGTATTGTTTTAGTAAATTCAAATCACGAATCAAATAATTCAGTTCAATCAGTAACACATATAAACCAAGGTAAAAAAAAAAACTACTCACCTCTGAGAATTCAACATAAGTTTGCCCACTTTCTCGTAAAGATAATAAAAAACGGTGGAAATCATTTTTGTATATATTTCTATATAATCCATGAAAAAAATCCAGATTTCAAAATTAGATTAAATTGAGTAATTTTAGTGACGAAAACATCTGAAAGACATTATGACAGCACATTGCTAAGAGCCTGCGAGAACTCGAAAACTAGAACTAATCTTGAGAAACGAAAGTATGTTTTGAATTCAGCTCCTCAAATGACATTAAAATTAGTTCTTAGCTGCTCAGGCCCAAAAGTTGGCACGAATTTGTAAACTTATGTAATTACCCGCATCCTCACAAAGTAGAACCTTTTTAAATACTTTACCATAAGTATAGATAAGTTTGTTATTCCCTTTCAATTTCTACAATTTTCATCTAAGAATATATATATATATATATATATATATATATATATATATATATGTATATGGGAAAAATACCCTGTGTACTTAGACTTTTTAAAGCTACGGACTATTTTTCTTCACAGATCTATGCGAATTTTTTTCTATATTTAGCTGAAGACCGTAAACAACCGTCAAGACCAAGAAATTATATATATATATATATATATATATATATATATATATATTTATTTATTTATATTTTGGTAAAAAAAATTAAACTTCATTATGACCTATAAAATACTTCAATGGTTTTCTCATAAAAGGAACAGAAGTATTAAATTTTTATCTTTTATCGATTTTTTTCCTAAAGCTTAAGTCCATTATTTCACTTAGCTTATTTCACACTTCAATTAGCGATCATAAATACCTTTAACATAGCAATGTTTTAAAATGTTGAGAAAAATAGTTCTATGTAATCATAAATCTGTAAATTTCATGAAAATTCGTCGACAATTGACAATAGCTCCTATATAAACTCTTCTTCCGAAAGCCACTTTTACTTTATCCCATTTAAATATTGGTATCAATTAATTATTTAACAAAAATAAGTTTTATAAAACAAGACACCACAATGCCATATTTCATTACGATAGGTCCACTTTCGGAAATCACCATAAAGTGAATAAATCCATTATAAATTTTAGTAGCAACATAATACAATGGTTACATATGTACTATAGAAATATGTATATACCAAACTTAATGCAAGTATCGATTCACAGAGACCACAGGTTTCATATAGGGTCCATCCCCGTATTTTGATGAATATACACAGAGATGTGGGGTATCATATGGTCGGACTTGATCGACTATAATTTTCTTACTTATTTTAAAATGTTTTAGTATATAATTAATACGTACTTTTGTTATTGCAAATCAGCCTCTTTTTGTACATATTATATATGTCTTCATATGTGATTAAAAAAAAATCTTAAATAATTTAAGAGAAACGTGATCGACGGATTATTGAAGTTTTAGTATGTATTAAGTTAAAATTTGTGTCAAAAATTTTAATGCCAAATACTCTAACGAGTTATAGCAATCATTCGTCATTTCTACGAAATTCCTCAACAATTTAAGTAACATAGATATATGGCTTAAAGTTAATGATAAGTTTTCAAAAAATAAATATATATTGAAAATATTGTATTTTGACATAAATAAAAAAAATTAAAGTTTTAAATTAAAGTTTGTTAAATTTGAAACAGTAAAAAAAAGCTTGGTCTTAAATTAATGCAAAAAACTTTCTTTTTTATGATATTTCTTCTTGAGTTAGTTTAATGTCAGTTTTTTTATTTAATTTTATTTATTTATTATCCAATTATTAAAAATCTGATTCTCAAATGTATTTTTAAATTTCTATTTAAAATACACATGTGGAATGTAAAAGACAAAAAATTTATAGATGACATGTAAATTCAATAAATTTTTAAGAAAATTAATTCAATGTTTAACATCTTCTTAAATTTAGCCTAATTTAAAAATAACATTTGATATCAAATTGAGAATTCAAACTTGAACTTCAACTTCGTCTATTTCGAACATATTTTTAGAAATATGTACGCTAAAATTATTATATCTCAAACGTTTGATTTTGGATGTTATGCAGCTAATTTATTACTTTATTAAATTGCGGTGAGTCGTTCTTAAGTGGGTCGTGAAGCAAAAGCTTGTGAGAACCCCTCTTGTAAACAAACTAACAAATAAAAAATAATAGCAGCATATTATAATAACAGAATATAATATTAAGTAATAAATATTTGAAAAAGTTTGATTGTGTTGTCACTTTTTTCTATATTTTACAATTGTTTTCCATGAATTTTATTAAAATTTTTATATTGTTTTAAATGGAAAACAGTAGTAATTATAATCCAATTTTGATCACTTAATAGACATCTAAGATGTCACGCGGTCATCTCAATTTGTATTTGTTTGACTAGCAAAATTTAGCAAATTCCAAAACCATATTTATTTGACATTATTATCAACAGATGGCGCGAGTACGACAACAAGAGACCTGCGTCAGCCAGCTTAACAGGTGGCGGAGAAAAATTCGGTTCAACATGACTAAAATATAGATGCCGATTTTTGTTAAATTCAATGTAAAACCTTTAGTAAATTCATTACATTCTTGAAATTTAAAACTTTAATATTAATTTTTTTTTAATCAATTTTACATAATTTGCTCATGTGCTGCCGTTTTATGAATTTTCGTGCCGAAAATTTGCTCATCATGACTATGAGATGTGCTACAACTGACATATGGTATTGCGCTGCACTAATGTATGAAAAGATGACTATACCAGCTCACGGTTCAAGAAATAAGGTAACGACAACTCTACAACAACTAAAACACCGAAAAAAACTCTATGTACTTTGTTTTTGCATTGAAATCTCTTATGACAACTTTAATTTTGACATTTCATACGTTTGTTTACAAAAAAACAAAAACATATTTCGTTTGTTTATTGGATTTTAAATTACTCCATATAGGAGATTTATTTGGCCACGGAAAATTTCAGAGCGCCAACACCAATTACGGCAATGAGCTTACACGAGTATCTTTCAGGGAAGTCCTCAACTTACACCTTCGTATAGGAAGCTGATGTCTCGAACTTGATTCCTGATTTCAAATCCAATCTTATAAAAGTTAGGTTATCAAAATCAAATACATGTGACAAATGCAAGCCTCGAGAAACCGTAACACGGTACAGTTATACGACGCCAAACATTCAGTCAATGCGGGGTGAGACGCAAAACTCTCGAAGTCCAAGCAACAAAAACCAGCCTGACTATTTTGCGGCTGAAAAATACATTATATCACGTATAGAGTTATAGTAGAATCTATATTCTATTGGGCAAAATGGAGGAGCTTAAATTTCTTGTACGATTGACTTTTTATAGTCTTTCCTATACGTCTGATCTCTTGGCACTGGTTGTATTTCAAGATATGTCGGCATATATGGCCAAGGTGAATGCACTAAGATTTCTTAAAACCCGATCGAGGAATTTTTTGCTAAGAAACCTTTTTATAATCCGTAGAGAGTATTGTTACGTTTTCTATATAGTCTCGTGGAATTGACCAGATCGCGAGATATAATGGAATGCAAAATTGTTATAAAATATGCAAAAAGTGTTGCCATTGTGAAATTTTCAAATTTGTTGCTATCTTGGCGCATTTCAAAATTTTTCACGCTATTTTTCTTCATTCTACGTTGCGTCGCAAAGTTGACTTTTTTAAATAAAATAAAAAAAAAATACAATTTTAACAAAAACTTCAAAGTTTCAGGAAAATATGCAAATTAATAACAAAAATCGGTAGGAATGCATAAATATAAATAAACCTAAGCAAATTCGGGCTATTTTTAAAAGATTATAGCACACATGGGATGAATTCATAAAATCTACTAATGAATTGCCGATTTCATTATCATTAAATTGAGCAATGGTACTTGTAACTTTTATCATTACCATTATTTGTAATAATGGTAATGCTTTTTAATGAAATATTTTCATAATGATTTAAAAATTTAAAACTACTATCATTAAATAATGATTAAATTTAATGAATTCATTATCAGTATTTAACGGAATTTTTCGTACATTTCAAACTACATTTACTCTTCAATTTGGTACATATATTTTTGCATAATTTTTGACATTTTATTTTTTTGGAAAATAGCTGTAATGGAGTTTTATATTTAAATGATTTAAAAATCTTTATTAAAACGATATTAAATTAATCCAATATATTAGAAATATAATTGAAATAAAATTGTTTTTTTTATACAATCAATACTTTTTTTCAGTAATCATAATTAGTATTTGAGCATTTTTTTTGTAATTTCATTACCATTATTTAAAAAAATTATAATTAAAAAAATTTAATTATTATTAAATTTGTACATTTATTTCCATTTATTTTATTTTCAAATAATGGTAATAAAAATTCAATGCTCAATGAAAAATTCCTATGTGTGATATATAGTATATGGAATTTTAAAATGTAAGAGTTTATTATAAGAATAAATACAGCTTTAATAAATATAGCTTTAACAGTTTTGCAATATATGTACATATCGTTACCTAAAGTGAAAAGGCCGTAGCACACTAATTTTTTATAAAAGATCATGAAAATGCAAAAGGCCATAACTACAATTTTTTTACCTTAAAATTAAGCAATTAAGTAAAATGGTTCACTTAAAGCAAAAATAGTCAAAGCATAAAATACTCTTCAAGCCAAATTTTTCGGCTGTTTCTTGTATGAAGTTGATGTTACGGCTTTTTGACTTTTGCTAATATTGATGGCATTTTTAAAAAACGAATATGAATTTTGTTTTATTTGTACAAAATTTCGTTGATGTACATGCTTTTTTGTAAAAGATATCTGCCGAAAAGTATAAACTGTTTTTCTAATATTTGGTCCATAAATTTTTTGTTTATGAATCAATTTTGCTCTTTTTCAATACCAAACAAACCTTATATAACACAAATATTTGAGCCAAATTTCGTTCCCCTAGGATGTCTACCCCGAGTCCAATCCTGCTTTCAACAGACAGGCAGAGGACACAGAATATATACATATACTTCATGGAGTCTTAGATGATTATTTGGATATATTACGTATGGAATGACAAACACAATAGTTATACCGCCATCATATTTTGATCGTGGGTATAAAAATATTCTACTGACTCATTGTAACCAGTAAAATATGCCACCTGGTGTACGTGGAATTGACAAGTTATTTTTTTTTAAAAGTTTAAAAGTTAATAATGAATAGTAACTAGAGTACCTCCCGATAATTGCTAAGAAGTTTTATTAGTGCCTCAGCAAAAGCAGCTAACAATATCGCTACAATCTGTCGGTCCAACGAAAAATTGCTGAAACTATTAGTGGCAGTGGCAAATACTAGATTTTGATTTTAAAACCTTAATAGCAGCTTATCCATCATGGAAAGAATTAAACATGATATGGGTGTATAGGCAAAATAATTTATTTAGGTTAATATTAAATGTTTTAAACTTTAAAAAACACTAAAAAAGTTTATATGAAAGATAGTTCAAACTAAATTTTCAAAAAATTTACTCATTGTTTTATAACACAAAAACAAAACTACATATAATTTGTTGCTGTATAAATTAGGTTTTTGACGACTGAATTAGGTTTTTTTTCTCTTACATAAATTTTTAGTTGTATTCTATGGTATTAGCCCTTTTACGCCCAGGCTGTAAAAAAAGCTTTAATAAAAAGTTTTAACGTTCTTAGATGATTATTGTTGTGAATAATTTGGCAAAAACATATGACTGCCTACCGATATACATCGATAGTCCAGGAACAAAAACACTACTTGGAGAAGTTCCAACTCCTTAAAAAACTTTCAAGTCTACAACTAAATTATTAGAAGTTGGAAAAAAAAACAAATTTTTAGTCCCACGGAGCAAGACTTCAACTTTATAAATCGTCTAGCGGGACATCTGTAGCTAATAAAATATGTCGTAATATATTTGACGAAGATGAAACAGTGGTACGAGGAGGGATCAATAAGTCCGTGACTTTTCGAACTTCCCTCGTAGTTATATAAAATGCAACTCTATTCCCAGCAAGTACCACCTGTTAACAGACTACTGTCAAATTTTGAGCAAGTGTTGTCATTTACTTTGCGTAAAAAATTTATCGAGGATTTATCGAGATCCTTAAAATAGGCATTTGTTTGGTTAATAATTTCATCGTTGGAGCTGAATCTCTTTACACCGAGCCATTTCTTTATGTTTAGAAATAGAAAGTAGTTACTAGGGGCTAAATCCGGAGAATATGGCGATGAGGTACCAATTCGTAACCCAATTCATATAGTTTTGCCATTGAGACTGCACGCGTGTGCACCCCTGCATTTTCTTGATGAAAAATAACTTTTTTCTTGGCCATATGGGGTCGTTTTCCTTTTTAAATCCTCATTAAATCGGTCCAATAAGTTGACATAATATTCTCCGTTTATTTTTTTTCCTTTTTGAAGGTAATCGATGTGGATTATCCCGCGTGCATCCCAAAAAACTGTTGCCATCACCTTATTGGCAGACAAAAACTTACCTTGGCCATCTTCGGAGCAGGTTTACCCGGAGAAACCCATTGTTTAGACTGCTGCTTGGTCTCCGGAGTACAGTAATGGATCCATGTTTCATCCACAGTTACAAAACGCCGCAAAAACTCATTCGGATTGCGGTTAAACAACTCCAAACAATCCTTTGAAGTTGTCACACGTTTACGTTTATGGTGAATTGAGAGCAAACGCAGCACCCATCAGGTGATCGTTTAAAATCGAAACCACACTGCCATATGAAATGCCTATGGTATCAACAATCTCACGCACTTTTACCCTTCGGTCGGCCAACACCATATCGTGGATTTTTTCGACATTTTCGGGTGTACTGACCTCAGTTGGCCGTCCAGAACGTTCAGCGTCATTTGTACTTGTGCGACCACAACGAAAGTCAGTAAACCACTTTTTTACCATTGAAATCGATGGTGCAGAGTCCCCATAATATTTATCGAGATTTTCCTTAGTTTGATTGACGCAAAGTAAATGACGACACTTGCTCAAAATTTGACAGTACTTGATGGGAATAGTGTTGCATTTCATATAACTACGAGAGAAGTTCGAAAAGTTACGGACTTATTGATCCACCCTCGTATCAACAAAATGAATATGTGTTCTCATTTCCATATATCCATTTCTAAACATATATGTATTTCGACATTAGGTTATTGGAAAATTCTGTGACTCAATACCTTCTGATATATAGAATAGGTTAAATAGGACATAATTATAATCGAGCTATTAAAAATGTTAATGTCTGGTTTATATAAAGTCAAATTTGCTGCAAATTTAAGTAACTGAACTCACCAAAATATGGTGAATAATAAGAGTTTGGGGAATATATTTTAATTAGATTTCACAACCATATATTGCTTGAATCTGTTTGTACATACTTTCCGATTTTAAAATTTAAATTTACCTAAAATTCCTTTATAATGACCATTATTTTCTAGCTTCTCAAGTAGTTTTTTTTTTTAAACTTTCCTTTAACAATTAAGTAATAATTTTTGGTGATAATCTTATCATTTGGTTGCATTTAAATGGCATCCAAATGTAAATTTGTCGAAAGAAAAAAGAGAAAAAAGCAAATAAATTGAGATCTCTCCTTCTCCTTTATCTAAAAGTATTTATGTATATCTTTGTTAGCTACTAATTGCAGGCAATAAATATGATTTTTTTCCACCGAAAAAACAATTATAGTATTTTTAGTTTTACTACTCAACCATCTTACAGTTGCCACCATAATTACTCCCCCATAGTTTTATTGTATTTCATGCATTCCTTGAATATATAAAAGACAGATTAGGCAGAACATTTCCAGCTAGTTTTAAAAAGTGCTTAATTGTCGCCTCCAAACACCAGTATCTTTATTTGTTTGTTTGTGCGTCGCCTTTTGCAGTTTTATCGCAAGCAAAAAGGATTATCGTCGAACTATTAGTGTAATAAATATTTCTTCTTTTAAACTTACATAGTTTATGCGCACAAATGTTGTAGGACTGGAAAATATTTACCTACCCCTTCGTGGAAAATCTGTCTTGAAAATGTTTTTAATTATTCTATGAATTTGAATATTCATTTTTTAAGAAATAGAAAAACGATAAATGTATAAAAATACTTAGTGCCATTTATTTCTTTAACATTTAGTTTGATAACTTGGAAAAAAATACGCTTCAGTTTCTGTGTGTTTTAAGGCTCGAATGATAAGCTGAAGAAATTTCCTTTAAGAAACAGAGATTAACAAAATGATTTAAGAGCAGCTTTTGAAAAAAAAAAGAAAAATAAATAAACATAATTATTTACATAGTACATATATGTATGTAGGTGTATATATTCTAGCTATCTTTGTGTAAATACATTTAAATAATGTCTTAATTGAACATTTTAAAAATCTTGGAAATTAACCCATTAGAAACATATATGCATCCAGTGTGTTAATACCGATAATTTCGGATACAAATTTTTTTCCGGTTCCAGAGTGCCTGATTGAAGACCAATTTTTTTTTTAGCAATTACACCATTTTTTGTTCAAAAAATGTTTTAAGCAATTCTTTATTTTGTTTTAATAATTCTAATCCTAAAACAAGTCCAAATACAAGTAAAGGAAAATGTAAAAAAGAAAAACATTTAATTTTTAGTATAATCGGGATTTTTTCCGAATCTCTCTTAGACATTAATAAGGCAATAAGCTTTTCAATATATTCATTAGTAATTACATCCTCTGCTTCCCCTAATTTTACGAAAAGCTCATTGCCATTTCGAACTTTTTTATTTGCGATACTAGCGTGTAAGTCGTCCAATGCTAGGGAAAATTTCAATGTAATTATAATAAACACTCAAAACTGCAAAAAACTCCAAAAATCTTTTAGAAAGTATCTGAACAACTTTTTAACGTTTTTCTTCTCCCTAATCGAAATTGAAAGATTTGGATCCATTAGAATTTGATGGTAAATAATAATATAATTATTAAAAGGTAAAATTTAAAAAAAAAAACGAAAAAAAAAATATTGAAAAAAATTAATCGGCATAAATTAGCTCCCTGATAGAAATACAAAATTCAAAAATCCAAAAACAACTTATAACGAAAACCTCTTGAAATACACTATGACCATGATGATCTGGAAGCGGTAAATTTCCCATGATAAATGAAAGTACTAGAATAGTTTATAAAAACTTTTAAAGTAACGATAATATAAAAGTAGTCCAAACTTTTATATTATCGTTAATTGAATGAAGCATTTTTCTTCTCATAGAATGATTGGAAAAAGATCATAAACTCAATTTCAATTTAATTATTGATGTTACCACATTAATCCTAATTGTCTTTTTATAAACAATAGATAAAAAAAAAAAATAAAAACATAAATTAGTTATCGACTAAGATGTATTGAAGATTACTGACAATAACCGAAAATATAACAAATTACCTAAAATTTTTTTTGCAGCCAATAATTCTACTATAAGGTTATTGAGTCAAAAGCATCTTCAAGCTAATTTGGTCTAAAAAGGCCATTGGAATGTATATTTGTTATTGTAGATAATTTTCACAACATTACTGCATTTTAAACTATTAATTGATCTTAATAATTCTAAACTTATTGATACAACAACAAATGAAGTATGGTTTCGTATAAGGACTTATAAACCTAATTTATCAAAATGCGTTATTTGTATAATATTGTTTTAGTAATCAATTCATATCTATTTATACAAAAATAATTTTAAAAATCTTTAAATTTCTCTAAAAAAATTAGTAAAGGCACTATTTATGGAGTTTTTATTTTTTTATACTATTTTTATACCTCACACCACCATGTTTGTAACGCACAGAAAAAATCATCCAACACCCACCTTAAAGTATACCAATCGACTTAGAATCACTTTTTGAGTCAATTTAACGATGTCCGTCCATCCGTCTGGCTGGACGGCTGTCTGGCTGTCCATGTAAACCTTTTGCACAAAGTATAGGTCGCAATTTTGAAGATTATTCAATGAAATTTGGCACGTAGGACTCTCATAGCACAAGGACGAATCCTATTGAAATTGGTTATACGAGGGTGGATCAATATTTCCGTGACTTTTCGAACTTCCCTCGTGGTTATATGGAATGTAAGACTATTCCCATCAAGTACCACCTATTAATAGACTACTGTCAAATTTTGAGCAAGTGTCGTCATTTAAATTGCGTTTAAAAGCTCTTCAAAACATACAACCTCGTGTATTTTTCTAAAAATGGAAAAAAGTGAATTTCGAGTGCTCATTAAACATTATTTTTTGCGAAAAAAACCGTCAATCAAACCAAGGACAAGCTCGATAAATACTATGGGGTGCAGGGTACCATCGATTTCAATGGTAAAAAAGTGGTTTACTGACTTTCGTTGTGGTCGAACAAGCACAAATGACGCTGAACGTTCTGGACGGCCAATTGAGGTCATTGCACTCGAAAATGTCGAAAAAATCCACTATATGGTGTTGGCCGACCGAAGAGTAAAAGTGCGTGAGATTGTTGATACCATAGGCATTTCATATGGCAGTGTGGTTTCGATTTTAAATGATCAGCTGATGGGTGCCGTGTTTCTCAATCAAAAAAGGATTGTTTGGAATTGTTTAACCGCAATCCGAATGAGTTTTTGCAGCGTTTTGTAACTGTGCATGAAACTTGGATCCATTGCTGTACTCCGGAAACCAAGCAGCAGTCTAAACAAAGGATTTCTCCGGATGAACCTGCTCCGAGGAAGGCCAAGGTAAGTTTGTCGGCCAATAAGGTGATGGCAACAGTTTTTTGGGATGCACGCGGGATAATTCACATCGATTACCTTCCAAAAGGGAAAAATAATAAACGTCGAATATTATGCCAACTTATTAGACCAACTTAATGAGGATTTAAAAAGAAAACGACCCCATATGGCCAAGAAAAAAGTTCTTTTTCATCAAGAAAATGCAGGGGTGCACACGTGTGCGGCTTCAATGGCAAAAGTCTATAAATTGGGCTACAAATTGGTACCTCATCCGCCATATTCTCCGGATTTAGCCCCTAGTGACTACTTCCTATTTCCAAACCTAGAGAAATGGCTCGGTGGAAAGAGATTCAGCTCCAACGATGAAATTATTGACCAAACAAATGCCTATTTTAAGGACTTCGAAAAATCTTATTTCTTGGAAGGTATACAAAAATTGGAGAAACGTTGGACTAAGTATATTGAGTTAAAAGGAGATTATGTTGAAAAATAAAATTTTGTTTTGCAAAAAAACCTATGTTTCATTCAAACAGTTACGGCCCTCGTAATCGGTCCATTATTTCACCTAGCCCCCATACAAATGTCCTCCGGGAATAGGGATTTTAACGATCATAAATGCCTTAAATATTGCAATATTTTAATGAAAGTAAGTTTTCTATAAGTATCAATCTTTGTGCCAAATTTCAAAAACATCGGTCTATAGTTGACCATAGCTCCCATATAAAACCCTCTTACGAAAATCACTTTAACGTGCCCAGTCATATACACATGTTAGTATCAGGTTTATATTCGACACAAATAAGTTTAATATAAGTAGAAATCATAGTGACAAATTTTATGAGGTTCGCTCCATAATATACCATAGCTCCCATATAAACCCACTTTTGGGAGTGACCCTAAAATGCAAAAATTCATACAAATGTTAGTATTAACGTAATATTCTGTATTCGTATATTTTATTTTACACTTAGTAAAAGTATCGGTACACAATTGTCCACATGTCTAATATAAGACCCATCCACAAATTTTGATGGACATGCACAATGGTGTGGGCGGTAACATATGGTCGGGCTTGACCGACTATATCTTTCTTACTTGTTTTTTTTTTTGGATTTTTGTTTGTTTTTGTTTTAAAAAATACGAAATTATGTACAAGATTTTAATGGTTAAAAATTTAAGTTAATAAGTGATGATTAAATTTTATATACTATTTTTATAAATAACTTTTGAACTATATATTATTTTTGTGTCACAAAAAACTTAATATTTTTCTTCATTATTCCTTTTTAGTTTTTGTATTTTAAACAAAAATTTTTATGAATCTATGGCTCGAAAATTTCAAAGAATATTGAATAGATTTTACTAATTTAAGGTGTGTTTTTATTTAATTGTTATCCCCAAAAGCATTTCAAACAAATAAATACATTTCAATGAAATCGATTAAAATGCATGACCTGAAAAACACAAAAGGTTGAGCTATGTAAGTTTGGATACTTAGAATATCTACTTTACTTAAATATATCTAATCATATTCTTTAATATTAAAAAGTTTCTGTTGCATAAATTTGGAACTAATCTGATAAAGGGAAACATAACGAAAATAGATATTTTTTCACAAAAATAAAATAAATGCCTTATTTATATTATTTGATTTGATTTTATTTGATTTCAGGAAAAAACAAAGTTGTCAAATGGGAAAAACTAAAAAATTTTCAAAAATTCGAAATACCCTGTAAATTTTTAGAAATTTAAAAAAAAAAAACGTTCTGATGATAGTTGATGCCCTAAAGATTTCGTAGCCACCTAAATTTTGTTCTGAACTAAAATCGGACGAAAATATTGAGTTATATATTTCAAAAACTGGCCAAAGATTTTGCAAAATTTAAATAGTTGGAATTTCAAATGCAAATAACTTGAAAACTATAAGAGATAAATAGCGCATGTAAGTATAGGCCTTAAAGAGAGCGTTAAGTGGATGTAAAAATAAAAAAGATAATTTTCCAAGCGGTTAAATATATTCTATGTCAGAAGTATCCTATTTTGAGTTCCAATATCTCCGCTCCTGAGGATTCTGCAGGGCTGCTCTTCCAAACTTAAAATTGTACACTCTACTGATATGTCTATGTGTAATTTAAAAATTTTGATTCTGCCCCACTGTGCAATGTTAAAAAACGATAAAATTTTATGATTTTATAAGGTTTTTATCGTGTCCTGTCTTTAGAAATCTTTGAGAAAATGTTCATGACATTTTCTCAAAATTAATTTTCAAGTTCCACAAAATTGTAAGTTTCCTATCCAAAGAGTATACACATTGAGGTAAAACAATAGGTTGGCAAATGAAAAAAATTTATTATTTTTTGAAAAAATTTTATTTTTAATTTTTTTTAGCAAGTGACTTAGTTTTTTGAAAACTTTGAGGACTGCGAGATTTGGGAAATTTTTGTTACAGAAAAGTATGAAACTTTTGGTTTGAGAATTGGGGAATTTGTGGGGGATATTTAAAATTTAAATTATGTAATAATTGTATCTTTTGTTTAGTTAATAAAATTGGCATTTTGGACAAAAATATATCGTTCATTCCACGAGAGATTTATAAGAAATGTTAAATGTTAATATCTCTTTACGATGTAGACGAATTTTAAAGACAATAATGTAAAGGTTAATTGTTTATTTAAAAATGCACTTGTATTGCAATTGCAGTTTTAAAATCAATTTTTGTCGAAATTCTACCCCTTTGATTTGAATTTTCTTTTAATATGTTCAAAAGCAATATCTTTACTACAAAATGCAATAATAAATGTTCTGGGACAAAGTGAAATAACTATTTTTAATATATTTTTCTTATTTATTCTTATTTTTTATTTTTTTTGGTTTTTCTCAGTCAGTAATATGTAACTTTAAGTATTTATAACTCTTTAACTATATGTCGCATTTTATTGATTTAAAAACCATTATAAAGCTTATTACAATAGATATTGTAAATGATATTGTATAATTCAAAAAAGATGTTTTTGCCAAGGATGCACTTACAACAATAATGCAATTTTCAAATGCAGTTTTTAGAAACTTTTTATTTTAAATATTTTTGACATAATATGTTTATTATACAGTACATTAGCAATTATTCTGGGACAAAAATTTATTCAAATTTCAATATTTTGATTTGCGTCGTTACGATTTCGATTTGCGTCGTTATGATTTCAATTTGCGTCGCTATTTACAATATATTATTTCTCTGGAAGTTAAAGTAACTTAAGAAAACTTTATTGATTCATTGATTTTATTATTAAATTCTCTGTTTTTAGTTATAAAATCGAAGTATTTTAATTTCACATCTTTGTACAAAAATACTCCTCTTTTATTAAATTTAAAATTTTTTTTCAGTTCAAATATTTTTATCCTGGAACCAATTATTAAGAAAACAGTTTTCGTCACTATTCTCCGGTCCCCATTAATTTTATGGCTAAAATGACTCAAAAAAAAAATAAATAAATAAATAAAATAAAAAAAAAAAAAATTTGGGAATCTGTAGGAATATTTTTTAATTTTTTTAAATATTGGATCGTTTTGTGTGAGAACAATTATATTGCAATTTTTAGTAAATATTATCATTTTTATAATATCAAGGGGAGACAAAGACTGAAATTTTTCATAAAATGCACCTTAAATTGCATTTGCATTATGAATGCATTTTTAAGTAATACTACTATTTTTAAATTATTGTGTTTAAAGAGAAGATATTCATCTTCTATATATAATTTAAATAATTAAACCCTGTTCAGCTTATACTTGGTCGATTTTTTTTAATTAAAAAAAAAATAATTATCAAAATCGTGAATAAATTTGCAAGTTTTTCAAACTTCATAAAAATGACAATGGAGTTATTCAAATGGCTCCATAGGGTATGCGTATACCGAATATTAACAAAATTCGAAGACCTAAGGAATATTTTTTGCCGTTATTTCATGGAATGAATGATATATAATTTTAAAGATGCTGCAAGTACATGTTATTACGATCCACAGTGTTGTGAACTCATATCACGAGTAACCAAAAATGGAAGCAGTTGTAGTAGGTTAATAACATTTGGTTAATATAATGCTTAAATATGTAAAAATACGAAATTTGGTCAAAAGCACGTCAAGGATATCCATAGCTGTCATATATCTTGGAAGTAAAAAAAAATAAATGAAATTCATAGAAACTGTCCATGAAATTTGGTATTTTGGCTAAGTTCCATAATTAAAATTGTTTGCGAAAAATTTTGATGATTTCTGAAGAAGGATATGACTAGTTCTAAAATGTTCTTGAAGGTAAAATCTATAAAAAAGTTGAAAAAAATATTAAATTAGGGACCAAATTTGAAGCAAGGACACATCAAAATGGTATATTTTTTATACAATTTTAGATTAAATTCAGAGGAAAATGAAAATAAATAGATAAATCCAGAATATAAGCTTATATAAGCTACTAAAACTTTATTTAATACTAAGTGAAAGTATGATAAAAAAAATACTATAAAAAGGATATGAAAATATGCAATTTTATTATCCCTTCTCATATAAATGTTAAGATATCCTGTAAATATGTTAGTTTTGTCCTAAACGATCTTTTATAAATGTTATTACTGGAGTCAGAGTATGCTATGTTTTTTCCAATACAAACAAACTGCATATTTTGAGTCTGTGCCGTCACAGAAATTAAAAAAAAAATTAAAGGGGAAGTGTAAATAAATTTTATGAAATTTAGACACATGTAAAATTAATCTCTTAAAGTAAAGAAGTCTTTTCTGATCTTTTTTTAGTTGTCCATTAAAGTTTGAACTTATATAATATTAATACATTTTCTAATTGACTAAATTCAAAATAACGGTAAATCAAATGTTACCTATGAATTTTGTAAAAAATTTATCTAATCATATTTTAATAATGTAACAAAAAAAAAAAAAAAAAAAATAATAATAATAATAATAATTTGTCATAATTTTTAATTTTATTATTTTTTAACATTTTTAATTTTATTAATTTGTATCCAATAATTTAATAAAAAATGAAAGTTTTGAACACCATAACTTCTGATAGGAACGAATTTCTCTTAATAGCAAAACATTTTAATACCACGAGACAAAAATTTTAATATTTCATGGAAATTAGTGTTATACTAATTTTAAAGAGTTCATACGTACACAGAAAAAATTATTGCCTTATATTTTTAATTAATACAGTTGTTTCATTATGTATCTAAATTTAATAAATATAATCGAGTAAATATAAAATAAAATTTAGGTAAAATTTTATTTTTTACTTAAATGTTTAATTCATTTAATCATCTATTTGATTGATTCCATCAATTATTTAATTGGATTTTTTTTGTTTTTAATTTTTTACAGTTTTTAGTAATTGATAGTATCATTTTGGTGGGAGGTGCAAATTTAAAAAATTAATTAAAAATTAGTTAAAAAAGTTTTTAATTGAATGAATTATTTATTAATATATTTGGCGATTGGTGATTTTTTTCTGTGTAAATCTAATAATACTAGTAGAATAGCTTATATTGCTGAAAACTGCAATTATATATAAATAAGTTTTCTCTTTTCATCTGTCACTTCTGACTCTACATTCTGGATCTCTTATTTTTATAGTGGAATGAACATTTTTTTGGATATTCGGTAAAAGAGTTATTGGTTTTTTTATTTTGTTATGTAGAAAAGAAAAAAAAAATAAATAAATAAGACAAAAAAATAAAAAAAAGCTGAAAAAGTAATGATTTTATCATTGTGTTGCCGTTGGGAGGATGTAATTATTGCCATAAAAAAGCTACATAAGTATGTGAAATTTGAACCTGCTATAGGGAAAAAACTTCAACAAATTCCAATTTTTAATTTTTGACGCCGAATATTTCGTAACATATGTCTCGACCAGCAGAATCCACTTATATAACAACCTTTCAAGTCGGTCCAGATATAACGAATCATGATCATTTAACTTTGGGACACTTAAGCTACATTACACTTCTTCTATTACTGCGTAATTCATTGAAATCGGATCAGCCGTTCGGAAACTGTAGATTTATTTCCATTTAATTTCTTGAATAGGACACTGTGAGTCATAAGACTGTTGTATCCAATGAATTACACCCTAAAATGTTAAGTACAAAGAATATACTTCCTGGTTTAGATGTTAAACATATCGAAAAATATGCATATTTGAAAGTTAATATTCCTTTAAACCATAATAATTTAATAAATTTTTTTTTTGTATTAATTTTACAAAAAATTAATTAATCGACTATAAAAATCGAAATTAATATGTTTGATCAAAAAATCGAAAATCGACTGTTAATTTTCATACCATTCACTAATGCCACTAATGGCAAATTATATAAACAATTCTATTGAGTGCAAAACATGCAACATTTTTTTCTTAAGTTTAAAATTTGCAAAATTGCGACCTTTAGTATGAAATATGCCAAATTATGCTCTTATGTATAAAATATGCAAAAATATGCTGTTAAGACTAAAATATTCCAAAATTCTTAAAATTGTCTGAAACGGATAAATAGCTAACAGTTTGATTCACTTGATTGCTCGGAAAAAATATGATTTTGCATATTTTTTGGTTGCCCTATTTATAAGAAAACCATTTTTTTAAATTATTTTACTTTAAAATAACTTTTTACAATTTTTGATGATAACTTAAGATTTTGAGGAAGTATTGAAAAAGCAAAATTATCTACTTAATTAGGACTATGAACTACACTAGGTCACTTAAAATGTATATTTTCAATGTAACACTCTATAATTTGCTACACAAATTTTAATAAAATACATTTTTCTGTATTTTTGTTAACTTTTTGTTCTCCTTGAATTAATAAAATGTTTCACTTAAATAAATTTCTAAAGTAGTAGGATTTCATAATAAAATATTGATTGTCTATACAAAAGTAAGAAACAAATTTTCAATATTATCTACAGATCTTTTAAATGAAAAAAAGGAAAAAAAATAAATAAAAAGTTGTATATTTACTTATGGATACTCACATTATATTATGCATTTAGAGAACCCAATTTAAGTTATAATAGCCAAGAATTACATTGTAAATAGTTACCCTGGTATTAAACATCCTCGAAATCGTTCAAAAGATTATTTAATTTTATAAAACATTTAGATTTATTAAGTAATTTTCCTAGAATTCTTCGAGTCTATGATTTACAGAAATATTTTTTTTCTTAACTTTGCTAAACAAACAATTCTCAAACAATTGTTGCAAATAAAATAATGAAATAATAATAAAAAATGAGAAAAAATAAAACTCTTTATTTTACGTTCATTTAGAACTGAAAAATAAAAAAAAAAATATTTTGTTTTAAGCTCATAAAGTAGAAAGTATGTAAGTGTATGTTTTTAAGCTACAAAGCACAGTGGAAATAAATGTCAGAGAATATTAAACTTGTAAATATTTCAACTCATAAATTATCAATAAATTTAATATTGAGCTACAGGATGACCCCCTTAAAACGTTTTATCATTTAACTAGTTTGTTTCAAAATGTGAAACTTTTCAGTGAAAAATGGCAGCTGTCACCAAACAGATCAAATTTCAAAGACGTACATAAATTTAACGCTATTTATGCATTTGCTAAGAAGCATATTTAAGTATCTATAGTTCAAGCTAAACAAAAGTTTAGAGATGCTAAATATACTTTAAGTTGCTTTTCGGTACATATCACTGTGCAATATTGGTAACAGCTATAGCATGTAGGTACAATGTATGGTAACCAGTGTTATTTAGTTTTCTTTGTATTTACATTTGTGTGTTTATGCTAGTATAACTATAAGTATGATTATATTCAGGCTAATAATATCAATTGTAGATGATGGTCAAAAGTCATTTCAACAACACTAAATTATTATTATCTTCAAGAGGTTGCACATTTACACATATACAAAAATAAACACAATTATAAACACATGCATTCTTATATACACATACATACATGATTATAAGAAGTTTTATAGAAAACCTACTCATATACAGGGACATTTAAATATTCATATTCCTATGAATAAGTAAAAATTGTTGCAAACAAACATGTCTGTGTGAAAGTGTGTTCATTTGTTTGTGTTTAAATATTTACATGTGTGGAGAGATATAAAGAGAATAAAAATAAAAAAATAAAGAAAAAAAAAATCAGTAACGAAATAAGTTTTCGTTTGGAAATTTTTATATTTACTAAATACATATATTTAATTTATTCTTATTCCAATTCTTTTTCATATTTTTACCAAATCATACTGCATTTGTAGACCAAAAAACCAAAAAACAAAAAAAAAAAAAAGAAACATTTATTTGTATTTTTCTGGCATAAAAGTTTATTACATGTAAAATAATTTCCTTTTTGTATGATAAAGATTCATCTTTATTTTGTAACAAAAAGTTAAGTGAGTTGTAAAAAAGGAGTAGCAATATTTAATAAATACCTGTAGTAACTATATGAAATTAAAATAAAAATGGAATAACATAAAAAAAACTATAAAATTATTTAAAATTGTTAGATGTATTATAAATTTAGTAAATACCAAATATTGGTAAATCACTGTAATTCACACTCAGTTCTTTGTATTTTTGAAAATAACTTAAAATTAAAAATTATATAAGTAATGACCAAGAATAAAAGAAACTCTTTTAAAAAACTTGTTTTATTCACTACTCAACAAATCAATAATTATCTCATGTCGTATGAGTGATAATTATATATAATTAAAGAAATACTCATACGTCCTGATAGACAATATGCAAAATAATGCATTAATGTAATTCAAAAACTTTCAAGAAATTTTTCTATTATTTCTTTTAAAATTTAGTAATATATAAAATTTAGTAATAAATAAGTATGCGCTTAATATAAAGAACACAATATTCCAAAAGTATTAAGGACTTCGCACGAAAAAATCTGGGCACGCTTTATGGCTTATAACTTTTAAAATACATAAAAAATATTACCATTAACTTATTTACATTTATTATTACTCTCAATAATTATGTACTAAATTTGGTTGTAATAGCATAATTAGTTTTTCTTAAAATGAACATTTCACAAAATTTATGCAAACGCAAAACTCAAATTTATAACCAAAATACATGTCGACCATACAAAATAATTTCTAGCAGTGCAGATGAATTAGGAAATGCAACTTTTTAAGTCATAAAAAATACAAAGAGTTCATGATCACCGAAAGGAACCCTGACAACCGAAGAAAAAGTTGATTTACAGACTGTAGAATCGCAGACAAAATAATACGTATTTTAAGGAAAAATCCCTTCATCTCAGACTGAAATGCGACTGAATTATTAAATTGCTCAGTATTTTTTATAAAAAAAATTTAAAAAAGGTAGCCTGTAGTTCTAAAAAGTAAAAAGTTGATAATATGAATGCTAGAAAAAATGTGTAGAAAAAGGAGAGAACGAAAATTATTAAGATTAGTTCTTTTTTTTTTCAAAAATATGAATGCGTCTAAAGGGCAATATGAAGTATGTACTGTCGAACTTTTTATAACACCCTGGTCAGGAATTCGAAATCACAAATATTGTGGCAAATGGAGCAGGTAAATATCATGAAAAAAAATATCAAAATTGTCGAAAAAATTTTAAGTCCAGTAAGCCATATGTACGTGAGGGGAAAAAAGTACTTTATTCAAATGACACGTTAAACAGAGAAATGTGCGCAAATGAGTGCTCTCGGAAAAGATTTCTTTCTATCATTAGAAAGCTCAGCGAATTCTAATTCTAATCTCGCAACTCATCAATACAGGAAAAAACTAGCTGAGTAGTATTAAACAAATGGTGCTGCTATTTACAAAGTGGGAACAATCCACTAAAGTGTTCAAATCTCAGACCATTTGAATGTATGGGGTTATAGTAAAAAAATATATTTAAAGCTGAATAAAAAATAAAATAGAGTTTAAAAAATTGGACCCATTCCGATAAAAAAGTAATCGATCATACAATAAAGTTATATTTAGGGTATTACCGAAAATACTAAATATTTTACTGAAAACGAATAAAAGATTAATTTTTCTTTTAAATTTAAAATTAGTATATAACAGTCTTTAGCAAAAAAAAAAAAAAACTAATATTTCCAGTTAATTAATATTATCATAATGGTAATTGGAGCAAAATAAAAAAAAAATTTAATTAGCAATTTTGTAATTGAAATTGATTTTTATTTTTTTTCGATTTCATCTGCTATTTATTAAATTTTTATGTATAAATAAATGCCTATAAAATGAGAAAAAAATTTAAAAAAGAAAATAAAAATAAAAATGAATTTCAATCACGAAATTGCTTATACTGATTAAATGTTTATTTGATTTTGCTCCAATTACCAAAATGATAGTATTAATAACTAGAAATAATTGTTGTTTGGTTTAAAATTAATTAATATTTTTAATCAAATAAATTAGAATTATAATTCGAATTTTCATTTATGTATATCAATTATAATACTTATTGGTCCGATTTCAATATTAATCAATTTTACGCAAAAGCATGTGGAAGCAGTGCTATGCGCAAAGAATTTTGTAGCATGTTTCACTTTTTGCATAGCTGTAAGGGAAAGAGTTTATGATCCGAATTATTTAAAGAAAAATTTTTGTCTGCTTCACTGTATACAGTAGTTCCAAAACATTTTTTTAAGAATTCACCAATTTGAGAATGTATTGAACTGAAATTTATAGACTCCTCCAAAAGACCTGGAAAAAAACTCTGGCAAATAGAAATTTATTTGGATGTTAACAGTTCATAAGTTACAGAATTAATTTCAAATAAAGGAGTTTTGTGTATTGTTTTATACACATACCTGCATCAATAATAATCAACATTTCTAAAGATGATGTTTTTGTGATGTTAAGATCAGAATTACTTAAAGGCAAAAGTTCCTCTTTAAAAACGAAACCACTTTCAACAAAAAGGTTACACAAAAATTTAATCAGATGAGGGACATCAGCAAATACACACACAAATTTTGTTTTTTCAGAAGGCTGTTTGAAAACAGTTTATGTGGAGAAATACCCATTGAATTCCAAAGCTGCTAGTTTTCAGGACCTAGGTTGCTAACGGCTGCAGCCACTGTAATTCCAATTTTGTAAATAATATCTTTTTAACTATTCTAAAGTTAAAATAATAAAAAAACTATCTTCAGCTACCCTGCAGCCCTCGTACTATGGCAAGTTGTATCATTCTTATTGGTTCCATTATTACGTGATTTTTTATATTATAAGCCCACTCTTCTTTTCATTTCATCTCGTCAAATGATATTATACATAATTTTTCGTAAAGTTTCAATTCGAAAGTTCCCATTTAATTTAAAATTTGACTTTGTATACCTGGTTCCATACATAGCATTGAAGAACATATACGAAGAGTTGAAGTGACCTCTTAAGCGCAACAATTTGTAACGACGCGGACCGGCAAAATAAATGTAAATTGCTTCCGAAATATTATCTTACTTTACGTATTTTGTTTCGGCGTTAACACATTTTATGTATTTATTTATTTATTTTTAAATAAATTTATTTGCAAGCTCTAAAGATGCAATTTTTTCTTTTAATTTTGAGATTTTACTATCTGCTAAAGATTTCTTGACATTAAAAAATTGTCGTGCGAAATTTTAGTAAAGTAGTAAATTAAGTATAAATATTTCTTAAATTTTTGCAAAAATATTTTTCATTCGGTTTGTGTACCGGTTTGCAAAATTTTTCCTTACGATTTTTCTTCATATTTCAGATGGTTTCTCAGAGTATCTAGAATTAAAATTCACATCAGTCCTTGAACTATTTGTACAAAATTTTGTAGCTTTTATTTAAGAACCGATTTTGCCCATTTTCAATACCAAAATAACCTTATATATAGGATGCCCCAATGGCTTAGTTGGTAGTGAGCTAGTCTGTCAGTCTGAGGGCTGCGTGTTCGATTCCCACCAGAGACTCTGGTCGGTTTCACTACAACGAGCTATGGTCTTCGTTACTCCACTCGGTTAGAATTAGAATATAATTTGTAATTGTATTGTAATTATAAAATAAATAAAAAATAAAAAACCTTATATAAGCCAAATTTCAATCCCACTAGGTGTACCGCCTCGAACCCTATCCTGCTTTCAACTGATAGATAGACGTACTGAAATTGCTAAATAATCTTCGATTTTAAAAAAAATATACTTTATGGGGTCTTAGATGACTATATCTATATATTTTTGATGCTGGTTATAAAAATTGAAATACTTTGAATAAACTACATTGTAACAATACCTTGGAAATTAATCCATACACCCTATACTATCTAACACCTGTCTGCTAATCTTTTAAGCAGGAAAAGATGAACATTAAATACCCAGCAAAAACTTTGGTTACCATGTAATGATTTAAAAAGCCAATATAATTGCTCTTTACTGAATAACTATTATTTTAACAAGGCGATGGCATTAGAGACAACTATTTACCTCATATTATTACAAGCAGACATTTTAGAATGTTACTCGTATTACTTAGAAGTCATAACAGCAACTAATTACTTTCAAACTGTTCAATAACACATTGATTTTAAAGTATTACTGAAATCATTATTAGTAAAAACAATAGGAACTAGTTACATTTTAGGTTACAAATAACTAATGAAATGTCAGGATATAAGAAGTATTTGTTTTTGTTTTTTAACAACAACATATTTAAACATTTTATAAATTTTAATTTAAATAACTTAACAATAACCAAAAATATAATATTAAAAAAACTATTTTAGATTAAAAATTAACTCATACGAAAGTTATGTCTTTTCATATATTTATTCCTTCCTTAATTATAGGAATTGGTAAACTGATTTAAAAAAAAAACTTATGAAAAAGTAGTACTTTCAAAAAATCTAATCATAAATAATTAATTACCTACCAGGTTATAAATAAATACTTACTTAACCACTTCTATGTAATGCAGGCGGTATTCCGTTGTCATTAGGAAGTAACTACATCCATACATGTCATTGCAAAGTTTTTGCTGGGTAAATGATATTTCATTTATTAATTATGATGTCTGTCCATTTAAAGAGAGATGTTTTAGAGAAATTTAGTTCTTTGCGTGTTCTTAGCGGAGCTTAATTAATTATACAAATACCATCTAAGGGAGATGTACCAGTCAGTCATTCAATAACGTTACTCTCTTAAGGAGAACCTAATCTTTCAGAAAAATAATATTGTAGTCACCCTGTTGTATTACAGGATGAGCTACAGGATATCAAAACGATCATGAAAATGTTTTAAGAGCATGTAACTTCCACAAATTATAACCGATGTCGATGATTTTTAATTTTTAAGAAAGAACTTGATAAGAGAAAAAGTGCAATTTTTTGTGATATATTAAAATTAACTTCAATCTTTTTGGATACAACTAAGAATTATGTCGGCTATTCAACATAATTTATTTGATAAAACGAATAGTTCATTCTTTTTACAATTTTTGGAATTAATTTCTTTTTTTACAAAATTGGTTTTTGGATAAACTATAAATATTTTAGCAAGGTTGGAAATCGAAACGAATAATGATATCGGTAAATTGAATTGATATCAATTGATTCAATTCAATTTATTTTTATTTCGGTAACGGTATCGATAGCGGCATTTTAAATTATATCGGTATTGTTATACCGGTACTGAAATAAAAATACCAATACCGTTTTTATTCGAAAAATAGCAAAAACATTAAAAGGTTTTATCTCTTATTTATTTTTAATTAAAATTCATTTAAACAAACTCTGAATTACACATATTTTATATTTTATGTTAAAATAATAAAATTCTTTGCAGATTAATTTTTGTCGCGATACAAAGTTCACATTGGGCAGCTGTGAATATACAAAATATATATAGGGTCCTATTGGTCCCATTGTGTTACCCTGAGGAATCATGTGAATCTGTTTTCATATATCCAAAAATAGGTTCGAATCGAACCAACCTAACGCAGGAATAAAAGATGTGATCCATCTGATATCAATTGCAGAGAGAGCAGCTAACCCATGCATATGTGGAATTCTGTAGTTCTAATGTTCGCAAGAGCAGGACAGTAACAAAGAAAATGTTCTATTGTTTCTTTCTCCTAATCGTTAAAGCAACTTCTGCAATAGTTACTAAATGTAGTCCTAGACTCCCTTTTAAAATTATATCGAGCCTTAACCGCGAAAATATCGGAAGTGCAGAACAGATGTGATCAAGATTATCGTGAGTACCTGCCATGACGGCCTAACCTCACGGTGGTCTTAGCACTGGGTGAGAATAATGCGCCGACCAACGCCCCTGTATGCCAACGCATACAGGTAGCAACTAAACAATTCGCTTTTCTTGGTCGCATCGTTCCACTTTGCTTAAGTGTGGGGCTATCTAGTACCCCTGTCACAATTGTGACCGTGTTACTGTTACAAGTAACAGATAATATGACTGAAACCGTAAGCCACTACGTGCTCCCCTGAGGGACCTCACCAACAACCGGCCAAGAACCAAGAACCAAAAACCACTGCAAATGGTTGTTGATCCTTGGGGCAGCCGGTTCCCGTAGCACCTACTTTCAAGTCCTAGGTAAGACCTTCAAGCTTGCGCTCTACAGTTTCTAAACCTAAGAAATTCAAGGAACTGCTAGACCTTTTGTATCCTGTCTAACATAACTAACTCTAAAAAGGTAATGTCAATTTAGAGAAGCAGAAAGACAGGATTTTTCTCTACCACGGATAAGCTATACATGAAGGAGGAAGGAATCTCCGAGAAGACAAGCCGCCGTGGCGGCGTAAGTGCAGAACACAAGACTTTTCAGGAGATACATTTTTGTGCTTGTTTACGTATTGTTATGTATATGAAAAACGTCAATTAAGATAAATTTGCTTTCGCCATAAATCCTAAACGGTACTTGATACGTTAATAAAATGTTTATAGATGATAATTTTTAATATTTTTTCATCAAAAAATGAATTTCAAAAATGTTGTAAGTTAAGATATTTTAGCAGTTAGGGCATATATATAAATATAGATTTATTTTGTATGTATACTTTTCTAAATTTTCTTCAATATAAACCTCTAAGTTGGGTTTAAAAAATTATTTTGAAGAACTGAAAACTGCAAACTACTGTTGCGAAATATTCATAAGTTAAGCATTTGATTTGTTACCTTTTATTGGATGGAAAAGCATTTTTATTTAACTTGTATACATTTTCCTCAACAATGCCGCCCCTGCCAAAATGAAGTGAACATACAAGTGGAATCTTAGGTAATTCTGATTCCGTTAGATTGCAACAATTAAGCCACTTTTGTCGCATGTATGGCAGAGCGGTAAATTTAAAATATTTTATTCGTGCGTTCTTGCAAAAATGACTTGTATTTACACAGTTAGGAAAACTTCAACTCATCTTAGTCTTCTTTTATTCTATTATTCTTCTCCTATTAAGCCTGGTTTTATATCCTTTAACACTTTTGAAATCTATTGTTTATTATTATTTACTAAGTAAGAAAACATATCCTTATAAACATTTGGAAGATATCTTCCTGGAAGAAATTTACACAATATCTTTTTTTCTATTATTTGGACAAAAATCATCAAACCAATATTTTTGTAATATTTCATTTTTATCAGTTTAAAGAAAATTAGGCAATAAACAACAAAAAATATATAAAATTAAAATTGTTTTTTATTATTTCTATCCTCAAAATATCGCTCTTTTTTCAGTAAGGTGATTATCACCTTCGCAATAAATAAATAAAATCGCATTAAGATCATCTAGAAGAAATTAATGCAATACTTTTATTTTTCAGTCCCAATTTTTTCAATTGTCGAAAAATTTTTCAAAAATGAAAAAAATGTTGAAGAAATTTATTTGCAACAAAATGGATATTTTATGTGAGCGTTTTAGTTTTCGCTTTGCAGGATCTAAACGTTTTCTTTATTACATTATTTTCTATATATTTATTACATCTTTCAGAAGATTATCTGGCGCTATCTTCTTATTTTCACCTAAATAATTATCTAGCAATATTGCCTATTTTTCTTCCAGGCGTATTGATTTCCTATTGCTTGTATCGCCTGTGACATTAAATCTCTTCCGATGGGGGAAACTTGCGCAATACGAATATGATTATTGCGACAATAACATTTTTGTTCTAAGCAATACGAATTCGAATCACTTTTGTATTATTTTGCTTGCAAGGTATGTTTTCTAATAAAGGGTGGGTCAAAAATAGCTGAAAAGAAATTGAGTTTGTGTCTTTAATATCTTACACAGTTTTGCTATGGATAAAAATGTGTATATACTTTTTTTTTTTAAAGGGTAAGGTATTTTATTTCTAATGCCATTTAAAAAATGGTATTCGGAATAAAAATTTTTAAAACCGCGTAGTCCATAAAATCGGTTTTTTGATATATCTCCCGATTAAAAGTTCTAAAAATACACTACGTTACATTCCAAGTGTTTTTTTTTATTGTAGCACCGTGTTCCGCCACGGCGGCTTATCTTCTTGGATAAAATATTTCCTTGATGTATAGCTCATATGTGGTAGAGAAAATCCTGTCATGTTACACTCTAGGATAGCTTCGGTCCTAGAGAGCATAACAGTTTGGCAGGTATATATAGGTTCAGCATTGCCTGGACTCGTCTGGGGTCTATAATGGGAGAAAAGGACCTTCGGGGCCTGACCAGAGACTTAACACAATCTGGTACCACGGGAGCCAGTAGCCCCTGGTACTGCAACAATGATTTGTCGGTGTTATCGTACTGGAGTGGCTGTTGGAGAGGCCTCTCGGGGAGTCACGTGGTGGTTGTGGTTTGGACCTAAACCGCAGGAAGGGGTTTATAGTCCCGATGTGGTGTTGCATAGCACCACAAGTCGCCAATAGTGCGGCAGGAGGTTAGATAGCTCCAACTCCTAAGCAAGGGGAAGTGGACTTATCCAGACAATGAGTCTCTCAAATTGCCACCTGTGTGTTCTCAACAGGCACATGGGGGCGTTGGTTGGCGCATTGTACCTCACCCGGTGGTAAGACCACCGTGGGATTAGGCCGTCATGGCAAGTGCCCACATTAATCTTGACCACATCTGTAGCACCGTGTTCCGCCACGGCGGCTTGTCTTCTTGGATAAAATCTCACCCTTGATCATACGTGGTAGAGAAAATCCTGTCATGCTACACTTTAAGATATCTTTAGTCTTAGAGATTGTAGCGGTGTGGTAGGTATGTATAAGTGTACCATTGCCTAGACTGGGGTCTATAATGGGGGAGAAGGACCTTAGAGGTCTGACCAGAGACTTAACACAATTTGGTACCACGGGAGCCAGTAGCCTCTGGTATGGCAACACCTGCTTGTCGGTGTTGCCGTACTGGACTGGCTGTTGGTTGAGGCCCTTCGGGGAGTCACGTGATGGCTGAGGTTCAGATCTAAATCGCTGGAAGGGATTTATAGTCCCAATATGGTGGTGCATGGCAACACAAACCGCCAATAGTGCAGCAGGAGGTTAGATAGCTCCAACTTCTAAGCAAGGGGGAGTGGACTTATCCAGACAATGAGTCTCCCTAATTGCCACCTGTGTGTTCCTAACTGGCACATGGGGGCGTTGGTAGACGCATTGTACTCATACAATGCTAAGAACACCGTGGGGTTGAGCCGAAAGGCATGTACCCACGTTCATCCTAGTACATCTGTAGCACCGTGTTATCATACATAATAGACTTACTGGCAGATATGTAAATGAATATATATGGCCATGTACCCTCAATTTTGTGATCCAGATATACATGGAACATAATATATGCAGCTAAAAAAAATATGATTTATACATATTTTTTTTAGCTGGGTAAACAAAAGAATTAATTAAAAGAAATTAATATTTTTAGTCAAAAAAAAAAAAAAAAAAAAAAAAATGAATAAATGAGTTTTTGTATCGGAAAATTTTTTGTGGATTTCTATAAAAAGTATAAAAAGTACTAGAAGCCCTTAGTCACAAAAACACTTAATTTGAATTATCAGTACATAAATTCTTAAGATTATTTAAAAAAAAGTAAAAATCGAAGAGGGAGAACGTTTTAAAAAATTCACTCAAGAAATGTATTTGCATTTTTTTAATTTCTTATTTTTAAAAATTCTAAATACCATTGCGGAAAGAATTGTGTTGAAACGAGAAAAAATTTTACTTCTTTTTTTTCCAAAAAGGTTATAAATTGTTTTGAATCCTAAATTTTATAATTGTTTTTATTCTGGGCTATAATATTTTCTTTAAAGATTTTAAATTCTTTGTTCCAAATTCATTTGTAAAATACTCGTATGGCAAAACTAGTATCATAATATATTAGTTATATACATACCTTCATATGTTGGTTAAGTACACCAAAAGTATTTTCTGAACCACGACTTTTATACATCAATTTTTGAAACATGCTTTCCCGGATATTATACAAAAATCGTTTAAATTTTATTTATCCTTGTTAACTCACAAATTGTTTATCTTGTATTTTTCTTATTATTTAATGTTTTAATATGTAAAAACACTTTGTTATAATATCATAATAAAAAATTAAATCTACCTCTATTTAACAAAAAAATATCTTCCGAAAAAAATCCTGACAACAATTTATTTACTCCTTTGAACTTAACAATTGTCATAATGTTTCATTTGATTTATCTTAAAAGAAATTAAGATGTCTCTAAAGTTACGTAGATATCATATGATATTAGTGGACTTCCGTACATGTATGACTATGTAAGAGTTTAGCACTCATACACACGTACTCCCATTATTTACAAAACCAAAATAAATGATCATAAAAATGAAAAGTTGTTCCTTTAAGATTTTAGTTGTATTTAAACACTTCACCAAAAATACATACATCTTGGATAAAAGTTTATTTTTGTGTTTGTTGTGGGGATTTACTTCAATGACTAAAGTGATTTCCTTACCAACCTACCTACAAAATATTCTTAGTTCACATGTGGAGTATATGAAATTTAGGAGGATTATATGAGGAGTCCATTCATCATATTTAAGAATAATTTTGTTTTGGTTTTTACAGCCGAAATTTTTACTTAATATTAAAACAGTAATTTAAATCAAATTCTATAAATGATTTTAAATTTTTGTGTTCTTTTTCAATGAATGATAATATAAATCTTATTGTGAACTACTGGGGAACAATTTGTTCATTTTATTTTTTTTCTACTTTGTAACTCAACCCTCGTATATAGTTAAAAAGAAAACAGTAAAAGTCTATCATAGAAATAGCCTGCCTGCACCCATTGTACTTACACTCATATTCTCACCAAAAAGAAGTTTATAAGAGTAAGTACGAAAGAGAGTGTGTGAAAAAAGTTTTATTTGTAAAAAGGTGTTTGTATTAAATATTTAAATGGTTATTTACACATGTATGAGTATGTGGGCAACATATATATACATACACACACTTTCCCATATTCAGGCAAGATTGTAGTTTCTTGAAACTTTTCATTTGACAGTTTAACATGTGCATAAGTGTTTGCGCGTGTGTGTGTATAGGCCAAGTTCTAATCTTTATATATTGTGGCTAAAATGTGTGAGTGTGTGTGAAGATGAAAACATAGCTAAATAACATTTATTTTGTTATTTTTGCTTTCATTTTTTCTTGCACAAACTCACAAATGATTTTAATCCTTTCAAAGTTTCTCAGAGCCAAAAGTGACTTAATCTGCACTCATCTAAAGTGTCAAAATTCATCATATTCTATTTCGCTAAGAAACACACACGTGCAGGCTAACATTTTTGAGACGTTCTAAATCCTTGTTTTTCTAGTTTTGTAGTAAAGATAAGTTGTAAAAAAAAAGAAATTTAAAATGTAGAAGAATACAAAAATCGGTGGACTGAAATGTAGTTATCACTATGTATTACGGACATATATGTAAAAATTTATATGTCACTTTTTTTCTAAAAAGAAGCGCTTTTAACAAAAGCGAGTTATAACTAAAATACCGCTCTAGCACAAAAAAAAGTGTTTTTAACGTTCACAAAACAATCAGAATTTTTAGACAAATTCACTTTTTGTTGCAGCGATAATTAGTTATAATTATTTTCTAAACCGCAAAAAGTTTTTTTGTACAGGTACACAGAAAAAAAAAAAAATTAAAATTGACTTTAATTACGAAATTGCTTGTATAAATTAAAATTTTGTTTGATTCATCAAAATGACAATATTAATTAAGTGAAAATATTTGACTTTTTTTTTATAAATTTCAATTAAGTTTTATAATTAAACTTATTATTGAAATTTGGTATAAAATCAACTGAAAATTGTATCAAAATAGTTAAAAAATTTATCAAAAAGTGTTGCTAGAAATGTAATCGTTTCAAACAAACTTTGAATTTTCCAATTTATTTATTAAAAAATATGCACGATTTATTTTACAATAATATTTGTAATGCATGTGAAGAAAATATATTGTATGCTGTCAAAAGGTCCTATATATTTTCGAACAACTTTTCAAGAGAGTGAAAGAACCGTTTTTCTTATATAAAGGCCATTCAAAATTATAATCAATAATTTTAATAGCTTCGGAAGCTGTTCATAATAAAAGAAATAATTCTTATTTAAAATGGACAATTTTATAATGGTCCAATCAAAAAATTTTCAAAAAACTGCACATAGGAGTTTCCGTCGGCGCTCCAACAATATGTAATTTATGTAAACATTACATATGTAATGTGTATAAAGACCAATACCAACTTCTCGGGTAAGCTTGACATTGAAGAAGCCGTTATCTAAGCCAGACTTTTTAACAAATGGAATTAAAAATGATCTAGGGCGTTAACGAAATGGTAAGTGCATAAATGTAGTCAGTTGTGATAGGTTAAGTGTTCAAAAATATTTCATGCCTACTTTATAAAGAAATATTCGGCCTAGAGCAGACAATACAAATTCAAACCTTCACTAAGTCCGCCTTCACGTGCAATAACTCCGGAAGGATTAACGATTGCATCAAAAACTAAAAACTAAATTTTATATCAGGATTGAAATCTAAGGAATTTTTCAGCATTTACCAATGTTTTGCTATATAAAATCGTCAAATTGTGTGCTGCTATAAAAAAAAAAAAAATATTTTTTCAAATGCTTTCTTTTCTGTTTGAATTGTTTGAAGAACTGTCGTTTTTTATAATATATATATATTAAAACCAATAATAAATTTAATTAAATATTAAAATAATATGAAAAATCAAATTAGTTTAAAAATTAAATGGAATAATTTTTCTGTGTATAGATCCTTTACAATTTTTATTAATTGTATATGTGTGTTTATTCCTTGGTGTGCTAACATAAATGTATTTAGGTTTCAACGAAACCTAAAAGTATAATACACCACGAATGCTGATGAAGTGTGTAGCTGCACAGTTTATTATATCAGTGCAACGTTCAGTTGGCGTCCTTATTCCGTAAATTTTGTTTAATGAAAATACATTTCAACTCTTAGGATAACATCAAGATTATTAGAAAATGATACTGTCTTTGAAAGTATATCAGACGATAAATCCTAACTTTGAATCAATTTTTAAGAAAATACTTTTCAAATACTTCCAAATTATCAATAAGTGTACGCTTTCTTGTTATTATAATATTAAAGATTCGTTATCATTGAGAATCGGTTCTTCTTTTTGCAATTACTTGTTATTAAAAAAAAACAAAAAAAACGTTTTCAAGCAAATGAAAAAATAATGTTTTGTTTAATTTAAAAGTTATTCCTTTAGCTTATAAGAAAAAAGAATATCCAATAAATTTGTTTTTCATGACATCGTAAACATGAATTCCTACTCAGTGAATAGGTATCAAAAAAAGGAACATATTTCAATGATGAACCTATGTTAAATTCATTGGGAATAATCAGAATTTTTATTACTTCTGGATCACAACTTCTTTGGATGTTAATTTTCTTGCTGGGTATCAGCGGCCGCAAGTTGTGTTCACCACAGGAGTCAAGGGAATTTCACCAATTTTCACCTAATGCTAATATCCCAAAAAGTATCCTATAAGTACCCAGAATATAGGATAGAGAGTCGAAATAATGATGTTCATGTATCGGTTGTTATAGAGTTTATCAAACATCGGCCAGGTTTTGCTATTGAAAATCGCAAAAAAATTGATTTGTCTTTAGGATTTTCGACTTTTTGTAGCCTGTAAATAAGCTATGAACCTCGTTCTTTCACAATCTATAAACAATCGAGATATCGCGAAAAACATACATATGTCTTATTGAGTTTGTTTTTTCAATAGGATGTAATAAAATAACAACAACAATGAAGAAAAGCTTGTTATATTTATTTTGTTACTATTTATTACTATTTAATTTCGGTAGATGTTAAACTTCAAAAAATAATGGACATTGATAAAAATAATCGCTAAAATAAAAAGAAATAGGAAAGATCATTATAAGAGCATCAAAATTCGAGAAGGGCCTTATATGGCGTGGCCAATTATGGACCGATACTTTTAATAAGTGTAGTATACGTTTCTAGGGAACATACAAGTACTTATGCATTATATTATGTTTTTTGTGCACTTTAATGTGATTCCCGTAAGTGGGACTTATATTGGAAATATGGTTAATTTTGGGCCGATGTGTACGTAATTTGACACACGAATTTATACTTATGTAAAACTTATTAGTTTTGAATTTCATTAAAATATCACTATATTTAAAGTATTTATGATCGTTAGATCCCTATTCCGGTAGGACATTTGAATGCGGACTAGGTGAAATAGTGGACCGATCATAACCAATTTTAACAGGCTTTGTCCCTGCATCATAAAAGTCCCACGTGTCGGATTTCATTGAAGTATCTTTAAAATTGCGACCTGTATTTTGTGTATAAGGTTAACATGTGCAGCCAGCCGTTCAGCCAGGCAGACGGACGGACATAGTTAGATCAACTTAAAAGTAGGTGGGTGTTGGATACAATCTTTAGCACAAACCACCTATACACCATAGTTGGTATAAAAATCAGAAAAAACATCGCTCAAATTGAGAAATTCTTTCCAAACGTGAAGAAATAATCAAAACGCGAAAAAATCGTTTAAACTCTAAAAGGAGAAAAAGCAAAAAAGACAAATCGCCAAAAAACCGTAAAATCGCCAAATGTGAAAAAAATCATTAAAGCGTAAAAAACTTCAGAACGAGAAAGAAATTTTAAAACCCTTAAAATCTTCAAAGCACAAATAAATTATACTATTACAATGAAATATGCCACATATTCTGAATTATACACTGATGTAGGGTATATAAGATTGGGCACAGCCGAATATAAGAATTGTGTTATAAAAATTTTATCCATAAAATTCTGTTTATAAAAACGAAATCAAGGGGAGAATATTTTTGAACTTTTATTTTTATTAAGGATTGTTTTATTTAAGTCTTAAATTTAAAATTCAAATAATTTTTTGTTAGCTTTTAATAAGCTTTTATTGTTCTGGACAAACTGTCCAGAATTCCAGATTAATTGGCCTTCTTTGGTATATGTCAACAAAATGTATTTGATCGTATTCAACTGCTTTTTTTGTTTAAATAACTATGAAGCGAGATCAGCTCAGAAAAGTTATAATACCTTGTGTTTTCAAATGATAAAAAGTCATCTTTACCGAAGGTACTTTTCTGACCAGGGTTTTGCTCTTTGGACAGCATTTATTATATTGAATGAAATTCAGCTCAATAACTTTCGTCCTCTCTTTTGCCACCACATTTTTCTATCGTTTTTATCAAGTACATTTTGTACTTTATTGGTGTTCAGGTCAGCTTTTTTTAACATTATTGATAAAAAAATCTGAGTAATTTAATGAATGAGACACTTTTCTTCCAGAGATGTAGGGATTTTTTTGCTTGCGGTCTTCTTTGGTTTCCTTGTCACAACCTATGTAAGTCATATTGCTATTATTTGGTTTTCTTTAACCTTAAGAAGGAAGTAATGATCTCCTGAGGACTATTACGGTTTGCTTACAGACATTTTGAAATATCTCTTAGATCTTTTTATTTTATTTTGAGCGAGTATCTCTTGTGTTTAAAATAAAACATTCCCTTGTTTTCCTTCTATTAACTGACATCAACCACCGCCCTTTACATAACTGCAGTGCAACTTACTCTCCCTCAATAAATTTTTATTTAATTTTTAACAATATCCAAAGCAAAAAAAAAAAAAAAACAATCAAATTAATAAGAAATTATGTCAGTAATTTTACAATACAATTACCGCGAAAAAACTTTCTTTACACTTGGACACCTTAAAAATAATTGTAAATAATTTTTTGTTCAGTTTTTTATTTCTCTTATTTCGTAAAACAGATTTTAAACAAAATTTGATTAGTTTTTTCCTTCCTTCTATATAAGTGTATGCTTATATTTTGGTGGTGTGGTCACACTTTTAGTGTCATCAACAACATCATCAACATAATTTTTTGTTTCCAACTTTATACCCTAGGCAATTCATGAAAAATATATTTTTTTTTTATTTTGTATATTGAAACATAAATTTTGAAATTTTTCTATAATATTATGAAAAGTTTAGAAAAGGTACGTTGTTTTATTATTAGAACTGATGGACATAACCCAGCAAAGATTTTGGGGTGTTTAAAAGAATTCTTAAAGAATTATTGGAGAATTATTTAAATAGGAAGTAAATTTAATTTTAAAAAATTAGAATGGATTTTTAAAAGAGCAGTTGAAAGCAGAGACCGAATTTCAATACTAAAAAATCTAACTTTTTATTTTTATTTCAATCGAAAAACAGTCTTTAGTGTTCAATAGTTTACATCAATAGTTTTATTATTTTTTTATTTTGGTCGAAATAAAGAATCGTTTGTGATATTTATTAGTCTAACTTCAGATACAGCAATTTTTCTCTCTGAAATTTTTCTATTTTTTCTTTTAAACTTGCATTTACGTTCACACACAAAATTTTACTTCAGCAATTCTTGCTTTAATTACCTTGATTTGTTTTCGTTTTGAAGTACGAAAATGAAAAACAAAACGAATTTCGAAGTACAGGCAAGTTTGTTCCCTTTCATATTCCCTCTCTTTCTCTGTCATACGAAATCAGAATTTCGGTAAGAAAAATTGCCTTGTGTGAACTCAGACTTACAAAAGTTGGAAATTATTTTCAATTTTTTTCACACAATACTTGAAAAATTCAAATAAATAAAATAGTAGAAATATTTTTTGAAACAAAGACAAAAGTATGAATACAAAAAAAAAAAAAAAAACTGATTTGAAAATTTTTTCATACTGATATTTATTTTAAAAGATATATATCTTCGCTTTACTGATAAATTCAGTTACGTGTTTTTTATTACACAAAAAATTAGATACTTCGACCTTACACGCAAAGAAAAAACATGGTTACAGCATTATCACTAGAAAAATATTATGTTCTCATTGTTAATTAATTATTTTAACTTTAATAACTCTGTGTTCATGATAACAATAATTTTGTTTCAATTTTGTCATTTAATGTTTATACTCAATAAGAATTTTAATACGATTGACTGCAAAAATTATATGTTATTAAATATTTTTACCACATACAAAATTTAGTTAATACGAAATCATTACTTCTACAAGCACTAAATACTTGCAGTCTTTTTCCTTGTTCTTAAATCATATTCTGTTTTTAAACCATAATATTATTATTTCTATAACAATAAAATGATACAAATAAATATAATACTTATCCTTTTCACAAACTTAGTGGAGAACTTCAATGCTTGTTTATTTTTAAATATATATTTTTTTAAATTTGTTTTCTAACTTCAATGTAATTCTCATTTAGTTTATATATGAATAAATATAAATAGACAAGGTTTGGATATACTCGGTATGATTCAAACAATATAAGATATCTTGCATTTGTATTGTATATATATATATATATATATATATATATATTTGGTTAATGAATAAAATAATATGATAAAATGGAGTCATAATATTACAATGTTTTATAATAATATAATAAGATTGTTAAATTATATATAAAAGTATAATCATAACATTAAAAAATAAACCATAAAATCGGATACAATATGACAAAATGGAATCATAGTAATTATTTCTTATATTCATTTTTATTTTTCGCTGTGATCATATGTTCTAATCATGATATGTTGCTCTTAGATTATATTATATTATATTATATTATATTATATTATATTATATTATATTATATTATATTATATTATATTATATTATATTATATTATATTATATTATATTATATTATATTATATTATATTATATATTTTTTCTCTGCGTGTACCTCTCTCTTTAATGATATGCGGTATAATCATTACTAAGACGGGTACAAAATTTCAGATAATATTTTAAAGTGGTTCACGTTACCATTAACACTGGTAATTAATATTAATATTTTTTTCCAAGATTCATTAAATTTGGATAATTTGTGAAAGCAATTGACGATTTTTCGTTTTGACTATAAACGAAACTATACAAATTGAAATGAATTTTTTATATTTATTATGAAATTTTTTGTAATAATTCATAAACTATTGCGAGTCCCAAAATGCCACTTACAAAGGGTATAGAAAATATTTTAACCAATAACATATATATATGTATATATATATATATATATATCATTTTTTGATATATGAACCATATTAAAGGTAATTTTGATGCCTTTAGTATAACATCTCAATGAATGTTGTACCGTAAACACTTTAAAAAATATTTGTAATTTTTTGTATACAACTTTTTTTCTTCGCTATATTTCGCGAACCACTTTATTTTGGCGTACATAAGATTGTACCAAATATCATCAAATTTGGAAGAGATGAGGAGACAAGCTGGTTGATTTTAAATGGTATGACTCATTATTTTTTCCCATGAAATGATTTTTTTTATTTTTTTATAAAAATTATTAATATATAAATTGGAAGAATTATAATATAAATTAAACAATTTATGAACTTTTTAAGTTAACAAACATTAACTAAAAATGAATAGGTTAGGTTAGATCAAAAAGAAGGGCAAGTGATTGCCCTTACCCTTACAGGTATACACTTAAGTCTCTGTGGCATGTTGTGCATTCTAAAGGATGTCCAACGCCTTAAAATAGAATTTCCATTACGTTAAGAACTTTGTTCCTTCTATGTAATCCTTCAGGAATTTCTAATATTTCTAAGATATTCCAGGTTGGGTATATTATCCCTTAGACGGTGCTAAGAATACCGTGGGGTTGAGCCGTTAAGGCCCAGGGGTTGTGCGCACATCTGTCTAACCTTATTTATTAGAATATATTTTTTTCTTTTTTTACTCCAGAATATTTAATAGGTCGTATTGAACTCAAATTTGCGTATCGTTGTAAAGGTAATATATTTGTCTATAATGTGAAACTCAAACCAGAGATCTACAATCTCAGTATATTTTAAAAGTTATTAGCAGCAATTTTTTTGACCAGAAGGGGCCCTGAGTCTAAAAGTTTATATTTAAAAAAACACTTCCAATAGCCGATGTCTGTAGTAAATTTCATTGAAATCGGAGATTTCAAATGCGAAAGTGGCTGTTATCCGTCCATTTTTTCTAGTTTAACGTAGTTATTGACTAGTTCGAGACATTTTTTTGTGAATGGTTTTATATTCTAATAAAAGTTTTAAAACAAATTAAAGGAAAACTTGCAAAAAATATTTTTCCAAAACACAGTTATGTACAGTTATACACATAACTCATTTCGTTGAAACATTTCATGTATGATTAACACATTTTTCTAACTTCCAAACCAATCAAGATATATTAAAACGGTTTGGTGGGAACATGTAAGACCAATAAATGTTCAAAATTGACACATAACCGATTACGTTGGAGCAGCGACAATATTTATATTAGAAAATAAAAATCCCTCACATATTTTTTGAACAATGAAAAAATATTTTAAACAATAAAGATATTTATAATTGAAGAATGCATGAAAGTAAGAAAGAAATTTGGTTTAAACATTTTGCTGGGTTATGTTAATCTTTTGTTTTGCAACAATTTGAAATTGTTTTTATTATTGTTAAGTAATTTATAATAGCAATTAAATAGAAATGGACGGACCAAAGTAAAATGTGTTTTTATAATGTGGTTGGTTGGCTAACTGACTGGGTGGCGACTGGCTAGTGGTGAGTAACGAATATCTTGTTGTTTTTTAATTTTCATAAATTTGACTTAACGGTGATTTGGTATTTTCAAAAATATATGAATTCTATCTTATTACAGGTTTTTTATTATTCATTTACTTTCTTTTTACATACCCACCAACCCCAATAAAAATTGAAAACAATCTGAAAATAGACAAGAATAAAATGAAGTTGATTTTTTTTCTTAAAATTTTCGTTAAAATTAAGTTGATAATTATGAATGTTTATGATGATTGAAAAATAAGAGTAAAATATTGATATTTATTGTTAATGAAAACTGAAAACTTTTTAAAAGTGTTTTGTTTAAAGTGTGAAAGGAAATATTTATAAATTATCATTAATTTTTTTTTTTGTAATTTTTAATTAAGTTTGAAGAAAATTGGATTAGTTTTTTAGAATATTATAACTTAATGGTCGTTTGTGTTTTATATTTTTTATAATATCATAAGTAATTATAAATATTTTTAAGACAGAAAGACAATAGGCAAAGAAAAATAATGATAAAATTGTATAATTTTAGACGATGATAAAAATTCTAAGTTAGCAATGGTAGTGTAAATACTTAATTAATTTTTGCATCTATTCGGAATGGGCCTTGTACCATTGTTGTGAATCTCTTGGTATGAAATATTAAGATGATGACAGAAAATAAGGATAGAAGAATAGAAAGTTCGTTAAACTAAATTAGATGATGGACACTAGACAAATAATAAGAAAGTACAAAAATACATTTGCCTACTTTGCTTTTCTATCGAATATTTTGCAATCAACCAATGTCTGTCATAGATCTATTTTTCAACTTACTCCCATCAGTAGTTTAGATTCTGTCATGTTTGATTCGAGTGATAAGACCCCAAGACACGCTCATCTTATCGTGGGCTTCGATAAGCTCTCATTCATCATCCTATCCAATGCAAAATCTTTTTGAACTAACTAATAAAACTTAAATATATGTGGAGCATATTTGAGCTTGAACTAGAATTAAACTAGAAACAGTGTTGCCGTTTTAATTATTTTTAATCAAAATTGGTTATTTGATTTTCCAATGTGGAGATGATGACTTTTTTCCATTTTTTTTTTGTTATATCAAAATTTACATTTAAAAACTAAAGGTTCTTATAACTTCTCATTCCAATTTTAACTGACAATGAAGAAAACAATTTCAAAATAATCGAAAATATAAAGATTTTCTAATATTTAACCATTAAGTGAAATGGATTGGGAGATTTTTGTGAGAAAGTTCCGACGATGTAACAAAAAACCTAAATGCTTGTAATTACAAAATAAATTACTATTAAAAAAATGTATATTAGATGAAAAGCGACTACATGATTTCATACTCTATGGTTGCTACGGTTGATTTTATTTAAGGCAAATTTTATTAATATATTAACATTTATGTAGGATTTATGTACTTTTAACCGATTTTCGGGAGAGGACCCTATATAGGAGCTACAGTTAATTTTAAAGCGATCCTTGTGAAACAGAATGCCATATTTTATGTATTTACATACAAATTTGTGCGGAATTCTGTAGAAATAAGCTTATATGTATTTAAGATATTTAAGCTTCAAAATATTACTCTGAGAGAACATTTATTTAGAAACTAGGTGAAATAATGAACCAATTTCAACTAGTTAAAGATATTCTAAGTCGATTGTTTACTTTAGGGGGTTCCCCAATATGGTGCTGAAGGGAAGAAAAAATTTACCTTGTTTTGTTATTAAAACTGTGCAAGACAACATAATTAAATGGCAATACAAATTTAAAAAGGGCACCACATTATTTTACAAATAACTGCAATAAAAGGTTCTATTATGTATTTTCAATTGGACGGCAATTTTGTACACAATTTCTAAATGATATTGAATCTTTTCGCCAAACTAAAAAATGGAATTTATATTACCAAATGAGATTGGCCTATAAAAAATAACTCTTATTTGCATTTTGTTTCTCTAAACACATAATTGTAAAAGTCAACCTTATTTTCTATAACTATTCGACCCAGGTGCTTTGAAATTATAAATTTATTACAATCTGGTTTGCTTTCGACATCATGTCATAAGGAGGTGAGAATAATTAAATTTTTATTATTAAACTTTACATTCCGACCCCTTACAAAATTGGATTAAGGACAACATTTTGATAAACATTGTTCTAAACAATTAAATTTTAAATACTTTTTTCTCCTAAAGACTAACTAAAGTTTATGATATACAAAGTATTTAAAACCTGAATACCTATATTAAGATTATATTCATTTTTACATAATAACATTGAATTTTTAAAATTTGTTTTTTTTTTCTAATTTGGTTATTTTTTCCAAAATTTTGGTTAGAAAAAAGCTTTTGCGTGGCAACATTGACTAGAAATAAATTAGAATTGATTTAACCTTCGCGCTCTCAAAGAAAATTATATACGTAAACACCCGAAGCCCAGGTGGGTCTATTTATTATTATTTTTTTGGTATTATAGGTAAAACTGCACGATTTGTTTAATAATAATCAAAAATTAAAGAAAATGATAAGAATAGATATTAGAAAAATGTGCTCGCTACAATAAAGTATATTTTATATCGATAATACATATTTAGTTGTGTACATATGCTTATAAGTACTCGTATACATCATGTCTGCAGAAAAGTGGCTAGCATTCATTAGCCAAAATGTGAAAAATGTTATATGAGACCATCTTCCGGTTATGATCTAAGGCATAAAAAAGCAATTAATTCCAATATTTATAAATAAAATAATGAAATTGTAATAAAAAATATTTATGCTTTTACTTAAAAATAATAAAAAACTTAAACAAATTTTAGAAGAACAATTCTGGTATTCAATAATATAATATTTTTCTTTAAAACAAAATAAATTAGTCACTGAGTCAAAAGCGGTTCTTGTTTCTGCAAAAATTCAGTCAGTTATAAATGATTCAAAAACTGAAGAACCCTCCCGGGTGGGCATCGATGGTGTGAAGGTTAAAATTAAATTAAAAAAAAACTTAGAGTTGAATTAGAAGTGAATTTGTTCTGAATTAAAACTGAACTAGAATTGTACTAAAAGCTGGAATTGAACTGAAATAAATCTGGATTTGAACTATTCAAAACTCTTATAGGACTACCAAATAAATTTGATATGTGTAGAACAGAAATATTAGACGTAAATTTGCACTGAACTAGAATTTATCCTAAATTGCTTTAGAAATATATTTCTGCATAATTATCCAAAAATGGGGCAATTTAAAATTTATTGTATAATTTTTGGGTAATAAAAACTAATATCATCGTAAAATGTCCTTCAATTTAGAAATTTTACACTATACTAGTAAAAAAAAATTAGGTTATTTTGGAAGCAGTACACCAATCTATTGGTCCATTTCTTCACTTCGAAGGTGGAAATCAATTCTGGCTAGTTCATTTGCAAGGAAATGGGAGAGGTATTTGAATAACCCCTTACCCTGACCAGCTCTAGGTTTGTATGTATCGCCATTTCATTCACAGTTGTCCGCCGTTCATGTACCAGTTTAGATGTCGAGAAGATATCCTAGAGAAATTAAATTACAGCTTGATTATCCGTAAAAATTTGGATATCTACTCCGAAAACCCCATAGCCAATTTACCGCTCTCGGCAATTTGAACCTATAGTATTGAGCCTAGTCACCGACATAATGGCGATCAGTTTGGCTATAAGGTCCACCGAGGCAATTAATTAGAATAAATAATGCCTAGGATTGTTTTTTTACGAAATGCTCTTGTTATTAATAGCGCTAAGATGCACTACATTTTCAAAGATTCCGCAATAGATGCATTTTTCTATTGCTTTCCACCGCACTACCGCTTTTCTGTGTTTGTAAAATTTAATCCCCAGGATTTACATATTGTTTTCTTACACATATACAGGGCAATCCTTGTTGCCCATAAGCTATAGCCTGGATGTTCTGGAGTCAGGGTAGGTTGGAGTCCACTATAATATCAAGGTATCTTGCACTGTCTGGCACTATTAAATTAACCTCTTTTATACATGGAAGTTGGAAAGATGGGACCGGTTTCCCAGAAATAACTCTAAGGCCACTATTATCCCTCCATCTACTGAGTAAGCTTAGAGAAGTTTGCAGGCGTTGAGATGTTATCTAAATATTTCCCAGATACAGGCATCTGCATATATTACGGTCTTAAACTTCAAGAAATCAAGTTCAATGAGCAATGGGTTAACATCAATATTCCATAAAAATTGAGATAAAAACCCCCCCTGAGGAGTGCCCATAATGAAGTCTCCATATGAGGCTTATAACCGACAGGTGTATATGCAATCTTCCAGAGCTATTTTGATTACCTCTGGAGTCTCATTATTTCTATATCAATGATGTCATTAATGTGTAATCTTTATGAAAAAACAAGTGGCTTAGACCGAATCTCTTATACCCACAATTTGCAATTTGTTTTTGTCACCCTAATTTAAAATTTCACCTTATATTAAATGGACGTATCAAGCAAGAGATACCGGTGGAAAAATATGAACTGGAGTTACGACGGCCATTTAGTTTTTCCATTATTTGGTCAATAACTTGTTTGTATCTTATCTAATATTCTGCTTAATCTCTTCATAGTTTTTATTAATCAATTACTCTAAGGTCCCGATCTGCTCGTTAATGGCATCAAACTGAAACGATATAAATCGAATAACAATTTCCTATGTATTTACACAGTTTTCTTAATAATAAAAGTATTTGAATATAAGAATTTTTTGTAAAAAATTGTGGAATTAAAATGCTTATATGAATTATATTTTTAATCATTTTTTTCATTAAAATTTTCTTCGATACCTTTAAATCTGTTGTTAACAATTATGAAAGTCCTTATAACATGGATTCTGTCAAATTTATAGCGAAAAATTACCTTTTTAAAAGTAAAAATAAGAAAATCAATGAATCGATGGATTTTTCACATTCAGTTACTTAACTTCTATGAAAAAAATATGCTGAATGTAGTGAAACAAATCATAATGCTTAATTTTAACTATTTTGAAACTTTTTAAAAAACTTTTTGCGATCAAAGTTGAAATTTGGTTTCTAAATAAGATGACAACTTTATTAAAAACTGAAATTAGGGACATATTTTATAACGAACCTCCGGTTACCCGGGTTTCCAGCCGGAGTAAACTCAGTCGTGTCTAGGGTTCTTACATAAATAAATAACACTGTTCTTAATTTCTTATTTTTTCCAATTTGTATATTTTCTTTTTCACAAACTTTATTTATTAAGCCAATTGCAAATTGAAAGCTTTTTTGTTAAGAACAGTGCTGTTCCGTGAAGCTTCCGTGTTGCCTTGCCTAAATAGTATCTCCTAAGGATTCTTTTGTCTTGTCCCTGTATTTTCCGAGTGACAAATTCCAAGCAAATATTCTACCACTTGGCCCTGAGCAGTACTTACCTTCAACCACTTCAAGCAGATTATAAATCTGGCTGAAGCTTTTAATCTTATTGATTGTTAATCAATATATTAATTTGTGTGATTAATGCAGAATTTCAGACATGCAAAATCGCAACTCGTCGTCTCTTGGTTTCAGTTCGAGTGGTACCCAATTTGCATGCTTTTAGATGAATTCAAGTTCTCTTAAATGTCTGAAAACCGTTGCTTGATCTACTATGAACGATTCTGAAAGCATTTCTTGCTTTTGGCTCGAGTCTTGAACGAGTAAAGCCTCCAGTTCTTCATCTTTAAACTTTTTCGGCTGGCAGGGATGCTCTTTCTAAATCGCAAATTTTAAAACGATTAAACCACTCACAACCACCTGGCTCAAATAAAGCATAATCGCTTTCTGCTACGGTTTTCGTCAAAAAATAATGACAAGGTAAAACTTCCTGCAAATGCTCCTTTTTGGTTTGCTTTACGTTTCAATACATTGAGACATATTGAAAAATAAAGCATAATGACAGTATTTGCATATAGCATAGTTGTCAAAATGCACTGCTTGGTAAAAATAGTATTAACGCAATCCAATGTAAAAGGTGGGAATTAATGCATACATCCAATAATTATTTCACAATATTACAAGTCCAAAAAATACGCATTTTAAATCCTATATAGATCAAGATTGTACTTGCTGAAATATTAGAAAAAAGGACAAAATATTTTTGAAACCTTTTTTTTTATAAAAAATAAGGAGGGATTTAAAACGGATCTAAAAATATTATTCTTACATATATATATATATACAGTAAAAGCTCCCTCAATGAATAGCTCTCAAAGCCGGACAATTCCGGTAGACATATTTTTGGAAACAAATTTTTTAGTCCCATGCTTTTGGTGGCATTTATACAATAAATTAATCCCCGCTAGGCAGACCCTCTCTTGGCCGGACACGGATATGTGGTTTCAAGAAAAACATCTCTAGTAACTGGAAAAAAATCATAACGAAAAAGGAAATGAACTGAATATTTTAGAATTTGGAGAATCTTATTTTTCTTTTATTATTTTTATTCGCATACTTACCCATTAAAAAAGATATGAAAAAGTCATGATTTTAAAATTGTGTTGTTACTGAAGGAAGTACTTAGTGCTAAAAAAGAGCTGCAGAAGTTCTTTTTTTAACTCATGGTTTTCATTGGTAGGATGTTTTTCTTTTATATTTCTGAAGTACTCCTTTTAAAACTATATTTATATTTTTTTTTTTAATAAAAATATGTTTTTCGTTTTGTTCATAGACAATAAAAATGATTTTCGATTTGTGAAATTTTTATTTTATTAGAAATTATTCAGTTAAAAATACATTTATTTTCCCTTTTTTGGAAGTAATTTTTATTAACTTCCAAAAGACTGCAAAATATGCACTCAGTTCTACTTCTGAAGTGGTGAAAATTTCTTTTTCGGGAAGCACTTGTTCGTGTTTTTTCTGGTATTTTAGCTTGCAATAAGTCCGTGACTTTTTGAACTTCCCTCGTAGTTATATGAAATGCAACAGTATTCCCATCAAGTACCACCTGTTAATAGACTACTGAGCAAGTGTCGTCATTTACTTTGCGTAAAAATAGGTTTTTCGAGGTCCTTTAAATAGACATTTATTTGGTCAATAATTTCATCGTTGGAACTGAATCTCTTTCCACCGAGCCATTTCTCTAGGTTTGAAAATAGGAAGTAGTCACTAGGGGCTAAATCCGGAGAATATGGCGGATGAGGTACCAATTTGAAGCCCAATTCATAGACTTTTGCCGCTGAGGCTATACACGTGTGCACCCCTGCATTTTCTTGATGAAAAATAACTTTTTCCTTGGCCATATGGGGTCGTTTTCTTTTTAAATCCTCATTAAATCGGTCTAATAAGTTAGCATAATATTCGACGTTTATTGTTTTTCTCTTTTCGAAGGTAATCGATGTGAATTATCCCGCGTGCATCCCAAAAAACTGTTGCCATCACCTTATTGGCCGACAAACTTACCTTGGCCTTCCTCGGAGCAGGTTCATCCAGAGAAACCCTTTGTTTAGACTGCTGCTTGGTCTCCGGAGTATAGTAATGGATCCACGTTTCACGCACAGTTACAAAACGCTGCAAAAACTCATTCGAATTGCGGTTAAACAACTCCAAACAATCCTTTGAAGTTGTCACACTTTTACGTTTACGGTCAATTGAGTGCAAATGCAGCACCCATCTTGCAGACAACTTTCTTAAACCCAGCTGATCACTTAAAATCCAAACCAAACTGCCATATGAAATGCCTATGGCATCAACAATCTCACGCACTTTTACTCTTCGGTCAGCCAACACCATATCAGGATTTTTTCGACATATTTGGGTGTACTGACCTCAATTGGCCGTCCAGAACGTTCAGCGTCATTTGTACTTGTGCGACCACAACGAAATTTAGTAAACCACTTTTTTACCATTGGAATCGATGGTGCAGAGCCCCATAATATTTATCAAGCTCTTCCTTAGTTTGATTGGCGGTTTTTTTTTTCGCAAAGAATGATGTTTAATGAGCACTCGAAATTCACTTTTTTCCATTTTTAGGAAAATACACGAGGTTGTATGTTTTGAGCAGCTGTTAAATGCAAAGTAAATGACGACACTTGCTCAAAATTTGACAAACATTTCATATAACTACAAAGGAAGTTCGAAAAGTTACGGAAATATTGATCCGCCCTTGTACAAAATTTTGTTTTCGATAAATTATTTACACATGTTGTTACTGATCAAGCAAAGGCGAAGAACAAATGAGAGAAAGAGAGAATTAAAACCATTGGCTTCAGTTTACTATTCGTTTGTTTTTACTTAACTTTTTGCTGATTTTAAGAAAAATCAACTACTCTTCATTAAAAGATCTTCATACTAAGCGAGAAAGAAAGATAAGTCGGTCAAGACCGACTATATAATACCCTACACCATTGTGTACGAGCATAAAAATTCGGGAACGGGTCTTATATTACACCTGTAGCCAATTTCATTAAATGTAAAATAAAATATACAAAAACAGAATAATGCCTTGATGATTTTATGCACTTTAGGGCGATTCCTGTAAGTGTGTTTATATGGGTGCTATGGTAAATTATGGACCGATTCTCATAAAATTTGACAATGTTGTTTCTACTTACATAAAACTTATTTGTGTCGAATATAAAGATTGATACATGTACAGAGCATATTTGCACCGAATTAAAAATACTCTTATTTCTAAGGCATTTTTGAGTATTTAAACTCTATTCCGGGGGAACATTTGTATGGGAGCTAGGTGAAATAATGCACCAATCACAACCAATTTCAATAGGCTTTGTCTCACAAGCCGAATTTCATGGAATTATCTTTAAAATTGCGACCTGTACTTTGTGCACAAGGTTTACATGGATAGCTAGACGGACGGATGGACAGACGAACATCGTTAGATCGATTTAAAAAGTGTTTCTGAGTCGATTGGTATACTTTAAGGTGATTGTTGGATAAATATTTCTATGCATCACAAACATGATGTAGGATGTAAAAACAAAGGGAAAACAAAAAAGAGAACATTTAAAACTTGACCTCTAAAACCAGATATCCACCCCAGTTAGCCACGTCCCGAAGACATACTCGATAATGGATGCATGATTTGTCGTAAACACAATGACGACAGATTCAAAAAATATTTACGACTTTTTTGAAAAAAGGGTACCAAAATTCTGCGCAACAACTTGGGCGACATTGTCATCCATATTGTCGCAGCTATATTAAAAAAAGTTTTTGTGTGCTGCTAAGAATCGATACCGGAACACCTTCTTTTCACTTTATTTTCCCAAGTTGAATAGCCAAACTCGCTAAATACTTCATCTATAGCAATCTTTTGTCATTAATGGTTTAAATTATGTTTTTTACCATATGGTCGTAAATTATGTTTTAAAATTAAGACATTTGTCCTGAAGCATCTCATATGTATGGGATTTACAAAAGTTATGATTTTGCTTGCTCCCCTGGGTGTTTCTGGTAGATGAGACAAAAAAAAAAAAAAAAAAAATTATATATATACAAAAATTGGGTCGATCGGTCGTAAACCGGCCAGTATTCTTTGACATTTGTCCTAAAAAAGGTCTCAAAAGTAACTAAAATCTTTATTGTGCTATAACTCTTTAATTTAACATTTTGCGGAAAAATGAAAAGTCAAAATTTTCAAAATTTTATGAAATCTGTAATTCAAGTTTATAAAAATTTCTTTTTACGTTTAAAATAAAAATATAAGAAATAAATGCTCTTTATAATCTGAAATTTAATTGGTTTTTTATTTAATTAGTTATTTATAGTTTCTATTATAGAATAGATCTATAAGTTTATGTGAGACGCACTTTCAACTAAATTTTCAAAATAATTGCTGATTTTTTTCAAAACATAAAAACGAAATACATATATGTGACTACATGTACTTTATTGCTGCGTGAATTAGGTTTTTGGTAATTGAATCAGGTTTTTTTTCTCTAACATAAATACCTACTTTTTAATCTATGGTTCCTATTGTTTTCACTAATAATAACTTTTGTGACACTTTAAAATCAATGAGTTATTGAATGGCTTGGAAGTAATTAATTCTTGTAATGATATCTCAGTAATGACTTTCTAAAATGCCTACTTGTAATAATGTGAGGTAGATAGTTGCCTCTAATGTCATCCACGTGTTAAAATATTGGTTTATTCAGCTAATGTGTAAGTAGTGAAGAGCTATTATGTTAGCTTCTTAAATTATTACATGGCAACCAAAGTTTCCATAAATAAATTTCATAAAATTATAATTTATTAAAGCTAATATACAAATAAATTAAAAAATATATATGTATATAAAATAATAAATATAAGTTAATTTATTAAAAAATTATCTTAAATTTTGTAATAAAATGATATATCATTGAATTCCCCCTTAGTAAAAAAGCATCTCCCGTTACAGGACAAAATCAGCGTGGCAATAGCTGTCCGGTTATGGGAGCTTTCACTGTATTTCAAATTAATAACAAATTTAACCATTAAATACAAAAAACTTGTTAATCCTTCCCAATTCCAAAATCGTTTAATTGACCAATTCATGGAATTTTAATGGAAATTTTTATATTTATACACAATTGTTGCTTGGAAATTAAGAGTTGAAAATATTTTTATGCATTTGTACTGTAGTGAATGAAAATATATTTGGCCCCAAATGCTGCATAAATTTGAATAACAAATTATGATAAACTATAAAACTTGGAGCTTGGGAATTATATTGAACATGATTATTATATATATATATATATATATATATATATATATATATATATATATATATTGGTCTTAATAACAGGAAGGTTTAAGATGTATTTAACCCTACTTAAAAAAACAAAAACATGAAATGAAAACTTTGTTTCGGTAGTTTGTTTGCTTGTATGTTTAAGACAACTTCAAAATGATAGCATTTAGAATCCAAAATTATTTCATTCCATTGTAGGAAATAGGTCATACAATGTCAAATTAAGGAAATTTTGATCCTAAAGTTATTAATCTATCTTTTTGTCCATAACTAAGCCACTTGAAGATATTTTTTGCTTAAAGAAATTTATGGTCAATATTTTTATATTTTTTCTTTTTAATTTGAGGAGCATAGGGCCGTATGGTTTAGTAGACATCTTATACTTATAAATATTTTAAAGAACTTTTAGATCCTGTTAAAACCCTCTATAAAATACATGGTTAAATTTGCAACTTGTTCAAAAATGGACCAAAATTTTAAATTTATTTGTTGATATCTTTTAAATTTGCATTAAATTATCCGATAACACAAAAATTAATACTTTTATAATGATTTAAAAACGACAAAAAGTAATTCTGATCATGCTTTAAGTTTCAATATATCTATTTCAACATATTAAAATTTCAAGGCATTGAAATTAATTTATTACTCGAAAAAATCCATAATAAAAATTTAATATAAAAACATCCAAACATTTCCACTTGAGATTGTATCTTTTCATATAAAACTCTTCGAAAAACTATATTGTAATTTAAATTCTATATAATTTTCTTTTCCAACAATATTCATCCACAAATCAAACAATTTGGATAAAACATAAATTATTTTATTATTTAAACAATAAAAACTGGTTGTGGAGAAAAAAACTAAATGAAATCCCAACTACTCGTGCAACAAAGTACAATATTTTTTAGGTGGGTGTTTGAAGCACATGGGGAGAAAGTGGAAATAAAGAAAGAACCTTTACAACTACATTCGGATAATCTGTAAGTTTTGCAAAACATAAAATTTATGAAGAAAAATAAATTTCATACATACAGGTACAGGTACCAAATTCTAACTATGGATATGAGTATGTGAAGAGGAGAAGCATAGTGGAGATTTACAATTTTTTTGTATATCTGGTACAATGTATATAACAGTCATTCGGTTATCTGATTAATTTTGATCGATTAATTTGTGTCGAAAAATCAATTAACCGAAATTTAGTTGTTTTGAGTTACATTTAGAAATATATATATATATATATATATATATATATATATATATATATATATATATATATATATATATATATATATATATATATATATATATACAAGGAATCACATTTTTTTAACTTTAATTAAAAAAATAATTTTTTCCCAATCAAATTTCAAAGTGTTGGTTTTAGTTTCCTGAAGAACTAAAAATATACATATTTTGTTAAAATTATGCATTTATTTAAAGACACGTATTTCTGTGGTACTTCTTCATGTGTCACTTAAGTAAAGAATATTTTAAAACTAAGCAAACTGTAATTTATTTTTAAATTTTAGGTTATAAAAATGAAAATCATTATCTTCTAGTATTCAATTAGTAATGACTACTGCCACCATTTTTAGAAATAACCTTGTACATTGACTCTAAGTAGTTTAGCGAAATTGAACTCCATGCTTCCGTTATTGCAACCTTTAAGGATTCTATCGTCTCAAATTGTTTTCCTTCTTCATAAACTTTTCTTGCAAGCCAACCCTAGACATTTTCCATTGGATTCAGGTCTGGAGAATGGGGGGCCAATCCAAAAGTTGAACACCTTGTTCATTAATCGAATGTTTTACTGTCCTGGCGGTATGAATCGGAGAGGTTGTCGTGTTGCTACGTCCAAGGTATGGGTCCAAAGAAATCATAAAATTTTGGAAATGCTTCCTCAAAAAAACCAATTATATGGTACCATAATACGAAATAATAATAATAATAATAATAATAATAATAATAGTAATAATAATAATAATAATAATAGTAATAATAATAATAATAGTAATAATAATAATAATAATAATAATAGTAATAATAATAATAATAATAATAATAATAATAATAATAATAATATAATTATAATAATAATAATACAATAATAATAATAATAATAATAATAATAATAATAATAATAAAAATATAATAATAATAATAATAATAATAATAATAATAATAATAATAATAATAGTAATAATAATAATAACAATAATAATAATAATAATAATATAATTATAATAATAATAATACAATAATAATAATAATAATAATAATAAAAATATAATAAAAAAAATATAATAATAATAATAATAATAATAGTAATAATAATAATAATAATAATAATAATAATAATAATAATAATAATAATAATAATATAATTATAATAATAATACAATAATAATAATAATAATAATAATAATAGTAATAATAATAATAATAATAATAATAATAATAATAATAATAATAATATAATTATAATAATAATACAATAATAATAATAATAATAGTAATAATAATAATAATAATATAATTATAATTATAATAATAATACAATAATAATAATAATAGTAATAATAATAATAATAATAATAATAATAATAATAGTAATAATAATAATAATAATAATAATAATAATAATAATAATAATAATAACAATAATAATAAAATTAATAATAATAATATTAATAATAATAATATTAATAATAATAATAATAATAATAATAATAGTAATAATAATAATAATAATAATAATAATAATAATAATAATAAGTTTGATCACTATTATGTTTCTAAATAATTTTTTATTGATTAAATACTATAATTTGTGTATTACTTTGACAATTCGTTTAATCGAACAATTTACCATTAATCGGTTATTAAACGATCAGCTTTTAAACTCGAATAATTATTTGTTGAATTAACCGATTAATATGAAAACACTAATAATTGATTACCCTAGTTGGTACTCTACTACACCAAAGGCATAATAAGAGAACCTCAACTTATTTCACTTTAAATTGTGGTTGCTGTTTACCACGTTTTTTATACTATTTTTACGAATTTTTTATTCATTAAATTCTCTTGGTATTTAATGATTACAAAATAGTAGATTTTCGTTCCGAAATTGAAGCCTTTGAATATAGGCTACCTGTAATTCGTTGCTAATGATAGAAACCGATTTTAACAAATTTTGTATTGGCAAAGTATTTCATTCAACATCTTTTTAAAATAAAAAAACTCTCTTCTATAAAACTAAAAACAAAATGTATATAAAAACAACAATATAACAACACACGTTCCAAAATATACAGTCATGTAAGGATAGATGTATTTAAACGTAAAAGCCTTGTTGTTGCTGCAATTCATTTGATTTTAAATTTTGGTCAAGGAATGAGTTAAATGAGTCTAAATTAAAGTGAAAAAGAGTTGGAAAATTGTCATAAAAAGGCACAAGGTTTTATAAACTTTTGCAGGATTGAGAGATGAGTTTAAAACATTTACAAACGAAAAAAAGGAAGAAAAACATTAGATGTACATGTGCACATGCAGCTAAAAATTGCTTAAAAAATACATTCTATACTGAGAGAATTTACTCTGTATATTACAAGTTAAACAAAATTGTAGGTGGGTTGTATGTTTGTGCAGAGATTTACCGTTTTATATTTGACATTTTCAAAAGTTTAAGTTTTAATTTATGACAACGTTTTCTATAACTCGTTACGAGTATGTAGAAAGTCACACATACAGTTTACAATATTCATAAAAATATATATTTACCAAGATAGAGAATATGAGAAGAAAAAGACAACAATAAAATATTAAAAAAAGACCGAAATACAAAGGGAGACATATCCTTAAATAGGATATTTATAAAATTGGTTAGAGTTAGGATAGATTATATGTATGTTTCCTAAATAGACATTTTCTCATGGAATGAAAACTAAGAGCAACATTTTGCTTTGTTTTCATGAGTGTTAAGTTTATTTATCTTTTTTTTATTTTTACATTTTTTTGTTAAGGTTTTGTTGTAAATACACAAATAAATATTTAAATTATTACTTATTTTCCATAAAAAATATATTTTACAATATTTGTAAAAAAAAAAGATACAAAAATCATGAATAAACATTGTGTATTTTTACCTTTGTATATTAAGATATATAAATATTAAATTATTTTACAAGTTTACAAATTCGGGTCAACTTTTCGTCCTGAGAAAATTATAACTAATTTTAATGTAATTTGAGGTGCTGAATTTATTTGATTGAATACACCGTTCGATGTTATTTGTGGCGAAAAACAGAATATCTCACTGTGATATTAAATCTTAACTATAATATGGTTATACAAAATTGTTTTTTTCTTTCATTGCCAATACTTTATATTTAAATAGAATTTCGTTAAATTATTTGTTATATTATCAAGTTAGCATTTCGTTTTGTTAAATGTATTAATAATGCACATTTGTTTTGTCTTTCAAATGTAAAAAAAAAAATATTTCTTCTTCAAAAATAAGCAATTGATAAGAGTGTATGGAAAATTTTAATATTTCATTTTTAAATTATAGAAAAAAATCTTAAATATATGGAATCAAAAAAATAATTACTGAATATATAGAAATTTGATAAAAGGACGAAAACGAGTAATTTAAGATATGTGGTAAGGATAGTTAAATAATAATTTTAGTTATGGAATAATATTTGTTTTTTTGGCTTTAGACCATTAATTCAGTTTTGAAGATTACGACGAAGATAAGTGAATATCGACTTAGATTTGACGAAGCAATTGTGCTCCGCAATATCTTCTCAGTATGAAATTAGGGAACATAAACAAATTATCTTCGTGACAATTAAAAATTTATCAAAAAAATTTGCAACAAAAATTTTTGGACACAAAAACATTTCGGCGATATTCAGAATTGTAAAGCTTAAAAGACTTTTTTTTGTTAATTTCAAATTTGCCATTTCATAATTTTCTGTTTTTTTTTAACATCAACAAACTACTAAGCCAACAATAAGTTAGGAGAAATTTGGTTTTAAAATTGATAGTGGTGAGTTCTTCTTTTTAATTTAATAAATTTTGTTTCAATTTAATTAAAGTAACTAATTATACAGGTATGTGATGAAGATCGAACGGTTTGAAAAGTTGTGATGAATTTCGATCGATTTTATGAATAATTTTTAGAACCATGCTTTATTTTTCCCTTATAAGATACACCACTACCGAGAACCAAAGAAATAATTTTTTTGGAACACTTAAAATTTTACAGTTAAATCTGATAAAATGTGAATTTACTGTAATTTTCATCAACAAAGAAAACGAAAAAATAAATACATCACATATTTTTTCGACTTCAATTTGTTTCGTTTTCGAAATCCATTTCCATCACATACCCATTAATCTTAAATTTTTAATTAATGTAAACTAAATTTAATTTTTTATCATAAACTAACCTAATTAATATCTATGATAAATTACTTTTGATAATTTACTTTTAACATTTCTTATATGGTCACCTAACTAAATGATTTTTTTTATATGTCTGAACAAAATTAGATATATTTTCATATAAGTTGTTATAAAGAAATATCAAATCTTTAAACTTCAAATTTTGTAAAACCAATCACCTCTTCGTTTTCTGGTGCCTGTGGACAACAAGAATAAATGTAGGTAATTTTATTTATGAAATGAGATTTTTTCATCAACTTATTTTAGAATATCTGATTTATATAAAAATTATAAGACTTAATTAAGATATAAATTTATAACATTGTATTAGTATATAAAGGAAATTATATACAAATAATAATGTGAAATTTAATAAGATGACCATAATTAATTATATTTTTTTTTTGTTATTTTTGGTTACGAGAGGTGAAGTCATGGCATGGGTAGTCTATAGATAATAATTCTTGGACTAATGTATATTATAAAATCACCATGATGGGTGGGTGAACAGATTTTCATCTAAATACTCTACTGTCATCAAAGTTTTGTTTTAATTTTTTTATTTAATTTTTGGTTATTATTTTTTTAACACTCTGGGTAGAATTATAGTTTAACGTCTCTGCTACCTAAAGTAAAGTTTTCTGTTGTCGATTTGAATGTATCTTTTGGTAAGCAAGAACACACCCCAACCAAGAGCACGGCCGGTATTACTAGGTAGCCATGCCGAAAGAGAGACACAGCCTTGACAGAATAATCGTTACATCATTTTCACTATTTATTAACTCACAGAATATTTTCTGCCACCTCTTTATTTTTAATAATCGCAACTTGATTGAACAAATTGAATTGAACCAAATTATGGAGAGTTCTTTGCAAAACTAAGATAAGTTTTATTCTCGAATTTTCTTCATACTTAATTTTCTTTATTTTCGTTTTAATTTTATATTTAAAACTTTGACGATTTAAGTAACGAGAAAAGAAAACGAAAAATTTGGGAGCGAGAGCAGATTGAGTTCTTACTGTTGGACAGTATTGCTACGGCAAAAATTTTTTTCTAAACAAAATTTTGGAAAAAATAATCAAATTAGGAAAATATAACCAAATTTTAAAAATTCAAGGTTATTATATAAAAATTAATATAATCTTAATATATGTGTTCAGATTTTAAATACTTTGCATACTAATCAGTGTTGCCGCGGCAAAATATTTTTTGTAACCAAAATTTTTAAAAAAGTAACCAAATTATAAATAAAATAACTAAAATTAAAAATGTTGAAGTTATAAGTTAAAATACTTTTTTAATATCGGTTATAAAGTCAAATTAATCCTAAGTTTCTTTAAAATGTGCCGAAAATGCTCAAAAGATAATTAACGGTTCCCAGCAAAAAAAAAAAAAAATTGAAGAAGTCCTGATTTTAACATTATGTCGCAAGTGAAAATAAGTAGTCAGAGCTGAAAAAGAGCTGCAGGAGTTCTTTTTTTAACCCATGGTTGTAGAATGTTCTGTTTTAATAATTCATGTTCATTGCTTTTGAAATTCTTCTCTTAAAACAATGTTAATAAAATTTTTTAATAAAAATATTGTTCTAACTTTGTTATGAGATAATATAAATCACTTTCAAATTTGTGAAATTGTAAAATGAAAATTGTTAACATTTTTAACTGCTAAAAATACATTTACTTCAAGAATGTCATAACTCAAAAAAAAAAAAAAACTAGTTTTGTAGAAATCGCATTCGAAGTTTTCAAATAACATTTACCTTCATAGAATAGAGAATCGGTGACAGCATTCCGAAATTGACCTAATAATTGTCTGTTCGTCGGAATAAATCTGAGTTTGTGAAGTGTAATTAGACAATGGAATGCATGTTTTCTAAGCTGCAACATAATTCATTAGCGTGTTTGATGTCTTTAAATTTGTGTTTTCTTCGTTTTTATCGACATTTTATCACAAATTTGTTTTCAAGTTTATTTTATTCTTTGTAAATATATACGAAATTTACAAAGTGCTCTGAATAATTTAAAACAACTATATTTTGGTTTAATAAAAAAAAAACAAAATGGAAAAAATGTCACCATCTCCGCATTACCAAAAAATTTGCGTTTGACCCCACTGAGCGTCATGCCATAGCGTTGATGACGGTAAATGCTAGCAAATTGTTTTTCAGCGAAAACCACAATTTCTTCACTGCGCATAACTTGAAACTAACAAGAGCAGTATCGCAATTACCTCTACGAAGGAGGTAAAAATGTATGTAGGCATCATAGTCGATAATTTTTATTATATGGGGAAAAAATGTATCGTTAACTTGCTTGCATTTGTTATTGTTCTCGGTAACTATGAGCTAAGTTTTGTTGTAATAGCGTAATTAAAATGAAAATTTAACAAAATCCGTTCAAACACATAACTTAAGAAATACATGTCGAACATACCTATGTATAAAATAATTGTTGGGTATTCAAGTGAGTCGGCAAATAAAGTTACTTGAGCCATAAAATATATAAAGAGTTCAGGACTACCGAAAGAAGAAAAGAACCGAAGAAAAAGAAAAGAAAGAAATTATTTTTATTAAAAAATTAAATACTGCCTAAAGGATGATAAAAAGTACGTACTGCCGGACTTATAACATTCTAGGAAGCCAATCCACTAAAATGTCAAGAACTCTGTCCATTTTAAATGTATTCCATCATAGTAAACAAAAAATTAGTGGACCCATTCCAACAAATAAGTAACAGAAAACACAATAAAACTCTTATGAAGGGTATTCCTGAAAATGTTAAACATTTTATTAAAAAAAAATAAAAAATTTATATTTCTTTAAAGTATAAAACTCGAATATAAGAGCCTTTAACAAAATGAAAATTTCAAAGAGATTGATCCATTGTAAGCTGAATCGTATGCACTAAACTTTTTGTGCACAGCCCTTATATTAAGATACATACAACATGGAAAGGCTACTAATAAAATGCCCAATGAAAAATCGGGAAAAAAATTCCTATACAAATTTGGGTTATATTTTATATGAAAGATGACGCAAAATTTACCAGCTACTTTTTGTAACTCTTAAACTGTAATTCCTTTTTTTTTATTTTTCGCTTTTATAAGAACTTCGAAAATGAAGCGCCGCACAGTGGGTTCAAACGAAAATTTTTTGGTAATAAATCTGAATCTCCTAAACTACTGGTCGAATCAAATTGAAATGTATGGAAGAGTTGTAGAGGAGGACCTAAGCTTTCAGAAAAATCATCTTGTAGTCACCCTATGATAACACGAGATAAGCTACAGGGTGTCAAAGTTGACTACCTCGAGTATGTAAAAGTTAAAAAAAATCGTAACTTGTACAAATGAAGTCCGATTTTAAAGATTTTTATATTTCTGGAAAGTGCTTGGCAAGATAAAGACAAGCTTACTTATCTAAGTTATCTCTTACAGTTAAAAAGATATTTACGCTTGAATTTTGAATTTTTGATTTTTTGGCTCGACTTACTTTCGCTTTTCGGGAATAAGTCCGGAGATATATAAGGTAAAATTTTTTTTTAAATATTCTGTAATTTGCTACATATTTCAAAATAATATGCTGAAAGAATTTTTGGATTATCTCAATTCATCTAGACGTGAAAAATATTCAAAGTCAGCACTCTGAAATTGGCATGAAAAATGGCTATTTTTTTACAAAAATATAGTACAATTCATTCACTTTTTTCTCAAAGTTCCGTTAATAAAAAATTTTTTCCTTATTAATTTCAAAAGATAAGGCTTCATGAATGGTTAATGAAGAAATTTTGAATTGATTTAAGTTTGCACCTTACATCCAGCATTGGCCGAAAATTGTCAATTTTAAAAAATAGTTTCATTTTTATCGATTAATAAAAAAAATGTCACGCGAGCTTTTTTCAATTTGGTACCCATATTTTTTATAGAAATAGATTTAGAATGATTTAACAGGGTCAAAAACGAATGCAGGAGTGGAGATTTTATGTTAAAAGTCAGTTTTTTTAACGACTATTTTTAAAAGCATATGAAAAGCATATTAGCATAATATTTTTAATATTATTTCTTATGTAATGTATAAAACACAAGCTTTCATTCCTAAAAAAATCAATAAAATAGCTCCAATAACCTATTTTTGGTAATTTTTCAGAAATAATTTTTCTTTTTTTTAAATAGCTGAAAATCCAAAAAAATTTAATTTTTTTAATACAACTCCACTAATTTTGCAAATACTTTAAAAATGTTAAAAGAATATAAAAATAGACTTATTTACCAATTCAACGATATATAAAATGTTGATATAGGTCATTTAATAATAGTAATATAATGGCCTCAAAACTACCAAGTCACGTCAAAAGTTGCAAAATTCACTATTTTGTTCCGTATTTCCATATGTGTGTATACGTAACATTTTAGTTTTTTAATGTATTATGTAGGTATATATTTGTTATTATAAAGTGGTAAATTCTTTATTTGAGTAATATTTATTTAATTTGTTCTACATATCTACATACTTATTATACATATATCCCGTATATTTATTTTATTAAGAATATATTATCGAAGATATTATTAGAGATTTTCTTTAAAATAATCAGAAACATCAAACGTTAGCAAATTTTTAACTTCCTTAGCTTCGGAATCCTCTTTTTCTATTTCAAGAGTGATTTTTGGTAGCCATCGTGTTCTTATAGAATATATAACTGGATCTGATGATATTAATAAATATTCCATTAAGTCCATATTTTGCGATATTTTCGAACATTTTCGGGTATTGAAGAGTCTATTATTTCTTTACCATGAGCCAATACTTTGTGAATTGTTGGAGTCATTGATTTCCAGGGGTATGTAATGTTAAGTAGTTCTTTAGTTTCGTAGGCAAAAATTTTAAATTTGTCCGCATTAATTTGTTTTTTGCTATTAATGGCTGCCAATATAATCTTAAAACGCTTCAAAATATTTAAGTCAATGCCTGTGATTGAAGATGTGAGTTCCGGATTTTCAAAGAAACGTCTTGCTGTATTTCCATCATTTGAGCTTCCATAGCCATGTAGAGGTTTATCAATTATTAATCCGAGTTGTTCTTTGAATTCTAATTGAATTATTTTCTTCTCCTCTTTTCGTAATTCGTGAAGTTCCAAATTGTTTTTTACTGCAGCATTTTCCTGCCCGGGAATATTTCTGTACTTCATATCATATGCAAGATGTAAGCAGAACTCCAAAAATCTTATCCTTGCGTAGAGTGGTGATATTCCAAATTTTAAAGAATTTTTATTAACAAGGACTTCAGAATTATCCTGAAATTGTGAACTTATTTTTCCGCATATATTACATTTCCATGTAGATGTTGTATCTGTTATAGCGTTTGCAACTTTTCCATCAATCATCGTTAATTGTTGTTGAAATGTAACTTTAATAGTTCTGTTTGATACTTTTACATATATTGGGGACAATACTTTAATTTCTTCTTCCAATTGGTTGACAATGCTGTTTATTGTAACCGTGGTTTCTTTTGTGTAATCAAAATGGATTGGACGGCACAAAAATTTGGAACCTGGAGTTAAATTTATCCATATATCATCAAAAAGCGAGTCATTTCTTGTCGATGAGGAAGGCTTATTTAAGCGCATTCGAAGTGGTACCAGAGACGCTATAAACAGCGAGGAATAATTATTTCCAGAATTACTTCCATCCAGTTGTTTGTATTCCGAAAATCCTGATGTTCCATCGCAGCCTTATTTGAATATTAAAATAAGTTCAGAGTCTTTGCATTTTTCAATGTTATCATTGCTGAAGGTAGATATAATTCTAGAGGCAGTATTTTCAAGTAATTGCAATATATTAACTTTAGCACTTTTAACAGAAGCATTAACCGGGTGCTCCATAGGCTGTAAAATATTACTTTTCGCTTCTCTCACTGATTTGCTACTGGGAAAGATATCATATCCTTTTTCGCTAACAGATTTCCTCAAAATCTCGTATTGGTTTCTTGATAATCTTAAATTTAATATTAGAGCTAAAGCATCTTCAGAGGTAAAGGACGATGTTGATTTCGGTGTCACTATGCTTTGGATTATCCGATGTAATCGATTGGTAGAAGCTGTTGGTAACACATCTATAACTTTTTCTACTTCCTTTGGTTGCGTACGTGTTACTAAAGCTTTAAATGTATCATTTATTTCGACATTCGTATGTGAATTTAGAATAGATTCCTGTTTGGTCCTCTTTGTTCTTAGCTGAACTTCATCGTAACTTTTTTTGGTCGACCCTTTTTCTGCTTTCCGATGAAAATTGGTATTTCTCCCTCCAACCACTCTTCATTTTTCTTCTTGAACTTTGGTATTGACCAATCTGAAGCTTGCATCCTTTTTTCATACGATTAATAAAAATTTTCGAGACAGTTTAATCTTCTGCAGTAAGAGTTAAACCAAAAGATACTACTGTATCAATGAGTTTTCTTATTTTTTCTGGACGATTTATAATATCAGATAGATTATCCCAGATTACTTTGCAATAAAAAAGTGTTTTAATGTAATCTCCATAATGGCAAATTTACTAATAAATCTGCATATTTATAAGGATACTTATATATAGAAAAAGAATATTTATATCAGGTAAATGGTGACAGGCAAAAATGAATTAAAAAATTTAAATTTTTGCTCAAAACCCCCAATTTCATTCAGTTTATTTTTATGACCTGTAGTGTTAAACAGGTACGTCAAAAAATGTACCTATGCGATTGTAAAAAAAATCATTTTTGTTATAATACATTAATTAAGTAGCTAGGTAAATTATTTAAAAACTTAAAAAAATGTAATAAAAAACGAAGGAAAATATACTTATTTATGTACTTAGGTAATTTTAAAAACCTTTTCAGTAGAAAAAAATTATGAACACTTTAAATAAATTCATTAATAAATATTATTATCTCGTAACAAAAATAAGCAATGCAGTTGAGTGTTACGTATACACACATATGGAAATACGGAACAAAATAGTGAATTTTGCAACTTTTGACGTGACTTGGTAGTTTTGAGGCCATTATATTACTATTATTAAATGACCTATATCAACATTTTATATATCGTTGAATTGGTAAATAAGTCTATTTTTATATTCTTTTAACATTTTTAAAGTACTTGCAAAATTAGTGGAGTTGTATTAAAAAAATTAAATTTTTTTGGATTTTCAGCTATTTAAAAAAAAGAAAAATTATTTCTGAAAAATTACCAAAAATAGGTTATTGGAGCTATTTTATTGATTTTTTTAGGAATGAAAGCTTGTGTTTTATACATTACATAAGAAATAATATTAAAAATATTATGCTAATATGCTTTTCATATGCTTTTAAAAATAGTCGTTAAAAAAACTGACTTTTAACATAAAATCTCCACTCCTGCATTCGTTTTTGACCCTGTTAAATCATTCTAAATCTATTTCTATAAAAAATATGGGTACCAAATTGAAAAAAGCTCGCGTGACATTTTTTTTATTAATCGATAAAAATGAAACTATTTTTTAAAATTGACAATTTTCGGCCAATGCTGGATGTAAGGTGCAAACTTAAATCAATTCAAAATTTCTTCATTAACCATTCATGAAGCCTTATCTTTTGAAATTAATAAGGAAAAAATTTTTTATTAACGGAACTTTGAGAAAAAAGTGAATGAATTGTACTATATTTTTGTAAAAAAATAGCCATTTTTCATGCCAATTTCAGAGTGCTGACTTTGAATATTTTTCACGTCTAGATGAATTGAGATAATCCAAAAATTCTTTCAGCATATTATTTTGAAATATGTAGCAAATTACAGAATATTTAAAAAAAAATTTTACCTTATATATCTCCGGACTTATTCCCGAAAAGCGAAAGTAAGTCGAGCCAAAAAATCAAAAATTCAAAATTCAAGCGTAAATATCTTTTTAACTGTAAGAGATAACTTAGATAAGTAAGCTTGTCTTTATCTTGCCAAGCACTTTCCAGAAATATAAAAATCTTTAAAATCGGACTTCATTTGTACAAGTTACGATTTTTTTTAACTTTTACATACTCGAGGTAGTCAACTTTGACACCCTGTAGCTTATCTCGTGTTATCATAGGGTGACTACAAGATGATTTTTCTGAAAGCTTAGGTCCTCCTCTACAACTCTTCCATACATTTCAATTTGATCCGACCAGTAGTTTAGGAGATTCAGATTTATTACCAAAAAATTTGCGTTTGACCCCACTGTGCGCCGCAGATGAAAATTGTTTTTTAATACATGTAAATAATCTTGATTTATTGAGCAAATAAATACACAAAAATGCTTAAATAGATGATTCTGTAAAAATAAAATTAGTAATAGCAAAGAAGAAATTATTAATTATTTTCTTCGTTGTTGAAATACTAACACTGTAGCCTTTTTAAGGCAATTTAAAAAACCAAAAAAGGCTAAAAAAGCTAAAAAAATTTTAAGACTAAAAGCAAAATAAAAAGTCAAGATTTAGCCTTAAAGAGGCTAACCTGGCAACACTGCTTATATTTGGGGAACAGCATCATAGAACGTTAGAAATTGTAACATTCAGAAGGATCTCAATATTCCTACAATTCGTGTGAGGATATATACATATGCATATATATATATATATATATATATATATATATATATATATATATATATATATATCCTCACACGAATTGTAGGAATGTTGAGATCCTTGTGGATGATACTACTATTTATTTGAATTGAAATAATTAATATTTTAATTCTTTTTTAGTGAAAAATTTAATTTTTTTACAAATTGAATTTCTAGTAAATAAGTAAATAATTGTTGTTTTTTTTTTTTGAAAATTTGAATTTTTATTGAAAATTTCCATTTTTGATGAAAATCTGAATTTTCGATGAAAATTTGAATTTTGGTAGGAAATTTTGTAAAAAAAAAATTATAGAAAATAATTTGTTCGTAAGAAAACAATAAATTTTTAAACAAAATAATTTTTAACAGAATTAAAAAATATAAGTTTCAAAATGTTATAATGTTATATTAAATTTGCATATAAATTTTCAAAAAAATGTTAAATAAGGTATTATTTAAAGTAACATATAACCAGGGTAACCAAAAATATGCAAAATCATATTTTACGTTGGGCTTCCAAGGAACTAAACTGTAAGTTATTTATCCGTTTCAGACAATTTTAAGAGTTTTGACATCGATTTGTTATAGCATATTTTTGCATATTTTGGACTTTGCAGCATATTTTGTCATATTTGCATAGAAAATCCTTGTTTTAGAGCATTTTAAATTATATATTTTTGTATATTTTATATACAAAAAAAGAGTTTTTAACATAAATTACCACAAGTGGAAATTTCTTTTTACTGTCACATAAATTTTTCAAAACCGATTCCCTAACTTCAACTTATAATTTAGTAGAAATGTTGCAATTTCCTGATATGAATATTTTTAAGCGCAGAGAGAAAATATTTTTTTTAGCAATTGCTAACAGCAATAAAGTTATTTTTACTATCAGAAGTAAATATTTTAAAATTTAAATAGAAATAATGATTTTAAGAGCATATTTTCTATTTTGAGGGCACGTTTTTTGCCCCGCATATAAATAAATAAAATATTTTGTTATTAATAAAATTGAATTTAGTAGTTTTTCTTAAAATTTTTCAAGTAAATTTTATCAAATAAAAAAATTTTGAGGAGTTTTTTTGGCCCTTTTTCTGTAATCCTCTTCTTTGACGACTTTTTTAAATCCCCTTTTTTGGACAATTTAAAAATTCTCAGCGGTAATAATGATTGTAAAGGTAGGTGTCCTAAGCTTGACTGTTGAGAAGAACAATAATGAGAAAAATGATTATGAAACATATATATTTTTAGTCTGATTATCCAGTTTTTAAGTTCATGGCCAAAATTATATATGACGTTTTTAACAAATTATCTTCATAATCAGATGTTGACAATTATTCCTTTTTTCACGTTAAATGCTTCATTAAATAATTTTCGTAATTTGTTAATTTCTGTAATTATTTCTATAATTAAATTACAGTCTAAAAGCCACAACAATTTAGAGAATATAGTCTTTTTCTCGCATCACAAAACGAAATAAACTCGATCATATATTATAATTATTAAGCAATTTAAAAATGCGTTTTTATGCGATGCAAAATACAATACTTGGCAAAAGCACTTTACTTAAAAGCATATTAACATTTTTTTTTTTTGCTTTTTTTGGTCTAAACAAATTTTATTAATTTTGAAATGTAAAAAAGAACGTGTTATTTTTCTTGCTAATAATACAAATTAAAAATATTTACATACGACTAATAGTTTTTTGTTTGTATTTCTCTTTTTTTAGCGAAAGAAAATTATAAACGAAATACACAGCAATTATCCTTTAGAGCAAGAAAAACTATTAAAAGAAAACACTTAACTAAGGGAAAGAATGTGTCATGAGTATGATGAGTTTTTTTTAGTATTTTACTTTCTTTTTTTGCAGTTGGAACAAGAAATCTAAAAAAGAAAACAATTTACAAATGAAAATCGTTTTTACTAAAAATGATTTTTTTGTGGTTTTTATAATAGTCAGCACGCTATTGAGGAAGATTTGGTTATGGGGATTGTTGGATTTAATGGTAACAAAATAGTTTGGAAAAGATTGTCTTCATAATATAAATCTATTAAATATTATACAAGATGAAGTAAACTATCTTTGGCAAGCAACATAAAGCGTTTATAATTGACAGATTTAATCGATTATTTAAATTAAAAATTCGATCTATATTTTCCTCTTTGTTTAATTCTTACATTATATGTTGTAGGGGATTTCTTCTTTTACTCCCTGTCAACTAAAATGTTTCACAAAATTTTTTTAATTCAACATTAATAGTACGAACGGAAATCAAAATTAAATTTCTTCATTTATTTCAGTTCTTTGGCTAATTTTTGATGTTGCATTATTAGATTAGTTTCCTGGTGGAATGTTTGTTTCTCTGTGTCTTTTTTTTCCAAGTTATATTGAAACTCTAATTCAAATTCAAATAGTAAAAACTCACAGCTGCATTTAAGTGCAAATTGTAATTGAAATTAAGTTGTGTGATATCACTAACTAAATGTACCCAAAATTGAAAGGATAAGAAAGAAATTTACCAGCAAAAAAAAGGATATAACAAAATTAAAGCAAACAAATTTGAGTAGAGAAGACAATTTTTGGAAAATTAAAAACCACGTTTTCGTTGTTTTTTTTTTGTACTTTTGGTTGTTAATAAATGAAAGCAATTAAAAATGTTACCAGTTAGATTTTATTAAAAATATACTAAAAAATATTAAACAAAAAACAAATTTCTTCTTTTCATTTGAAAATATAATTGTAAATACTTTCTAAGTAGTAGTTTATTAATGGTCTTCATAAAGTTTTATAAAAAGGATTTTATGCAAAGAATATAAAAAACTGAAATTGTTAAGGAAATCCATAAAGTTTAATTAAAACATTTCCTTAAAAACCAGTAGTACAAGTGGATGGAATGGTAGACAAATTATAGCAAAACATTTCAAAGAGGATGTATTCAATATTACCAAAAATATAGCAAAATGTTTAATAAATATTCTGAAGCCACAAAATTAAAATTAACGGCCTAATACAGAAATGTCCATAATTTTTAGACACCAGGTGCCAGCAAAACTGTGTTTCCATTTAGATGAGAAAATCTTTGTTCTTTTATGAATTATGAATGTGAATGTCGAAATATGTTTTAAAAGAGTTAAATATGCTATAGAAATAGCATATTTATATGCTATTACACGTAAAACAAGTCAGAAAGTATAGTTGGTCCAGCTCGACATTATTATACGCTACATCATTGTGTAAGTGCATCGAAATTTGGGAAGGAGTCTTATATGGGAAATGTGTCTAATTGTATACAAATACTGGTATTAAGAGGAATTTATATTACCATAAAACAATCAGAGATAGAAATATCTTAAAAATTTTAAAACATAAGAAAAAAATTTTTGGAAAATTTTTTTAATGTGTGAACGAAAAATTTTTTATATGTAATATGATATAGATCGGATACTGAATTTGCGAATTCCGAAGTTTTTAAAGATATTACATGCTTGTCTTCAAGTCGAAAAAAAGTTAGTTGAGCAATAATAATTTCGGTAAATGATACATTAAAGAAAAGACAATAACACGCTGTTACAAAATGACACTTTTTATTTTTACTCGGAAAAAGATCTAATGTGAGTTGTACCTTCTTATGGACATCACAAAACAATTTTAAAAAATTTTGAAACACTTCCCCAAATGTTGAGATATTGCGAAAAAAACTGTGTTTAGGGTAGTTCCTGCGCTATAGATCGCGTAGCTTCATACATTCTAAGTCAATTTAAGATTTTTAAATTGATTTTGAAAGCAGAATTACGTAGCTTTTCAACTATATCAATCATCTTTTATTTACACTCAAGTTAAATAATGAATTATCCGTCATTTTTTAATTAATTTCCCTTTTCTTTTTCGTAATTTTGACTTTGATGTAAATTTTTCTGATTTTTTTCAAAAAAAAAAAAAAAAAAAAAAAAAAAAAAAAACACATATTTGTTTACAAAGTTTGAAATGTTATTTTGTTTTGAATAAAACGAGATATACCTATAAAAAATTGCTTAAAAAGTCAAAAAGTTATTAAACATTTTCTAAACTTTATTAAAAAATTATTCATATATTTTAAGGCAAAATATATAAAAATATATTTATAACTTTTTGCTTCGTTTTTACTTTTTGAGGATAAAATTAATAATGTATGGAAAATTTTAGTAAGTTATTACAGATAAAATCGAATAAGATCTACAGTTTTTGTTTAATTTAAAAAATGGCCTTAAAAATTATTATATCGTTGCATAGGCTTTTATAGAAAAAATTTTAATAAATCGCAGATAAACTCGAAAAATTGAAGAAAAATTTTATTTTTTGTAGAAGTTTTTTGAAAATTTGCTTTTAATATTTGACCAAAACAAACCAAATGTATATGGTTGAAGAGCCCGTTTCTTCTACTTTCCAAGGAATTTTAGAAAGGAACAATAAACAAAAGAATAACAGAATTAGAAATAGATTTAGAATAGAACATATCCAAAAACATTTTTTGCGGGTAAATCGAAATTATGAGAGTGTATTTAAAACTGATTTATGATGTCCTCAAGAAGGCCTGTAACCTGCATTATGTCATTTCTCGAGTGATTTTTCACTGTAACAGCGTGTAATCTATCAATTAAAGTACCAACAGAAAAAAAAAAATAATAATAAGCAAGGACCGGAAGTTCATGCAAAAGCATGTCTTTTGCCTCTACTCCTAGTGCAATTTAAAATAATTTATTTTTTCTTTTGTGCAGAAGAAAAAATATTAATAAAATGTTATTTTTTAAAATTTTAAAATATTGATAAATAATATAGAAGAGCTAATTTTTGAAAACTAACAGTCACAGAAGGACATTGATTATTGAGTTAAGATGTCAAAATTCCACGAAAAAAATAATTTTTTTCTCTTATTTAATAAATTTATTTATACATATATGTAAATATATATTATTTAATTAGACAACAATTATATTAAAAAATAAATAAAAAGTAAACTGATAAACTTTAGGTGTATCTTTAATATGCTTCTAATAACTAGTTATAATATTTAAAATTTTTTAGTTAAAATAATAACATTTAAATAAGACCAATAAACAAGAAATACATGAAGATGGTATATCCATTATTCGGGTAAGTTCAGACGTATATATTTATGTAATAAACTTTAAACTTTCCACTTTTATATTGGATTAGTTACGAGCAAGGTCTTCCAAAATATATAATAAGAGTATTTTATGATAGAATAACATTTTTGTCTTGCAATACGATGAAACATAAAGAAAAAATTTAACTCACTTTTTTTTGACTTGCCGAAACAAAATCAAAATGAATGTGTCCTAAGGCTACCATCTAAGACATATTGAAACAAGGAAGAATATATCAGTTGCAAACATGTTGCAATAATACAAGGTGGCAGTATATAAACAGCTGATAATTTCAATTTATCAATCAATTTACGTATTACTATTAATTTTTAAATAGAAAACAAATCGAAACTGCACCACATGTTTGTAAAATGTAGTTATTTTGTTATTTTAACATTGTTCTAACAAATAGCAGCAAAAAAAAAGCCTGTTGTTATTGCCTTGATGTATTTGTTGTAGCGGTACTCATACCTGGTATTATTGTGCCATGGCTGCAAAGTTTTTTGTCAGCCAAGTGACAAAATAAAGCATTTTTTAAATATATATTTTAATGAATTTAAAATATTTGGGCATTTTTAATTTTTTTGGGAACTATTTTGTTGCCTTTCTTTCCAAATTTTTTGAATATTATTTCATTATAAAATAAAACCTAAATTAATTTCTTTTCTTAAATTGGGCTTTATTTCCTTAAAATTGTTCTCTTGGGTGTTATTTAATTTTTTTTTATTTCACTGGGAGTGATTTTATTTTCTTAATTGGGCGTTATTTTGTGGTGCCTTACATGGCATTTATACACAGAGAAAACAGTTTCGTTATGGCAACCGAATTTATTGCCAATCGAATTTTGTCAGTTCCATGTACTATGAGCTAAATCCATTAAAATTACCAATTTTTTCGATAGTCAGTAGTGTATTATTGACCCAACGAGATTAAGAACTAGCTTGTGATACCCGAATTTATCATCACGTACTAACTCATAGATACTTGATTGGATTGATACTTCTAAATGTTTTTTTCTTTCTTAATAAAGACTGAACGCATATGAATCTTCTCTCACCAGAAGCTAGAAAATCATTAAAATGTAACAACATGAAAATCAGAGTCATTCTTATACACAAAGTTATTCACATATTAATATCCTACATCCGCACAACTTATAGGGTGACAACATTTCGAATAGTCCTATGGAATGATCAAGGGTAATTTTTTATTTTAAATTTATGAGCTTTTTTTTAAAAAAAAGACATTAACATATCACATAGCACTAAATGAACAAGATGGTATTAACTAAAAATTTTAAAATTTTCAGTAGAGGTCAAAAACTGTTTTTGGTTACATTTTAAGAGAATTTCAAATTCCGAATATATCATCAATGGAATTTGCTTCCATTTGAAAATATATTTACATTGCTTTTTTTAAAAAATTTGCAATTATTGCAATTATTTTTTGTGTTAATAACATTTTTTGAGACTTCTTCTTGATATAAAGGTAGTCACTATCACTATCATGAAAATGGTCTTAAATGTGGTTTTAGAGATGAAAGAATAATCGGAATACGTTGAAATTTACAGTAGATAGATATTGATGTTGTTAAATGATTTCTTGCAAAAAGTAAAATCTTAAAAATTTTGAGTTAATACACTCTTGTTGACCAATTGCGATATATGTAAATCTTTAAACATACGTTAACTTACCCTTATTATATACCCTGTTCGTGATTATAAATAACCTGTTGCTGTTTGTTTTTATTTCTTAGTTTTAATATTTAAAATTTAATTTGTTTCCTTAAATTTTATTTTTTTATTTGTGAATGATTTTTAATTTATTTTAAAATGCTGTCAATATAAAACATTTTTGTCGGTTAGGAATACTGAATTATATATTTTAAACCATAAACCATAATTTTTCAAATTTGTATTATAAATTGTTGTTTACAGTAACTGAAAACTTAATTGTATTTACAATTTTTATAATTTCAAACAATTTAATAATTGTAGGAACTTCAATTCCATTATAATTATGAGTTTTCTGAAATGAATATAAGAAAACATTTGAATTAATAAAGGTTCTTTAATTACAATGAAGTTTATAGTTTTTTTGTGATAAATTTCTATAATTTCAAACATTTTCTAACCAATAATTTTTCTGCTTGTACATTTGGGGTAATTCTCGGAAGTAGGTCTTATATGGCAGCTATGATTAATTATGGGCCGATCCACGTAAAATTTGGCATTATATTTTCTATTTATATAAACCTTTTTGTGTTAAATATTAGGTTAGGTTCCACGGGCAGCGGCTCTAAAAGGCATCTCACTTGGATCCATGATAAAGATCTGATTAGTAAACGTTGTGTCACGTTTACTAATTTGACTACATCTATGCTGTACCAAACCATACAATTTCTGTAAGGAAAGGGAGTAGTGACCTTAACTTCTGAGTACTTAAGTCACCATAATTGAAAGTCGGAGAGCCTAATTATCTTAACTCTGATAATCGCGTAGCCGATGGATCAGTCTTCCATTTTCCTCAGTCTCATCATTACGGAAGTCATTAAAACGAAAATCCATCCTTTGCGTCCCTATGGTCCCTGTGATAGTGACCAGTAATAACTGACAGTAACAGTCTCACTTGCGCTTCAGAGAACGAGTAGAGTGAGTGCGCCGATAGTTCTTGAAATCCGCCATGTGCGTTAATTCTCCCACCTGTCGGAGCAATCCTATAGAGTTCCAAGTGGAACCACGATTTACACTTCGTAAAGGGAATACCAATTAGATGATCGATAAACTCATCTCCAGGAGCCAATCCCTGTTTAGGTAATATACGCTATATTATTTCCAGCATAGTTGCCGTGTGCGGGAACATAAATTAGTCTCACTATCTCATTGAGAGATGGACATCCGCTACAGATCTAATGACAGATTTGTTATCAGTAAAAATATATATATATATCTCGATATCTGATGATATTTCAACTAGTTTGCTGGTGTAGAGTATAATAACCACCACCATAGGAAGGGTTTAAATGTGCACTTAAAAATCGATGCGAAAATGGGTTATTGAAATAAAATAGCAAGAGAATATATTAAAACAGAAATCCCAACAAGCATTAACTTCATCACAATAATTTCAGAGAGAAGAATGTGATGAAGTAATTAGGGTGAGGAATAATCCAAGAATTGATCGATCGATTTTTTATAGTCATTACGGAAAGTATGGTTAAAGGAAATTGGTAAAACGCTTCGAGCCGTATAAGATTAATATTTAGGAGACTAGTTAATGTAATAACTAGCAATAAGATCGCACGGGATTATTATGTGATGAAACATATAGAGTATGTGAGGAAGAGGACGAAATACCTTAGTTATGCAACTGTACTAAATTTTTTATATGGTTAACAATAGGATGATCGATTATTCGACTTTTTGAATAAATCGGGTTTCGAATAATTCGAATAGTTAAAATTTAAAAAAAACCCGGTTGCATTTTTCAAAATTGAAAAAGAAAAAATAAATAAAATTTTTTTGCGGAAGTTAATATTTTTATCAAAAGATTATACTTCTTAGGAAGAAAAAATCTTATAATATCCAAGTTAAACTGTATTAAATAATTTGTTACCTCAATTTGCTCACATTCAGTTTTATATATTATGTGCAGAAACTACGGCTTAATATGGAAAAAGCTTGCTCCAATTTTTGAAGATAGACTTTTTCAAATACAACTCTTTTACAAAATGAAGTAAAATATTTTTAATTGTTTGTAAGAATATTACAGGTGTTACAAAAGAAAAAACTAATATTAACGAAATTGTATATTTCATTCAAGATAATTATTACTTAATTATTTATTTAAAAAATCTTACAGTTTTTGGATGCATTAACGTTTGCTAAGAGACTACACTTTTTTGCACTTCGAAATGAGATGAACTAGGTTAAGCTAATAAGTATACATTTCTAAGGAAATACATAATATGTACTATATGAGAGTAATTCCATTTTAAAATTAAAAAATTTTGATCACTCTGAAATTTTTTCTGTACACGCAAAGAAAAAACATGGCTACAGCATATAAATATATAGTTCTTTTTCATAGATTTTTATAATACTATGTTCAAGACAAAAACGTTTCTGTTTACATTTAATAATTTAAAAGTTAACTTTAATCAAAATTTTAATATGGTTGACAATAAAAATACTATTTTTGAGGAATATTTTTACCATTAAATGTTCGAGAATAAAATAGTGAACATTTGTAAAAATAAATTAAATAAAAGCAAATAAAAATGGTAAAAACTTAAAACTTTCAAGTGGCATTTTATACTACCTTAAAAATACAGATAATCAATAACATGATTCTACTAATTCCATTTGCATTCAAACCTCTTTAAATACACCATCAATGAATCAACAAGAATACGAGGATGTTTATTTTTCTGCTACCCTTAAAGAAAAAGAAATAAAAACACTGAACTAACTTCCAATGAAAATATTACATATAAAATTTATTATTATAATTAGTATGTAAAGTATTAATAAGTAAAATAAATAATTTTCTCTACTTTTTCTCTTTTGTAAAAAATATATTATAAAAATATTAATTTATTTATGTGATTTATTTTAATAAATTTAGTAGAGAAAAGTCATAATATAATAAAATGGAATTATATTATGATACAATCAAATTATAAAATGAAAACATGATATGATTTAAAGGAATTATAATATGATAAAATTGATTAACAATATGTTGAAATAGAATTAAAATAAAAAAACACAAAAATATGACAAAATGGGATTATAATATGATAAAATCGAATCATAATACAATAAAAACACACTGTTATATTACCAAAAAAAAAAAACTGAAACAAAAAACTGGAATTATATTGAGGGAAATTGGTTTTTGACCTAACCGAATTATTTTGGGTGTATGGTGAAATAAAAGTAAACTTCACAGATTCATGTATGGGTCAACATCAATTTGTAAGGAAATTTTAATTTGAACTTTATAAAAAAATTATATAAAAATAATATGGAAAAAATAATAAAAATAAACACCGAAGTATATTTCCAATAAAAATTATATCTCCTAATCTACTTAAGCCAAAAAAAAAAAAAAGTAAAAGTGCTTTCAGAAAAGAAAATTTCTACAACTTCAAAAGTAGAACCAAGCGCATGTTTGAAAGTCATTAATAATTTCTTCTTAAAAAGCATTTTTAAAAAAGCTTAATGATTTCTAAGAAAATTACAATTTCACAAATTTTAAGAGAGCTGCTTTTTTAAGTACTTCTCACCAATGACAATACAATGTTAAAATTAATATTAAAATAGGGAATAAAATCGCATAATATTGAAGGTATTTAAAAAAAGGATCGGCCCATAATTGAGAATAGCTCGCATATAAGGGAGAAAATCCCTTTAACTTGGTTAAATCCCACATTACTGTTAGTATCAAGATAATATTTAAATAATAAGCACTGTGCCAAATTTTACAAAAATCAATCCATAATTTATCGTAGCTCCCATATAAAACCCACTTCCGAGAATCACTTTAAAGTAGATAAATCTCATGCAAAAATTGGTATGAAGAAAACAAATCAAAATTTGAAATTATATCACAATTTAAATTTTTGTAAGACTCGGTCCACAGTTGACCACAGATATAAGGGACCCTATCCGAAAACGACTTTTTCGCAAGTACCTAATAATGTACTCGTAGGTTATCATATAGTAGGGCTTGACCGACTACAGCCTTCTTACTTGTTTTATGTTGACATAAGTCTTCTTAGTTTGAACAGCGATAGAACATAAAAATTTGAATGTGTTAGTGTATTTGATTTGTTTATTGCGAATGTGTTTGTTATGTCTAGCATACAAAATATTAATAATTATTTTACGCTCTTTGTTATGTGTTTTGTTTTTGATTAACTATGAGACATAAACCTGCCTTGTTGAAGGCTAGAATAAAACTAAATGATTTTTTTTTTGTTTTTTATTCGCTATGAATTGTTTAGCTTCGTTAACCTTCATGTTGTGTATGCGAAAATACCGAAAATATTCGACTCTGGAGTGTTATGGATGCCGATCTTTGATCTAGAACTATCCACAGAAGTTTCAATTTTCATCAGTGCGTTAATTAAGCATTGCCTGTTAGGTTTTAAATAAAAATACGCGCCTTCGTGCCATAATTTCGATTTTTCAGTTTTGAAAGAACATATTCTCAATTAATATTTTGTGTCAATCGGCTTTCAATACTCTCTTGATTTAGAAATATTTCGTCAATTCTTAAAATCTATTTTCTTATAAATATCCAATTAAAATTATCTTTTAATACGCGTGCCCTCAATTTACCACAACTGCCTTAGGATAAATACAATTTAGCATAAGTTTCTTAAGTACTATATTTATAAGATATTTATAAGATAAACTAATAAACACATTTTACACACCGGAATATAACTCTAGAAAATTGTTGACTTTTTGGCTCAACCTTTTGTGCCTCTAACCTTTTTGGGTGAAAGTAAATGTAAAATAACAAACCACAGCCTCCAACATTATCATTGTAGTCCGAATTAACAAAAAAGAAAACTGGGGGAAAAGTGTTGAAATTTTCTTAAAATAAAACACAAAGATTAGACAAACAGGCACAATCAAATACACAGACATAGTAGTGAAACATTTAACGCATTCTAATAAGTGAGGTTAGTAAGTTTTACCAAATTTACTATATAAAAGACAGTGATCAAATCGTTACTCGAAGAAAGAAAAAAGTAGCATATAAAATTGAAAGGACGAGGTAGAAAAAAAAAGGAAAAATTATTAGCTTAAGTCATAACACGCAAATGTATTCGCCTACACCCTCTCATAATTTGTCTGATTTTATGAAAATAATTGACTCGACTCGCTTGTATCACTTGTATATATATACAAAATATATACAGCTATTGCCTCTGCTCCTTCTCCAATTGCTACAAAGTTGCGTTTATGTAACGGACTACAAGTTGTATTGTTACATGACACCACTTGCGAGCCCATAATTTTCATTTGTTTTTCACTTGTTTCGTTGAAATTTTTATTATTTCTTTCTTTTAAAAGTCCAAAAGTTATCAGGGGTTAGTTAAATAATTTTTATTCTTTTTATTTTGTTGTTGTTACTTCGAGCTTCTGTGTATTATCAACAGCAGAGGTGGCAGCATCATCACAATCATTTTGAACTGGCTGTGGTGGTCTATATCGTTTTTTTTACTAGTTATAAGCGTTAGAAGAGAATCAGTAAATGATTTGCGGTTGATACACATGCACATCCATACATTCACACATTTATGCCTTTATTTAAACTAAACTTAAACTGAAGTGAGAGCAAAGAAACTAACGTACGATTATAGACAGCTTTGCCAATTTAACGTTTTTCGCGCTAAATTTAGCGCTTTTTAACAACCAAAAAGTCAATGTTTTATAAAGTTTTCTTTTCACACAGTAGAAATAAGAATATTTCTCACTAGATAAAAAACATTTTCTACTAGAGAACATTATTATTATTATTATTATTAATATTATTATTATTATTATTATTGTTATTATTATTATTATTATTATTATTATTATTATTATTATTATTATTATTACTAATATTAATATTAATATTTTAATAATTTTCGCGTACACTAAAAACTTAAAAAGAGTTTTTCATTTCATTTCGAAATGCCAAAATACACTTTCAGAATTATTTCGTTTAACCTCGTCATTTGAGATGTCTATCCCTTTTCTCAATCCCATCGATTAAAACTTTTATTAGCAACTTTCCAACACGTTCCTATATATTTTAGGAATTGTCTTCTTTGGCAAAAAAAATTGGAAAGTTTAAATCAAAGGTTTTGCACTAAAATTTTAAATCTAATCAATTTTTTTCGTTAGTACTGAATTTTTAACTAAAAATGTATATTAAAATAATTTGAATACATTTCTTATTACATAATAAAAAAAATCATATCAATATTTGTAGTATTTACTGAGATATATGCAGTTAAAGTTACCATATTTATTTACAAAAATTTTAAATGAATATACACTGCCTGCCACTTGAATAAGGAATCAAATTTTTTTAACTTTAATTAAGTATATCTCCTAAACTAAAGTTGAGAAAAAATAATTTTTTTTCCTGAAGAAATAAAAAATATACATATTTTGTTATACTAAAATTATGCATTTATTTAAAGACATAAGGAATATTTTAAAACTAAGCAAACTCTAATTTATTTTTAAATTTTAGGTTATAAAACTGAAAGTTATTATCTTCTAGCATTCAATTAGTATAGTGTACTGCCACAATTTTTAGAAATAACCTCTAAAATGCGATTTGGCATCGACTTGTATAATGACTAAATAATTTAGCGAAATTGAACTGCTTGCTTCCGTTATTGCATTCTTTAAGGATTCTATCGTCTCAAATTATTTTCTTCCTTCATAAACTTTTCTTGCAAAACAACCCCAGACATTTTCCATTGGATTCAGGTCTGGTGAATATGGGGGCCAATCCAAAAGTTGAACACCTTGTTGATTAATCCATTGTTTTACTGCTCTGGCGGTATGAATCGGAGCGTTGTCGTGTTGGTACGTCGAATGTATGGGTCCAAAGAAGTTATTAAATTTTGGAAATGCTTCCTGCAGAATGGTTTTGTAAGTCTTTGCAGTCATATTGTTGAATACAAAAACCAATTCTATGGTACCATAATACGAAATGGCACCCCATACCATTATTCCGCCCTCTCGGCTGTGTCAGCGGCTCAAAAATAATTCCTCCTTATTTAGGTCATCAATATTAAACTTTTTTCATCGGAAAATACAACTTTAAACCATTTGTCGGACCATGTCATTGTATTTTTGGCAAACTGTAGACGTTATGATTTGCGTTTTTCATTAAGTAGTGTTTTTTTGCAGTTTTCGTAGGACTATGTATGGGCAAGATTTTAAAAAACGGTGAACTGTTCTTAGGCTGGTACTGACTCCACTTTTTTCACGTATTTTTGATACCGACATGGCAGAATTTGATGTAATTCTAAGAATTTTTCATCTTTCTTTTGGAGTTGTTGCCATTTTCTTCCGCCCTTTCATGTTTTTCCATATCTTTCCACGTTATTTAAATAATTGTACACAACTGTCTTTCTTCTATTAATGTTTTTGGCTATTTGGACTAGTCAGTTATTAAGTGCCTTACCACGTCCCATTTTGAATAAAAACTATTTAAAAACTATCAAATTAAAAATTCTCTAGCCATTTATATTGAAAGAAATTCAAATCTTAGCCTTCCTGATTAATATTAGAAGAATTCCTTATTCAAGTGACATACGAAATAGTACCACAGAAATACATGTCTTTAAATAAATTACATAATTCGCGCCATAGATTCTTTTCAATGTTCTAAGTATTTTTTTCATAATATATGAAATATTTACCAGTAAATTCGACAAAAAAATACTTCAATTACTAAGCTTTTATTTCTGTATTTTTGTCGTTATAATTTTTCTACTGTGAATTTGGAATTTTAAATGTACATAAAATTTTACTGCTTACTTCGGCAATAAAAATACCAGTTTCAAATTTGATTTGAAATATAATTCACTATTTCTGCTGCAGTTAATATATTTAGAAAAATAATAAATATAGATCTTGTATTATTTAAGTTGTTACTCTTAATAAAAATCATATTTTAATTTAAAAAATAAGTAAGAAAAATATAGTCGGTATGTCCATCAAAATTCATGGAGGGGTCTTATATTAGACATGTGGACAATTGTGGAATCTTTTACTAAGTGTAAAATAAAATATACGAATACAGAATATTATATTAATACTAACATTTATATGAATTTATGCACTTTAGGGTGAGTCCCGAAAGTGGGCTTATATGGGAGCTAAGGTAAATTATGGAAAAATTTGTCACTGTGATTTCTACTTATATAAAACTTATTTGTGTCGAATACAAACTTGATACTAATATGTGTATGTGATTTAAAGTGATTTTCGGAAAAGGGTTTTATATGGGAGCTATGGTTAATTATGGAAATTTGGCACAAAGATTTATACTTATACAAAACTTCCTTACACAGAAAATGCATTTATGATCCTTAAACCCCTTATCCGGGAGGACATCTGTACCGGGGCTAAGTGAAATAATGGACCGATTATAACCAATTTCAAAAGGCTTTGTCCTTGTGTCATGAAAGTGCTAAGTGCTAAATTTTATTGGGTCATCTTTAAAATTGCGAACTGTACTTTGTGCACAAGGTTTACATGGACAGCCTGCCAGCCAAACGGACGGACGAACATCGCTAGAACGACTCAAAAGTGATTCTAAGTCGATTGGTATACTTTAAGTTGTGTATTGAATATTTTTTTTCTGTGCGTTACAAATAACAGCACAAACGCATAATACTCCAACCACCTATGGTGGTGAGCTAAACAAACGCTAAATTGAATCAATTCCTTTAATTTTGGTTATATTTAGCGCTTTTTAGCGCATTTTGGATTATTTCCTGCTCGTTTTTGTTACAAATAGTTGACAACGCTGACTATAGCAGAGGTTAATATGGGTCAGTGTTGCCAAAATCTAAGTGGAAAAAGGTGCTAGAATTTGCAAATAAAAGTGCTAGAAAGTGCTAAAAATAAAAAAGGTGCTAGAAAAAAGTGCTAAGAAGAAGATTTTTTTATATTTATAAAAAGGAGATATATGACTAATTTTGAGGCTTAAAGCTAAATGAACATTACAGAAATTTATAAAAACATATTCTGAAATTGATTCTTTAGATACTAAAAATAATAAAATTAAAGTTAAACAAAATTTATGGGTGGTTTTTCAAAATTCTAATTCTATCATACCTAACAAAAGTAAACTGAAGGTTAAATTCAATCAACTCTTACTTAATTATACCATAATTCTTATTGTATTTTTCAAGTTATACTAAAATTTTAATAAAACAGGACTTATTACACTGTGTTCGAAAATGAGACTTATTTTTTAACAAGATGGGCACCCTTTGGGTAAAACTAAATCGATGACGCTGAATTTCATTTCATTCAAAGTTAGCGCACATTTTTGAGATATGTCACTTAGAAAAGGCTAAAAGAGGGGTTAGGACAATTAAGTTTTTTGCTTAAATTTCATGATTTAGTTGTAAAATTTATACAAAATATACAACCAAGAGTCTATTGAAATATAGAATTATGAATTCTTATTCTCAAATATATTTTAAATATTAAATAACAAAACTTAAAACTAACGAAAAATATTATTATAATTCCACATTTAAGCTATCTAGTGTTACCAATGAACAATTTTTTCAAACAAAAATATAAATGCATTACAAATCGGACAGAAATTGATTTAGTTTATGCTTTAATCGATTTAATGTTTATTATACGTAAATTATGTCCCTTTTATTTTTTATATTATATTATTTGTGCAACTTACATAATTAAGTTTAAAACCAAGAATAGTGAATACGAACGCTAATTCCGAAAAACTGCTGCCAGCATTACCAGTGGGGTGCCCAGCTTGTTAAAATTTGCCACTAGCACAGTGTTATTATTTAATCTGGAATATAGAGTATGTAATGAGTTAGGAAAATGAATTTGCTAAATTTCCAATAAAATGTTCTCTTTAAATTAACAAAATTAAATTTTGTGTTTAGATTTTAATATTTAACTAAGTAAATGAAATTCTTCAAAAAGTTTATCTAAAAATGTAACAAAATGCTTACAAGAAGTATTACTTTTTTAAAAGTTCGTTGTTCATATAAAATTTAAAAAAATAAAATAATAACGAAGTTTAGAATTGGGTAAAAAGTTGTTTAATTATGTATTAATATTTTAATTTTCAAGAAGATTCGAAATCAATTAAAATTTTGCTTTATTCTAATTTAGGACATCGATTCAGTTACGTTTAAAACTAAATTACAAACTATATTTAAAATTTTATTATTTTATTTTATCGCAATTATTTCTTATAAAAAATATAGTTCATTTAGCTGCTAATATTTTGTTTGACAGTTGGGTTAAATTTTTGCTATTCCATTGATTTTTACAAATTTTATTTTGCCAAATATACTCATTAAAGATCCTATGAGTTACTTTGGCTAAAAACATCATTTAGATACAGTTTTATTTTTTAGAAAAAAAAAATACTACGAAATATTTTTACAGTACAAACATGTTCAAAAAATGCTAAAAAATGACAAAAATAGTTCAAAAAATGCCAGGTGCTAGATTCATTTTTTTCGTGCTAAATGAGTTCAAAAAGTGCTAGATGTAGCATTAAAAGTGCTAAATTGGCAACACTGCTATATTTGTTGATGGTTGATATTTCATTGGTATTAACTTGAATTTCTTTTAACGCGTGGTTAACATATTTCAACAACGGAAACGGAAACCATGCACAAAACAAACTACATAGTTATTTTTAGTAAGACGACCGAAGGACCAACCATTTTCAACTTATTGCCATGTGCCATCATCATCTCTTATTTTACATTTGAACTATGTTCGCATAGGTAGTGGAGGTGGGGTCCAAATGGGGGAGTGAGTAGTTAGTTGTTACTGTAGGTGAGTTTTGGTGGTTTATAACAATATTTCTTCAATGTTATTTTTAATCTATTTTATTCTCTCAGGCAACAGAATGTAATCTTTGGTTATAAACTACCAACTTAAACAGTTATTAACACAAATTTATTTGTGTTACTTTGCATGTTGTTTAATGCAACTTAGAAAAGCAGGCTGTTTTTTGCTGAAGTATGGGTAAAGTTATGAATATGCTTAGTTTAGGTTTCTTTCTTGCAAGTTATCTTTAACATTAAAGATATTTGAAACTTTTATGGAGTTACAAATTGTTGTTATAATGCTTTAGAATAAAATTAATAGTCACAATTTAACTAAATCATATGTTTAGGTTAAAATATTAAAATATAAACTGATTATTAATAATATAAACCGCACAGGTTTTCTATAATTTCTAATTGTTAAGCATCATTTGATACAGTGCATAGTGGGACAGAATTGAAATTTTTTTGGATATAACTTTGTAACTTCTAATCGGATAGTTGGATTTACATAAAATTATATGTAGGTGTAGCAGAGAAGTGTGCAATTTTAAGTTTAAAAGAGAGTCCCACAGGCCTCTAATTAGCGAAGCTATTGGGTCTAAAAGTAGGGTACCTTTAACATAGACAACTCTTACCCGCTTGCCAAATTTTTGTTTATTAATCAATTTGAAATATAAAGGCATATGAAAAACATGATTTTATGTGCTATTTATCTTCTATAATTTTGAAGTTATATATTAGCATTTGAAATTTAGACTACCTCAATTTGGCAACATCCTTTTACCGTTTTTCTCAATATATAAATCCGTATTTTTATCCGCTTTTGTAATTTTTTCCCACTTAGTAAAAGAACAGCTCCGCTTCTGAAGGGTATGTGAGGCTCCCCTTCTAAACAAAAAATTGGATATTCCTCTGCTACGCTTATGTGAAATCAGCCGATTAGGAGTTACAGATTTATATCAAAAAATTATCAATTCTGCCCATTGCATAGTGAGTTGACTTATATATGTACAAAAAGTTTGGCGAGATCTTCGGATATAAAAACCACATTAATTAGTTTAAGTATTCATTCATTCATTCGATGAATACATAACATCGCTTCCAGAATTCCTTCCAGCTAGGTAAATCCTGGGTGACTACCACTAGCTGCTCTGTAATCAGAGCACTGGTTACATGCATAGAAAATATATGGTAGTGGTGAGCTTAATTTAAGAGCAACGTATTATGATTGGAACATATGATCACAGTGAAAAATAGAAATGATTATAAGTAATAATTATTATGATTCCATTTTGTCATATTTTATCCGATTTTATGGTTTGTTTTTTCATCTTATGATTCTAGTTTTACAAATAATTGAACAATATTTTTACATCATTATCCCATACTATGATATTATGATTTGATATTATTATATTATTATTCTATCTTATTATATTATTATATCACATTGTCATATTATGATTCCATTTTATTATAATATTGTGCCATTCTTCATATTATTATACCATTTTAACATATTATTATCCCATGTTATCATATAGTTATTCAATCTTATCATATTATTATTTCATTTTGTCATATTATTATTCCATCTTACCATATATTAAAATAAAACCTATTTTAAAAAAAATATTATTTTTATAAATTGTTTTTACAAAAATTTATTTTTTTATAAAAAAAAAAAATTACATATTATTTGTTCATTAATTATATTCATTTGTGGTTCAAATGCAAGATATGTTTTTTTTAAACAACCCTTTTATGGTATTTAATCAATATCTTATATATACGGTTTTTGCACATATCTGCATATATATATATATATATATTTTTTTTTTTTTTTTGATTTGAAAAATATCACATGACTTCTTTTGCTAGTAGGATGAAATTGAAATTTAATTAAAAGTTTCATCATTTTCTACCAATGCTGGACATAAGGTGCAACTCTTTATCGCACATTATTGAAGCCTTGTCTTTCGAAATATGTGAAAAAAATTCTAATTAATAAGATTTTGGGGAAAAAGTAAAGGAATCAGATCACATATTTATAAAAACATAGTGTAACAACAAAAAATTGCCTCAATAATTCCAACGTAAAATGAAAATGTACAGGTGGTCTATTAAAACACCCAAAAGGTTCATCAAAGTTAATTCAAATTTCGGTTTTATTTCCTTTTAAAGTTCGAATCTTTCTGAGTCTGTTTTCAATATAATTGAAAATAAAAACATTTGAAATATTTAATCCATATTTTATTTTGTGATGTTGTTTTATAAAGCACCACCATTATTATGCTACAGTTTTGTTGGATGCGACAAGCTTTTTACGTCAATTTTTGCCATGATATTGTTTACTTTATTTGACTTGACCTTATGTCTAAACTACTGAACCGATTAAAATGAAACTTGTCACATATGTATATCCGTAAAGAGAGTACTGACTGGATGTCACGCCTACTATTTATTTTAAAAAGTGTTACTTTGCTTCCTAGAAAATAAATTTCAAAGTTCAATAACATTTTGATGACAGTGGTAAAAAAATATGATATTGAAAAGGTATGATAAGTTTTTAATAAGGTTTTTAATTTCTCGACATATTTCAACTTCCGTGAATAGGGATTTTGTTTAAGACATTCTTGTATTTTACATATAAATTGCACTTCTACTTTGAAGTGAAATAGATATGTTTGAAGATGACTGTTGAAATATAATTATATAAATTGTAATAAGAATTAAAAATTGTTTTTAATAAATGTTTTTTTTTGGGTAACAAATAAAATATACATTTATATCGTATTCACAAACAAATTTAAAATACATTTTAGAGATAAAATTTGTGTGAAAAATTTATTTTAAAGGGCATTTTAAATTTTAGAGTTGTTTGTGAATATGTTTGTTAATATTTTCAAAATGCTTATTTAGAAATTCATTGTTATATTAAAAAATATATTCATATCTACATATATTTTTAAAAAAACTAAAAATGTTTTATTATTTAAGTATCTGGTTATTCATCAGTGGCAATAAAAACTTAAAGAAAGAATTCTGGATATCGTTCGTCATAGCCACAGAAAATTTTTTAAGAAACCATAAATAAGTATGTCTTCGAGAATATTGTTTTTGAAACCTCACTTGGACCCCGATCGATTTCTCCAAAAAAAGGTGAATGGTCAAAATAAAAAATCTTATAAAACTGAGTCGTGTATTCAACTAACATTGGGGAGGTTTTCTAATTTTTGTGTTCTACTTAATAGCTTTAGTTTTAAACAGAGAATCTTCAAGTATTTAATATTTTTAGTTTTGTCATTTCAGTATTCCTTAGTTTGGAAATTATTTATTCTGATATTTTAATAAACTTTTTAGAATTATTTACATCGAACTGGGTGCAAAGCAATGTAATCATCTAAGCGTATATTTGCTTCATTATGGTAAATCATCGTTTTTTATAGAATTTTTGACTTTAAGAAGTGGTAAAAATGCACATTTTTGGTAGGTTTTAATTTCCGGGATTCAAAAAAAAAAAAAAAAATACCGGGATTCGGGAAGTGAAAGATTGGCAAAATTCCGGAGAATTCGCGGCATAAAAACCCTATAAGTAAAGGATATAAAGAGGCATTATATCCATATATTTTACGGACTATATATATAAAGTACTGTATTTTCAATTCTTTGTGTATATCAAATTTTGTGCGAATTGTCATAGCAGCATCAAAAAAGTAGCAAAATTCATTTTTACTGAATGTGTGCTAATTTAATTTTTATTTTGCACTGACAATTTACATCTTTAAATTCAAGCTATTATTATGTTTCTAAAATGTATGTTTTGCGCTACTGACAAATACCACTTTTACAAAAAATGCTCAAAATATCGCGTAAACAACATTTATTTAATTAATGACACTTCCGAGTAAAAGGGGCGTTAAAAATTATTTAAATGCAAAAATTTTATGCACTTTCTAAAACTTTCGCCAAATTTTCAAATTTTCTTTCTAATTTATTTAAAACCAGATAAGACTTTGGATCATCGAAAAGTATCTGTAAAAAATCATTTTAATGATTAAAATTGATAATGTGGAAAAAAAACTAAAAAAAAACTTCACTTATACAGGCTACAGCGGTATTCTCCAAACACATTTCGCTTGCTGACAACTACCGCGAATATAAATGAAAGAATTTTATTATATTTTTTAAGCATTTATAATTGTATGGTCCAAAAAATGTTCTTAACTTCAAAAACCAGCCAGACATATTTAGCATTATAGTTCGAATTTTAAAATAAGAAAAACTATTGGCGATGTAAAACTTATCACAAAACAAGTTACATGTTTAATATTTTGCGAAAATTTACTTTTTAAAAAACTAAAATTGCGATTTTTGTAACGAATATTACAATGAGTACTAAGATTTAAACGACTATAATTTTCAAACCAGTATTTATATGATTTTTTCGACAAAATATCCCAAAATATGTCTTCTATTAGCCGCTATATATTAAAAGATTTTTATCCAATAAATATTTTTTACTATTTACAAAATTGTCCAAAAAATAAAATTAAAAATTTTTCTTTTCAGTGTACTTCGATAAATATTAAAAATTTATTAATAGTTTTGACATATGCTGATAGCACTTTAGATGTTTTATGAAATCGCGGTATTTTGGTCTCTATAAAGTAAAAAAAAAATTAAAATTTTTTGAAAGTTTAAGCTCATTGATGGAGACTATTAGCTCGAACAAAATTTTCATTTTTTTTTTCAAATTCCTCATATACATATGGAAAATTCTCTTTTCACATTTACCTTCAAGAAACCGACCTTAAACCTCAAATATTGTTTTTAATTCTGATTTTTTAAATTAACTTTTGACGACATTATATTAACAATACTTCGTGGAGTAAAACTACAAAAATTCAAGACCAGAAATGGTTCTATGTGGTACTGGCAAGCACTCAATCATAAAAAAATCCAAAAAAAAACTGTTTTAAAATAACAAGTTTTTTCTTTCTTTTGATTGCTGTAATTACTGATGTTAGTATATTTGTTCAATTTCTCTAATGTAAACTACAAACACTACAAATATGCCAACTTATGTTCTATCGGAACCAATATGTACCATTACAGAAAATTCTATTTTTTTAGAATTTTTGACCTGAAGAAATTAACTCAATCGGTTCATTAGTATCCGAAATATCAAAACGATATCAAAATGCATTTTTGTATTTTTCAAAATACCCTTTTTTATACCCTTCACCACAGGTGTAAAGGGTATATGTAAATTTGTCATTCCATTTGTAATTTCTATAATAAGACACCAAAAAGTATATGTCTCCTGAATCCTTATTGATAGAGATCGATATAACGAGGACCGTCTGTCTGTTGAAATCAGTTCCTAGAAAGCCCCAGTTATCGTATATATTTATTCTATACATAAATTTACAGAGAATTTCCCTTAGATGAACATTAATAAAAATTAGTAAAATCGGTGCATAAATCGTCGAAATATCTTTAAAAAACCGAAGATACCTCCAAAAAAACGTTTTTGTTTTCGACTTTTCTAAGCTTTATATAAGCTAGTGATTTCGTTCTTGCAGAGAAGGTTCGAAATATTTTTTTGATCTTTTTTGCGGAAGAAAATTGATCCATTAGTATCCGAGATGTCTGTAAAAACGCACGTTTATACTCTTTGAAGCTCTTATATAAGCTACAGGCTTCTTCATTCTTATAAATCGCTCATAAATATTTTTCAAAAATTTTGAATTTTTGTATCAACCAAATTGGTCTATAAACAACCGAGTTATTTGCAAATCCTTTTTTTTATTTATTTAATGGCTGCTTTGCATATAGTTGTTGCTTTTATGGACACCGAAAAACAATAACAATAAGCTATATCATATTTAGTTTTTTTCAACTTTTAAAAGACTTTCACAGAAAATTCGGAATTTTTTCAAAATTTTTGTTCTGAAGAAATGTGTTCAATCGGTCCATTAGTATCCGAGATATCGGCCAAAACGCATTAGAGAATTTGTTTTTTGCTCAGATCTGTTACAAGTATTTTTATCTAATTTAGAATTTTTAAATCAAACCAGTTGGTCCAAAATTTTTCAAAATATCCTTTTCTTAATTAATGTTGTCTTTAGTGAAACCTAAATTTTGGCTATTTTGATATTTATCTACTTTTTGGTCAGTGATGCAATTTGATGTCATATATTTAAAAACGGGGTAACTCTGCTTCTTTTGTGACGTATCCCATGAATGTGCCTTCGTGAAAAAATAAGAGTGAATTTTGAAAAAAGTACAGTTTTTCTCCAAGCGAACTCTCAGGACTACTTTTAGAAAATCAGTTTCTTGCGTGAATTGAGTTTTTTTAGTTTTAACATCCCATGGCTGGAGGCAGCGCTACCGTTGAGAATTTTTAAAAAATTTACAAGTAAAGGGAATTTAAAAATAAGTCACCAAAAAGATGATTTTAAAAAAGGTCAAACTCCTGAAAACATCCTTAAAATTTGTTTATTTGATAAAAAGAAACAAAAAATTTTGTATTTTAAGAAAAACTGCTAAATTCAATTATATTAATAACAAAAAAAAAAAAAAAAAATTATTTTTAATAATATTTACTATTGCAAAAATATAGATTAAAGTACTTTTGGGTGAGGTTTTCACTCGGACTCTAGTCTTCCAAATCCCCATCTAACAAATTTAGGATTAAAAGCATGTATTCACAAGTGTTGGCCTTATGTTTGCTGAACAATTTAGTTTTCTTTAGTGATAATTTAGGAAAACACACATTCAGCAGAGGCACAAAACAAAAATATAAATTAAGTATTCTTCGAATCTGTTTGTAATTTTCCCAATCCGAACCAACAATATTAAGCATTCGATGTTTTAAATATTTGTTCAAAAACTTTATCATTTGCTTCAGTTTGTAACAGTTTTAATTAATTTATAAATTCTTAGGTTTTTTTTATAACATTGTGAAAAAATCTCAAAATAATTAATTTCTTCTTTGGAATGGGTCAAGATATTTCAAACAACATAGTTTTTCGTCATTTAGCACATAGTCTTAAAATGTCACTATTTAGTTCCATTTTGAAAAAGGGTGCAAAAAAGTGGCCAGATGGTTGGAAAAGGGGCAATTGATGACTGGAGGGGCACATCATCATATTTAATTGCAAAAATTTAAACTTTTTGAAAATTTATGAAAATTTTCATATTTTACTTCAGCATTTCTTAGAATTATATAAAGCACATTGGGAGACTTGCTGTAGTTTATTTTAATGATTATGATTTTAATCTGTAAAAATAAATCAGTTTTGGCGGAAATGAGAAACATTTTGCTTAGTTACAACGTAAAAACTATTAAAAATGTAACTCAATAGCAAAGTTTTATCAAGATTTATTTTAAAATCAAGGGCGTCCTTAAAATTTACGAAGTTTGTAGAATTTATGAACAAAAATGCATTTTGTAGTTTCAAAAATGATGACGTTATAAAATATTCTTTAAAACAAATTATTGAGTGAACTAAAAAATTTCTGGTTATTTTTCTATAGTTTCTATAGTATAGAACTGAAAAAAAAAATATAGAACTAAAAAAGGATGCTGAAATATATAATAATAAAAATGTTATATAGAAAATATTCTAATGAGAGATTCTTGATTGTCAAGTTAGCTCTCTAAAGCAAATTTAAGATGTCAAACAAAAACGACAAAATGCCAGAAGAGATATCGTAATTAATAAAAAAAAATAATAATAAATAAATCGCATTTAAGTTATTAAAACATATTTGAGCAGTGTTGCCAGGAGATGAGGAAAAAAGAGGCTAAATTAAACTTTAAAAAGGGTCAAAAAAGACTAAATTTCATAAAAAATAAGGCAAGAAAAAAATTAAAAAATTCTTAATCGAACAACTTATTTTTTCTCCTTCTCATTAGCTTTTGAAAATTTTTAAAAAATATTGTAATAAGTTTGTAAAACATAAAAACGCCAGCATAATGACCCAATGAAAAATATCCAAAAAAGTTTCCATAATACAAATTTGGGTTATATTTCATATGAGAAATGACCCAATATTTTGAAATAATTTTTTTTCGTTATTTTAAAATTTTTCCTTTTCGATGAAGCATTTTTAAATTTTTGTGTCATAAGGTTGTTTTAATTATATCTACGAATTGTTTTCATGATTATTGTAATATATTAAGATATTTTTAATTTAGATGATAAAGTGTCACAGGCTAAAATTTTTATTAAATATAAATAATATCGTTTTTTTTTGCGAATAAATATACAAAAGAGCTGAAATTTACAATACTGTAAAAATAAATCTTAAAATTAGAAGGAACTTAATTATATTTTTGTATGAGAAAAACCAATATTCATAGAAATTGTTTATAAACCTGGAAGAATAAGTCTTCAGAAATTTGAAAAATTCTTTGGGGCTTTCTTAACAACAAGATTATTTCTGTAAAATTATCGAAAACTAAAGTAATGATTCGACATTCGGATATAAATATTAAAATATCAATATTTCAAAAGGAACGTAATTAGTTTATCGTTTTATGATTAATTAGTTTATTTTAACGTATTTTATCCTTCATTTAACTGAATTATCTTATGAATATTTAAAAATTTTTAATTACGTATTTTCGTAGGGAATTTCCGGGATCCCTGGAAACTTAAAAATCAAACCAGATTTCTGGAAAAAGATCGGAAAAGAAAAACTCTATTTGTATTACACAAAGTATTAAGTACCCGTGAATATATTGAAAAGTTTCTTATTTCACTTCCACTTTCATTTCGCGTTGGAATTATTGAGGCAGAGACCATTCGGTCCATTGTGATCCCTTTATAGATAATAGAGAATGCTGACAGATAGAGAAAGAGAAAAATCCTAGAAGAATATAGTAAAAGATTGAAAAGGAAGATAGCTAAATATAAGAAAAATAAGAAAAGTGTGAAACCTAAGGCCCATCAAATCAACCCTGACTACCTCTAAGCCACTGTATTCCCATTATAAACCCTACAAGGTTGCCGAGTTCTTCACTCGCAACCTCCTCTAGTTCGTGCAGAATGTGGCTCCCAAACCACCTCAGTCTACTTCGCTGAAACCCTACACAGTGACAGAGTATATGCTCCACTGTCTCTAGCTCCTCCACATAATCGCACGTCCTGCAAAAATCTGATGCGCCAGTGTCCCACTTACTGGTCATGTGAGGTGATCAGTAATCATACCAACAATAATCCTTAGGTTCACACGACTCATGCCTAGAAGATGCTTCGAATCTGCTGGTTTAAGACTACGCCATATTGCTCTAGATACCTTGCAGTCCGATCTACTCCCCCAAGCATCATTCGTTCTACCTATGGTCTATTCCCTTATGGCCATGAAATATGGCATGAGATATGACTTCCAACTCCGAGCCGCTACGAGCTAGCTCATCGGCTATTTCATTGCCGAGAATATCGCAGTGACCAGGAACCCAACAAAGTCTTATTATGTAGGCATCCATTAGCGTCCTAAATTCCTTTCTACACTCCAGCACTAACTTGGACCTGACATAGTAACTTGTCATTGCCATCACTGCTGCCTGACTATCCACATAGATAGTTACCTCAGTGTCCCTCTCAACATTCTCTTCCAGCAATCCTAGGGCCTTATAAATACCTAGAATTTCTGCCTGGAAAACGCTGCAACTATCAGACAATCTAAAAGATCGCATGATATCTGTTCCCATGAGGCAGACACCCGCCCCTGTGCCTATTTATATTTTCGAGCCATGAGGCAATATTTGATGACCCAAAATTTGTCGAATGGTAAAACCAACATTTTTCAATACTCATTTTAAAATCTTGATTTTGTAATTTTTTACGGCTAGAGGATTTCAGATAATTAAAAAAAAAAATTATCAGTGTATTAAATTGAAAATTCAAATTTTGCGATCGGGTCTACTGTGTATTGATTTTGATAGAGGAAGTCAAATTTGACACCCTGTGGTTTATCCTACATAATATAATTTTCTGAAAGACTAGATCCTCCTTTATAATTTTCTCAAACATCTCAATTCGATCTAAGAGATACAGACTTATTACCATTTTTTTTGTAGACTCCATGAATAAGCAATTTGAAAAAATTACGAATTTTATAGTATTTTTGGAATTCGCTTTTAAATAAAAAATTTCCTTAAAACCCTATCAAGTATTCATACTTTTCTCAAAGATATTTGCATGGAAATTATTTTAAGGAGGAAAGCATGTCCAATTTTCTAACAGGTGCAGGCTGAGTCCTTATAAATTTGGCCGATTTGATGTCAGAATTTTGATTTTTGTCGTTATGTTCGTAAATCCCAAAGATGGACCTCTAATGTATTTAAAATCGCTTCTAAATGTCTTTCACCAGAAGAAAAAATAAATGTCAAAATTAAAAAAAAGAAATATTTCTGGAATTTTGTAGGGTTTTTTGTAATTGTAGGATTGCTTTTATAAAAATCTAAATTTTTGATAATAAAGTCAACTTTCCCCGCAAATTTTATTAGTCTTTATTAGTCTTAACTTACAAATACTTTATTACAGATACAATATACAAAAAAAAAAAGATACAAAAACCAATTTTTTTCTTTTTATCCGAAATCAGAACTTTGGACCCTAATTGTTTCAAATAAATTTTCTTCTTTAGCTGACGTAATTCTTAATTATATACAAAAGGTCAAAATCTTTTTATAAAACCAAAACTGTGCTACTTTGAGATCTCATAGCTTTGCTCCAGAGAGACCTTTAGGATCCGCCCTCCAAAATTAAACTTAAATATTCCACTGCTGCGATTGCGTCAATTTGTATGTATATCAGATTAGAAATTATTTTGATTTTCTTCTTGGTCAGATGCACCAGTTTAATTCGACGACTAATCGGTACATTAAGTTGTCATCATTTATTGTTAATTCTTTTTGATAATACTTTTTGGAATTTTACAGTGTTGGAATTATACAGTACGTCCACAGGAATTCATTATTTTGAATATATTATTTTGTGAATGTACTGAGAAGCTTAAGATATATTAAGAAAGATGTTCGCTCCCATATTACGAAAATTATTTCAGAAAAGCCAAAAAAAGTCCTGCCAAAAAATCGAAAATTCCAAATTTTGCAATCGTGTCTACTGTGTATTGACTTTACATTTATCCTACATAACACAATTTTTCTGAAAGATTAGATCCTTCTTTATTAGATCCTCCTTTGTATGATATTGAGTATATCATAAAAATTTTAATATTTAGCCAAATTGGAATCACTGCTAATGATTTAGACGCAATCGAAGGCACTTATAAATCAATTTTTATTGATTTTTGTATTAAAATAAAAGAACTTAAATTACTATTATTAAAATATATTAAACTTTTAATAATAGTAAGTAAATTTCCTTTTATTATAAATTAAAAAATTTAATCTTTCTAATAATTAAAATTTTACTTACAACAAATCCTTTTATTACCATCAAGTATCCTGCTTTAAATGAAAATTACTCAGTTTGAGTCATCAACATTGATTATAAGAATGACACTTGAGTATCACATTAATTACGATTATCATCACGTTTTATGAGACATTTGCACAAGTTTATGAGACACCACACCCCACCTGTGCTCCCTCACTAACGAACCAACAAGCTAAAAAATAATTTCAGCAACTAAAGCGATAAATGACGTAGACTAAATAGGTAGGAGTATCCTTTCGTTATGATTTTCATTTAAGTGTGAGTCCTTATGCGGTGTATATGTGTGTAAATATTTAAACTCTATGGAATTACCTTGTATTAGCCAACAACCCTTAATTTTAACTTTCTTTCTTGAAATTCAATGTGAAGGGTTTCCTTCCTTCTTTTGTATATTTTTTTTATACTTTTTTATATTTTTAGGTTTTTCTTTTCTTGGCCATCATTTATGGTAATGTTATTTAAGCCTAAAAATAATAATGAATATTGACAAAGGTATACGACTATCAGACATGTATGTGTACACAACTACATAAACTTTAATATAAATAGTTAGTGTATTCATATATGGAGACACAAACACATAGATACATTCATTTATATAAATATAAATATAGGTATATTTTGTAGTTTGTTTCATATTTAAGATTCTAAATGACAGGTGTGTTGTAGTTATTGGTCTAGTTTTACTGGGAATATTGAGAGTATGATGCCAGCCAAATGCTCATAAATGTTCATTAGTCTGAGTAAAATATTTGCTCAATCAAAAAACTAAATATTAACTTTTAGTATCAGGGACTAATTAGATGAGTTGGCAATTTATTTCTTTTTCTTTTTTTAACACTTCAGTTTTTCTCTATAATGCAGAGAAATCACTATTAAAATATCAAAAGATAAAAATAACATTGTTAAAATATTTGGGATATTAAGAATAAATGTTAGTTTTTATGTGTGCACTTGTGTTTAATATATATTTAGCTATGGCGAGATGGAATATGTTGCAATAATGCTAACTTTATTTAGTCTCATAAATTGATTTAGTGAATTAAAATACGAAAGGGAGGAAACAAATTCAAACATCATCACAAAAGTTCATTAAAGAACTATAAAGATACAAAGAGAATTCAATAACAAATGAAAGGATGCTGAAAATGATCTAGATATGGTACATAGTTCAGAAAAGATAGCTCAAGTAAAAAGGACAAAAACCTGTGATCACTCATATTTCTTAAGAGAGTGATTCCATGTCGAAATAAACAGTGTATAGAAATATTTCTTATATCATAAACTTTTATACTCATAGCCCTTTCTGGTCCAAAAATATGATGTTTTGAAAAACGAAAAAAAGCTAAAAATTTCAAATATGTGTATTTGTTTAACTTTTTATAACTTTTAAACTATTTATAGAAGATTTTTAAATTTAAATTTTCAAATCCGAAAATGGCTGTTTTCTGTTTACTTTGATATGGAATAACTCAAAACATATTAATTTTTATATGAAAAACTTAAAAATTTATTTTAAACCAACTCAGAGCAGATGAAGCAAAAAGAACGAAAATTTATGAACACGCATATTTCTTACGAAAAATCTATCTTTTGTTTTTATTTACATATAAAAAATTATTACCGTATATTTTTCAATTAACACAATTGTTTCATTTGGCAAATAAATTTAACAAATATATTCAAGTAAATATAAAATAAAAATAATATTAAGTAAAATTTTATTTCTCATTTAAATTTTTAATTCATTCAATTATATACTTGATTGATTTGATAAATTTTTTAATTGAAAAAATTTTTCTGTTTTTAATTTTTTACAGTTTCAGTAATTTATATAATTATTTAGGTGAGAGGTGCAAAAGAGTTTTTAATTGAATGAATTATTTTCTAATATACTAATTGGTGACTTTTTTCTGTATATATAATTCGAGTTTTTAACTAAGCCCGAGAATTTAAAGCAACGAGACTTAAACCATATTCCATAAAATAATTGATTTTTATATGAAAAACTTAGAAGTTGATTTTAAAGCCAAACCAGAGTTTATCAAATCAAATATCATCAAGTACTGCCTCAATGATACAAACGCAAAATGAAAGTATATCATTAGATAAATAAAATCTCCAAAGGGTTTTGCATAGTTAGTTCGAATTTCGATTTTATGGATTCTTAAACTTCGGATATATTAGATCACCTTTTTCATTATGTGTGAAAATAGAAAAACATTTAAATCAGTAATTTTCAATGCATTTATTTTACGCCCATTTTTTCATAAGAAGATATATGCAGTATTTAACTATTCAGTCAACCGACTTCGAAAGGAGATATAGAATATAAAGTTAATATAAATGCCACGCCCAATTTTTTTAAATATTAGTTTTTGAGAGTTCAGATAAAATTTAGCATACACATATACAAAGTATTTTTTGGAGAAATTTATGGGTTAAAATATAAGTTGGATGCAGTGTTGCCAGGAGGTTAGAAAAAAAGAGACTAAATTGTACTTTAAAAAAGGCTTAATGCCCCAAAATCTAAGGCCAGAAAAAAGCTAAATTTTTTTTAATTTTTTGTTGTTGATATTTCTGTAAAGATATATTGTAATAAATTTATAAATAAAACATAGAAACCATACAAATTTGGGTTATATTTCATACGAAAAATGACCCAATGTTTAGCTGCCATGTAATAAGTTAAAAAGTCAATAAAATGGCCCTTCACTACTTGCACATTAGCTGAATAGCCCATTATTTACCTCATATTATTATAGGAAGTCATTACTGAGATGTCATTGCAAAAACTAATTACTTTCAAGCTATTTAATAACTCACTGATTTTTAAGTATCACAGAAGTCATTATTAGTGAAAACAATAGGAACTACAGGTAGTACTCGATTAATGCGGTTCATTGGGACCGGAAAAAAGTACACGTAAATTAAAAACGCTTAAAACAAGGTTAAAAATAGGTACAAAATTACATTTTGGGACCATAATTTTAATATATCGCGTGAATTGAACCACTAATTAAATGAAAAATGTTAGTTTGGAACCTAAATAATCATAAATCATATGGTATGTTAAATACTTGATGATCCTTTACTAATTGATTTAAATTAAAATAATATAGAAATTATTTTTTTGCTTTTGATGTATTCGTGTTCAAGTTGTTACTTGCAACTACATTTTTTTTTAATTTTTTTTGTTCAATATTATTATTATTGTTATTATTATTATTATTATTATTATTATTATTATTATTATTATTATTAGAATTGTTATTATTTTGTTAATATATAATTTATAAGCGCATTCTAAATTTTGCTCTAATAAATTATGCCCGATTTCGGACAAACGTTTAGCTTATTATTCTTATTTTATTTTCATTGCTTATATCTCACATTTGTTTTTTTTTTTGCAGCCATTATTTCTTTCAATAATAACAGTGTACTCATTTAAACGCTCCAGTTTCCTATTTGTGTAATTGTGCAAATTTACGCGGCATGTTTCATGAACCCCCTCCTCAAATATTGTGCAATATTAACGACAAGAAAATAAGAAATCGTTGTAAATAATTGACTTTTTTTAAATCAAAGATATGATGAAATGATTTTATTGTAATTAATGTAACTATTATCTTTACATCGCAGTTTCAAATAAATAAATAAATAAACAAATAAATAAATAAATAAATTAGTAAATATAACAAACATAAACAAATAAATATGAACAAATAAATGCTCAACTAAACAACACAAGTTTGCGAAAGTAAATAATTGCGTAAATTTATAAGTGTGGGCAAACGATTTTCTATATAATTTTTGTTAAGGTTTGATACTGTTGTTTAAACGTTTTATAACAAGTTCGAGTTAAATAAAAAGGTGTATTTCAAAAAATGGTCACTATTATTAAATCATGTTATAAAGAAATCGCGTAAATCGAGGGTTACCTGTAGTTACATTTTAGGCTACAAATATCTAATTAAATGTCAGAATATAAAACAGTTTTTTTCTTTTATTTTTATTTTAAACGTATAAAGAAAATTTTATAAACTTGAATTACAGATTTCAAAAACTTAACAAAAACATATTTTTTGTGGCGCTTTTAATTTGCAATTGTGAATATATTTACATACATACATACGCAAATTTTGCCTTTTCATGTACATATTTATCCCTTCTTTAAAAATATGAAAAAAACTAATTTAAAGTAGCTTTTCAAAACTTTGAACAGAAATAAGTAACTAAATATTGGGTTATAAATAAGTAGCTACTAAACTACTTCTATGTAATGTAGACGGTATACTGTTATTATTGAAAAGCAATGCTACATCTTTAAATACAAAACATTACCAAGTTTTTGCTGCGAAGAAATTAAAAAAAAAAAAAAAACAATGGAAGTGTTATATACGGCTGCGTCGAATCTTTTGTACCCTTCACAAAATCTATTTTCATAAATATATAAACCTATTGAAATTATCTCTTATCACCAATTTCCCTATAATCTGGAAATATAATTAATATTTGTAAACTGGTGTTAACCATGACGTCGGAAATTTGTAACATAAAGAGCTCTCGAGCCGTCTGTGTCGAAGAGTTCAATAAAGAAGAGATATGCAAAAATTTTAATTCCTTTTCAGTTTTCTACCAACAATTTTTTTTTCGAAAAAGATTCCTTGGAATTAGATATTTTAAAATTTAAATAGCCTTTTTAAAATTTTTAGAATTTTTAAAAATTTTTAACTTTGTCTATAAGACACAATTCCACCAAACATGATAAGTCTTATTATCTTATTATGTATATTTAAAAACCTACAACACAATTACAGTTAAGTTATAATATTTTAAGAAAAAGCAGATTTACATGTCAAAATTATTTATTTCACAAAAAATATGTCCATATTAAAACAAAATTCAAATGGATCTACGAGGATACGAACCATGGATGGAAGATTTGTAAACTAGAATACTTCCACTAAAACAATTATATGTACTCCTCATATATGTGAACGATATATTTAAAATTCAACAATGTTAAAAAATTATTTTGTTTACATAAATTAAAGTAAAATTGGTTTTTAATTCATAATTTCAAAATTCCATGTCTAGGCCATTTGGGGGGTAAGAATTCAAAGCTACGAGTTTAAAATGTTCCTCTGGATTCGAATCCTGCCGACTAGAAATGTAGTTTTTATTTGATAAATTTTGAAAGAAACAAACAAAGAAACGAAGACATGGCGAGAGATGGAACCCAGGGCCTAAAGTCTTTCAGTCATAAACTCAAGCGGTATACCACATTGTTATATTGAAACATACTATATTTATTTATTATATAAAAAAGCTTAAGACGCAACTCAAATCTAAATAATAATTTTTTGTGTAGAAAAAAAAAAAAAAAAATATAAAAACGTGCATAGAAATTCTTTTTTTTAATAATGAAAATTTTGATATATTTTTTTTAGAAAAAAACATAAATTTATAAGAATTCCCGGGGAACGAACTCAGGTTTAACGGTTAGTAGTCTAGAATACTTGCTCTAGACTACTCAATCTCATTATTGTATGCGAAATAGAAAATATTTTTAAATTTGGACAAAGAAAATTGGTAACATTTTGGAGGCTGTCCTAAAGAATCGTTTATAATTCTAACATTCCTAAACGGGTCTCTCTGAGTTTCAATACTAAGGTTTTGGGACTATACATTACATATATGTTGAAAGAGAAATGTATTGGACTATAGACTTCAAAAAATCCTTTTCAACATAAAGACAGATAGATATCCAGACGGACAGACAGACATATATTTTCGAAAGTTATATTTAATCATAATATTATGATTGGAACATATGATCACAGCGAAAAATAGAAATGATTATAAGTAATAATTGTTATGATTCCACTTTGTCATATTGTATTCGATTTTATGGTTTATTTTTTAATGTTATGGTTATTTATAGTTTTACATATATTGAACAATTGAAATAGTCAATATCTACCCATATAAGTAAATGCCCTCAGGGTCAATGCGCACGTGTTAGCGACATTCGATCACTCTGATATTTTTCGGTAGAAATTCGAAATTTAAAGAATTTTTATCTTGAAAAGAATGAGCTAAGCCAATTCAGAATTAACTGAGATATAGTCCAAAATGCGTCATTGGATTTTTTTAAGTTCCTATCTTAGCTATGGGTCTCATTCTTGCATAAATCTATCTCAAATTTTTTTTAGAATTTCGGTTTTTTAAATCCACCATAGCCTTTTTAAATTTAATATTGTCTTACATTTATAAAATATTTGTTCTACACCAAGTGATTATATCTTTCTTAAATATGTGTGCATTTTTGTAAAAATTTCAAAGTATTAAATTTGTTATTCAATAGCACTTACCGGTGTGCTTAGCTGCCCTATTTGTTGCGATAACTAATATTTACTTTATATGGGAGCTCTTACTTCACCACCTCTTCAAAGTTTGATATGAAAATTACTTTTAAATTTTTTAAAACCTTCACTGTAATTGTTTTTTAGATAAAATTTATATTTTCTTTGTATGGGAACTACCTCTCTTCCTGGACCTGTAGAATAAAGGTACCCACTGTAATAGTTTCTTAGATATATCATAATAAATATTTACTTTATGTTCCCATTTTAAGCCAATTGGTTCATCCATTTGAAGTTTTTAAAAAAGTGGGCGTAAAATATGGGCGTGTGCATCAAATTATATGTAAATAGCTTCATTAATAACGTGTAAAATTGAAAAGAAAATGTTTTCTTAAAAGTAGGTGTAAAATGTGGTGTAACTTCCAATCGAGATTTAACAAAGCCTATAACCACCTCTGGCACTAGTGCTTTCTGTGTGTTAAATTTCTCGAAAATCGGTTCATCCGTTTAGACGTGAGTGGTACACAAACAAACAAATTTACACTTCATTTTTATAATATATATATATATAAGAATATAAGGACTTATCAAGTCTTGATTCTATTTCAAGTTTTTAGTGTTTACTTAGATATAGTATAGGTAAATATATTTGTAATTACATCCAATATTAGGTATTTCACTTTCATATAACACATCTCAACAGGGGTGAAGGGTATATAAGACTCGGCACAGCCGAATACAGCACTCTAATTTGTTATTAAACAATTTTAGTAGAAATATCCATATTTCATCAGCGATTCTTAGTCCAGAAATAAAAAAAAAAAATGTCTGGGTTTTCGTTCCTCCACACCGTCTAGTGCTCTATATTAAATATTTATTAACTTAACATTTGTTTTCTTATTTTGGAAAATATTTGACAAAGGGGGAACAAGTACATACATTTTTATTAAAATTTGTATCCAAGGACACATACTATATAATAATATATATAATATAATAAACACATACTATATTAAAATATTGCAGATTTTTTTTTTTTAATTCGTGGCAATTAATTACAAAAGATGTCATCAATGCAAAAATTATTTTCTGAAAAGTTTGTGGTGTTACATGATATTTATTATTTATTATTCTTGTTCTTTAATTGCTAACTATTTGGTAAAATTGGAAGCTTTATCTTGAAAGAAATACATGAACTTTACAGCATCCGCTTACATTTCAAAATTCACAAATTAATAAAAGGGAAAGGATAACTTATAAAGGCGGCTTTTAGATACTATTGAAATATTGAATTCGATCTCAAAATCATTGTTCTGTAATAAAAAATAAAAAAAGATGTTGCTATTTAATTAAAAAATATGAAAGTAAGATCATATGCAGTTGTACCAAATGAGTCGTGGTAGTAACACGGTACTAATTTATATAAAAAAGTACAATTGTACCATATTTGCCATCCGAGTGGTTTTACAAAGGAAGTAAGTGCCAAATAGGAACCAAATCTGAAGAAGTATTTTTCACATGTTATATCTCATGGAATTCAGGATAAACAAATATGCCACTCGAACTTTTCCGTGTCCGTTTTTAATTCGCAAATCTTTGAATTGTTAAAAATGAGTCCCATTTCGCGGGATGCAATATATTAATATAAATATGTACGCAATTAATCACTTAATCAAATCAATATTTAATATATATGTAGGAAATTAGGGGAAAGGTAGGAGAAGATCACCCAGGTTGACAATTTAGGGATTGACTTTTAGTGTGTTGGGTTTAGGACGAACGGAACATGACGGAATCGGGACAGGGATATAAAAGACCGACATTACGAACAGAGAATCATCAAGTAACAGAGAATCATCAAGTGTCAAAGGATCATCAAGTGTCTTACAGTTTGTTCAAGCGAACGTTTAAATTCTTATTTTGAAAATGTTAATGTTTAGTTATTAAATGTGTAAATATTGTATATAAATAAATATTATATTGAATGCAAAGTGCAGCTGTGTTTTATATTGAAAAGAAATACAACTAAGATTAACAGTAGGTAAAGTGTAAGCGAAAATACTTTAAAACTACAATTGGGCGCTCGTCCGGAAAGATCTCACTGAGACAGTGTATTCAACTAACATCTCGAGAAATAGTGAATCTAAAATTAGAATTTTTTTCCAAATTTAAGAAACGATAGTTCTTTTGTCTCTATATTACAATTTCGAACTTCTGCACTTAAGGAGAATTTTTAATAACATTTTGTAATAAATTTCTATATTTTTCAGATCGTTTGATGTATGTATAATTATATGTATATTTCGATTACTTTATATAATAATGCAAAAATATGAATTTCGCATAAGAAAATATCCGAAGTTTATCATAAAAGTTTTACTTTTAACAAATTTGAATAAAAACTAACCATTGAGCATCATGTAAAGTAAAAAAAATAATAATATGTTGTTTTACTTCATACGAAAATCTCATTACTTTAACAACTCTGGCAATTTAAGCAACAATTGTAGTATTTGATATAATTTCATCAGATCCCAAAACTAACTATAAATATTTGATTTTAAAATTTCAATTAATGTGTTGTCTATATAAATGTAAAAGTTTTTCATTTATATACCTGCGACTGAAACCCAAATCTGGTAGCACGGATAAGAAATAGTAGGAAGATAAATCCCATCAGAGTCGTATTTTTCCTACAAAAATCATCAGAATACTAACTGCTGCCAATTTCCCATCATTTTACATCAAAGATACCTTCATATTATACTCTTTGGCCAACATATTAAACTATAAATGAATAAATAAATCGTTTGACTATATATTCAGAGAAATTCACATTTAAACACAATCTAAACGATTAACATACATAAATAAATTTATTTTATTTGAAGTTTGTTTGGTATGCAAGTTACCATTTTTTTTGTTTCTAAGCTTATATATGAATGTATATGTGTGTAAAAGTTGTTTATTCCATTTGGGTATGTATGTGTTAGTTCGCATGTGTAAATGGAAATAAATGAATTGTCCTTTTAAATGAATTTCCATGATATTTTATGGTGCGTAAATAAATATATTAGTGCAGTAAGTCATTTATTTAAATATAAATACAATTATTTTTATTTCTTTACTTCTTTATTTGTTCATTTTTGGTGATATTTATTTTTTGGTTTTAAGGAGGCGGGAGTTGGAGTGAAGTAAAATAATTAATACAGATGTTTCTCATTTTTCCAAAGGCGTTTGAAATTCCTAACTATTTTTGCAGCTATTGTTTTATTAAAGTTATTATTTAAGATTTTTAAAATATTCAGTTTTCAAAAGTCTTTCCAAATTTTCAAAAAGTCATTTCACATTGTTTTAAATATAAATTTAAACATAATGTTTTTTTGCTATTACTGACTACATTTGTTGTTGTTGCAGTAGTATTCATGCGGATGGTATTTTTTATTGTATAAATCAAGATTTACGACTCGTTGTGACATCATTAATCAAGCATCTGATTGGTGATCCTGTGTTTTCTGTTAATTAATACAATAATGAATGGCAATAGAAGAGTAAAATGGTCGGTTTATACAAGTCTGTACATACATTTAAACATATATACACTTACATTATATGAATATACAACAACAATACAGATATAGAATATAAGTATGTAAGAGTTGAATAAAATTTACGATTTTATAGGCAATAACCAATAATGCAGTAGTTACTTATTCACTATTGTCAATGTAAAATGTTAAATTTATATGTGAATATACTTCAATAGTATACACTCGAGATAAAATTTATATTTTCAGTTGTATTATCTGACGAAAGTATGAAAAGTATCTTCAGATAGATAGACAGATAGATATATAGATAAATACGTAGAGCGATAGTTAAGAGAATACCAAAAATCTTCGCTGAAATATGTGATGAATGTTTAAAGGAAGGTATTTTTCCAGATCAGTTGAAAAAACAGATTTTGGTATTAATTCCAAAGCCTAATAAATCACCTGGTGATCCCTCGTCATATAGACCAATTTCGCTTTTGGTTACTGTAGAAAAAATACTTGAGAAAACAATTTACAATCGACTGCTACTAATTGTTGAAACGAAAAGGAGTTTATCGGATTGACAGTACGCATTTCGTAAAACAAGATCCACGCTTTTAACATGGCCACAGGAATATCTCAAGTGGCAATAGAAGGTAAAGGAGCTAAGAAAAATGTTGCGCTGTTATCACTCTTGATATAAGGAATACGTTCAACTCTGCAAACTGGGGGCTTATAATCGAAGCGCTACTTAAACTCGGCATCCCGAATTACCTGACAAGGATCACAGGTAGTTAACATACAGATGATGGGATTCAAATACATGATGTGAGGGCTTGCGTTCCACAAGGCTCGGTACTTGGACCTTTGCTATAGAAAACATCATGTACGACGACTTTCTTACGTTAAAAATACCACAAAACGCGAATATAATAGGTTTCGTGGATATATGATCCGCTGTTATGTTCCCGAAAAGATATATTGATGAAGTAGAGATGATTGCCAATGAAATCAAATAGATAGTTGGCAAATGGATCAAAGGCGCTAGACTTAAACTAACAGAGCACACAACAGAAGTTGTTCTGGTCACAAACCGTAAGAAAATCGAAGACATAATAATCAGGGTGGCAAAGCATGATATGACGTCCAAACCCAACCTTTAGTATCTAGGAGTTATGATAGATGCAAGGTTAAACTTCAATCCACATATAGAATATATATGTCAAAAAGCATCAAACGTAAGGGCTGCAATAGAAAGAATGATGTCAAACGTAGGAGGCTACCGGCAGTCTAAGAAAAAAGTAGTTACCATATTAGTAAGCTCGCTTATTCCTTATGCGGCTTCTATATCGTCAAGAGCACTTAAAATAAAGTTAGTAGCAGAAAAACTCCTATTAGTATAGGCTATGTGCGTTGCATATAAGCAGCTCTTTTCGAGCAATCTCAGAAGATGCAGCGTTTGAAATTGCGGGAGTAATTCCAATAGATATTCTGGCCGATGAAGCCAAACTTATGTATGATCGTAAGCAAAGAGAGGAAGATATCACTAGTAAACGTAAAGTAGAGAGAGAGATATATCAATAGTAGCATGGCAGTATCTATGGGAAAGAAGCTTAAAAGAAAGGTGGACCTACAGACTCTTACCAGATATTAAAATTTGGCTAAATAGAAAACACGGAGAAATAAAATACTATCTCTTGCAGTTTCCTCCTGGTTACAAAGGCTATAAAAGCTATCTATACAGGTTTGGTTTGAATGTAATGCTAATATGTCCCTATGGTCCCAATGTAGTTAAATATTCCGAACACGTCATGTGCTACTGTCTGCGGTTTAATGAAGCATGAGAACGTACAGAAGAAAAGGTCGTTCAAGAGTTGAATGCTGAGAATTTATATTAAATGTAAGGTTAAGTAAGAAAAGATACTGGGAAGCTATATGTAGCATGGTAGCTGGTATCTACAAGGAACTAAGGATGGAGGTAGCAAAAAGGAAATTATTTCTATTAGACTAAGCCTATCTGGACTTGCGATGTAATATCATAATAGACAGTTCCGTAGGGCATATGTATGACAAAGGAGATGGTTTTAGTTGGTAAGAATCCGTCATAACATAACCCGTTGATCCTTTAGTGGCATTGGCATATTATGAAAGATTAACACCTGCCTAATGAAAAAAGATAGGTAGATAGATAGATAGATGGATAGATAGAGAGAGATAGATAGGCATGCCTAATAAAGTAAACACTATGATGCTATTTCGTGAACGATATTCTGAAATTCCATACGTTACATTTAATAATGCAATTGATAATAGTGACGCTTTCCATTACATTATTCAATTCCAATTTTGTTTTTAGGTATTCTTTCTTTTGATTAATAATTGTCTACATAGTATTCTATTTAATTGATAGAAATTAACTTTTCTTATTTAGTGTTATTTTTTGAGTGTATTTTCACTTATGTTTGTTTTTGTGTTTACCAAATCCTCATAAAGTAGCATGCAGTATAGATATTATAAAAAAAAAAATCTAAAAAATTTTGATTTAGAAAATTTATTACAAAATATGTTAAAGTTCATTACAAGTGATGATAAGTTATTGTGATTTATTTTCAAGTATATAAACATATTGAAAAAAACATTGCTAAGTATGTTGTACATTTTAAGTTACAATAGTATGAAACTTAGGTCAAATTTGGTCAGATAACTTTATGTTATTATAAGAGCTATAAAAGTAAATATTGTTTCCGAGATAAATACACTTTTTTCTTCAATCATACCTGTAAAATTCCAAGCTGATTCACAGTTAGGAATTTCTTTAAGATATTCTATATATAACTACTCAGCTGGAAATTGTGTCAACAAGCATTATCACAACAACAATATTATGTTCTCATTGTTAATTTACTTGAATTTTAATAACTCTGTTTTCATGATAACAATTTTTAAAGGGGTTGACTGCAAAATTTGTTAATATGAAAAATATCATTACTTGTACAATCATTAAATATTCGCAGTCTTTCACCTTGTTCTTAAACCCTATACTGTTTTCAAACCATATTAATATTATTATTTCCATGATAATAAAATGTTTCACATAAATATAATACTTATAATTTTTACAAACTTAGTGAAAAAATCATAGCTTTTTTGTTTTTAAATATACTTTGTTTTTAACGTTTGTTTTCAACATATTTGTAATTCTCATTTAGTTTATATATGAATAAATATAAATAGACATGATTAACTACCATTAGAGGGTCGTAGAAATGGGGGCCTCGACCAGAGAATACGACTCTTGCTCTATCGCCAGTTGATACGTCCCCTCATCGCCTACGCTTTTCCTGCTTGGTTCGGCATCTCGTCATCCCAGATGGAAAGGCTTAGGAAATGGGAGAGGGCGGTTCTGGTTGCATGCCTGGGAATGAGACCACGGCTCGGAGAGGATGGAATGCCGCGAAGACCCTCATGCACATCAATCTATGGGGCTATCGATTTTGACAGAATTGATGTTTTCTTGATACGGAGTGCCTTGAAATTTTTAGAGAGTGCGTGCTCTTTAGGGAACAATTTAGTCAGAAATTGTCTTGATAGTGTTAGTAATATTGAGACTGTTCAGGGCTCAAGATATCTGTCCCCGGTGGATCTACTGACTCTTAGGGGAGCTGGCCTCCTTTTTGAGGGTGCAGACCTCCTATTCTATCACAGGAGGGTACATTCTTTGAACATAGTCAATACAGTATAAAATACTGCTCAATGAACTATCCTATTGTAAATATATTTCCTTCTATCCTTAGTTTTTACTGTTTTAGTAAGTAAGTTGTATAATATTATTAGTCTTAAGATACTTTTAAGTTATTTGTAAGTTGTATTAGTATATAAGTTATAAGAAAGGATTCCTCTTTTTCACCCTTTTTTGAGGAATGTATGAAAATGAAAAGATAATGAGAAAAATGGTTGTAGCAACACTGCATATAGTACAAAATTTGAAAGTCCTTGTAAAATACTATGTATGTAAGGAATAGGTTGTAAAAATAAACTTAAATACTATAAGCTAGTTTTAAGAAAATTTGTAAAAGAAAATGAATGGGTATAAATAAAACTTGAAACTTGAAACTTGAAACTACCATTAGAGGGGCTTAGCTAAAAAAACATATCATACCTCACACTTAAATAACATATGGTGGTAGAAATGAATATATGTAATGAACAAATAATATGTAAATATTTATTTGTTTTTTTTCTCTATTATTATTATTATTATTATTATTTTTATTATTATTATTATTATTTTCAATAAAAAATTATATTTTTTTATATTTCATATTTTATATATTTTATTTTAATAAAAGATGGAATAATAATATGACAAAATAAAATAATAATATGATGGGATAATAATATAATAAAATGGAATAATATGACAATGTGGTATAATAATATAATAAGATAGAATAATAATAATACTATAATAACTTCAAGTTATAATCTCATGGAATGGGATAATGATGTAGTAAGATTGTTCAATTATATATAAAACTAGAATCATAACCAAAAATGATGACAAAATGGAATCATAATAATTATTACTTATAATCATTTCTATTTTTCGCTATGATCATATGTTTCAACCATTATATGTTGCTCTTAGATTATGGTCACTACAACTATATTTTTTCTCTGCGTATGGGTACAAGTCAGTAGGTGATGACAAATCACATTGGCATTTCGCATGACATTTCATTACATATCATACAAGTAACTTAAACTAGTAATATTTTGACCAAAATCGTACCACGTCTTAATGACTCTGGTACTGCTGTGGAATGATAGGCTAATTACAAAGCAGATAGCGAAAAGAATCATCAGGATCACAAAGTTTTTGTTTTTGAAGAATTTTTAAAATATATCAGTGACTAACAAGTAAATAAGTGTTATCATCATTAAATAAAATACATTACAAAGTCTGCAGAAATTATTCAGTTCTTGTTTGAAATTAGAATTTCTATTAGGGAAAAAAATACCGGGAATTCCATTGAAATATTTTTTTAAAAATTCCGGTAAATTTATATCAGGAATTAAAATTTTATTCTTTTGCATAAGAATTGAAATTTTAAAAGATCTTTTTTTAGTGGAAATTTATTTATGTAACGCTCTACTACCATATATTTAAAGAACTTTGGTATCTTTAAAATAATAGGAAATAAGAGAAAACATTTAAAATTTTTATAAGGTAACCTATTTACCATTAAACCAAAATTTTTATAAAATATGAATGTATTTTTGTCATAGACGATGTATCAAGATATATTGGGAATATTTTATGAACTTTCGAATGCTTTAATCAGTGATGGCTAATCAAATTCAATTGATTAAAAGGTAATACTGATTTTAATTCTTAGCTATAATATACAGATTCTTTTAAGCTCAATTTTGTTTAAATCATTCCGCTAAAAATTTTATAACACAACGCATTATTAATGTTTAATATTTAGTTTTAGCTTCTACTAAAATTCTTGGGAATTTCCGGGATTCACAAAATTTATATTTTATTTCCTAGAAAGAGAAAAATTCCGGGAAATTGAGAACTCTATTTGAAATGCATTAAAGACAAATCATAATTTCGTCAGTATTATGGACAATCTGATAAATTTGTCTTCAACAATTTCGACGAAATATATGAAAATGTGAAAAGGAGTCATGGTGTTTTTACATGGGAACCTTATGAGCGTTAAAGTCTACTCCATGAGGAGATTTATGGGAGGGCTAGATGAATCATAACCTGTTTCAATAGGGTTCATCCCCGATATAATAAAAGGTCATACGCAAAATTTCTTTTTTTTTAATTTTAAAATTGCGAATTCTGAATCTTTCTCAATGTATATATATATATATATATATATATATATATATATATATATATATATATATATATCTTTTTTAAAATTTTTTTTTAATGTAGACATATTTTTTAAAAGCGAATAGTGTGCATTTGTTTTGATGGAAAATTGGCTCATATCTGCGAAAATTTTCCACGAAAGCAATAAGTTTGTTATCTAAATACTATGGACAATCGTTGTGGGTGCAAAGAAATGCCAGTTCAACCATTACTTCAGCATAGAAAGATCTCAAACTCATTGCAAATCTGCCTATGAAATGTATTTAAATAAAACGTCGAAAATTCTTTAGTATGCCAGTGATATATCTTTTCTGCTATGGAGAAATGTCACTCAAGCTGTCTGGGTCTCGTTTAATAACTATGAGAGAGACCAAGGAAAAATTTTTCGACATTTCCACAAAAATACATTTTGGTGGTTAACCTTCAATGGGTTTGGGTTTTTCTGTGTGTCTGTAATGACTTCTTTTAGCTATTTAAAAAATTCTTTAATAAGATGATCTGGTTCCTTTCGGGGGAAATTTTCGCAGATATGAGTCCACACAAATGGCCTGACAAAAATAATGATATATTACAAAAGCATAAGTTTTTTAATTACCAGCCTGATTTTTGTATCAGAACCCATTTGAAAGTATTTGAAGAATTTTAATCCGTCGGATTTACCCTGAAATCATACATATGCTTTCATCCAAAATAAGCAATAATTAAGCGAAAAATTTATGGCAACACTGGCGAATTGGACGTCGGTGATAATTTTTTTCAATATTTAAAAATATAAGTGTGCATAGTTATTATTAATTTACATTCTTTATATATTTTGCTCTTTCCGTTTCCAATATTTTAAGTTTTTAGTTAAGTGTCTTTATATTCATAAAACACTGCTAATAATTTTCACTTTAAAATACATAGTAAATTTCAAAGTAAACAAAATGTTCATAGGAATATTTTTTATTTTTTACATATTGCCGATTTTCATTATTCTACTACTTTTATGTCTCCAGAAATCCATAATAAGGTGTATTTATAGTTCTGCAACGGAGTGTATTATTTGCATATAAAATTTTACACTTTTAACATACGAGTATGAACTGCTTGTTGGATAAGAACATAAATATTTTTGATTTTCTGTTCATATTGTGGAACCAATATGAAAGAAAAATTAATTATTAAAGTCTATTGACATTTCTACCGATGTTTAACTACAATTTTATTGACTAGAATGTTTCTCGTTTAAAAGCTATGATGAATTTATTAACTATAAGAAAATTTTGAAAATAAATAAATTATTTAAGGAAATTTTCCAAATATTATAAAAAACGATTATTCGTCGCAAAAAGACGGTTTATTTGATATTCGAAAAGTTAAGGTAAAAAAAAATCAATCGATATTTTTAGAGAAAAGATTATTTGCTTTTCATTATAACATTTTAGGTTTAAATTAAAATGGAGAACAATAAAAATTGCACAACATGAAGAACGAAACATTTGTTTAGATTCTAGTATCACATCTTTATCAAAAAAAAAAAAAAAAAAAAAAAATTAACGATTTTAAAGTATAAAACCAATTCCCAGCCTTAACTCATCTTTGAGTATTGAAACAGCAATAACACCTCCAAATTCAGTTACTAAATTTACGGTTTAAAATAGTTTTTGAAAAACACAAATCTTTCTTTTACAAATATTTTTGTGTTCGTATTGCAATTTTAGAAACGAAAAAAAAAAAATAAAACACAATTTTTGAAAATTTATGGTTTACAAAATAAATGGCAATAAATTGCCATTAAATGCAGCAAAACCACTTGGTTTTTGTAAAACCTTTAAATGATACAAGAAGGGGGAAAAAGCTGAAAATAAGCAAAACTACTTTACACTGACAAAAATAAGAAAAAAAAAATTACAATAATAATACATTTTTGACTAATAATACTAAATAGCCGCAAAATACAAACACTATTTAACCACCATCATTACCAAAATAAAAGTATGTACATATTACAAAAACATCCAACACATGAAACGAGGTTAGACTGAAAACGTATTGCAGTTGAGAATTATGAATTTTGTTTTAACTATTTATTCATCTACTTGTTGTTCAAAATTTGTTATAATTTTTTATTGAAAAATTATAGTATAAAAAAGCTTGTGACAATTGTGGCTCTAGGCAATGAACGTCAAACCCATAAATTTCTACCCACGATCAATGGGCAAATAGTAATGGATTAGGAGCCAACCCTGAAAAGACTGAACTAGTTCTGTTTACCAGGAGATATATGGTTGAGACATTTAGTCTACCAGTTTTGAATGGGACGGAACTCAGTTTGTCGAGGGAGGATAAATACCTGGGCGTTTACTTGCACAGCAAATTGTCTTGGAGAAGAAATACTCAGGAAAGGGCCTTATGTTCGGGGCTTAATGTCTACTACACATGCAAGAACTCTATAGGGAAGAACTGAGGTCTAAAACCGGTAATTGTATACTGGATATACACATCGGTTGTGAGACCTATACTCACTTATGAATGTTCGGTATGGCGGGAGGCGTTGAGGTCTAAAGTTCAATTGGCATTACGGGTGCCGTAAGAAGTACACCTCAGGCAGCACAGGACATCATTCTCCAGCTTCTTCCAATTGAGGAATTCGTGAGAGGTATGGCTGTGTGGTGCTTATTTAGACTGAAGGAACTGAGATTAACAGGGAGCTTCACAGCGGGGCATGCTAGCATTCTTAATGAAGTCAAATTGAATGGTCAAACATTATTCTCGGCCGTCAAAACGGACTATGTAGGTACCATAATTGACTTCCTAGTAGGGATTTCAATAACGGGAGTAGCCTCGAACATAAATATCTACTTATTAATCTATGGTCAATTCTTTTCACTACCACGGTTGTCAGATTTTTTTGAGCCTCTGTCGCCAAATTGTTAATCAGATATCTCCAAATTTAAATATTATTTGGTTTCTTAAGGAAATGCTAAAAAATTATATAAAATATTAAAAGTGTTGTACAACTTTTATTATTTAAAATTTCTTATAATTTATAAATGTAAATTCACCTTTTTCAAAGTCAGCTATAATTACTAAAAATAGTCGATTTGAACTAAGAAAATTTAATAGTTTTTCCATAAATGTCTGTTTAATAAAATTTTAAAAATTAGCCAAACAAATTGCCAAAAAATTCGACTAAAAGCCCCCATATTTTTTTACTTTGGATTATTAAAAAAAATAAAACATTGTTTCAAACTCTTCATGTTATTGACTGCTTTTTAATATTTATTAAAGTTGTATCTTTTGCATTATAAATCTTACCTAAGACTAACAAATGTTAGTCTTTTGATTTGAAAAAGTGAAATAGTTAATTCAGACACGTATTTTTATCAGTAATAAGTATTAAAATTTACCAATATTAACACAAAACTATGAGAATAATTTCCAAGATTTTATATCACTTTTCCTATCACCCTCGTTGTATATTATAAACATCAATATATCTATACACACGTTAAAATATAATACGAATATAAAACACAAACTATAAAATACGCCAATATGGAATAATTTTGTACAATTGTAAAAAGTACTTGAGAATATGGACATGAAATGAATCCATTGCAAAAATATCTAAATATGTTGGTTGTTGGTGGTGTGTATGAATGAATGCATATACCCAGTTGGTTTTACCAATATTATATTTAATTGTGTGTGTTTGTATAAATGTGTGCGAATGTGTATGTTAAGTATGTACATGTGTTATTCTAATCATGTTTGGAAAATTATAAATTGTTGCGTACTTAATTTCAACCCAAATAATAACACGAGTAATTAATTTAATATGCCAGAGACACAAAATCATACACACTTGCTTATATATTTATATTTTAGTATATACATATTTATATTTTAGTATATACATTTATACATACACATACATATGTATGTAAGTTTAGACTATGTGATAATGTGTATTTTACCAATTTGCATCAGATGAGTAGTCATGAGATATTATCAGTAATTAGACTTGTTGTTTTAAAAATTTTCTTCATTATTTCAATTTACAAAGTTTTTTTTAAATCAGTATTTTTAAGCTCACATGCGAGCTTTAACACTTCCCTAATCAAAACTCACAGGATTTAAAATTATGTATTACTCTGTTCAGCTATGTGGTTAAGTGATAATCTATAGTTGTCCTTAGAAATAAGAGCATTTAGATTTCTAACTCTGAGAAAAATTCAATATCTTATTCAATATCATATAAACCTTATTAAAGGGAAATTATTGAACCAAATTTCGTTTCCATAGACAATCTCCTTCAACGCCTATCGTACTTTCAGCAGACAGACGCACAGATAGACATAGCTAAATAGTCTTGGAATTTCGTGAGGAATATTTCGATTTGTTATAATTAAGGACCGAAAGAAGAGAGTGAACTAAATGTCTTTGCGAATTAGAGAATTTGCTTTAAAATGGTATCGATTTGTTAGTGTATATGTATGCATATTTTATTGAAAATGCATGTTTTTGCATATTTTGCCATAAATGCATATTTTTGTATCATATTTAGTGCAATATTGCAAATTAAAACTATTTTTTTGTGTAGAAAAAAATAATTCTGCGGAGTTAAGAAATGTTTTAAAATATTAAAAATGCCATGGACAAATTAATATGGGGTAAGACATTTTTTCAAAACTAACAATCACAAAAAGACGTTGATTATTGTAAAAGGGGCGTCATCAGAAGGTTCCTTAATTATCTCGTATTAAGATGCGAAATTACACGGAATAAATAATTTCGTTTCAGAGAAGTATTGTCCTAAAATATTCAACGAAACAATATTACTGCAAAAAGTTGTTGGTATATAAGTCCTTGGATAGCCTAAAAGATAGAGATAAATACAAACTTTCAAGGTCCAGTCATTTATCTGAAGGTAGAACAAGTTCATTTAATATCGAGTTATGTATATGAAACATTTTTTTTTGGTTGTCATACTTTTTTGTAAAATATCGAGAATTTATTAATTATTTTATGAGATTATTCTATCTGAGAATACATTAAGCTATATAAAGCTACCCTTAATATCATTTTAGAAAAATCTATCAATCATTAAGACCACAGCTATCGAAAAAGTGGTTACAATTTTAGATTTAAACAAAGAAATATTAAAATCTTTCCACATCATTTAAAAATGCATCCATCGCATCTGTTGATGTCGACCGATAACTTTCTATATACAAAATTTTATGTTTTTTTTTTTATAAAAGTTAAGAAATAAGTGCATATTTTATATTTGTTTTTAGGCTATATTTTAAAACTTTTAGTGCATCTTTTAAGTGCCTAAAACATATTTTTTAAATGCATGAACTTCCTGTCGCTCGTCATAATCTTCCTGGATTATGGGTATACAATCCATCACAAGAAAAACAAGTAAGAAAGTTATGGTCGGTTTAGCCCGACAATATGATACACAACAGTGTAGCATTTATGCTCTCCGAAATTTTCAGAAATGTATCTAATATGGGACCTAGGACTATTTATGGACCGATCGTTATGAAATTTGTTAATATTATTTCTGTTTCTATTAAACTTATTTGCTTCAAATATTACCATAATACTGCAATTTATTTGCGATGTTGCAAGTTAAAGGGATTTTCGAAATATGCTTTATATGTGAGCTATGCCTAATTGTAGACCGATTCGTAAAATTTTTTATTTCGATTCAGTTTTGTATAAAACTTATTCGTACTGAATTTTATTGATACATACAGTGATATAAATGCAACATTTTTAAGCGTTAAAACCCTATTCCGGTGGTATTTGTATGGGGGCGAGGTGAAATATTTGATCGATCATAACCAACTCAATATGTGTTCGTCGTTATGCCAAATTTCATCAAATTATTTTTAGAATTGCGAACTGTACTTTGTGCACAAGGGTTACATGAGCAGGCATCTAGCCAGCCCGCCAGACTGACGGATATCGTTAAATTGACTCAGAAAATGATTCGATGTAACGACTAGTCGATTAGTATACTTTAAGGTGAGTGCTAGAATATCTTTCTGTGTGTTACAAACATCAGTACAAAAGTATAATACCCCAACCATCTATGATGGTATACCCCACACCACCAATTACTTTTTAGCTCCTTTAATTATTTTTTCTCTTAAACATCATCATATATCGAAAAATATGTATTTAAAATTACAATTAAAAAAGGTTTACAGATTTGTGGTGTAAACTTCAATTATGAGATGTTTTGTTAATCAGAAGGATGCAAATTTTGATTTGGGAATATTTATTTTACACATTTTTAGGATTTTGTTGGAACATTTTCTAATAATTCTTCCTGTTGTTAATGTAATAAACTTGAACATATATTTCTAAAATGTCAATTGCACAGCGGGATCATTGCAAAGAAAACAGTAAAAAAGTGATAAACTTCTGATCTGATACAAATATATTTCCATATATTATATTGAAAAACTTTTTTGGTTCTCTTAATTTTTCAACATTTTTTGGAATTTTTTTTTATTATGAAAAATTTGCGATTTTAATAACAAAAACTTTATGTTGATTTAGCCAATATAAAACTTTTAAAGAATAGATTTTTAATCAAATTGTTGAGCTATGAAATTTTTATATTTCTGTTGCCCAACAAACTCGATAATTTACATAAATTTTCTATTTTTTTGAAATGCAAAGAAAAAAATAAAATTATGCTAATAGATTTTAATGGTCTAAATATAAATTATTATTTTACGGTTATCTTCTTAAAAATTTCAAATTCAATTAATTTAAGAAAAATCATGATATATTTAGTATCTAAAATTAATGATTTAGAATTTGTAGCTAGTCAGATAAAGAAAATCTGTGTTATTTTTTTAAATTTTTGTAAATTTCTCAGATTTTTTTTTAATAAAGTAAGTTACTTTCATTGATTTAATTTAAAAATATTTAAACATAATTTCCGAAATGTGTATTCCATATAGTTTTTTCAAATTAAATAAAATCATCAAGGCTTGAATAAAATCATTTCAATATTTCGCTCTGCAGACGAAAATTCTGATGTGTTTTTCAGCATGCGAAAATACAATTTATATTTTGTTTTTGAAAAGAGATTAAAACTGAAAATGGATGATTAATAAGTAAATAAAATTATTTTTCAAGTTCTAAAGCAATGTTTGAAATGTTTGGGAATATTTTTAATTTTTAAGGTTTTTAATGTAAATATGTACTGTAGGATTTTTGAAATACAGCTGGACTCACGCAAGTTATTTTATTAGCACCTCAAATGACACATTCTAAAATTTGTAATTTCTAATCGACCAGTCGGATTTACATATAAATTTATACAATCGTAGCAAATAATTTTCGCATTTTATGTGTGATGGCGCTTTGCTGGCATAAAATAATTCAAAAATTATTATTTCTTAAATTTCAAATTAAGAATGTTTTATTTTTGCTCTCGGAGTAGTTAATAACGGGAATTTTTTCTATTCTATTCTATTGGTTTTTATGCATATTGATATACTTATTCAAATTTTAATATGAAAGATCATTATTTATTGAAATAAGTAGCTTATATAGCCCAATCCTGATTCCGAAAAAATAATTTGATATGATTTTAGAAGTTTCTGGAATACATTAATAAACCTTTAACCCATTGTAACCCACTTAAAAAATCCGCTGAATTATCTGCGAAGATTTTTAAGATTATTTACACAAATTTGATACATGGGTATACAAAAGCAAAACCTACTAAAACTTATCATGACCGGTCCATTATTTCACCTATGTTCCGTCGTTTAACGCGTATAATTATTTGAAATATGTAATATTTACATAATTTCAGCATATATAAACTTCGTACAAGTATAGATTATTGTACTAAATTCTATAAAAATCAGTCATAATTGGCCGTATCTTTCATGTAGGTTCCGCTGTGGAAATATTTTTTAAAAGCATTTTAATCCCATATTAATATTAACATCAATAGAAAATTTTATATATTTGAGTCGTATAATAATTGAACATGGTTCCCATATGATCCCCAGTCCCGAAAATCAATTAAACTTGCATAATTCTCACATAAATATCAACACAACTAAATTTTGTTTAAGTGTAGGTCGCTCCACTAAATTTCATAATGATCGGTCCATGTCTTCCATATAATTCACATTCCCAAAAAATACTTAAACGTGCATTAATCTCACATAAATTCTAACATCGAAATAAAATTTTACATAAATAATTTTCATATACGCACAAATTATTGTAATAAATTTCATAAGGATCGTTCCACAATTGACCATAGGTCCCCTATAAAGCTCTCTCCTCATAATCATTTTAGTGCCTATACATAAGCATGTAGGGTGTTATATGGTCGATCTTGGCCAACACAGCTTGTTTTTATTCTTTCTTATTTGTTTTGACATTAAATTTAGAATAAAAGTACAGAACACTTAAATAGATATTAATTTGTTAGTAAAATTGTACTAGCAGCTATAAACAAACTGTTATAACTTTTCTGAACATATTGAGATTCCATTTTAAAATTTTTACACAATAACGAAAAATTTATTGTAAACATTATGTCAAAAAATAACTGAAATTATCTTAGGATAAAGGATAGTTTTTTCTTTTACACGTCCTTGCGCCAGGAAGATGCGTAATTTTTATAATTCTATGAAAACTAGGAATATCAGTCCTTTCCATCAATACCAATTTTGTTATAATCGAATAGTGCTCATAAATGTTACTTAACCTTAAACTTTGTTAATTTTTGACAAAAATGCCCGAGGTGTCTTACTTTAGAGGTTCATAAAACATGAACCGTAAGCGATATGTAACTGATTTATATAAATGTACATTGACTAGTTGAATGAATACCCCAAATTGAAAAAAAAGAAGATATCAAATTATTAAGACTGTTTTTTGGGTTGAAATTTTTTGGAATTATCCATATACTAATTGTATATGTTGACTTTAAACTAAGTAATTACTAAAAGTAGAACGGAAATGACCGATTGCTGATGATGAAAAAAGTTCAAAATTATAAAAAATTTAACAATTTTAATACACACCTTTTAAATATTTTTTAAGCACCCATCCTTTGCTTTGTCTCTGTTCTATGGTCATTCATGAATAAGTAGTGCATTTGTCGCCTGGTTGAATGCCTGTTTTACCCCGTAAATGTGTGTATGAGTATGTTTGTGCGTGTGAATTTGTGTAAAATGCAAGTGCATTATCTCGAATTAGCAACAAATAAACTAATGTGTTGCAATTGCTTTAAATAACTATAATATACCAAAATTACTCACATAAGTACAGATACACTTATTCACATATGGACACATGAATAGTTATACTCTTAAACAATAGCTACACAGAAACGAACTACTTAACTATATTTATTGTAAATGAAATGTATCAAAATATATAAGTACACTTTTATTTGAAAGTTTTTAAATCAAAAATTATAGGAAATTTTATGACTTTTAGTTATACTACTTACATATTTACTTATCAAATTTAAAGAATTTATTTATTTTTATTTCTATGAGGATCAAAATCCATTTTTAAGTCTATATTAAATAATCTATTTTATGGAAAATTCATATTTGAATTTAAATACTTTTGATGACTCCTCAAATCCAATTAATATTAAATTTCTTATACATTACTTATCATTTCGCAAAGGATTTTAAACATTTCATTTACAAATTCATTTGCATTGAAAAGTATTTTGGTAAAAATTAAGTTGAGAATGATCATATATTTTTATTAAATCGAGTGCAATTATGAAAAAGCCTTAACTATTGCAGACAATAAAACAACAATATTCATATACAACAATTACGTATGTCGATTTGCTTGTCTGCAGAACTATGAAAAGAGGATACAAAATGAAATTTCTTGATTGTATGTCCATTTTAATGTGACTTATAATTGAACATTTTATTGTTATTTAATAACGACTGACCATTTAAAATAGTTCCCCATCTCCATAGTAGCTTAACGAGGGGGAACTGATAAGTACCTAGGAGGTCTGGATCTTAGCATATAAAGAAAACAAGATTTTCTATACCTTTAATAAGAATGAATGGTTCTGATTATTGCCAGTTTATGTCATAAGACATTGATAACTGATGTCATCCGATTTTGAAGCAATTTGTAATTGAATTCATTAGAAGTTTTATATATTTCAAATTCTTCTTTAACTACATTACCAATTAACCCTCCAACCATCTGTCTGGTCGTTGTATTATGATATGATACGTTAAAATAAAAAAAAAACAGGGTTAAAAGCATGAAATTATTGTTTATAACTGGATTGACTTCAAACTGTAAAGCAATTGGTTGTTTCCATCTCATACTCTTGTATACATTTTACAAATGTCCACATACAAATTCTCTTAAACACCAACACTTTTGCATTCATATATTTTGTCATCAATGTAACTCATATCTTCAACATACGTATAGCAAATAAATGTACATTCAAATATACAGGATTATTAGCCTCCATTTCCAATTATCATATCAAGCAGACATGTTAAATGCTTTAACACTTTCAAACATTAAATTCTTATTATTAAGGACACTGAGTCCTTGGCATGAGTGAACATGTGAACAGCAAGCAATCGTTGAACATTTCCAGCAGCTGCTGTTACTGCTGTTACTGATGATGATGCTGCAGCATCAACAGAAGTGACAGTATTTTAGTTGATGAGGCGTTAAATATTTTTGTTATATGGAGATTGTATTTATATAAACATAAACTCATACTTACCTATAGTTCCAGTTTACAAACTTTGTTGGTTATTTGTTTAAGTATTATTAGAAAATAAATGTAACTGTGTGTATTTGTATGTATTAAGTAAGTATTTGCATATTTTGTAGGAGTATATGCAAATTGTCGTACAATAATGTACAATTTTAAATGGATTTTTAATTGTTTATGATGATTTCTTGAATCGTATCATGTGATGGGAAACCATTTCAGAATGTAATTTATAAATGTCAAGTTATATGTAAGATTTAATCGTGGTTTTAAATAAATATTGTAAAAGAAAATTTTTTGAATATTTGCAAAATAAGAGAAATTATTGTTTTTAGCTCTCTTGAAAAGTTGTGTTTTTCGAAATAGAGGGTTTTGAATATAAGCCCTTGATATACTTAGGTTCATGTTTCTATGTTTAATAGAATATAAATTTAATATAAATTCATTATTGAGCTTGTATAAAATGTAAAATCCCGTTTTTCCCTCTTTTTGGTACTTTTTCCTCATTGATAAAACAAAAATCGTATACCAATGATATGTCAATATATAGAAAAAATGTTTCATAAAAAAGTACCGAAAATAGGTACGATTTTTACTCCTTCGAATTTCCAAAAAGTACCAAATCTTTGCCATTTCTCGATAAGTTATGAATATGATATACATTTTATTCGTATGTTTACTGATTTAGAAGATATGTATGGTGCCAAAAAAGTATCAAAATAAAGTTTTTACCCGTTTTTTTTTCTAAAAAAAGGTACCACGCTTTTGTCCGCTTATTTTTTAAATGAAAAACGATGCTTTGTTTGTATATATATTAGTTTAAGAGATATAAGATTACCGATTTTACAAGTTTTTATCCTTTTTTATCCCCTTAATATTCGAATATCCAAAAATCCCGCCTTAGTGGATCTATTTGGCGGTAGGGCAACTTAAGGTCCAAATTTCATCTATATAGCTTCTGGCGTTTGGGCTGTGGAATGATGAATCAGTCAGTAACATTACTCTTTTATATATAGCGAATTCTCTTTTTTTGTTTACCTTTAAAATTTAAGATCTGAAATGGTTCCATGTGGTACCGGCAAGCACTCCAAGTTAAAAAATCCAAAAACAGTATTTGAAAATAACAAGTTTGTTTTCTTTCTTTTGATTTCTGCAATCGCGAATTTTAGAATATGTTTCTAATTCCTCTCATGTAAACTACAAACAATTGTAGAAATATGCGAACTTGCGTTCAATCAATGTGTCGTTGACCAATGTTTAATTATATTGTGAACAAGTGGTGAAACCAAAATTTTAAAAATTTTAATTTAATTTTCTATTAGAAAATTTGAGTCGTTTCGAGTATTACAAAATAAAGAATTAAGGTTTATTGCTTTTGTAATTATGTGGTACACAACTTGGTGAAAAAAAACGTGAGTGGCTCTAAGAGATGCCTTTTTGGCGAGGCACACTTACATCGTAATTACAGTGAAGCTAAAATATCGTAATTTCTATGAAAATTAAAAATTTTTTTTAACTCGAAAAATAAACGATTTTGAAGAAGTGCCCATATGTAATTAGGTAAATAATTAGAGGCTAAATTATTAATTTTTAATTAATTATTAATTTTTTTGGTGAATGCAGCACAGTGTCGATCTAGTAGGAGGAAAAGTTATAAAATCTGAAGCAGTAATCTCATCTATATCAAAAATTTGTCTTTTTGGTGATGAAAAAGATCGCGTTAAGTATAAAGCTGTTAAAGATAATTAAATAAAATTTATGATTTCTACTCTCAATATGTCTAAATAGGCAGAGTATTTAATCTTAAATAATGAGAGGTAGATAGCTAAAGGGAAGAATTATTATAGAAAAGCATACCACTACAGGAAGAACTACTACAAATGCCGCTATCACGGACAAGGAACATCCTATAAATCCTGTGACACCATTATATGGTATTATCAAGGTCCATTTGGCAAAGGTTGTTATGGATCACATTATTTATAGTAGCAGTTCGTTGAAGACAACCTCAGTTTGTCTTCAGCGAACTGGTCGATTATTCTGTTTAGGAACGCAAGGGCGATGATATTTGGGCTTAGACTTCATAAAGTTAAAGTCTGCTTTGAAACCAGAGTGCTCGGAACTTCTTCAAAATCCACAAATGACAGCACTCGAAATATGCCACATTTATCTTTGTTAAAGGAATCATGGACATGGCTTGCAGACTTATTGGTAAAGTGGTTCCCATTCTCAGCACACATTATTCTCTATGCGAAAGATAACGATAAATATATCCAATCTATGAGATGCAGGAGAAGCAAACTTTACCAGTCATAGTGAGTACACTTTAAGAGTCTGTTCAGGCTACTGAGGGTATCTCAATTTTAATAATACCTACTAAAAACTAAATGTAATTAAAGTGCCATATCAATATACATTTTTCCGAGCTTGAATAGCTGAAAATATGAGCGAAGCTCTTCCAAGAGGAACTGATTAGTTCAAACCTAATAAAATTCTAAAACTCAAATTGCAAAAATGTTATTTACTGAAAATTTATTTGTATATCTGCTGTAAAGTTATTGTTAAAACATTCGGATATTCCCGAACAATAAGAAGAGATTTCCTCAATTGTGGATCTCGAAGCTCTTCCAAATCAAAGGAAGGAAGTATGAATCCTTTGCTAACAAACTTGACCACTACTAAATTTATGGCATTTTCATTCCAAAAATTTTAAAAGAAATTAAAATGAGACTTACCGGTAATAATACTTACCAGTAATAATCGCGGTTGGTCATAATTAAAACAATTTGGAAATACATCTCTTATTTTTAATGGAATGGTCCGATTTATATAAAAGATCTTACTGGCGTAGCATAAGAGTATTTAAGTTTATGTAACAATGAGAGATCAAACGGACTCCTCAAGAATAGAGCTATAGGGTCTCAAAGTTGTAATTCAGTTTTTGTTTCCAGCTGGGCTATAATAATCTGTCCAGTTTCTTCAATGATCTGCTTCTTTTTACTGCTACCACAGAACAATGACGAAACGGTACTTAGTTACGAGAGAAAGTAGCAGTGTCGACAAAGTTAATTCTCAGTTAGCATGTAGTAGCTTACAAAAAAAAAAAAAAAAATCGGCGAGACATATTCTTCGGCTATCCATCGGCTAACTACGAATTTCGTCTCCAAAATACATTCCGACAAGATACATGCTTTGGTTCTAAATCGGCGTGTTAAGATCGTATGTGCTATGCTAAATTCTGAATACAATTCGGAAAGATAAATTCTTCGGCTCCTGGTCGGCTAACTACAAGTTTCGTCCTCAAAATGCAATCAAAATAAAATTGTGTGAGCTACGCTAAATTCTGAATACAATCTGATGAGGCAAATTCTTCGGCTCTCGATAGGCTAACTACAGTTTTCGTCCTCATAATTCAATCCGATGAGATAAATTCTTCATCTCTCAATCGACTGCTTGAATCGTATGAGTTATTTTATAAATTAAATTCAATCCGACAAGATAATTGTTTCGGCTTTATGCCGGCTAACTACAAGGTTCGGCCTTCAAATACAATCCGATGAAATAAATTCTTCAGCTTTCAATCGACACTTCTATCGTGTCTGGTGATACTTTGATCCCTAAGAGAAAAGTATAAAAAGATCGGTATTTCGGTTCTTGCTCAAATGTATCGTCCCAATCTCGATTACTTATGTTCAAATTCACACAAACTAAATGAGAATTATAAATTCTCTTATTGTATTGCAACTACTAAAGTAGTTACAATTTGTTGGTGGTGTAATATTTGTAACTACACGTTACAAACTTCTGAAACATTTGCAAAGTTTTTCTTCCCCATTTGGATTTTTTTAGTAACTACTAAGTCTTAATATACTTTAATATTTTATCTATCTCTCATTTAATACGTTTAGTTAAGAATAATTTTCAAACACACTATTTTAAAGGCAGATTGACACAGTATTCGCCATTTATTGTTTTTACCTTTTGAAGGTAATCGATGTGGATTATCCCGCGTGCATCCTAAAAAACTGTTGCCATCACCTTATTGGTCGACAAACTTACCTTGGTCTTCTTGGGAGCAGGTTCACTCGGAGAAACCCATTGTTTAGACTGCTGCTTGGTCTCCGGAGTACAGTAATGGATCAATGTTTCATCCACAGTTACAAAACGCCGCAAAAACTCATTCGGATTGTGGTTAAACAACTCCAAACAATCCTTTGAAGTTGTGACACGTTTACGTTTATGGTCAATTGAGAGCAAACGCTGCATCCATCTTGCAGACAACTTTCTTAAACCCAGCTGATCATTTAAAATCGAAACCACATTACCATATGAAATGCCTATGGCATCAACAATCTCACGCACTTTTACTCCTCGGTCGGCCAACACCATATCGTGGATTTTTTCGACATTTTCGGGTGTACTGACCTCAATTGGCCGTCCAGAACGTTCAGCGTCATTTGTACTTGTGTGGCCACAACGAAAGCCAGTAAACCACTTTTTTACCATTGAAATCGATGGTACAGAGTCCTCATAGTATTTATCGATCTTTTCCTTGGTTTGATTGACGGTTTTTTTTCGCAAAAAATAATGTTTAATGATCACTCGAGATTCACCTTTTTCCATTTTTAGAAAAACGCATTAGGTTGTATGTGTTGAACAGCTGTTAAACGCAAAGTAAATGACGTCACTTGCTCAAAATTTGACAGTAGTCTATTAACAGGTGGTACTTGATGGGAATAGTGTTGCATTTCACTAACTACGAGGGAAGTTCGAAAAGTCGCGGACTTATTGATCCGCCCTTGTGCCAAATTTCACAAAATTATCTTCAAAATCACGATCTGTAATTTGAACACATGGAGAAAATGATACTAAATCGAACGGTATACTTAAAGTTGGAGGTTTGAAGTATTCTTCTCTGCATTATAAACATCTGTTCAAATGCATACTTTTCCAAACATGGATTAATAAATAGATACTTATCTTATAGTAAATACCTTTGATAACAAAGTTATCCATAAAATGAAATAAATTTCAATATGTAATTAAAAATTTCTTTTCTATTTAAAAAGGTTTGATTTAAAGAAAAAAAAAGCAAGTAGCCAGTAGTGTAAATTATTTTCTGAATTTACCCAAGCTGGGATTAGGAAACCTGATAATTTTACTATTACTGGAATAGAGCTATAAATCTATATTTTTAAGTTTGAAAGCCATATTTGTAATATATTTTAGAATTACCTTTGAAGCAATTTTGATAATGAATACTTTTCATCTTTGTTTACGAAATTTTTATTAATTCTAATACTTTTTACATTTGAGAAGACGTTCAATTTTTTTTCATTTTTAATTTCAGATCAAGCTTTCGTATTAAAGAAACCAAAACTGTAATTTTTTTGTCAAAATACGGTGGATTTGGCTGTCCTGTTTTCTAATTGCAACTGTGAATGGGACACAGTTTTAAAAGTAACTTATCTAAAACGGAACACATATACTAAATTGTGAAGATCGATCCATAAAATTATAATTTTGTTTACTTTTAATCATTATATAAATTCCTCAAAATTTTTTACTAAATTTCAAGATAATTTATAAGAAAATTAAAAAAATTACTTTATATTTGAGAACCGTTGGTATAGAAAGTATAATTTTCGATCATATGAGAATGAATTCAAGTCAGTGTCCTTCATAGAAACAAAACTACACCATTTTAAGTCAAATATGTATTTTACATAATATAGGACTATTTATATAATTAGAAATTTTGTTATTATTATTTATTTACTTATTTATTTTTATTATAATTTAAAATTTCAGCTCTCTAAACTTATATGCCGTGTTTTTTTAATAGGATTTTTATTATTAAAATTATTTTTCTGATGATATTTGAGTGTCTTTTTTTCCCAAAGAGTGCTTTGTTATTTTTATGTTTTACAATTAATAACGACAATTTATTTCCATTTTCGAAATCACAATACGATCGATTGGAGTTTGTTATGAGCGATATTATTCAGACTGCTTGTCCATGTAAACCTCAAGTTTATGACACAATAATAGGGTTTTTTTTCTTGCCTTCTCAAAATATGTACATCTTTTATAAAGAAAATAAGCAGATTAATTTCTATGCCAATGATAAATGAATTGCAACATATTTCATTAACACTTTTAGCCCTGGATAAACCATCTGCTATAGCTGATGCCATTCGTAACTCATTTTAACGAGAGTATGTTTTTCCTTGGGTCTCAAAATGCAGTATAAACCATTAAAAATTATATTTATTACCTGTCACCATGTATAACAAACTAAACAAAATGCTACGCAGAAATATTATTATGCATAGAAAAAGCAGAAAACAAAAAATGTGAATACTTTAACTACAAAAAAAAAAAAAAAAAAATATATATATATATATATATATATATAAACTAAACAATAAAAAACATATTCATAAATATATGAAATCATATACAAACAATGATACAAAGGATTTTACTCGTAAAGGAAATAAAGTTAGATACAATAGCTTCACATATATATATATATATATATATATATATATATATATACAAAACTACTACAGCAAACATGCACTTATACAATACACGTAAATATTTTCCACTAAATTATACTTATGTAGTAGTTAAAAAAAAAGGAAACCCGTTTTTTTCTAAAGGTGGCCATGGGCCAAACAAAATTGACCAAGTGTTTCGCCATCATCAGCACAAGTTACAAAAAAAGAAAACGAATAGCCAACAAAGAGTAGCCAGTAAGAGTCGAAGAGGAATTTTAGTTCAAGTAACTATTCTAGCACTCTTACAAACAAACTCAGCTACAGAATGCTGTTGTTGTGTTTTCTTTTTTTATATAGAAACTAACGCTGTTTTTATAGGAATTTTTAGCTATTGTTCTGTTATACATATTTATATGTATTTATGTTTTTGTTACTTTGTGTATATATTAAAGGTCATAAAATAAGTATAAGTATTAGTGGCATATACATAAACATTCCACTTTAAAAAGGAAGCATTCACATACATGTCACCAACCATCCATTAAACGCGTCGTATGTAGATTTTTATTATAAAAGTGTAAAAAATAGAAGATTGTCGGACGATTTTTACGACTATAATTTACAATTTAATAAAAGGTGTTAGTTATTTAGTTAGATACAGTGGTTTAAACTAATGTGAGGTTTTAACAAGAAAACATTTATGATATTTTTCATGTTTTCCCAATGTGAATAACGTAGTGTCTATACTGGACAAATTTTTATCAAGACAAACGTCAAAATCGGTGCGAATCTATACAAGGCAATATAAGTTGACAGTTGATTATTATTTTTGATTGTTATAGCTGTCAAACAGCATATATAAAAAACATTAATGAATTCGCTTTATTGTTGTTTTTATTTAACTGTTGTCACTTTCCATAAATACAAGTTAATTGTGAAGTGTTTATTTGTTTACATCCATTGGACGTGTCTCCAGGTGGCGGGTAGGGGACACTGGGCGTGAGGCACTGGATGTATTCATGTACGGTGCTGTAGTCCTCTCCCTTAGCCACCATGAATGCATCCTTTGTATTACGCCCGGTCTTGGAAACGGTTAGGTTGTTTGGATTGGACGCGGTGCAATTGATGTATTCTAATTGCTGATCCTGCCAATATGAATACATTCTCTTGTACTGAGTACGGTCTTTGTGTCGCGTTTCCCGCGGACCTAATAAACAGGTAATATGCACTTTTAAGATCAAGGTGGTAGGTAGCAGTGCCGAAGATCTGAATGATTAGTTAGTGCGAAAAGAAACCAATCGAGAACAGCTCCCTCTGATGATGATGGCAAGGATCAATTGTATCACAGCCTAGTCCGCGTACTTCGTCACTGCGCGAAATCGTATATTTATCACATGCTTACTCGTGGGACCAAAACTAAAGGAAAGGGATTTATAGATATAATTAGGTTAAGGGAAAAAAAGGACAAGGGACGATAGGGAAAATAACGACATTCTCTTGCAACATGGACAAAGCCATATTTGTAATATATTTTAGAATTACCTTTGTAGCAATTTTGATAATGAATACTTTTCACCTTTGTTTACGAAATTTTTATTAATTCTAATACTTTTTACATTTGAGAAGACGTTTAACTGACGCAAGAGGACAGTCTACTGGACTCGTCGAAGGATCTTGTCGGAACTAGTACGACGGAGGGGTTGGAGGACCTGACTCTTGGGTTTGATGAAGAGCATGAGATAACAGTCATCTCTGCTCTTGATCAGAACAAAGGGCATTCAACCACTACGGCGACACTCAGTAAGGAAAGGAGTAGAGACGGTAGCGCAAACTCTTTCGGGCGTCTTTAAGGATTTTCAAACGAGATCCATTAAAGGAGGTCAGCCTGGAGATGAGATACTTTCTACGTCCAGGAAAACTGGTCATGTACCATATGACTCTTTTAAAGGCCCTGCTAAGGGAGTCACATAAAGTGTAAGCTCTGGGGATGACCAGCAGATACCTTCGGCGAACAAGGTTGGTAAAGCACGAAGTAGTTCGCTTAAAAGCTCTGATAAGGGAGTAGTAAAACGGGCAGTATCTGGTGATGATCAACCTTCAACTCCAATAAGGCGAAGGATTCGTCCAAGTCGGACATTCTTGAAGCAGTCATTGACCGTGCTGATTCAGATGGGAGAATCAGTACAGAAATGTGACGGCTGATTGAATATGGGCTTATGGACGAACTCTTTCAGGCAGGGCACAGGTGGAGTAAAATAGCCTTCATGGGTGCAGACTGGACAAAGGATGCCAAAATTGTTGATTGCGGAACCTTTGAGTTACTGAAAGCCGCGATTAGCAGGTGTAGCAGCTTTTGCCCAGATGCGCAACTGGAGGTTATACCAGCTTCGGAATTGCCGTTGCGACCAATAGTTACATTGTGGATTCCACCACCCATTAAGCCGGTGGAAGTCGTACTGAGAATATGGGGATTGGATTTCTCCAATTGAATTGATGCAGATAAATCTGCATCATTGTGAAGCGGCCTCGAATGAATTAACAACCTACCTCAGTGAGATCAATGTGGACGTACCCATAATCCAAAAGCCTTAGATAAACAACAAACATGTCTGTGGTCTTAGGGCTAAAGAATACAAATTGTTCGTGCCACCTATTGGAGATAAGGTAAGGATATGTATCCTAGTGAGGAATGAACTTCAGTTAATTCTTCTTTATTCTTTCAGTTATGGTGATCTAACGGTCGTTCAAGGCAAGGAGGAAGGAGGTAGTAAACTGAATTTTTTCTGGGTGTACATGCCTTATGAGGCGACGGAACCACCGGATGACAGGGTGTGGGCCTTAGACGAGTATGCAAAGCGGAATGGAGTACGTCTATTGCTCGGTTGTGACGCCAATGCACACCACAGACAATGGGATATCAATAAGAGAGGTGAGTCAATTTTTGGTTTCATTATAGCGAATGGACTTTTAATCTGTAATAGGGGGAATACCTCTACGTTCAGGATGAAGGATAGGAAATCGGTAATAGGTAGAGGACTGGAGGGTAGCTACGGAGTGTTCTTTCTCTGCCCATAGCAGAATAACCCTCAGTCTGAACTTTCTGGGTTCGGAGAGGAAACCTTATAGGAATTCTAGACGGACGAACGCTTTTGGGCGTGATTTGGGGTCAAGACTATCTAAAACTCCGAGGGACTTAACGTCGAGAGATAATCTTGACACAATAGTGAAGGGAATGACGGAGTCTATTATAAGAAGCTATGAGCTCTCCTGTCCCCTGAGTTATCCGGGTAAGAGAAAACAGCCGGTCTGGTGGTCAAAGGAGATGAGAGTTCAACGGACCACAGACGGTAGACTGTATAATAGGGCCCATAGAACTGGTAAGGGTGAAGACTGGGGCACCTACATGGTGGGTTTTAATAAGTACAAAAAGGATTTTAGACAAGCTAAAAGGTCATCGTGGGTTAGGTTCAGCGAGACCATTGACTCTGTTAATGAACTATCCAGATTCAGGAAGATACTGTCGAAGGATCCTAGTGCTCCGGATAGTATCCAGAGATCAGATGGTTCATGGACAGAGTCTAGCTCTGAGTCACTTAATGTGCTTTTGGAAACTCATTTTCCAGGTTGTAAGGACCCATTGATGGAAGGATAAAGTAGAGAAGAGCATTTCAGTACAGAATCCGTCATCGAGGTAATTGAAACGGTAGTGAGAGGCCTGATCACGGTTGAGAAAGTAACATGGGCGGTTAATACATATGTTACGAAATGCACCGGTAGCGGTTCGCCTACTGCTAGTGGATATTTTTACTGGGTGCCTGCTAGATAGACATATACCAAGGGGGTGGTGGAGAGAGGTAAGGTTCATATTCATACCTAAGGGTGGTAAGACATGTCACTCGCAACCCAAGAATTATAGACCTTTCAGCCTATCGACTTTACTTTTGAAGACATTAGAAAGACTGATAGTTCTATATCTAAGATCATCTATTGGCACCAACAGCATGAGTAGTGCTCAACATGCTCACCTGAAGGGTAAATCTGTTGAGAGTGCGCTTCATGAAGTGGTGAACTATATAGAACAAGGACTTCGGTACAAGGAATTTACCATGCCTTCGTTCTTGGATATTGAGGGAGCGTTCAATAATATCAAGATTGGCGCTATCAAGCAGGCGCTGGTGGACTTAAAGTACATGACTTCTTGATCGAATGTATATTCCTCATGCTGAGAAGTAGGATCATCAACAAGCTTGGGTGGAGTATGTTTAACAAAACTGGTAACTAGGTGGACTCCGTAAGGGGGAGTGCTCTCTTTCCTGTTGTGGCTATTGGCTGCCAAAGTGATTCTGCGTCAATTTGACAGTAGGGATGAAAGACCGTGGCGAAAGATCCCCACAACCAGTGTGATCATGTAGTCTGCGCTGGATGAGCTGTCCTCCTGGGCCACTGATAAAAGGTTGGGAATGAGTCCTGAAGGAATGTAGCTGGTTCTATTTACTAGAAAGTACGAGATCGAGAATTTTAGATTACCGGTACTGGGAGGAACGTAACTGAGACTATCCGACTCAGCGAAATATCTTGGAGTATTTCTTGATAGTAAGCTGATTTGGAAGAGGAATATTCAAGAGAGACTAAAAAATAGCCTTAATGCCTACTACACCTGGAGGAATTCTATAGGTAAGAACTGAGAATTCAAACTGAGGGTTATGAATTGGATCTACACCTCGCTAATGAGACCAATTCTTACATATGGTTGATCTGTTTGGTGGCAGGCACTGGAACGGAAGCGTAATAGGAACCTTTTGTCGAAGGCACGGAGGTGTATTTCAATTGACATTACAAGTGCAATAAGAAGTACACCACTGGCGACTCTGGATGTCATACTTCATCTTTTACCCATTGAGGAGTTTATGAGAGGTATGGCGGTAAGGAGTCTGTTGAGACTTAAGGAATTAGAGTTATTAGGTTCATCAAGAACAGGTTACTCCTGGCTCGTATGTGAGATCAGTTATGATGAGGTTAATCTAGGCTCCACGGTGGCATCAGATTACATGGCCACTGAATTGGACTTTGGGGTAAACCCTATTGTGGTGACATCTGATAAGTTTGGTCCGGCACCGAGAGACTCAACGAAGGTTGTGCAGCATTTACAGACGGAGTGAAGATGGACATTGGTACTGGTGCGGGAGTCTCTAAATTAAAAAACTTCGAATAAAACTAAGCAGAAAATACCACAGTAAATAAACTAAAAAAAGAATTAGGGCAATAACTTGTGTGACTGAGTCGTACCTACGATTTGAATTCTCTGGATTTTGGCAAAAAGGCATTTTTTACAGTTTTTTAGTTAAGTCAAAAAAATCTTTTGAACTGATATTCAGACTAACAAAATTATTACTTAATAAGATGAACCATATATTCGAAAATATATTTTTTCTTTAGTTACGTTTATTTGCAATCTATTTACATATAAATAATAAGCAAATCTTATAAGTATTTAAAATATTACAGAAACGTTAAATTCCAGCGAACTTAACAAAAGATATATTCCTTTGTATCTACAAACCATATAAATTATTGTCGTAAGTAAATTAAAATGCAAGTACATTAAACATTTTTTTATATTTTAGACATAATTTTTTAAAATGACTTTAGTTTAAAGTATAAATGGAAGATCTAGCACATGGAGTCTTTTTAGCCGTCTTGCTTCGTCACTGTCATCCAAAAGAGCCATAGCCAAAATATTTTCGTGGTAGCTAAGTGTGTTCTTCCTTAACTTTGGAAATGTCAAGGTCATAATGAATGTTGTTGTTTCTAACAATCCACGGCGCTCCTGTTATAAGTCTTAAAGTTTTAGACTTATATTTCTGAATAATATCAATGTTAGAGTACGACGCTGTTCCCCATAACTGAATTCCATAAGTCCAGATAGGTTTTAAAATTGTCGAAAATATATAATAATATTTTTAAGAAAATTGGACTAGACTAAGCTTTAAAAGTCAAAATTTGAAAAATTTAAAATTTTGAAGGAAAGAATTATGAAAAATTATTCTTTATCTGAGTTTACTTGCCAGATTTATGTAATTATCGTTTTATTTATCCATGTTATCAATTAATAAAATTTACTTTACAATTGCTTAAGAATAGGTGAGTTTAAAAAAATGCCGACCCCAAGCTGATTTGAGGGTTAAATTTGTCTTTTTTATTTTAAATGTCAACGAAAGACTTTTAGTGATATTTCTATAAATCTTTATCGAAATACAAAGAAAAATAAATAAGTTTTCGTTATGTCTTCTTTAAAACTTCCAAATATTCCAATTTTTGAACTTTGACCAGTGTTGCCAGGAGGTGAGAAAAAAGAGGCTAAAATGAACTTTAAGGAAAGTCAAAAAGGCTAAATGCTCTAAAAAATAAGGCCAGAAGAATGTTAGCATTTTTTTAAATTTAAAAAATAACTCTCGTTCTCATTAGTTTTTTTGTAAGATATTGTAATAAATTTATAAATAAACCATATAACTGCTGCCAGCGAAATAACCCAAAAAGGAATCAACCATAAAATTTAAATACAAATTTAGGTTATATTTCATATGAAAAAATATTCAATATTTTGAATTATTTTTTTTTCAATTTTTGGACTATAATTCCATTTTGATTAAACATTTCCATATTGTTGTGTGATTTTTCGCATTTATAAGAATATTTTAAAATTATATTCCAAAATAGTTTCTATTGTTAATGAAGAATATTAGAAAATATTTATAATAATCCATATAGTAAGTCCATAGAAAAAGTTAAGTTATTTTTGATTTGGAGAATGAAGCGCCGCATTCGAAATTTTTTGTCAAATATAAGTAATATAGATTATTTGTGAGAATAAATACACAAAATGTTCAAATGGATGAATCTGCAAAAATAAAATTAGTATTAACAAATAAGAAATTGTTGCCGATGTACTAAAATTTTAGCCACTAGAAAAAGGGCTAGAAGATAAAAGGAAATTTTTGAGGCTAAGAGCAAAATAAAAAGGCTAGATTTAGCCTTAAAAAACTAAACTGGCAACACTGCCTTTGACCTAAGTGTTACCCTTGCCCAAATTTCTTAGAAATTTCAGAATGTGTTTTTTAAAACAAACTAGTGATCTAATTCTTTTTTAACTTTATTTCCTGTGGTGTTGAACTGCAAATTTTTTTCGTACTTTTTGAAAATTGTTTAAAAAATTTTTAAAGTTTGAAATTGCAGTTTTGAAACAGCCTTAAAAAAATCAATATTTTTTAACCAAGCATGGAAAGGAGTTTGAATTATCCTGCAAACAAAAACATTTTTTTCAGTTATTATGGTTCAAGTTCAAAATAGCATTTTATTTAATTATTTCTCCCCAAAACAGGAATTCGTAATAACTACAATTTTTGAGCCTTATTTCATCTTTTTTATCTTGTTTTATAGAAAATTATGTGTAGATTACAATATTTTTAATATTTAGTTACAAAACAAAATATTCAATAAATAAATTTTTCTAAAAACTGTAAAAAGGCCAAATATTTCTATTATTACCTTGTTCCCATCTATAAAATGTTTCTGGAATTCTTTCTTTAACCAAGAAATATGAAATATTATTAAGGATACCGCACATATGCAATTACATGGAATTTCCTATGCATTGAAGTAAGTTATCGATAAACATATATCGATTTGTAACTGCGTACCCCTGCATATTTTACTCTTAATCGCATATAATAGTTTAAAAACATATTTTGTTATTTTTACAACACATTTAATTCTTTTGGAGCATATTTTGATTTTTAAACGACATTTTTTATAATTCTGTATATCTCATAGAATGTTTTTCACATTTGATCTGTATAATTGTTTTTATTTCTAGATTATGTTTTCGTATAAGATCGTATAAGATTTCCAAAAATATTTCGAACTTTAAATGGGTTTGAAGGATAAGTGAGTTAAAAACCACTGAGGAACATTACTTGTAGCTTAAATATGATATAGATTTTAGTTTATTTTATTTTAGAACATTTTGTTTTAATACATTTCTTTTTTTTGTTAAAGATTACATAAATTTTATTAGAGCATATTTGCGGTTTCCTTGTTTATCATAACTGAAATCAAAGTTTGCCAAATTTAGGAAACAAAACAAAAACCCTTAATCGCATTTCACTACTTTTATGTAATTTGGGTATGTATTTTTTTATTTATTTACACCTCCATAGGTGATTGGGGTAATATGTATTTGTGCAAATGTTTATAACGCTCAGAAAATATTTATGGACCGTTACTTTAAAGTATACCGCACATTGGAGCTAATTGCAAAATTTTAAGTAATAAATCTGCATTTCCAAAACTACTCGTTGGATCGAATTTTAAAGAATAAGTCCTGAGGTATATAGGGATTTTCTTTTATATATATATTTTCTAATATATTTAATAATAATATGTAAAAAATGTTTTTGATTATTTCAATTCCTCTAGCCGTGAAAAATTTGCAAAGTCAGTACTCTGAAATTAGTATGAAAAATGTTATATTTTAACAAAACTGCACAATTCTTTCAATCTTCCTCAAAGTTTACATATTTTCTTTACATATTTCAAAAGACAAGGATTCATAAATGGTTAATAAAAAAATTCTAAATTGATTTATGTTTGCACCCTACATCCAGCATTGGTCTAAGATGTGTATTTTAGAAAAAAAATGTTTATCGATTAATACAAATAAAAAGAAAATGTCACGCTAGTTTTTTTTTAATTTATTAACGCTGTATATTTAAAAAATATATTTAGATCGCTTTGGAATTACATTACTTCCCGCTTGGCCAAAAACGAAAGCAGGATTGCAGATTTTATGAAAAGAGTTAACTTTCAGATATTTTGTTTTTTAATTGCATAAAAAAACATTTTTTACCACTATTTCTTATGTATTGTATGAAATAAATATCAATCTTTCACTTCTCCAAATAATCATTTAAAAATCTCTAACAACTAATTTTTGGCAATTTTTCAAAAATAAACAATATTTAATAAATTTAACCAATTATTACGTTACACAAACAACATGTGCCAGTATAATTGTAAGTATCGTTCACGCACATGTGGAAATACATAATAAAATAGTGAATTAAGTTTTGCTACGAATTGTAAGTTTTGAGGCCATTATATTATCTTTCTAAAATGACATACAGTCATATTATATATCAGTAAATTTAATATTTCATGTTTTTTTTAAGTAGTAGGAGTTTTGCTTAAAAAAAAATTTTTTTTTTTTGGTTTTTTATTTTTTTATTATTATTTATGATTTAAAAATTGGTTGTTGAAGCTATTTGAAAAACATTTTTGAGGAATGAAAAACTAATACTTGTTTATATTACACTAATATGTTTTTTGTGCAATTAAAAAAATGTCTTTTGAAAAGTTGACTTTTTTTTATAAAATCTGGACGACTGCTTTTGTTTTTGGCCGGGCGGGAAGCAGTTTAGCGCCAAATTGATCTAAATGTATTTTTTAAATAAATTAGCGTCAATAGATTAAAAAAGATCTAGTGATATTTTTTTTGTTTTTTTTTTATTCGACAAACATATTTTTTTTCTAAAATGCTTCATTTTCGACCAATGCTGGATGTAGGGTGCAAACGTAAGTTAATTTAAAATTGTTTTACTAACCATTTATGAAGAATTGTCTTTTGAACTATGTAAAGAAGAACATTTTTTTTATTAAAAGAACTGAGAGAAAAGTGAAAGTATTTGACTATATTTTTGGTAACAAATGCCATTTTTCATACTAATTTCCGAATGCTGATTTTGAACATTTTTCACGGCTAGACGAATTAAAATAATGAAAAAAAAAAAAATTCTTGCATACTATTTTGAAAGGTATTGGAAATTATAGAGTATTTTAAAAATAACTTTTCGCTAATATGCCTCAGGACTCATTCCCGAAAAACCAAAGTCGAGGTAAACTGCAAGAGATAACTTAGATAGGTAAGCACATTTTTTCATTATATCACCAAGAGCTTTACAGAAATGTAAATTTTTTTTTTTTGAAATTGGACTTGATTTGTGGAACTCACGATTTTTTAAAACATTTACATACCCGAGGTGGATAACTTGGACACCCAGCAGTTAATCTCGTTTTATTATAGGGTGACTATAAAATGATGTTTCTGAAAGCCTAAGTCATCTTCTACAGCCTTCCCATACATTTCAATTCGGTCTGACTACTGGTCATCAAAAGTTTTGCGATTGGCCCCACTGCGTTTGATCCAGAAGGATTTTCTAAGTCTATTTAACGGTGTTCGTCCTTCCGTCTGGTTGTCCACTTAAACCTTGTAAGCAAAGTTCATACAAATGACTTTTAATAATAATTAATGGTACAGAAACAAAGTCTATTAAAATTAATTATAATCGGTTCTTTATTTCACTCAGACACAAATACAAATGTCCTCAAAAATAGAGTTTTAACACTCTTAAACGTCTTACATATATACGAATAATTTAATAATATTTGGCATAAATAAGTTTTATACCGAATTTCAGCTCATGATTAATCATAGCTGCCATAAAAAGACCTCTTCCGACAATGACTGCAACGTGCGTAAATGCCATATAAATGTTAGTATTAAGATTATATATTACACATAAAAGTTTTATATAAGTGAAAATCACAGTACTAAATTTTATGAGGATCTGTCCATAATTGACCATAGCTCCCATATAAGGCCTACTTCCGGAAAACGCGAAAAAGCTGGAATAAGCACCTGATTTTTTTAAACTTGTAATCTATATATACAATATTTTAAGGAAAATAATGGATTCACAGCTTACATTTTGTAGATAGATTTAAATTTAATAAATTTTTTTAAAAATATCTTAATGTTTTTGTCATATGGGTTGTCGTGAAAATCTAAGACGATCTAGTTATGTCCGTCCATCTGTCTATCTGTTGAAAGAATAATAGTGCATAAGGCGGACCATCTAGGAAGACTGAATTTTGCTAAAATATTTCTCTTATATATTGTTTGTTTGGTATTGAAAATGGCCAAAATCGGTTAATAAAAAAAAATAAGTTTATTGTCCGTCGTAACTCCAATTCACACTTTTCCGCCGATATCTCTCAAACAGGATCATGTACGCTTAAGAAATTTTGTACAAATTTTCAAGGAATATTTCACAAGCCATTATTTCATCAAATTTAATGATCAAAAAATTTACTTTTGGCACTAAATTTGTGCTCAAATAATTTTTCTGAGTTTATTTAATGATGTACGTCCGTCAATCTAACGGACTCACAATATGTGTAAGTTTTTTTTTCGCGTTTTGAAAAAAAGTTTAGTTATTCTGATTAAAAATCTTCTAAGTAACTGAACAATTGAGAATGTTATATTCGGCTTGGACGAATCTACATACCCACAATCTGCAATTTTTTAAAATTTCACCGAATGATATGAGAGGTAGGCGGTAAAGAGGGAGGACCATTTTTGTTTCCTTGTTTTCATTGGTCCTTGAACTATTTGTACAAAATTTCGTTGATGTTTAACCTTATATCAGAGGTAGGTGGTAAAGTGGGCAGACTACTCCCATTTTTGGTTTCCGAGTATATATCGGCCCCAAATTATCTATACAAAATTGTTTTGCTTTTGTTTAAGAAATATCAGCAGAAAAGTATGTGCTGAAGTTACAACGGACACCCTATGTATCTAGTATTTGGCCCATAACATTCCCATTTTCAAACAAAATAGTTAATAAAACTGAAAATGTCTGTAAGCAAAAAAATCTTTACATGAAGAAATTGCTTGACTAAAGAGATTGTTTTATCAATGTATGTTACCTTCTTCGCTAAACACTTATGACAGGCCCAGTAAAAATTTCGAAGACTTTTCACTTGTATGAAAAAAAAGCGAGAGATCTTTTTAAATCTCTATTAGGTACTGATGGCAGCCGAAATGCAAATGCTGCGAAAATGTCTTCAGTGCATAATAGAAAATATCATAGGAGAAGCATTTTTGTGATTGTTTAATATTGTTATATATTCATAGACTATTAATATCATAAGATCCTTAAGATCCTTACGATCCATACGATAAAAACCAAAAACTAAGAGGCCAAATGTAATAACCGCAGAATATATTGGATGAATAATTTTTATTAAGATTTGTATAGAAGTCTTTCAATTTTTCATTTAAAAATACATACTTACATGCATATTCTTTACAAAATTTCATTGAATTATATGAAAAGTAGGCGTGGCAGTCGTCCGATGACGCCCGTTTTGTCATGAAACTAGCTTATCAATATCAATATAGCTTTCTTTATTCCAAAATTATAGACTTTTGATCACTCAGAATGCGAAAATCTCATATTGTACTGGTTTTTTTCTTCATTTATTTTTTATTTTTTTTCCAATTATTGCTCCCCATAAAAATTTTCAAAAAATGTACAGTATTTTTTATGTTTATATTCTTTCCAACTTTATTATTTTGTTTTCGACCACTGTTTATAATTATTCCACTATTTAAATATTGTGGGTAAAATCTCATATGATAGTGAGCAAAAGTGTGCTTACACTCTTACATAGACATATAATTTTGCACTTGACCTCTTATACCTTAAACAGAGTACCATATTTTGAACCTTTTGACCAGCGATACTTATTTTTGTTGTTTCCCCATGCAGTAGCAGTAAAGTTTTTTCTTTTCAGTATATAACTAATGGAGTTAAAATACCTAAGATCCTATTGCTAGTTGGTGGGGGAGATAGTGGATAGAATTTAAAACAAAATTTTATAATGGAAGCTGTAAATAAATGCATTTTTTTTATTTATGCAGGTGTATGTTCCTTTGCAATTTTTCTATGTAGTCTAATTTGCTTTTATAACTCGTATGTTATAAGCGGCGACATTTGCGTTGAAAGCATTTCCGTATCCGTTGCCGTTTCCTATATTCGGTTATTTTATATAAAGGTTGCTTTTTAATGGCCAAAGATACATATGAGGTTTATTTTAGTGGAAGTGAAGTGTTCTTTAACGGTTTCTTTTTATGTTTTTTTATAGGATGGCGTATATTTTTTCATGATTTCATGCTCGCTTCAACAAATTGATATTTTGAGAAAATAAAGTCTAAGAAAATCATAGAATTACCTATTTTAAAAAATTTCTTAAAAAGCAAATAAGAAAAGTGTTTTCATATGCATGATTTTTAAAGCCTACCTATAAATCGGCTTCGAGGTACGTAGTTTTTTTTTGCTTCCTTAAAGTCTATAATTAGGATTGTATTTAAAGTTATTTAAAATATTCATATTAATTTAATTTTACTTTCATCTTTCCCTGTTAAAGCCAATAAAAACTTGACAAATATTTACATTTGCATAATTTAACAATGTATTTTTATGTTCTCTTTTTTTCGGAAATTTATTGACTTTCAATTAAATACTTTATTATGACCAAATAGTAAAAACGGATTTTAAACAATTTTGATGTTGCAGTTTGCAATTGCAACAGAAAAACCAACAACAACTGAACACTTAGTAAATAAATAATTGACTTTGTCAAAGCCATTGAGAATAAAAAAAAGAAAAACAGCAATAGAAAAGGAGGCAAATATGGGAGAACAATTTTACAATGCAAATGATGAAAACAATAACATATGCAGTAAATAAGGATGCATTTATCCTTATAGATATGTATACACATACTTTGGTGTTTATACACAAACAGCTTACGTATTTATTTAGTAGGGTATCCAATTATTAGGTTTTTCATATTAATTAGTAAATTTGACAAATAGTTATTCGGTTAATAATCAATTAATGGCAAATTATTCTTAATAATATATGAAAATCATATAAATAACACTAATTTTGGTATTTAATCTAATAAAACAGTTATTTAGAAAAATTATGTTCGTTTAATTCTTTTACAAAGGGTTCATCTTATCAGTTCTTTCGCTCATTTGTATTATTTTTTTTTTTTTTGATCTATTCTACAAAAAATATTCAAAATAAAATTTATTTAATAAATCAGTATTTTTAATGTAACTCTATTTTCAGTGTGAGAATGATTTTATTCTCATAGAATTCAAAATGAATATTAATATTCTTACGTATATTTAGTTGATAAAAATTAAAATTTTTATTACTTTGTAGCTTTGAAGTTACTTTACTCAAAACTTTATATTATAATCTTTCATTTCGCATTTTATTAAATATTCTATAAAGGAAAATATCCAAAGAAGTTAAAAAGATCCCGAACTTGTGATCCAAAAGTAGTGCAAATTCGGATCATTGGAAAATGTTCTCTTTTTTGATATCTTTTCAGTGAGAAGGAAATCACAATGTCAGGCAAAATTGTAAAGAACATCTGAAATCTTTTTTCTCAGCGCAAGAAAATTAGTTTTAAACTTTATATAAACCGATATATTTTTTAATAAAGTAACTTTCGTTTATTATTTGTTTAAAACAGTTCCTTTTAGTAAAAAGTAGTTGCATTTTCTTTTGAATTTATTTTCGTTTGCATTCGAATCCATTTTAATTTTTGGAAGCTCTTTGTATTACTTCTTAAGCACATGAAAACCTACACTTAGTGATAGAAGAAGTTCCCAAAAAAAATTACTTTTAAATATGTTTGCTGGTATATAATAAAGATTTAAGAAAATGTGTAATTGACATAAATTTATTTTTAAAATAAAAAAAAAAAAATCTAAATTAATAACTCTAAAAAATTAAACTTCGGTTATTCGATTTATTCGTTATTCGAAGATAGATAGTATTTTAAATTATTCGAACATTTAATCGATCAAAATTAATCGCATAACCGAATGAAGGTTAATCGATTGGGTACTCTATTATTAAGCCATGCATTTGTATGCAAATAAATTTAAATGTTGCAAGCAGAACAAATGAAGTAAATGAAAATCTAAAGTAAATTTTAAAAGATAAACAATTGTTGCATTCAAAAAGTGAGACTAAATAGTAGTAGATGTGTATCAGATGTGAATAGGGAAAAAAGTCAGTACAGAAATAGTTAAAAGATTGAGTGTTTTGTTATTATTGCTGTTTCGGCTTAGCCAAGACCATAAAATAAATGTAAAATATGTAAAAAGATTGTCTTGATACGATTTTGAAATTTTTGCTATTAGGTTGGAAAGGAAATATTTTCTCTGCACTGTACTTAGAATAAAAATATATGAAGGGTGCTGTGGCCAATTGTGGACCGATTTTTGCTAAAGTATAACTTATACTTCTTTAAAACTTACGTATGCAAAATATCTACATAAGTAGTTTTTTTAAACTTTTCAGGAGAGAGCAGTTTATATTTTGTTTAATTTCCTTACAAAACTATAGAAAATTGTAATTTCAAATATAAATATCTCTTGAAATACTTGCTATATTTTTACAAAAAATGGCATACCATAGAACTGGATACAAAGAATTCAAAAGTGTTAGTACTAACATAATATCATAATAATAATATGAAATTTGTGGTCTTTAATGTAGTTCTCATATGGGCCTCATATGAGAGCTATGGCCAATTATGGGCCGTTCCACATAAAACTTGCAACTTTATTTTCTACTTATATTATAATGGTTTGTGTGAAACGTTAAAGTGATTTTCGGAAGTGGGTTTATGTGCTATGCTATGGTCAACTGAAATATGGACGCGTATAAATAATGCAATAGCAACCACTTTACATCTATTGATACAAAACTAATTTTAGAAATTTGTCAGCCACCAAAAAAATTATTTCATTGACACGATTTTATGGAATTTTTATTTTTTCATACTTTTCTTGAATATTTAGGTGTTTTTGAATAAATATAGTACAATCCAGTATTGAACTGATACATGAACTTCAGAAAATGAAGAAGACACTTAAAATTTATGTAACTTTTGCTCATATTGTAAAAAATGTGCTATCTTGTGAGTTTTAATGCATCAAAGTAAGAACAAGTAAAACAGCATATATCCATAATTTAAATAATAAAATAATATTATCTTTTGATGTAATTTTGTTAATAATTTCAGCAAATTTATTCGAAAAAACAAATAAAATTATTTTGTCGAAGAAAAAGGTTAATTGAAAATATGCATAATTTTATAAATAAAAATCATTAAAAATTTTGAATTATGCTCAAAAAAAAAAAAAAAAAAAATATTTTTTTGGTAAAACCCTGGATAAATTATGTTATTGGTTTGTTAGTTTCTTATTTTAAAAATTTTTTTGGAAAGTAGAAAAATCAAGCTTGTTATCTTTGTACATTTGTATATGGTTTTGTATTGAAAGAAAATTTTTAAAGAACATTTCAAAAAATGAACATTTTTAATCCAATATATTATAAATTTTTCTAAAAAGGCTATGCAACGATGTAGTATTTTTTTAAAGACTTTTTTTGTAAGCATAACAAAATTTATTTTCTTTTAAATTGGACAAAAATTTTTGAATTTATTCGATTTTATATGGAATGATTTACTTAAACTTTTTATTCATTTTTATTTTTGCCCCAAGTATATTTCAAATAGGCATTAAGTTATTTGCTTAAAAATATATTAAAAATAATTTGAAAAACTTTTGAAATTTTTAAATAATTGTTTGAGTATTTAAACGATTTGAAAGATTGACATCTCATTTTATTGTACATGAAATGGCATTTAAAATTTGATATTTTTAGTGTTATTTTAAAATAGAAAAACAAATTTAATTAAAAAATTAATAAATTATTTATAATTTGTACGAAATATAAAAGATTTAAATAAGGTTTATAAACTACTTTCTTTTGCTTTCTTAATGCAATTAAATTCAAAATTTACTTAAAATTTAGGTAGCTACGAGATCTTAAGGTTATTTCAAATTTTTGGAAATTCATCAGTTTTTCGTGTTTGACAACTTATTAAGTGTTACTTGATGACTGTCCCTGTTAAGTATTTCTAAAAAAAATAGAAAACAAAAAGAAAAGACAAATCAAAAAATAACAACAACACTGTTCATTGCTATTGAATAAGTGGCTAAACAATAACAAATCATACATTGCTGATTTAATACCTAAAAACTGATAGCTTTAAGCATATAATAATTGAAAACAAGTAAGAAAGATATAGTCGGTCAAGCCCGACCATATGATACCCCATACCATTGTGCAGTGGTCTTAAATTTCGTGGAGGGGTCTTATATTAGACATGTGAACAATTGTGGACCGATACTTTTACTAAGTGTAAAATAAAATATATGAATACAGGATATTACATTAGTACTAACATTTATATGAATTTGTGCACTTTAGAGTGATTTCCGAAAGTGGGCTTATATGGGAGCTATGGTAAATTATGGAGCGATCCTCATAAAATTTGTCATTATGATTTCTACTTATATAAAACTTATTTCTTTCGAATATAAACCTGATGCTGTCATGCGTATATGATTTATGCACATTAAAGTGATTTTCGGAAGAGGTTTTTATATGGGAGCTATGGTCAATTATAGACCGAACTTTATGAAATGTAGCACAAAGATTGATACTTATACAGAACTTCTTTACATTAAAGTTCATTAAAATATTACTATATTTAATGCATTTATGATCTTTAAACCCCTATTCCGGGAGGACATTTGTATGAAGGCTAGGTGAAATAATGGACCGATCATCACCAATTTCAATAGGCTTGGTCCTTGTATCATGAATTATCTTCAAAATTGCGACCTGTACGTTGTGCTCAAGATTTACATGTGATTCTGAGTCGATTGGTATACTTTAAGGTGGGTGTTGGATGATTTTTTCTGTGCGTTACAAACATTAGCACAAACACAAAATACCCCAACCACCTGTGGTGGTGTGGGGTATAAAGAGAATACAAAATAATTGTAAAAAAACTTTGTCGTAAACCATTCGTCTTACTTAATAACATATAGGGAAAATAAATTACAGATTCCCAAAAAGTTGTAAGATAAATAGATGATGTTTACAGAGAACACCATGGTGCTACGCTGAAGAGTGATGATGAAGGTCGTGGCAGACCAGAAAATCCATTCCATTCTGCCGAGTATCCAATAAAACTTTTAAACTGTATTGTTATACAATTATTCAATTAACTTAAGCCGAACACTAATTAATTAACCTTTTCAATATTTACGAACCATAGACTCATATTTGTTTTGTATTACAAAAACTAGAAAGGAATAGCGAAGTAAAATATCAAGTTTTTTGGTGAGACAAAAAAATATAGTTAAAAATTTATTTATAAAAATATCAACTTAAATTTTTAGCCATTGAAGTGTTGTACATAATTTCGAATTTCTAAGAAGGAAGCGATGCAGAAAGCCACAGTAGTTTGGTGCTTTAGTTGAAACAATTTGCCGTCTATGGTTTAGACGTTTTGAAAGTGGCGATTTTAATGTGCGTAAAAATTTTGAAAATGAAGAAATGTAAGAAATGTTTATGAATTCCTGGACAACCAGGCAAATCAAATCTAAAGCCAAATAACCTTGGCACCCAAGTAATGCTCTGTATTTAACGTCGAGGAATTTATGCATATACTTGGCGACCCTACAAATATTTTTTTACTCATTTTGCATTTGTATTATTAAAGAATTCAAATATATCTGGGGGTCCGCGGGAAAACGAGAAATTTCTGAAAGAGTCCGCTGAGTGAATTATTGTGGAAAGCAAAGAAGTTACCTGAAATGTATACTTGTAGAAATATAAATTTAAGAAAATATGGTCAACATTTATCTTGCTGGTGTATCTTTTTCTCAAGAAAAACCTTAATAAACGATTTTTATATACAAAAAATTTTGAAAATAACTTTTTTAACCATCCACTAATTTATGGGCCTATAGAAAACGTTTTTTTCCCACAATGATAAAATAGTCTCTTGCAGTGAATTAAGGGGTGAGCGTGTGTGCATGTGTGTAGAGTTTGAATATTTAAGTGGGTGTAAAACAAGAAAGATATTTAGTAGCTATATAACTGTAATATATTTTGTTCATACAATATACGAATAAATATGTATGAGTATAAAGATTTGATATGGCAACATCTGGCGCCAGTAAATAACCGGATGTATCAATTTTAAACAAAACGTTACGCACACACACACCCATACACACAAACAATTGTATGCGTTTGTATATTAATGTGTGTATGTGTACGTATGAATAACGGAAACTTTTGTGGCTTTTATTTTGCATACTTCATATTGATTGGTTGTTCTGGTACCAAAATGTCGCATCATATCCTTCACTCACTAACCAAAAATTTTAAACAACAAACAATTGACCATCTATTTAAACACCCATACAAATAAACAAATACCTACACACATGCACACATTGTAAATATATATGGCCACTTTTCAGAGTCGGTGTGTTTGTGTGAGTGTTTGTAGGCATATTGAATTGCATTTACTCGTATGAATATATATTTAGTTATTTGTTTGGTAGTGTGTGGTTGGTGGTTTATTTTATTTGATTGTATGTGTGTTTGAAGATTTGTATATATATTGCATTTAATACTACAATTATTGAGCTGATATACAACATAAATTAATTATTTTATTGCATTAGATAACATTATGATGTGCCAATGAATATGTTTGAACAGCTGCTGCATCTGAATAGCTATATATTCCATACTCCACAAATATATTAAAAAAATTATATATATTTTGGACGTTTATGTATTTTATACAAATGTATGTATATACATTTGTAAATGCGTCAATATTTTGAATGTAAATCATTGTTAAATATTATTTGTTAGGATTTTATAAGAAAATTTAATAAATAGCCTTACTGGTCGTTTTTATGATAACAAAAAATATGTAAAAATTGTATATCCCACCCAATTCTATTCATATATAAATGTATGTAATTTTGTTTCAAAATGTTAGCATTATTACAATTTTTGTAGTGATAAATTTATTTAGAAAATTCCTAAACATAGATTAATAAGTAGATATTTATGTGAGAGAAAAAAAACCAGATTCAATTTTCAAAAACCTAATTCATGTAACAACAAAATACATGTAGTCCCATATATTATATTTTTGTGTTTTGAAAAAATTAGTATTTTTTTAAAATTTTAGTTCGAAGTGCCTCTCACATAGACTTCTAGTTGTATTCTAAGTTCCTAAATAAGAAAAACCCTAATTTCTAAAATATTCTTAGTAAAAGAAAATCCAGTATTTTCTATAATAAATTGTTGTTTGAAAATATAAATATTTACAAGCTAATTAAAAAAAAATCAGCTATTATAAACTTTTTAATATTCTATTAATGGGATATTTTCTATTACAATAGGCAAAATTTTATGTAAAAAAAGCAAGCGCCTGAAAACTTTTTTAATTTTATTTTTCAATCATTATAAATATCTTAATTGTTTAAAATATATTTTAATTTGCTCAAACAAAAAAAAAAAAAAAACAAAAAAATATGTGAGAGATTTTTGTTTTCAAATTCAAATATCCAGCGTGATCAAAAAAATAATAATCATAATAAGCAAATAAATATCGTTTAAAATAAATATTAGTATGTTTATTGTTTTTTTATTCATACTTTCGTTTTTTCTTAGAAAATGTATATATATATACGAGGGCGAATCAATAAGTCCGTGACTTTTCGAACTTCCCTCGTAGTTATATGAAAAAAAAAACACTATTCCCATAAAGAACCACCTTATAATAGACTACTGTAAAATTTTGAGCAAGTGTCGTCAATTACTTTGCGTAAAAAATAGGATTTTTCGAGGTCCTTAAAATAGGCATTTGTTTGGTCAATAATTTCATCGTTAGAACTGAATCTCTTTCCACCTAGCCATTTCTTTAGGTTTGGAAATAGGAAGTAGTCACTAGGGGCTAAATCCGGAGAATATGGCGGATGAGGTACCAATTCGTAGCACAATTCATAGAGTTTTGCCATTAAGACTGCACACGTGTGCACCCGTGCATTATCTTGATGAAAAAGAACTTTTTTCTTGGCCATATGGGGTCGTCTTCTTTTTAAATCCTCATTAAATCGGTCTAATAAGTTGACATAATATTCGCCGTTTATTGTTTTTCCCTTTTTAAGGTATTTTCAATATTTTCATTCCCAATAAGCAAAAACCTTTAAAATTGAACATTTATTCATTTAAAAACTATTACAAATCTCAAGTACAAGGTGTGAGAATAAACTTGAATTTCTATTACTTTAAAATTTAAAACTATAACTTTTTCCAGCAAAAAGATTCTAATATAACAACTGTATTTTTCAAGTGCTTTCATAATTTAAAATTGGGCTGGATGTTTCTTTAACAAACAACTATTTCTCAAATATTTTCAAAATGTTTTCTAAAAATTTTAAAATATACTTGAATTAAACATGAAAGATATTTTTTTCTAAACTATTTTTTAAACTGGAATTTTGCATGCATAATTGATAGATTGATATATTTTTACATTAGCTGAAAAGGAAATTTTTAATTTCATCATATTTCATTTTTTATCTATCTTATTGCGACTCAATTGTGTACAAATATTTTCTTTATAATAACGTATGTATAATGTTTTATTTTTTGAGTACAAATATCGAAGTTTTAAACTTTTTTATGAAAAAAAAGATTGAAAGCATTTAAAAAAAAACATTTTAATATTATCTTAATAGCAATGTCAAAAATATAAAATAAACTGAATATAAAAAATTTACAAATTTATAATTTTATACTTTATAATCATTTGAAAATTTTATAAAAACCTAACATTATAGTTTTACACAAAATTTTTTAAATTTTCTTGTTTATTTCATAACACATATTTTGTAGATTCGAATACAATCTGAGAAATATACTATATATCAGCTCTGCTCCACTACTTGTCAAACTTGCAAGTTTTAGTCAAAATTTACAGGAAAGCGTTTCCGTACTAATAATTTATTTGTATTTTGTTGTTTTTCTGACTATTAAAGATACCAGTACAAAGCTATTAAAGGAAATTTTCCAAAAATTTTACATTTTAAATATTTTTTGTTGTTGTTTAGAATTTTTTTTCATTAGATGAAAAAAGTTAAAAATAATTTTCAACTTTTGTAATAAATGTCATAAATGATATTTGTATTTTTTATTTCTATCAAAATGAAAAAATTACACCATCAATGAAAATATTACCAAATTCTTTATTATTTTTTAAACACCAAATATTGTTTTTCGATTGAAATAAAAATAAAAGGTTGGTTTTTTTATATCCATTTCTATATCCATTATTTTTTCCCTAAATCTACTTTGATTAAATAATTTGTTTCATCGTATTTCCAATACTATATGGTGCGAAGTGCATACTGTACAGTAAGGCAGAATTGAAATTTTTTGGAAATAAATCTGTAACTTCAAATCTGATGACTAGATTTACACAAAATTTCTGTTAGGCATATCAGAGGAGTGTGTATTTTTAAGTTTTGAAGGGGGCCTAATGCACCCTTGAGAAGCGGTGCTATTGGATTTTAAAATAGGGACATAGAACATTTTTAACCGCTCGTCAAGTTTTTCTGATTTTTGGAACTAAAATACAATTTTTGTAAAAATTTGGTTTTTGCAGAAACTATAAATATTTGATCTCTAATAAAATACTGGTTTTTAAGAAATCTTAACGAAATTTTCAGCAATTGTTGATTTTATCATTTGAAATAGTAAAGTGTAGAAAGTCCAAACAAAAAGAAAAAAAAAACGACGATAAACCCCAAATTTGAATTTTTTAAATTTTGCTCATAAAGACCACATTTATTATACGTTTGAAAATAGCAATTAGCACACTATTTGCAACATATTTTAGTTTTCGAAACTGCATTCGGTTTGCAGAACTAGCATTTGGGATTTTAGAACATATAATCTAGAGTCAAAATTTTGATTTAAAATAGGTCAAATTTAAGATGGCCTTTTTTTAATTTGACTTGTTTTTAATTTCAAAATCTTATGAAGGTAGTTTTTAGAAAAGTGCCAAATTATTATATATTCTTAAAGAAAATTTTTTTTTTAGAGAAGAAAAATGTAGACATTTTTTTTCGGCAAAAAAAAGAATCATCATTTTTTAAATTTCCAAATTCAAAATCGGTTATTTTTGAACTCGAAAGAGATATCGATTTAAATTTTTTGTTCGATAGATAATTTTGTTCTTTAACTAACCGGATAAAAATTTTAGAAAATCGGATAAAAACATTTGGCTATATATTCAAAAACTGGATCAAGATTTGACAAATTTAAGATAGTTGAAATTTCAAATGTGATAAATAGTACATGCATGTATTTCAAAGGTCTTATCGACAGCTTTAGGAAGATGTAAAAATATGTGAAATCGGATAAGAAAGAAAAATTTGACAAGCGGTTAAAAATTTTCTATGTCAGAGGTACCCTAATTTGTACCCCAATAGCTCCGCTCCTGAGAGATGTGTCCCCACACACCTCTTCCAAACTTTAAATTGCACACTCCTCTCTTAGCCTATGTGATTTTTTTTAAATCTTACCAGAAGATTGGAAGTTACATATTTATTTTCAACAAATTTCGCTTCTGGCCACTGTGTATTGTTATCCATAATGTAATCATAAAGTGAGTGCACATCTACAAAAACAACAATTTCTTGTATTTTTTTTTTTTAGTATAAAACCATGGCACGTAATGTCAAAATAATATGAAAAATTAATGAGTAAGTGAAGAAGAAGAGTAAATGAACGCGGTAAAAAATATTACATACGAATACAAAAACAATTTGTCAGTTTCGTGGGGTACGTATATGAAAAAATTGTAAATCAGCTGGGCTTACAAGGTCAATTTCTTATAACACTATGCTGTTACCACTAACAATTATTTCTAATAGTATGTGGGTAAAGAAAACATCTACCCAATCGTATGATAAAACACATAAATACACAAGAAAATAATGGCCAAAAACATGAAACAACCTATAACGCTGACAATGAAAATCGTTTATAAACCAAATATAAACCAAACTGACCACTATTCGTTTTGAGCGTGTGTGTATGTGGAATTACACATCCTTAAACATATACTAATTTTATATATTATTGCATTTCTTTATATGTTTGTATTTCTTTCCATTATTATCACGGATATTGTCAAGATGTTACTTGTTCTTCCCAAATGTTTATGTGGGCATTTTGGTCTTTGTTATTGTTTTTGCTGTTCTTGTTATTGTTGCTGTACACATTTGTCGTAAAATAATACTAAGATACCCATATGCAGTAAATTACAACAAGAAAGATTCTAAAAAAGGGACAAGACTACGAATGTAAGTACATTATCCACCATATAAAGTAGACATTATGTTGATGTCCTTTAATACTTATCGTTTTTCTTTTTCTTGGCAAGTTTTATTTCTTATTTGAACCCTATTGTTTTAAGTTGTAAATATCTCTAGCTAAGTTCGACCTTTAAGTTTCCTACAGCTAAAAGAAATGTTTAATATTAAACATATTACTTTTCTCCTGGAACTGGTATCGCCTATGGTAGTGAATAATGAAAAAGAATCAAGCGGTTTGTCCTTAAACTGCTTAATTTTTCTTTAAGCTTGTGACTTTATAATTTTCAGAAAGATGTTCCTTTTACTAAATTTGTATTCGAAACATAAAATGTGGTCATTAGCTTGCATTGTTATCAATTTTTCCTACATTTTTGATTTCATTGCTATATCCTTTATTCAGTTGCCTCCTAATTTTTCTACTGACACTGAAGCTTTATTTTCTTCCTTAATGTTCAATTGCACATTAATGTAAGATGGACATGTATTTTGTTAATGTTTTAATCAAACTTATTATATTTTCTTTAGTTACTTTTACACATGCTTTTTTCTGTATTTTTTGATATTTTTAGAATAGTCTTATTATCCTTTTCCTTTGCGAGCGATGCCGAGATTACAATTAAAATTGTTTATTGACTAACAGATGGAAAAGATTTCTTTTTCTTGGCTTTTTATCTTTGGCCAAAATATGTGTTTGTATCATTTGTCGATAATGTTTGTTGTCGATGTGGCAAGTTAAAAGATGCTTGTTTCCATTAATTTTTTCACAAGTAATTTATCTAGTAAGTATAATATTAAAATCGTGATATTTTAAAAGAATATCTTAAGATTTCGATAGAATTGTTTAAATTTATTTTGCGGAGTTAGATCAATTTTTGTATACTGATGCTATACAAATGTCATTAATAGCATGATGGAATAAGGACGAGTTTCGTGAGACTGATGTAGTGACCCCGACAACTTATGATTCGTACTGATACACGTAGAGAAAAAACATGTTTACGGCATTGTCACTACAACAATATTGTGTTCTCACAATATTGTTATTCTCATGTTCATGATAATAATTTTTTTGTTTCAGTTTTATCATTCAATGTTTATTTTTAATAAAATTTTAGTATAGTTGACTACAAAAATTGTGTGTTTTTAAATATTTTTACCAGAAACAAAGTTTTATTAATACAAAAACTATCATTATTTCTACTAGCATTATGTATTGCCAATCTTTTTCCTTATTTTTAAACCATATTTTGTTCTCAAATTTAATTAATATAACAATAAAATGTTACAAATAAATATGCTTCTTGTGCTTTTTCTCAAATATGATTGAAAAATTCATAACTTGTGTGCTTTTGAATATATTTTGTTTTTAACGTTCGTTTTCTACCCTCATTATAATTCTCATTTAGTTTATATATGAATAACTATAAATATACAAGGTTTTGTTTTGGTGTGAGTCAAGCAATATAAGATATTGATTAATTACTATTAAAGAATAAAAGATATTCTGTGTTATCTTGACAACATACTTATAATGGTACAAATAAATATAATTAGTTAATGAATAAATTTATAAAAATAATAATTTTGGACTAATGTGTTTTATTTGAATATATGATAAGATGGAATAATAATATAATAAGATGGGATAATGCTATGATAAAATTGTATTATAATCTGATAATATGGAACAATGATATAATAAAATGAAATCATAATCTGATTGAATGGGATAATATGAAAAGCTCGAATCATAACATAAAAAAACGAACTATAAAGGCGGACACAATATGGTATATTGGAATCGTGACAATTATTACTTATAATATCTATCATATCTATTTTTAGCTGAGACCATATGTTTCAATCATAATATGTTGCTCTTAGATTGTGGTCACTACAAATATATTTTTTCTATCTGGTAATATTGAATTGGTATTCACATACAGATTGATCACAGAATTTTATCCATTTTGCTCTATCTCTTCTGCTTATATAAATTTTTAAATTTTTCATATAAAATTCGATTTTTGTAGGAAATAAGCGTAATCACAGATTTTCATTCTTTTTACTCTATCTCTTTCGCTATAAAATCTATTTTTAAATTTACAATATAAAAATACATTTTTGGTATTAAAAATGAGTGACCGCAGATTTTGTATTTTTTTTTCTCTATCTCTATGCTCTATCGATTCTTAGCCCCTGTTTTTATAAAACAAATGAAAAATTCGCTTCGACAAATTGTATGGAAAACAAAAAAAAAAAAAAAAAAAAAAATTAATTTATTTGTTGTTTCCCATACAATTTATCGAAACGAATTTTTCGTTCGTTTTATAAAAATAGGGGGTTAAATTAAAGAAATCGTTTTATGTTACGCAATATGAGTGATCAAAGATTTTTGTTCTTTTTACCTTATTTCCTCCGTTTCGAAATGAATTTTTGATACGAAATATTTTTTTCATAAAAAATATATTTCTGAGCTGGTTAAACTATAAAATCTTTTTTTGAAGGAAATATTGGATTTCTTATTCTGTCTCCATTGCTTTAGCTATAAAATCGATTTCAAAGCTTTAGAGGAAGAATGTTTTCTTTTTACTGCAATTTACTATTTTTGCAGTTCTTTTCTTAATGTAATATGTATTTAGTATATATATTTTAAGTAATATTTTACCTTGGGAAAAGTTAATAAAACTACATACTTCTGAATTTTTAATCATCTTAACTTTTTTGCTTAAAAGACATTTTAATTTTTTGAAAGCAATTCTTCTTGTATGTTTTTGATGATAAATGAGTTTTTTTAATTTAAAAAAAATTAGCTTATGTAAATATATTTATGTAAGAATGAAATACTTTTATTTAATTTTTGTTGGTTATAATTATAAGTATCCGAATAACGAATATTCTGTGATAAAATCGGCATGACGATTGGTTATGGTTACATTATTTTTATTGAAAATTTATTATTTTAATCATTTTTTCTATTAAAATAAGTAATTTTTAACCCGGAGTTGATATATTAGATTAATGGCACCTTAATCTAAGACTTGTACATTAGGGCTATAACCAAATTTTTGGCGTAGTACCACAGAGTGGCCAAGAATGTTTTAGTAATGAAAACACCTATCTCCCGTCGTTTTGCGAAAAAATCCTCACGCAGAGAAGCTAATTGCTAAAACCATCCAAGATATTTTTTTTAGAAACATTTTTTATTATTTATTTATTTATTTTTTTTTGTATTTATACAATATTCATGTATTAATTTATTCTATCTTTATATGGTAGTTTGAAATTTATATACTATTGGATGAAATAAACTTTAAGTTTAATGTTCGTGATGATTTACACAGTGGATAAATATCTTGTACAACTTTTATTGCTCTCTTTTACCCAGTGTCTTTCAAAACATGCCTTTTTGAAATTGGGTCAATGATTGTTCTAAGCCTTTTTCTTCATTGAAGCACTGATCGGAAAACCAAATATCGTACCATTTTCCACATATAAATTGGCTAATTGGATACAGTTTAGTTCAGTATTTTGGAATAAGAATAAAAGCTAAAATAGCAAAAATTGCCCTTGAATTCCATCGAGCATTGCTAAGTGGCGGTATGCTTTTAAACTTTATTTTGGGAAATTTATTGTTGTTTTGAAAGTACCTGAATGCGGCTCCGAGTTCATATAAGAACTTCATATCATCACGCCACTTAATTGTCTTTACTTCAAGAGTTTCATTAGTTTGCCTAAAATATGTTTATAGTTCTTCATAGTTATTTCAACAAAGTCATGTTGCTATTTCTGGTGATGAAGTTTTTTCAGTTATCAACTCGTCCATAACATGTCTTAATATTAAGTCCAATATGTGGTGCTGACAACCAATATATTGTGAAACGAAATTTTGTTAGGACTTCTTTCAGTCCATTAAAAATTGTTAACGCTTTTCCGTTATCGTCTTTATCACTACCTAGGGCTAACTAACGCTTTATATTTTCTTTAGTCATAGTGAATCTTCTTCTAAAATTAGTATTATCATAATACTTAAGGCTGTTTTCATACAATTTTATCAGATCTTCCACTTTTCTCACTACAGACCTTAAATTTGCAATATTCAATTTATCCCACAAAGTGTTGAGTTCATTACAAATTATAGCATACCTTTCTTTTTTTGATTTCTTTGAAGTAGCCAGAGCATGGAATCTTCCAATTACAATTTTTAAGGCTTTGTATTTTGCTAAATTTATATAATGGTTTATCGACATCGGGAATATTTTTCTGAATTTTAATCCTATCTTGAAATTTGTTCCAAGACTTTGACCAGACTAGATTTTTTTTTAGACATTTAAACCACTTTTCTTGAAAGACATCTTTTATTAATTCAAACAAACAACAAAATTTAATATTATATAAATACGCAACAAATTCCTTGCTTTCTAAATTAAATAAAAGTTTTTAAAATAAAAAGTTTTACAACTTTTTCGTTTATTTTGTAACTTTTTTTTTAATTTTGCATGAATTTTGATTGGAAGTGGTGTATTTTTGAAAACTCCTTTAAAAGATAATAATCTAGGCGTTTAGTGATGGTACAATCTATGAAATTCGGATCATTGCTTATATTTTTATATCGCTTTAAGCATAAGGTATTTTACTCAGGTTTTTACTTATAACGAATTTTGAACCGCGATGAATTGTAAACCGTAGGAAAATTTTTAAATCTAAATCAGTGGCTAAATTCCAAAATAGCATTTAAGTGATACGTATAGGAATATATACAAATATCATGTGTATATTTTTTAAAATTTCCGTGAGATAAAAATTATAATTATTATATTTTTTATTAATAACTTTTAATGTTCTACTCGACTATATTATGCTTTTTTTGATATTCGCAAAAAGTGTGAAAAAGTTATAGTCCTATTGTACATATTAATTCACTATTTGGAATTACGTGAAAACAGCAAACAACGAAAAATTCGAACATATGCGGTTGTGGCGAGCATTTTGTTGACATATCAGCCGCACTGTCATTCGTAGAACCAACAATATGTTTCCCCAAGGTCAAAAGCATTTAATTTCTTTTTTATGGATATTTGAATATAAGAGTTTGCATTTTTTTAATCTCCTCGAAGCCCAAATTAAATTTTACATCACAAATTTTATATGGGGAATTCTCCTTTTAACTTAACTTTTTTTTTAACTTTTGATGCGATTATGTTAACAACACTTCGTGGAATAAAACAAAAATGAAATGGCTCAATGTGATAATGGTAAGCACTCAAAGTTAAAAAATCCAAAAAAGTGCTTGCAAATAATAAGTTCTTTTCTTTCGTTTAATCCCTGTAATCGCGGATTTTAGCATATGAGTTCAACTTCTCTAATGTAAACTACAAACACTTGTAGAAATACGCCAACTTATGTTCAATCAATGTGTCATTGACCAGAGTTAAATTATATTGCGGACAAGTGGTGGAACCAAAATTTTATTTATTTATTTATTTATTTTGTAATTATGAATCGTTTGAGATACATCTCGTTAATGTGCCCTCAATAGCAGCGCTGTTAGGATGCCCAAACTTGGGGAGAAAAAACGTGAGTGGCTCTAAGAGGTGCCTTTTTTTGCGAGACACACTAATTGCGTAAATTCAATTAAGCTAAAATATCGCGTGATCAAAAAAGGTTTGCAAATTACATTTTCAAATCTTTGTGGCGCGATAAAATATTAAATTGCAAAAACGTTCAAATTTTTTAAATCTATTTAAAATTTTACGTACTTTATATTAACATTTTTTTTTACATTTTATGTGAAATTATATTTATAATACTGTTATATTCTGTTTTAGTTAGACGAAAAAAGGTTTCAACAAAAAATTGAGATAAAAAGTATTCATTAACTGAGATTGAGGTTTATGATATTTCATAAATCGTTGAGGCACATCTAAAGCGCTAATTGAAATCGGTAAAAATGTACATCAATCTGAATCAAGTTACACTCAAAAATAATTACACGTTTCAATTTAATGCAACTTCAAAAATTTTTTTGTGTATATTTTTGTCATTTAAAATTTTATTTTGTAGTTATATCATTAATATATGCAACTTTGTATTTATTAACATCATTCAAAGATTTTTTTGTGGTTAGATGTCAAAAATACATTACCAAATTAAATGCAATTAAAAAAAATATATAAAAAATCTTTGTAAACTGTTTTTTACTAGATATTCTAAACGGATGCTTAAATAGATTTATGATCGCGATTGTGGTCACTAATATAAAACTGATCGAACCTTCATTAATTTGTATTTTGTACACCTTTACGTAGGTTACATATGTGCATTTATTTATTTTGGCTTAAAATGGAATTTTTTAAAATTTTTAAAAATTTCTGATTTTTAACTACTATAATATAAACGGTCACTTCGGTCCGTTAATATTATTTTAAAAAAATTTTTATTGTCAAATATTAAAAAGATATCAAAAAAAAAATATATATATATAAAATATATAAAAAATATATATAAAAATATATATATATATATATATTTTATATATATATATATATATATATATATATATATATATATATATATATATATATATATATATATATATATAACGAGAAAATCTATGCAGACTTTGTTGATTAAAATTTGTTTAATGAAATGTTAAAAAAATCACTATGATCGCGGTTATCTTCAGTGTCATCAACAATTTCGAATCACTTTTAATTTGTATTTTAGACATATTAATATGGACTATATATGTTGGGTCATTTTTTAAATGTTGTTGAAAATATAATATTGAAAATTTTGTATAACTTTTTATCTTAAACATCCATAACTCTACTAACTCTCTAAAAGTCATTCTCTCGTGAATGATGTGCCACTAAAAATATTTTAAAATTTTTTTAAACCCCAAAAGTAAACGTGTTTGATTTTATATTTTTTATATTTGATTTAATTATTGGCATTTAAAAACGACGCGTTATATTTCAGATAAACGTTGGAATCTTTTAATTAAATAACATTTTTGAAATATAATTCAAAATTGTAGTGTCACTTGGGTCCAGACTAAAAAACCTAATTTTATATTCTATACAAATTTTATAAGTTGTTTTCAAGCTAAATTAAAAAAAAAAAACTGAAATTTAAAACTAATGCCTGTCAATGGAAAAATTTAAACTTTTTCAAACTATTATAACTTGTGAGTTCGATTAATGAAAGTTTTACTAAAAAAAAAAAAAAAAAAATAAATAAATAACTATAACATAGTAGTTTCGTATTTTTTATTTCAAAACCACAATTCAAATTATTTTTATTAAATTTAAAAATTTTACAGAGAAGGTTTGAATATTTTATTGGAAAAAAATAAGAATTTTAAAACGAATTATACAATTTTTTATTGAATTTGAATTCTACAAATAAAATTTCAAGACAAATACTTAGTCATCTTTAAGGACTAAAGTTGACTAGGATTTATTATAAATCAAAGATACGAGTATAGCTTTATTTTGTATTTACATTTTTTTAAGTATTTTTCTTTTTACAAATTCAAAGGATCTTATTCTTAACGACAAAAAAATGAATATTTTCATAGGCCATCTTGTCGTTACGAGGGAAGAGTCAAATTTATGAATTGTATCTCTAGTTATCCCATATATTTTGGAGTTTTAAGAAAATTACTGTTGACAAATAGTTATTATTTGCAATTATCAAGATTGTTGTCGGCCTTGAAGATGAACTGAATACTGGAACTTCACTTAGATTTGCATAGGCCAGTGGGCAAATACATATATTTGATACATAATGTTGACAACAACTCTCATAAGGAACATAATGTTTTTATATTATAATAAACTTCAAGTTTAAATAAAGTTTAATTTAATTTTTTTTTTTTTAATTTCATTACGTCATTATTAATATTGCTTGTATTTGGTGTTAAAATTTTATAAAAAAATATAAATTGTATTTCACCTACATCTACATACACACTTTCACCCTATAAGCAAAATAATTCGAAAGTGATTCGAATTCGTTCTAATTCGGCGCCAAAGCGCTACTATTATTTCTCGGCGGCATAATTGTTTTTATTAATCTAGTATTTTTTCAATTGTGCTATAATAATTATTTAATTTTAAATTAATTATAAATTTAAAAAGTACATACAAAATCGAATTTTTCATATTTTGTACTTCTTTTGCTTATTAAAAATTAAGAGCTGACGAGTTCGGCGGCAGCAACTTCGCAAAGGTTTTTAAAGCTTTAATATGTAAAAAGTTTTATATTTGAGTTCTCAAATTTGTAATATTTTTGTAAATCATTTTTTGTTTCCATATCCAGATGTTATATCAAGTTTTAGTGAAGTAGCCGATAAAATGCTAGGGTTGCATTGCAGAGCCAAAAAAAAATTATATATTTTAAGCAAAGGGGTCGAAGCAAATCTAAAATAAGTGAAAACATTGAATTTTAAGGCGATTCTTGGAGCAAAGAAAATGAATATTTTTTTAAAATACTTTATGTTACGAATTCCTTAATTTTTTAATAAAACATCAAATGTTAACAAAAGTTTTATTAACAACGTCTATTTCAGAAAAGTATCAAATTTGTAGACTAGAATTACTAAAATAAATATATAGACAATGTACCAGTGTCAGTAGTAGATTTCCAATGACACGCACATGTTAAATATATATAGTAAAAAAGCATTATCGGTGGTATAATAAGTCACTAGTACTGGTGACAGTGTCAATAGTGAATCAGTACTAAATCACTAGTGACATTTCATACAGGGTGTGAACAATAAGAAATCAATACGCCTCGAAGAAAAATAGACAATATTGCTAAGCAATTATCTAGGTGAAAAAAAGAAGATACCGCCAAATAATCTTCTGGAAGATATATATATATTTATTATATATAAATATATTTATTATATATAAATTTTTAACTAAATAAATCTTGAAATAATATAAAAAAGAAACATTTTACATCTTCTAAAGCATGCATGCATATAAATCTTAACATCATGAAGCATGAAAACAGAAACGCTCACATAAAATATACATTTTTTGTTAAAAGACAAACAAATTTCTTCAATATTTTTTAATTTTTGAACAATTTTTCGACTACTTAAAAAATTGTGACTGAAAAATAAAAGCATTGCACTAACTTCTTCCAGCTGATCTCAATGGGATAATCACCTTACTGAAAAAGGGCTATATTTTGAGGAAAAAAATAATAAAAAATTTTAAATTTTATATATATTTGTTATTTATTGCCTAATTTCCTTTAAACTGATAAAAATGCAATATTAGAAAAATATTGCTTTGATGATATTCGTCCAAATATTAAAAAGAAGATATTGCGTAAATTTCTTCCAGGAAGATATCTTCCAAATGTTTATAGGGCACACACAATTTTTTTATAATTTTTTTTTACAACACATCCAGATACGAAAATAACTCAAATTTATCTAAGTAAAACTTATATATATATATATATATAACAAAAATTATCTAAATTTTAAAGGAGTCTCGGCAAGTCAGTCCTGACTCAGCGAGGATTATTCGGTGAGGTAAAAATAAAATATATAGAAATTTCACTTACATAAACTTATACATATTATAATATTTTCATAATTAGAAATAAAATTAATTTTTATTTCTATCATTTTTAAACTTGTTTTAATGTTTGTTTTAATATTTCTTCATATTATATATATAAAATATTCAAGTTTGGTTATTAAATATTTAAATTACAAACATTAATGCTATTTAACAACATTTATTACAATTTTAGTTTGCTTTTCTTATAAAATTAAATATTTTCTCTTCATAATTTTATAATGGCTGATATATATTATAAATGTCTATAAAAATAAGTTTATGTTTATGGTTGATATTGAATAAATTTTGTTGTTGCTTAGTATGTATCACCATATAAATGTAAGGATCATATAAACAACATGAATTAGGGCTATCTAGAATTCTATGATAAAGGATAGCAAGGGAAGGGAGGGTAATAGAAATAGAGAGAACAAAACCATCAGTTCTTCTCTACCGGGTTATTTTCTTTTGTTCCGGTTTCAATTTTTTCAACATTATAATTTTTTTATAAAGTATCGGCTTATAATAGCTACCTATATTTTAAAGATGTATGTAGCTAACCAGAGTCTAACGTTCTGAAAACAAGAAGCACACTATTTTCCCTGAGCATGGCCCTAACATTAGGTAGCGCGATTTTCATTTGGTTAGTACCCTAAGTGGTGGTTCGTCACAAACTTGGCAAATGAATGTCATTTTCTAGCAAAATTTGTCAGTTTTAAAACACTTTTAGTTTTTAACTTTAAGAAGTTAGTAAATGTAAAATGTAGTCGGAAAAAGAAAAATTCGAGAAACAATTTCGTGCAAAATACTCGAAAATGTAAACTCAAGATTTAGTAAAGTACCTCGGAACGTAAAGGTTTCAATAAATTCAGCTACATGTCGATACAGAGAAAGGGTTTGCGTAAAATGAGTACAAAAAATTTTTTTAAATTACAAAAATGGTTAAAAAATTTATAATAAAATAAGACCAAATAGATAGCACAAAGCTGAAAGGATTTTCAGGACAAGTGGCGAAGAGCCTGCTCTAATGTTGATAAAATTACTGCACAAAAATTAATGTGGGGTGATAAGAAAATTATCCGAAAGTTTTATGAAGGGTTGTGGTTTGAACATTATTTTTATTTTATCTTCAATGCAAATATAATACAATTTAATTAAATAAAGTTTTAGTTGACATTTAATGCAGGATCTTATTTTATAATAAAAATTGCAAATGTTAATTTTTCCATAGCCCTAGTTAAGAAAGAATTTTTTTTAGTATTTTTCTACTCGAATTATTCGATTAATCGAATTAATTAAATTTTTACTCGATATTACTGATTGTAGTTTAATCCAAAAATTATTTTATTTTAATTTATCGATTAATTGAACAAATATTTATCGAGTGAATACCCTGATAGATATCTCTACCAATACGATCATAAGATTTATTTGGGTTTACCTAAACCAGGATAACACAGTATGTTTTTTTCCTATTTTTACAATGTTTGCTTTACTTATTAAGAAATTAAATTGTCGCAACATAATTTCATGATGTCAATGTTTCCATAGAGAGTGAAAATTTACTTTAGATGTCTGGTTCTATATAGACATATCTATAAACGTTTTATGAACTATATGTACATGGACTAATTATTACATTTTTGATTAGTCAAACTATTTGATTATGCGCTACCAAGTATCTGTGTTACTCTTTTCTTCTTCTTTATATGCTGGATTATTCCATAATTTCATAAACATCCATAATTTTTTTTATGTTTTTGACACATTTTTTGTCATGAAATTTTAAATTCTTTCTACACATCTAAACTTTCTAAAGAAACAAAACCAGATTAATTATTGAAAATATGATTTTATCACATGATTTTTTGTTTGTGAAATTTTATTCGTATTTAACACCTTTGAAACAAAAATAACACCAAAATTTAAAATTTTAAATTAAGCTTATTATTTAATTAATATAATTTCCGATCATGGTTATGAATATAATATGATAATTCTGTACTCTTTTCCCATATACATATATAGGTAATCCAATATCCCGTTTAACTATCTCACTTGTCTTAAATTTAGGTAAATTTTTAAATCATTTTAAAACTAAATAGTTCAAATGTTTAATAAATTAAAAAATATATTTAAATTATCCAATATTTAGAGCAATCATCAAGAGCATAATAGTCTTACTTTTCTTTTTATTATAAAACTATAGAAATTTTGGAACACAAATACAAACCTAAATAAATGTGCCTCAGATTTAGTTAAACTTCACAAAGATAAAAATACAAATATAAACAATTTGCATTTGTATTGTAGTAAATTTTTAGCAATATTCTAAATTGAATCAATTTCCAACTGATGCTGCATTCAAATATTCTAGAAAAGAATACGAAATAAAAAAACTAAATGGTTTTACTAAAAAGAGCATGATGCCACCAACTATAAAAAAAAAAAAAACAAAAAGGTTAGTGCGCTATATTCGACTGTGCCGAATCTTATATATCCTTCACCACTTTATTAAAAAATAAAAACAAATAGAATGATTTAAAATTTTCACATTTATACTTAAAAAAATAATAAATACATTTGTTCCACAATCAAGGATTAATTAAAAAGAAAAAAAACTCAACAACAACTTATAGGCGTATCTACATATATTTATATATTTTTATACCCCTTTTTTATATTTATTTATAATTATTTATGATATTTATAACGGCATACATAAGTTTGTCATTCCGTTTGTAATTTCTACAGTATTCAACTAAGAACCCAAAAAGGTATATATTTTCTTATTGATAGGAAAGTCGATATAACGATGTCCGACTGTCTGTTGAAATCACTTTTTAGAAAGCCCAAGTTATCGGATATAAATGCTTTATATATCAAATTATAGTAAATATTCCTTAGAATGATACTAGTAGAAATCTATAAAATCGGCCCATTAATGGCTGAATTAACGCCAAAAAACCGAAAAGTCTTTTAAAAACGTAATTGTTTTAATTTTTTCTAACCCCTTTAATATAAGCTAGCGACTTCTTTATTGCACAGAAAATTCGGAATCTTTTTTGAAATGCTTTTGCGGAAAAAAATGAACAAAAGCGGTTCATTAGTAGCTGGGATATCAGTCAAAACGCATTTTTGGACTTTATAAAGCTTCTATATAAGCTTCGGAATTCGTTTTTGTACAAATCTTTTCTAAATACTTTTCTAAAATTTCACTTTTTGAATTAACCATATCGGTCCATAAACAACCGAGTTATAAAAAATCTGAAAAAAATATTAAAAATATACACACACGAACATATATAAAAAGCATTGCAGTGTTGTTGTTTTTTTGTATAAGCAAGCTGTTGTTGCTTATTGTATATACATACACACTAGTGATATACAAGTATTGAGTATCGAGTACCCAGTATTTGCCCCTGTTTTGTGGGTACTCAATACTGTAAAGTAATTACTCAATACTTTGAGAATTTAAAATTTTAATGATATCGTATTAAAAATATAACAACTAAAATACATCTCTGTATAAAGATACATATTAAATTTTAAATATATGAAAATAATTTTATGGATTTTTGAAGACATTGAATTTAATGTGAACGTTTTTATTTATTTTATGTTTTATATAAATAAATGTATAAAATTACTTACTAAACGGTTAAATATATTTGTTGTATTTTTAAATAAAAGAACTTTAATAAATAAAATATATTTCAAATTAAAGAATCCGTTATGTTAAGTTAAGTAGTATCGATACTTAACGGAAAAATGAAAAATTAAAAATATTGAGTAGAATCGAGTATTCAAAAGTAGTAGAATTTGCTTACATTAATACACACAATTATTTTTATGTATGTTTGGACGCTTTTTAGTTGGATACAGAAACATTGCAGTGACTTAGTGTTGTTGTTTTTTGTATAAGCATATAACTACATACGAACATATATATATATATATATATATATATATATATATATATATATATATATATATATATATATATATATATATATATATATAAATTCAGTAGTTTTTTGTATAAGCAAGCAGTGGTTGTCATTTGTATATACACAAACACATTCATATGAAGCCATAGCGAAGTGAAACAGGTGGCAGCAGTTCTAAAAAAAACAATACCGTAAATTCATAAATTTTTTTTATACATGGAGTTTGACACTTAAGCAAAAATTGTGCTTATAAGGATTTTGACAGTTCTAACTACTAAAAAAATAATCAGCTAATTTACTGAGGCCACCTGTTTGAACTTACTTTGATATGGAGCATTGCAATGAATATTAATTTGTTGCTGTTTGTATAAGCAAGCAGTTTAGCTAACAACAGCAGTATTATAATGGCTATTAGTGTCGTTGTAGTAGTTGTTGGTTGTATATACATAGAAGCATTGTAATGATTTAGTGTTGTTGTTTTTTGCATAAGCATGTTTCTACATACAAACTTATGTATATAAATTTAGTAGTCATCAGAAGCTATCAGTGTTGTTGTTTTTTTAAGGAAGCAACGGTTGCTATGATAGTTTAATTTTGTGTTCACATTTCTGAAACTTCGAAAAAATTTTAAATTAATTTTGTAAGAATAAATGTTAATGTATGAATATATGATTTCCGATCGTTTGATATGTACCGGTGACTTTATAATCGCCACCGAATAATGGACGGATGAACATCGTTCTATCGACATTATTTCTTACAAGAATCCAGAAAATGTAAACGTTTTTGCTCTCTGACGAAAATTGTGGAAATTATAATTGGAATGACAAATTTCGATTTTTTGCCGATATCTCGGCTGTTTATGAACCGATTTTATTCATTTTTATTAGAGTTCATCTAAGGGAAATTCTCCGTAAGTTGACGCATAAAATATATATATCTAAAACTGATCTCAATAGACAGACGGACATTTCTATATCGACTTCCCTATTATTAAGGATCCAGAATATATAAACTTTTTGGGGTGCCAGATGAATATTGTAGCAATTACAAATGAAATGACAAACTTATATATACCTGTGGTGAATGGTATACAAAATAAACTACATAAAATAAATGTATGTATGTATAAATTCCTTAATCGAGATACTCGTACAACAAACAAACAAATATCCTGCAGCACACATTTCATTAAATATAATAAAATTTGTTCCAAAAAAGGCGAAACTAAACATAATTTTCCAATTTATTTCCACAGTAGAATTTTGCATGAACTGGAACGAATTTTCAAACATATTTTATTAAAATATGTACATAAATGAAAAAGAGAGAAGAAAACAAAAGTTTTTATTTTTCAAACAGGTAAATTTCTATTCAAATTAAATTTCATCACAGACTTTGAATATTGGGGGTAGCATTTCTTTTGCTACAGGTGACATATGGAAAATATTTGATTTTAAATGTTAAAGGTAAAATGTTTTAATAATGTTAAACCTAAATGGTTTAAAAAAAGTTTATTGATTCCCTTGTTTGATTGGATTCGTTAAAGTAGTAATTTTTTGTGGCTTTTATAGTTTTTACGTAATCTATTGTTCCTAAACTTTCGTTAGTTTAGTTTGCTTATTTGCAGTAAATTATGATTTCTTTTTTTCCAACCACTTTTTTTGCATCTCTTATCATTTTTTAATCGAAACGCAAACTAATATAAGACTTTGTAAATACTACTTAAGTACATAAAATAATAGACAAAGTTACCTTCATAAACCAAACGATTTTTGGTAATTACCACAAAAGTAGATTTGAAAGAAAGCAAGCCGGCAACAAATGAATTTTAGAAAGCCTTAAGGGAAATACATAAGTTACGCACTTGAAAATCTAATAAACAGGGAAGTAGTAATGAATTGTTGTAGAGTGCTAGGGGCCTTCAAACTGTAAGGATGTAATTTAAGTAAACAGTTGTAAATATTTTTACTTGATTTAATTGAAGACATACATATAGAGCCTCATAAACTACAATTACAGAATCTTGCATCATAATTTGGAAATAAATCTTTAATTTCTAATCAAATGGTCCTATCTGAAAGTTCATACTGGCTTACCGGAGGTGTACTTGAGTTTACGTTTTAAACTTAAAGCGCTTCACTGTGAGAAATGTTGGTATAAGAACTAATCATAGTGCATAGGTACTCTCCAAAAAGATAGAGATATACTGAGTCTGTAATTCCGTTGTTTGTAACAAATATTTATCTGGGACCCTATAAAGTCAAAATATATTTTGGGTTCTAAGTAGCAAAATTCTAAGACGATCTTGCTATGTCCGTCTGTTTGTTGAAAGCAAGAAATTGCTCAGAGCGTATCATATAGGGGGACCAAATTGCTCCAAAATTCATCTAGATAAGATTTTTTTGGTATTGAAAGTGGACAAAATCGGTTCAAAAGCAGAAAGTTATGTCTTAATTCTGGTTAATACTTTTACGCCGACATGTTATGAACCGATAATTTTTGAAAGATGAAAGTTGGTAGAGTAAAATTTTGGACTAATATAATGTAGATCCCATGCAAATATGTGTATCTTTATACACTACTCCTCCATAGGTAGTTGGGGTATTATGAGTTTGTGCTGATGTTTGTAACGCATAGAAAAAGTTATCTAACACCCACCTTAAGGTATACCAATCGACTCAGAATCACCTTTTATCTAACGATATCCATCCGTCTGGCTGGCTGGACGGCTGGCTGGTTGGTCGACTGGCTGGCAGCTGTCCCTGTAAACTTTGTGCACAAAGTACGGGTCGCAATTTTAAAGATTATGCAATGAAATTTGGCAGGTAGAACTTTTATGATACAAGGACAAAGCATATTGAAATTGGTTATGATCAGTCCATTATTTCACCTAGCCCCCATACAGAATAGAGTTTAAACACCAAATTTTATGAAGGTCGGCCCACAATTGACCATAGCTCCCATATAAACCCTTCTTCCGAAAATCATTTTAACTTGGGTAAAATTGGCCACAGGTGTAATATAAGTCCCCTTTCCGAATTTTTATGCTCGTACACATTGGTGTAGGATATCATATAGTCGGTTTTGACCGATTATATCTTTCTTTCTCGTTTTATTTTGAAATTCTATAAAGTTTTTTATTTGGATATTACACGTTGGGGCATAGGCATATCGAACGCTACGCCTATGTGAAATTTTATGTAAATCTAATCAACCGATAAGAAATAAATCTGTATTTCCAAAAATTTTCGATTCTGCCCCACTATACAAAGTAAAGTAATAAAGAATAATGTGTTTTTTGTTTGAGACCAAAAAAAAAAAAATAGTTTCTAAAATCAGCGCATATATAATGCGTAGTATTTTTTTTTATAATATAAATAATTCTATATGTACCGTTTTTCAAAAAAAAAAAAAAACAAACAACCTGTAACCTTTTAAGTTCCATTCCATCAAAGTTCAAAATTAGTATATTTTAGGACAATTTTCAAAAGAAAAAAAATATTTGGAAAAACTAAGTTTTAAAATAATTGTGGAAAAGCATACTAAAATATCTGAAGTTGCTTAGAGAAAGTTTTTTTGCTTAGAGAAAGTTTTTATTAAAAAAATCTCCAATATCTAAAAAAAATTTAATTTTGACAGCTCAGAACAAAAAAAAAAAAAAAAAAAAAATAAAAACGCAACATAGACGTATGATTTTTATTGCAACTGATAAAGTATTTTGTCTTCCTTTATTCGGTACGCCACTTTAGACACATTTTACCTCAACGTAAATCCTTCTGATGTATCATTTTATTTGCAAATTAATTGCTCACTAGATTTTTTTTGTAACTTTTTTGGAGTGCTTTCTGAAAAAAAACAAAAAAATTAAATTAATTACACCACATTTTTGGTGCATTCTTCACCAAAATAGGTTAAAAAGAATTTTTTTTTTTCTAAATTTTCCAATTTTTATGTCAATTAGAACAAGAACACGCTTACCTCCCCTATATTCTGAAGTTTAGGGAATGAATTTTCGGCAAAAATATTGGTCAGAACTTTATAAGAATAAAAGTAGGTGACGTAGAAAATAGAATGGTACATATTATATTTTGGACGCTAAGTGAATGTATACAAAGTTAGACAAATAAATGCAAAGACACACCCATCTGCCATATATCATTAAATTAAAAAATACTCTGCAAGATTTTATCAAAATTTACGATAGCTATAGATATCAAAATCATAAACAAAAAGAAATGTAAGGGAAAATAAAGTATTTGTTTGTTGTTGTGTTTTGGCAAAGCTTAGACGTATTTAATTCTCATTGAGTTTAAATATGTTTTTATGTATAAGATGTTTTTAGCTTTCCTAAAATTTGGGAAGGGTACAACCAGCCAGCGAAATGCGTATTGGAATTAGATTATCTCAAAAAAAATATTCCAATTCGATTTTATTATAATTTTTTAAATTAAGCCTGGGAATAATAAATAGCGCACAAAAATAAATGTACCAAAAAATGTATTATATTTTATGTTTATTTTATTTATTTATTTTTTTGATACTCCGTGTAACTCACGTAATTTTTGTACAAAAGGAAAAAATTATTTTTCACAATGTATATCAATGATTTGATGAGTGGTCTTTCATTTTGTCAAGCTAATTTCTACACTGAAATGCAAATACTAGCATTTTTGAAATTATAAATTATATTGATTTAATAAATAATGATATGAAAAATATTGTTCGATGGTCAACAGAAAACAAAATGATTCTGAACCCATTAAAAACATTTGATAACATTCCTTTAAATGAAAATAGTATATTAATACATAATGATAGATTTGTATCGAATTTTAGGGTTTTAGGTAGATATCTGGATAATAAATTAACTTTTGACAACCATGTGAATAAACTCATTTCAAGTGTCTGTTTTATCTGCATTTGGACGAATATATAGGGTTGGTTTTTATTTCTCATTGAAAGTAAGAAAACTTATAGCTAATTCGCTATTAATGCCAATTATACTTTATGGGTAGGAGATATATTCAAGAAAATTTGCAAAACTTTGAGAAAATTAAAAAAAAAAAAATGCTTTAATAGAATAATAAGATTTGTTTTTGATTTGAGTGTTCGAAGTCATGTTACTATTTTATTATATTATATTAGTTTTGATAATTTTGTTAATTTATGTATGATTTTTTTTTTTTTTTATTATAAAGTTTAGCAAACCAAATTATTTTTCAAGACTTTTTACTTTTTCACATTCTACAAGAGCTACAGCCTTAATATGTCCGAGAATAAATATTGTATATATACATAGATCATATGTGGCTAAGATATGTAGACTGTGGAATACTGTTATTCCATATAATGAGAGGAAATTTTCACTAAATATACCGAAATTCAGGAGTATGATTTTGATGAATTTTTAGTAGATTTATTTTAAGTAAAATTGTTACTTAAGGTAATTAAAAGTCATGCATTTAAGGAGTTAGGTTAAAGTTGAATTTATTGTGGAATAAATATTTTTGTAACAATTTATATTTAAGATATTTTTAATTTTAATAATATTTATCATATTCATACAATTACTCTGTAATCGTTTTGGCTTTCAAGGCTTTTTAATTATTAATGAATAAAACAAAATAAATAAATAAAAAACGGCTATCTTGTGGATTTCCAGTGTACTATATTGATTTGCAAAATTACGAAAGCTAGCAGTTTTATATTCTAAATATACTAAAAAATCTGTAATAGCATATTCAACGAAAAATGCATTCAGAAAATGCTATTGAATTTAAATAAATTTTTAAACAAATTATCTTACTTTTGAGATACTCGTTTCAAAGCCAACATAAACTGAATTTAAATGCCGTTTAAACCATTAAAATCCACAAAACCTTCTCAGAGATATTGTTATTTAAAATTTGTTGAAAAAAATCGATATATTTGCATACAAAATTTTATGAAAATCGAAAGACACTCGGTCAATTTTTGTGAATTTTTGATAACTATTTTCCTGAAACATATCTTAATTTTTTTAAATAACTTTAGTTTTGCATCATAATAAATACTAAAATTCAATTTCAGTAAAATACTGTCGATTTAGGCTACCAAGATTATTGCAGCACAAGTGCGTTTATTTATTATAAAAGTTTAAAAAGCTTTAGATTTATGATCAGATACTATAAAAATTTCCCAATGTATGCTTTTCTATTTTTTTCCTCTTATCCCAATTCATTTTGTATTTTTTCAGTTTTGTTTTTAGCAATTTTTGAATTGCTTTTAGCCAAAATCTTCGAAATTTTTGCACTTTAATATTTAAAGCTCAAATTCTTTGCTAATTTCTTAACCAATCATAAACTTTTTCTCATTTCGGAAAAGTATGGACCTTACATTTTTTAAATACAATTTGTTGCCTTGTCAATGCAATATAAGTTTTACGTAATATCTCTCTGACAACCAAAACTACACCACTTTAAATTTTGTTATGTTTTTGGCATTTTAAATTAAATTACTAATATTTATGCCACCAATTGCGGCACGGGTACCAAGATATGTAGAACCAACAAAATGTGTAATTACAGCAGGTTACAAATCAATTTGAGTCTACCAAAAATAGAAAAAAAACAGGGTTTTCTTCAATTTTCAATCAATTAACTGACAGATAGAAAATTTTCAATAGATCTTTTCCTTTGCATGACAGTTTTACTATTTTTACAAGTTTTTTACTCGAAAGACATTTCTATGCACATAAAAATAGTAATAGTAGTAAAAATTTCAATAGGAAATATTTTTCCCTTTTGCTATACTTTACATGAATATTTTGCACGAGCAAAACAAGTAAAAAAAATTATTTTCAAATTCCTATTGAATTTTATTAAAATGAAGAATAATTAGAAAATATGTTTTTTGTTAGAACCTGTGGTCAATTATGAATGAAGTTTTGTAAATTTTGGAATTATGGTTTATACTTTGTGGCGATACTACCATATGCACCCTCAAGCGATTTTCGAAAATGGCCTTTTGATGGGAGCTGTGGTAAATTGTGGATTGATCCTTTTGAAATTGGCTACATTGATTTGTAATCGTCTACTGATGGACAACCAGCCGTCCATCCAGCTAGAAGGACGGACGGACATCGTTAGATCGATTTAAAAAGTGATTCTGAGTCGATTGGTATTCTTTGAGGTGGGTATTGAATAACTTTTTTTATGCGTTACAAACATCACCACAAACGTATAATACCATCTATGGTGGTGTAGGGTATAAAAAAAATAAATTTTGTTTACCTTTTACATTCTTATTTTAAAGGTAATCTTGGTATAACTTTTTTAAAGAGTTCAGAATATATTTTCTGGGATATGAATCATCTTATTATGTAATAACTTTGTTTAGTCTGAATATCAGTTCAAACAAAAATTGACCTTATAATTAAAAAGCTGCAAAAAATGAAAATTTTCCGAAATCCGCAAAATTCAAATCACACGTACGGTTTAGTCATAGAAGGTGTTGACCTAACCCTTTTCCACTTCTTTATTCCAATTGTTTTGAAATTTGTTTAACAAAATTTTTAAAAGTTTGAAATTAGAGTTTTTAAACAGTCTTAAAAAAATCATACGTTTTTAAACAAGCATGGAAAGGGGTTCGAATTATCCTGAAGAAACAAAAACACATTTTTCAGGAATTGTGGTTGAAATTTAAGTAGAAAAAAAAAATGTTTTGCATAAATATAAGAATTTACTTTCATTGATTTCAGTTCATAAGATTTAAGCATTATAACCTTTTTTATATTTTTTCAAATGAAACAAAAGTCAGGAAGACTGAAGAAATAGTTAAAATTTTTAGTTATATTTTCAATTTGTAAAAAAATTGGGAACAGAACAGAAGCGCTTTTAATGCAAATTTCTAAACGTTACTTTTTTAACAGATCTTCTTTGAAATTTTGATATTTTAAGGCATTTTTTGTTAACATTTTCATGTATACCTATTTTCATTTACCATTTGCCATCAAATCTATTAAAACTAAATCAAAGATTTAACAAAATTTTTGCAAAATTCCAAAAATTTTTATTATGAACAATTTAATAATATCTATGAACAAAATTTTATTTTTTATGAAAAAAGTTTGGGAAAGAAGTCATGTCCAATTCATAATATTTATGAAAAACATTTTGAAATATATGATTTTTTTCTCTGTGTACACGAGTGGACTAAAACACATTAATGTTTTTGGGAATTCGTAATAATTTAAAATTTTTTTATCCGATTTTTTCTCCTGATGCCTTGTTGGATAGATAATTATGTGTAGATTACTATTTTTTATCATTTTGCTACAAAAGAAAGCATTAAATAGCTAAATTGTTCTAAAAAATTAAAAAGGCCATATTTTCCCCCATATAAACGCACTCTACAAATTTCAGGTGCGATGCGGCATGGGCTAACGACATCCGATTTCACTAATATTACACACAATATATTTTTACAATCCAATACAAGATTCTAGTCAGAGTTATTATCAAAATTCAAAAGAAGGTAAATTTTTGGTGCAGTTTAATATACATACATGCATACATACATACATGCATACATACATACATACATACATGCATACATACATACAAACATACATATATACATAAACTATACACAAAAGGCCTTATTCATAATAAAAATTTTAAATTTATAAATTTCTATTAAGCTTTAAAAAATTTAAAATTTTTATTATGAAAAAAGTGTGCATAGTTATATATTTGTTTATTTAAAAAATGTTTGATTTCATGAAAATTTATATTTTTTATGTTTAAAAGAACATTGGTATTGTATTGTAAACTTGCACTTAAACTGCTTGAAGTTACTAATAAAATTTTATATCGACAATTCCACAAAAAACATGGTATCTTTCAATTTCCATAGAAATTTATATACGCAAATTCCATTAAGTTATTGATCGATTTCTGTTTTCAGTTTCTAGAAGTTTCGAAAATTCGCGATTTTATTTCACTTTTTCCTCTAATTATCAATATTTCTGGGAAGGCTTTGTAAATTTTAATGATTTAGACGGCCTTTGAATTTTGTTTCTGTCGGACTTAATAAGGACATTTAAAAAATAAGAAAGGTTTTATAAAAATGCATTTTTATGCAGTTGCATTTTTTTAAATGTATTTGTCGTTAAATATGTTATTTTAGATTTTTGATCTTTTACACATAATGGAAAAGTATGAAAGATTTACATTAAATCTTTGAGACGCGGACATCTATTACGCATTATTCAATTAAAAAAAAAACATATTCCAAATTTTTCACATAAAAATCATATTTTTCCTAGTTTTTGAAAAAATGATTTTAATTTGTAGGAAAGTTAATCAAATATAGAAAATATACAATTCTAAATATTTATACCTATTGAAGTTATTGGCGGATTTGTGTAACTTAAAAAGTATATAAAAGACTATTATTTTATTTATTTATTTTTTTTTTTTTTGAGCACTTTGGTCAACATTTCCAAAATATGCTTTTCGCTCAAAAATATTTGCAAAATAAAAGTGTAATTTATAAATGCATTTTCGATAATTATGAATTCATTAAATTTTAATTATTCTTTAGGTGTATTTTAAATTGTTTTGCATAATATAAATTGGAATACTAATTAGTCTATTATATAAAGATTTACGATGTTATCCATAATAAATTCTTATTTCAGGTTTAATGTTTAAAATATATATTAAACAATTTTTCCTTATTAACCTCTTACAAATAAATATTATTCATATGTACCTGCACTTAATTTTCTAAGTGACAAAAACTTTTTTAGTATAAAATATCTTTTTAGACATTTTGTTATAAAAAACTAACAGCATCAGAATGGGGTTGAACGAACAACATTCTGGTTGCTAATCTAGCGCTCTACCCAACTCATCCAAGTTATTGCAATATTACTGTGCTATTATACTATTGAGTACTTATTTATGTAATACGGAGTATTAAAAAATAATGACGGCTCATTACCGAGAAACTACTTTAATAAGTAGTTGCCATTAGCGAACAACAAACAGTTTTTGCCATGGAATAAGCTGAAGTTTATGTGAGAGGCACTTCGAACTAATTTTCAAAAAAATTATTAATTTTTTTCAAAACACAAAAACAAAATATACGTGACTACATGTATTTTATTGTTGCATAAATTAGGTTTTTGACAATTAAATCAGGGTTTTTCTCTCACATAAATATTTTGTTATTAATCTATGGTTTTTGTTTTCAACTGGTAATGCTAGGTTTATTTTCTATCAATTTTCTCTTAGTGATAAATAACATATTGAAAATTTTTTCCGTAATTTAATATAATATTTTAGTTTTTACTAACTAGTTACTAACTAGTTAATATTTCCAATGCTTTCACAATTTAATTGCTTATGGAGGCAAAGGTATACGTGAACTCGAATAATGGAATTGTTATGATTTTTTTTACATCACCAACTTCCTATTTTGTTTTTAATTAATATTTTTTTCATATTTTATTAACTATTTAAAAAAAAATCTTCCTAGTATATCAATAGAACCACCGGATGAAACCATAATGAAAAGAAAGGGAATGATCCAAAGTCTGAAGTCTACAATTTACTTTATGAAGAGTTATGTTTCTTAAAAAACAGGTATTTTACATATGTTAAAATAAAATGTGCCAATTTAAATCAACAAATTGAGTTTCTGGTGGACCTATTTTCAAGAATAGTTATTTTTCAAAAAAGGGACAAAGATTGCGATTAGAAAATTATTGATAATGAAATATATGTATTTCATTCCACTTTTAAGAAGGAACCATTAACACTTTCATAACATGTCCACTTTTATTATATCCAATAAAAAGTAAAAAACTTTTATTCGGCGTAGCCCGACATTTGCAACTTTTTGAGGTGGGTGTATCACGTCCATTTTTTATTTTTATGTTTACAATGATCCTTGAACTATATATATAAATTTCGATGTCGTAAATGCTTTTGTTTATGATATATCCACAAAATGTGAACTGGATTTATGACGGACACTAAGTTTTTCTAGTATCTGGCCCACAACTTTTATATTTATTAACCTATTTTGACCACTTTCAATGTCTTTCAATAGACACACAGACAGACGCAGCCAGGCATAGCTATATTTTTTTTGATGATGGGTTTAAAAAATACTGATTTTTTATTTAGAAACATTTTGTTTGTTTCTAAGATATTTGATCTTACTCTAAGAAAGCTATACGAACATTAACGTATTGTTCGCAAAAAAATATTGTGCATTTTTTCACCAAACTTTTAGAAAATTTAGGATATGAATGCAGATATACTACACATTTTAAATTTGAAATATATCATTGTTAATATCTTAGGTATTTTCTGCAAAAATAAAAAAAAGAACGCTTATATTTGAAACTGTATACTATAACTATCATGTAAAAAATTTTTTCTATAGTTATAAATTTCTCTCTTTAGAACTGTGCAATAACACATAAATATAAAATAATATGATTAAATCTTTGCAAAACTACGTTAATAATACTTTCAAACTGCAGAAAAGATTAATATTTTTCTAAAAATTTGTCTTATCAAATGGTTAAAGTAGCTTCTCTCCAATAATAAAATTTTCAAATTATATACAGTTTTATTAAAGGCTGATAAAACAGAAAAGTTACTATCAATATAATTTTTCAAAATTTCTTATTAACCTTCAATAAAACTTTTTATAAATTCTAAAAATATAAAAACAATTATGAATAAGACTGTTAAAATTTTGAAAAATTTTTAAAAATAAGTACAATAATTTTTTTAAATAAAATATGTAAACTTGTATATATTTTAAAAACAATACCAGAAAATTTGAATTTTTTTATGAAAAATTTTGAATGAGTCTTTGCAAAAATTAAATTATGCGTAGTAGATTTGTGTATCCCACTTTCTAAATGTGCTAAAAAATCAAAAATTTTAAATAGCGTATTCAACGAAAAAAGTATTTAAAAATGCAGTTGCATTGAAATGAATTTTTTATATTTTTTATTTATTAAATATTCGTATTGAAGATGATGTAATTACAATACTAACGCATTTAGATCATTGAATTCCACAAAGCCTTTCCATAAATATTGTTAAATAAATTTATATACCTTTAACTTTAAAATAAAAAACTAAAAAAAAAAAAAAATGGAGATACATATCAGTGGACTGTTTGTGTGCAAATCGAAGGACACTCGATAAATTTTTGGGCATTCTTTCATGTAGTTATCGATATGCATTTCAAATGTTTTATATTAAACAAAAAGTAGGTCAATAAAATAGCACAATACATATTTTTAATAAAATATTACTGAAATTTTTCGATGTTAATTTATAAGTAAATATTATTAAAATTTACGGGTTCATCATGAAATGCAAATTCTCTTTATTTAGTCAATGCTCTTAAACATTTCCAAGCATTATCCCCGGATATTATAATCTTAGAAACTTTGTGAAACGATAGAAAAGTATGTGTTTGGAGTAGCCACTATAAATTCACAGTCGAAAAAAGCAGCACCAAAATAATGATCATAAAAAAGGCATAATGAAAACAAGCAGCACTCAAAGCAAGCAACATCTATAAAAAACGTCGACCAAAATAGCAATAAAGAAGCTCATATGACTGAGTATTTATATAAATAAATATATTATGCGTATACATTATTCATGTGTGTATATGTGTATGTGTAATGATGTGCGTATTAATTTCTAAGCACTTGAATTTAAAGCTAATTACTCGTTATTAATTTTATTATCTACAAGAAAATAGGTAGATAATGAAGTTAATAATCTTAATGATGATGTTTTGTTAATTTTGCTTTTACAAAATTTAAAAATTTAAATTTTGTAATTTTGGTAGTCGTAGCACAGTAACCAAATAAATTAGAGTTTTTTCGTTTACAAAGCAGTAGCCTGTAAATAAAGCTTACAGACTCCTACCGTATGCATGTTAGTAAATTTTTGACTGTAATGAGATTAATAAAACTTTACTAGCCCATAGCACTAAAACCTTTGACAAATATTTTAAAATTTTTGACATTCTTAATTTTATAGAAAATATTTTAAAAATATAAAACATTTAGAAAATTTAAAGTTAAGGAAAAAACTCTACATACACCCCCTTATTTTGTGTTTTTAAGATATTTGTAAGGCAAATTAATAAAGCGTTTGTATTAATATTTAAAGTACCAAAAACAAAGTTTATTTACAAAACAAAAAGCTAATTCAAAAGCATAACTGTAACAGAAATAACAAAAACAATAAAAATTCATGAGAAAAATGTCTACATACAGTCTTAAAAATCGAATACAATATTTAATTTAATATTTAAAATAAAACAATATATTTTTAATATTTTGTACGATCACTTTGGGCTTCAATAACCGCCTGAAGACGACTTGGCGTAGACATCACCAAATTCTCCGTAATACTGGGCGCAGTTTTCAGGGTTTCACGATTTCTGATATCATATTTGCATGCAGATTTTTCCAAAACGTCCCAAATATGCTTAATTGGATTGAGGTCTGGTAACTGGGGATGTGTCTTGGTTCATGATAAAGAAGCCAGTCTCGAACAATATGCGCTGTATGCTTAGGATCGTTATCTTGTTGGAAAATCCATTGGTGTCCCATGCCCAAGCTTTCCACAGATTGCTTCAGATTTTGTTCCAATATTATCTTATACTGATATCTGTCCATAACGCCTTCAACAAAAACCAATCTACCAACTCCAGATGCCGCCACACACCATAATACTGCCCCCACCAAGTTTCACAGCAGGTATAATATTTTTGGGATCAAGTGCAGTGTTCGGTTTTCGCCAAACCCTGTTGCGGCCGTCATTCCCGAAAATATTATACTTACTTTCATCGGTAAATATAACTTTCTTCTAAAAATCCATTACTTTCTGTAAATGTGCCTTAGCAAAGTCAAAGCGAAGTTGACGATTCTTGGCTGAAATAAATGACTTTTTGCGTACTGTTCTGCTTTTAAAGCCGCTATCATGCAAAACGTTTATTAGTGTTCTTGATGAAATAGTAATATTCGCAAATCTTGCAAGGTATTCGTCTAATTTTGGGGCACTTATTTTTGGATCTTTTTGAACTTATTTAAGGACACTACTGATATCGCGTATTGAAAGCTTCTTCGGTCTTCCACATCATGGCTTGTTTTCGGTACTGTTGGGTGTTTTGATGGTTTTTGACAATAGTTTGCAATGTAGAGCGACTTATTTTTACTATTTTAGCAATTTTCCCGTAAGATTTGGTTTCTTTTCAAAGGATAACCACCAAATTTCGAACTGATTGTTGTATTTCTCTCCTATTTACCATTTTTAAAGTCAAAACGTGTTTTACAAATCGCTTTCTGAAAGATTGTAATGTTTGAGAAATAAAGCAATTCAAGAAAACTAACTTTTTTTCCTTTTATCTTCTTCATTTTCTTATTAATTTTAAGAGTTGTCAATGCTGTATGTAATTTTTTTTCCATCAATTTCTATGTTTATCGCCAATAGTTTATAAATTATCAATATTTTCAAACTTTTTTTCTTCCAACATTCTTAACTATTAATGTCGTAAACATTGACATCAAAATTATTTTTTATATTATCACTAGTTCTCTAGAAGTTCAAAATAGTACAGTGTATGTAGAGTTTTTTCCTTAACTGTATATTTAATTTTAAGATTTTAAACACATTTACTCATATATTAATTTGTTAATTGTTAATTTTTTACAAAACTTTCATTTTACACAGCAGAAATAAAAATTTTTCTCACCAGATTGAAAATATTTTTTAACATCGGATTTTCCTATCATTTCACACAGGTCCTTAGAAAAAACCGACAGACCACTTTTGTTTTTCTTTTATGTTTACCTCTTTGTTCTTGTATGAGAATCCATGATTAAAAGTGCATTGTAGCAGTAAACAAATATAGAACCTGGAGGCTTATTCTGAATTGCGATGCGAAAATATATAAATGCGAACAATTGCTATTCTGTATTGTGATATTCGCAAAGTTCTTTTTTAAAGGCATTTCAAATGCTAAAAGGTGGCAAGTCGGTATTCTACATTGCGAAAACAAATGTCAAACACATGTCAATTTCGCAAAATTTATTCGACAACAAAATAGCATTCGCAAAGTACAAACATGTAAGTGAAAGATAATATTTTATTTATTTATTCATCATATATTTATTATTTAATTCAGGGAAGCAACCAATAAGACCACCAAACCGCGTCAATTTGAATTAATAATATAATTTATGAATAAGCACAGCCAGTTGGCAAGAGGCCATTTGAAAACACCAAATGCACGTCAGTCGGCAAATACTTCTTTCTTTTCGTCTTCGGATATTTCAAATTGAATATGGTTAGGACATAGAATCTTTTCAATTGCTATGCACACTTCCGCCAAACATCGCGACATAGCTGGCTGAGATATTCCGAGGAAATGATCTTGACCAATTTGGCGTTGGTAGCCACCTTGACCAAGAAATTTTAACGCAGCCGCTAATTTGATAATTGGCGGAATTGCACTTGATTTCGTAATATTGCATTCCGAGCTAATATTATTTATGACATATACAAATGCTTCTTTATTTAATCTAAAATTTTTTATAAAGCTGAAAAAAGAAATATTCTGCATAAGTAAACGTTTATTTTTCACAAGCATCAAAATAAATTACCTTTTTTCATTCAAGCTTAGAATATCGGATTTGCTTCTAAGTAATCCTTCTCTGTATCTTTTCATTTTGCTCATGCCCTTCTTCGTCGCCGAACCACAGTGCCACAGAATCCATTTTTATTATTTTTTCTCTTACAGAATTTCCTAAATAAATTTTATAAACAATTTTCACAGCCAAATAAAAACAATTTATTTATTTTTAATTTGACGTTTTTGACACTCACGTTTATTTGAGCAGCGTTGCCACGATTTGAAATAAATTGCGAATGCGATTGCGAAAGTCTAACAGAATACCAATTATCTTTCGCATCGCATTGATTTTCGCATCGCAATTCAGAATAAGCCTCCTGGAAGAACGATAAGTGGTTGCTTTAGCTTTAACTTGCTCTAAAAAACAAATATTTATCTTCAAAACGGCACAAAAATTATACTGTGGTATGAACGTTTTATTAATCAAATTTATATATATAAATGTTCACACTATATAATAATTTTTGCCGTTTTTTTTTCTTTTTTTTTAAGTAAAAAAGTATTACGAATAAATAATACTTTTATTTTCTGTGACTTTTAATTGTTTCAGAAATAGTTTAACAATTTCCATATAATTTGTGGAAACGTGCAAAACCCTCGCAAACTGAGCAATGTGTGCAAATTTCCTAACTCGCAAACATGTGCTGATTAATTGTGAATTTATAAATCAGCCGTTTTTGTTTATATTTAAAAGTGAAAAATTATACCCGCGTTAATTAAAATAAAATTATTGCATGTAAATTTGATTGCAACAAAATTTTTCAATTATTTACAATGATTTCTTATTTTCTTATAATTAATATTTTACAGTATTTGAAAAAAAGGTTCGTGAAGCAAGTTGAGCAAATATGCATAAATAGGAAACTTAAGCGTTTAAATGAGTACCCTTAATATTTTAACATGAAATGTACTATATTCTGAACATGTATACTAACATCAATGAAACCAGGTCAAATGTGTAATATTGCATAGAAATATATGTGATTAGTATGAATTAATATATAATATTTAAATATACGAATTTTCTGTAATTTTACATGGAAATTTACTCACTATATGGTAGTAATTTTACAAGAATTTGTTTTAGATTATTGTAGTGTAGCATTATAGAACTGTTTCTAGCAAAAATGTAAACTGAAATGTCACCTTTCAAACATAATCGAATTAGTGTTACCCGATATATGGTGACCAAACCATCTAGTAAAAAATAAACAGCGAATCTATTTTATACAACCCATTATTTTGCAAAAAAAAAATCTTAACAAATAGTATGTGGAGTCTATGGACTTAAGTGATATCACATTTGCACTCAGCGGCCAATATGTAATTTCACGTCAATTTAAAGGCCCCATTTCATAATTTCACTTGTGTTTTCATTATTAACACCTAAGACTTTAGATTTCACTAACTACAAACTCTTATAATTTCAACTATTTTCCTTGCAGTTTATCAACCCTTTTTCTATACCTTCGTTTTTCTTTAGTTAGTTACGAATTATTGTCTGATTTTTTCTGCTTGTAATGTTTTTCTTTTACTTTTAATTTATATCAAGGATTACAATAAACAAACTAATCTTTAGCAATAAACACTAAAAAGCCCTTAGAGCGCAGAAAAAACTCAAATACTAACACGTCCTTCTAGAGAGACAACAAATGGAGTTGTTTTTTTCTATTAAAACTACAATTTACAAAAAATATCATAAAATTTGAAAAAGAGAAAATCACAGTTGTACTGAGACCTCAGTATCCCCTTCCTTTTTATGTAATAATTTAACTTACCCCTTTTCATAGTTTAATGCCTCCTCAAAAAAACATTTTAATATGTTTGTTTTAGTTGCAATAATATTCTTATGCTTTTTTAAGTTTGTTTCAACTCTATAACCCTTTGTCGTAACTACCTTTTTATTACCTTCAAATAAAATACTATCAAAATTGCACATCCTTTGCGTCTTCAATTTAACATCAGTACTATCCTTTTTTGGTATATGAATCGTTAATAATGCTGCTATTGTTGTTGTAAGATTAAATTTTTGTTTGTTATCATTTCGTTTCGTATCGCATCGTAACCCGTTTATATTATTTTACTGTATTTCGTTTCTAATTTATGTTTGAAAAATATTCGATAAATTGTATATCATTGGAAGATTTTCCTAGCGATAGCCACAGCGTGAAAATACGAGTGAGTATTAAAGAATCCTTAATGCTATTGGTGTTTTGTAAGCGTTAGTTTTTGTGTGAAACGTTTTCTTATTAACAATAAATAGGAGTTAATTTGGCAGTTTTCTTTGTTATTAAGTGCTTGGGGCTGGTTATAGTAACTTATTTAGTGATTTTTATGTGTATTTTTTATTTATATTTGTTAATATAAAAAAGGATTAGAATGTGGTTGGAGAATAAGATAAATAAAATTTTTATTTCATATAATTTCTTATTATAACTGCTTGTATGTATTTGCAAAGGAATTTTGAGATTTCTTATGGATATCAACAATTAGGAAAGTTAACACTTGTAGAATGAGCAATTCGATAACGTTGGAAATAAATAAAAAATTGTGTCAATAATTTTTCTCTAAAATACTATACTACATTAGACTGCACCAAAATTTACGGATTCCTCCTATAATCGTTCATTTGGTTGCAAAAAGACTTTTTGTAAAATATTTGTGAAATCGGATATCGTTAATTTATGCTGCATCGAATCTGAAGTTTGTACGGTGTGTTTATATGGGGAAAATATGGCTTTTTTACAGTTTTTAGAAAAAAATTAGCTATTAAATACTTTGCTTTGTAACAAAATATTAAAAAATCGTAATTTACACATAGTTAACTAATAAATGAGACATAAAAAGAAAAAATCGGTTAAAAAATGTTAAAGATATTACGAAATCCCCAGACTAATAATGTGCTTTAGACCACTTTTGTAAGAAGTGTACAAATAAATTTATTATTTATTCAGGAATTTTTATTTTTTCAGAATTTGATGCAATTCTAAGAATTCTTCGTCTAACTATCAAATTAAAAATTCTCTAGCCATTTATATTGAAAGAAATTCAAATCTTAGCCTTCCTGATTAATATTAGAAGAATTCCTTATTCAAGTGACACACGAAATAGTACCACAGAAATATATGTCTTTAAATAAATGCATAATTTTAGTATAACATTTCTTCAGGAAACTAAAGCCAACACTTTGAAATTTGGTTGCGCAAAAAATTATTTTTTTCTGAACTTTAGTTTAGGAGATATACTTAATTAAATTTAAAAAAATGAGATTCCTTACTCAAGTGGCAGGCAGTAGTGTGTGGAATATATTTTTCCATATTTTATTAAAATATTGATATAATTGAGACATTTATGAGTGGAATAAGATTTTATTACATAAGGATATTTGTATGGACACTAGGTGAAATAATGGACTGATTTTTAAGGCAATTTTCATAAAAATAGATGGACAGCCAATCAGAAAGACGGACATAGTTAAAACGATTTAGAAAGTGATTATGAGTCGAATGGTATACTTTAAGGTAGGGATTTTCTGTGGACTATAAATATCAGGACAAACGCTTAAAACACCTTTGGAGGTGTAGGCTATAAAAAGGAAGAACATTTTCATACTGTATTCGCTTAAAAAACACTATATTTTACTGCTTGTAACGGAAATACTATTGAAATATTAATTCTATATGGTAACAAAATTTTCATATGCTGAAAAGCTTGTAAAAACTTTTTAACAAATAAAACATTTGTGAGCAAACGTAGAAAATTTGTTATGAACAAATAATTTTGTGTTTAGGCGATATGCTAAAATTGTTATCGTTAACAAATAGTCAACATAAGCTGTCGACATACATATGTTTTGAGTTTACATGTTATATTGGCACTATTAACAAATTTTTCGGTCTAAATCTATCTTAAAATTATTTATATACAACATTACAGGAAATAAAATTAAAAAAAGAATTAGATCAATACCTTGTATGATTAAGCCGTAGTATTTGTAATTTTAATTTTTCGAATTTCTGCAAAAAGGCATTTTTTACGGTTTTTTAGTTATAAAGCCAAAAATTTACTTAATTCATTCTAATTTTATTTCTTATAGTCTTGTCTGCATATCTGCATAGCTTTCGTCGAACTTTTAGGAAATTTATTTAACAAAATTTTTAAAAGTTTTAAATTGGAATTTTGCAACAGTCTTAAAAAAATCAGCATTTCTTAACTAAGCATGGAAAGGGATTTGGATTATACTAGAGAAACAAAAATGTATCTTTCAATAACTGTAGTTCAAGTTTAATTAAAAAGCATTTTATTTAAACATTTATCAAAAATTAAAAATTTGCTTGTAAACTCCTTACATAAGTGGTCTAAAAAACATTAATGGTTTGGGGAATTCGTAGTAGCTTAAACATTTTTTAACCGATTTTTTTTTTTCATTTCATGTCTTGTTTGATAGACAGTTATGTGTATATTACGATTTTTAAACATTTTGTTACAAAGAAAAGTATTTAATAGCTAAATTTTTCTAAAACCTGTAAAAAAACATATTTTCCCCAAATAAATGCACCATACAAATTAACGATATCCGATTTTACTAATATTTCATACAATATATTTTTACAATCCATATTACTATAAGTATTTTCTCTGTAGCTATATTCAAATTAAATAATTATTCCGCAACATTTAGTTTATATCTTTTGCACTACCCAACAGCCCAGATTCCAATCATGAAAAAAACAATCTCGAAACCAAGGAATAATATCTTCTACTCTTTGTTTTATTTTTCTGTTAATTTTGTATCAGGTTCATTGTTAATTTATTATAAATCCCTTTATATATTTTTCTAGATACTACATATGGTTACAAAATGATAAAAGGTGGCAAATAACTTCTTATCACTCACAGCATATCATATCGAAATTAAGAAAATTACCGTATAATAATCTCATGGGAGATTGAGAGGTCTTAAACACGCAACCCTTTGTGTAAAAATATCTACTTCTATACAACCATACCACTCCACAACACACTCACTTCCAAATAAAAAAATATAGGACAGAGAAAAAAAAAAAGAATCATAAACAAGCCAAAAGTTAATGAAAAGAAAATTCCCTTATCATGCCATATTTATGATAGTTTCTGCTTGTATGTGTGTTAAATATATATATATATATGGTAATATGTTGTTTTTGTGTATGCGTATGTGTTTAAATATTTGTATTGCAATTGACCCTCTTCAAAAAGAAATCATGCATTTATATAGTCCTAGTTTTACTAGTTGGTTCGATCAAAAATTATGTGTTCATCTTAGATTGAACATTAAATGGACACTAAAAATATTTCTCTTATACATGCAATATGAGTAAGAAATTCTTATGTTTAATTTTTTGTCTTCAACAGATGGAAGGAAAAATTTAGTAGCAATTCTAGTATCTATCTTGAATATATTTGAACTTCATGGATTATGGCAGTTTAGAGAGGATTTTTTCTTTACATTTTAAATATTCTTGGCATCCGTTTCGAGAGAGTAGTTTATTTTTTATACCTACCATCAAAAAAGATTAGGGAATATTGTATTTATCATTTCTTTTGTAATATATTGAAATATTTTTAAATTCTAAGACAATTTAGCCTTACTCCTTTACCAGTCCTTCAGTTGAAATCACAATAAGGCTCGAATTATCTAAGGGGATGAAATATGACTCAAATATCTTCGACAAGATTTGTTTGGTATTGAACATTGGAAAAATCAATTAACAAATAAAAAAGTTATAGGCAAAAAACAAAAAAAATATCGGTGTCCATTGCAACTCCGGTTCATATATTTTTGCCAATATCTCTTCAACTTAAGCTACACCTGAACTAATAAAGATAAATTCTTAATATTTTGTTCAATTAACTTTCTTATCAAATTTGGAGGTTTAGAAAAAATAGAGTCCATAGGAGCGTGGGTCTTGAACACCCCATATAAATATTAATCAATTCATATCTTAAGATAATTGCGAAATAACTTTCTTTTCAAAGTTTACCGATTTACTTGAAATTTGACCCTCAAATAGTTCCATATATACCTGCCAATGGGACTGTTTATGATCCGAAAGGACATTTGCATTTTGTACCCTACACCACCATAGGTGGGGAGGTGTAGGGTATCATATCGTGCTTAACAGGCTATATCTTTCTTACTTTTTAAAGATGAAAATGATGAAAGAAAGAAGATGAAAGGTTCGAAAGGTCGATGATGCACACCGTAGGTGGTCCTTTCGAATGAACCATATACAGCACAGCCGCGGCAACATTTGAATAAAATAATCTTTAAGAAGAAAATGTTAAGGGATGTTCTTTCTGGTCATAAAAAGATTCCGACATCCAATTCTAGTTTAAGGGTTTATATAAAATAAAAAAAAGAACTTACATTTAAATGGATAATATTACCACAGAAGTTATTAAGTTTTAAAGTCGATATCAAAGAGTTAAAAATTTTTGAAAATGTCCCATACAGGTTTACAATTATATATAAATAAAACTTGTTATATGTATGCCTAAAAAGATATTGAAATTTAACACAAAAGTTCATAGCCCCTGTGAGCCTAAAGACAGTTTTAGCAACTCGTTGCGAAGCCTAAAGTTCTCTTTCGAAAACACTTTTAAAATTTTGAAACAACGAAGTCAAAAGTCGCCACTGTGCATCGGTAGAATATTAAATATTGTATAAGTTTGGACTCAAATTCGAATAATTTTGAAATAAAATACAATAATCTATTTGCACCTACTTCATGTGAAAAAGTATTTTCACCAGTAATCAATTCTGAAGTATTAATATGAAAATAAGCCTAGACATAAGTATGCCGAATGCATTTTTTAAGGATACTTATTGAAAATTGTGTGGAAATATCTACGGTTAATTGCTGTTCCTGTATAAACGGTTAAATATGCAATTGGGTACTTTTATGTATTTTGAGGGTCAGATTTTTACATTTGATTTTAGAATACTGCACATTCTTATCTTTTAAAAATGTTTGTGTACGCAGAAAAAAGTTACCGATCACCAAAATAATTCATTCAGTTAAAATTTGTTTAAATTTGTACCTCTTATCAAAATGATTATATTCTGGTTAATGTACTATAGGGTATTCGGAGTGGATATCTAAATCTCGGGTGTCTTTTCGACATCCAGATTGGTACATAAATGCCGGACATCTCCGAACAAGATGGTAAAACATTCTAACCTGGAGCTGGCCTGGATTAGGGGTCATTCAAGAACCCCGGGTAATTTTATTGCGGATGTACTAGCCAGAATGGATCCCATCTTCGAGGTGAAAATACGGTTGGAGTATCACTTTCGACCTGAAGATCAATAATTCTGTTGAACTTATCGAGGATTGCACAGGTTAGGTGGACAAATGAATCCACATGTTCAACGTCGAGGAAAATATAGCCCCATTATGATGAATGTTGATCTAACTTCATCATGGGACTATCGAGGCATCGGCTGAGAACTCTGGTAGCCGTGGTCACAGGGCACTGTATTGCTGGTGCGCATGCCAGGAGACTAGGGCTCCCTTTTAAAGGGTTTTGTAGAAGTTGTCGGGATGAGGAAGAGGAGGAGACGGTGGAGCATCTTTTATGTCACTGTCCCACTCTTTCCGGGATCAGGACTTCCTAGTTTGGAAGTCCGTTTATGCATGTGTTGTCAGATCTCTCTGATATTGATGTCAGATGTATCAGTTCTTCCATACATGCCTCGGGTTGGTTCGTTTCCAACTTTGGACATGTGAGTTGGAAATACATGATCACTCGGAGTTTCACAACGGGACCAAATTGAACCCAAGTGTGCTGTCTCTCGTTAACTGGACAGCTGCCCTAATAACCTAACCTAACCTAGATCAATGAAGTAAATGATTGAATGAATTAAAAATTTAAATGAGAAAAAATTCCTACTTAAATTTTATTTTTATTATTTCTTGTATTTTACTTTTGTGGATCTGGCACCTCTGCGTCAAGATAAAAACGTCGTGTTAATTTTTGCTAGAAATAATTAATTGAATCTTTAAATTAAAAATGTAAAAAACTACTTAAATTTGCTTTAACTTTCTTTTGTTTGGCAACGTTTACTCAAAAAGTAAGAAAGTATTGGGGTAATAGCCCTAAATTCAAGGTGTCAAAAACTTAGACAGTTTTTCAACTGTGATTGCCTATTGGTTTTATTTGGCCTACCAAAACTGGTCGTAAAGATAATTGTCGAAGAATTTGTCAGCTCGTTCAATACAAGCCCAGTAAGCATTAAGGAATTAGCAACAAAGAGATCCAGTGTAGATAACGCACTCTATCTTATTAAGTTTGATCGTCAACATGTTTCAAAAAGAGATGTTATGAAAATAAGATATTTTTGTAATATTTCTGTATATTGGAGAAAACCTCTAAAGGACAACAAAGATCGCATACAATGTTCCAAGTGTATGATATATGGGCATGTTGCTAAAAATTATAACCGTAACGTAGTGTGTTCAGTCTGCGCCGGAATTCAGGTAGTATAATTTATAAGTGCTACAACTGCATAAGAAAGAACCTAGAGAAAGTTAACCATAGAGCTAAAGACCCAAAGTGCCCAAGTCGTCAAAAATACTTAGAAATCCGACATCGAGTGACATCTTGATCTAAAGCGACTAACAGAAGATCCATTTTTTATTTTAACCAAGGTTATCATGATTTGTCTGCTTTGCCAAGACAAGAACCACAAAATAATGCGCTCTAATGATATTTTGTATTCGGAAGTAGCTAGAAACAAGAGCTACGAAAGGAATAATAACGATGATATTTCAAATGAAAGGCAAAGATGTCAGAATAAGTACGATTAGCTACGAGTTTTGGGTATAATGTTTCAACATGTCATATAATTCAACTGAAAGACATAATATTAATGTTATGCACTGGAAGGCCAAAGGCATAACAACTGAGTTAGCAGCTGCCCAGCTAGAATACGTTTTACACCAAAGGAAAATCGATATTCTCCTTTTAAATGACACTTTTTGAAACCATACATCGATCTACGCATGGCGAATGAGTTCTAAATGCAATTAAAGATAATATTAAGCATATCTTGTTACCAAAAATAAAAACAATTGCAGCTGGAAATATTTCAGTACAAGTTATGATTAATAGAAGGCCAGTTATATTCACTTCAGCATGTAATACAGTTCATACTACCAATTTTAAAGCTGATTTGGATAAATTAATTTCATCTTGAAACGACTATTTTATTTTCGGTGATCTGAATATCCAGCATACACATTGTATGTCAGATAATTCGGCTGGTCAAGAGCTCTACAATCACTGCCAGTAAAGCAGTTACTACATTTATTACCCAAATGAATATACTCGTTTGGATAAAATAAAATAAATATCCATTTTTCAAACCTTGAGACTCATCCAAATGTATTACAATCGGGCCATGTATCTATATCTTGTGTTATTTCTGGACAAGTACAAAACGTGACATATTCTGTTCCCTTGTACTATCGCGCTGACTGGTCAGCAATCAGAAACTGGATGGAAAATGAAACTAGGTGTCAGAACATTGACCAACCTGTTACTAATTCAGGTAATCTAGATTTTTATTTTTACAGTCATAAAAATTCTTGGAAACGAAAAATCTCTGATATTAGTAAATGTTAATTAGTTAGAGAAATAAATACAAAAGTAAATTTCAAAGATCAATTGGAAAGTATTTTGAAGCTATTTAACAAAAATAATTGATTTCCACCTTAATAAAGACCGAAATGAATCCTGCTCAAAATTTATTTCAAATTTGCACTCAAGCTTTAAAAAATTTCGGAAATTAATGAAAACGCTTTAAATATTTATTATTATCTTAGCGATAAAATTCTTGACAGATCGAATGTGGAACTCACTAACTCAGTTGAAGTTAAATTAAATTATTTGTACTTTTATTGAAAAATAATAAAGCCCCTGAGTTAGATGGCATTAATAGCATTATCTTTAAAAAGATGCCCGATTGCTTTTTTGAAATCTTATGTAAACTTTTCAATTCTTGCTTAATAGAGGGATATTTTTTCTACAATTTATAAGAAGGCAAAAGTCATTCCAATTTACAAGCCAGGAAAGGATCTTAAACTACCTTCCACTATGGATCAATCAGCATACTAATCCTATTGGTTAAAGTTTTTGAAAAAAATAATAAATAAGAGAATTTTAGATTTTTCTTGTCTAAATAATATTATTAATCCTCAACAATTTGGTTTCCGCAAGAAGCACTGTACTCTACATCAACTAAAAGGAATCGTTAATTTTCTTCTTCTTTCACTTGCTCAAAAGATGATCTAAACTTAAGACTCTTATTTACAAGATGTGTATTCGGCCAATTAAGGAATCGAGTCAATAAATATTTTAATTAATGTTAAGCAAATTTTTAATAAAATTATTTAATAAATTTTAATAGAAATTGACTGATATTATCGTTTTGATGATTGGAGTAAAATCAATAAAAAATTAATTAATGTAAGCAATTTCGTTATTGAAATCCATTTCTAAATTTTTCTGTGCGTGAGCTAACATTATAAAATACAATCATAATGAGCTTAATGGCTTCAGATTGTACTAGTGTACTAGTAAATAATGGCCAATTGTATGATTAACAATTTGAAGACTGTATTTAATGTAAACAATTAGTAGTATCCAAATATTAATATATACAAGGTAATGTTTTTCTTTATATTTTTTCATTACAAAAAATCAGAAAAAATTTTTCATTTGAAGTTAACCAATTACTAATAATTATTTCATAAGGTAAAATATTTTTATAATAATAATACTCGAGAGCCCTATTAAGGGACGTTGTATATATTTGGAAATTGATATTGTTAACTAGTACTTAAATAGTTTAATTGATACCAAAATCGTGAATAAATAAACGTTAAAAAAATCTTAATATATATACTTACTGTTGTTGGATTTTTCCTAAATTTGTAAACACTGCTACATTAATATCCACTGCTGTAAATATCGAGTGGGTTATAGTTGGCTTTACAATCAAATACGCATCATCATCATTTCTTTGAGATGACTCTTGTTGTGGATAATTTTTTTCATTCATTTTGTATGAGACATATAATCGAAATGTAATAATACAAATATTTACAACGATAGTAGAATGAAATAAAATGTTTATAAACCAAAAATTACACAAAATATAAGGAAGACACAAGAACAAAAATGACCAATAGTATATTAAAAATCCTTAACAAAATAAAAATAAGGCTTTAAAAAAAGTTCTAGTTGCTGTTACAGACATACATATTAATGTTGTAATTGAAGTGGTATCAGTAGCAAGATGAAATAAAATAAATGTCATGAAAGAACTCATTGACAGGCACATAAGTACACTGGTTTTATGACCAACAGATATGACCAAAATATATGATTACCATGTGTCGTTTTATGTCCAACTTATACATGTACAAATACATATAAATATACGAGTATTTGTGTAAATCTTTAAGTTCATTTTAGCATTATCTCACAACTAACTCGTAAATAGGCATTTACTTATGTTGTAATATTTATTTTTAGTCTTGTATTTTGTTACGTTTTCTTTGACCATCAGTTGATATTTAATGGTGTTGTGTATTTTATTTTGTTTAGTATGTAGTTTCTTATTATGGTCATCTCAATAACCATTGATCCAGGTGGGACGACATGTGTCTTTCTTTACAACTTGGGTCATAAAAATCAAAATTATATGTATGTTATGCGTGTTTATATTATTCCTCTACTACCACTTACTCTTTTATCCTCCTTTATTCTTATTTGCTTCTCGTGCTTTTGATAAGAATACGAAAAAAAAGACACATCATTTGTAAGTAAAGAGTATGAGAACTAAATAAAATTTCCCTTCATTTCATCTGTTGGTTGTTTGTTTCATTTATATTTTTATAACTTTTGATGCCATTACATGTGATAAAGCAACTTTTTTCATTTCGCATTTGACCACATTTTTTCTGGGTGATTTTTACGTAGAAATCGTAAAAAAAGGACATCATGAACAAATCCTTATTGTTAATGTTTAATAAATATTCGTAGCATTTCATTACAGTTGGAACTTATTTTTAAGAATGCAATAAATGTGGTCATTGTTATGGATTTTAATTTTGCTGACTGTGTCATGTGTTGGTAAATAATGATGCTGGTGTTGAATATAGTTGAGGTGATAAAAACATTTTTTTTGTTCGTTTTGTAATAGAAAATTTATGGTTTCTTATTTGTAGAATTATATCATGATGAGTCATAAAATTATACGTGTAAAATTCAAATTATAAGGTTGATTGAATGTTTGTTATCCATTAAATATTAATGTCTGAAATGGTGTTTAAATCATTTAATATGTAATATTGTTCATATAGAGAAATAAATTGTAATCAATACTTTCAAAATGTGAAAAGCAGAAAAACTAATTTCTTCGAAATTATTACTATCCCATCATGACTATAGAATTTTTACCCTTTACTATATATTTTTAGTAAGCCAGAAATAAAATGGAAAACAGTATATGAATTCCAAACGGAAATATTAAAATTTGTTCAACAGATCAACATTACCAAAACATACTTTGAAGGAAAAATATTTTTCTCTTCCAAATCCTTCATTATAATCTGATTCACAACTCTGTTATAACTTACTGTAATTATACCCTGCACCACCATAGATGGTTGGGGTATTATGCGTTTGTGCTGATGTATGTAACGCACAGAAGAAATCATCGGACTCCCATCTTAAAGTATACCGTTCGACTCCGAATCACTTCCTGAGTCGAGTTAATAATATCCGTCGGTCTGGCTGGCTGTCTGTCCATGCAAAACTTGTGAACAAAATATATATCTTGATAAAATTTAGCACTAATAGTAACTTTAGAAGAAGGACGAATCCTATTAAAATTGATTATTATCGATCTATTATTTCTCTTCCAGGAATAGGACTTAACGCTCATAAATACCTTTAATATATTAAATAATTTAATGAAATTTGACACAGAGAGGTATTATATAAGTATAAATATGTGTAGCAAATTTCATAAAGATTAGTCCATAATTGATCATATGCTCCTCTTCCGAAAATCACTTTAACGTGCTTAAATCCCATAAAAATATTAGTAACAATTTAATATTCGTCACAAATAAGTTTTATTTATATATTTTATATATATATATATATATATGTAGAAACAACAGTGTCAAATTTTATGAGAATCGGTTCATAATTTGCCATAACTCACACATAAACCTACTTTCGGGAATACCCCCAAAGTGCATAAAATTATATAGATGTTATCATCAACTTATTATTCTGTATTTGTATATTTTATTTTACAATTAATAAAATTATTGCTCCTCAATCTGCCTCACGTCTAATATAAGACCCCTTACCGAACTTTTATACTCATGCACAATGGCATACGCTACCATATGGTCGGTCTTGACTGACTATATCTTTTTTTACTTGTTTTTATATGTATGTAAGTACATCTTAAAATTGTTTCTATAAAGATTGTTCGGCATATTCTTCAATATTATAATCGAGTGTCTCAATAGAATGCGAATTTTTTATTAAGACAAACGTTGATCTTTTTAAACCATGCAAGAGGTACCAAGAAGCAATGCTAATAAAGTCGGTCTACACTATATACAAATTCTGCTTATTAATAGTTTTTTAGTCTGGACACGTTGTAAGATATAATTGGTAGTTTTTTTCTAAAAAAAGTAAGAGAACGTTAGTTTAAAGACATAGTCGTTTAAACTTTTCCAGACTTGGTAATTTTCGTTTCCGCTTTGTATTTGAGTGACCAAAAGTTTTTTTAAAGTTCGAATCAATTTTTCAAAATTAGTTCCAGTTTATCCATGATTTTTTATATTTATTTATTTATTTTTTTGAAAACAGTACACATTTTTTTGCTACAGTACACAGAATTAGACATAGCCGTCAATACTTATATTCATAATTTGCCTTTACTGGTTACAGCAAAAATGATGTAATTTTGAATTCCAAAAAAAATATGTGGATCAGAATATTGCGATATTGTGTCAACACTTTAAATTGTACAGAGAGGGCTCTTGAACAGCTTCCGGTTTAAGGTCTAATTTTAAAAGTTGGAATTTTGCAAAACTTTATATGGCATTCAATACCAGAGCAGATCAATAATTCCGTGACTTTACGAACTTACCTCGTAGTTATATGAAATGCCATCACCTTATTGGCCGGCAAACTTACCTTGGCTTTCTTCGGAGCAGGTTCACCCGGAGAAACCCATTGTTTAGACTGCTGCTTGGTCTTCGGAGTACAGTAGTGGATTCTTGTTTCATCCACAGTTACAAAACGCCACAAAAACTTATTTGAATTGCTGTTAAACAACTCCAAACAATCCTTCGAACTTGTCACACGTTTACGTTTATGTTCAATTGAGAGCAAACGCGGCACCCATCTTGCAGACAACTTTCTTAAACCCAGCTGATCATTTAAAATCGAAAACACACTGCCATATGAAATGCCTATGATATCGACCAACACCATATCGTGGATTTTTTCGACATTTTCGGGAGTACTGACCTCAATTGGCCGTCTTGAACGCCATTTGTACTTGTGCGACCACAACGAAAGTCAGTAAACCACTTTTTTACCACTGAAATCGATGGTGCAGAGTCCCCATAGTATTTATCGTGCTTTTCCTTGGTTTGATTGACGGTTTTTTTTCGCAAAAAATAATGCTTAATGAGCACTCGAAATTCACTTTTTTCCATTTTGAACAGCTGTTAACGCAAAGTAAATGACGATACTTGCTCAAAATTTGACAGTGGTCTATTAACAGGTGGTACTTAATGGCAATAGTGTTGCATTTCATATAACTACGAGGGAAGTTCGAAAAGTCACGGACTTATTGATCCGCCCTTGTAGCTAACAATTTGTTGAATTTTACTCCAAACTTATGAGAGCCTTTAAAGTCAAAGTTTTTTCAAATATTGCCAGCAAAAAAAAAAAAAAAAAATTAAAAATTGGTAAAAAATTTATGATTTTAACATTGTGTGGTCATTGGGAATAGATAATTAATGCTGAAAAAAAAGTTGCCGATGATCATTTTTTAACCCATGGTTGTCTTTGGTAGGATGTTCTTCTTTCATGCTTCTTTTTCATTGCTTTTGAAGTACTCTTCTAAAAACTATGTTTACAAAATATTGTATTTTTTTAATTCTATTTTTGCCTTATTAAAAGTGAATAAAAAAAGTTTGGAAGTTTTGGAAATTTTAATTTTCTTAGAAATTATTAAACCTCTTTCCTGTTAAAAATACATTTATTTTCTCTTTTTTTGAAAGTAGTTATTAATAATTTTCAAAAAAAAAAAGCAAAAATAGCCTCTCAGTTCTACTTTTATAGTGATGAAAAAGTTCTTCTTTTGGAAGCACTTGATCGTTTTTTTGCTGGAATATAGCATAATCTTTAAATAAATTTTAAATATTTATTATACAGAATCATATATTTTAAATGTCCATTTATTAATTAGATAATGACAAATGTTCATTTTAAATTTAATAATTTTTAACTAAAAAAAATTATATAACTTTAAGTTTCAAGATGTATAAGTTATATAAGGATTCATAGGTTGGAGAATATAAATTTATATGCAGTTTATAGCCAATATCCCAAGAACTAAAAATATAATAAAATTGTTCTGTCCTGACTTGCCTTGTTGAACAATATTTTTAATTTTTTTAAAAATATTTTGTATACAAATTTCATTAAAAATATATAATTAAAAAAAAATTGTATACAAATTCTCTCTAAAATTATTTCTAAAGTTATTTGTTTGAAATTAGATTTTATTTTTAGACCATTTTTTATTTTTATTTTATTATTATTTCATTTTTTTTTTTATATTCTTAAACTTAAACACCAATAACACGTAAATAATCATTTAAATTTTGATAATTAGCACTTTTGAAATTTGCAGCACATTTTTATAAGATTTTTCTATAGTGCAACGAGTTGATATAATTAAAGTCAAATTTGATCTCGATAGTAGCATCTATATAAAATATATGCACGTATGATTTTCCAAAAATCGATTTTCAAAGGGGAGCCTTATGTGGACGCTAACTTAAGTCGATAGTCACAAAATTAGGTATTATTATTAACACTTTAATAGAAACAGTAAAAATGTATTTCTCGAAAACATTTTTATCACGATATCCGCGAAATTCTCTCCTCCTTGAAAAGGAAAATATGGGTCAAATTTCATTAACATATCTTGTAAATTGTAAACTATAGTTTGATAAGACATTTACATTAACAACTGTTGGACGAACGGACACAGCTAAATCGGTTCAGTATACTATTCAATGCCAAATTCAAAATTTTAAGAAAGATAACTAACGTCGCTTTCGTACGTTGTAAGCATTATTGCAAATACCCTAAAACTGTCCATCCTACAGTGAATTAAAAAAATTTAGTATATTATTTCTTTTTATTTTGGTTTTTCAAATATGACATATAACTTTTTAAATTTTTTTAAGATTCTTTTTTTATAAAAAAAATGTTTTTTAATTTTTAATTTAAAAATCAAATATATCAGTCAACGGCAAAACTTAAAAACCGAAAAATTATTTGTATCATATTTTGGATAAATGTACACAGAAAAAATTATTACTTTATATTCTTCAATTAACACAGTTGTTTAATTTTGCGTTAAAATTTAGTTAAGATATTCAAGCGAAAATAAAACAAAGGAAATAGTAAAGATTTTTTTCTCATTTAAATTTTTAATTCATTCCATCATCTACTTGATTGATTTAATAAAGTTTTTAATTGGAAAAAATTTTTCAGTTTTTCCTTTTTTACAATTATTAGTAATTGATATTATCATTTTGGTGAGAGGTGTAAATTTAAACAATTTTTAATTGAATTAATTATTTTGATGATTCGTGACTTTTTTCTGTGCATAAACAAAAACAATATTTGTTTATATGTTTATCCCCTAAATCAGCATTCCTACGCCAATGATGTTAAGCATGATTTGTGACTATTTTAAAAAATACGGACTTATAACCGAGTCACGTGAATAATCAAAAAAAAAAAAAAAAAAACGACTTTCGAATTTCGGCCATAACTCCCCCTATGATTGTTCTTTTTTGTGTAAAAACATAGCAAGCAAAATATCAGAGTGATCGAATGTAGCTAACACGTGCCATATCAAGCCTTAAGTTTGTTGGGAGCATTTAAATGGGAAAATTTTGACTTTTTCAAACGTTTTTTAAAAAATTTCATATTATCAACTCCTTTTTGCAATTTAGTGTAAAGGAATCGTAATCTAGACATAACTATCTATCACACAAGACAAAAAATACTGACACCAATGTCAATGTTTTTTATCTTGTGTGATGAATAACTATGTCTCGATTATTGTTCCTTTACATTAAATTGAAAAAAGAATTGATATTAGTAAATTTTTTTCAAAAAACTGCTAAAAGGTCAAAATTTTCCCCAAATCTAAGGAATAAGAACATTGCAGAATTATTCGTGATATAAATAAAAAATTTTAATCTTTTTCAGACTTTCTCTATGAATAGACATGTCAGTTCTAGGTATAAAAATTATTTGAGAATAATACTTGATATAAGTTGAGAATGTTTCATTTACCAAACGTTTATTCTCAAATAAATCTAAATTTGAATTTAAACTTAAAGTTTAAATATTTACATTTATTATTATTATTTTTTTATTGAGGTATATTCATTTTTCTTAACCAAAAACAATGTTGTTATTATATTCTTCAGTTTTTTTTTTATTTTCTTTTTTAGTAGTGTAATAGCTATTCTAGTTTCTATTCTCGTTTTTAGCAGCTGTTTTGTATATAATATTTATTTATATCACTAAATAAGTAAAAGTTTGAAAATCGAAATGTATTGTTTTGGGATTTAATATTCTTTTTATTTTACATAAGCTGCTACTTGATCTTCGTTCAGTAATTGCTAATCTGTGTCACAGCCCCGTGTCTACGAGATTCTATGCGACTACGTTTCCAATGAGTGCTTCGTTTCGGTGATGGCAAATCGTCTTCGTAACATTGCTTAGGTGATGGAGAATCTACTGACTTCTGCACCTCCGTTACGTTCATCATCACTTCATCCGTTTTTTCTAGTCCGACCATAAGATTCTCTAGCTTTGCGTGATGTTTCCATAGTGGCAGAAACAGAACGACTGTGCGATCTCGATGCTGATCTTGAGTGAGATTTATTGCGACCTCGTGAAGCACACGTGAACGACTGCGTATATGTCTGTATGATAAATAAAATAATAAAAAACAAATTTAAATTACACCAGATAAAAAAATAATAATTAATAAATTATTTCAAATATTTTATTTTACCCTTCAGGAAATTTCTAACATCTGTATTGATTACCTTACACTGCGTATGACCGCCTTCGAAAGACACACAAATCAATACAATTTATTGCAACAGTACATATCATTATCTTAAAATATGTATACCTGAATGTTTGAACATAATTTGAGAAACACGTTTGTTATCAAAAGTTATATACGATGATTTTATATATCAGACGTTTGACTTGAGTTTGTTGATTTTTCACTTATCTTAGGTCACTCATACCACGAGAAAGATATATAGCGAGTGGGTTATAAGCAGGGCAACCAAAATTATGCTCAAAAAGAAGTGTTTTATGCTCATAAAAAATTCCCCTAAATCGGAAAATATGCACTAAAAATTTAAAGATATCCTGTTAAATATTATTTTTTCTAGCTTAATTTTAATTTATCTACTATTTATGCTACAAATAACATGATTTTTTTAAGCACTCAAATCTAATACATTTTACCAGTAAATTACAAAATTTTATCAGAAAATTAAAAAATAATATAAATTGTTAGGGAATGAGACTTGAAAAACGTAATAACAACATATCTAGAAAATTCTATTGGGTACAAAATATGCAAAATTTTTATCTTAATTTGAAAATGTGCAAAATTGTGCTTTTATGTATAAAATGTGACATTTGAATTTTCTATATGACACAATATGCGACTAACTCCAAGATATGCAAAAATAACCTGTTAGTTTTAAGTTTAACAAATATTTTGAGATTCAAGTAATTTTTAATGGAGAAAGTTCGCTCTTTACCACTTAGAAACCAAAAAAATAATTTAGTGTTCCATATAGCGTGTAATTCTAAGTTAATTTAGTCATGTCCTTTAGCAGGACACATTTTTACATCAGAACTACTAAAATTCGCTCTGGTTGTTTTTTTTTATTTTTCTAAGTAGTTAGTTATTTAAAATCAGTTAAAGAGATTCAGTAATAAAAATTGTAGAACACAATCTGGTCCAATCTACAAATTAGTATTTAAAAATATTACAACTGTCTGCAATCGCAAATTACCTTGTTGCCTCTGCTGGTGGTAACAAAGCAGAGTTTGTGGTTTACATATAATTAGATACCAGCAGAATGAAATACCAATTTTCTGTGATACACTTGATCAAAATTCTTGGTATCTTGTCGCTTTGGATTTCATTGAAACCTAATCATACAATAAGACCTGTTTTACTTATATATTCTATGTAAGTACATTTCCTTACAAACTCATTGAAATATTTTATTTACTATAGTGTTAATTAAAAAATAAAGCTTAAATAAAAAGAAATTATAGAATTAAATTTCTTTACAAAAGTCTCAAGGGTTTTACATGCAAATGCCAATATTAAAATTATAATACAATTTTCAGCGGAAGAAAAGACTAACGCAACATAAAATTGTTGCATGTTCTTTTAAAATAAATTGTTAGAAATTAGAAGAGAAATATTATTAGAGGTAAGAATAGTGAGTAGAAACCAGGCGAAATTGTTAAAATATGTATTTAGGTTTCAAAGTGTTGCCAAAGTAGTAGAAGTAAATATTTTAATAATTTTTGTTATTATTTAGCATACCCTATTGGCAACACTGTTTACGCAGGAAGTGTTATAAAATTTTAATGCTTAAGCACACAAATAAACACTAAACCACCAACGCAACCACCAGTAGTATAAAGTATTTTCCTTTAGTTCCTGGTTTACATATTAAATGTTGGCCATTTTTAGTCATTTTGGGCAAATGTAAAACATAAAAAACCTATTTTAGACTTCTTTTAATAAATAATATAATATAACACGCTGATTGTTGAATTTTCACCTCCGCTTCCTTAACGGTGATTTGAGTGAATTTAAATAAATATTTTTCTTTTCCTACTTTTTACTAGTCATACACTTGATGTTGATATTGGTATTGTATCTTCTTCAGTTTAATTTGTTTTGTTATTGCTCTTTTGATATTTGTGTGAATTTCTTATGCTTTTTTTTTTTGTATTTTCACCAAAATAAATTTAATTATTCATGTTCTGTTGTAGTTTGAGGTAGTTGGAATAATGATTGTTTTCATCAAGGAAACAATCATTGGAATATGCATTATGTATTAAGATAAATTTTAAAATTTATTAAATTTCTATTTATAACAAAAAAAAAATTTTAAAGTAAATTTAGATGAAGTTTAATTCAATGATATTTTGCAATAATCAAAATACTAGTTTTTTTTAAATGTATAAATACACAAAAAACATTAGAGGCAAATTATTCATAAGCAACTTATATTTATTTCGAAATATCACAAAAAATCATTTCATTTTATCTTTTTTTATTTGGTTTATAAATAAAAATTCTCGTAAAATATAAATACCCTATTGTTCCATTTTGTATTATATTTTGTACCAAAATTCACAACAGATAAACACTCTTACCCACATTAATGATCTTTATGTAAAACCATTAGAATTGTATGTATTTATGTTTGTTTATTTAGATTGTTCTCCTTTTATTTTAATTTTCTAAAATGTGTAGCTAAAACCATAGTTTTTGTAATGACAATTTCCGTACATACTTGCACTTACGTATTTGTATGTCTTAACGTCTATGTAATGTTCAATGTTGCCACAGCAACAAAATTTTTTCTAACTAATATTTTGGAAAAAGTAATCAAATGAAAAAGAACAACAAAATTTAAAAAATTCAAGGTTATATATAGAAATTAATATAATATTTATATATGTATTGCGGTTTTAAATATGTTGCATATTGATCATAAACTTTAACTAGCGTTTAAGAGAAAAAGTATTGAAAATTTATCTGTTTAGAATAATCTATATTAAAATGTGGTCCCTTATACAATTTTGTAGGGGGTCGCGAGATAAATAAAGTAATAAAAAATTAATTATTCATACGTACTTATGATATGATCTCGAAAGCAAAAAAGAATGTAATAAATTTAAAATTGTAAAACAACTGGGTCGGGAAGTAATAGAAAATAAGATTGACTTTTACAATTGTGTGTTCATAGAAGATGAAGGCAAAAAAGAGTTTTAATAGGAACTTTGTCAAACTTATTTATTAATATGAATTCCATTTTCTATAAGCGTTAAAAACTAAAAATTTAAATTTAAAGACATTTCATTGAGAGGTTTGTTGAAAAGATTCAATATCATATGTTATATTAAATATGAATAAGTTAATTTAAAAATTATGTACAAAATTGTGGTGCAATTGAAAATACATCGGGACTTACATTTTTGTTTCAGTTATTTATGCTCCTATTTTTAAATTTTCGTAATTACCCAGCAAAAACTTTTTATTTTCGGTAATGACAATTACTTATTAAAGTAGTTTCTTGCTAATGTGGTGTCATTATTATTTGCCTACTTTCAGTTACATAAATAAGTACTTAATTGTATAATATCACTGTAATACTACAATCAAGTGGATCAGTTGGCTAGAGCGCCATGAGATTGATCTGATGCTGTTAATTTTTTTTAAACGATGTTTAACACTAAAAAAGTTTTTAACACTTAAGTACGAGATATTGTACTAAATAAGACGTTAGTCTTACTCAGTGTGTCCAAGTTTCACTCACGGTAAATTTTTTGTTTTATTTTCGTTTAGGTACATATTTTTGAGTACCCCTAGAGTTTAAAAGTAACTACATGAATTTGTGGACAACTCGAACAAAAATAACTAATTATTCTGGCAAAAAATAAGTATTTTATTTTTATTTCCAATTACACCTGCTAGCTTACTAGGAAAGCAAAGTTTTCGCTGTGCAATTATGTTGCCTTGTGCCAGTTTTAATAACTTAGCAGTGTACATTTTTTATTCCTAGAAGCAACATATTGGGAAACTTCCTTAATTATACCAATCGACTCAGAATTTCCTTAGCTGGTTGAAATTGGTTCATTATCCTAGTCCCCAAATAAATGTTCTTTTGGAGTAATACGAGTATTCTGAAGCTCATAAATCTTAAATAATACAAGCGTATTTCTTCAAAATTTTGCACAAATAAAACTTACCTAATCCTAAAATATTCTACAAAAAAAAAAAAAAAAATGTATGTAAATAAAATATGGCACCCAGTTTCAAAAGGATTGCGTTAGAATTAATTTTCCTCTCCTGAAAGTCTGTTGCAAGTACTTAAATCGCAAATAAATGTTAGTATGTTAATAAAATAAATATAAATTTCATTTTTAATAGTAAATTATTTTTTAATTACAAGTACTTAACTTTTTTGCTAAATTATTAGAATTTTCTCACAAAAATCTCCACATGCACTTCACTTTTTGGTTTAATATTAGAAAATCTCTGTTTTTTACTTTTTATTCTTGGTAAGATTAGCAGAGTATATACCATTTTTAAAACTAATAAAACCAAAATTTTTATTTAACAAGAAAATAACCAAAATGTAAAAAATCCACATTGGAAAATAAAATAACCAATTTTCGTTTAAAATAACCAAAACGGCAACACTGTTTATGCTACAAATAGGGTGCGGATTTTCATGGATATATTTTTTCAAAATATTCACCTACAAATGCATTAAGAAATTCAAAATTTACCTTAAAAATTTAAAAAAATCGTACTATTTTTTTGAGATTTAATAAAAAGAAAAAATAAAAATTATTATAAGAATAAACAAAAATCTGCCCATGGTAAGCTGTGTAATATTATATATTTTGTATTCCTAAACGTAAAAATTAGGTTTTAAAAGATTTATGCTATTTGTTTTTGTTTTTGTTCTCTTTTAGATTTCATTTTTTTAAAATGTATATTCATGACACTGAGATTGATACCAAAAGTTCGATGGGTTTAATTTTTTAACTCATTTTTAAAAATCAAATTAAATTTATTATCCTAGTTATACTTTTAAATCATTCATAATAATTTTATTAACAGACTTAAATTCTTTGTACTTCAAATGAATTGAGTTAATTCTATAAAGAACCAAGTATATAATTCAAACTTAAAAATATATTGTATAATTAAAATTTTATTCAATTTAAATATTTTTTGATTCATTTGGAAAAAATAATAAGCATAATATTAAAAATTTAATGAATATATATATATATATATATATATATATATATATATATATATATATATACATATGTATATATATATATACATATGTTTATATATATATATATATATATATATATATACATATATATAAAGACTTCAATTTTTATATATATATATATATATATGTTTGATTCTTTATAGAATTAACTCAATTCATGTGAAGCACAAAGAAAAATTTAGTTCACAGACTTATGTGAACTAAATTTTAAAAAATTAAATCATTCAATTTGGAGAAGATTTGAATTACCAAAAATTTAGTGAATTTTTTATGAGCTATTTCAATTTATTTTTTAAATATACATACGTTACAAATTTGTCATCAGTATAGACAATATGGAAAATTTGTCTCATAAAAATTTGACAAAATAATAAAAAAGTTAAGAGAAAAAGTAAATAGTGAGTCCGACTAATCATGATTTACTCCAAGATTCCGATACCATTATAAATATCGATGCCGATAAAAATAACGTTTAAAATTGGTTACCATAACCGATGCCGACGCCAAAGTTATTGTTTTTTAAAAATATCGGTATTAAAATACCATTTCCCTCTGTTCCGGTATACACCGGTATTTTAAAAATATTACTTCTATGTTATTTGGTATTGTAAAGATAATTACTCATATAATTTGCATGAGGTAATAAAAAAAATATGATACTATTTTTAATTATAAACATTGTTTAATGTAATATTTAGAATTAAACAACACATTTTTATCACGTCACAGTTTATGAGACAACGACATTTAATTTTTAATTATATTAGGCTTAAATATTATTATTTTTAATTTTTTCTTTATTATTTCTGCCGGAAATAGTCAGTCCAGTTTAACTTGTTTTCAGTGGCTGCTATGAACTTTGTCCAGGCTTCTTTCTATTTCTACATCAATTAATGCTGAACTTCATGATAGGTTATTTGTTAACTATTTTATAATTGATTCTATGAATATTTTCTCTTTAATTTTGGATTCTCTGAGAGAAAAAAATATCGTTCATAAAATTACATCTTGGACCATCGAATTTTCTGTTTCTCGCTTCGCGCAGTAAAAGATAACTTTTTAGTCCTTTTCAACTTTAAAAGCTTTTAGTAGGTAAATGGGGTAATGGGGAGTTAGGAGCCTAAATAGTAGTTCCTTCTTGAAGCATAATTTCTTCTCTACAAAATTTCTCGTCTATGATTGACACATTTGACCTAACTCATACCTAAATAGTTATATAACCTGAAAACTCTTTAGGGAAGCATAATTACTTTAATAATTTTTATGGCGATTGGAACGAGAATTTTTACGGATATGAATCGCATTTTCCATATTTGTAGTGTTAACCTCTCTTTTTTGCATTTATATGTTGTTCTGTTTTTGCTTTTTTATATTTTTATTTTGCAATTTTTGGAATAAAATTAGCTTTTTTAATTTTTGCAAAATTATTTGGACGATTTTTGTCTGTATTAAAAACCTGAGGTAATTACAAATTTTGTTTAACTTTTCAGGTTTACTGTACCTATCGTAAAAATAATGTTGTTGGTATAATTTGTATTTAAAAAGTCGAGTTTAATATTAGTAAATGCTTGAAGGTAGTTATCCCATAAAATAAGCATTTGTAAAAAATTCAATATGAAAAACCACGTCAACGCAATTGATGCAGTATTTCAAATAAATTGAATTAGAATATAGAAAGATTATACTGGTGTAAAGAAGAAAATCATATCAGGAAGCTCTCACTGACCCCAATAAACCATTAAAAAATGTATTTTTTAGTTGCTAATACTTCATACTTACCATATGTATGTCGCTACTAACATCTCAGTGTACATTTTAGAGAAAAATTATAAAAATGGAAGATATTATTTTTAAATTTTACTTGATGGAAAGACGAATACAGATTTCATTATCTTTTTCATTTTAAAAATAACTCTGTTACAAAAATAATTACAAACTTGATTAATTAAGTATCGGTTTGAGTCTAAGTTTATTTGAATCCAATTTAGGTCCGCAGATATATTGAATTTCAAAATAAAAAAAAAAAGAAAAAAAACGTGAACTTTGAACAGCGATAAAAACTAAACCACAAAAAATTTTTAAGCTTTAAATTATTTTAAAATATACAAATACATTTTTATTATAATACTTTTTTGCGAAATTTAATTAAAAATTTATTAAAAGTGTAACATTTTTAAGGTTTTTAAGAAACTGGAACTTCGATTTTCATGCAAATTAGCACATTTTAATGAAAAAATTATGTAGCTTTCCAGAATGAATGATAAAATATCGTTATAATGAGTATATTGTTATTAATTAGATTTTAAAATTGTTCGCAAAAAAAAAAAAAAAAAAAAAAAAAATTCGCCTCAAATTGACATTGACCCACATACATTTTTTTTTCGAAAATCTTTTGGCTGTAATTTTGCTATTTTTTCCTATCAATGGGCCTATATCTAGCTAAAAAAAACTCCCGTTGCCATCTGCGTTAAAATATATAGATAATTTTGTGGTGGTGTATATACAGAAATAATTAAAAAAATTACAAATATTTTTTTTCAAGGTGGTTCGGCTTTTACAACCATTTTGAAGATATTAGATTTTCGCTTTCATAAAATTTTCACAATAATATGACAAGACATTTGGCCATCCAAAATTTATGATAAAGAATCTTTAGCATTAGAACACTGTTTTTAACCAGCGCTGAAAGCTCTTGTTGCAATTTTATTCCTCATAAGTTATTTGAGTCTCAGGGGTTCAACTAATGAGAGTAGTGATAGTTATAGTTCTTAATCCGGGAATCCAGGAAAGTCGAAAAAATTTCCCCGCTATACCGGGAAATCAAAATGTCCGAGAAATTGCGATGCCTAGAATTTCATTTCATAGTTGGAGCAAACAAACGGGAGGTTAATTTTAATATTTTTTATGTTAATATTCGTTTAAAACTTATCCGAATCATGAAATGTATAGGCAATTATTTCATAGTTTACACTTTCAAGTTGTACAATTTTAAGCTAACATTTCCGTTTGCTCGCATCAATGTTGTTATCCAAAACTCTAACAATTTCATTTACAATATATCGGCCGGTATTGCCTGTGGTTTCATCCATGCTTATTCATTTAAATTTGTTTTTTAAAAACAATTTTATTTTTTCAAGTTGAATATGGTATACTTTTTCCATATATATTTTTTTCTGAACGTAGATTTGTGTAGATCTTAAAGAAATTTAATTAAATCGAATTATATATTTTTTTTCAAAGGAATATCTACAGATATAAAACTTTAACATACGTAAGTTCAAGTTGAATTTATGTGTTTTGGCTTTATGGCCATTTCAATTGTAACTCCTGATGTGTTTTGCTATTAATGTACTAAAATGAGCAATAAACTTCTTTTCATAATTTAAAGCTTTATCCGAAATTTTGTAAAAAATATTCCACCATCAGTTTTAACCATTCTTTTAAACTCCAACTCATATGTATTTATTTAAAACTGAAGTTTTTGCTGTCCTTTCTCTCGACATTTTATCCTAGAGAATATTTATTTAATAGGTTTTTTTTATAATTTATTATAATAATTTCACTTAACAATGAGGAATAAAATAAAGATATGAATAAAATAATTCTTTATTAGAACTCCTGTTATTAAAAAGTACTTATTAAATCGTATTTGATCAGCTGGCATATTTTCTTGTTTGGGAATAATGGATATAAAGAAAGTTAAAAGTCACTAGAAAACCTGTTATGTGCGTTTAACCTCAAATTAAATAAATAAAATAAATAAACTAACAAAAAATGAAAAATTTTTAAATATGCAAATTAAATATGCATTTTTCCATTAAATAAGCAAAAATATGCACTAAAAAATCGATGCCATTTTGCAGTACACTGTGTGATTTGGATAAATAACTATATTTGGTAGTTTTCAAATATTCCAAAAAAAGACATGCATTTATATGAAAATCCGCTCCCTTGTAATAATCATATGAATTAAAAATGTTGTAGTGGTTATTATTAGTCGTACTATTTAGTGTTTAGTTTTATCTAAAATGTAGAAAAATTGCTTTTAATAGCATTTTAAAATTACTAAAGTAAGCACATGAACTTATGTACTCATATTTATGTGTTTTTAAGTATACAAATTGTACCCATGATATAAATAATACGAGTAGTACAAATTGCTCTTAAAAACTCACACAAACATTTTGGAAAATAAATTTAAAAAAAAAATAAATATTACAAATTGTTTAGGAATGAGAAGATTTTTAGTTTTAGATTTTCAGTATTATTATATTCTTATCGGTTATATTTAATCTCGTACTAGACAATCTTATTTCAGATATAAAATTTTGGTATTAAAGAATACAGTTAGATCAATAGATCTAAATGTATTCTTTAATAAAAAAAAACTTACTAATGCATAAATTTGGAACCAATCTGATAAAGTAACAAAAATCGATATTTTCTTTACAAAAATAAAATAAATAGTTTATTTTTATTTGATTATAGTTAATAATAATTTTTATCCATTACATTTCATAAATTAATTTGAACAAGTAAGAAATTGTAAGAAAAACAATAAAGTTGTCAAACGCGAAAAATTAACAAATTTTTAAAAATTCGAAATACCCTGTAAATTTTGAGATATTTTAAGCAGAAAAAAAGAAAGAGTTTTGATGATAGTTGGTACACTAAAGATCTCGTAACTACCTAAATTTTAATTCAATTTTGAATTTAATTGAATGAAAAAAGCAAAAGAACGTAGCTTTTAAACTTTATTTAAACCTTTTATATATTCAACAAATAAGAAATATCAAGTTTTATATATAATAAAAAAAGTTAATCTTTCAAATCGTTTAAATACTGAAAGAATTATTTAAAAATTTCAAAACCTTATCAAATTATTTTTAATATATTTTGAAGTAAAACACTTTATGCTTTACTTGAAACATACTTGGCGCAAAAGTAAAAACATATAAAAAGTTTAAGTAAATCATTCCATATAAAAACAAATATGTAAGTTCTAAATTTTTTGTCCAAATTAAAAGGAAATAAATCTTGTTATGCTAACAAAAAGTCTTTAAAAAATATTACATCGTTGCATAGCCTTTTATAATAGATTGCATTAGAAATTGAAGAATTTCATTTTTTTAAATGTTGTTTAAAAATTTTCTTTCTATATTTGACCAAAACATGTATAAGGATAATAAGCTTGATTCTTCTACTTTCCAATAAATCTTAAAAAGAAGAAGTTTACAAATCAATAAAAGAATTTATCCAGGAACTTGTCAAAAAACTGTTTTTTCTTTTTGTTTTTTTTTTTTAGCATAATTCAAAATTTTTAATGATTTTTATTTACAAAATTATGCATATTTTCAATTAACCTTCTTCTTAATATTTTATATAAAAAAATTACCATTTTTAAGTATTTATCGTTGATAATTTATATGTAAATATTTTTATTTAGCTTCCAAAATAAAATTGTCTCTAAATACGCAAAATTTTCATTATGTGAAATTTAATAATATCTAGGATAAATATTGTATTTCGTATGTAAAAATTTGGGGAAATTTTTTCAGTGTTGTTACTTAAGCACCTTTTTTAAAAAGTTTTGATAATGAAATAAAAAATATTTTTCATTAGCTGATAAAACTAGTAATTAGACAAATTAGTTTTAATAGTATAGTCCATAAAATTTATGCTTAAATTCAACGAATTGTCTAAATTTAGAATTTCGGAAATCTATGAAAAATAAATGAAATTATAAAACTTTTTACTATTAGAAGAATTTAACATTTTACAAAAATTCATAAATAAATTTAAAAAAAAGTGATGAAGTGAATTTGAAGAAAGTGATGATGCAAATTTTTGGATATACAATGTTGAAGATAAATTCTTCCAAAATACTTTTTTTTTCCTTTTTCTGTTTATGACTAACTAATTTCTTCCAAAACACTTTTTTTCCTTTTCCTCTTGTAAATTTTTCTTCGTGTTTAATTTTTCTTAGTTGAAGAATTTATTTGGAGGAAGGGGGAATTTCCTTTCCCCACGTGGATCCGCGCCTGCAGTAGAAATACATATATCATATGAGTTTTGGTGTACAGTCGCTTTGTTTACATTTCGGTGTAGTGTTATTCGATAACAGACATTTTCGCTTTATTTCTGTGTTCATATTGGACACCATTTTTTGAACAACTACGTGATAGGTTTTAATTTATAGTGGTTTTATATAGTGGATGAAAATTCTGAGCATCATTTACAATTGCTGGATATCTGAGTTCATTTAGTATAAAAACTAAAATGAATTTTTTATTGGCATAACCCAAAATAGTGCAATGTGAACTACGAAATAAATTTTTAAACTAAATTTACACATTTGATTAATTAAACATTTTTACTTAAAAATATTTATTTATTTATGACAATAATTTCTGGTTAAATTATAAAAATAAATTTAAACAAAAATGTACTTAATTTTCCTTGATTTATTTTTTTTTTTTTGGTTTTGGTAATGTTGAACTGAAATCCCTATTAGCCGCACATCTGGTCTACATAATAATCTGGCAGTACGTGGATGATTTGAAAACATTCTCCATAGGGGCAAATATCCTAATTTCAAACAAATGATCGGAGTGTGTTACAAAGCTACTACAAGATTGAAGCCCGAATGTCTCTCAAATTTAATGTTATTTAATGTAATTTATAAGTATCAAAGCCTACATAGCTGTACCTTTCGTGTTTTTCAGGTCATGAATTTTTATTAATTTCATTGAAGTGCATTTATTTGTTGAAAATAGTTTAGAGGATAATAATTAAATAAAAACATACCTGATATTATTAAAATCTATTCAATATTCCCTGAAATTTGCGAATCATAAATTCATAAAATTTTTTTTTGTATTTCAAAAACTAAAAAGGAATAATAAAGTAAAAATAAAGTTTTTGGTGACACAAACAAAAAAAAAAAAATTATAGTTCAAAAGTTATCTATAAAATTATTGTATAAAATTTGATCACCATTTATGAACCACAATTTTAAGTCATTAAAATCTTGTACATAATTTCAAATTTTTCAAAACAGAAAATGCTACGGCTTGATCCGCGCCTGTTCTATTAAAGGGTAAAACGATCATCACTAAATACCTTAGTTACCAAAAGAGGCACTGGCTCACTTTAGACGCATAGTCTATATTTCCAGAATTTTTATTTGATTTTGGACTTTTGCGTTTAAGCACTTTGAAGAAATTCTTGTTAAATTCAAGTTCTATGCAAAGGGATGGCTGGAGTATATGGTGCCTTCTATTTGGTTCCATTTACCTTGACTTTTGTTTGAGTGTCAAATAAAATTGCACTCCTATAATCATGCAGTAAGAAACTCTGGTTATTGCTTTAATAAATTCAAGTCAAAAATCAAATCATTTACTTCAGTTTACGAAACAAAGAAACCATGGCAATATGAATCTGTCTTCAATTTACTTTTTTTCGTATACAAAATATACAGAAACGTAATGAAAATGCTTTACTTTACAATGCAACTACTGTATTTTTATACGATCTGCAAGAAAATCTAACCATAAGAATTTGGTTACAATGGACCTTTTTCCGACCAACATCTAAAAATGCTAAAGGAAGAATTTACTTAATTGATTTAAGATTTATTGAATCTATTTGACAAATATTATCAATATGTAAACATTTTTTGATTTACATTCTGGAAATAGATTTTGAAATGCTTTTAAGAATAGATTTTGAAATAATTTGATAGCTCCTTGCAAGAATTATTTTCAAGCATGAAACTAGAGAGCATACATTAGAATTAGTCAATTGTTTTTGTCAAAAGACGTACAGCAAAAACGTAATAATTAAAGATTTCTAAGAAAACTTCCCTAAGAAAGAGAAATACATAAAAATTCATAAAAATGTAGTAAATATTCCATTGGAGGTCCGAATATTTTTAGACCAATTTCGGGAATGAAACCAAACTTTCTCTTAGTTTAATTATATGGGACCTATGATTTTTCAATAGCTGGTAGGGAGCTAGTTACTTAGGGTGATTAATTTTCTTAGAATTTTGTGCAGATAATGAATATTTGTAATTCATATTTTGCTGTCTTCCATAGCCGACAAAAAATGTAAACCCTTTCAAAAGATATTGATTTTTAACCGCTTGAACTCCATAAAAATGTTGCCTTAGCTTGTTCCGTTTTAATTTCTGTTCTTAGACTTTATAAAGTATTTATATTATTGGTTCTTATAAGGAGTTCGCGCGAAAAAGTTAGTTAAAGTTTTAGACTTACAATTTTTACTACACGTGAAAAAAATTAGTGCCGTTAACTTTCTTCGATTTGTTATAATTATCGGCGACGTAATATCATAATTATTTTTCCTTCAAATGGAAATTTAACAAAATTCGCGCAAACGCAGAATTCAAATTTATAAAAACTTATGTCGACCATATAAAACAATATCTGCGAATGCAGGTCTTGAGTCATAAAAAATATAAGGACTTGACTTGACTTGATCACCGAAAGGAACTCTGATAGCTGAAGAAGAAGAAATGTATTTTCACACTGTAGGACCCAGGCTAAATAATACATTTAAATTGAAATATATCTTCAATGGCCTGAAAACCTATAAAGTTAAATATGCTTCTAATAAAAACCTTAGAAAATGGGCGATAAAACGTACCTCATATCTCTGGTATCCTTAAATCAAGCGTAAACGGTATTTACACCAAATCGAATTGTTTTTAGGTCTTCTAAAAACGGTTGTATTGTTAGAAAGCATTGATGATTGAACTGATTGTGCATCACCGACATATGACATATCAAGTAATTGAGCCATTTTTGGACATTTGTTCCATTAGAATGTATTTAATATTGTATGCAAATTTTAGTCATCTAGAATATTTTTGTTTTATACGATTTAATTTTCAAGTCAAGTAATATCAAGCCAAGATATTAATTTATATAAATTTCTATGTTAATGGAGTCATTCGTTATGAATGAAGTACTTCTTCCCCAATGGTAGGAGTATTTTTGGATTTCCATTATAAATTTGAATTATTAAATTTGCGTGAGTTTTGTACAATTTCGATTTTTAGAAAAAAACATGGTATGGTGAAAGTTGTAAGCACTAAAGTGTGTACCATTTTTTTACAAGTGTATTCCTTATCCTCAAAATTGCTCAGTTAGTTTTGAAAATATAGCGGGACAAGACTTGAAAGTGACCTAAGAAGACACTAGAACTCTGAAACAGGTAAGGACACAAAAAAATACCTCGAAAAAGTTGTAGGAATGTATGAAACTCCAATATAAAAACTCTCTGTTGCCATCCTTTAATTTCGAGGTTGAACCCTTATTTGACTTAGCTATTAACATTGCTAAGCTAGTTCATACGTTGTTGTAATTTATTTTGTTTATTCCGACATATATATATATATATATATATATATATATATATATATATATATATATTACATAAATCTCATCAATTGCTATTTATATGTCTACTCGAAGAAAAAAATTATTAGCATTGCAACATGCCGATACAACCGCCTGGTCAATGTCGTATAAAACCAAACAACACTGTCACTAAAATAGAGCTTAAAATACAATGCGGCCATACAAGCACTCAATAGATGAATGTGACTGTATCATAGGCTTGTAAAATAGAACTTTAAAATCCAAAAACAAGAGAAAAAAAGTACATATTGAAAATGAAAAATAACAAAACCATATCAAACCATGAAATAAAACCCCACAAACAACCGAAAAAATTGCATAACAACCACAATTCGGATTTTGATTGGATTAAAACAAGTATTTGGCGTCAACAATAAAATGGGTGATGAGTGACCAACAAAACATATAAAAAAAGGTGATATAGGCAACTAAAATTCTAAATGTTTTTAGATACACATACTCTTATATCTACAATATATGTGTACTCTGTGGTGCGGTATGAATGTCCTCATTCGAATTTTTGAAAATCACTTCATATCAATAGTAAACAAATGTAGTTTGGACTAAAAAAATGAATGAGTATGAGTGGAATCAAGCATAGCAGGGGGTTTGATTACACTCATAAAATTAAGTTGAAGTTAAAGAATGTTTTCCAGCAAAGGCACAAATGGTACCTTAAGTGTGGAATTTTTATTGAAATGTCTCCAACATTGAGACAACAATTGGATTTATTGTTAACAGTTCGAACTAAAATAATTTACCAACTTATTGCTTTGAGCGTATAAGTAGCAATTAGGGTTTGGGGTCCGGGAATTCTCATAGTAGTTTTAAAATTTTATAGCAAACATTTTGTATTTTTAACACCTTATATCAATGAAAGATTGCCGTTACTCTAAACATGGTAGCTGCAAAAGTTTAACGCATATAACATCACTAGAACGTTATCTGGTACATGAATTACATTTTTGAATTAGGTTTTTTCTCTCAGAGATCTATTGTATTTGTTTACTTACAAGTTAATTCACATGAAAGTTTAAATCAACTTTATTTTTGTTATGTTCAAGTTTTAAATACTTTAGTTTTATTATAGATTTGTTTAAAAAAAAAAAAAAAAAAAAAAAAAAAAATACTGGGTTGGGAGATTTTTCATTCTAACACAAAATTTTCTTTTGAAACATCATCTGTAAATATTAAATGTAAATGTTATAACTTCAAAATACTTAAAAAAAAAATAAAATAAATAATAATAATAATAATAATAATAATAATAATAATAATAATAATAATAATAATAATAATCTCATGTATTCAAATGTATATGAGATTATTTTCATCAGATTTCTAAACACTATGATTGATCCGAAAACTATTATTGTGAAACAATTTTTAGTATTTTCCAGATTTATGTTTAATTTAGTAAGAATTAGTCATCTAAAAAAAAAAAGAAATAATGTAAGTTAAAGAAATAGAGTGGAAATAAACGGCAAGCTATTTATAATGAAATTTATCCAATAGATTATTGTATATTTTTAAAAGGTTTTAGCACCAAAAACACAATAAAGCCTTGTTCAGACCGTCGCGAAATTACGAAATTTCTTGCCGAAATTACGAATGAAATCTAGAGTGTTCATACCGGCTAGATGACATTTGATGTAATTTCGTGAACAGCTGATACTTATTGTTTACATTACAAATTGTTATAGGGGTAAATAAAGTATTTTGAAATGGAAACAAATAAGAAACAATAACTTACTAAATTGGAAATTATTAATGAAAAATTTGCTAATAAGAAATTGTTATTTCAACAATTAAAAATGGTTAGACATGCAAAAGTAAAAAGGATACGTTTCATTTTGCAAAATCGCTTTAATAATTAATTTTAAGATTTGTGTTTAAATTTAAGATCAGCTGGTAATTGTTTTTTTTTTCTTCTCACGATTGAAACATGCAGTACATAGTTGAAAAAAAGTATTTTTTCCAACCATGTACAGAGTTGCACGGAAATGGGCAACGTAATTTCAATGAAATTTCGCCGAAATTACACAAAATTATGTAATTTCGTAAGTGTCAAAATGTATGGGAAATTATGTAATTCCAACTTGATTTCGCCCGAAATCATGAAAGTACGTAATTTCGCGTCGGTCTGAATGCCCTATAACGAAAAAATATGAGACACATTTTTTAACATAAATTACAAAAGGAACTAATTTTATTTGTATAAAATATTTAATTTTTTTTTAATCTTAGAAATGGTGTTATACTTTTATATTATTTAATTTTTCGTTAATTCAGTATGATTCACAATATTTCGTTTTGTTTTATTTAATAAAAAAAAGTAATTTTCTTTAAAAGGAATTACGACCTTTTCTTCTTATAAAGTTTAAAACATTCCCGGGAAAATAATTATTGCGAGAAACCCCAAACCCTAGTAGCCATAGATGTAGTTTGTTGCTGCAAAAAAAGTACAATAAACAAACATACAAAATACAAATGTGTTGACAACTCGTGACTGCAATGAGGTGTACATGGACAGAGTAATATGTTCCATCATATATCTAGTTTATTTTAGAGTTGTTTACGAATGTATCGTATATTTGGCCAGGAATTAGATATGGATGTATGGAGGATATGGATGTGTTTGTTTATAAACAGAGATTAAATGAATGAGTGTATAAATGAGTGTGTATGTGTTGATACAGAGATATGGCATTGATTGTATTGTTGTACAATATTTGGGCAATTAAAAACGAAAATATACTCAATATCAATTCTAATTTTTATGATTGTTCTGTGATTTGGTTTTTCATTTCACTACAAATGCCACTGTTTTATTATGTCAGGATATATTCATACACATTTATATATTTCCTCATATGTTTGTTGTTTTTCAGTGTGTTTGTGAGCATATGAAAATTGTTAGACTCGTCTCTGATATACGGCCATATGATGTCGTTGTACATTTTGAATTGTACTTATATTCACATTTCAAAATCCCATACAATATTTTTTAATTGTCCACAATAGCAGTGATTATATGCCTGGTGTTCACTTGATTAGATCTTAAATTTTAGTTATTTCAATTGCAATTTTGGTAGTCAATTGCTTTTCCTTAAAAAAAAAAATCATCGTATTGAATAGATTGCCTCTATATATAGACGACAATTACCATTCATGTTTTATTCCCTTATTGGTTTGATTTGGTCATTTTGGTATGGTGACATTTTAGGTTTTGATTACAATTTGTTTATTACGACTAAAAACTTTAATTTGGTTTGTATAAAGCATAGGTATAAAGTGTGCATTCGAATGAAACATAATACAAAATTTTCGTAGTAACTCTTACTGCTGTTAATTTTAAATATCTTTCTTAATTACAATATCTTCTAGAGACATGTAATATATATAATAGCAGATCGAATTCTTGAAATCCGGTCATTTGTTCGCACTCAGATGGCAAAATAAAATTTGATTTTCTTTTAAACTTTCTTTGAACTTACTACAACAAAGACCTAAAGACCGAGATGAAACTTGGTTCAAAAAATAAAAAGTTACAAGAATGAATTCCAAGCCTAAAAAATAAAGAAGCTCTTAAGAGCTGTGCCAAGCATGTTTGGCCGCGTAATGGCATATTGTGTTAATTTCTTCAAAATCAAATATGAACCATATTAAAGCTGTGCCCAACCTTTAGTTAAATAGTTTTAAATAACAAAGCTGAGAAGATCTCTGAGGCAATATAATAAATAATAATAAATAAAATAATAAAAATTAAATAAAAATATTGTCAATATTTTGTATTAACCTGGAAAACACACGTTATTGCTAACTTTTCTCATGTTCTATGGCACAACTGACCCAGATCAGTATTGAACTAAAAACAATAAATATTTACAAAACAATTTGTTTGACAAGTTTACAGCAGATATATGATGTCATATTTAGTCTGAATAAACTCGAATAATTATAACAAAGTGTGTTATAAAAAGACATTCACGACACTCGTGACATGCAACGATGTTTTTAACATTTTATGGCCAGATTTAAAATTTTGTCGTTACAATAGAAGCACCTAGAATTGAGAATATTACTTTAGTAACATAGAGTATTAGTAATTTAAACTACCCAGAATTTTGGCAATTGAAAGGAATTGTATCAAAATTAAAAGCGAATTTAAGAAGACCACATCATTGATTTGTTGCGATTATTAATTTTAAATTCTTAGAGAGTTATACCACGAAAAATTTCGTAAAAGTACTTTACATTTTTTTTTCAGAAATTAATTTTTATACAAAATGATATATCAGAAAAATATGGAGAAGAAAGTTGATTTAGTTTTAATCCTAACTTATTTCTTTCGTCTTTTGTTGAAAAATGATACATGTTATGCTTTATTTGAATGCACACACCCAGAAAAATAGTGATCAAAGTTTTGTTAAAAATGATACCATTCAAAGTCAACAGTGTAACAGGCCCGTATGTGTTAAATTTAAAAACGGCATGTTCAAATCTGCGACGAAAATTTGCGTTTAATGGTATCAAATTGAAACTAAATTTCTGTCAAAATGAATACGACAATGATTGAATTTGATACCGCATCGGAATGGACTTGAAAATGAATAAGTATAGAATTCATACCCTCTGTTTTTTAAACGTACCATTATTTGAAATTAATTAAAACCAAAGCATATGTTTTTTTATAAGTATTATTTTAAAAAGTATACAAATATTATTAAATAAAATATTATTATGATTTTACCTCTTTTTTCCCAATCAAAAAATTTCGTTCTAAACTCCTCGTGGCACAATCTCGCTTAAGTCGTCCGTACTTAAATAGGGCAAACTCTTAAATGTCGTTCATGCGGCCAAAGAATACAAGAAATAATTATATTTTATATCAATATTAAATATAATTTTTAAATTCACCTTTCAAGTAAACAAAAATAGATGGCATATTAATTTCTTCCAGGAACTGATGAAGTCGTTGTTCGTCACTGGATTCTGCTGCTTTTTTGTATATTGAAGAAGTTATGCAAATAAAGTTTTCAATATATTTATTTGACTTCTTTACCACATATTCTTGAGAAAATATTTTCGATAAAGTATTCCGTGTAATAAAAAACATTTTTTTATAATTTTTTTAATAAATAATTAATTTTTAGCATAAACTTCATGCACTTACAATCTCAATTTAATAACAATACTGTAAGAAAACCAAGCCGAGCAAAACTGCCAGCGTAGTTGTCTGATAACTTTTTTGAGTTACAGAGAGTGTAGGATTCGAGAATTGAAATGTAAATAAATATGCAGTTTTGAACGAAATTTTACATGATGATAGTAGAGAGATAGACGAGTAAAAGTTTTGTGTTTGGACTGCGTAGAGCTAATAGGGGAGGGTCTACAAGATTCAAAACTTGGATACTTCGAGTTTAAAAATAAACTATTCCAATTTTTTATATGTGAACAGATTTTAAACATTATAATATGAGTAAAATCATATAGCCGACATCTGTAAAAAACGTCACGTATATATAAGTTATCTCTTTTAGTTTAGGAGATGTTGGGCTACAAATTTTAAAAATTGTCTCACTGTACGGTATCCAAATTTTTACAGATTTTTTTGTATTTTTGGTTTTTTTTTGTATTTACAGAAACTTCTAAAAAAATAAAAAAATATGGTGAAAACTTCAAAAACATATGTTAACAAGTTAAAAACGAAAGCTTTCGAAAAATGGATACTGTGTAAGGTGGCAATGTAAACACAACCGTTGCTGACTTTGCAATGTATTTCTTTCTTCAGTGCACCTTATATAAATGTAACTATTTAGACATATACATAGCTCTATGGAATAGACCTTATTGAAGAAAGAAATTTTCCCTTGAATATGATCGCTATATTTCAAATCCAGAGGATAGAACTAAATATATATTAGTCGGAGATTTTTGACAGATAATAATATAATCATAACTGTGTCGTTAATTTGGCATTTTCAGTCGAAGACTGATCTTATTCATTTTTTCGAGAATGTAAAAGAACTTCATTTTCTCTCTCCCAATCATTAACGGGATTAAATTAAAGTTTCCAGACAATGGAAAATTGTATCTTAGTATCATACTGGACTAAAGGTAAATCCACGGAGTGCACACGATTGAAAAATCACTTTGGTTTCCTGGGTAAAGAAGGTGCATTTAATAATATGTTATAATTACCGATGCTTTAGCTAGACTGGGTATTAGATCATAGCTATTACATCTCACTCAATATTTTCACCACTCTTTTGGGTTGTAGCGATCCATAGAATTTTGCACTGTCTAGAAATGGCAGGTTACAAGTTAGCAGCTTATGCGGACGACGTAGTAATTGCGGTCAGCGATTAGTACCCCTGAACCTTAAGGTAAATATTACAGCCGGCACTGGATATTTTATCAAAGTGGGAATCTGATAATGGATTTGAAGTCAATGCTGACAAAATTTCACTGGAATTATTGGATCACGTGAAATATATTGGTGTGATCCTAGCAAGGAAGTTCAATTGTGACATTAAATATTGCAAAGCAATTAAAGAAGGCATCTTTTGCACTTCATATGTACAGTAACGCAATTGGTAAAAGTTGGCGATAAAGTCGTCAGATGCTCAGGCGCATATTCTTCTACAGGATTTTAGACTGGTGGCTATCTCTAGGGAAAACCACTGTCAGAAGACTGGTTTAGAGACATCAAAGATTGGCGGCGCTGTATATAGCGGGAGATTTCAGAACCGCTTCTAGTCTAGAAGCATTATTACAACTTATTCTCATTGACCTAGCACTTAAGTAGAGGAATGAATTTGAAGTATCATTACTGACAGCTCTATACTTTCCGCCTACCCGACTATTGTAGTGTCTTCCAGGCAGAATGGCAATATATGAGGTCGCTGAATATTTTGTAGGTAGATGCATCACTTATAGGGATATTAACATCTACTTGAACAGCCAATTGGTCCGTCTCTAAAAGAGGTCTGCTTTCAGTACAATCTGTACTTAATTTGGGTGTAGGGACACATTACATAAATGGTAAAATAACCTACCCCACACATACTTCTGCATAAGAAGAACCGATGGCTACGAGCGAGCTACAAACGATCGAGAAACGAACAAGACGTTACCTAGGGGAACCCTTTTTTGATGGTCTAGACGATGTGAGTTGTTAGTATGTTAGGTGAATCTAGGACTTTATTTCAATATGATTTGTGGCATAGGTCTGGGGTTTTTAGTTTTGCACCTCACGTACCGAATTGTTGGCGTAAAGACCATACTAATGTATGCTACAATGTTTGGTGGAAGACAATAGAAAAATTCACATAATGTAGGATCTATAATAAGAAATTTACGCTGATGATAACTGAGGTACCCTATAACACACCATCCAGGGAATTTTTATTTTAATGCATTGGGTTCTGGTGGATTTTATGACCAAATAAGTTACAATGATCTCGGTCATGAGGTTCAATACTTTAGACGATTGGGAATTAGGAAACGGTTCTTAGGAATCTAGGTGTTATTCCTGTGTTAATTCAAAGAATAGGCTCAGTTAAGGACTATATAGATGGATAAAAATACTTATATATGGGAAAAGAAAAGATATATTGAACTGTAAGATCACTTAAGTGTTCTTTAGGCTGAGATATCGGCTCTCAAAAAAGCATTAAATTGATTAATTTATAAAGTCTCCCTCGAGTATCTACTATGTGAATAACCGACATAATGAGATATTTGACTATCTCACCACTACCTACTAGGTGAGAAAAACGTTCTAAAGGTCGGAATGACTCCGCTATTGTGCAAGTTATCTATACTGCAGTAGTCTTTGAGATTACCACAACCTAGGTGAACCAATGAACCCACGTGTTCTATCTCAAAGCATTTATTGCCCTATATAGCCGACTATGATCATGATATGTATTCTGTTAGCTGTGTTTTATGGGCAATAACTCTGCTTTAATGGATACAAAAATATTCGAATACCCGATGAACCTCATCATCTCTGATTTCCATGAAATACGGTATACACACCATTACATCGACATAAAATTTGGAGTTCTTCAAGATATTCAAATTCGTTGTAGTTTAGTTTATATCGCTTTTCAAAACTAACATTTTATTATATATAATTGTTTCTTAAATATATGAAATTTAAAACCATATATCTTCAGACTTATTTGTCCGGTTTACACAAACATTGCACAGTAGTCTCAAGGCAATTTTTTTTGTAAATAATTCTGTAACCTGTCAGCCGTTGGAAATACTAAATAAAATTTCATGTGGTCGGAGCTAAGACTGGTCCCTAGCGGGTAACGGTGATAGAGGGTAGATCTCCAAAATTGGTCATTTCGGGTATGTAAATTTTTTAAAAATTCGCCAAAAAATATGATGACTTGACAGAAAAAAATATTATATATAGATAGCTTTTATAAATCTCCATAAAAGGCATAATTAGAAATGTAAGTTATCTGTTTTAGTTTAAGAGCTATTTAGGTAGGGGGCCTTGATTTTGGCCTTAAAATTTTTTGGAATAATTCACAAGATTTCTTGCAAAATTCTACATTCTATATTGCTGCAAGAATCATATAAATATATCTATTCGATAAAAAGTTATGTTAATCCAAATTAAAAAAAGATTGAAAAAAGTAACTAAAAATAGGGGAAAATTTGCTTCAACCTAAATATCTCTTCAACCAAAAGAGACAACCTACAACTTTATAAGAGATTTATAAGGAGTGTATACAATATTTTTTTTTTCTGTCAAATCATAAATGGATTTTTGACGAATTTTTAATAAATTACATACCCGAGGTGACCAATTTTGGAGTTATGGGACCTATGCTCCTCCAAATCAACTCGAAAATACCTCTGCTCTGATCGTATGAAATTTTGTTTCCAACGGTTCACCAGTTATAGAATTATTTCCAACAAAAAATATTTTGGTACCATTGTGATTTGGTTCAAGTTGATGCATAATAAATATAGTTTCTAATTGTTTTTGTAAAAAAATTCATTTAAAAAATATATAATTAAATTAATATTCATCCTTGTATCAAGAACATTAAAAAGAATATATCTTCCATTTTCACAATTTTTCTTCAAAATGTTCCTTAAAGTACAAAAAAATTTAGAGTGGATGCTGAGAAAATTAACATTTAGTATAAAAACTCATTTATTATAGAAATGAGTTATTTTAATAATGAAAATATGCGAGTAAATTTATCTAAAATCAATGTCGCATATAATAAATTAATATGCCCAAAAAAGTTCGGATTTCGATTGCAAAGAAAAAATTGCATATTTTTTAAATATGCTAAAAAACATAAATCCAAAAGTGATATATTCAACGAAATATCATCTAAAAATGCAATTGTATTAAAATGCATTTTTTTCAAAATTTGAATAACGTCAGCATAGTTTGAATTGTTTTAATCTGTTAAGCAGTTTCCGAGATAATTTTGTGTAAAAGTACATACTTTTATGATATTTAAAATTTTTGAAAATATCAATATTTAAACAAAAATCGCGAAATTTTACAATTTAGTAAAAAAAACAGAAACTCAAATATAGAACATCTCAGATATTCGCCGTCAATCGAAACAGTCAGTTAGAAACCGCCAATTTATTGTTAAAATATCTTTATTTGGATGCACTGAGGATCGTGGTTTCAAGATTATTTTTTAAAGTTATTTGCATTATTCCCCCCAAAATATATTTATTTTATACAATTATTCAAATTATTAAAATATATTTGCTAATAATTAGCCTCAATTTTAAACGTTATTTTATAAATACACTATGGAAAAGAGTTAACCCTTGTTTATGATAACTTACTTTTTTAGGCATTATCTTCTTAACGACAAATCAGAAATAATATCAAAATAGTAGAATATCCTTTTTAGCTTTTAATTTAAAATATTTAAATACTTATATAAAAACTTTAAATTTTTATTAATAGTTACGGCTATATCTGGCTTTTAAATTTGCGAATGAAATAAAATAACAGCTAAGACCGCCTAGCGGTCTTAGCATTCTGTTAAAAAAGTTTAAATGCGAAATAGCCTAATTAAATATAGAAGACGAAAAAATTAAAAATATATTTTTGGATAGTTTCCTCTAGAAAAATTTGGAAGGACACGAAGCTGTCTGAAACGTTAATAATAAAAATAAAGAAACGCGAAAAAATTCAAGAATTTTTGAGGAAAGAGCGATTAAGAATATTTAGAAACAAATATGCTAAACAAATTTGAAGATTACTAACGTTGTGGAAAATTAAATCCCCCAAAAACGCGTATTAAAATTAACACCAGCAATACTAGTATTTGTACTTTATTATTATATCTTAAGAAAAATGGCGCTATTGCGACAAAAAACCCAGGCATTATCTTCTTAACGACAAATCAGAAATAATAGTAGTATATATATATATAATAGTAGTATATATATATAGTAGAATATACTCTTTAGGTTTTAATTTAAAATATTTAAATACTTATATAAAAACTTTACATTTTTATTAATAGTTACGGCTATCTCTGGCGTTTAAATTTGCTAAACATCAGACAAAGTTTAGTGAACTTTACAAATTACCAAAAATGCTATAAATCCTGGACCGTGGAAGACTGCATAGAAAACATATTCAATATAATTTTTCAATAAAATTATTAATTAATTTTATATTGAAATTTAATTATATTATTAATTATCTACTCGTAATATCAAAATCTATTCTTGTTTCCAAGCAAAAGCACTGAGGATAATAAAAAAATCTTTATTGGAACGTCTCGCAGAAGTGAAAGCCTTTATGATAAGTTTTCGGAAATTAAATATAAGTATACTATAGATTAAAATCTTACCGAAACATTACACATATTCAATGTATATTATACATACACTACATACATGGGTATTATTATTTTAAATTCTAGTTAAATAAAAGGGTTTAACACCGAAATTTTATGGAAAGAAACGAAATTTGATATATATATATATATATATAGTTTTATCTTGGTATCTAACATAACCAATTGAAAGTGACAGATAATCACATGTGAGCTACATGAGACATTCTAGGTCAAAGGTTAAAAAAATTAGATGGTTTTAGCGGTGTGTATATGAAGCTAAGATGAAACTTTATACTAAGTTTCATTTTTCCCAATCAAATTTGGAGTTTTCCATATTGTTTACTTTATTGACATATTTTTAATAATTAAATAAATATATTAAAATCCATGGGTTTTTATTGAAGGAAGGATTTAATTAATTTAGAATTGAATTAATACAAATGTTAGTTGATTTTAGGCAAACATTCAATCATAATTCCAATTAATTTGATCATAAAAATTAATGGAAATTTTAGTTAATTTATATTATGAATTTGATGATTAGAGCAAAATCAATCAAAAATTTTATTAATATAAACAAATTCGTAATTAAAGTCCATTTTTATTTTTTTCTGTGTGGAAATAAGTTTAATCAATAGAAGACATATTTTTGCCTAAATATAACATTACGAATCCTATAAGGTTGCTGAGTCCTTTACCTGTAACTTTCTCCAGTTCGTATATAATATGGCTCCCAAGCCACTTCAGTCCATTACGCTGAAGCCCTACACAATGACAGAGTATATGTTCCACTGTCTCCAGCTCCTCCACATCATCGCACGTTCTACAAAAGTCTGACGTGCCAGTGTTGCACTTACTAATCATATTCCCTACTGCGAGGTGACAAATAATCATACCTACAGTGACCCTTAGATTTTCACGACTCATGCCCAGAAGATTCGAAGCATCTGCTGGTTTAAGACTAGGCCATAACGCTCTAGGAACCTTGCAGTCCATTCTACCCCTCCAAGCATGATTCGTCTTTTTTAAAGTCCATTTTCTTATGACCATGAAATATGACCCAATTGAAATCCTAAACGATACCTCCAGCTGATGTTCAAATAAGAATTACCTCCCAGTATTATTAGGCTAAGAAAACAAAGGGGGGTTTTCTAATGGTTTAGGAAATTTTCCTATACTTAAGTGTTGATTCGATGGTAAAAATTATGAGCATTGTGTGCTAGGAAAATTTCCGCGTACTATTCGCTCAAATTTTGCCAGTATCTTAAAATATAATGTTGAAGACATTGCATCCTTACTTATACAAGCTTGTCGTAAACTTGCTTAAAACATAGAGTGGGACGTTGTAGCTCAGACTTAAAATCAGTTAAAAGTGTGTGGTTCGCATTAAAAATAAAATTGGGATGCGTTGAATTGCAGCCAAGAATTATAAAAATATAGTGGTATAAAATTACTTTTAGTCATTGTGAAAAATTTTTGGAGGCTGTGACACATTTTATTATAGATTTAATTTTGACTAATTTGAAAATTTATTATTTTAAACAAAAGCCTGATGAATTTACACTACTAATTATTTGTGTATTACTTTAGACGTTGAAAAGATAGAAACTAAATAAAAAACTTCCAAAGTGTACACAAAATGTTGCATTTCAAACACATTAGAAATTTTCAAATTATTACTAAAATAAATCATATTTTTTATTACTCATGGGCCCACTCTAAATTTTTTATATGTTGTTGTCAACACTTTAAGGAACATTTTAAAGAAAAATTATAAAAATGGAAAATATGTTTTTTTTAATATCCTTAATACAAGGACGAATATTGGTTTCATTATCATTTTTTTTTTCGAAAATAGAGTTTTTAACAAAAGCAATTAGAAACTAGATTTATTATTTATTAAATCGGAGAAATAAATCCGATATAGATTTGAATTACATGTATGTAAAAAAATCTGAAGGAAGTGAATTTTTTACCGCAACAAAAACTAAACTACAAAGAATTTGCAAATTTTATCAAAATCGCATATTGCGTTTTTTTTTTCGAAAGTTTTTGTTTTCTCCCAGAAGTTGTGCAGAATTGTTTGTGTCACTATCCTGTTCTCGTGAGAATCAGTCAGTTTCTCACATTATACCATGAATAGACTGTATTCGTTCATTAGACCTGGACCTGGACATAAACCCAAGTGTGCTAATTGTGCAGAGAAAACTATTATCAAACTGCATTCGCATCATTCTGTCGGTTATGGCTTTAACATTTGATGTAATGTTAACATGTAACCAATTGATATATATTTATAACAGATGTGCTAAGATTTGGTATGCTTAAACTAAATGTAGTTCTGTGCCATATCTTCAAGATCCTGAATTTATCAATTAAAATACTCATGTATGATACTAAAACTGAATACATATAAAATGGCAAACGTGTGTTGATTATTTGAGTAAAGCGTGCATAAGTTACTAAATGAAGTACTACTAAAGAAAAAAATTCTTCTAAAACAATCTTCACTACAGCAAACCATACTTACTCGTATATAATTTCTAATAAAAATCTAATATAAAATTATATGTGCGTAACCATTTTTTTCTTTTTCAAGGAGTCAATGTATTATTGTTTATTAAAATTTTCTTTGCATGAGTTGCTAAGTATTTAAGTAAGTAACTTTTCCTTTTTTTCTCATTATACTTCACCAAAGGTGTAAAGGGTATATATAAGTTTGTCACTCCGTTTGTAATTTCTACAATATTCATTTAAGACCCCAAAAAGTATATATTTTAATGTCTCTTTTTGATAGGGATGTCGATATGACGATTGCTGGCTGTCTATTGAAATCAGTTTTTAGAAAGTCCCAGTTATCGGATATATAATATTTATACATCAAATTATGGAGAATACTCATTTGAATGATACTAGTAAAAATCAACAAAATCGGTCCACTAATGGCCGACATATCGATAAGAAGCCGAAAAGGCTTTCGTATTTGTTTTCTAAGCCCCTATATAAGCTATCGGCTTTGTTTTTGCATAGAAATTTTGGCTTTTTTTTTGGCGGAAGAAATGAAGAAATTAGGTTCATTAGTAACAGAGATATGGATCAAAATGTATTTTTGGACTTTGTGAAGCTTCTATATAAGCTTCAAAATTCGTTTTTGTACAAATCTGTTGTAAATATTTTTTAAAAATTTCGGTTTTTGAATTAACGATATCGATCCATAAACAACTGAGTTATAGGCAAAAATCTGAAAAAATTTTAAAAATATACACACACAAACATATATAAAAAGTATTTGACTCAGTGTTGTTTTTTGTATAAGCATACATACAAACAAACATATGTATATAAATTTAGTAGTCATTAGAAGCTATCAGTGATCTTGTTGATAGTTTAATTTTGTGTTTACATTTTTGTAATTTGTAAAAATGTAGATTATTTTTGCAAGTATAAATGAAAGCATATTTCAAGGCGTACATTTTATTATTTGTTGGTAAGGCTGTGAAGGGTATAAAAGATTCGGCACAGCTGAATATAGCACTATAAATTGTTTTTATTACACTCTAATTCTTGTTATAAAAGTGTATTTACCAAAAAATTCTGTTTAGTTTTTTTTCATTCGTTTTTTTTATAATGATTTTGCGTAATGCCAAACTCTTTTCATCTTTTCATAGTTTTTATGGTATTGAGGTGTCCATTTTGAGTTGGTCATAAAAAGAAGTCAATGAATGTTAAATGTTTATTTAACATCCTTTTTATTTCTTTTTATACTTATTACCACTTCATGTATTTGTATATAATTCTAAATATTTGTATGAGCTTATTTGTCTATTTAATATTCATTTGTTTATTCATTGAATTGTAACGAATGTCCTGCTTTTACGACTACACTTATACATCGATACTTATTGTTTTTCGTGTAAGTGCTGTAAAAATTATGTTAATGACTCATCAAATAAACATTTATTTTATAGTCTTTAAATGTCATCTGAAGGATTCGTTTGTTATTAATGTATTTGTTGTCAGATATGAGGGTGGTTTATGCTTAACCATTTTGATTATTTTAGTAAAAACAAGTCAAAGTGCTATATTCGGCTGTGTCAAATCTTATATACCCTTCACCCATGTTGAGATGTGTTAAATAAGAACGAAATGCATTATATTGGATCTATGTAAACACTAAAAACTTTAAATGACTTGAATTTTCATATAAAGTTGAAATAGAATTAAGATTTTATAAATCCTTATATATATTATAAAAGTGAAGTGTAAATTTGTTTGTTTATTTATTTGTTTGTGTATCAATCACGTCTAAACGGATGAACCGATTTTCACGAACTTTTATACACATATATATTTCGATTGGACATCAGATCCGCATTTTACGCCTACTTTTAAAAAAATATATTTTTTCAATTTTTTACGTTAAAAATGAAGCTATTTTTATGAAATTTGACGCATAGATAGTGCCCCTCCATATAATGCATATATTCATTATGGCATATCTAACCTTTACTCTATCGTATCGGATTGACGAAATGAAAATATGATGAATAGGTCCAGGGGGAGAGGTAGCTCCCATACAAATGAGATATCAATTTTCCCAAGGACTAATACAGTGAGTCCTAAAAAATTTTTAAAGTACTTTTCATATTAAATTTTGAATAGTATGAATAAATCCAGAGGTAAGAACAGCTCCCATATAAAGTAAATATTACTTATCACATCAAATAAGGTAGCGAAGCGCACCGGTGAAAGTTAGTACTTAACAAATTTAATACTTCGAAAGTTTGCACATATTTAAGGAAGATATAATCACTTCGGTGCAAAACTAATATTTTATAAATGAAAGATAATATATAGGCCGATTTAACTCATTTAAAAACCCGAAATTCGAAAAAAATTTTTGTGATAAATTTTTTTTTTTGTTTAGTACTAGATTTGCTTAGTTCATTCTTCTAACACAAAAATTCTTAAAATATGTCCGGTTTTTATGTAAAAATACTTAGTTTTTTGTTTACATAGGTGCTACAAAAAGTTAAAAAAAATATGCCTTAATATATTTTTATTGTTGTTGTTTTTCAGTATCCATGAAAACAATAACTATAAGGGGAGCAGACAATAAATAAATAAAAAAACAGATTTACTAATAACTCAGTTGTTCATAAATCAATTTGTTTGATTCAAAAACCCGAAATTCAAGAGAAATATTTTTGATCGATCTATATAAGAACCAAGTACGTAGCTTATTTAGAATATCGTTTAAAAATGCATTTTGGCCGATATCTATTTAACTAATGGACCGACTAAGTTCATTTCTTCAGCGGAAAAAGTCGGAAAAAATTTTCCGATTTGGTTTTGCAAAAATGAAGTCCCTAGTTTATAAAGGGCCTTCAGAAAATTTGAAAAACCGGGTTTTTAAGTATTGCCGCAAGTTTCGAACCATTTTTTCCGAGTTTCAGTAGTGAAGTTTCGGAATAAATTTCTGCTCTTTCGATACATATGTCATATATCTATGTTATCGGGAGGCTTTACAAGCGCCACATAAAGCATTTTTAATTCTTTTTCTCAAAAACCCGTTTTTTGTACATATCTCCGCTTTTATGAGTCGATATTTCTGAATTTCAATTGCAAAATTATCGAAGGGATTTTCGATCATTTGATAAATATTATATATGGCAGTTATCGGTGGGCTTTATAAACGCCATTTCAAACGGACATCGTCCTGTCGACATCATTTCTTATAAGGATAAAAAAATATAAGCTTTTTTGCTCTCCAACGGAATGACAAACTTATATATACTCTTTTATAACTGTGTTGAAAAAAGTAGTATTTTTTTGAAATAAGTGTCAAAATTTAAACTTTTTACTTTTTATGGAAAAATTATTTTATAATTATTGCACCAATATTTTTGAATCTACTTTATTACGTACAATAATTACACAGAAAAAAATATTGCCTAAAATTTTTTAATAGTCACTGCCGTTTGGATTTACATTAAAATTTAATTAAACGATAAATGCATTTAATCATTTCTTTTAATTGGTTTTACGAGTTTTTAAAAAGAAAATGTGACTTTAAATAAATACATAACTTATTGTTTGCCAATATGTACATGTTTTGTAAAAAATGTATAATTCAATATGTAATATTTATTGTTAAATTCTTTGGTGATTTTGAGGGTATAAAGAATCCTAAGAATGAACTTGGTGGCCACTAGAAGATAACGAATAAAAGACTTGGTTATGAATATCTAGGCCAAGTGGAACTATAGGTTTTGTTCAATATCGTGTTTCCAAGACAAGAATTTTTCATTTTCTTTGAACGCATGGTGTAAAGTGGAGAACAGATACTGAACATTTAAAGCAAGAGCATCTAATAATCTTAATGTATTCCCAATAACCTAAACACCATTGTTTGATAAAGCTCCGTGAATACTAATACTATTAAGCACATCGAAGTTTGGATAAGACAAAACTCAAGATATGTTTATATTATCACTAAACAAAAATATTCCAAAAAATATAAAACAATGACAATTTAAGAAACAAAAAATTAAAGAAAAACAACACATTTAAAATTATTATTCTTTTTTTTCAATTAACTTGTTGCCGCATTCAATCATCTGCTTAATTAATTTAAATAAAATTTATATTTTTTCCTAATTAATATTTTGATTCATTCAATTATTACATTATTTAAAGTTTTTATTTTTAAAATTATATTTTTAGCTAAAAATTTAAAAGTGATTAATTGGAAAAAACGGTGTTTGTCATTTTTTACAATTATAAGTGATTGATATAATTATTTAACATTTTTTTGATTGAATGAAATATTATGTTAATTAAGACAATTTTTTAATTTTTTCTGTGTACTACAAAAAAAAAAAAAAAAAAAAAATAAAGAACTTAAATATTTTAAATATTCTATCCATAAAAGGAAGAAAAGCGTAAAATATTTTTTAGTTTTGAAAAAAAAAAAAAAAATATCGAACCTTTGTCCACATGATGTACTAAAATGACTATTTATGGACCAAGTTTTTGGCAAACAAAAATTTAAATGTTTTTATTTTGTTTTGTTCTTTAATGCACATCTTTTATAGAAAGAACATTTTCATATTAAGAAAGGGTTAAAAATTTATAATTTTATTCATTTCATGAGTAAAGTATTGAGGAAATAAAATATTGTAATCACTTTAAGATTTTACCGGGATTTTCGTGATTAGGATTTCTTATTTGGCATCCCTAGTGCGTAAATTCCAATTTAGTAATGTAATAATATGATTAATAAATGGTAGTAATAATATAATTAAATATGATTGCTCTCAACGACAAAACTTCACATCGAGGAGAAATTTGAGTAAGAACCGAAGTAGCAATCTAATTATAAAAGCTCAAAGAGATCAAATTATCACCAGGCACGACCCAAAATCTTTCCTCAGAACCATAATCGAGGGTCGAGCAAGTTATTTCGTCCGATTGTAATAATTTTAATGTAGTATATGGAGTCATAACTAATCGATTGAAAGCCGAGGTATTTATATCATCTTATTGTGTTTGGAGGCTGAAAACTGCATATAGCCGAAAGCTAAAGCCTTAATCTTGTAGGATTATATTTTGAAAACCTTTAACTAGGTGATTGAGAGCCAAAGATTTTTATATCATCAGATTGTATTTTGTGGTCAAAATATGTAATTAGCTGAATGAGAACCGATTCATTCCCTTGATTTTGTTTAGTATTTATCGTAGTTCATACAATCTTAGTTATTCGATTGAGTGCCGATGTATTTACCTCATAATAACACAGTTACTTATATAATTATATAATCGTACACATCCTTTAGGTTTGAATTATAATAATGTAATCTTCCCAAAGTAATATTTTCTGACGGTGAATCAAAATCCAATTTAAAAAAATAATGTTAATACTAGATTTTCATGCAAATGCATGTTCCTTCCGGAATATTTAAAAACTAAATTATGTGCATAGTTATCTATCCGAATCACGATTTCCAGTGAAAAATAGCATCGATTAGTTTTTGCATATTTAATGGAAATTTTCCTAAATTAATAATAACACAGGTCAAGAAAAATCCAAAAAAATATATCGTGAATAATTCTGCAAAATTCTTATTCCATAAGCATGATATATGAATATATATTAAACTTTTCCATCACGCCACAATTTTAAATATGCTTCTCTGTGGATTTTTTGGGTTATATAATGAAAGTAATAGGTAGAGCAAACTCATTCACACACGTTTTATAGACAAGAAATGGTGCTACAAAAACGTGGTATAAGTCAAGTCTTCTAATTGCCATGCATAGCCTCTAGAACTCTTTAAAGCTATAAAAAAGAAGAATTTTTCAATTGGTTCTCATAAAACCATGGAAATATGAGGTATAAGGAGTGGGTGTTGAAAGAAAATTTGTAGCAAATTTATCTAGCACATGATCGTAGATCTCAATAATGGGAAAATTTTTTTAAGTCGAACTTACAGAAAATGCGTAAACATCAAAAGTAAAAAAAAAAAAAAAAATGAAAATCTAAATTTAATACCAAAGTCAAAAAAAAAAAAAAAAAAAATAAATAAATAAAGAACAGAAAAAAATTGCATGTGAATAATTTCACATAATTCTTATTCCTTAGACAAAATATAGTCTAGAAAGTTAAATGAAACATTTCCATCACGTCGCAATTTTTAGAGATATAATGTTTTTATTTTTAACTTTATTGAAAAATATGTACATATTTTTTTTTTTTAAACTAGGATTTAAGAAAGTACTATTTTTGACTTTTTCTGATACTAAGAAGAAGCAATAGTCTATCAACATAGTAGGATTTCATATGCCTTGAGATAATCTCTCAGTAACAACATTTTGGTCAAAAAGCTTCCCTTGCTCATCGCTTATTGCTCAAATTTTTTCAGCGATTTTAACAATATTAAATACTTCTCGGGGCTACATAGGGCAAGTTGGAGGGCTAATATGTTCTACACACTTTTTGCACTATTACTTTTCTATAAAACATGGATGCCTAATTTGCTCTTCCTATCACTCAAAAAATTATATAACCTAAAAAATTCTTATAGGTACATATTTCCTTTGGTCATCATTGGGTTAAAAGTGTTAAGTGATGGAATTGTTTTACTTAACTTTCTTCATTATATTTAGCACCGCACCTCAGGCGAAATTTTTTATTATATATAAGAACACAAAAATGCTTAAATAGATGATTCTTTAGAAATAAAATTGGTAATAGCAAATAAGAAACTAGTTCCTTCGTTTTAGCCTTTTTAAATCAATTTTAGGAATCAAAAAGGGCTAGAAAAAAAGCTAGAAGCTAAACCGAAAATTTTGAGGCTAAAAGCAAAATAAAAAGGCTAAACTAGCATATATAATAAATAATTATATTCGCTTATACTTATTGAAGCGAATATTACCAAATTACAGAATATCGATCCTTTAAGAACTTAAGCACTTAAATCAGTTAAATTTACTGAGTGTACATTAATTCCCATCATTTTACATTAGATTGCGGTGAAATCATTTTATCGAAGCGATCCACTTTGATAACTATGTTACATGAAAGTACTGTCATTACTTTGACGGTATGTATTGTTCGCTGAAACGTTACACAGAAAAATTTATTACCATATATTTTACAATTAATACAGTTGTTTCATTTTACATCAAAAGCAAAAATAAAATAAAAAAAGTGAGAAGAAAACTCAACTACGGTTTTTTCTTATTTAAATTTCTAATTTATTCATACTTGATTGATTTAATAAATTCTTCAATTGGAAACATTTTTCTGTTTTTCATTTTTTACAGTTATTAGTAATTAATATAATCATTTTAGTGAGAGGTGCAAATTAAAAAAAATTAATTGAAGGATTTATTTTGATGATTGGTGACTTTTTTCTGTATAGCAACACAGTTTTTTAGGCTTTGTTTGAGAGTTTTGTGAGTTTCGAAAGAAAAAATTAGCATTTGTCGGAAATTTAATGTCATTATTATTATTTGAATAAATCAGCCAACAATTTAAATACATTTAAAAATACTTGGATTCATCCAAAAATATGTAAAATAGGCAATTTTTTCATGCCTGAAATTCAGCTTTAGAACTTCAAAACTATGTCGTTTCTGCTTAGACTTGTTACAAGCGATAAAAAGTGGATCTACTAGGATAATTCAAGGTGCAAAAAATCGTATGCGCAGCCCGATTTGAAAAGGACATTGAACGAATAACGGCCAAAATATCCACGAGAACCGAGTCTAAAATTTTCCGTCATGATAATGCTTGGCCCAATATTGCGTAACCAGTTAGGGCCTAAGACTTTGAAAATTTTTACACCTCCCGCTGTATAACCCGGATATTGCCTCTTCTGACCATTTGTTCCATTCTATTCAGCTGGAGTACGATTCACTTCAGTACAAGGTATCAAAATTAACTTGATTTGTTTCTGACCTTAAAAAAAGACAATTGTTTTTGAGAAATTACTAGAAAGATTGACAAAAGTCGTAACTTCCGTCATACAATACTTTGAGTAAAATACTTATAATGTATTTTATTCATTTTTGTTTTTCATTAAATAAACGAAGGAAATAAAAACCTATCTCATCAAGTTAGAACCAAACTCAGTATAACGAATACAGACATAGTCATATATAATTATTTTTTTTTATTTTTTTAATTTGAAAAGGAATTCAAATATTGTCAATATTATAAAATATTTTGAAAAAATTGTTTTGTTGTTGTACTGCCTGAAATGCGTAGAGTAGATGATGGTAACTTTTTAAAAAATAGCGTTTTTTATTTTAAAAGAAAAGTTATTATGCGTTTTTCATTTCAAAAATATTTACACTAGGGTGATCGATTATTCGACTTTTTGGAAAAACCGTTTTTCGAATAGTTCGAATAGTTGGAATTTTGAAAAAACCGATTACAGTTTTTAAAATACCAAAAAAACCGGTTAACTGGTTTTTAAGTAGAAGTTAATATTACCATCAAAAACTATATTTCTTAACAAAAACTCAATAAATCTTATAACAATCAAGTTAAAATTTACTAAATAATTTACTTTGGGAAACAACTTTTAATTATGGTAAAAAAAAGATCATCAAATCTGAGATCAAGTGTTATATATTACTAGCTTATACCGATGTGCTTCGCTACACCTTTTGATGCGATAACTAAAACTTACTTTATATAGGGACTACTACTGCTCCTGAACCTGTCCGTCCTATTAGAAATTTCATATAAAAATTCTTTCCACAACTTTTCAAGACTTTCACTGTACCTTTTTAGACATGCAAAAATTAATATTTGCTTTGTATGGGGGTTATCCCTTTCCCTGGATCTACCCCTCCCTTTTTATTTCAACAATGTAATGTAATAAGAGAATAGTTTCCACAATGTTTGAGGTCTGTAAATTTAACAGTTTTTTAGATAAACCATTATAAATATCTGTACCACTGCATGATGCTGACGTGACATACACTTCATTTCAGCGATTAAGTTCGCAATTTTAAGGCAGAAAATAATATTACGTGAAACTTATCTAATGTATTGCTTCCAACTGGGAACTCGCCACACAAAATTCATCCTAAAGAAATATGAAAACACTATTTTAATTTTCTCCCTTACAAAACTTGCTTCGTTCCAAGCTTGATTTTTTACTGGGAACTTAAAGAATAAATTTCAAACCTTGAATTTCAAACTTGACTTAATAAAAATTAAGCAGTTTAAATAATTAAGTGTTTCTAAAACTCCATTCAAATATTAGTAGTTAATATATAAAAAAGCCGGTCTATTCAATATTTGAAAAATGGACATTTTAAAAAAACAATCAGTACTTAAACTGAAAAAACGGTTGGACCCTAATTTACACACATTTTTTATGTTTCAAAATTAATTACCAATTACCAAAAATCAATTATTTACGCTTAACATTACCAAAGATGGTTCAAATTCTTGTCTTTAAGATAGTATAAAATCTTGTGATACAAACTTATCTTTAATAAGTCTCAAAAATCGGAAAATTTAGGCAAAATCTTTTACAGTAAAATTTTACATTAAAATTTGTAATAGAGTATGGAAATAGTTAAGAAATCGTGTAATCTTTAATAAAAAATTTGAAAATTAGATTTAATTTAATTACATAGAAAATTCAAAAGAAAAGTTAATTACTAATGTAGTCTAGTAATTTTTAGAAATCGCATATTATATTACAAAAAAAACATTATAGAAACATTGAGTTACACTTTCTATAATGCGAACATCATAACGTTTCAAAGGATCAAACATTTTCGCCGAACATTCTAATGATTGTAGAAAATTTTCCTAATTTCTATTTAAATTTTTTTTGAATAATTTTATTTGACATTTTTATTATGACGTTTTACAAAAATGGTATACGTATTTTATAGAAAGTTTAAATTTAATCTTTAAAGAAAGTATGTTTTTGATGTGCCGATACTTGGGCACTAGGCATCGTTGATAAAGTTTATATTTAATTTTATTTAACTTTTCATCTACCATTTCGATTTTGCTGATGTTATGCAATATAGATTTTGAGTAATATCATGGAAGGTTATATATCATTTTATGAATTTTACATGGCGTTATTTGTAAATTTTTAATATGAGATTTTATTATGTTTACCCATACAGCTGCTCTATAGAACATTCTTGAGTGGAATATTGCTTTAAGAATAATAATTTTATCTCCTGTATTTAATTTTAATTTTTTTATTTATAAAAGGATACAATATTTCTCCAGTTTTATTAATTTTATCAATAGCATAAGAAATGTGATCTTTAAATTTCAGTTTTGTAACCAATATTATTTATTCCCAAATGTTTCACTTAACTTTCCCGGGTAATATTTGAAGTTTCAAAAATAAGGCTTTGCTGTGGTGTATAACAATCCTTTCTTCTTCTTCTGAAATATATGGCTTGGGTTTTGGAAACATTTATGATTATGTGCCATTTAGTAAAATAACTACGAATTATTTCTAATGATAATTGTAGGTTGTTTATTATATCTTCTGCAAAGATTCCCGAGCAAAGCAAAGCGGTGTCATCAGCAAATATTGATGTTTTACAGCCACTAAGAATTGGGAAATCAGAAGTGTAAATATTGTATAAAATAGGTGAAAGACAGGATCTTGTGGACAACCATTATCTAAGGAGATTGTTTTTGAAAAATATTTTCCTGGGCTTTAAATTCGCGACTCATAAGGTAGCTTTTAATAATTTTTATTAAGTAGTTAGGAAAGTTCAATGTACCCACTTTAAAAATGGGGCCAACATTGCAAACTATGTCAAATGCCAATTTTACATCCATTAGGATCATTCCAGTTGACTAGCCGTTTTCAAAAGTGTTTTTAATTTTTTCAATAGCATGGGATGCATTATAACTGCTTCTGAAACTGAATTGTTGGGGTGGTATTATATTACTATTATCAATAAATTTAGTTAACTTGTCTTTAATAAGCTTTTCCAGGATTTTACTTAGAAAAGGTAGTAGACTAATTGGTCGGTATGAAAGTGGGGCGTTGTTAGGTTTACTAGGCCTTGCAATTGGTGTCATTTTTGCTTCTTTCCAGATTTTTGGAAAGTAAGAAGCTTGTAAACATGAATTAACTATTGTTGCTAGTATTCGAATGCCAAATGATGGTAAATGTTTAATGCACATATTATTAATATTTTCTATCTATTTTTTAGTGTTTTCATTAACTGTTTTATTTGCGTTTTGGTAATAGTAGAAATAGAATTCTCAAGAAATGTTTATTTTCTAAAAGCATTTTATAGTTATTTACAGCTTGGATTGTATCAGGATCACTTTGAATTATTTTTAAAAGTTTCATATAGAACATTACACTTATCAATACAAGTATGATATTGAGTTGAATTTCTAGTAAGTGTAGAAACTTATTTCGGTTTCTTTCTTAATACTTTTGTCATATTCCAAAAAGTATAAGAGCCCTTGTTTATATTTTCATATAATTATATCCTTTAGCTAAGGATTATACGATCCTTTAACTATTCCCCTTCTCTTTTGCAAACAACAATAACGATATATCATTTTAAATCTTCATTTAAATCTCATCTTGGCTCTAAAGGGTTTTTTTTATCACTTTGGTCAATATTATTAGGTTATTCCTAGTTATTAAAGTTGAGTTCGTATAAGTGCCATACGATTTCATATTATCTTAAAGGTATGATTTTGGCAATTATTAAGGGTATATAATTGATTTTTAAAGCTGTGTAAATAATTTTGAAATATAAATAATATTTGTAAATATTTTGAAATGAAAAATGCAAGAAATCTTTTCTTTTAATATCGGAAATTACCACAATATACTTTACACATTTCAGACATTACAACAAAATAATTTTTGAAAATATTTTATAACAACAATATCAATTTTTTTTTTTTAATTTTCAAAAAATTTTAAAAAGTATAAATATATATGATTATCTATGACTATAAGTTTTGAAAAGTAAATCCAAAAGATCGCAACTTTAATAAAAGTACACAGGGACATAATTATTCTTTTAAAGGCTAAATTTTAACATTTAAAAAATGCAAATTATATTACATCGCGTGGTTTATCAAATACTATTTTTTTTAATTTAATAAATATAAATAAAAATGCTTGTTTTTTTTTAATTTATAATTTTTAAATGCATTTTGAGGCGCAAAACACGTCCTATATTTGTAATATATTTGAGAAAAGCAGTATAAAATAAAATCACAATTATATAAAAATGTGGACCAACTTTTACAGTCATGAATACTCTGATTCTTTGAAATTGGAAAATATTGTAGTATTTCTGAGCATATGAGAAGTGTATGAAAATTTGCACCGATTTTTTCCAAACTTTACTTATTGGTTGGTACTTACTTCGGTTTGGAACAAAGTAAAGATCAGTAGCTCTAAAATAAACCAGGATAATGTAATAAATCGAAAGGGTACTTATGACCCAACTAGAATTTTGGAAAAATGTGAAAATAAGTCTGCTATTTTTGAACGTATTAACCTCGTGGATAGCAGAGCTGTAACTTAGTTTGCGATTTGAATTTGAACAAAAAAACTTAAAGAATGAGGGTCCCAATGTAATCTTTGCTAACAGCGGATCAATGCTTTCTTTATTTTTAAATTTCTTTATTTTTAAGATAAATAGTTATATATATTTTTTAAGGTCGTTCCGCTAAATTTTTACGTATAAGCTATTAACCAATGTATATTAAGTATACGTCACAGTGGATGCAAATATATAATTTTTATATTAAGTATACGCTAGGTATACTATATTAAAAAATGAATGGAAACAGAATCAAAAAAGATAATTATTCTATAAAATTGTCACGAATTTAAAATACATTTTAATAATTTGATTAAATTACCTAATTCTAAAAATTATATTAGAGAAATATATCAGTAAACCAATATAATCTATAAAAGTAAATTACTGTCAGCCTTTATTTTACTTTACTTTAACAAAATTTTAGAAATGTATACTTAAGAATGATATAATGTTTATTATTACTTATGGAAGACATAACGCCAGCACTTGTTGTTTATGTTTACGACTGAAGTTAAATGGAGACATCTCGTTACTACAAAAAAAAAAAAAAAATGAAACATAAAAATGAAAAATTATTGCTCATGCGTCTCAAGTGCAAGACGTTAAATTTGATGATGCTTTACGTCCACAACACAAACAAACATGATGGAAATGATGAAAATTTATTTACTTCAAGTAAGTTGCTCAGATATTATGGTAGCCTTTAGTCCAGCCAATGAAAAAAGATGCTGGGAAAATATATGGACGAGTAGAGAGGTATGTATAAAAGACACTCATTATTTTTATAGGTAAATATCTCAAAAAGATTTAGTACTAAAAGCAAATGAAAAAATTTATAATGTAATATTATACCGCACAGTGATTCCAAAATGTTTTTTTTTCTTGCAAATAATTCTGTAACTTGTGAATCGTTGGAGACGTCTCAATAAAATTTCTCATGTCCAGAGGTGAGGTGCCATCCAATTGATTTGGGGTAGTATAGACTGCTAGGTTATCTCCTTTATTTTAATAGACACTTAGGTCAAAATAAATTTTTATATCATTTTTGGACTCTTTTTTAACCTGGCGGGCTTAATATTGAACATAAAATTTTCTTGCTCTAAGAATTATATAAATATACGAATCCGATTAAAAGTTATATTGATTTGAAGTTGGAATAGTAAAAGTGTATTAAATTTGGTCAACTTTCTTTAGATCATAATCGGAAAAACGAAAACTTAAGATCTGGGGTGTTTTTTTTTAAATATTGTTAATATTTAAATTAAAATGAACTATAAACGAACAAAGATATCCTACTAAAATTTTGACACAATATACATAAGCTTATCATAAAATTTAATAATTAGAAAAGCTCCCACTTTTTTGTGCTAAAATGAAGAAAATCTTAATCCGGAAAAAATATTATTAAAAAATTGACCTCTTTTATCAAAATCGTCGCTCTGTCTTTATCAGAGGCGACCGGTAGAAAATACTTTTCGGGTGTTTATCCCACATACGGAGGTATTTAATTAAAATAATTTTATGTTGATCCTAGCTTTGCGATTTGAGAATTTAACGCAAAAAATTAAAAAAAAAATCAAAATTGACAATATTTGGTTAGGGGTTGTGAGGAGACCTTTACTCTAGGACCTCCGAATTTACCTGGAAACATAAAAAAAATTATATAGGCCGGAACGAAAAATAAATTTTATAAGTGAATAAATTTTGCCACCTTTTTGGAAAAACCAAAAAAATATGACATTTTTTTAAGTTCCAAATTCAGACTAATATGACATTTTATCGGATTCATATATTATTTAGAATTTTGTAAAAAAATAAAAAACATCTGGTTTGATATTAAGCCCGCCAAGGTAAAAAAAATTGAGGCTAAAAATGAGAGAAACAAAAAATGGCATACCAACTTTGGAAAATATGTTCGTTTTTCCTTCTTAAATGACTTTAAAATTTTTAATGTTTTCTTAATTTACTACTTTCTAATTGCTGTTGTAAGACGATTTGAGTATCAAATGAAAGAGGAGAATTTTGACATTTTTTTTGGATTACTTTTTGTTAGAATAATCCAAACAAAAGTTGAAAAAATGCTCTTCAAATATCTAATCTTTTAATGTCCACTAATATCCAATTTTAAGAACCAAAATTTCATGGTTTGAGCTTTATTACTTTATTACATACAGCGATTTGAAAATCATTCCAAAGAACAAAAGTAGAAATTTAATTTTCAGTTTATGGAGACTTTGAGCATGCAAAACCAATATAGCCATTTTTGAAGCCATTGTATTTAAATTTCAAGTAAATATTATTTGGAAGACTTTAAAATATATTTGAAAGCTTAAACTACGATAGTTTGAGTATTTCTATTTATTTAATTTAAAATTTTTATTTTTGCAAAAGGACAGTAGGCTATAATTTTTATGTTATATTTAATTTTGTTTTATGAATAAATAACATGAAAAAAGGTGTAGTCAGTCAAGTGCGGCTATATAATACCCTGCACCATTATATACGCGCACTAAACTAAATCTCAGGTTAAATATCTGGTTAATCTACATATCGCTGTTTCTATACTTACATAAAACATATGGCATTTATATGAAATTTGTGCGCTTAAAGTGATTTTCTGGATTGGATTATATATGGGAATAATGTTCAATTATAGACCGATCCTCTTGAAATTTGGCAGTGTGATTTATATTTTTATAATTTTTCATTGTTGCAAATAAAATCACAAAATAAATTGTTTATACTAAATTTATGCGTGTTAAAGTGACATTCTGGAATTGATATTTTATGGGAGATATGGAAAACTAAAAGCTGATTTATGCAAAATTTGATGGCATGATTTATACTCAAATGCAAAATAATCATGCCAAATTTTATTTTGATACCAACATTTTTATAATATTTATACATGTTTAAAAAATTTTCGGGAAGGGACATCATAGTGGAACTATAGTCAATTATGTAGCCAAATTTTTAAAACTCATGCCGATAAAAATCTTATCTAACTCGAATTTTATATAAATATTTGCATATTCAAGACAATTCTAAATATTTAAATATACATCTGGGAAACATTTGCATGGGGCCATGTAAAATAATGAACCGACTTCAACCATTTTCTATAAGCCTGGCTTTAAGTCTAACAAAAAGACTGTGCGTGCATGCATTTCGAAAATAAAATTTACATAAACTCTAACAGAACATTTTTAAAACTATATAAAATTTCAACTCTTGAAGCTAAAAGAACGAAATGTGGTATTCAGAAATTTCATTCTCAAGTTTTGGAAATTAATATAATTTCAGAATAATTTGTTATAAAACTTCAAGGATATTTAAGAATAAAATATTTGAATGACGCTTTTGACATTATAAAAGTAGGAAGTGTTAAAATAAAAAAATTTTCTGGAATTCATAAATTATATTCTATCATTTGATACCCATATCGGCATTGTTGAGCAACTAACAGATTTTAAAATAATTCATAAATAAGTTAATAATTTTGAAATTTCAAAGTCTTTTTAAAAGAATATTCAAACGCGAAATGAAAAACTGAGTACGCAGTCCTATCATTAAATGTATCTACTTTCATATGTATATAGTTTGATTCATGTGTGAAAAATGCTGTTGTACAATGTTATCTCTACAATTTTTAATTTATTGAAATAATTTTTATGACAAAATCTCTACCTATTTAAACTTCTTTTTTGAAATTTATTTCGTAATTAAATTTTATACTGCCTTTATTCCAACCAAATATATTTTTAAATTTAATTCTCCACTAAAATTAAAATAACTGCCAGGATACAAACATAAACCTTAATATATTTATCAAATAATTCCAATAATAATATTTTTCAAATTTAAACAATTTACTAAACTAATGACTAGAGTAAAAAAAATAAACACATTCAACAACACCAAAAACAACAAACATAGTAAAATAAAAACGAGCAGAGTGGCTAAAATCCTATTTTGATTAGACCATAAACTAATTTACATATAAAACCTGGTTAAAATTATTGCACATCTGTTATCGCTTTTAATCTGTTTGCAAAGTGTGTTGTTATTAATGATGATCTCTTTCTAGCCCTACACATAAACACGCACAAATACTGATATACTTCATACATATACTGGGTTATGGCCCAAAAACAATAATGTTAAAATAAAAGAAAATAGTGCATAACAACAATATGCATGTGTATCAATTTGAAAATTCCAATAATTTCATTTTGTGTTGAACAACAGCACACACACTAATACAGACATAAACCAAACAATAATTTTGCCTACACACAGACTTTTGCACACAATTGATGTTTGCATATTGGTTTGTTTTTGTATTTTAGATTCGATTTTTCTCAGTCCGTCCATCTGTCCGTAGTTGTATTGGTAAGCCCCAATAGAGTAAACAACAACTGCAACAACCGTAACATCAAACAACAGCTAACGCTTTTGGCACAATATAATCAAAGCCACAGAGTCCAACAAAACACCGTAAAATACAATTCACTCAATTCATATCAACCTCAATATCTCTCTACTCTTTCCATAACTTATCGCATTTCACCATTACCACCTCTTTTACCCACTACCACAGCAATCAAAATGTAAAATATATTGAAACATAAACATTCATTGTTACTCAAATCGCATGAAATCGTTTGTTTTATTTGTGAACATGTGCATATCTGTATATCTGTGTGTGTATATATGTGCATTTCAATATAAATGTGTACATGTTGAAAATAACGTAAATTTTATTTAAAATCACATTTTGATCAAATTTTATGATTGTTTCACAATTGGAGACCAGATTTTATTAGATTGTCAAGTTTTTATTACCATGAAAATGTAGATGGAAAAAAAACACAACGAACTATTGAAATAGTTTTATTTCCTAGTGATAATAGAATTGATAGAGTTAATAATTTTTTCGGGTATTTATTTAGGAAAATTTATTTGAATACATGCAAAAAGTATTCCATATACATTGGAGTATGTTTGATATAATCTTTTCCTTTTGGTTCTTCTTTTGTTAAGCAATGTATTTACAAAATTCATATATGATTCTAATACTGTTCACTCTAATATTCATTTAGTTCTTTGAACTGAAGATTATACAAGTCTAAATTATTGCAGATACCAAACAAATCCTTCCGACAAGCGAAAGTAGATCAAAATGTGGCCCAAATTTCCGGCCAAAGTTTCAATAGTTTTCGATGATTTTCTACAATTTAATTGCCAAAAATAGCAAGCTGATCAACTTTCAAACTGTCTATGAAAAGTAGAATTATCTCGCCCTATTATCTTTTTCTGTGACTCAATATCCTTTACGCCTTAAATTTTCATGAATAACACTATACATAGATTTCTATCTTGAAAATATTTCAACAACAGAAAAGTAATAGTCAATATTTGATGATAAGACCTTTATTGACACAGTCAAATATGCATATGTTTCAACAACGCCAATTTTGGGTAAAATTTGACTTTGAGAAAAAAATTCAATTCAAAACATTCAAGATATTTTATTTGTTTGAACTCGTAAAGATATTGACTACTAATTGATGAACAGAAAAACTCGAAAGAAATCAGATGATAGTTTTATCATATATTTTGTTAAGACAGAGCCAAGATTCAATTATGTTAAGTTAAACTGATAGGCGTATGAGAAGTTTCTGTGACCCGAAAAACTTAACATTTATTCAGTTGCTACCTAATTAATAGTTTTAAGCATATCAATAATAATAATTGAAAAAAGCGAAAACAAAATAATTGTGAAAAAGCTTTAGAGTAAACCAGTAAGTCACACATTTCAATTCCCGAAAAGCTGTGAGTTAAGCAGATGATGTTTACAGAGAATACCACGGTGGAACTCTGAGGAGTGCTGAAGGCAGTCGTGGCAGTCGTGGCTCGGCATTCCTTTCTGCCGAGTGTCCCATAAACTTTTACAATGTATTTTCCACAATTATACAATGAACTTACAAAATTCTAACTTAAAATTTAGATTTTAAATAATTTTTGAAAAATAATGTTCATTTTTGGCTTAAAATAAAATTAATACCAATAAAGACATCTTATTGACATTTAGATATAATATAGCTAAGCTTATTTAAATCAAAGTTAAAAAATTTCTACTTTTTGTAACAAAATACCCAAAACGTGTTTCAAAAATTTACTTTTTTCATTGAATCACCCCCTTGTTAATTATTAAAAAGATCCATCGGAAAATATTTTTTGTGTGATAAACCAACATATGACGGTATATAACTAATATATTTTCTTCTTGATATCAACTTTGCGTTTTGAGAATTTTACGAATAAATTTAAAAATCCGTTGTCCAAAGGTTTTCCGGATTTACTTTGCACACATTTTCGTTAAGACTTCTATCGAATGTACTGAAAAAGTGGTATAGGCCAGAACAAAAAAAAAAAAAAACTTTTTGGAAAAAGAACCGAAAAATGTGACATTATTTTAAAGTTTAAATTTCAGATTAATGTAAATGTTTTATCGAATCCATATACGATTCTTGCAGCAATATTAATCAGAATTTTATAAGGATCTGATGATTATTTCACATTAGCACCTAAATTAAAAACTTATATTATTATTTTTTTTAACTTTAAAAAAACGAAGCTAAAAATAGGAGTAAAATTTGTTTCAATCAAAATACCTCTTAAAATAAAAAAGATAATCTACACATGTAAGTATATTTTCTGTAGAGATTAGCAAGGCCTATCTAAGAATAACAAGTTTTTACAACAAAATAATAAATGAATATTTGGCGATTTTTTTTTAATTAAATACCCGAGGTGACCAAATTTGGAGGTACATCCACTACCACTCTAACCCGCTAAGGATCTGTGGTCCTTCGAATCAACTTAGAAACACCTCAGATCTGGCCTTGTCAAATTTTGTTTAGACGTCTTTAGCAGGTCAAAAGATATATGATTATTTAAAAAAAAATGCCTTTTGGAACTTAACAAGGTAAAAGCAACAAAATTTTAAATTTTATTTTGTGGCATTGTGTAGCAATGTTAACACAGTGCCACATATGCATATACAGCTTTAGAATGACAAAAATCCTGGACCCATACTGTACGAAAATATTCTTTCTAATGAATTTTTGTTTAATGATAAAATTTATGTTACAAATGTTTCTGAAAATAATGAGTGTAGTCTTCCTCTTATATGTATTAAATGAAAAAAAAAATAAAAAGTAAATAAAAATAACTGTAAATTAAGACGATTCCCTCAAAAAATTGTTTTTGTATGTGTTATAATATTTCCCAAAATTTACGCCCGTTTGTGGGTTTTTTGAAAATTTTTGTATTTCCTTCAAAGCAACGCATAGAAAATGTAGTATCGTGTGAAAGGTTGTTGGAAATTCGTATCTATTGGTATAAGAAGCATATCCAAGAGTGACCTCAATATTTTTATATTCCACAAAATATCCAATTTGTCAAGGTTTTTTCGCAATATTGTTTGTTACTTTTAACGGTTATCAGTACAACCGTAATATTTTGAGAAACAATATAAAACATACTTGGTATTTTAGGGGAGTAACGAAAATTTTTTTCTTTATATAGGGAGTGAGTCGCCTTATTTTACATATATATATATATATATATATATATATATATATATATATTTGACCACGCTGACATTTTCTCTGTAGTAAATATACCGGTAAGGTAAAATATACAAAAAAATATAAAGATGGATTTTTATAAATATAATTTTTAGAAAAAAAAATATGTTAGAAAAAATAATTTTTATATGATATCTTCAAAAACAAAATCCACTGCAAAATTATATTGATATCTTTTACACAACAAAATTATGGTTATTTAAAAAAAATACTTTTAAAGCTATGCCCCAGTTTTGAAAACAAAAATTTGTACAAATTTGTAAAGTTCACCATTTTACTTCTTATAAGCGAAAAAGAAGAAAACGTTTCAAATGTTTGATAAAATGTTTATATATATATATATATATACTTTGAAAAGATCGACAGTACACAAACCAAAAAACCATCATATATATATTAAACCGGTTTTCATTAAACACAAAAAACCGGTTTTAAAAATAACAATTTATTTAGAAAAACGTATATACTAGATACTAATATTTGAATAGAAATTTACGAAAAATTTATTAACTTATTAATATTTATAAATTCAATACCTTGTTATGTCTTATTAATATAGTTTAATGTTAAATCGAAATGAATTTTATAAGTTTAAGAAAATATTAAAGTAAATTCCAATTCCATTGAAATTCGCATATTAATGGAATTAGTTTTCTTCTCTTGTAACACCTGTAACATTCTTACAAACAATATAAATATTTTATAGTTTTTATTAATTCATATTTTAGTCTATAGTCTTTATAAATCATTTCCCTGAGAATTACTTCAGAGTTCTTAAATTCTTGAATTTCTTGTTATTGATATGAAACAAACTCAGAAAACTATTTTAAAAGTTATTGTCGTCGCAGAAAAAGAATTATTAAAAAATTCGATTCCCATAAAATGTTTTGACTCTTCGAAGAATGATTTGATAGTTATCGTTATAATAATAGCGAAATCACCAAAAACTCACACTGTGCATAGTTTATGTACATATTATATAAAACTTAATCTCATTTTTGATGATTATTTTCTTACCTTATATAAAATTTGTTTCTTGAAATAGTTTATAGTATAAATTTTAACCTCAACATTATAACATTTATTGTTTTGTAGTCTTTTGATGGAAATATTTACTTCTGAAAAAAATCGGTTAACCTCTTTTTTGGAATTTTAAAAACCGGCTTATCCAAAAAGTCAAATAATCGATCACCCTATGGTTTATACATATTGCAAAGTACGAGGTTACGTTATCTGGCTGAAAAATTTATCGTTGAAGCTATTTAAGTGATTTTTTGGGCAATGAATGATGGATATTTATTTTATATATAATCCATTAAAAATAAAAGTACACATTTAATGCTAATATATTTTTTTTGTGCAGTTAAAAAACAGACTTTTGAAAAATTGACTTCTTTTCATAAAATCTGCACTCCTGCATTCGTGCGAGAAGCAGTTTAGTGCCAAATCGATATAAATATATTTTATAATTAAAAAGTGTCAATAAGTTTCTTCAGTATATTATTTCGGAATATATTTGAAGTTACAGGATATTTAAAAAAATTCAGTCATATAATTTTAAAAAACGAAATAAAGTTGAGGCCAAAAGCCAAAAATTCAAAATTCAAGCGTAAATACATTTTTAACTCTAAGAGATAACTTGGTTGAGTGTACTCACATTACAGAAATATTAAATCTTTCAAATCGGACTTCATTTGTAGTAGTTACCATTTTTTTTTTAACTTTTTCATACTCGAGGAGGTCAACTTTAACACACTGTAGCGTATCTCGTATTTTTGCAGGGTAACTACAAGACAATTTTCTTCCTCTACAACTCTACCATACAATTTGAACCAACCAGTAGTTTTGGAGGTACAAATTTATTACATAAATTTTTGCGATCGGCTCCCTGTGTGGAGGTGTTCGTGACTAATTGTTATTACGGTACCCGCGAAGATATATCGCTGTGGTTATTTTCAGTGATAACTTTCATAGTTTATGAAATTTAATAAAGATAACAGCTGTTTTGATCTTTAAGAGCTTAAGAAGAAGTTCCTGATAAGTTCATGTTCTATGTAATGATATAGTGGTTTTTCATTTAAATTACAATTTCAGATCTCTAAATTTATTGATATTTGATAAAATAATTTTATTTATCACTGCTAACACTGACACAAACAATTTTATTTAGATGATTAGTGATTTAAAAATATTGAAAATTCAAGAAAATGTACAATGCAAAATTAGATATATTTTTTAAAGTAATAACAATATTTTACATTATCTTATTAATCAGTTTTTTGTATAAATATTTGTAATGCTCTCTAGTCGTTTATTAAATCGTACCTTATACGTAAGATTTTCATATAGTGATATCTAGCAACCTTTGTAAGTTATGATAGACATTTGATGCTATTAAAAAGAAACATACCTCTAAATACTATAACTTTGACCTTTTTTTCTCTGAAAAACAATTTAGACCTTAACTAAACGATAAGTTTTAATAGTAGATCCTAAAACAAATTACATACATATGAGCGTAAATATTTTTGGGTTTATTTCCAACTTTTTGCTGGCAAAAAAGAAGAAAACGTTTCAAATGTTTGACAAAAAAAAATATATATATATTTGAGGTTACATGGAAGCAATAATGCACACGTTTGTTAATTTTGTTGAATGTTACTTTACCGTTACTGTGGCAAAACAAAATAATGATGGTTTATCCATGTTGCAAAGTACGAGGTTTCGTTATCTGACTGAAAGAAGCCATTAAAAGAAATTATGTTTTCGAAAGTGTAAGAAAAACTAAAATTGGAAACCAACTCACACAAAACAAAAAAAAAAAAAAAAAAAAATAAGAAACAACTCACATTCGCAGAGAGATTATAATGCAGACAGTTGTAGAAAGTAGCATTTAAAATGTGGCATTTTTAATGGGTTTTTGACGCTTGGTGTCGTTTGAGCGAAACAACAAACTTGCATTGAAATGAGAAACGATTATGTTGGGTTTGTTCGCGTTAAACTTAAAATAAAGAAACAAAATAACTTTTTTTCTTCTTCATATTTTCCTATTACGTTTTGTTGTCACTGTAGTGGTAGTGTCTTCAAGTTATTTGTTTAGTATTTACAAGTCCTTTGGGATAATGACTGTTTATAGTATGAGTGTAAATTAGTAGTAGCAAGGTAAAGAAGGAACCTCACAATATACAATTCTTTTTTAAGGCGTCATATATATATATTTTTTTTTATGTACAACTGTCTATTCCATAAGTTTCCTTTATAGAATCTTTGTTTTCCGCATTGCCGTTATTTGCGTAAATTTAAACATTGTTCGTTTTTTTTTCTTTGCTTTTCTTATTGGTGTCTTAATTTTCTCTGTTTCTCTTGTTCTTTTTTACGATTTGTTCTTATTGTTATTTATTTATCTCGTTATCCTACGGGTGAGGTGAGTTTGAATTTATTGTCGGAGTTAAGTTGATGTTTATTAGTTCCCTTCATTGCTGTCATTTTATAATTTTAATTTTATACCGTTTTGTAACATACCTTTGGTTATTCATAGAATAAGCGAAAATATTGTATTTGATGTAATACAACAATTTCGCGTTTAAAAAGTAAGGTTGTTCAATATTCGAGCTAAGCAACTAAAATAAATTTTATAGAGTTTCTACTTTACAATTTTGTGATTATTTTAATTTAAAGTCAAATGTATTGTTTGAAATCTGTTTCACATATTAGAGTCCAACTCAACACGCTCTCGTTCAAACTACTGGGTATTAGATATTCGCAAAATTTTTGTGTATTTGCTTACCTTTTTCGTTACTTTACTTGCATCGCCAAAGTTTAAAGTGAAAAATCAAAACGGAAAATTGGTTGTGAAGGAAATTCGAGCACCAGAATTGTGTCAGTTTTGCAAAGAACACTCCATGGTTAGATTACCAAGAATGCAAAGTGGGGCTAATTTTAAACGCAGAAGTATTGCTTTTTGTCCATTCAAAGCGCTGCCAATGTGCCAAGAAAAAAATGTCTGTCGCATTTTAGAACTTTTATGTTTTTGCCCATATATTTTTTTCAATCACACAAGATGTTTGATCAAATTTTAGTTAATAAAATAAAAATATTACATTATAACTTCAAACACTCTTGAAAAATACCAATTATTTAATGGAGAAGAAAAACTACACAGGCCAGCACTAAAAAAGTATTGTGGAAATTGTGTTGCACATATTGTAGTTATATTCATTCCAATCACCAGAAACATTTCGGTTTTTCTCTATCACGTCACACTTTTCAGGAGTTTTTAGATTATGTTATTTTCTAGGTAATATTTTATGGATAAAAAATCATGCTACAAAAATTGAAAAAAAATCAGATTTAAATACCAAAGTCAACGAAAGAGTCAAAAAATTTCACGTCATTATTATTCCTTGAATTAGATATGGTGTAGTAAGTGAAAGGAAACATTTATCAAGGCAAATGTAGTACTACTATGCTGACAGTTACTGCTGCTTCTCAGTATAAAAAATATTATAAATTGTACTTTTTTAATCTTAAATAACATATAAGAAGCAGTAGTAGTAGTAGTAGTAATAATAGCTATATCTTAGTGAAAACGCTCCCTGTGTTCATCGTTTATTATTCCCATATTTTCGGGGATTGCCACAATTTTAAAGACTATGTCCTATATTTTTGTAGCACTATTTCTTCCCTATAAAACAGTCACTCATGTTTGCTGTACCCTCTACCCAAAAAATTAGAAACATCTATTTTCTTTGATCGTTAAAGGGTTAAATGTGTGACATGATGGAAATATTTCATTTATCTTTCTACACTTACCTAGTCTAAGAAATAAGAATTACATGGGTTTAGATACAATATAATTTGTTTCAACTCTTTTGTTGACTTTGTTATTTAAGGTTGGATTTTTATTTGTTTCAAACTTTTGATGTCCATGAATTTTTCACCAGTGCGATTTTAATAATTGTACTATTTTTAAGATCTATGTTCATGAGTTAATTACATCACATACAGGTTTTTCTTTTGACAAATTCAAAGACTTCTTGAGACTATGTATGGCTAGTTGGAGTCTTGAATATTAATAGATTTTTATAGTACCATTTCTTGTCTATAAAACGTGATTGACTAATTTGCTCTACCTATTACCTAGAAAATTATATACCATAAAAACTACTGAGGCAAGCATATATTCTTTGGTCGTCAATGGGTTAAAAGTGTGACATAATGGAAATGTTTCATATAACTTTCTACATTGTATCTGGTCTAGAAAATAATAATTTCATGGAATTATTCGATATATAACTTTTTTTATGTCATTTTGTTGATTTGTTTAATTATTTTTTATAAAATATAAGGAATACGCAAGAAAAAAGTACTGCTTACAGTTTAGCATCTAAAAATAAAACAAATGGATCTAATTCTTTAAAGTTTTAATTTTTTTAAAGGATCTTATATTGAAGTTTCAAATTTAAAAGCAAAATTCATTTTATTTGTCTTTAATAAAAATATTTAATATTTCGGTTACTTTTTTGTTATACAAATATTTTATTTTGCAATTTAATATGCAACAATTATGTTTTTATAACATTAGGAAATTTCAAAAGAATTGATCTGTAAATGAACATAGTTAATACACAAGATTCACAACCGAAAATCACTTTAACACACATAGACAGTGTTGCCAGGAGGTGGGAATAAAAGAGGCTCCAAAAATTAGGACTAGAGAAAGCTAATGTTATTTATTTATTTATTTTCATTAGTTTTTGCTATTTTTAAATATATTGTAATAAATTAATAAATAAAACATAGAACGGCAGAAAAAAAAATGACACAGTAAAAATCGCTAACAAAATTTCCATACAAATTTGGCTTATAAAAATGATCCAATGTTTTGACATGATTTTTCGTCATTTTTGAATTATAATTCCCTTATGATTCATTTGTTCGCTTTTATTAGAATTTTTTAAATTATTTTCATAAATATTCTCTATATTAATGAAGTTTATTAAAAAATATTTACCTCTAATAATTAATTATTTCCATAAAATAAGTTAAATTAAATTTGGCAGGTGAAAATTTTAGTTAAACATAAATAATTTCCATTTTCTATTTTTTTTTTTTGTGCGAATGAATACACAAAAATGGATAAAGGGATGATTCTGTAGAAATAAATTAGTAAAAGCAAATAAAAAATTATTTGCTTCTTTGTTTAAGTACTAAAATTGTAAAATTGTAAAGGTTAAAAAGAAGCTAGAAGCCAAAGCGAAAATTTTGAGGCTAAGAGCAAAATAAAAAGGGATAGATTTCGCCTTAAAAAAGCTGAACTAGCAACACTGTATATAAATTCAATGTAAATGTATTAGAATACCTTTTGATGCTTAGCGCGGATTGGTAAATATAATCTATCATAGCTTAGATATAAGAACCTATCCCAAAAATCACTTTAAGATGCATATACGATGGTGAACTTATTAGTTACTCAAAACAAAAAAAAAAAAAAAAAAATGATAAATATAATATAAAAATTGTACAAAAAAATGCAATAATTAATTCAAATTTAAATATAATAATTCTTAATGTAACTATATTGGTTTTCAAGTTTGAAGTCTCACTAAACTCATATAAATTCTTAAATTTTATGCAATTTTAAAATCGTTATAAATCTAAAGTAATAAAGTTAGAACCACAAAAGTTCAATAGGTATTTGAAACGATTGTTAAATAAATTTTAGTTAATAAAATAAAAATATTACATTCTAAGTTCAAACACTCTTTAAAAATAACAAATATTACATGGAGAAGAAAAATTATAATTATGTTAATATTATGACGCCAACAAAATCAAAAATCCTTCAATTTTACAGAATACTAAAAAGAAAAATCTCTACGACAGGAACAAACCATAAAGTGGTTGATGCCCTTGTTGATTCATAAATATTCAAAGTCAATTGACAAAATGTTTTAAAAATCCTCGCTCTCATACACACAACAAATTGTTGCTTGTGAAAATATTCCAAAAACAACAGTGATGAAACCGAATAAAAATTAAAAGTGACAGTAAAGGGAGACAATGAATAAATCCATCATCATTTGTATAGTACACTCAACCAAAATCCAAAAAAAAAAAAAAAAAATTCTCACACCTAACTTGAGAGAAAATGCAAAATACTTCAAAGGCATTTTAAATTTTTTGGTTTAAATAATGGTGGGGAATCAAGTACAAAAACCAAAACATGAAAAAGGGTTGATTTATTTATGTTGTCGGCTTGTCAGCAATTAGAAAAGTTAAATACAAAATATAAACTGACATTTACACATATACTATATAACAAACACAAATACATATTAACATATACTAACACAGCTAAATAACTGAGACTATGTGTGTAAAAGTAGTAATGGTGTTAGAATTTGCACGTTTAAAATATCCTGTTTAGTCAATTGTGTCTGTTTAGTCTTTTTGTGTATGTGTACATCCTGTTAATGTGTATCTATGTATATGTTGTTGTTCTATTGTTAGCGCTTCTTGTGGTAAATGTGTCGTGAAATGCTTTAATTTGACGAAAGAGTGATGACATCTCATTAATATTCATTGTGGTTTTCTTGTGAATTTTGTTGCTGCTGTTTATTATAATTTGTTGTAAATTGTAGTCGTTGATGTTGTTGTTGTTACTACGACTTCTATTATTGCTACCGGATTTGCCACCCATTAATCTTGTTGTTATCCTTGTTTCCAACAACGATTTAACGGAAATAGTTTTTGGTTTTGTTGGTATTTGATTGTCGTTGTTGTCTCTGTTTGTTTTGTTGTTGCTTTTGTTGATGTTAATATTATTCTACTTATATCGCAGGATATGTAGGTGTTAATGAAGCGTATAATGCGTGTACATTTATCAAGGAAACACCAAAGAGTTAAGAAAGTTTAATATTTCAAATAGAAAAACAAATGACATCTTATTCATATTCATTTAGTCCTTAATATGTCAGATTATATCTACATTATAAGATTGATGATATGCAGGAAAAATAGAATGAGGATTTTAGGGAAATTTGTAGAAAAGAAGATAAATTTTGTGTTTACAAAAGTTAAAAGTGACTAATTTTTTTTTAATTTCGCTAATAATATTTATTTATTTATTTATTCCAGTTGATGTTTTGATTGCTTAAATGGTGACAAATTTATTCTTATGGAGGGACTAACTTTACAACATGTCTTTAAACACATATTGAAGCACATTTGATTAAACGCCTATAAATAACTAATGTATCTCAAAGAACAAGTAGTAGTTCTCTCATATTAAATTCTCAATCTTAAAATATTTAGACATTGAAAATCAGATCTCCCCTAAAAGAGATAAGATATTTTATAAAATAGACGTCTAGGCTATTAATGTTGACTAGTGATTTTTCGTAATCCTTGACAGTGACCTGCGCCGAACGGCTGAAATTCGGCTAAACCGAGCCGCCGAGAAAAATTTTGGAAGCCGCCGCCGCCGTAAAATTTTCGGCTTAACTCGGCTTAAAAGCAGCCGCCGTTTTCAAATTCTTTTTGTAAAAATATGTTAAAAATGAAACTTTTCTATTATTTTAATGCAGTATTTGCCATTTATGTTGTATTTAGATATGAAAAAAAATATTTTCATCATTTTGAACTTTAAATAATTTTAAATCAATCAAGTATTTTTAATGACTTATAATTGATTATTTTTGATGCAAATACTGTAAAAAAATAATATTACCAGTTGCTAACAAATTTTAATGAGCCTTAATCGCCATCCTGCGAGAAATCTAAAAAAACTAGTACACAAGATTTTGTCAGCTAATAAATCATTTCTATTCACTAGCGATATGTGGTTTTGAATTATAACCAAACAATTGATATAAATTTCATTATTTATTGCACTTTTTTTATTTCTTTAGCATATCTTAATAATTGATATGTTTTTATATCGGAGCAGGCAATTTCTCATTCTAATGTGCGAACAATTATTCTAATTTTTTATGCAAAAATCCAAAAATATCCTTAGATCACTCCCACATTTTTTCTCATATATTTTCAATAAATTAATAATTCCGCTTATACTTTCGCTGGAAAAAATCTCGTCCTACTTTTATGAATAATTTTAATCAATGAGGCATGAAAATATAAAATTTTTAATTAGAAAAATGTGAGTAATATCAGCCGGCTGACAGCCGATTTTAAGCCGTCGCCGAAGCTTTTTAACTCAAGCCGCCTCCGCCGATAAAATTCCTCAGCGCAGGTCTCTGATCCTTGAGCATTAAAAAGTCTTTTCTGATCTTTCCAATGTATTTAGTTTTCATAACTTTTTCAATATGATGTCCATCAACACTTGCCTTAACTTCCCTCATCCTATTTCGAACAAATGACTTTTCGGGTGGAATGATAGATCTAGAGGATCACATATGCCACAAAAAATTAAATACGACACGAGATCCGATCAAAAAAAAACTATGTAAAAATCATTAAAATAGTGGAAAATTTAAGTTTTTCTTACCCCTAATAATGTATTCATAATAAATAATATGAAACAAACAAAATTGTTTCTGTATCGAATTGTTACGCGCTAATAAAATAGGGAGGAACTATCACGAGAGACCTGTGCCAAATACAATTGATGCAGACAAAAAGATTATTGAACAAAAAAGGGCCAGAATATGCGACCAAACTCGAGTTTATAACAATCTATCATGATAATTCTAGGTCTCATGTTGTACGACAAGTTAAAAACTATTTGAAAAAAATGGTTCGTAAGTTTTGCCCCACCCGCCGTACAATTTTCAAATTGCCGTAGATAAAATAAGCTTCACTTTAGAACAATGTATCAAAAGTTGGAATGAATCCATAAATGGCTAGAAAGATTAAAAAATTCGTAGATTTCAAATAACAATACTTTTAATAATAAACATTATACATTTAAATTGAAATAAACAACCACTTTTTTATAAAAAAAAATGCACACATTTCCTTACTCATTTTGCATTTATATTATTAAACATTTCAGATGCAAAATTCCTGAAAAGGTCCGCGAGGTTAATTATTGTGTTTGCGTCAAAACAAAATTTATATTTCTATGAAACATATATACGAGTATATAAACATTATAATATATTCAGAATAACATTTATATTGGATTTACATACTTTAAGGTGATACGCGGAAGTAGACCGGTACTAATAAAATTTTGCACTTTGCTTTCTATTATATAAAACTTGCAGATGTTAAATATAATCTTAATGCTAACATCTATATGGGATAATGTACGCTAAAGTGATTTTCGGAAGAGGGTTTTATATGGCAGCTTTGGTCAAATATGAAATGATCTTATATAAAATTTAATTGAGCTGCATATAATTAAAATATTGATCTATTTAAAGCATTTATGAGCTAGGTGAAATAATGAACTGGTTATAACCAATAGACTTTTTCATTGCACCAAATTGATTATTCATGCGAAATGTCATTACGATATCTTTAAAATTGCGACCTATACTTTGTTCATAAGATTTACATCGAAAACCAGGCAGATGGACATCATTAAGTCTAGTAAAAAAGTAATTCTGAATCGATTGGTATACTTAAAGATGTATTTAGGACCAATATTTTTGTGCATTACAAAGCATAAACCTATAATACCGCAATATTTTTTGATGGTCTAGGGTTTAATAACGGACCTTTTCTAATTTATTTTCTTGTAAATTACTCTATGGTCTACAATAAGAACTTGTAAATTTAAGTTAGTGATTAATTATTTTTTTATAGTTATTTTTAACGCTACACAGAGCACATTTTGTCTTATATGTGGGTTGCACGTAGAGAAAAAACATTGTCATTACAACAGTATTATAGTCCCATTTTTAATTTTCATACTGTGTTCAGGATAACAATGTTCTTCAAGTGCTTCAATTTGATCCTTCAATGTTTACATTCAATCAAAATTTGTATATAGTTGACTATGTTTTTGAACATATTTACCAGAAACAAAATTTTATTAATATAAAAAATATCATTACTTCTACAACCATTAAATTATAATTTATAAGTGATTGATAATTATCAATCACTTTTCTTGTTCTTTTTATTATTCCAATAACAATAAAATGTTACAAATAAATATGGTTGAAAAATTCATAACTTGTTTGTTTTTGAATATATTTTGTTTCTAACGTTTGTTTTCCACCTTCATTATAATTCTCATTTAGTTTATACATAAATTAATATAAGTGGACAAGGTTTTGTTATATTTGGTGTGATTCAAGAAATAAAAGATATTGATTAACTACTACTAAAGTTAATAATATCTTTAAAAAAAAAAACTTTTTATGGTTAATAAGCACTTTTATCTATTGTTTTGAAACAAATGTAATGGATTCAGTTTAGGATCAATGTGTTTTATTTTAATATATGATAGGATAGAATAATAATACAATAAAATGAAATCATAATCTAATAGAATAGGATAATAATGTTGTAAGATGGTATAATAATATGAAAAACTTGAAATGTAACATGAAAAAATAAACCATAAAATCGGACAGAATATGATAAAATTGAATCATAACAATTATTATTTATAATCATATCTATTTTTAGCTGCGACCATATATTCCAATTATAATATCTTGCTGTTTGATTAGAGTCTCTACAACTATATTTTTTCTCTGCATGTAAATTTGAAGTAATTCACTTAATTAGTTACGTGAAAATTAACTTTAAAAGAGTTGGCATAAAATGTGGTCATGGCATTCGATCAAGCTGTAGGTTTTGTAGAAATTTGTTCTTTACATAGAAAAAAATTATTACCTTATGTTTTTCAATTAACACAGTTGTTTCGTTTTACATCAAAATTTAATTAATATATTGAAGCAAAACTAAAATAAAAGAAACAATAAAAATAAAATTCAAGTAAGATTTATTTCTCATTTAAATTTTTAATTCATTCAATCATGTACTTAAATGATTTAAAAAATTTTTTAATTGGAATTATTTTTCTGCTTTCCATTTTTTACAGTTATTAGTAATTGACATAATCATTTTTGCGAGAGGTGCAAAGTTAAACAATTTTGAATGAATTATTTTTCAGATTGGTGACTATTTTCTGTGTAATAATCACTAGACTACGTTAGAATGGGTGGTTTCAAAAAATATATTCACCAGAATGGACACAGAACAAAGTCACCAATCACCAAATATATTAGTAAATAATTCATTCAAGTAAAAACAAAACTTTTTTAAATTTACACTTCTCATCAAAATGATTATATCAATTACTAAAAATTGTAAAAAATTAAAAACTAATACACTGAGGCCCCGGTCTGCGTCGTTAATGAGAACCGGAGAATTGCGACGCAAACTGAAACTATAATTTTCTTCAATACCTTTACTACTGTTATTAACAATTATGAAACTCCTTGCATAGCGACGCAGATCGAAATAATAGCGACGCATATCGAAATCATAAAGACACAAATCGAAATATTGAAATTTAAAACAATGACGCAAATCGAAACGACTCAAATCGAGGCCTGAATGTACATCTAAATTACGTCTAACGAAAATTTGCAGTAACCATTTTTTATACAATTTTAAGTTTTTAGTAATATATCAGAATCCTTGATAAATGAAAGTCCAACGTATCGAATATACTTACTAAAAACAAAAACCGCCGCACGTTTGTCTTAAACGATTTTTTTTTAATAATTCTGTAACTTATCAACCGTTGGAGACATCTAAATAAAATTTCACATGGTCAGAGCTGAGGTTTTTTTCAGTTGATTTGAAGTAGCAGAGGTCCCTATCCGGTCACGGGGGTAGAGCACATCTAACGTATGTAATTTTTTTTAAATCGCCAAAAATGCATTTATGACTTAAATGTCACATAATTTTACACATAGGTAGTCCTTATAAATCTTTAAAAAAAGCATGCTTACATATTTATTTTTTTTAAGTTTAAAATATATTTAGGTCGAAGCGAATTTTATTTTATTTTCATTTTTGACATAGTTTTTTTAAATTTTTTTTTAACTTGGAGGCCTTAATTTGTGCCCTAAAATTTTTTGAAAATATCCACTAGATTTTCTGAATAAAATTGCTGCAATAATCATTTAAATATACCTATTAGATAAAAACTTATATTAATCTGAATATGATACTTTAAAAAAATTTCATATTTTTGGGGTTATTTTGAAAAAAGGTGATAATATTCTTCAACTTCTAAAACTTTTTTTTTTTTTTGTTCTGAAATATAGAATTTTTGTAAAGGTTTCAAAAGAAATCTTAACGTAAATGCGTGTAAAGCAAAACCGGAGACGCTTTGTTCAACGGTTTGCCCCAAACCCTACCCAAACTTTGCTAATTTTGAAAAAATTTTTAAATTTTGTTGTAAGACTCTCAAAAGTCAAAGCAGAGATCAACAAAATAATAGCTATATACCCGCATATGTTGATTTCTGAACCATGCATTTTATATCGGCTGGGTGATCATTTTAATGGAAAAAATCTATTTTTGAAATATGTTTCCCTGGACTGACATTTTGTATATTTTGATACGAAAAAGTGGGAGTTTTCTTAATTCCCCGAATTAAAAACAAGCTTATCTGTATTGTTTCAAAATTTCATTGCGATATTGGAATGTGGTGATGTTAATATTTGGAGTTAAATAAAATTTAAATGATAGGAGATATTTTGGCACAATACAGATAAATTCCAGTCCGGGAAAAACTTGTTTAAACATTTTCCTTTTTCCATTAGGCTGATTACCCAACCGTTGTAAAAGGCGAGGCTGAGCAAATACTCTTTGTATGTTTAACATATATATGGGAGTGTATAGCCAATATATCTTTTTGTTGTTTTCGGTTTTGACATTTGAAGATTTTACAAAAATGTAAAAAACTTTTTCAAAATTGACAAAGTTTGGATAGACCTTGGGGGGGAGACCATTGCCTAAAGGGCCTCGGTTTTTGCTTTACACGCATTGAAGTTAAGATTTATTTTGAAACCATAACAAAAATTCTATAGATCGGAACAAAAAAATATTTTAGAAGTTGATGAATATTACCATCTTTTTGGAAAATAACCCCAAAAGTATGATTTTTTTTTTAAAGCTGAAGCTTCAGATTAATAAAACTTTTTATCGGATAAATATATCTATACGATTCTTTCTACAATATTGTTTAGAATTTTGTAAGAAATCTAGTGGATATTATCAAAAAATTTTAGGGCATAGAATTAACACCCCCAAATTAAAAAAAAACTTTAAAAAACTAGGTCAAAAATGAGAGTAAACTTTACTTCGACTTAAATATCTCCTAAAATAAAACAGATAACATACACATGTAAGCATATTTTTTATAGAGATTTATTTACCTATGTGAGAATTTTTTTTTACATTCAAGTCAAATGAATTCGTGGCGAATTAATAAAAAATACATACTCGAGGTGACCAATTTTGGAGGTCTTCCCTCTATCCCCGTGATCCGCTGGCGAACTGTGCTCAGTCTATATGAAACTGTATTTAGATATCTCTAGCTGCTCACAAGTTACAGAATTATTAAAAAAAAGTGCTTTGGGACCACTGTGCGCCGTTATCTTAACTCATATTTTTTAAAATATATTTAAAATTTGTGTTATATTCCGGATCTTTAGCAAAGTTTTCATTTAAATAAGTTATGTTATAGTTTTCATAATTAAATATTTTTTATGGTGTTTAATGACTGGCAATTACATTGCAGGATTTTCATTAAAAACTATGTGAGCGATTTATGTATTTATGTACTTAAAAATTCTGCAATTTGGTGACTTTATCATGTCTGGGAGTTAAAAGATCCTTTTTCGACGTGTTTTTCCAAGCCCTCTTAAATTTAGTTAATTAAATTTATTTTTCTTTGGCTATGGTTAGGCTATATATACACTTTTAAAATTTATTTGTGTTAAAATTTGATTTACTGCTACATTTACTCAATTCTCACTACAGGGAATTGCTGTTTCTAATACATACTCTAGGTTAGAGAAGCGAAAACTCCAGCCTACAAATGGAGACCCCACATATTTAGTAGTTTTAGACTTCTGAAATTAATGACCGCTTTTGTGCTTATATTGCCTTAATAAGTCAATAAGAAGCTTCAACGAATTTTTAATAGCAATGTGAGTTCTACTGAGGTGGGAAGTAAGATTGTAAAATTTCCCTGTTTTATTACTAATAACGGCAAATTAAATGTAACACATAATTTTAAACTTCAGCCTAATATATTTAGCTTTTAAAATTATTGTATTTAGCTTATTTAATACACCATAATATTTTGTATATTATTTTTTTTTTCTCTCTTAGAAAAACAAAATAAAATAAAAAAATGGAACCACTATACACTACTAGTTGCCATTATTTATTCCTTATTAATTCCATAAATATAAACAACAATATAAATACTGATTTTACCATTTTTAGAAAATTATGCGTCAAAATGAATTTTTAAAATTAATTTTCAAAACTGCAATATGAAAAATTTTCTGCATTAATGCGCATTGTTGAGTAATAATTTTTCATGTACTACTGCTACTGGTGCTGCTAATGTAGATTTGTGTCTGAGTGAGTGTATTTGTGTGTACTTAGTTGCAAAATGGGATATGATTATGAATGAATGTGATGCTCTGTTCCTCTATTATTTTTGTTGTATTCACTCTTGTCCTTTTTTATATATATTTTTTTTTTCTTTTATGCAATTAAGTAAAATATATTAGTCTCGCAACTGATTTAATTATTTAACATAGAAATGGGCATCCTAGAATATCTCTATGCAGCAATGAAAAGTATACAGTTTAGTACCAACTAAATATTCTAGTAAAAGAAATAAATGGTCATACGAGTAGTTGTTTCAGTAGTGGTTGCTGCAAGAGATGCATACACATATAAACAATATTTATAGAAAACAACAAAAGGTTTCGTTTTTTTTTTTAATTTATAAAAACTATAATACTCACTCATACATGCATATGATAATGTAAAATATGAATGAATGAGAAATATAAACAGTCATAAACAAAACATATTTATCCCAGGCAGATGCCTGTGTGGTATGAAGCACAACGAACTAATGTTGGACATTTTTCAATGTTGGATGGGTGGCTTTCGTTGCTCCATCAACTAATGTGTTTTGTATGCAGAATGAGGTCTAAAAAGTAAAGAAGAATTGAAGTCTGATTAGAGTTACCATGAAGCTGCGATTAGTTTTAGAACCAAAAATTTAAATAAAATTAAAGTTTATACAACACCGTATGAAATCTATGTTTGAAATAGGACAATCAACATTTGATATATATATATGTTTGTTCTTTTTTTTCTAAAAAAGTATCACTTTAAATAATTTTTTAATTTTGAATAAATTTTATTTTATAATAAGTTTTCCTTTATAAGAAATATTAATATGTGTATTGATATTAATTACTCGTTTCTTTTAAGATAGCTTTCAAATATATGATTATTGAAAGTAAAATGAGAAATAAATTAATTTGGCAATCCTTATTTTAGCTTGCATCCATCCATTATAACTGTTAGAAGTAGCATCATGTAATTGCACAAAAATGCGCGCATAATTCATATCAAATGACCATTTTTGAAATCCTTTTATTTTCTATTATACCTCCACCATTACCATGGCACTAAAATATACTAAAACACCTCTGCTACTCTAAATATTGGATACGTGGAAAATGAAATTTCGCATTAAATAAAATTGCTGTAAAAAGATCAAATATAAAACTGCTCACAACAACTTCTTTGAGTTCTATACAGTTTTTTGTTCTTTTTTCCAATATACGTTAGATCTGTTTGTGAGAATACGTTTGCAAACTGCCTTAAGTTTGGAATGTTGGTTTTTGTAGTGAAAGAACCAGTTCTGTTTTGTTTGGGATTACTATACTGGTCAGCCAAAAATAGAATTGAGATTCCCAAAATGGTCAAATCGGGATTTTTGGAAAAAAAATATTTTATACAGCTCGGAATATTATATATAACAATTTGTATGATTTTTTTCTCAAATCAGATGAATGAAATATATATGAACTTTTTAAAATAAAATAAAAAAATATTAATTCAATAATTTTATATAAAAAATGCCAAGTAGATTTATTTATTTATTAAAAATTATAATATTTATACAATTGTATAATGTTTATACAAAAAGCGAAATACGCTCAATATTTGGATCCTTTAAAAACAGATTGATATTTTTATGTAATTCTTGCTCATACCCACTTTCGTGTGGCATAGTTATTAAATTATCTTCTCGAGTTATGAAAAATAAATGACTTAGCGTTGAAGCTATATATTTCTTTATAAATTTTCCTATAATTTAGTTAATTTTTCAAATTTAGATTAGGTTGACTCAACATAATATGTTCCATTAGGTCTTTATTAATATCTAGGCTACTTTCTATGTAAGTTTTAAATGAATTTTCTTAAAACTCTATAACTTCTTCTGATAACATTCCTACCATATGCAGTAATCAGCATATACAATACTTTCTTTTAGATATTTATTATTTTACGTATAAAAAAAGAAAAAAATATTATATATTTACTTTGGAATATATTATTACTTTGGAGAAGATATTTGCATAAATGATATATTTGCAATTCGTTCTTCTGTATTGAAAAATTAATATATCTGCAAATTGTTATTTTTTCAAACGGATATCTAATTCTGTAGCATATTTACCAAACTTTATTTACTCTTGCTAAAATTAGATTCCAAAATTTTCTTACCTCAATATAGATGTTGTTGTAATTTCAATGATTGAGCCAGATATCAAATATGGTTCAAATTTTTACCTGACTTTACATCGAAAATATGATAAAACTTATTGAAAATGTGGGACACTGCAACAGAGACCTATATTTTTTGAAATTTCGGGCTTGTGGTAATAATATATTGAAATATAAAAAATATAGTTTTTTATATATATTTTTAATCTCTCTCTAATTTGAGTTTAGAGTAATGGTAAAATAGACACCATACTTTGGTAATATCACACTAAGTAAAATTATGTAAAATTAAATTGTAAATTAATAGATTTTTATAAAATGAATCAATTTTTTCAATGCATTAAACAATTTAGAAAATTGTGAAGATTTTTTTATTTTTAGACGCACTCACCACACGTCTTACGCTTACGTAACGACTTTAACTCCCCTGATATCAAATTTGGCCAGAACAAAGTTAACGTCGATAAGCCACTACAGTGGAGTGGAGACATTACCCAGCCTTGAGGAGCTCCACGAATTACTTGTTTTGACTCCTCACTTTTGCCAAAGTTTGTGATAATTGCTAGCGAAAACTTTACTTTCCTGGTAAGCTAGCAGGTATAATTAGAAACAAAAATGAACTACTTATTTTTTGTTTGAATAATTAGTTATTTTTTGTTCGAATTATCCACAAATTCATGTAGTTATTTTACTCAAAAAACAAAAAAAGTTTGTCGTCTGTGAGATTTGAACTTGGGCACAAATTAACCATTCGTTTTTAATTACTAACATCTTACTCAGTACATCATCTCCCACTTCATTTTACAAATAACAAGAGCCTTTTTTAGTATATAATATCTTCCTAGACATTTTATTAAAAAAAGAGAAAAACTAACAGCATCAGTACCTTCTGTTTTTTAAGCCAGCGCTCTAGCCAACTAATCCATGTCATTGTATTACTACTATGCTAATATAATATTGAGAACTTATTTATGTAATATAAGGTAGGCAAATACTAATGACGTTTCATTACCAAGAAACTACTTTATATAAGTAGTTGCCATTACCGAGAATCTAAAAGTTTTTACTGTGTTATTATTGTTTTTAAAATCGATACTGACCAGTAGGTGATATATCCTTTAACTTATCTTTAAAAGCCTACATTGTTAAAAACGAATTCAAGTCATCTGTCTATAATCCTTAACACTTCATAAAAGCTTTTGTAAAGCGACCTTTTAGGTAGGCATGCTGACTTCTAGTGAGTAATGTAATATCCTTCATGAGTTGCTTTTTTTTTAAGCGTCTTAATTCTTTTGCATTCTATTGACATTTCTTACCGACTTTAGCGATGAAAACTACATTAACTCTTCTCTATCTCAACGAAATATAATTGAGAGAAAGTCTGACTTAAAATTTTATGAAGCATCTGAATATATATTTGCAACATCTGCTATTATTTCAACTTCAACTTCAAAGAGTGAGTTATTACGTGATTTGTGAAGTCTTGTTTTTTAGCTGCCTTCACCTGAAAGCCATTTCGCTTGTGTTTTCTTTGAGCTTGTGCTGGATAGAAAATCTTTAAACATAAGGTATCCATCCTCTGAAGCTTGGCTTTTAGACGCATTCTTGCCAATAGTCTCAAGAATTAAAATGTATTTGGTATACATTTGCTTGAAATATTTTTCTGACTTCCTTCTTATTCGTCTCCACTTTGACTGGTCATCAGACTTTTAACTGTTGGTTGAGGAACACTTCTCCCTCTCTCTCTTACCTGGCGACTAGGAAGTCGTCATCAAGGAAGATATTTATCTGCGTTTGTTTTAGTTGTTTTAGTTATTATGGAGATCAAAAATATATGCAGTGATAGCGTACACGAACCAGACCGACTAACCGGCCCGTGTATGGGAGCTGTTAGCATTTAGTCTTATTTTTCCACTGACAGTGCAGAGGATAAGAAAAAAATGGTGAAAATTGATGAAAAAATATAAATCTAATTTAAATTTCTTGCAGAAATTACTTTCTGTCTCAACCAAACATTTCCATCTAGATATAAAATGTTAGTGTACGTATATATATTAGTGTAAAATTATTGTATGGGCAACCTGCATTCAGAACATTTTACAATTTTAGCCTTGTTTTATTTTTATAACTCGACATTACATTAACCCTGACGTTTTACTGCGCCCCGTAAATAGTGGCGTCCGAAAATTGTTTGAAATAATAATTCTTCGAGATAAATTGCCCCAAAACAGGTGTGTATGTGCTCAGTTAAATTGCCATTTCTTTGGAAAAGCAAAAACTGCAATAACAACAAGAATAACAATGGAAAAAGGGACATAAAAAATACAAAACGCGTCGCATAATATTTCTACACTAATGTAGCACACCAGTGATATATTCAGTCGGTCATTCATTTAATGTACAATGAGTATGCTCTTAGTATGTATGCAACTTCAATGATGAGGTGAGGAGAGGCCTGACCAGGTAGTTGTTAGATTTTAGTGTTTGTCGTTAATATGTATTTAATCCAAACTAGGTAAACGTTTTCGTCCTCATTTATTTCTTGTTTATTTTTGGTTTGTTTCTTTATTTCGTACACGAACGCCCAGTTCTCTACTTTAACTGCAGCTTGCTCGTTCCTGATGATTTCTCCAAGTTGAGGTATTTAACATCAGGAAATGATGCTGACATTGCCATCTAACATAAGTATATAGTAATTCACATACTATTACATACACTTTTATGTGGATATCCTTTTTTGTCCTGAGACCCATATAAAAACAAGTGCAAGTGTATATGTGTGATATATTTATATCATGTACTTTATCCAATCAGTGTTTGTCGTTCATTTGTTGGCCTTTTTTGTTGCTATTTTTAATATTTATATCCGTTATGCAGTTACTCTTGTTCCATGTCCGTTTATTTTATTCCTTGTTGTGTTTTTTTTTTCATTTTTTTTCTTTTTATTAGTGTCACTTTGTATGTTTATAACTCTTCATGTAGTTTCATTCATGTATGCTTGTCAGTATTTTATTTGGACTCTAATGAGTTGCAGATTTTTAGTATATCTTGTTGTTGCTGCTATTACTATACTTTACCATTACGTGTTTGAAACCATTAGATGTAAGTGGCAGATAGAATGAGTAAATGATTTAAATCACATCTGTTTAAGAATATATAAACAATAGTGAAGCTAAATAAAGATTTTGTATTTGTATGAGCAATAAAGGATATAGTATAGTTATGAGAAAAAGGTTGTGGATTATAAACGGCAATTGTCATCATTTCATTGTGCATCCATTTTTGGCCAGTTTGTGTGAAGGACCTTCAATTATTAAAACAATTATCTTAAACACGATATAATACATTGTGTGTTCTGGAACCTTTAAAAGTTTCTTTTTGAAGTCAAAATATTAAACAATTTAGCATTCTAGGGAAACGTAAGTCCCTCTTTACTGTGATCGAATTTGCAATTCCCGTGGTACTCTACTTTTGACAAACATTGTCAAATTTATTAATGGCAAATCAAATTTCTATCAAGTCATAATAAAAACTTCTGTTCAACCTGGACAGGCCCAGATTGTTTGATATACAATGGTAATCGAGAACCACCACCTAAGTGCCTATTCATCAATCATATTCGATATTTCCAATAATGGAGCTTAAATGTCATTGCAATAGGCCATGAAGTCTTAGTTTACCTAAAGAATGTATGCAGCCGAAATGTCACAATCAGTTGACGACGAGCTGAAACGAAGTTTTTCAAATCTCACTCCGACTAGCGATAGCGAGACAAACTGATCTCTTCATGAGCGACTTTGTATCCACTATTATCTACTAAAGAAGTGATTCATATGTAAGAATAGCTCTATTGACCCCCGTACATATTCTTTTCCCGAAACATTTGTAGCACATATCTCTAATTTAAAACGAATATCCAAAATCAATTTCCGGATTTTTACAAGCGCTGTCGGTTTCCTGATTTCTCTAATTTTCGGTTTATTATTTTATTATTTATTATTTAAATTTTTAATCAGAATTTGTCTAGTATAGACTCGACGTTAAGCATTGCATTGTTGTTGTTTTTTATATAAGCAAATAGTTTCGTTGAGAACAGCATTATAATGATTATATTATAATGATTGTTGGTGTTGTTGTTTTTTGTGTTTGCAGTCAGTATGTTTGTGTATTCATAGTTTGACTTTAAAAAAAGTATATAATTTTCAGCTAATCTAATATATTTTTAATAGAACTATATTAAATAATAAATTTGTTAATATATAACAGAAAGAAAAACAACACACAAAGATTTGAGATATTAAAAACAGAACAAAAGCTAAACAAACACAAACATTTTCGCGTCAAGAAATTCATTTTATATTTATAAAACGGCTAAAGAAAATCAAAAAAAATTCGGGGTTTAAAATTTAATAAGGCAACAGCTGCAATTAAACAAAAGCCGTATTAACATTCTTAGCCCCTATGTGCTTGAAGTCATTATTTCAACATAACTTGAACTTCTTCTTTTTGTTCTTCTTAAACTCAGATTTATTACCACTTTTTATTAAACGAGCTTTCATAGCATTCAAATGTTGCTGCACATCTATGCTATTTTATAAAAGTACCGAATTTTGAACTATTTTGAACAAAATATGTACGTTTGTATGTGTCTGTATTTAACGATATCTTCTAAATATCAAAGTGTAAATATCTTCTTTTTAATTCTAAAGGATTTTGAAGGTTTCCGCTTGTAATCAATTATACTACACTTTTCCCTCACTTTTCTGTATTCTACTCTGCGAATATTTTATGCAGACGGATACTATTACATTTAAGCTCCAAAGTTTCATCATTTTTGGAGCGATTTAATATTCTATTATATATATGCCTTAATAATGAATACATTTATGCAATATCTTTAACACTTTTTCCGATTTGGGTGTTAAAATATATTATATTTAATTTCAAAGATCCAAGTTTGTATCAAAGCTGTCTATGAATGATTATTTATATTGATCGTTTTTGTTGATGTATTCAGATATCTGTCATACTCTTTAATGTTTCTACTAGTATCTCATCCTATGCCGTAAAGGCACTCTGATAGGATTATATGAAAATCTTTATTGAAACGAGTTCAAAGGTTTAAAAAATCTTTTTTATACTTAATTATTGGTGATTTTAACAAGATGTATAAGACGCCAAGTTAAAACAATTTACCAAGTTTCAGTTTCCCCGCTCAAATCTGAGGTTTTATTATTTCTTTCGTTTAATTTTCCTTCCATTATTTAAATATTTTTAATAATTTAATAAGTAGCTATAATAAAATTCTTTCGATTTTATTGAGGATTTAATTAACTGTAGAATTGAAAATTTTTAGTTGAATTCAATCATAATTCTAATTAATTTGATTAAAAGTATTAATTGAAATTTAGACCAAAATAAGTTATTCTCAGTTAATTAATATTATCATATTGGTTATTAAAGCAAAATCAATTAAAAATTTAATTAATACAAACAATTTCGTAATTGATATATATTTTTATTTCTTTTATGTAGTGTAGTGTTTATAGAATTAAAAAAAAAAACATTTAATAATTTTCATAATGCACTGATTTTGGATCTGCATTGTTTAATTGAATTTGTATATGTTTTACATAAACTTCAATTAATTAATATAATTTTTTTACTTATTTTGAAAATTGCAATTTTAAAATAAAATATAGAGAACCATATTTAGACAAATGATTCTTTCCCATGGGTTAGTCACTTCAGAAATACATAAAAAATGAACGAAATCGGGACGATAGTAAGGATCAAAAAGGACTTAAGTTAAAGCCAACATATCTAAGTCTTTAGTACAAAAAAAAGTTTACAGTTACCCTACTCATCTTCTATTGCACATATTGTCAAGAAATCGTTCCCTGCTCTCCATGTTAGGTTGTCCGTAAATGTAAATATTTCAATGGTGTTACAGGCTAATTTACAAGCGAAAACTGAAAAAATTTCGCGCACATAATTTAGCAAATAAGAGGATAGTCCCTTTGTTATTTTTTACAAAAACCTCTAAAAAATTATGATGTCCCCAAATTAAGATGAACCAATTGATTAGAACTAACAGATTTACTTTGCAAAATATTTAGAGTTTTCCCCATTGTGCTATATATGACAGTATTGGTTATAAAAATAGATTGGTAACGGTCATAATTTTTATAAGATTCAAGAAAAATATTTTCTGTTTATTTAAAAAAAAAAAAAAATAGTAGACATCAATATGTTGGCTCCATAGTAACAAAAAACCATATATGCGAGGCATAAGGCTCAATTTAATCCAAAGAATTTTTAATAAAAATGTTTAAACACTTATTTATTACATATGTACTACTTTCTTAATTTCTCTTACTTTGAATAACAATCTTAAACAAAAGTGCCAAATCTAATATTTCTATAATACACATACATATGTGTACTTTTATGACATTTCAGATTATTATATATTGTCGGTCATTAATATTGTAAAGATAAATTTCTTTTTTAACGATTCGAATATAGAAAACTGCATTTTTAAAAACATGACGTCACATATATAACAACAAAAATAATTTTATTGTGATGTCATTGACAAATTTCTAAGGCTTAAAAACAAAATATCAGCTGTAAAACAAACATGCAACCACTCATACAAACATTCTACAAATACAAAAGGACATCAACTAATTCAACTAAAATTCAATATATAAAAATGACAATGACTAACTGTGGTTAAGTCGGTTGTTGCATGAACATTATGAATTTATTTGGTTTGCTTCGGTTGGTTTGTTTGTAGGTCGGTTGGCCCTTCTTTTGGCATGTGAGTTGAGGCACGTGTGATATTTTGATTTATTGTCACATGCATTTTTTTTACTTTGGGCAATGACAGGATATCCACAGATGAAACGACACGAAACTATGAGTAAACGATGCGATAGAACATAAAGGATATTAATGCATTTATTTAAGAGAACAAAAAAAAAGTGTAATATAAAATATTGGAAAAGAAATGCCCGAAACACATATAAATTTCAATGACATTACAATGCAGTTGCATGTAGTACAAATGTAAAAATGTCAGTTTGAGAATAGAAATGAATTTTCTTTTTTTTTTCAAATATATTTTTGGCGACAATAACAAATATTGAAACGATGAATTATGACTTTTCAAATAAATGCAAAAAATTTCATCGTTTGTAGCACATAAAAATTACACTAAACACACATTTATTTATTATTAAAAGTGATATATGAATGTATGTGTATTCGGTGTTTAAATGTATGTCTGTGTATGTGTCAACATAAATCAATTTCATGTTGTATTTATTGGTAAATTGTAGTATATTTATTATGGTAACATATCTAAATAGCGATTGGATATATAAATGGATTTGAATGTAATTAATTATATAAACACAACAGTAAATAATAAGTATTAGTCATGCTTAAAAGGAATAAATTTTGTTAGTTTTGGAATATCTATATGTTCCGTTTTGTTATTTTTTTATATTTAAGTTCCGGTCGCCTGGACTGTAGCGTTCTTCTTTCCGAAGTCTGATTAATGTACAGAATTTTATTGTCTAATGAAAATCTGCATCCAGCATTTTATAGTACAGGATTCTGCTCTTATTAGGATCCTACTATCTTTTTCAATGACAACTTAGTCATAGACTTTATCATTTTCAAATCGAATGCAACGACTTGTGCCGATTTGAGGTAACTAAAGTATTCGTACCGAATGTACATTAATTTAATTAATTAATGAATTTATTTTATAAATCGTAACGTCGAACTTTTGTTCGTTTTTAAGTGATTCCATAATAAAACGGATATTTTTGCATTTGTGAGTTCTGATTTCAATGGAATTCACTAATTATTAGAAATGTTTCTTAAATCATATATTTTTAATACTTAGGGCCTTGTTCGTTTCAACAATATGAACGCTTAATGAAAATTGAAAATATTAGCAAATTAGATTAGACTACCCATGAATACAAAATTTTTAATTTTGCATGCTTCACCGGTAGTTTCTGGTAGATGGGTCTAAAAAATTATATATGTGCAAAAAGTGGGTCGATCAGAAAATTGGGTAAACCAGCCAGTTGACTTTGACTTTTGTTCTAAAAAAGGTCTTAAAAGTAACTAAAAGCTTTATTGCTTTATTAATTTATTATTTTGCGAAAAAGGCAGACATTTTTTGTAATGATTTGTATAAAGTTTATTTAGAAAGTACAAAAATCAAAGTACGATGTATAAAAATTAAACCCCTATATCTCAAAAAAAAAAAAGATTTTTTTAAAATTTTAAAATATAAAAATTTGCCGACCTACTTTTTGACATTTTCGAAAGGTTGTAACTCAGATTATTATAGTCAATAATTATTTCACAATGTCATAACTATAAGTCCAAGAATTCACGTTATACTTGCTGAAATAATAGAAAAATAAAAAGAAACATATTTTTTATAAAAATTAAGTTTTTTATTTTTGTTTTTAATGGAACCAAAAGAGGAATGCGCACGAAAAATTTAGTGCATACAACTCAGCTTATAAAAATGAAACCAGTAACCAGCTTTAAATTTAAAATTAAAAATATATTTTTTTTTCGTTTTAAATAAAATAATTAATAATTTTTGGAACACCCTCTTTAAGTATTCTTTAAATACTTTTCTTAGTATGACCCTATACATTTAAAATAGTCAGAGTTCTGGATAGTTTATTGGAATGGCCTCTTTTGGTACATAGCAGTACCATTTGTTTGATCCCACTCAGTTACTTTTTTTGTTGTAATAATGTTAAAGATAGATGAGTCCAAACAAATTAAAATTCGTCGTATTTTCTAAAGATAGGAAGGAATCTTATCTGACACGCACTTTTTTGGTGATATAAGTATTCAAAAATAAATAACTATTGAATGGCTTTTTATATTATTAAATTAAAATTATGTAATATGCACATTACGGCAAAATATATTCAAGGATTTTGAATTATAAAATGTATAGATTGGAATATTATAGCACTGTGTGCATAACTTATATGCGGAAAACTTAAACCAATGCGAACAACGCTAATGGAACGCATATAAAAGTCAAATACCTAATTTTCGGACGGACATCCGGACGGAGATAATTAAAACATAATATGTTTTTCAGATAACGTAAAAGGGATCTATATGTTATTCGCTATTATGTCTAGTATGTGTCTATAAATCTTCATAATATTTTAATGCTTTGTTCCTAAATTATATATATATAATTATTGTTCTGGTAAATAAAAGATATTCATGCAATTTTCACATTTTTATTAAAAATAAAGTTAAATATTTTAAATTAATTTAATTCTTACCATTATGTTCACATGAGGCTAATAGACTAATTGTTGTTTTGGTTATTTTCTAGATTTTATGTACTTTTTGATGGTAAGAGGTGCCTTTTCTTTCCTTTATATGAAAAATTAACCAATGTTTTCCTTTTTGATTAATAATTTCGAAAATTTTGTAAATTATATTCACAAATAGTTTCTATGATTAATAAAGCTTATTAAAAAATAATTATAATAACAGACTAAGTAAATCCATATGATGAGTTAAGTTATATTTGGTTTGAAGAATGAAGCGCCGCAGATGAAGATTTTTGTAAAATATAAATAATACACAAAAATTCTTAAATGGGTGATTCTGTGAAAATGAAATTAGTAAAAGCAAATAAGAAATTATTTTTTTCTCTGTTAAAATACTAAAATTTTAGCCTTTTTAAAGCAATTTTAAGAATCAAAAAAGGCTAGAAAAAAAATTTTAAGCTAAAACAAAAAAATTTATGCTAAAAGTAAGACAAAAAGGATAGATTTAGCCTTAAAAAGGCTATAATGGCAACACTGACTAGAGGAACAGATGTGAAACAGGAGTTCTATATAACACAGAAAAAAGTCACCAATCACCAAATATATTAGTAAATAATGCATTCAATTAAAATTAAATCTTTTTTAAACTTGCACCTATCGCCAAAATTATTATATCAATTACTAAAAACTGTAAAGAATTAAAAACAGAAAATTTTTTCCAATTAAAAAATTGATCATATCAATCAAGTAGATGATTGAATGAATTAAAAGTTTAAAAGAAAAATAAAATTTTACTTAAATTTTATTTTTATTTTATATTTACTTGAATATATTTATTAAATTTAGATGCAAAATGAAACAACTGTGTTAATTGAAAAATACACGGTAATAATTTTTTCAGTGAACTGAAGAGTGCGTGCTTGTATTAAATATTAAAAACCTAATAATGATGGGTGATATTAATGTTAGAATAGGTGTACAACAAATGTTTAATTTCCAGCTCATATCGAAATAAGAAAATCAAACAAGAACTTAATTTGGAAATAAAAAGTATGATGTGAAATTAAATATATTATCAAAACTAAAATGGAAACAAGTGAAAAAGAAACGTTCAATAGAAAAGTAGATGAAGAACTCAGTGTAGAGATTTATGTGATCTTAGTAAATTGATAGTGGAGTTGTATATATATATATATCTAGAGCGGGTTGGTCTCCATATAAAAAAAAAAAAAAAAAAAACAAAAAAATATGCCAGTCTCTCCCTAGAATGAAAGACTAGTTCGTAAAGTTTCCAAAAATGCAAATTTTTTTTTGTCACGAACCAAAATACCGCTCTTTTTGTTTTTGGCCATTTTAAGTCCGATTGTAGAATGTGATATGTTATTGTTAATGGTTTGAGAACCGCTTAAATTTTCTCTTTGGTGATTTTTGAATCCGACATCAAATTATAGATGTCACTTCTGGTATCTTGGATACATCCCCCCTAATATCCAATTATTTTCATATGTAATGAAGGCCTTTTGCAAACCTGTTTTAAATTGTATCGAACGGATCAAAGTACCAATTCTGCATTTTGGGATGGTATTGTATTGTTTAATTACTTTGAAACGATCACTGGAGTCAGACAAGGGTGCTTGTTATCACCTTTATGGTTTGTACTATACTTGAATAATATGCATGACTCTTTGAAAGGAAGACTTTGGGTAGATGGTGTGATGGCTTATGTATGCTGCCGACATAGTATTATTGGCCGACGCCGTTAACACATTACAGGAAATGATATTGAATCTGGAGGAGTATTGTAGGTCATAGGGAATGGAGGTTGATCTCAGTAAATCTGAAATTATGATATTCAGAAAGGGTTGTAATGCTTAAAAATTTTTTTGTTTGATTTTACCGATCTTGTTTTGTAATTAAATTTGTTTCCAAACTAACGTTGTCTCAAGTAGCCACGGTACTACTTTGCTTTCTTATCACCAAACTAAAAGATATGAATATGGACGCAATTTGAAAATTAAAAGAAAAATAAACAAAAAAATGTTTTTAAGGGCTCACTTGGAACGTTGCGAATGTTCTAGTTAATTAGCTAGTTCGACAGTGTTCCTTTGAGCGACCTTATATTACATTATATTACAAACCAAAAATTTAACATCCGATTATATTGCCCTATAAATATATATATATTCAAAATACTTCCTCAAAATAAAAATAAAAACCTGTGTATATAGCCTAAATGTTATTGCTATGGACCCAGCAATCCGCGGTTTTTCATGAGCCTAAAAGTGGTTATAGAAAAACCCTTAACAGACACTTGCTTTACCAAAGACCTTAAAGGTTCTACATTAGAAGATAACTAATTCATATTTGAATAAATTCATATTTATTTTATAAAGAATTCAAATCATTGTAATCATTGTATATATATATATATATATATATATATATATATATATATATATATATATATATATATATATATATATATTCTTTTTCATTAATGAGGGAGCAAAAATATCATAAAATAAACACTCGAATAATGAGAGAATAATATGATTATTATTTTTAAAGAAATTATGAATGAAAAATATCAAAAGAGACTTACAAGAACAATTGTCCAACGCTGCATGAAGGCCTTCTGCATCTCGATGATATTTGATTTGATTTGGTAAATTTAGTATAGGGTTAGCAGTTAATAGTTTAAATATAGAGAAGTTACGTGTTAATGATCATTAAGTTAATTTAATGTTAAAACATAATCATTAGCTTCATAATAATAAATGTAATTGTAATATAAAATTCATAATTTTGTCATTAATTAGTAGTTGATTTAATTTATAAAATTTTTTAAGATTTATAAAACATTTTAGTAGTTTAAGAATAAGTTTTAATATTAATAATAAATAGATATTTAAATTATTAAATTTTTTAACATATAATTTAAATAGTACGAGTATTGTACTATACAAAAAACAAATTTGTTAGGAAAATTTTTTAGTGAAAATTGTTAGAAATATATGTGTATAGTTTTATAAAATTTCTTAAATATTTTTTATAGAATAAGTAATAGAATAAGTTAGGTTTTGGCGATAGAATTTTTATTATTTTTTTTTTTTTTATTAATTTTTTTATTAATTATAAGTTTAATTATTCCCTAAAGATCAGGATAGTAAACTTATGTGTATATGATTATGTATATTTAGCAGGGAGATATTAATATAGTTCGTGTTTTAAATATGATTATCAATTTTGACTTAACTAGGATTAATTTTAATGACAATTTTAGAATATCAGGGGTATTATAATTAGTAGAAAACTTGATAGATGTGTTGTAGAAGGATGGATTCACAATCTTAATTTGTGTGAGGCTTGAAAACATGTTCCTTTATACAAATTATTATGAATTCTTCATTGGAGTATATATAAGCTGCAAACTGGTGCTTTCCTGGTGACGACTTTCGATTTCTGTAATGCACATTTACAGCATACATGCGGTCGTACTTGACCAGTGAAGAAAAATGCACATAGGAGACATTGTTAACCGAAATTGGTGAAAATATGTGAAGGAGTTTTACGTTTTCCTAATAAATTTTTAAAACTAATTTCTGAAAAATTATTTATTTATTTACTTATTTTTTTTTTCAGGAGTAAAAAAATGTACCTCTCTTCTTTAAGATTCGGTATAGGAATCTATAAGGATATACCAGAGAAAAGATTTCTCGGAGTATTCGATTTTCTTCTCGAGTAGTATATTATTACTAACAACCACAAAATTATTTGTCAAAATCTTATTACCACTTGAATTTTACAACTTTTAAAAATTATAGAATTTTAATTTATTTTTGAGAATATTTCACTATATTACATGGATTATATAATTGAAACCAGTACCACGTTTTAATTTTTAATTAGTAAGATGTCAACTTTTTATCACCTTAATTTCCATATCTTTTTTTCCATAATCTGAAATATTACAGCTCGGCATAAATTTTTGTGTTTTTATTCCCTCATTTTCACGCAACTCAAAGCTAAGCTCATTTAAACTCATTTCGATATTCATGATCTCCTATTTATTTTATCTGTATCTAAAATAGATGATCTATATACATGAAGACATACATGGTAAATATCAGTGAGTAAAAAGAAGAATTGACGAAAAAAATACTTTTTGCGGTTAAACATCTTTACCAGTGATGGACTTTTCAGACAGGGAAGTCCTTTCTTAAAAAAACAAAAAAAAAAAAAAAAAAAAAAAAATACAACGAACATTCATTAACATTCATTAATGATATTTTCATGAATGAATATGATATTGTTCTAATTTTATAATAAACATATCTCTTTAATATCTTCTTTTCTTAATCTATTTATGCAAATAAAAAGATTTTATTCCTATTTCGAAAAGGGTAACAAAACAATAGTAGAATAAAAATAACGTAAGTGATTGTAATGCATCGAAATTATAGTAAATGTGATTGTAAATAAGAATTGAAATATTACAGGGTGGAAAAATAAGTTCCAAAGAAAAATAGAAGTTTAGTGGAGAAAATGTTGGAATAGTTACAAAGTAAAATTTCATAGGAAACAAAACAGTATCATTAAAAGTAAAATGGAAACTTTTTCTGGCAGTATGTAGATCAATTACAAAGATATTTTACTAAACGTATTTTAAATCTCCATAATAATAGACCTAGTTAAATAATTGCACTTGAAACAGGACAAGAGCAAGGACACATTTACACCTACAGTCTCCTTCTAAAATACATTTTAAAAACGATTTTTGGTTATGTAATAAGAGACTACCATACAAACTATCTTATGTTATAATCGAAAAAAATATTTTTTGGTTTAAAGGGTTTAAACAAAAGCGGGTAGAACTGGACATTAGTACGTAACAAAATAAGCTGGAATTACGCTTGTAGAAATGTTATAGATGCCATAAAGTTTATAATATAACAAGAATATGAAACAAATGCTACTAGTAATGAACAAAGGATCTATAAAAACATGTACTGTTCTAAAGGGTAGAGTTAATGTAACTAATATTACAGCCAAGATCTAATAGGCTATGTAATGAAACCAAGAGCTGATTTACTATGGATGAATGGTAATCAATACAGAGAACAGACCTCAATAATATGTTCATTATGCAACTTAATTGATGTAGAAACCACTCAATACTTTATTGGTAGATGTCCCATATTTAAATATATTAGATTACAGTGTTTGGAAATATAACATTAACAGATATCGAAACCATACAAATATTAAATGGAGGTGAAGATATTAATTGGTCAAACCTTATATATCACTTAAAAAAATGCTTTAAAATATAGGCGTATGCTTTTAAAAGAATTTAACTACTAATTTTGTAATTTTTGCTATTTTAAACCACTTTTTTATTTTTTATTGTAAAAATTTATTTCTTTTTGTAAAATTATTAATTTTAGTAATTTTATCTGAAAATAAAGGATCTAATCTAATCTGAATTTCAAATAATAAATAAATAATTTTGCTAAATTACAGTTACAGATTTATAATCAGATAATTACAAATAGTAGATAAATACAATACTTTCTACAGCTTGCTATTAAAACGACAGATTTTTAAACTCTGGCTTGGATTTAATCAAATTTCGCAATAACTTGCTTATTTAATATTAACTTTTTACCACTTTTTAACAAGTTAGAAAAAATTTATCAAAAAATATTTTTTTTTTAACAAAAATCATTAAAAATCTATTAAAATATAAATTTCCTTCTTAAGTACTTTCAAATGACAGTGGTAAATATACAAACTGCATGTTGATGTTGATGCTGTGTAGTGCTAGAATAAGTATTTTTGTTTTTGATTTGTATGTCCTTGATGTACATTTAAAATGAAACTTTATTTGGCCATAAAAATAAAGCGTTAAATTTATAACATTGTAAACATGAGTTACAAGCATTTCCTTTTTTCTTAAAATTTTTAACAATTGTTTATATGTTTTCTTTTTCTCACACAAATATACACACACATATATGTATATTAACATTTAAATATACATAGCCGAACAACGCCTGGCCCATCATTCACTTACTTAAAACTGCAGGAAAAACAAAAAGTAAAATTGCCACAAGAAGACGAAATTATTGCACAACATAGAACATGATGAAGAGCAGTAAAGTAAAGAATTGAAGAAAAATGTGCAGCAAATTTCTTTGAAATACAAACATAAAAATGATTTCATGTGAAATGGCGATTATTTTCTACATTCTACCAAATCTGAAATATTCACTATGGGTTGGGGGGTTAGAAAAAGCTGGAGCAATAGCAGCAGCAGCAATTGAAGAAGACGCAGTAAAAGTAGCAACAATATTTATTGCCAACGAGCGTGTTCCGTTGTTTAAATGCACATGTATTCTTAAAATTGTTTGTGTGTTCACTCTTTTTTTAAGTTAGAAACGATTGTTTTTGTTATTTTTGCTTTTTGTTATTTGTTGTTAAACATCTTTGACCACTATTTATTGGTTTGTTTTATGGCATGATTGGCAACTGGTCTTTACCTCCAAAATGTACACAAATACTTGTTCAAAAGCAGACATTTAAAACGATGAATGAGTACATTGAATGAAATTTGTTGTTTTTTAAAAAATTTGTTGTACCACTTTTTTTAATTATAAAATATTCAATTTAAAACTTTTATTTTTTTTTAATTTCATTAATTTATAACAAAAAAAATATATATATATATAAGGAAATAACATTTTGGCGCCCGAGCAGGAACTTGTGAAAATAAAATAGACAACTTTTAAATAAAAATAAAAAAGTGTTTTTCAAATATTTTAATTAAATTAAAAATAAAACTAAAATATCGATTTTTGTGTTAAATTAAACATTAAAAACAAATACAAATAAAACAACACAATTTACACCTAAAAACCGAAAATATAAAAACATAAAAACTATATAAAAAAAAAAACATAAAAAAAAACAACAAAAGATCATCATCAATGTTGCTATCCACAGTTGCCACAGTTGAATTGCTTAAAGACCTAATTTCGACAGAACTTGTTCTTTGGTAGAGCATGATCAAATGCCACGCCCACATTTTACGCACAGTTATTTTTCACGCAACTAATGAAACAAATTACATCAAATTTATCACAACATATAACATAAAATATGCTCTATAATTAAAACAGTTGTTTTACTGAGAACCACGCCCCCTTAATGCCCACTTTGTAATAACTGTATTGCTATATTTGTGACAATGTTACCTTATAATTTTGGAACTTATAAATATGAAATTTTGGACGTATATAGTACATATAATTGGATTTATTATAAGATATTTTAATATATATGAGCCATAATATTATGTTGATATTTTCATATATGCACTTGAAAGTAATTTCCGAAAGTGGGTTTTATATGGGAGCTATAGCTAAATATGGACCGATACTCCAAAAATATCTCACTTTGCTTTCTACTTGTATAAAAGTAGTTTGTGTCAAACATAATAAAGTTTATATGGGATTAATACACTTTAAAGTGATTTTCGGCTGATGGGTTTATATGGGGACTACGTTTAATTCATTAAATATGACACCCATATTTATAATTATATGGAACATATTTTTGCCGGGTTTCATTAAAATATTTGTATATATTTGTAAATATTTGTAAATATTTGTATATAGTAGGTATTTATGAGCGTTAAACCACTATTCCGATAGAACATTTATATGGGGGTTAGGCGAATTAACGATCTGATCATAACAAATTTTAATAGGCTTTGTTCCTCCACTAAAATGATAATTCGTTTCAAATTTCATTAAGATATCTTTAAAATAGCGACATGTACTTTGTTCACAAAGGGAATTTTCACTCTGTATAAAAAGTGCATTAACAAATAAACGGACAAGAACGGCTGGATTATTTTGGACATTTCGCAGCAACAATAATCTAAGTTAATAAACGATAAAAGAATTGGACCGAATACGATATAATCCCAATAGTTGCAGTTCACTAAATAGTAGAGTATAACTCTTTCTGCAATAAATTTTTAATAAACTGGATAAAAATGGGTCACAACCATTCATTCATTAATTAATACATACCTTACTTTTTCGAAAAAAAACTATAGTTTTTAAATTTGGTAATTGCCTGCGTTAAAAATTACCAAAAACACACAATTAATAAATAGGCACAAATAGCATATGTAGCACTTGGTGCTACATAAGCTATTTTTGACCGCTTTCCGCTTTGAGCATATTGAGAATAAAACATAAGTTAAAATGTCAATTTACTTAGTGAGATATTGGTAATCTGCACACCATAAAATATTCATCGATTTAAAGCTTTCAAAATTTGAATTAAATGATGCTAGATCAGTGATTTCTACCACTGTGCGTCGTTGCCGTTGCATAATCTGCAGAGACGAAGCTAACCAGGGAAGTAATTCTGATTCTGGTTCATCAGAACAACAGGTAAAAAGTATGAAAAATATTGTGTTGTAAGAACCTTAAATTTGTAATTTAGTGAAATATAAAAGATTTTTCTAAATTATTCAAAAATTTTTTAATATTTGTTTAATAATTTATATAAACAACGAGAAAGAGAGATACAGTTGGCCAAGACCTGATACCCTACACCATTGTGTACGAGCATAAAAATTCGGGAAGGGGACTTATATTACACCTGTGGCCAATTTTACTAAATTTAAAATACAAATACAAATACAGTATAATGCGTTAATACTAACATCTATGTGAAATAATGAACCGGTCACAACCAATTTCAATAGGCTTAGTCCTTGTATCATAAAAGTCTCACATACCAAATTTTATTGAATTATCTTTAAAATTGAGATTCGTACTTTGTGCACAAGGTTTATATGGACAGCCAGCCAGCCTGCCATCCAGGCAGCCAGACGGACGGACGGACTTAATTAGATCGATTCTGATTCTGATTTGATTGGTATACTTTAAGGTGGGTTTTGGATAGCTTTTTCTATGCGTTATAAACGTCAGCAAAAACGTATAATACCCAACCACCTATGGTTGTGCAGAGTATTAAAAACCACCCTTAAAGTGAAACGATCGCGAGTGTTAATTTTTTTTTTTTTTATCAAAAATAAACACATACATATATCACATCTCATCTATATTGAGAGTAATTTGAATAAATTTATATTCTTTTTTTTCAGTCCGTATTGCAAAAGTTTGCTAGAAAGTTTATTTTATAATATATTCCAAATAAAAATACAATATTCGCGAGTGATAATTTTTAATTTTCTTAAAATTGTTTACCAATATTTTCTTTTGTGCTTTATTCTTCTTCTCGTTGTTCATCAGCTTTCTAAGTTCTATTCCACTTGTTCCTATACCACTTATATTAATTTATAAGCATCAGCTGTTAAGTATGTAGTGTATTTACACTAGCATCGAAAAGTGTAAATTCATATAAATTGAAAATAAGTTAAAAATTTTTACTGCATATAATTATAAAATATTAAAAACTTATTGTGTTAATACTTTAAATAATAATTTTAAACACAATTTCTATGAAATTTTAATAAATATCGATTTTTCTTGGTAAATAAATAATATTAAATATATTTTATTTTACCAATGGCTGATTAAAGTGGATTTTTTCGGAAAATTAAACAAACTGTTTTTAATTGGAATAAATTTAACTTTAAGGACAAATTTATATAAAAAAATATATATAAAAAAAATAAATAAATAAATATACAATAAATAAATGTAAAGCTGAAATTAAATATTTTTTATTATAATTCTTAATATCAAAGCACAAATTTATTAAACATATTTTACCGATAAAAAAATTTGGTTTTATTTATTTTTGCTCTGAAGAATTTTACAAGATTCTCCTTCCAAATCGGAGACTTTGGAGAAATTATTAACAAACAAATTTCAAAAGTTGTACAGAATCCATTCGAGAAAAGATGATTTCATTCAATTTAATTAAATTAGAATGTCTTTTGGGCATTCTTACAAATTATATTGAGCAAGCAATGAAGCTTCAATCAATCAATCAGATGTGGATAATTTATATCCCGATAATGATAAAGCTGAGTTTGGAGATATTTGTGTGACCATAAAATCTTTGCTTTTGAGTCTTTTGACTAAAAATAGAAAAACAAGTGTGCATGAAACATTTTTTAGTTTTCAGTCACACCAGTAAAGACTCCCAAATATGAAGCTCAAATATTCCGATTACAAAAATTGTATGAGTATATTTGAGAACATGGTTCACAATGATCCGACGTTGACAGACATAGAAACATTTAGTGATTTAATATCATGCTTGTTCGATGAACCTTTGGGTATAGTCAAAGCTTTTCAGATTTCAAAGGATAATTATCTCAAAGCATTATCCAGTTTGAAGAATTATATCAGCCAGAGTTTTTTTAGATTCCGGCTGTCAACCAAACTTGATTACCGAAGAACTTGCACAGCTACTAAGATTGAGAAGCGAAGGAGGAGGAGGTATAAGCGAGATAAATTTATATTCAAAATCTTGCTTAAATTTAACTGTTACGTCGAGGGTTAGCTCTACTCAAAAATTTGGGTATTGAGTTTAACAACAAATTTGCAATCAGAAAGGATAATTAGCACAACTGGACTTAGTATTCCAAACAATATATAATTAAGAGATCCTAGCTTTAATAGACCATAGAAAATAGATTTGCTTATAGGAGCAGAAATATTTTGTGATTTAATTTGTGTAGGATAAATAAAGTCTGATCCGATCCTTCCTACTTTGCAGGAAATTTCACTTGGTTGGATTGTTACTGGAAAGAACAATCAATCAAAGAGCTCGATTAGTAATCATACTTGTCAGTTGAACACGTCAATAGAAAACGAGAGAAATGTTGATTCAATTGTTAGAAAAGTCTGGCAGTTAGGAGAACTTTCGAAAGAATCAACAAAAATATAATCTGAAGAACAGCAACAATATGAGGATTTTTTCAGAAATTCTGTACGGCGTTTATCGTCAGGACGATTTGTAGTCTCATCGTCTTTCAAATCTGATACCAATGTTTTAGGTTTATCTTTCGAAATCGCTAAAAAATGATTTCTTTCATTGCAACGTACAATTTTCAACGATAACGTTATGAGAGAAATGTATTATTATTATATGAAAGAGTATTTTGACTTAGGCCATATGTCAAATTTAGATAATATACCAGATTTTCCTCACTATTTTATTAGACAGTTTTTTGCGACCTCAGAGTATAACTACGAAACTTCGAGTAGTTTTTGATGCTTCTTTTCGAACTTCTTAGGTATCATTTAATAATTTGTTAATGGTTTTTCAAGTTTTAGTTGGCTAAAATGATAGAAATTATAAATTAATCCTTCGGAGGCAGAATCCATCTGAAAATTTAAAAGTGTTTCGATTTATACTGTAATAAATGGAACGGCGTCAGCGACATTTTTAGTCAGATGTTTGATTCATTTAAGCGATTTATTCGAAGTGACTTTACCTATCGGTTCAAAAGTTGTTCGCAGTGATGTCTGCGTAGATGATTTGTTAACTGGAGCTGAAAGTTTCCAAGACCTAAATATAATTTGCAACCAGGTCACTGAAAGTTTAAGTTCAGCAAAATGGTTCTCAAATCATCCTGACTTTGTAGGTTCATTAGGGAATGAAAAATGATAACATAGTGACTACATAGTTCCGAACAATGATTCATTAAAGTTTCATTTGGAAGACAATTTTCAGACTCTAAAACCAATTTAAAAGACATTTTATCAGTTTCGCCGCGTTTGTTTGATCTTCTTGGATTTTTATGCCCAAGAGTTACAAAATCTAAAATGTTACTACAAGAACTTTAAATATAAAAATTTGACTGGGACTAAATACGTCATGGAAAATTTTCAAATCTAATGAAAATTGATTCAATTACAATCCCAAGATTTCTGATGCTTATATTCGAGCGTATGATTATTGCAATTATATTAGATGTTATGATTCAAATAAAATGGTTTCAAGGCTACTTACAGTTAAATCTAAAGTCGCTCCACTTAAGATTAAATCTCTTCCTAGGCTTGGGTTATATGCTGAACACTTGCTAGCTAAGTTGAGGACTCCAATTAAGCTTATGATAAGCTTTGAAATCAAGAGTATTAAATTCTGAATATATCATGCATCTTCTCTCGCAATTTTCGTCTCCAATCAAGTTGCTGAGATACAAGAATTTTTAGACGAAATTATATGGCGTTATATATTAACTAAACTAAATCCAGCTGACATTCTATGTCATATGCTGTCAATGAATTTAAAAATTCCACGTAGTTTGAAGTACCTTCGTTTTTGTTAAGTGATACTTCGAAATGGCCTGTCAATGAACATTTTGAGTTAACGAAAAATCACTAGAAATGAGAAAAACTAATATTGTTCTGGCAGCAAAACTGTTTGCTTGATCTGATAGATAAATATTATTTATATACAAGAAGTTACTACGAATAACTGCTTTCGTATTCAGATTTACTGATGTTCTGAAAAAGCGAAAAATTGATAAAACTTCTATAACTACATCAAAAGAATTTAAATGGTCCTTTTTTCGACTTGTAGAGACTATCCAGATAAATGCAAATTTGGATTATAATACCAAATTCCCACTTTTATTATTGAAATTAAACAGCTTTGTCACACTATATTTTCCATGCTGGTACAAAAGCTATGATAACTCTTTTCCGAGAAAATGTTTGGCTCGTAAATGCGAAAATAGTTCGAATAGTTCGCAAGTGTATACATTGCTTCCGCTTTAAACCTAAACTTATGTCCCAAATAATGGGAACTTGCCCACTAATAGAATGAGAGCTACTCTACGTTTTTAACTGTCGGTGTAGACTTTTGTGGTCACGATAACGTTTCGTTAAGAAATCGCAGTAGACCTCCATTAAAAATGTATACTTAGAATTAGTATCTGATCTATTTACTGATTCTTTTCTTCTCTGTTTTAAAAGGTTCGCTACCAGGAGAAGGCTTCCCAAAACGGTGTTCTAGCGACAACACGTCGAACTTCGCCGGAGGCAGCCGAGTCCTGAAGGAGCTTCAACAAGCATTCGACAGGAGCCGCAGGGTCGTAGAGTCGTACACAGCGTCATCCGAGATGAGCTTCAGCTTCATTACACTCCAGGCACCCCACTTCGGAGGACTATGGGAAGTAGCAGTCAAGCAGGCAAAATTTCTACTTCTGCGAGTTGTCGGCGACGCATCGCTAACGCAACACACAACAGCCGACCGCTAGCACCGCTGTTTCCAAACCAATCCGACGGAGAAGCGCTAACTCCAGCGTACCTGTTGTTGGGAGGGTGTCTGTGTTCGCTATCGCCAGAATCCGGAAGAGACGTGAGATGCAAAGAGGCAAAGCTATGGAAGCGTTGGCGTTTGCTTTACATAAAATAAAGTATACATATATACGTTGATTTAATTTACTAATACTTTGATTTAAGAAAGAAGAAGCTTTACTCAAAGAAATAGTTTGTTATCTTATGTCAAATTCAGCGTACTCATTCATTAATTTTTAAATAAATATAGCATGTAAATATAGCATGTATTTATTGTTCAACAAGGATTGTCCTATTTTAAAAAAATATTTTAAAATAATAATTTTAAAATAACAAAAACAAAAATAATAAGTCAGTAATTAAGACGTAAGAATTGTGAAACTGAAGCATTTAAGGGAAATACAGAATTAAAAAAAAAACATACATATTCAGGCAGGAGAAATTGGTACCAGTAGTGAACACACCGTTTTAAAAGAATTACTTAGAAGCTGGATTTACGTTTATTTAAGTTTACTGTTTTTGACACATTTTCAAAATATTTATTTTCTTTATATTTACGTAGACCCAGGACGAGGTTTTCAAAAATTGTTCTGAATTTTATTCAGTTTATGCCTATATTAACTGCGTCAACGTATAAGTTCATTGAAATAAAATTACATGTTAAGTCAACGTAACTGTTCATTGAAATTATTTATTTAGTCCCACGAACATTTTTGTTAAACTAAAATACAAATAAGTTGAATCTATAAGCTTGTACGGTGAATTTTTAGACTGTATAAATATTAGTGTATGAAACTACATTGTTTCAACGTATCTATATATTAGGTAAAAATTATGGAACAAATTCGTTAAATCAACGAACTTTTTGGTTGTATTTATGTACCTTTTTGGTTCAGTGAAGAAGAGCATTTAGTCGTGTTGATTTTTCTTTTGAATCGATAACAGATAAGAACCAGAAAATGATTCACACCATCTCAATTTATTTGATGATTTTGAATCTTGCTTTGAGATGAAGGTTTTCTTCTTTCTTTTGTTCCAAATCTATGTACACTAGAAACACAAGTCTTCCTCATTGCGATGAGAACATCAGTACAAAAGTTGACAGCAATTCAATGACGAATTATTAAATAACATTATGTTTTCTGCTATATGTGTACTCTAGAATTGATTTATTTAAAGTTCTGACTTCCTTTAAAAATTTTGGAAAAATACTAAATTTGCTTTACTCATACACATACATCTCACACTCACACAAATACATGCATTTTAGTTTACCACATACATAAACGATGTCTTTACGTCTATAAATTCATGTCTTTTGTGCGGTACCGTACACACGTCTTTATGTCAAATATTAGATTTATAATATTTCTCTGGTTTGGCAATACTCTCACTCATACTTAGATGTTCGTACCCTGTGGTTACTTCAATAGTCGTTAAATATTATCGTTATTTTTGGATTTTTTTTTAACGCCAAAAATAAAAATATATATTGAAGGAACAACGATGAACAAAATCAGCGATGACGATATTTTACCAAAAGACTAAAAAAAGTTTACAAATACTTAAATAAACCAACGCACACACACATATATTTATTACTAAATAGCCTTCGTTTAATGTTATGATTCCTGCTATATCCTTATTTAACTTAGTATATTTTATTACATATTTTATACATATTTCTTCGTACTTTGGCGTGCCCTGCTGTCAATTGACGATGAATTATGATTTTTGATTGAAGTTGAATTATTGCATTACAATTTATTACAAATGTCTGGAGAAGACGTTAGAGAGGGTTGAAAGTTTAAATGATTATTTTAATATTATTTTTGGTACAATTAAAGAAATATTTTATAAAATTTAACTTGTAGCACCTTGGGAGAATATGATCTTTGACAATTGAAATACTTGCAACTAGGCAATAAGAAATTTTAATTTTATTACAAGCAAGTTCAAAATCTTTACAAATAAAATTATTTCTTTAAACAGAAAATCCTTGCTTTCGTGTTAAAACTAACATAATATACAGGAAACGGAAATATAAAAATCATTATGAGCTTGCAGCATAATATGCATGAAAATGTACTCACACATGCTACAGGCATTATATGTAGCTGATTTAATGTAGCATAAAAATAATAAAAACAACAACAACTACTACTGAACATAAATTAACACAAACACATTTATATAAAAGAACAAATGGTGCAAATTCCTCACAACAGTACAATCATACAACTAATAATTTCTACTTATATCTCAAAGCTTTTTTATATTTTTGCTCAATGTTGTTTTTTAGTGGGCCATAAATTACCTAGACAACAATGAGATAGATAGTCAGACAGAAAGACAGACGAACGGAGAGACAGATAAACCTTAATTCAATACATTTACACTTACGTTTTTAATTGTATACGGGTTACTCAAATACTTTTGTGTTTAAATCAGGGCTGAAAGATTTGGTACAATTTGAGGAAAAATTGTACTTCACTTTATTTTTGTAGTTATTGATCTATAATTAATTTTGCATTAAAAAATATTTAAAACCTAAAAAATATTTAAACATTTTTTAGGCCAATTAAATTAACTACACAGAAAAAATTATAATAAAAAATTTTTTAATAAATTTGTTTTTTAGTTTCAAATTTGAATTTAATAAAAATTGTTAACGTAATAATTTTTTAAGAACTACTTTGAATTGTATGTAATTTTGAAAAAAAATTTAAACAAAATAAAAAAAGGAAAAAAAATAGTTTTAGACTTTCTACGATCTTTTGGGTGTTTAATTCAATAAGATGTTCTAAAATAAGGAGAACTTGTATTTGAAACATTATGTAGTAAGTATTCGCTTTGTATAATTAGTAACATGTTTTGTTAAATGTTCTTCCTTCACTGCTGATATACATATATAACTAGAATCTTAAAAATTTCGGCTATGGTTTTAATTTTGAGATACTTTACTTCCTGCTTTCACAATATAAAAATAAAATAAATAAATAAAAATTGTGTGAGTATATATTGTTAACATTTCTATGACTTTTTTAAGGAATACCATTAAGTGTTTTTTACATTGTGCCCCTTATAGATATATTGAAACATTTTTAATACCTTTCCGCATTGTTGTGGGAAATTCACTTTCTGATGACTTACAAAATAATTATTTGGAAACACATTTATGTATAAGGTTAAATAAGTTTGTATGTACAAGTTCTTTTTTTTAATTCCTAATGACATGTATTTATAGGTAGGTCATCCTGTTGTAAAAGCCACTTTATCCGAACCTTATGCGAAATAAGTATAAGTACGTTTAATTTTAGAAGCATGTACTCTCATTCAATACATCGCATACATTAATAACCTGTTATACTTAAATTACAAAATTGACATACTGTAATATCAAATATCTGCCTTTTAATACATGACATAAAAATATTTATTAATTAACTCATTTCATTGTAATATATTTTAATATAATTTATGAAATTATTTTGCAATAAATACTTTAAGTGCATGTAATGTATTTTTATTTGGTGGGAATATTTTTATAAAGATAAAGATTTAGTTAATTCTTTATAACTATTACTATTTTACTTAATTTTATGTAAAATTTCAATTATCAAAAAATTCATTGGATTCAACAAATTAATGGAAATTTACAGAAAAATCAATTATTTTCGCCTAATTAATTTTGATGTTTGAAGCAAAATCAAATCAAATTTTAATTGAAATAAGTAATTTCGTAATTGAATTTTTTCTGTGCATTGAATGTTGGTTCCACTAAGTTAGTTGTCTTGGTGCATATTTACTTTAACAGAAATATTACATATGGAAACGCCACCCAAGAAAATCATATATAAGTGTTAAAACACAAGCTATCAGATTATCTTTTTATATGAAGATTTAACAACCAAAACACCACATCGGAATCTGCTCAAAATCAAACTCTTTTCTTCAAAACGAATTCCCAAAAGCTTTAATTTTTTATGGGGATTTCTTAAAATTCTTTCACTTTTGGGGTTCAAAAAATTTTTTAATTTTTTTTCTGTTCGCGTCAGTGTTATGGAGGTTTAAGACAAAAAAGTTAAAAAAAAAATTGCAAAAATTATATTTTCAACAATATATAAAAAAATTGCCACATATTTATTACCTACATCAATATGTCTAACATACAAATTAAAAGTGATACGATATGGTTGATGTCACCGAAGATTAGTGGTGCCAATTTAGCACTTTTAATGCTAGATCTAGCACTTTTTAAACTCATGTAGCACGAAAAAAGTGAATCTAGCACCTGAAACTTTTCCTAGCGTTCTTTAGCACGATGGCAATTTATGCGATCTTTAAAGATTGTTTTTAGCAAAATAATATTTGAAAAAAGCTATAAAATTACAAACAAATAACCTATCAAATAAATCTTTGGCAGTTAAGTAAATTATAATTCTTTTGTTATAAGAAATAATTATGATAAAATAACTTATTTATTTTTAAATATAGTTTGCAATTTAGTTGTGAACATAACTGAATTGATATCGTAAATTAAAATTAAACAAAATTTTTATTAATTTTGAAACTTCTTGAAGATGAAAATATTTATACATAATTACTCAACTTTTTATTCAAAATGATTACGTTGTATAAAAAGAATATCATATATATGGTTTTTGGGTAAAAGTCTGTTTATTTAGATAAAATTATCTTTCAATGAAATTGATTTGGTTCATTTAAGGAGAAAATGTTTTAAGCAATTTCATGAATATAATATAAACCCGATAATCCAGATTACTCGGTATTCCGGACGGCATTTTTTAAATTTCCATTCCATAATTCTATACGCAGAGAAAACACTTACACAAAAATTAAATATTTGTATTATCTTCCCTTGATAACCATATTCTGTTTTTAAACCATATTTACATTTACACAAACTTAGTGAAAAAATTTAAAACGTTTTTGTTTTTAAATATATTTTCTTTTTAATGTTTGTTTCCCAACTTCATTGTAATTCTCATTTAGTTTATATATGAGTAAATATAGACAAGGTTTGGTACCATAAAGGGGTTTAGTTGAAAAAATCTATCCTGCATATATTGGTACAAATGAATATAATTAATGAATAATAATAATCTTTTTTTTTTTTTTGCTGTTTTCTCTAATATTTTCAATAAAAAATTTATAAAAATAATTTTTTATTAACACTTTTTATTTTAATATATGATAAGATGGAATAATAATATGACAAAATAAAAAAATAATATGATAGGAATGGATAATTATATAATTATATATTATAACAATATGATAAAATGGAATAATAATATGACAATGTGCAATAATATAATAAGATAGAATAAAACATATATTCATACCTACATCTATTTTTAAAAAACTAAAAATGTTTTACTGTTAAAGTTATTCATCATCGGCAATAAAAACTTAATAAAAAAATTTGTCTATTGTTCGTCACAGCCACAGAACATTTTTTAAGAATTTGTAAATAAGCATGTCTTCGAGAATATTTTTTTCTTTGAAATCTCACTTGGATCCCAATCGATTTCTCCAAAACATACAAATAATATTTTCTTTAGTCTTAAATATAGAAAATTAATGTGTTAAAACTGTTGAAGGTCAAAGTTCAAAATAAAAAATCTTAAAAAATTGTATCTTGTATTCATCTAACATTTTCTAAGTTTTGTTTTCTAATATCAGTGTTTTCCAACATAGAAAATTTTTAAATATTATAGTAATTTTGCCATTTCAGTATTTGTTGGTCAGAAATAATTTTTTCGAGTATTTTAATAAACTCTTTGGAGTAAATTACATCGAACTGATTGCAAAACAATATAATCATATGACCGTATATTTGCTTGATTATGGTCAATCTATGTTTTTTTTTTTATTGAATTTTTGTGATTTTTAAAAATAATAAAATTGCACGTTCCCGACAAAAAATCGCGATATTAGGGTAAAATTGGCAAAATTCCCGGGAAATTCGTCCCTATAATTCTCGAGATAAAAATCCTAGTGCCACTTGATACCGATATAAGCTATAATAATAGATTGGTATACATTTTCACCTACTTCAGTTAGCACCTGGGGTGTGCCTCGATGATTTATGAATATTAAAGACACCACGAACTCAGGTCATGAATAGCTTTTATGAAATCCATTTTTCGCTTAACTAACATCAGGCGGGTGTTTCAAAATGGATCATGGTGTTAAATTAAGGCTTCTAAATTGAAGTATTCTTGTATAGGGTCCTTAAAAATGAATCCACGATAAATATTTGTGTTTTATTAATCTCCGATTTAACTCTTTCGATAATTTTCGGATAATATGTCCCAAAGAAAGTTTTGTTATTTACTATGAAATGATAAATAATGCACTTTTTCAACATATGAAAGCAGCTTTTTCATATATTACATAGTGATGTCACTAAAAAAATCTGGACCGAAAGGCTTAAAACTATTTTCAGAGCAAAAAGTTTCATCCAAAAAAAAAGAAAGAAAACTCGTATAAAAATTAAAACTTTCCATATTGAGTAATGAAAGACTTTTCGCAATTTCCTGGATAGAAATTTTACTTTGAACTTAATCAACACATTCCATTAGTATAATTAAAAAATTTGAGAATGTGAGTATTTCTAAATGTTTATGCATAAGTGATCGATTATTCGACTTTTTGGAGAAACCGGTCTTCCAATAGTTCGAATAATTGGATTTTTTAATTATTTGATTAGTTATTTCAATTTTACATAATAAACTAAATATCTAGACCTTAAATACTAAAAAATTTTGCACTAATTATATTTTTTATCTGTAAATTGATTTTATACATTTTTGCTCCCACCGTTAGAGGGTTAAGCCAGCTCATCAGGAAACCTTTCCCAAATTTAAGTAAAGCTTAAAATGGCATACATAAAAATATATTTAAACTCGATGAGAGTTAAACATGTTTCAAGTACAAAACATCAAAGCTTTGACAAAATACAACAATAAACTAAGTTAATATTTTTTTTTACATTTCTTTTTGCACTAGGTCAGCTTTTTTTCGATTCTGAATGCAAACGTAAGGGGTAAACAAAAAATGAAAACAAAAAACAAAAAGTGTTGATAAAGTATTCTGCGCGGGCGCTTACAAATTTATTTACAGTTTTTTGAATAATGGGAATTTATTTCCTCTTTTTTATTCGCTCTCAATTGTTTCTGAATTAACTAGGTTTTTCAAACAGCTATGTTGTCTAATATTTGACATTTCGAGATGAAATTGGGAATTGTCATTGCTGCTGGTATCAAAGATATAACCGTACCATGGATATAATTCTCTATATTCCTCATTGATGCATCTTTGAGAATTTCTAGGTTATGCTGCCACTTCGACTAAAACAAAAAAAAAATCAGCAGTCATAATTTTTTTCCGACATTAGTCATAGAGTGCTCCATAAGAATATCCATTAGAAGTAAATTCCCCTCCTTCTGAAAGCTTTAGATCTATTTCTATTAATTGAGGTTCAATAAATGCTGTGATTATTCATGGGAATTATTTATTTTTTTTTTTTTTTAAATTTGAACTCAGCATTGCCATCATGATTCAAATCAAACTTTGGGTACAGATTTCCCGACTGCTACTGGTACAATTATGTTCCAAAAAGTAATTTTTTTTATAATTTTGGTACATTGCGTAATTTGGATTTAACATCCCTAATGTGAACAATAAATTTATAATATTGCTATTGTAATTTTGATTATTGCATGTCTACGAGTTATTGAAATAGCAAGAGAATATAATTTGAGTTGAATTTGATTTGAACACAAAAAAATAAAAATAATAAATAATAGCAGGGTTGGTTGATTTGTTTCTCAGTGAAGTGTTAGTGATAAACTGTTAGTAAAATGCCACATAATTTTGATTTATTGCAAATTAAAAGTAATAAAAATCTTTAAAGCTATTAAAAATTATAGCTATACGTTGAATTTTAAAATAAAAAAAGTTCATAAATAATTGCAATTTATAAGGACATTATCAAACCATTTGCTGAAGACAAATAAAACTGGGTAGTTCTGTTTCTTTAGAAATTTGTGATTTCTAATTGAAAATAAATTTAATGTGTGCTGTTGTTTTGGTGTTTAAGAGTCTGATGAGATTTTTTTTTTTTAGAAACTCAATTGAATTTAAGCATTTTTTTCAGTTGTCTATGCATACCGGGTACCCAAAAATATTCCTTTATTTCAAAATGTCTGTTGTATTGTTGGTTTTTTATTCTTTAATACTAAATGACTTCCTGTGGTTTGTTATTTGGGTTATACATTACAATTGTTAACTTTTTATTTATTAAAAAAAGGCCAAGTTGCAAGTTTATGTTGATATCGTACACTTAGGGAAATGTTTGAAGTGATCGGTGTAAGAAATGAAAAGAATTAAAAAAAGCAGGAGTAAGAATGCCATTTTCTAATAGACAAAATCTTATGGGTTCTATATAAAAGAAAAATTAAAAAAGAGCAAATCTTGTTAAATTGCTTATAGCTTAAGGATTTGTAAGAATACTTTTCTCTGAAAGCGTAAACAAAATTAGGAAATCATAAAACAAAGAATATTTGATTTTTTCCAAGTGTAACAAATTTAAAATATCAAAGAAAGGTACTTTATTTTTTTTCTTTTGCCTGATCGTCTATTTTTTTGGTTTATTTGTTTTGTTCCTTTGGTCAGCCACTTTTTTCTACATCTTTTATTATCCTGTTTCATACTATCTTATTTTTTTTCCTCTACAAAAATATATTTTTATAATCCTTTTCTATAAAAAAAAAAGAAAAATATAAAAAATGTAGACTTACGCGTATACATCCGTTAATATTTTTCAATGTAGCACATTAAGTACCTCTTGGTACCTCTTTCTTTTTTTATTTAGTTTGTAAAATCGCATTTTGTTTTGTTAAAAAAAGGGAATAAAATAAATAAACATTAAAATATTTCTTTATGCAGCAGCTATTGTACTGTGGCAAAAATATTGTAATATACAACTAAAAAAAAAAAATACATAAAAAAGGACGAAAGGACAATTGTTGAAACACTGTTTTGAACCTGCAATTTTTGTATTTACGTATATTATAAACGCATATATTTACTCACACTCTATCAAAAATACAAGTATAATATAACCCAACTGGCTTCCGCCAAAACAATACACAAAAATCCACAACTATAACAAAAATAATATACATAAATAAAAGAAGTTGAAAAAAAAAAAAATTATATTTATTGTGATCCTTTTTTTGATGTTCGTCGGTTATTTGTTTGAGTATGCGTGTGCCCAAGTAAGTATTTGTTTCATTTTTTTATTTGAATATATGTACATAAAACATACTTAAATTCTTTTTTGTCCTTCTTCATCTAAATTATTGTTATAATTTTTTTCGTCTCCACTTTTATTAAAAAGTATGTTCATCCATAAATTCAATTATGTTTGTTGACGATATTTAGACAAATCTTATTAAATGATATTTTACTCTTAGAATATATGGATATATAATACATATATATTAAGTTTTTCTCTATATATATATTTTTAATTGTCTACTTCTCTGTTGTAATATTAAATCTTATGTTTGAATTCATCACGAATTCATCTGGTCCTGCAAGAATTATTTCTATAATAAGGTTGCATTAAGGTAATGCAAATTTATGATACTATTACTAAAGAATGTAAAGGTAAGTTTATATTATCTATCAGTTATGATCTGTATTCGGAAAACTCACCAAAAGCATTTTATAAAATACAAATAGTTTAGTAAGCTCTTAAGAATTTTGCTATTGAAAATTATTGAATTTAGTCCATAAATTATTGAGTTATTTTTCCAATTTTCTTGGAATTTCCTCCAAAAAACACTAATATATTAAAAATTCGAAATATCATCTAAACTTTAAAATATTCCGAGCAAACTCCTGCACTAAAGATTACGTAGCCACTTAGATGTTAAGCCAATTTTAGATTTTAGACTCTCAACCAAAAATATCATTTTTTTTTGTGACGAACATTTAGTTTTCTATCCGCTTTAGAAAATTTTCAGTATTTTGGCACTAATTTATTTCTACATATTTTTACATATTTTGGCCTTGATAGCATATTTAGGGCTTAATAGCATATGTTGTCATAACTTCAGAAAAATATTTACCTTAAAGCATATTGAATCTTAAGTGGCATATTTTTGTATATTTTACACTAAGGAGAATTTTTTTTACTACCAAATACATCTCTCTATTCAATTTTAAAATTATTTTCAATTTACAAATTGATAGAAATCTTATCATTTTCTAATACAATGTAACGGCTTTAAATATTTTTTAATTCGAAAAAATATAATTTTTAACAACCGCTAATAAGAATCATAATATTTTTGGCATAGAAAAGTAGTTATTTACACTTAACTAAAATAGATTTAAATTATAAGCTCATATTCTACAATTTTATGAGAATTTTAATGCGCATAAAACAATTTCTAGAACTTTATTTTATTATTTCGTTTTTTTTTTTCTTTAGGATTAAAATTATTTGTATATAGTTATCTGATTTGCAACCAGGCCTATCTTAAAAATCCAAAATACATTTCAAAACAATGTTACTAAAAATATAGAAACGCCCTAACTACATGTATATCCACTAAAAACTTCCTTTGTCAAAAATTTCGTTAAAATGCTATTATAATAACACTACACTACTTACACTTTTGAAACTTAAGTCATTATTTTAACGCGGTGATATCATTAAAGGGAACTTGTTACCATTTATGCTTCCAAATAGAATCTTAAATAATTAATTACTCTAATATAAACGCATATTAATCTACTCAACAGGTAAGCAGATAATTACATGTAATGCAGAGAAAAGTTAATCGTTGACACAACAACTTCTAGGTAATGAAGACGAGATGTCCATATTGTGATTCTGAGTCGAACGGTTTGCTTTAATGTGGTGGTCTGATTATTTTTTTTGTACCTTACAAACATCAACACAAACGCATAATATCGACGAGATAATAATCATTTACCAAATAATAAAACAAAATGTTAATATTCTAGCTATAAGCAAAAACCTTTGAAATTTTATTCATTTTAAATATTTATTCATTTGAAAGCTATTTCAAATTTCAAGTACAAGCCGTGAGAATAAGTTTGAATTTCCATTACTTTCAAATTTAAAACTATGCCGTTTTCCAGCAAAAAGGTTTCAGTATAACAATTGTATTTTTCAAATGCTTTCATAATTTAAAACTGAGCTAGATGTTTCTTTAAAAAATAAATGCATAAATGATAGATTGACATATTTTTGCGTTAGCTGAAAGCGAAATTTTGCATTCATCATTTTAAGAATTTTGTTCATCATATTTCGTGCACCAAAATAGCTTGTTTTTGTTGCAGCCCAGATACGTACACATATTTTCTTTGATATAACATATATATAAACTTTATTTTTTGAACAAATATATCTAAGTTTAAAACTTTTTTATGAAAAAAAAAATTAAAGATTTTTTTAAATATGAAAAATATTGTCTTAATAACAATAAATATAAAAAAACTTAACCTTATACTTTATATTCATTTGAAAATTTTACAAAAACCTAACATTATAATTTTATGGGAAATTTTTGTAAATTTTCTTGTTTATTTCATAACACATATTTTGTTGCTTCGAATACAATTTGAGAAATATGCTATTTATTAAAGGAATTTTCCAAAAATTTTCTTAGGTTTGAATCGCTGTTTAATGGGACATGTCTATTAAAGAGCCTGATGAAAAAAATTTGCAAATGTACCCCTCTGGAAATAAAGAACGATCTATTCTTATATGATTCCAAAAATACTATATCTGAATGTTTTAATTTACGTGAGCTGTATCATTTCCAAAATACCTCTAAAAATACGTATTTGAAAGAAATATCACTATTAAAATTTTCGTTAAAAGAAAATTAACTTCAAATTGTAATAGAGGCACACTAAGGCCTAGAATATTCATTTAAATAATTGTTATTTCTCTTTTCAGTCGCACAATATTAAGATTTTACTAACTTTTTATCATATTTTATTTATTTAAACATATAATTTAATATATTTCGGACATTTTTCAAACTATATTGGGTTTTAGTGTACCATTGGAATGTTCTATCCTGAAACTATTGAAGATTACACGTAATTAACCCTTTAATAACAAGAGGGTCAATTTTATGCATTTAGTTCCCAAAAGGTTAAATTAGCAATTTTTGCAAATAAGTACTTAAATAGAGGCGAACTTATGAAAATATAATATGTTCCTTTAAACCCGCAATAGTAATCGAATAAAGAGATTTTTGAAATTTAGTGACTATTTCACACGAATTTATAGCTTTTATGATAAATATATGCTTTTGGTGAAATTTATTTTCTTAACAAACCATTTATTTGACATAATAATTAACTTAACCATTTATGGACCGGAAATATTTCCAAAATATTACTTGTGCAACTAAAGGATTAAATGAATACAGATATCAATAGCATTGAATGAGACCTTTCCAATGATGCTCTAAAATATAAATATTTAAAATAAAATCAGAGAAAATTTTGCTAAAATTTTAATTTCTCGAGAATGAAAACTAATTTAATTTTTTTACTCATTATGTATTAAACGTCACTCGTGTATCATATATCGTAATTTTCTTGACAAAAACTTAAGTTGATCGATGACTCCATTTTTGAAGATATTTTAAAAATGGTCCAGCTCACGTGAGCAAAGTAATTAAACCGAAATATTTTGGGGATTAGTTTAAAACATATACATAAATTTTTAACTTTAACAAATTAATGTACTTTAATGTATATGTTAATAATGTGAGATGTGGGCTAACTAAATATTTTATTATTTAACTTATTATTTGGAACCAATTATGGACCTACACATATATACATCGAAATTGGTGCACTAATGATTTTTGCTTCCATACGACTTATTTTTGCAGAACATGTGTGTATAACAACATATTTAAGCAATTTGTGACCACTGACGTCCGGTTTCGGTACTAGATTTGTATGAGGATTAGACAAAATAATAATAAATACGATATCAAGTAGATTCAGTAGGGTAATGGAAGGTTATATGTCAACTTATATCGAGGTATCTTCAAAATTATAATATGATAAAAAGGTATACATAGACAGACGGGAGGACAGACATCATTTAATCAATTGAAAGTAATTTGAGCTATATTAAGATCTTAGCCCTGTCAAAATAATTCAAAGTATTGCTAAAATTTTGCTCCAAAACTTTTTTCCTTGTTTAACGACAATGTACATGTATAAGACGCTTTAAATAATTTTTTGTCTAAAATCAATTAAAAGTTAAAATGCTGGGTAGCATTTTCGAAAGCTAAAAAAAAGTTCATGTATTTTATTACAAAGAATTTTATGTTTTATTTGGTGCATACTTTTTGGGGCAAACATTTTGGGAAAAAAATACCTTTATATTAAATTTATAAAAAAAAAAAATAACAAATTTCAGTTAAACTCGAAAAATTGTGGATTTTTATCTTTTAATATTGTTTTAAAATTTACTTTTATTACTTGTTCAAAAGATAGTTAAACAAAAAAAAAACAAAAAAACTGAATATTAATAGAATTAGAGACACAATTGTATAGTGACCAACACAAAATCTTGTTGGAATATTGAAAATTTTAACCAACTTAACGGTATCAAGAATTCCTGTAACCAGTGTTGAAAGGAGATGACAAAAAAAAGGAGCTAAATTGAACTTTAAAAAAGATCAAAAAAGGCTAAATGCCCAAAAAAATAAGGTACAAAAAGCTTTTTTTTTATTTAAAAATTAATTTTGCTCGTTCTTTTTCTGAAATTGTAATAGATTTAAAAATAACATCTAGCAAAATGACTCAATGAAAAGTCGCCAAAAAAAATTCACATACAAATTTGGGTTGTATTTCATATGAAAAATTAGCTAATATTTTGAAGTGAATTTTGTATTATAATTCCTTTTTGATTAAGCATTTTTAAATTTTTGGGCAATTTTTCGCAACAATAAGATTTTTATTTATTTTTGTTTTTATAACTAGTTTATATTGCTGATGATGTATATTAAAAAATAATTATAATAATCGATTTAGTAGCTCCACAAAATTAGTAAAGCCACTGTAATTTGGGAAAATAAAGTGCTGCAGGCGAAATTTCTTGTTATATATAAATAATCTCGATATTTTGTGCGAATAAATACACAAAACTGCTTAAATGGATGATCATGTAAAAATAAAATTATTTTCTCATTGTTCAAATATTAACATTTGAGCCATTTTAAGACAATTTTAAGAATAAAAATAGGCTAGAAGAAAAGCTAAAAATAGAAAAATAGAAAGGCTACATTTAGCCTTAAAAAACATTACTGCCTGTAATGTAAGTTATGAAATTTTTCGAGTAATTTTCCACTGTAGCAAATTATTGACACTTTCATGCCCAATGTCGCGTACACGTTCTCTTCAAATTTTCGCTTAAAAATCTGTCATTTAGAATTTGTTTTGAAAATTTTTATTTTTATGGAGTGATTTGATGTGTTTTATGCACTTTGGGTCAAAATTCTTTTAATTCTTATTGTTAGTGTATGATGTATAATAATTATGATGTATGATGTAGAGAGTGGATACCTAAAAAAATGGGTTCTAGCAATATATCCCTCTCTACAAGATCGTAAGGTAATAAATTACGGAATGCAATTCTATTATGGTCTAGACTGCCTCAAAAATTTGTCATACTAACTAACTAGACCCAGGTAAAAACGTTCATATATTTTTATATATGGTTATGTGTGAAAATATATAGATATATATGGTTGTATATATGAAAAGTATGTAGTAATATTTGTAATATATGGATTCATATATTAAACCATATATGAATAATATAACCATATATGGAACTATATATGAGTATTTATATTGATATATAGTGCCATATATGACATAATTTTTCGTATATGAATACATATATGACATATATGAAAATACTCTTTCGGTGCCGATCTGTTTTTTTTTTTTTCTTATTTAACATGTTTATTTAAACTTCTAACTTCTTCTTTTATAAACGATATCTATTATTTTAAATACTGTTGCTACTAAAAATTTACGAAATAATAAGTAAACCTTTTAACCTCGTTTCCAAGTGATTTTGTATAACTATATATCGTTAACTGATTTAAATATTTCAATGATATTTAATTCATACAATGTATAGATTTGAATACCAAATAAATTAGTTGGTGCCTCTGATAAGGAGTGTTTGTGAATTTAATAAAAACAAGAATTTGACATTAAAAAAAATAAAATTAAAAATAAAATTTTTATAAAATTGGAAATATAAAAAATCAAACGAAACTTTAATAAAATTCTTTTCTGTAAATTTTTGGTTTTCCTATCATTATAAAAAAGTCCCTCTGGTCAATTATTATTTTCAAAAGAATATGTAAATACATATATTCGATCAATATCCTCTTGCGCTTGATATTATTTTTTTTTTATAAGGATGTTGCAAATCTAGTTAAGGACAGTTTAGAAATTCAAAGTAAAAGCAAGTAAGCAACAATCTCAGTTTTTTTAGATGTCAATCAGATACTCATTAGATTCTAGAGAAGGTAAGTACGTAAACCATTTTGATGAATATGATCTCATTTTTTAATATACTGAATGTATGTATATATGTAGGTCTATTGGAAATCAAGTTACGAATACCAATTTAGTCACAAAGAATAATCAAGTTACGAAGAGCAATACATTGTGTACAAGTGCAAAATATTTATTGTAAAAAATTTATAATTTTATAATTTTATTTATAATATTTATAAAATTTATAATCAAAAAAAATATATATATATATTTTAATAATCATTCACAATAGGGCCTTTAAATACATAAAAATAAATATATGAATATATGTATATGAACATATATTTCCATATACCCTCAATTTTCGGATCCAAATATATATGGATCATAATATATTTTGGTTATGTGATTCATACATATTTATTTTAGCTGGGGCTTAAGGGTTTTTTACTTTATATTTTTTTTTTTTTCAACATCGACACAATGAAATTTTAGCAATGATTGGACAATCCGTTTGGCATATGACGTTAAAAAAACTTTAAAAATGTATATATCCAAACTGATTTTTAATAATATGCTTTAGAATGGGAGTATCGTTGTACATTTTTGGTTCGAATTTCTACTTACTTTTCAAGCATTTTTTATTTTCTTACAAGATTTTATTTCCAACCTAAACTTTTTACATAGGAATTTTGTAGAGTTATAAAGTTTATAATATTTTTCATATGTTAGCTGAAAAACATTTCTATGTATATCAATTTAGAACACATGCATCCTTTATTTATCCTTTGTAATAAATAATTTCTCACACTTTATTGTTATTATAATTATTTTTATTTTTCCATAATTTTCTAAGTCCATGCAAATGTATTCCCAATGTCAAATAATTATATGCGTCTAAAGCCCATTATCTTAATAATTTTTATGTGTCTTTTTGTTTTAATTGTTTTATAAAGCATAAAGCGTTTGTTTTTCTATTATTACATACGTTTGCAACTCTAAGACAATTTCAATATAGACATTAGAAAAATCTGTTGGATTTTTGTTAAGTAGTTGGGTATTGTTTGTCTTTCTTTTTTTTTGCCATTATTTTAATATATTGGTTTTCTTGTTTAAATGTGTTAAATGGTTATATTTCCATGAATAAAAACACATATGATTATATTTATAATAATCTTCTTTGTATCCTTAATTTTAATAAGCATGAACCCATTTAGACAATATGTGATTTTGATACACAAAAATTAATTATGAATAATGTTTATTATATTTTAATTAGAATAATATAATACATAAGGGAGATTGGGGTAAACTGGAGCATGCTTTATTTTTACTGTAGTAAAATACCAACTAATATTTAATGTTTTGAATACTCCAATGCCTCCAAGTCTTTTTTTATTCTTAGAATTGCTTTAAAAAGGCAAAGTATTTCAACAACGAAGAAAATAGTCCCTTAATTGCTATTACTAATTTTGTTTTTCAGAATCATCCATTTAAGCATTTTTGTATATTTATTCTAACATAAAACCAAGGCGCTTCATTCACCAAATCAATAATAACTTAACTAATTTTATGAACTTACTAAATCGATTATAATTATTTTCTAATATACTTCATTGACCATTGAACTATTTATGAATATAATTTAAAAAAAAATCTCATAAAAGTGAAAATCACCCAAAAATTTGGGAATACTTAATCAAAGAGGAATTATAGTTCTAAAATGACAACAATTCATTTTAAAAAATTTAGTAATTTTTCATAAGAAACATAACCCAAATTTGCATGTGAATTTTTTGAACGATTTTTCATTGGATCATTTATTACAACATCTTAAAAAAATGTAAAAAAATTACTGAAAATGTTCCAGCATTATTTTTTAAGACAATTAGCATTTTTAGGCTTTTTTAAAGTTCAATTTAGCCCTTTTTTCTCATCTTCTGACAACCTGAATGGAACTGTTGTGAGGAATGGATTTTATCTTTTCGTATTATTATCGGTATTTTTTCAAATCACTTATTGGAATATAAAAATTCTAATAAGTGATGAAAAACTAATAGCAAATAATAAAATAAAATCTTTAAAAATAGACAACTATTTCTTGTATTTGGAATAATATAATTCACAAGTCAAATAAATTGTAGTAGTTTTGCACACGCTTTATCATATTAAGTATGTATTTTTTACAGCATCCACTATTTTTTGCGATTTCTAAATTTAGATTTTCCTCTCTTAATGATGATACAAGTTGGTTTTAGGAATTTTTAGTCTTATCTCTGTGGAGTTTACTGAATTATTTCCAATTTTCTTGATTCTATTGCTTTTACTAAGCATCACAATTTTGATCTGTTTTATTAGATTTTCTTAAACAGTTTCATATCATTTGTGATTAAAACATTTACTACTATATTTTCAGCATAATTACAACAAAAAAATGTGAAAAATTTAGTAAATTATACATCAAATTTTACTCCAATATATTTTTATCAAATTTTACTCCAATATATTTTTATCACAATACCGCAATTTCATAATTTTGACATCAAGTAGAGACCTGAAAAATCATAAAGTTTTTGGGGCAAAACTTTTTTGCACTTGAAATATGTGCAAAATAAAGTATTCTGTATAAACCGATTTAAAAATGATCTTAACTTGAACATCTTCATCAGAAACATCAGCACTTAAAAAAACCTTTTAAGTATATTTTATTTGTTTGCGCGCGAAAAGCAATAAAATCAGAGGTTTCATGGACGAAATATAATTTAGAGAAGTAGTGCAATAATGGCAAATTTATACCAGAATTTTGTTCTTTTTTTTGCAAATTAAAAATACGAGAAAAAAATTAAAGTTTTTTTCATTACCCCATACGACACAATACCCCAGTTTCCCCTATAAGGTTTATTCTTAAGAATTGAGTTTTTTTTTCTCTTTTTTTTCTTATAAAATATTAACACATTATAAACATCCTTGCTTTTGCTAGACAGTAATTTAGAAATCACAATTGTTTTTCATTACATTTCGTAATGAAAGTTACTTTTGTGGGACAAATTAAGTTTTATGTTTATATATTATATATATATATATGTATATATATATTTGTTTTTTCGAAATTGTATTTAAATATTAATATTTAATGTTACTTATATTGTTTTAAATCCTTCATTTTCTATTACTATTATTAACCCCCCCCCCCCCAAAAAAAAAAAAAAAATGCTGTAACACTTAAACATTTACGTATGCATATAAATATTTATTTATAGTAATAAATAAAAGTCTATTTGTATGTAAGTCTCCTAAAAAATTTTATATACACAATACACATTATTTATCTATTTACTATATTATACTCATAGTGTTATAGAACATGTACAAAAAATAACCCATTTTAATATTAATACCTTAGTATTACCTAAGTAATTTATAACCTCGGATTACTTACATACATTTTTCGTAGTTTCAATCAATTACCAAAATGTATGAATCTAAAAATAAAAAAAGGAAAAAAACTCTATATAATACGAATACAACTGAAAAAGTGCACCACATTTTTACATATGAATGTAAAAGAACAAAAAAAAAAAAAAAGAAATGCCATAATTTTTAAAAAAGTTTTTCTTTTTTTAGGACATTTTGCCAATTTTTACAATGTGATGCTTAAGAGTGTTTTTTTTAGTTTTTTGGTTAGTATTTATAAATTATACACTCTATGGATTTTGAATATTACAGAAAAAAAAATCGTACCTAGTTTTACTAGAACCAGTTTTTAAAACCTAAACTTGATTATGCAATTTGTGCTGCGATTTTTAATCGCAAACAAATTTTGCGACAATGAGTGTGTATAATAAAACATATGTATATACATCAGTGTTTTCAGAAGTAGGTCCAGTAGAGATTAAAGTAAATTTGAATGCTTGGTTTGATCGTTCATGATTGCAACGAGTTAAAAAAAAAAAAAAAAAAAAAAAAACAAATAAAGTTAAGGAAATTTTATTTTCTGTAGTTTCATTTTCGATAATAGTTTTTTCTTAAATCTAGGACATGTTTTTGAAAAAAAATTAAATCTAAGCATTATATTGTAAAAGAATTTAATGGCAATATAATTTATATGAATAAATTTTAAGCAACTCTTTCATTTATTTTACTGATTAAAATGTGTAAGGATTTTTTAAAGGTACATTTTTTGATGCGTGAAGAAAGTTGGCAGACGGCCTTGAATGAATTTGATTGTCAAGATATTTTAGAATTTGTTAAGTTACAAGTTCAAATATAAGTTGTCAAGTTGAAAACAATTTGTAGTTATATTAAAAGTTAAATTAAATCTGAAGCGTTGATGAAAATTACTTTTTTTGATAGTAATAAGCCCGAAGCATATCATTATGTTTTACAGAATACAATGCATTCTGCTATATTATACCCTGAAAATGAAACTTGTGAAGAACTATAGAGCATAATGACTGACTTTTAAATAACCTTCAAATCATATACATATGAGATATACGAATCGTTTTACAAAAAAGTATTGCTTTAAATTTAAACAAATATTTTTTAGAACAAATTAATTACGGTATCTTATATATCGACCACTATTTCCTCTACAGTTATTTGAAAACTTCCAAAACACATTTAGTAATACGGTGAAGTATTTTTTTATTTTTTTTTAAATAACGTGATTAAATCTTCTAAATTCATATTTTGTTAAATTGAAATATTTTTATTGTGTCAATATAAAGAAGCTGCGACATATGTTTTATCTATTTTTTTCAAATAAAAATTGCAAAACTCTAATACCGCATTTCTTAATATTTATCAATTGCTTACACAGATGTGCACTCTTATTTTTGCAAAAATTTTAGAAGTCATATCCCTATTGTACCGTCATATTTATATACGAACTTCTATATAGATTTCATATATATATTACAATTCGAATCTGGTAACCGTAGCCGTAGGTATTTTGCAAAAAAAATACACTGGCAACACTGACATACATGCATATTAGTGTATTCCGAGGAAACGCTTTTGTGAAATTTCGATGTAGAAAAATCAAACGATGCGTTATTGACCGGTATATAATATAGGTTGAACTAGTTCTTTTTTTCACCATGTTACCATTTTTTTTTTAACAGATATTAATCCGATAATTAATTAATGCGATATCTTTGGGATCCGTTTTTCAATTTCAATGTACATAACATTAACTATTTGAGGGCGATGCAACAATATTAATATTAATTTGTTTTTAATTACGTATTTAATTCTTAAATACTTTTTTAATAATATTTCGAAAATTTTGATATAATAAATTAAATTTATAAGTATGTATAAGAGTAAAAATCAGTTGTAATTTACACATTTCATACTTAGTGTAATTTTTTTATCGTTCTTTTAGGAACTTAGCAAAAACGCTTATAAAACCCTAAAGAATAATAGAAAACAAAAAAAAAAAAAAAAAAACATTCAAGTTATTTTCTCAAAAGACATTAAAATACAGAATAAATCAAAGAAACTTTAAATTTCTCATATTGCTCATTTGCTGCAACAACGTCATAACTAAAAAAAAATCGAATTTCGAGTTAACATTACTAGTGCATAGTGAATAATGTGTTTTATTAACTGACAAGAAATTGTGTATGACTTTTTTATATTTTAGTTAAATACGATCGCGATAAAAGCATTTTGTGCAAATTTCATAATCTATTGTATATTCTTTGTAACAACGTATTATAGCTGAGGTTTGTTGCTAACGTTCATGGGCAATTTCATACAAAATTCAATTCAATAGAAAAAAGATAAAAGTGCTGCCAATGTATGAGCAAAAATACAATCATTAATTTTTGAATGGGTGTGGGGTTCTTACACCATTGCGCGGAGTCTTATATTTCGTGGCTGTCAAAGCTAATAATTTTTTTGATATTGGAAGAAATCTAATTTCATAAATTTTAGGTTTACTTTTTCTAAAATAAAAAGTTTCGTAAAGCAAAATTTTAACATGAAACCATCAATTTCAAATATTTTAGTATGTTTTTCCTAAAGTATTTGTACATTTAGTTATTTGCCGATACTTTTATTATTATCTTTTTTTAAAATTGTCCTAAATACACTAGTTTTGAAATTTAATGGAATGAAACTTAAATTATTACAGATTGTTTATTCTCATATTTACTGAAAAATAGTACATTTTTTACATTTTTAATATTTAATATTTAATATTTAATACAGCCCTTGTGGAGACATTAAAAGTTTTGTGAAAAAGCTCCTGTTGCTCCCTTACAAAAACACTTTAAATGTTGCTTTATTAAAGATTGCACAGTGTGACAGAATGAAATAAATCTGTAAATTTTAATCGATTGGATTTACAAAGAATTTCACACAGGCTTAGCAGAGGAGATTAGAATTATAAATTTGGAAGGACAACCCTACATACATCTCAGAAATGGAGCTATGTGTGTTAAAAGTAGGGTATATCTGACATAGAACATTTTTAACCACTAGAAAAATTTTTGTTCCTTAGCCGATTTCAAAGATCTTTATGTCACCTTAAAGCTCTTGTAAGTACTATTCATCTCACATATTTTTCAAGTTATATGCATTTGAAATTTCAGCTATCCTAATTTTGCAAGATCATGGTCATGTTTTTTCATATATAGCCCAACATTTTCGACCAATTTTAATATTTTATTTATAATTAAATAATAAAGTTATCTACCGAATAAAGGAAATTTAAATCAAATACATTTTTTGAGTCCAAAAGTAAGCGATTTTTAATTTGAAAATTACAAAAAATAACAAACTTACGGATGGTTACATATTAAAGTTCTCTCCCAAAAGTTCTATAATTCTAAAAATGCATTTTTTTTACTTATTGATCAGTATAAAAATGAAATGTAAGTATTAAAATATTGATATAAGCTTTCCCTGAATTAAGCGCCAGTGTGTAGTCAATATCGAAAAGTTTCCTAGAAAAGTGACTAAATTTTACCATAATGTTATTTTCATTCAGAATTATTATTTTCATTCAAAATTATAAAAAAATATATCAGCTTAAAAACTATAAATGCGTCTCCTGAAAAAAATATATTTTTTTAAAGTTATGACGTTCTTACAGCAAATGAGCGATGTATGTAATTAATTGTATAATAAAAACTTCAAATACACGTAAAACTAATATACTCGTATATGTTTGCTATTAATAAAACATTCGCAGCTTTTTCAGCACCCTTTCAACCGGAAAATTGCTATATAATATGTGTGGCATTCATAAGGGAATGTGGATCGCTATTTTAATTTTTAATTTTCCCCCTATAATTTTTTTACAAAACTCGACAGAAAGAAAAAAGAAAAACGTGTCAAAAAAAGAAAATATATATATATATATATATATATATATATAATATTATATTAAATTCAATTTCCAGATCCCAGATCTATGAAGGATTATTTATATGTGTATGAAAGGTCTGTTCATATTGATTATTTTTATAATTTGTTCAAACATTTGCCATATTTTTACTAGTATCGTAAGGGAACTCAGATAGGATAATATTATCTTCATTGCGACGTTCTGCTTTTATTTCAAGTTTCCGGTAATTAAATATAAGTATAAAATTATGTACTTTAAATATATATTTAAGAGTATATATTTTGTAATCATTATAGTGAATTATATTACATAGCTTTTTACGTAATACATACACTACATACATTCAAACATACATACATACATACCTACTTACATCTATACCAACAATCATATATTCGTTACCTTCAATCAGATTTGGTATTTTAATATTGTTTTCGTTTAGTTTTAGTTGTATTGTATTATTTAAATATTTCTAATAATTCATTAAATAATTATATTTAAGTTTTTATTGAAGGAGAGATTTAATTAATTGCAGAATTGAACCAATAAAATTTTTAGTTGATTGTAGGCAAACTTTCAATTAAAATTCTAATTAGTTTTATTAAAAAAAAGTTAATTGAAATTTATGCCAAAATCAATTATTCTAGTTAATTAATATTATCATTTTTGTGATTGGTGCAAATTCAAACAAAAATTTAAATAATTGAAGTTCACTTTTTTTCTGTATTTCTTTTTAAAATTATTTCAAAACTTTAATTCGAATTAGTACTGTAAATTAAAGAAAACAAACTATGTATTTAAAATTGTCCTTACTATAAAGCCTGCACAGTGTTATTTTATATATATGTATGTGTATAAATGCATTTATGTATGTAAGTGTTTTTGTGAATGTGTGTGTATGTATGTGTTTATATGTGCAATGTTAATAAAAATTTATGATTATTGTTTTCACATATTTCATGTTGTCAATATTTAAAACATTATTTTTCACACGATGCAACAGCAAAAACGACATTCATTGTGTGACGACAACATAACGCACAGACAAAAATACGACAGACAGCCAAATGTCGATGCGTTTTATGGCGCAATGCTGACGACACCAAAAAACAATTTTTTTTCCATTTGCAACTGCAAAAAATGCATGAATGTTGCAAGACTCACTCTCGCCGCTCACTTTTACCACCAAACGAAAACAAACGTCATGATGGAATTCTAGGCGTCATTTTTTTAAATAAAAGGATAAAAAATACAAATAAAAATAATAATTCTTTTATATCCTAGTGTGTGCGAGTAGAGAGAAGGAGGTTCATATTTTGGTAAAAGGCTGTTATATACAAAAAAAAAAAAAAAAAAAATATTTAGTTATTGATATTGCTGGTTGAAGTTTGAGTGTATATGAGATGGTATGGGACAACGAACAATTGTCAAGCAATAAATCGATCTGTCTCATGTTGTAAATTGTCGTATGTGGATAGCAATAGAAAAAATATGCATTTTATGCAATTCCATACGCCAAACATGACAGTGTTGTTATATTTGTTGTTAATATAACGCAATCTGCATACACATACTCACACACTAACACTATCGTCATCATTCACTGTGAATGTTTGCTGCAACGGAAACGGATGTTAACGAGTATTGCATGAGGTCGATTGGATGTCGTTTGTTGTACTATCTTTTTTAATTTTGCTTGCAATTTTTTGTTAACTTTTTTACAACTGCAGTTCTTCATCTTTTTCAGTACTTTACATATCAATGAATAAAAATTGCATAAATTTTAAAAATAATTCTCACGCAGGATTTTTTTCACTGTCTCATACCTCTCACTCTCCAACACTCACATACATCAAATATACGGTTTTTTTTTATTTATGCATCTCCAATGTAATAGTTGCAATACAAATGTAAATTTCAACTTTTTTTGATGGTCATAATCTCCTTTTATTTTTTGCTGTTGTTGTATTTTGTGTTCATGCATGCTTTAAGCCTGAGCCCATCATGCTCATAAATCAGCTATAAGTCATAAGTTGGATATATGTGTATGAAAAAAAAAAATGCACCATGTATATATAAACACAATCGGATGTCCAGTTTTTGTTTTAAAAACATTGTTTTTTAACTTTTTATATAGATGCAGCCTGTGCGTAGGTGTATTTGCAGTCTTATGTTTCAGTTGCAAATGTCCTTCATCCTTTTGCCACCACCATCGACAAAAAACTTTTGCCAAATAATGTTCAACATCTATGTTGACAAAACACGTACCCCCAAATCCCAAATAATGCAAGAAAAAAACCGTGCTCCTTTTGTCATCATGCATTTGTTACAAAAAGAAAAAAAAAAGAATCATTAGCGAAGTAGATGAAAAAAACAACTGGTCATAATTCTAAAGTAAATGCTGTAAAAACATCGAAAATCCATAAAAATGCATCATAATTTTTCAACGCATCCCCTCATATAAGAAAATAAAAATACAATTTTCAAAAGAAGAGTTGCCATTCGTTAAGTTCATAGACGAATTTTTTAGAAGTAATATTTTAATAATTGTATGATAATTTCGAAATTAATTGCCATACATGTTTTGAATATTAAATGACCTTCACCTCTCTAAATTTAACTGAACAGAATGAGAAAAATGTTTCGCCTTAATCAAATGTCAACGCAAAGGAAACCTAAAATTGAGCAATATTTACCGATTCTCAAGAGGAAAATAACATATAATCCAGCAGTGAAATCAACAATTTATTTGATTTGGGGAATACCCCGTTCGATAAAATTTCTATTTTTCACTACAGAATACTATACAGAATACCTTTTCATATAAAAGTATTCCTTATCAAAAATGTCTTTAAAATACTAAGCCATGAATGACACAAAATAACAAAAGAGAAATATTTGTCAAACCTGGTATTCAGAAATTACAGACCGTCAGAATCTTTAAAAATGTTTAATAAACTGTCAGTTATGGAATAATTCGAAAATTTTGTTCGCAACATTTTCGGTATTGATAGAGGGAAGCGAATTTTTACATATAAGTAGCTTTGGTTTTGGTGTCTTATATATATATACCGCTAAAAGTCACTGATAATCACATGTACGCTACACGAATTATGCACGGTTAAAGGCTACAAAAATCAGTTTTTTGTATATATCTCGAAACTAAATGTACTTCAGAAAGTATGTAGGAAATTTTGTAATTTATAAATGTTATAATCACACCGAAGCATGTACGATTCCTAATAAGTGCAAAATATACGAAAAACTGTACAAAATCTCGCATCCCTCTATCAAATTTTGAAATCGAATCCACATTTGACTGGAGTCAAGTGCGGATCTACTGGGGAAGGAAATTTCCCCCACCCCACAAATTTAATTTTTCAACTAAGAAAAATTAAACACAAAGAAAAATTTACAATAGGAAAAGGAAGAATTTATCTTCAACATTGTGTATTCAAAAATTTGCATCTTCTTTCGAAAATGTTTAAGTAAATCAATATGTTTTAAAATTTGGTACTTTTTTAATAAAAAATTCAGGAAATGCACATTTTTAAGTATTTTTATTCCACTTTCATTTACTTTGCGTTAACAGCTGTTCAAAACATACAACCTCGTGTATTTTTCTAAAAATGGAAAAAAGTGAATTTCGAGTGCTCATTAAATATTATTTTTTGCGAAAAAAAAACCGTCAATCAAACCAAGGAAAAGCTCGATAAATACTATGGGGACTCTGCACCATCGATTTCAATAGTAAAAAAGTGGTTTACTGACTTTCGTTGTGGTCGCACAAGTACAAATGACGTTGAACGTTCTGGACGGCTAATTGAAATCAGTACACCCGAAAATGTCGAAAAAAATCCACGATATGGTATTGACCGACCGAAGAGTAAAAGTGCGTGAGATTGTTGATACCATAGGCATTTCATATGGCAGTGTGGTTTCGATTTTAAATGATGAGCTGAGTTTAGGAAAGTTGTCTGCAAGATGGGTGTAGCATTTAAAAAATCACAAATAAACAATTACATACCGCGCTCTAAATAAGTAGTTTCTAAACTATTTCTATGTAATGCAGACGATATGTTGCTGTCGTTGTAAAGTAACTACATCCGTCACTACACACCATTACCAAGTTTTTCCTGGGGACATTTAAAAATATCAAAATTTTCAAGCTCTAACGCAATTTATTATAAATTTGCAAGTATGTAATATTTTTAAAGACTTTTTTCTAAACATAACACGATTTATTTTCTTTTAAATTGGACCAAAAATTTTAGAACTTACACGATTAAATTTTTTATACGTTTTTATTTTTGTCCCAATTATGTTTCAAATAAAGCATAAAGTAATTTGCTTAAAAATATATTAAAAATAATTTTATAAAGTTTTGTTTTTTTTATATAATTGTTTGAGTATTTATACGATTTGAAAGATTGACGTCTCATTTTATTGTAAACGAAATAGCATTTAAAACTTGATATCTTTAGTGTTATTTTGAAATACAAAAGCAAATTTAATTAAAAAATTAATAAATTATTTCTTATTTGTAGTAAATATAAAATAATTAAATAAAGTTTAAAAGATACGTTTTTGTTTTTTTTTTTTTTTTTTTTGCTTACTTCATTCAATTAAATTCAAAATTGACTTAAAATGTAGATAGCTACGAGAACTTTACTGCATCAACTATCTTTAAGGCGTTTTTTTTTTTTTTTTTTTTTTGAAATATTTAAAAATTTGCAAGGTATTTCGAATTTTTTAAAATTTTTTAGTTTTTCGCGTTTGACAACTTTGTTGTTTTTGTTACAATTTCTTATTTTGTACAAGTGATGAAAAGTAATGGAGCAAAGCTAGTATTAATTGAAATCAAATAAAGATAATGTATTTATTTTATTTTTGTAAAAAAATGTCGATTAATTCCAAATTTTTTGCACCAAAAAGTTTTTGATATTAAAGAATATAATTAGATCTACTTAAGTAAAGTAGATATTCTAAGTATCAAAATCTACATAGCTCAACCTTTCGTGATATTATTGAAATGCAATTATTTATTTGAAATTCTTTAGGGGATAACAATTAAATAAAAACACGCCTTATTAAATTATTAAATTAAATTATTATTCAATCTAACCTCAAAATTTACGAACAATAGATTCATATATATATTTTTTTATATATTTTAAAAACTAAAAAGGAATAATCAAGTAAAATATTAAGTTTTTTGGTGACACAAAATAAATTTATAGTTCATAAGTTATTTATAAAAATATTGTATAAAATTTTTAGCCATTAAAGTCTGGTACATAATTTCGAGTTTTTCAAAACAAAAAAAAAAAAAGAAAAAAATTATCCACCTCCCTTAAAAATACTTTGGCTGGATCCGCGCCTGAATAGGGTACAAGACCTTGGAACATCGACCTATTGAATTCATACTATTGACATCTAATACGTGAAACAGATACCAATTACGATTTATCATTTTTTATAATCACCATGTAAAAAGTAGGGAGTGTGTAACATATCGTAATATTCTTCTAAGACCCCATAAAATATATGCAGTGGATGAAATAAATATAAATTTATTAGTAAAGAAGCGAATATATATCACCTGTTTTAGCTCGGTATAATTCAGTGGCGAATTCTGTAATATACCCTTATATTTACAACCTACACCACTAAGTCACAGTGGTCCCTGTAACTTGTGAACCGTTGAAGATATTGAAACAAAATTTTATATAATCAGATCTGAGGTATTTTTAATTTAATTCGGAAAATATTATCAATAAATTTTGGGGCCCAAATTAAAGCCTCCAAGTTTAAAAAACTTTAAAAAATGTGGCCAATAATGGGCGTAAAATTTGCTTCGACCTGAATATCCTAGAGATAACTTACACATGTAAGCATGGTTTATGTTAAGATTTACAAGGACTACCTTTATGTAAAATTCTTTTACATTCAAGTAATAAACGAATTTTTGGCGAATTTTTATAAAAATTAATTACTCGAGATGATAAACTTTGGAGGTCACTTTTAAATACAATTTAATCGCATTCTTTACATTTGATTACTTTTGTACAAAGAAAAAGCCTATTGAAATAGGTTGTGGTCGGTTAATTATTTCATTTAGTCTCAATACATACGATGCTGGGGAGTATGGCATTAACTCTCACAATTGTTCCAATCTATCCATAACTATATAAAGCTCCCATATAAGGGCATCACCCGAGCATAAATCCCATTTATTCAGATAAGATTAAAAACTTATGACTCCTATATACATAAGTGCGAACCATACTATAAAGTATTACAAAAATTTGTGCTTAAAAATTCCCATATAATAATTTTATAAGGATGAGTTTTCAATTGGCTGTAGTTCCCATATAAGACTATCTGCCAAAAATCTCTAAAATGCCGTGATGTAAGGAATTATTAGGTCGTTCTTGACTGTAATTTATAATTTTTCCTTTTTTTTAATAAATTTATACTTATCTCCTTTCTAGATATGATTCAGTGGGTGATAAGAAGATTAATTGGACTTAAAATAAGCCAAAATAATAAATGCAGATATTGAGGAAGATTTATAATATTCGATAAAATTGTTCGGTAAAATAATAATTTTAATCGCTTTGAAGGAACGTTCTCCAAAATGACATATGTTTAATGACTTTTTTCCAGAATAAGTATTTACTATGATATATTTTTTTGTAAACATGTTTTGCAATTTTGTATACTTTTGTAAATATTTTGTACAATTTTGCAATAAATAAACGAATTTTGCTGAAATATGCGGTGCTTTATTGAACATTGCATATTTTGCAATAGTATAGATATAATTAATTTTGGAATTGGATCAATAAATATTTTTGTTGATTATAGGTAAAATTTTAATCATAGTACTTAAATTTATTGAAAAATTAATTAAAAGTTTAACCAAAAACTAATTATTTTCAATTAATTAATTTTGGTGTAAAATCAAATAAAAATTTTATTAATGTAAGCAATTTCGTATTTTAAATGCATTTTTATTTTTTTTATTACTTTTTTTTGTGTAATAACTTAAAACTTATTCATTTATAATATTTGGTAGAACAGTCTCATTTCGTATTAATACAACATATCTGGGCCCATAGAATTCATAAGTTTGTAGCAAATTCCTTGGGTTGGTATATTACATTTCCTGGATCATTTCTCACCGTTACTGCTTATTTTGCGTGTCGGAAAATACTGAATAATACACTTTATAAGTTTCAGATAAAGTCACTGTTATGTCAACTCCTTTATCTTCACTTTATTCGAGACGAAGAAGTTCTTCACAGGATGGGGTGGATTCTTAGGGTAATTGTCCCGCATAAATTCCCGTATTATTGACATTTTTTCTACTTTTATCTCTTAACTTGCACAGCGGACTCTGAATTAAAGAAAGGAAGAAATGCATACTGAAAAATCAAGAACCCTTGTTTACTGTTAATTGAAAAATTTAATGAATTTATTTTTTATTTCTTTATAATACAAAAAGTCTTCAGTAGTGTACTATTAGATTTATATTCTTAACATGTTTTAAACAATTTGTACATTTTTAGAATAAGGTATAATATTCATGAATTTCATTGTGATCGAACTTAGTTGAGGCTATTTATAAATTAAGGCTCTTCATTTTTCTAGATATCAAATACCAGAAATTGTTGACTGCAAGTAATAAAACGAAATACATAGTTTTTCTCTACAAATGCCAATTTAATAAAATTTGTAATGCAGTTTTTGTTTCCAGCTCAGTCTGTATACTCAGTCTGTGTAGTTTCTTCAAAGTTCTGCTGCCTTTGATTGTTACCACAAAGATTCTTTGCTCCTTCGTGAAAAGAACAGCAGCGAAGAGATACCTAACTACATTATTAAATTACAGTGTTGGCAAGGTTAATTCTAACTAGAATTTAATGGAAAATTAAAGCTAAATACTATATATAATCCAGCGAGATAAATGCTTTGGCTCTCGTTCGGCTAACTATAGGTTTCTGACAACAATATATGCAATACATGCAATATAATCAGACGAGACGAGATCGGCTATCTACGGGTTCGGCTACGGTTCGGAAGAAAGAACTTCGGTCGTGTCTGCTAATACTTTGATCCCTAAGAGCAAAGTATAACAAGGTCGGCACTTCGGTTCTTGCTCAAATGTATCATCCTAATCTTGACTATTTATGTTTAAATTAACATAAAATAAATGAGAATTATAAAGTTCCCTTGTTATATTGTAATATGTTAATATGTTGGTGGTGTAATATTCAATAATGATGTAATATTGCAACATGTAACTACATGTAACAAATTTGAAAAATTAGCCAAATAAATTACGAAAAATTCGTCATGTTGCTAAACTAAAAACAATTTAAATCGCCAGGAATAATCCTGGTTCGCGGATGTATATCTCAAAAAAATGGTATTTTTATAATATTTAAGAATAATAGATGTTAATGATGGAACGTTTCTTTATACTTTATTAAGTACAAGCTGGAACACTAAATACTACAGAAAAACCACCCATTGGAACCTTAAAACATCTAAATTAAATTTACAATAAAATATCGCTAAAAATAATTTTGATTTCTTTAATACTTTGTAGAAAAACTTTGTATATTTCTCTATTTCTTTAGATTTTTAACATTTTTAAATCACTTATTTCGAGAACCATATTGTGGCAAATACAGATCATTAAATTTGGAAGAAGTGAGGAAATTCTTTTTTTTAGTTTTAAATGGAATGACTCAAATATATGTACTAATAATTTTTCAAACATTGTAAAAAAGACTTTGATGTTACTTCCTAGAAATATGTATTAGCTCTGTAGATTTTAAATCTGTTTCAGAATTTCTTATTGTAAAAAAATTTAGTTTTTGGATTCATTATTAATACATTAGACTACTTCAAGCAATCTTACTTTTGAATTTCGAACGAATCGCTGGCATCGTCATACCATCGGAACTGAAGTTTGTAGTGTGTTCTTACTCATACGTGGGCAAAATTAAAATTTGTTTGTGCTTTTTACATAAGAGTGGTATAAAATATATGCATGTGTTAACGATATCTAATCACTCTAATATTTTTCACAATACGTTTTTACAACTCAAAGAGTAACGCTAGGAGAAGTTATGATCGAAATTCAAAAGACGTTTTTTTTTTTTTTGAAGCAGTATAGTATATTTGAAACGAGTGATGACTAATTCAATGTTTTCAAATTCCTAATTAGAAAATATATTTATTAAGCATACATTTTTAATTAAACTTACATGTAATGGTAATAAAAAATTCCAAAATTTGGAATGGGGTATTGAGTACTCCCAAAGTCTGCTGATTACTTATTGGGTAACTTTTTAAGTATTACTTTCTTTACTTTCAATAATTAATATAAATATTACAAAAACTGTAAACAATAAACCGCGGTAATAGTATTATATATTTTTCTTAGAAGACATCTCAAAATTATGGTAACCCTCTGCCACAAGTCACATCATGCACACACACTCCTACTCTCCTACAAATCCATTGTCAAAAATGTTACTTTTTGCGGCATAAAACGCCTAAAAAAATATACATAAATGCCATAGCTCTATTTACGTTTTACAACCATAAATATATGCAACAGCACCCGGTGGCTTAACTAAAGCTTCATCTATCTACTTGCTAGTTTTTTTAATTTTTCGTTTTTTTTTTTCTTTCTGAAAACAAAAGCCTAATGATACATTCCCCCACCTTTCTTTTCCAGGAGAACTAGTACTGTGCCATGCATTCTCTTGCACTTCCTCAAAGAATTGTCAATGTTTATAATCGTCCGTTTTTTATTATTTGCATTATTTTTTGGAAATTGTTTGTAAATTTTTTTCTTCATTGTTTGTCGTTGATACCAAAAGCTATTGGCAGTATCCTTTACATGCTGACGCATGTTTTCGTTTGTATTTTTGTTAAGATTTTTTTCGGAGAATTTATGTTGGTTTGTATGTGCATAATGGGAGTGCTTTGTATTGCGAGTGCATGATAATAGATTTGCAATGTTACCTCGTCCATTTTGCTTCCAAAACCACTACTATTTACAGAGTTGCATTTAATATAAAGCATCGTATTTTTCAGTCACTTTTTTTGTTTCATTTACTGTCATAAATTTCACTTCATATATTGTTTCGTTTTTTTTTTGCATGATTCCTATATTTACGTTTATGCATTGAAGAGAAAAAGAAAAAAAATAGTCAAAATGCGGGTGTAACATGGTATGCACTTTCCGATAGGCTTTGTCATCATGTCAACCTAGTGATTATTTATTGAAATTTAAGCCTTTATGCAGATGAATTTGAAATGGGTAAAAATGGCCAAATATTTTTTTATGACTTTGACTCAATACCTTTAAATACCGCCTTGGTTATCTTTATCTTTATGGCTGTTTTAAATATTTGATTGAATTTTAGCAAAAGAAAAAATAGTTTCTTTTTTTTGACATTTTTGATTTGTTTAAATTGATGGCTGTCATTTAATCAATTACAACCCCCATCACCAGTGCAGTTTGTTTTTCCTAATGACAATTATTAATTATTACTTTTGCGGCGACAAATGTAGTGCACACAACATTTTCCTTTTTTCATTGTCGCAGTTCACATTTTTGTAATTTTGACTTTGATGATTTTGACATTTGTTGATTTAAACGTTTTTATGCGAATCTTTTGTTCGTCAATTAAAGATTAATGACCAAGAAAATGTATTGTCAATAAAACAAATTATTTTGTTAATTTTTTTTTCCTTTATGTTGTTTGAAGGGATGATAATGTTTAATGATAAAGATTTTGGCTTGTATTTTTTTTTTTTTTTTTTTTTTTTTTTTTTATTTCGCCAAAAACAGATGCTTTTCTAAAAGGCATGTTAAATTCGGAGAAGTACTTTGTAAAATTGACAAACAACAAATGCATTTTAAATGGTTTAAAATTGGTTAATGATTTTTATATAGCATTTTAATTCAGATCGCAGCTGTAGAGGTAATGAAAAATAGATTTTTTTTAATAACAGTTATACAAGATTCTATAATATAAAGAATTTTAACTCAAAAATCACTTTAAATAATATTTAATTTCGACTTTAATATTTTATTCTGCTTTTTGACTTTGAGTAAAAATCATACCTACCAAAAAACGATGCACGGTGGATTCAAGACGTTTTTTTTTAATAATTCTGTAACATGTAAACCATTGGAAATATGTCAATGAAATTTCAGATGACCAGAGACGAGGTGTTTTCGAGTTGATTTGGAGGAGCACATATTCTTAGCGGATCACACGTAGAGTAGATAGACCTACAAAATTGGTAACCTCGGATATGTAATTAAAAAAAAAGAATAAAATAAAATAAATCATAAAAAAATTATTTATGATTTGACAGAAAAAAAATTTGTAAATAAAAAGCTCTAGTAAATCTCTATAACAAGGGTATAAATTATATATAGGTGTTTTAGTTTAAGAGATATTTAGGTCGAAATAAATTTTTCTCTCATGTTTAGTCTCATTTATTTTAGTTTTTTAACTTGGCGAACTTTATATTGACCATAAGATTTTTTCACCAGTTTTCTTATAGAATACTTAATGATATTGCTGCAGGAATCATATAGATATATATTTCCGATAAAAAGTTATATTAATTTGAAATTGGAACTTTAAAAAAATCATATTTTTTGGGTTTTTTCTTTAAAAAAAGTACATGCCTGTATAATTTGGACATAAATAAAATTTAACGAATATAGATAAACTTACTTGGAACTCGTAAAAACGTGTTTTAAAAATTGACTTTTTTCATTCAAATTGTCACCCTGTCATTATAAGAGGCACTCATCAGAAAGTAGTTTTGTGTGTTTACCCAGCATATGGAGGTGTATAATTAAAATAATTTCTTTTTAATCCCAGCTTTGCGTTTCAAGGGTTTTTCGCAAAAATTTTAAAAAATTGTTCAAAAATGACAAAGTTTGGATAGGGCTTGAGTGAAGACTGTTGCCCCAAGCGCCTCCGGGTATGCTTTACACACATCTAAGTTAAGATTTCTATTGAGACCTTTAAACGAATTATATATGCCAGAACAAAATATAAATTTTATAAGTCTAAAATTATTGTCACATGCTTATGTTAAATTTTGGTAAGATATTTCCAACGGTTCACAAGTTACAGAATTATTTCCAAAAAAGTGTTTTGGAACCAGTGTGCGATAAAAGTATTTTGGAATGAATAACATTCTCACTAATTCTTTATTAGAACTAAATGCATATTTTGCATTTCGTTATAATTTTATTTAAAAAAGATTCATTCTTTTTCTTAGTTGTTTTTATAACCTACGACACAATAGATAGTTGAGATATTATGAGTTTGTGCTGAAGTTGATGGTGACAATACATAGTATAGCATTTTCTGTTATTTTTAGATTTTTCTAAGTAATTTTAGCAATGATCATTGAAATTGCTGAAATATATTTTTTTAATATTTGGTATTATTTATTGATTGAGTTAACAAACCATCAGTATACATTTGAGAATCTTCAGTTATTCCTATATCACTTGAATCACTAAAATAATTTTTAAAATAAATACTAAATGAAAACTTCTTAAAAATAAGGCATTTTCTTATACTTTTTTTGACCAAAATAATTCATTCAGTTAAAAATTGTTTAAATTTGCACCTCTCACCAAATTGATTATACAAATTACTAATAACAATTAAAAATAGAAAAACAGACAAATTTTTCCAATTAAATAATTTATTAAATCAATCAAGTAGATTATTGAATGAATTAAAAATTGAAAAGAGAAAAAAATCTTACTTTAATTTTACTTTTACTATTTCCTTTATTAATATTTTAATTACATTTTGATGTAAGATGAAACAACTTTATTAATCGAAAAATATAAGGTAAAAAGTTTTCTGTAAATCTTAAAAAAAAATAATACTTCAGTGTCCGAAACTTCTTAAAACGTTTACACGTTTGTTTATCCTAACGAAATTTTCAATAATTTTGAACGGAGTTTTCAAAATTTTTTATACTTATGATTTCAAAAAGCATAATAATTTAACAAAATCTCGTTTCGAAAAATTGTTAGACTGATCGAATAACTTTTTATTCTAAATTTAAAAATTTTGTTCGTTCGAAAGGAATAAAAAATGTATTCCTTGAATAATATCTGTTCGAATAACAAAGTATACCGTTCGACTTAGAATCACTTTCTGAGTCAATTTAACGATGTCCGTCCGCATGTTTAGTTGACTGACTCGCTGGCCATCCATGTAAAGCTTGTGCGCAAAGTACAGGTCGTAATTTTGAAGATAATTTAATAAAATTTGATACATACGATCTTTTTTTATAGAAGGACAAAACCTATTCAATTTGGGTTATGATCGGCCTATTATTTCACCTAGACTACATTGAAATGTCCTCCCGGAATAGAGTTCTAACACTCATAAACGAATAGAAATATTTTAATGAAATTAAGTTTTATATAAGTATAAACCCGTTTGCCAAATTTCGCGAAGATCTGTCCACAATTGACCATAGCTAACACATGAACCCCTCTTCCGAAAATTCCACTAATGTGCAGAAATGCCACATAAATGTTAGTATTATATTCATATTTAATACAAATAAGGTTTATATAAGTAGAAACTACCGCGCCAATTTTTTGCGTTGATCAACCCATAATTGACCATAGCTGCCATAGAAGACCTACTTGCTTCATAAAGTTTTTGTTACATTATTTTGAACTAACGTACAGGTACGTTGAAACAACGCATTGCTATACGTTAACACTTATACAGTCTTAAAATTCAGTGTACAAGTTCATTGATATAATTTCTTATTTTGTTTTAATGAACACGTTCGTTAAATAAAATTTATAATTTAAATGAATAGTACGTTGAGTTAATGAACCAATAACTTGATTTACTGAACTACTACGTTGACCCAATGAACCTATTCATTGAAAATATATCACAATAATAGGCCTGTTCTGTAGTTTCGGTATAGAAATTATTTAATATTAAATTGTTACATTATATAAATTATATTACATTCAGTTAATACACATAGGTAAAAACTAAATAAAATTCTCTATATATAATTAACACATATAGATGCTCTAAATATAATACAATATTTATAGTACATTTTACTAAATTATCTAAATAATCAAAAAATAAAATATTAAGGTGATTTCTTATCCTTGGTACCAATTGCAAAAATTATATATTGAACATTGTCAGGTTTAGATGATAACTTACAAATGTGATCGCAAACTTCCTGTGCACTGTTTCCAACAAACATAAAAACATCACATCATTGGTGGGCACCCATAGCCCTCAGGGTCAGAGAGTCGTTCGATTTTTTCTCATACACAATACTATCGCCAACAAAGTACATCAAAATTGAAAATAATCGAATAAGTCTCATGGAGAAAATGTTAATATATAGAAATTATTATTTAAAAATGGCACAACAACATATAGAAATATTTCCGTCTTCTCTTTGTGCGATCATTGATCCACATTAATATAACAGCAGCATTGACTTGAAAGAAAATAAGTCTTAAATTATCCGTTAACAAATAAAATTATTTGCTAAGAGATTCATACAAATTTGTTACATTTCATATTATTTTCAGCCTCTAGTAACTCCCTTATTTTTTGAAAATATTCGTACGAGTTATATAACAAATTGACAATCACCAGATTCAAGTTCAAAAAACTAGGTCAACCTGTAATATATTTATTAATACGTATTAAATTAAAATATTTATTATGTGAACAGTTACGAATAGATATGACTTTATACTTTTTCTTGCTCTACGAGACCTTGCTATGGTATTTTGGATATTTGCTAAAATCGAAAAAATTTATAACGCTAATATATATGTTTTTCAAAAACTCTAAATTTTCCTTGATGCTAAGTTTAAAAATTTATGGATGGTACAATCACAATGTCCACATTGACTTATTATTTCCGTATTTATTATTTACACAACACTTTTATTTAAAAAAGCTGGATTGTTTTCTTTTAAATTTTTATTTTACTATATTTTCCGTTATAAAAAAATTGACTACGGTGAATTTGACATAAGTTAAAGAACTATTTCTTTGATTCAAAGTACTTGTTCGTTAAGTAAAGCTTTTTCTTTCTTCAAACAAATTATTAGTACTTTCAATCAACTAATTGTACGTTAAATCACTGTTTTTATGTATATTATATTTTATGTTTTCTTTATTTTTGTTCTTCTAAAACAACGTAAAAGTTCATTAAACTAACGTATATGTTATTTTATTATTTAAAACATAAAAATATCATTATCAAAGAACTGATTTATTTATTTTAATATGCAATAAATTTAACGAACGGTTTCATCATACCTTTTATTAGTGCCTTGAACATTTAATTAATATTCTTTTAAATAACGAATTCGTACGTTTAGTCAAAGAATACTTCGAAAAACGAATTTCATTCTTCGAAATTACTTTTTTCAGTGTACAGTATATTGAAAGAAAGACTAAAGTGCAAGACGTGCCCACAGAATCATTAGGAGTAGAAAAAGCAACAATTTCTATGCGTTTAAAATGGTTAGATTAATACCATGCCAAGACGAAGATAATTTTGCATATCTGAAATTCTGCTTCAGCGTCAAAAAACGTTGTCGCTTCTACATGGAATGATTACAGGCAATTGGATCCAAGGTGCAAAAGATTGTCAAACAGAAAAATCGTCACCAATGTTTAATATCTGAGGCATTAACATAATGCCTTTTGGTAGGATCAGGGGGATGTCATCTATTATAAACTGACAAAATCGATTTAAACGATCACGGGAGACATGCATTTGAAGATAACAGTTAAAGAAAAATGGCTAGCATATGTGACCGGACGCAGGTTCGTTATTTTCCATCATAACAATGTTTCATGACATGTTGCTCAATGTGTTAAAAACAAATTGGGATGGAATGATAATTGCCAGGAGGTGAGAAAAAGAGATGCTAAATTGAACTTTAAAAAGGTCAGAAAAGACTAAATGTCCCAATAAATAAGTTCAAAAGAGTTTTTTTTTTTTTTAATTTAATAAGCTTATTTTTATTGTTCTAATTAGTTTTTTATATTATTTTAAAGATCTTTTAATTAGTTTTTAAATTAAGCATAGAAAGGCTGCCAGCAAAATGATACAATAAAATATGGCTCAAAAATTTCATATGTAAAACGACCAATTCTTTGAAGTGATTTTTTTGAATTTTTGAACCATAATTCCGCTTTTAGTAAGCATTTTAAAATTTTTAGTTTATTTTTCGAAATTTTTTTAATTATATTCATTGACAGATTATACGGTTAATAAAGTATAATATAATAATACTCGTAGGTAAAGTAAGTCCATAAAAGACTTTTAATAATGTTCATCCTTGTTTAAAGTTTGCACAGTAAAGAAAATGTAGAATTTATCCACAAAGTCCGACTAATTTATATAAGATCGAATGAGATCAAAAAGCAGAAGAAATTTGAAAAACAATCATGATTATAAAATGACACCTATGGTGCTAAAATTTTGCACTCTATTACTTTCAAGTCCAATGAGTTCAGATGTGTAACCCGTTTGTTAAAAATGGTATTACCACAAAACTTATTAAGGATTAAAATCAGTTTCAGCCTCACGAAGAGAAAAAAACATGGTTACGGATATTTTCACTACAACAATATTATGTTCTCATTATTAATTTTGTTAAACCTTAATAACTCTGTGTTCATGATTACAATGATTTTGATTCATTTAATGTTTACACTTAATAATATTTTTAATATGATTGACTGCAAAAATTAAATGTTTTTAACTATTTTTATCAGAAACAAAATTTTGTTAATATGAAACATATCATTGCTTTTACAACCATTAAATACTTACAGTCTTTTTCGTCAGTAAACTATATCAAATAAGTTTTTTTTTTTCAAATTCATGATATTAAAAAGTTTTTCGCAGTTTAAATTTAAAAGTTGTTTATGCTCTTCTATACTGAATAATATATCAGTATTAATTTTCAAGCAGTGCCCTTTGATATCAGCACGTCCATTAGCAAACTTCATTGCTAAGGTATATAGCAATATATAGCAATCGGTGATTTACTTAAATTTTTTAAAAGCAGAGGATAAAAATTTGTAGTCCCATTTCCCCACAGTCAACAAGAGTATGATTTTTGGTTTCGTAATGGCTCTTTACAGAGTGTGGTATGATATATGATGCACATCTGTCTAAACTTATTGCTTTTGATTTCGGTAATTAATTCTCTCAGTTCATACTGGGTTTTCTCAGATATGGGATCTCATAATATTAGTTAAAGATTAAGAGCTGTAAATTCTATATACTTTTTTTGCCGATGACAGCAGTATTTCCCACTCATATTCTTTCAGTTAAAAAAACAAAATATGAATGACACGTATAACAGTGAATATTGTCGAAAGAATTATTAAAGTGTTTTGTGATTGTGACTTGTATTGTGATAGAGTGATTTTCGGACTATCTATATGGGATGAAAATTTTCATGTAGTGTGTCCAACTATATTGAACCATCGTCACAATGTGGGTTGCATTGCTCTTTTCTATCGTTATTACAATCGAATATGTTTTAATGAAATTAGGTAACTTGTTCCCGATAACCGTTTGTACGAAATACACGGTTATTCGGAAAAGCAGATTCGTTTGGCCATGGAACCGCACAACACATTATAAATAAAATTCGTTTATCCAGAATTATTTACTGTTACTAACAATATAAATAAATATAAGTCTTAACACTAATTCCTCTATACTCTCTCCCATAACCTATTTCCCTGTAATGGATAAAAAGTACCATTGCCTAAGTGTTTTTGTTTAAGTTTTAAATGATAGAACTTCATCTCAGTTACAAATCCTATTTCTTTTTTTTTTATTTGTTCTTTTTTGTTCATGTTAATGGATCCATACACTCTAATAATAAAACGCACAATTTTATTTTAAATTTGAAAAATAAAAAATCAATTTTAAATATGCGAATCAATATCATAAATAATCCACAGAGATTCCTAAAAAATCTCTTAACAATCTTTCTCACACTCAATCTCAAAGATAGATTAACATAAATTGTTGTTGGATATTTCTTCTTGAATTCCTATATGTTAGACAACCATAAAAGAATATTTAAAATATTTAATACCATTTACCAATTCCTTAAAGCGAAATCTAATAAAAGATGTACAGGAAAAAAAAACGGGCGAAACGAAAATTGATTTGTGTGCCACAATGACCACCGACACATCAACGACATACCCAATGCAATGAGTACAACAATCTTAAAGGAGAGAGGGAAAAAACATTTATAATTACATACACAGATAGTCAAAGATACATTGTGTACTGAAGGAACAGAAAAATAAATACTCATATAATAAACAATAATAAAGCAGAAAAAAAGAAACACACACACACAAAAAGACGAAAAAAACAGCTTATTGATCGAAATCGATTTCATTCAAGATGATATTTCAGCAACGATTTATGGCAGCCAATCCCAATATGCTGTACTTGCTCGTGTTGGCTATAAAAGAAAATATTCCACCAATGATGGTAACAGATGAGGCTCAAAAATACATGGAATCTGTGCATGTCATTGAGGCATTTTGACATATGGATTGTCTGTTTTTTCTCTGTTTGAATGTCTGTCTGTCTGTCTGTCCATCTACTCGTTTGTTAAGACGGTCTTAATGGAATTTTAAGTTTTTTTGCGTTTCTTTTTTTAAGATGCGCAGAAAAAGATGAGATTTAAGAAACAAGTATCGCAACTTTTCAAATTTATTGAATCTTCATCTTTGAAGTCATCTTTTTTATTTAGAAAATTGAAGGAGGTTTTTTGATCTTGTCATACAATAAATTAAAATTATATGCATTTTTTTGTGCTTAGGTGAAGTAAATAAAATGTATAAATGCTTGAAACTTTTAATTTATGTTCACAGAAGAGATTTTTCATCTTAATTTTTTTTTTTTTTTTTGATGGAGATTTTTCGAGTTTTAATAAAAATATCATTGGATAAGCAAATATTTCATTCTGTCAGCTAAATATTTGGTAAAAATTAATTAGAAAAACTAATTTTTAATAAAATATATAAGTAATTTGTTTCACGTTTTTGTTGCTAAAGTAACAGGTGTGTATGTATCATACTTAAAAGCCCATAGATATCCAAGTAGCATTGCTACCAACCTAATCCGGGATGTCTGTCGTTTCAATCATCATAGCAGTAGATCCAGCCTGTGGCCATGCAATACAACTAAAAGTGGAACGTCAAACTAAATTTTCCAAAAAATTGCTCATTTTTTTTCAAAACACAAAAACAAACTACATGTGACTACATAACTATATACATGTGTATAGATAACTATCTTATTAATCTATGCCTGTGGAATTCTTCAGACCACTCACATAATCCTTGGAGATTTTTAGGAATTATAACTATTGTTACTTCCTTTAGCGGGCGTGTTTGATAGTTTCGGAATCTGCTATGAAAGTGAAGATTTCTGCCGGTTTTCTTAAGGATTTAGAAATGACTATTTTCGGACAAGACAGACCAGATTGACTATCCAACCAGCCCTTAGTCAACTAATTCCAGTTCAGACTTCAAAGTATTGCCCAACTCGTTCTATAATTGTTTACCTTTACATGTGATTGTGTAATAGTGGGAAGTACTAGAAAATGAGCTTCACTGTGTTCAATTTATCCACATTCCGATACAACCTAAAACAGTTCGATGTGTCCTTATCCCATATACCTATTATGACTATCAGATTTCTTCCATTCATGCTATACCTAGTTGGCCTATAAATCTATTGACACTCCGCAGTCAAGTATGCATAATATTGCCAAAAGGTGAGGAAATAAGGGGCTAAATTGAACCTTAAAAGTGGTCAAGAATTGCTAAATTAAATGCTCCTAAAAATAAAGCCAAAATAAAAATTTATTTTTTTTTTTAAATTTAAAAATTATTTTTTGTCGTTCTCATTTATTTTTGATATATTTTTAAGGACAGTGTAATAAATTTATAAACAAAACCTAGAATGGCTGCAGGCAAAATGAAAATTCGTCAAAAAAATTTCTCAAATTACCATAAGTTTTAAAGTTATTTTTCGTAATTTTTGAACTATAATTCCTTTTCGATTAAGCGTTTCTAAATTAACTTTTTTTTAAATTATATTGATAAAAAGTTTATATGGATAATGAAGTACATATAAAAAATATAATCGAAAAAATAAGTCCATAAAATTAGTTAAGATATATTTAATTTTGGTTTCGAATAAATACACAAAAATACTTAAATGGAAGAATCTGTAAAAGTAAAATTAGTAATAGCAAATAAGAAATTATTGAAATTCTAACATTCTAGTCTTTTAAAGATAATTTTAAGAATCAAATAGGGTAGAAAGAAAGCTAGAAGTTAAGACGAAAATTTTGATGCTAAAAGAAAAATAAAAAAGCTACATTTAGCCTTAAAAAAGCTAAACTGGCAACGTTGCTTATTATGACATCTTCCGTCAATACCACATCATGGCTGATCATATGTAAATATGTCATTAAAATTATTCCCTTATTTCGTAAACTCTTGCTGTCACACAGTGGGGTCAAACGCAAATTTTTTGGTAATAAATCTGAATCTCCTAAACTACTCGTCGGATCAAATTGAAATGTATGGAAGAGTTGTAGAGGAGGACCTAAGCTTTCAGAAAAATCATCTTGTAGTCACCCTGTAATAACACGAGATAAGCTACAGGGTGTCAAAGTTGACTACCTCGAGTATGTAAAAGTTAAAAAAGAATCGTAACTTGTACAAATGAAGTCCGATTTTAAAGATTTTTATATTGACAAGGTAAAAAAAAATAAGCTTACTCATCTAAGTTATCTTTTATAGTTAAAAAGATATTTACGCTTGAATTTTGAAGTTTTGATTTTTTGACTCGACTTTATTTCGTTTTTTCGGGAATAAGTCCGGAGATATATGAGGTAAAAATTTTTTAAAAATATTCTGTAATTTGCTACATATTTCAAAATAATATGCTGAAAGAATTTTTGGATTATCTCAATTCGTCCAGACGTGAAAAATATAGGAAAATGTTATAAAAAATGGCATTAACCCAGCAAAAACTTTTCGGTAATGGCAACTACTTATTAAAGTAGTTTCTTGGTAATGAGGCGTTATTATTATTTGCCTACTTTCTATTACATTAATAAGTACTTAATGGTATAATAGCACAGTAATACTGCAATCACGTGAATGAGTTGGCTAGAGCACCGGATTAACAACCAGAAGATTATTGGTTCAACCCCATTCTGAAGCTGTTAGTTTTTTATAAAAAAATGTCTAAAAAGATATTTTAAACTAAATAGAGTTTTTGTCGCTTAGTATGCAATATGCGAGATGGTGTACTGAGTAAGACGTTAATCAGTAAAAACGAATGGTTAGTTTGTGTCCAAGTTCGAGCCTCACTGAAGGCAAAATTTTTTTGTTTTTTTATTTTTGTTTTCCTTTAGGTACATATTTTTGAGTACCCCTAGAGTCAAAAAATAACTACATGAATTTATGGACAAGTCGAACAAAAATAACTAGTTATTCAGGCAAAAAATAGGTAGTTTATTTTTGTTTCCAATTATACCTGCTAGCTTACCAGGAAAGCAAAGTTTTTGCTGGGAAGCTACTAAAATTGCAATAAAAAAAATAATGTACATTTTAAGTTTTTTGTTATTAATTATTTAAGGGAAGTCAATAAATAATTAAAAAAATTAATTTGTAGCACCTTAATTATTTTTTAGCCCCATTTTTGGTAAGTTGATTAAAAAAATGTATATGTTATATATATGTGTGTGTATATATATTTGTTATCAAAAATACTTATTAAACATTTTTAAGTGACGAAAAACATACATCAAAGTCAAAATTCCAAAAAAAAAAAAAAAAATTAAATGAATTTAATAATTGAGCATTGAATTTTCATTACCATTGTTTGAAAACAATGATAATGTAAGCAAATTTAATTACCATTTACTGATAGTTATTTGCTAATTATAATTTTTTCACTAATGGTAATGAAATTACAAAAAAATGCTCAAAAACTAATTATAATTACTAAAAATGCATTTTTTGTATAAAAAACGATATTTTCAAATATGTTTCTGGTACTTCTGGATTAGTTTAATATCATTTTAATAAAGATTTTTAAATCATTTAAAAATACAAATCTCATTTGCAACTAGTTTTTAAGAATCTAAAACATAATATTCTTAACAATTATACAAAAAATATATATTAAATAGAAGAGTAAATTAGTACAAATTATATATGATTAAAAAAATAGTTTGAATTGTACGAAAAATTCCTTTAAATACTGATAATGAAATTATAAAATTTGTTCACTATTTAATGACAATGGCTTTATTTTTTTAATAATTGTTAATGAAAAGTTATCATTAATAATCATTACGATTATTAAAAGTAATGGTTATGAAAAAAAGTATAAGTACCATTGTTTAATTCAACGGTAATGAAATCGGCAATTCATTAGCCGATTTAATGAATTACTACCATATATGGAGTAGATACATACATATAAATGATTTTAATATAGTTAAAAAGCTACGTTCCTTTGCTTTCTGTCAAATAGGTCTTAAAATCTTAAATTTACTTAAAATTTAGGAACTGAGAGATCTTTAGTGTACGATCTACCCTAAAAGGTGGTTTTCTCAAGATCTCAAAATTTAGGGGGTGTTTCGAAATTTTTAAAAGTTCTTATGTGATATCCTTAAGAAGATATAAAGCTCACATTGTATTGTCTTTCGTGTGAAAATAAAATTTTTGTGTACAATTTTTGAAATGAATTGTAATAAATCGTATTTAAACTCGAAAAAATTTGGAAAAATTTAATTTTTTAGATGCTGCTTAAAAATTCGCTTTTAATATTTGGCCAAAAGTCAGATCATTCTCTTCCCAAAAAAGTTAAAAAAAAAAAAAAATTATGGATTTATAAGGGAACCTACCCAAAAACCCCCTTTTGTCCTAAAAAAGGCCTATATCGATATATATATATATACGCTATGTTATTTCTCGAGTAATTTTTCCCTGTAGCAGCGTATTATTAGTGATATTCTTTTGACAGCAACATTGTCCATTACTTTTTATTTCAATTATAGTTAATTTTCTTTTTTGCAGAGTGGTCTTATAATATCAGAATAGTATCTTGCGAAGCGATTTGGCTTTAAAGACAGTCCCAGTATGTATACCATCACACAATGTTATAAATATTAAGACATCAAAGGTTCTTGATATTTAAGGAATGAAATTACAGCAGTGATGCCAGATGGAGGGAATTTCTTCTTTTTGAGTGAATTTTAAAAGAAAATCTAAAGCGAAGATAAAAAGGGAAATTTTATTTGTTGTCAAAATAAAGGGAATTTTAAATATATTAAAAGTTTTCTCCAAAAGCCACAAAATATTGAAATAAATAAGAAATAATGGAATATTATCACACAAACATATTTTTGAGAATAGAAATCCTAATTTGTCGAATGGATATTTTTAGTGTTGTTCGTTTTTCGTTTAAAATATTTTTTGGTAATTTTTTTGTTGAATTACAAACATATAATTATGTGTAAATTTTCAATGCATTTTTAGTAAGAAATTTTACTTTTTATTAAAAATGGCGATTTTAAGGAGGAGAAAAAATTAGACTGAACAAATTTTCTAAAAATAGAGAAAAAAGAGAATTTTTTAACAAAAAGGAAGTATTTTTCCTAAATTTTATCTGGCGTAACTGAATTACAGTGTAATGTACACTGAAATAAGAATATTTATCACGAATCGATAGAGGTTATCAAATGCCTCGTAGTTTTTCAGTTGTATTACACTTCACTCCATCAAAATGGAGTGTAATTCACATGTTTAGGTCAGCAATTTAATGTACCAGAAATATTGAAAGTCAGTGACTGTAGTATATCCAACTGTATTAATTCATTAGAACATCGTCACAATGTCAGCTTTATTTCAGTGTTCTACTAATAGTATATTGGAATGTATTCTTATTAAATTAGGAAACTCGTTCCGACGACCGTCTTTTTCTGCGTAATACACTTACATCGCAAAAATCGCATCCAATTTTTGTCTATTACCCAGTGAATCGCACTACACATTATATGTAAAGTAAGCTCTTTAAAACGCTCAAGTCTTCCCTTCCACTACCAATGCGAAACAGTCTAATTTAATTCCCAAAAATCACAATCTGAAAAATAGTAAGTAGTTTCCAAAATTTACATACTCTTTCTGATTTTTCTCCTATTTGTATTTGTGATCTATTTAATAATTAGTATTAAATTTTAAATTTCTGGTAACGTATAATCTTATATCAATTATTTTCTTTCCTCACTGATCAACTAACAGCGAAAATTAATTAATTAGACATTTTTCTGCGACAAGCCTAAATTCACGTTTTTAATGCTATTTATTTTTCTCTTATTTACAAATTCTAAAGATCGTATCCTGGTTACAAATTACTGCGTGAGCTACTGCACGTTGGCAACCCATCATAGAACACAGGTCATCACAGCATGTTCCTGGTAGTTACACTTAGTTGAATGTTATAAGTACTTGTACTTACAATCATACCCGGAGAAACATACAAAACCAAGTAAATTAGATTGAAGCTGATCATAGAAAGCTTGACCCTTATAACAGTCGCAAAACAGAAAAGTAATAAAACTAAATTTACAATCCTATTGACTAGGAAGGAGAACAAAGACAAAAAATAAATAAAAATAAAACAATTACACAACAAACGTACAAAATAGACTTGAGTTTAGAAAAAAAGAAAAAATCAACCAATTTAATTTTCGTTTTTTTTCGAAAATTTTTTGTCGTTTAGCCTGCCACAAACCATGTTGACTTACGAAATCGTAAGATGAGATCATTTGAAATTTTTACTTGCCATTTTCTAAATTGTCATTTTCTTTTTGCCAATTTTATTTTAGCAATTGGAAAATGAGCAAAGTACTAAGAAGAAAAAAAGAGAGATATTTTGTTTGTGATACACAAATTAAATGTTATTTGTTGTGCACGATCATCATTAAGGATTCAGTATGTATGGATATATGCTGACATCTAGTTGTAAGAGTACGAATACAATTTGACTTTAGGAAAATACTAGATCTATGCATTTTATTGCAACAAGTCGTTGCATGTAGTCAGTATTGGTAGAAGACGAAGAAGTCAATTTCATTTTGTTTTTTTTTTTTTTTCGTTAAGTTTGAAAAAAAATATATGCTTCCCGTCTTTAGAATACGAATTACTAAACGGAGAAAACGACAAATCTAGATATTTTGTTGAAATAAAATTTATAAGATTACGCGTATTTCGTTAATGCCACTATGTTCTCTATGACTAGGTAATATTAAAAGGGTGTGCCAGGCAAAATGAAAACAGCGGTTAATACACGAATTGAATTAGATTAGAAATGTTAGGTTTAGTTAGGGAAACTTAAAAAAAAATCGACCTAAAATTACAGTTTTAAAAATTTTACTTCTTTGATTTTTTTAATTTGATTTTTTTAATTTGGTATGTACGTTAAACTAGTCACCGTACATTTTATGGCGTCTGAATCAGTTCGATATCCATATCCATCAGTTACATAATCCTAGTCATATCCATATCGTTTACGGTTCATATTTTATGGACCTCTAAATTGGGACACCTCGGGCATTTTTTTCAAAAGTGAACAAAGTTTGATGTTTAATAACCTTTAACTGTATCATTCGATTTTAACAAAATTATATCAGTGGAAAGTACTGATATTCCTCTTTATCATAAAATGATAAAAGTTACACATTTTTCTTTCTAAAATGATATCCTGAAAAATGGTAATTTTATTTTCATTATTTTTTCACATGACGTTTATTGTCGTTATATTTCATAAATTTCAAAATGGGATCTCAATGGGATTAGAAGTTATTGCAGTTTATCTATATAAATTAGTACAATTTTACTAAGAAATGAATATCTTTTTAAATTTAGTATTTGGTTAAGATCGTCCATATAATAACCTATATGCTTGCATATGGCATTAAAATGATTATCGGGAGAAGGCCTTATATGGGGCCTATGGTCAATTGTGGTATGATTGTAATGAAATTTATTGCAATAGTTAATGAATATTTATGAATACTGCCATTTATGTGAGATTTATGCACGTTTAAGTATTTTTCGGGAATGTGAATTGTATGGGAGCCATGGTCAATTATGAATCGATCATTATGAAATTTAGTGGAGTAATCTATACTTTTACAAAATTTAGTTGTATCAGATTATACCCCGATATTGATATTTATGTTAGATTTATGCAAGTTTAATTGCTTTTTAAGAATGTAGATTATATGGGAACCATGTTAAATTATGGACCTATTATTGCGAAGTTATATATGATAATTTATACTTATATAAAATTCATAAGTATAATATATTGTATTGATGTTAGTAATAATGTGAAATGTATGCATTTTTAAGTAATTGTTAGGTAGAGGAACCTATATGAAAGATATGAACACTTATGAACCGATCTTTATAAATATTTTTTACAAAAATCTATACTTGTATAAAACTTATGTGTGCTGAAATTTACACAAATATGACATATTTCAAACATTTATATGTGTTTGTAGGGATATATGAAAAGTTTTATGAAATAATGAACTGATCATGATGAATTTCAGTGGATTTTGGCTTTGTAACCCCATGTATCAAATTTGAGAAAATTATCATTAAAATCGTTAAAAATATTCATCGGATTTTGTGTGTTATACAATGGGTTAAAAGCCTGTATGTGTTCCTGAAACTTGCGCCGGGAAGATGTGTAACTTCTATGATTTTATGATAAAAAGGAATATCAGTTTTTCCCACTGACACCATTTTTGTTAAAATCGGATAATGCCCTTAAAAGATATTGAACATTAAACTTTGTTAATTTTTGACGAAAATGCCCGATGTATCCTACTTTAAAAGTCCATAAAATATGAACCGTTAGCGATATGGTACAGGATTATATGCCATATGAAGCGCATAGTGGAGTAGATTATATATGCTGAATTTCATCAAAGTCGGAGTTGGTCAAAATTCGATCTGGATCGAAATTTTCTGAAATTTCCCCTTACAGGCATCAGTAACATTTTCAATATTAGCTTGATACGAGGTCGTTTAGTTTTTCATATTATATTATTAAAACCAAACTTGCTAATAGAATTACTTATCATTTGCCTTCACAAATTTATATTGCACTCACCCTTTGGTTTATATCATTTTGGGGCGTGTTTATGTTTACGTTTGCTGTTAACTTTTATTGTTGTACAACCACTACTACTGTCATCGTTTTTGGTCCTTTTTGGATGGTCGTTAACATTTTTGTCATCTTGTTTAAACATTTTGTTTTGTAACTATTCTTTATTTTTTTTGTACTTATTTTTTGTTGCAAGTATTTTACGATTTTGTTTTGTTGTAAATTTTGTTACTTGTTTGTTTTTTAAAAGAAACATGCTGCTGCATGAGATTTATTGCCATCGATAATCATTAAGCGTGAACTAACAAATCAAATGGTGTTTTAATTTTACATTTTTTACCATCGTGAACAATTTTACTACGTTGTAAGTGCACACAATTTATGTTGAATCACAAAATTGTTCTTCTTTTTTTTACTTTTTAGAGAACTGAGATAAAAGTGCCAAAATGGAGGTATTTTATGGGATATAAAATAAGTTCCTGGTAAATTTATGTTCTAGTAAGAATTATTTGATCATATGATTTCCTTGAGAAAGTAGACTTTCTTTCTGCATTTGTTTTTTGTTTTGTTTTGCCTCTAGCCTATTATTATTAGACTTTTGTGAGGGTTTATAAATATTTGATTTTCTGCCTGCTATACTTAGAAATATTCGTATAAGATCGTTTATAGTCCTTAAATATATTCTTGATCATTATGACATTATGAGTCGACTTACCTACGTCCGTCTGTCTGTCCGTCCTTAAAACTAAATTTTACTCAAAACTAAAATTGGTTGGTACATACACCAATACATATGCAATGTAATATGAAGGCAAAATTTAAAAGAAAGACCTAATTAATGTTCGGTTCAGTAGAGCTTTAAATCTCTAAATGACTCACATCCCAACTATATTTTGAAAAAATATATTTACTTGCATTTAACCCGCTATAAACTAGATATAAACTTGGTTGCTTTTTTTATTTAGAAAAAAATGTAATACCAAGAGTGAAAAAAACCCGTAAAATTGAACTAGCTCCTAACTCCCGTGAGAACAGTTATAATATTGGTTGTAATATTGGTATCAAATGTCTCAATCACACCTCCCAATCGCATATCCCAGGAGTAGGATATCGTAGCACTTCGTAAGCCTTTGTGAGTTCATCATTAAATAATACAGGGTGCAAAAAAATTACATAAGTCTTCTCCCAACAATCCAAGTTTAGGAGATATCTAAGGCAAATTTTTTAGATGCTTTTACCCCCAAAATTTCAAATTTCTAAAAATTTGTTGACATTATCTCGGCATTAACTGTAAAGTAAAAGTAAAATAAATAATAGGATTTTCCAAAGTACCAAAGATATGATTAATACATTTTTTATAGAGAAATCTACTATTTTAAATATATATCTTTGATTTTCGTTTAGAAGATTTGTAGAGTAACAATAAAGTACCACTTTCATATATCTTTAATATTCGAAGCTTCAAAAACTACCTAATTATTCTTATTATTATTATTTTTTAGTAAAAAAATGTGACTAATAAGGCTTTTGGATTCTCATCCACTAGGTTCTAGGTTAATTATTACAAAAATTTCAAAGACTAAAATTATAATAACAAAAATTACCACAAAATCACTTTTATGGACTCAGTTCGGACCATACATTTTCAGTTTTATTTTTCTGGACTGAAATTTACAGAAAATTCAAGAAGTACTACGAAATGTACCACAAAGTCCCCTCTTATGAATTCTGATTCATTAAGGACCATATATCTTTAATTTCATGTTTCTAGGTTCAATTTATAGAAAATTCAAAAAAATACCATTAGAAGAATAAAAAGGTACCACAAATTCTTCTCTTGTTCACATTTCTAGGTTTAATATAATATAAAATTCATTATTGAGTTTCTTTCTTTCCCCCATGGATTTAACAAACGTTTTATTCCAATGAATTACCAAATTGTAGTGGGATCCCATATTAAAAGATACATATGTATATGTTAATAAATAGGAAAGAAATGTTTTATGAAAAAAGTACCAAAAAGAGGTACAAACGTTGGAATTTCAAAAAAGTATCAAATTTTGTCTGTTATTTTTTAATAAGTTAAGAATACGATTAGTAAGTTAAGAATACGATATAAATTTTATTTGTATTTTTGTTGGTTTAGAAGATACATATGGTGCCAAAAAAGTACCAAAATACAGTTTTTACCTGTTTTTCCTTAAGATGGCCCGATTTTCAGAAAAGTACCAGACAACTGTTTGATTTTTTTGTAACGAATAATGATAGGTATTAAATTTAGTTTAAATCTGTATTAGATTAGGGAATATAAGGTTGCCGATTTGAACTATTTTTACCCTTTTTTAATCCTAAACATTCGAATTTCCAAAAGTTCCGTCTTAGTGTATCTATTTGGCGTGAGACCAACCTATGTTCCAAATTTATCATGTTAGCTGTATATATATATATATATATATATATACATATATCTATCAGTCAGTCTGTAGTTACTGTTTTATATATATAGTTAAATCTGATTCTAATATTGTTAGTTTATTACATAGTTTAAAATAGTACTATTGTTGATTAACTATTTGGACTTTGGTTCTCATATTAAATTGTTCAAGTATGGCAAAGACCCAAAATGCTCAGAATTACTACAGTTTGGAAAAAATGGATTTAAGTTAAATGTAATCTTTAGAGGATCCATCTAGTGCTCTCTTACAATTACAGATTTAAAATACCTCTATATTGATGGCGCAAAAATTAATTAAATCATTACAAATTTCAAATAGTAGAATTTTTCTTATTTAATTAATATCTATACGAAAATTGTTACAAAAAATTTATTTACTTTTAATTTTAGATCATACCATTCAGTTTTTATTTCAAAATATGTATGTTGTATTTTATTTAAACGCACACCACAGTTAATAGCAATAATCATGCCAAAAATCTTTTTTTTTTTTTTTGGTGAATCGATACTTACAAGGGATGCCGTCTAAGTCTTAGGCCATCATAGAAGCTTTTTAATTTAAATTTCAACTCATTTCTCAGGTAGTCCCTATTGTTGTTTGATAAATAGAACCTTAAACAAATTTGTGTTTTTAGTATTAAGTAGTAAGGCCTGCGAAGCAGTTCATCAAAAAATATTTTCTACTTTTTATGGATAGACATTTTTATTCTAGTATGTGAAAATTTTAAAAATTCAAAAATAAATTTTTCCACAAATTCTTTGTAACTGAAATCCTTTAAATTCATTTCTTTTAGCCTTAGCCGTTATTTATTAGCTGAGCAAATTCTAAACTTAATTAAATTCTTATTATTTTTTTTTTTTTTGCAAAATATATACGTATATGGGTATCAATTTTCTTTCGATTCCCAACATCAATAAACAATGCTTAATTTAAAGTCATCAGTTTTGGAGATTGTCTGAGAAACTTTGCGCAAAAAATCAATTTAATTAAATGATTCCTATCGCTCATAAAGACTTAAAAAACTACAAAAGAAATGCATATAAAATATCCTTATACAAGACGAGAAAGAACCGCTGCAAAATCATATGAATCCCATTTAGAATGTGTATTAAAAGACATTCATTATTTTGGAAGACGAAAGAGCAGAGTATTGAATGTATTTTGTGAACATTTGACGCAATTAATTGCTGCATCGACACTTGTTTTCTGTTGTTCATGTGCGCGCGAAACTTAAATGTTGCGTAGACATTTAAAAATGTAATTTTGTTGTTGTTTTGTTTTGGTACTTGAAGGGATACCATTCCTTAATCTTGTGGCCATGGTTTAAAGTTGACAATATGTTGGTTGTTATAGCTTCGCGTCTGCTGTTGGCTCATTTAAAGGGTGATTTTTCTTAGGATTTCATTCGTTACGTTCCTTTCTTTTGTCTTTTTCTTTGTGCTGCTTTAAGATTTTCATTATTATATTTTATTTTTTATTTCATTTTTTTGTATACTCTTTTTCTTTAAAGGGATCTGGGGCATTTATCAATGTTTAATATCGTAAAATCACAATACTTTTGTCTTCGTTTGTTTCTTTTGTTCATGTTGTTTTTGCTCTTTATTCCATTTATTCGTAACTGAAGCCAGGAATGGCACACAACAACTTCACTTTATTCAATTTATTTATAAATTTTAGTTCTGTTCCATACATTTCGTTCTGTCGTTATCATCATTGTTGAGTTCATAAATCAGAAGCTTTATTTATTGAGATATTTATCAGTGATCATTTGGTTGTGAAATTTAATGTTGCCTTCTAAATGATGGCGAAGTGCATGTGCACTTGCATGTTCACAGGGAATTATTGTTGTGATTTTTTTTTTTTTCTTTTTTGTAATTCATGTGATGCCATATTTGGGGAATAAAAATTTAAATACAATTTTTATTTTGATAATACATTAGGTTGAAGTTAATAAAAGAAACTAAAAATATGCAATTAAGCCTTTTCTCAAGTTGGGTCTTACTAACACAGATATTTTTTAATAACGAAAGAAGTTTCTCATTTAAATAATTCCGTATTTTTCAGAAAAAATCCTCTTTAAAATGATTTTTTATAAAGAATTTTGGATAGAAATATTTAGTTGTATTATTCATTTATAATGTTTTAATTGTTTTCATTTGAGAGTTAAATTTAAAATTTTACTTTTAAACACTAATAACGGTTTTGAATTTTGTTTTTTGCGAAATCCTAAGAATTGAAATCATTAAATACGAATATAGTTTTCAAAACCATCAATAGCTTTGATTATAGATTAGATCAACTAAAAACGGTCATTACAAATTTCAATCTATACCAACTGATAATGAAAGTTAATTTTATTTAAATACCAAAAACTGTAAACACCTTGTAGGAGATGTCGTACTTACTTAGTCACACTATATATAAAACAACAAACAGTATTTATAAAATTGTACATAAATATATGCTCGTAGTTGTATAAAATATTTACACTAATACACATACTTATGTATGTGTAAGTATCATATACATTGACTAAATTATCATATTTACAACTTTGCTTGAAACATGGCCAATAAGATACGAAAATGCGTATAAAACCAACGTTATTGTGAACACTCATACAAATATACTCACACTTTTATAACTTTCACATCTGTAAATGTTGCAAGTACTTGCATTGTAGTATGAGCAAATGTAGTTTTTGCTGTTGCATGTTGTTTGTGTCTGTGCTAATATCCTTGTTAATATTATTAAATATTATTTATGGATTTGTTTAATTTGTATTTAGTGGTCGGTATTCTATACAGACTGACTGAATTTGTATGTACAATTCATGTGTACACCATAGAGTAGCAACCTACCTGACCACAAACTTCGATAATGATATCCCGTTCGAAAATTTTTATGAAGAAATATTCGAGACCGGCTTTCGATCTCGTAGGTTCATCTATTGTATTAATATTGAATCTTTAGCGGTATCAAGAGCGAAACGTAAAAATGTTCGTTGGTGTTTCGTTTACGATATCAAAAAATTATGAAAATTATTCGATATTGATATTACTGTGATTATTATCATTGGCAATAATTAGAAAACGATAGTTTTCTATTTTGTTTCATTTCCATTTTGTTCCCAAACTAATATCAAAACACAGGTCAGGCGGGAATATAAAATACAAACACAAATGTAAACATTTGGAATAGCAATGCAACTTTTAAATAGACCAAGACAAGTTCCTTGAGAAAATACATTGCTGCTGCTTATTGCCACATTTACAAAAGTAATACACTCTTTAAGAAAAATTTTAATACTAATTTTAGCTTCTTTGCTGGTGGTGGGATAACTGCTATGCAACATGTGTGTATGTTGATTTGAATGTAAAATTGTTTTTTTTTTTTCAGGGATTTATATGAGGTGGAGAAATGTACAAAAAAGTGCTTAAAATGTACTAAAAAAAATTGAAATATTTAATAAAAAAATCAAAACGCAGACAAAATGTTCTAAAGCTGTTGTTTACTTTTGCCTTAGATCTATTTATGCATAAAATAAAAAAAATAAATAAATGTGTGATTAGGGTTAGAAAATAGTTTGGGTTACTAAGGGAAAATAACAAAAATGTAAAACTAAGTTCAACAGCATATTTCCTAGTATATTTCAAGTAACAAATTAGCATTGTTAATAGCTAAAAATATTGAAGAATTTCCCTAGTGAAACAGAACTGAAAAAGAGCTGAAAAAGTCATGATTTTAACATTATGTAGTCATTAGATGGAAGTACTTAGTGCTGAAAAAGAACTGCAGTAGTTCATGGGTGTCATTAGTACGATGTTCTTCTTTTATGCTTCATATTTAACGCTTTTGAAGTACTTCTCTTAAAAATATATTTATAAAATTTTTAATAAAAATATGGTTTTAGCTTTGTTAACAGATAATAAAAATAGTTTTCAGTGTATGAAATTTTTATTTTCTTAGAATTTATTCACCTCTTTTCCTGCTAAAAATAAATTTATTTTCACCTTTATGGAAGTAATTTTTATTCATTTCCAATAAAGTGAAAAATATGCACATAGTTCTACTTTTGAAGTGGTGAAATAATCATTTTTTGGAAGTACTAGCTAGTTTTTGCTGGTTTCAATTGTACTTTGACTAACTATAATACAGTTTCTTTTAGGAATATCCACCTTTTTGTGTTATTTACATTAACGTTATTATGATTTACAGGAGAAATGTTTATAGTAAAAGATTTATATTTTATTATCAACTACGTAGTTTGCAGCATAATCGCTTAAAGTTATTTATTTAGAAAAAAATCGAGTTCTTTTTTCATTTAAATAAATTTTCGAGATATTAAAAAAGTTTTGTTACATTTTAGAAAGGATGGCCATAAAAACTTTTTCTTAAAAAATTATAAATTAGAAAAAAAAGCGGTTCACTGTTTCGAACTGATTATAATCTTAATAATACTTTAAAGTCATTTTAAAAACGAAGAGCTGCTATAAGTTTATTTTTATAATTAAAAAACTTACAAAATAAGCTATCTCAACTTAAAATGTTTCGTTAAAATTCCACAGAATTTAGCTATCGTTTTCTATCATTTATTAAATCTTATTATTAATGTTGCATTGAAGGTTGTATAACAGTACATATAATTTTAGTTTAAAAAATAGTATAGTTTTTATATAAATACTCACTTTGAATCGAAAAATAAATAAAGTTTTTAAAATGAATGAAGAAGTAATGCCAAACTAATAACATTTGGTACACAGAGAAAACTGATTTGTTATCACAACCAAAATGTTAGCTAAATGAATGAATACAGTACCCTGAACTGTTTGGTTATATGGCTATTGTGAATGAATTTAAAAATTATTTTACATTTTTCTTTAAAAATTTTTATTAAAAATTTATAAAATACACAAAAAGGAAAGAAAAAACAAAAACGAACACAGAACTATTTCAACATTAAAATAAAATATTTCCCTTTAGCCTTAAAGGACTTTCACGGAATTCATGCACTCACAACAGGCATTACATGGATCAAGCTTTATATGAATTAATTCTAATGAAAAAAGAAACCAAAATAAAGATAAAAATAAAATTTTATAGCAATGGATTCAGCTGAACATATTTAATTCATACTAACTTGGAAATGTATCTATAAAACTCTAAATTTACACACATCAACCCATCGATTGACCTAAGAGATATATTACTAATCTTTGGCTTATTTGACATGAAATACTGAACATTTCGTGTAAAAACATGTATTTTAACTAGAGTTTTCAATTTATTAGTAGAAAATTATCAAATGGCAAATTATGTATACATATTTTTTAGCATTATCATATAGTATTTTCATAATTAAAATAAGATATTTTAAAAGATTTTCTACCCATATATCTTGCGGTAGCCATTCCGAATTTGTAGTGGTAGTTTATGTGTAACAAATATATATTTTGTTTGTTTTGGGGGGGGGGGGGGAGAAAGGCACTTATCATTTTAAATATGTTACTGAAATTAATGAATAATAACCGTATTTGTTCACTTATTTTTTTTGAATATTATTTTTTAAACTAATTTTATTTTTTATAAAAAATTTTTAAAATGTCAAAAAAAGAATTAACATGATTTTCTTTCTGTCAAATTATTTGATTAATATATTGAGAAAAGTTTAAATAATTATTATAATAAAATTATTGTTGCAATTACCGATTTGCAGTAATAAATTATGTTAAAAATAGGTTGTTTATGAGGAATTATTTATATTCAGAATAAACAGACACATATTGATAAATTAATTATACGAGTATAAACTGATCTGGGAACCTCATTTTTAACAAAATAACGATTTTATAATAGCCGGAATGTAGTTTCTTATACGCATTTTTAATAACTAGAGTATATATTTTTTGTTCATACTACATTTTCATAATTCAGAGCCTCTACTAATCTTTTTTCTGTGTGTAGATTAGCTTTTACATAGGCAAAAACATATAAATAAAGAAATAAGAATTGAACATAAAATTAAAATCATGGGTGTATTCTTAACCCATCAGATATGCTGCTCAAAATTTTATTTTTTTTTTTAATAAAAATTTTATTTTATTTTAATTAATACTTATATTTATTAGTGTCCCTGGAAACTGTATTTTTTTTTTTTTTTTTTTTGGCTCCTTACCAACCGTTAAAAATCATGGTCCCATTCATTTAGGCTAAAAACTAATTTGAATTTTAAATTAGTTTCATATTAATTTAATAAAAAACCCGAAAAATATAAATTTGTACTAGAATATGTAGTAAATTGCTTGAAATCTACGAATATGATTATATATTTTTTTCTTTTTTTTAATATTTTCGTGCAACTACTTCTTATGTGTGCTTATGTGTGGTGAAAGTTGTTTCAATATTAATACCTTTAAATAAAATTTTATTAACACAATCTAAAAGTTAGTTTTTTCTTTTTTTACAACATAGTTAGGTTTTTTGGCAGGTTTTCCTATCTTATTAGTCTTTGGTAAAAAGAAATATAATTAAAAAACTAATTAATGCTGCTTTTTAAATCAATTTGAATATCTAAAATTAGGTTAAATTATTTTGGAATATATCAAAATATAGAAGGTGTTTCAGATTTTTTACAAATTCTTATGTATGTATGTATGATGTTCTCAAAGTAAAAAGCAAAACTGTCAGCAGATTGTATTTAATAAAAAATGTATTTTCATTTTTTTTTTTTTCTATTGTTTCATTTTACCATATACAATTTCGCTTCGGATTAATTTTAAGAATCCAAAAGCTTCAGAATTTGAACAAGTTCATATTAACCTTAGAACGATATTTTTTTGTTTTATCAGTTAAGTGCATTTTTATTATTTATTTGTCTTTAAATAGGTCTAAAAAAACAAATTCAATAAATAAGATTGAAACATTAAAAACCCTTCAAAATGTATCAGAATTTTATTAATGAAAAGTCATAAAAAATTATGATCGATGTTTTTCACCAGAGACTTGAGGTGTTTATCAAATAAGACAATATATTCTAACCATTCGTTTTTTGCACAACAGCAAAATTTTTAACACATTTTACCTTCTTTTCCGTAGAAAATTCATAATGTAACGGTAATCTCGGCAGCCCATAATTTTCTTCCAATTATTACATTAATTTCATTGAAAAGTTACAATTAGCTACTACAACTACCAAATCAGGATTATCCGCCGAATATCTGAAGTTTTACTCTGTCATTTCAAATTACATTTATATTAAAATTTATACTGTTAACACTAACGATACGTAAAATTTACATATAAAATTTATACTCTTAATACTAACTATAGGTAAATTTTGAGTAGTAAAATTTTTTGTATTTGAATTTATGATTTTCTTTAAATATTAATTTGAACTGGTTCATGAAGATCCTAAAGTTAATAAACAAACAAGACCATCATATGATGTTAAAGTTTAAGATAATAAGGTTCTATATCTTCAAGTAATTGTGTGCTAGATTTATTTGTAGCATTATTAACTTATGTTATATGAGTCTTTTGTTTAATCAAAAAGAATTCTATTGAATATTCCAAATAAAATTTTCCAGTAAGAATAAAATATACATTCATTCAAAATTAACAAATTAACAATTTTTCTCATCCTTTAAAGATCTTCTCACTAAAACATTCAAATTGTGAGCTTTGGTTTTTTTGTCATATATTTTCTAAATATATTCAGGAACAATTATGCGGTTTTGCTTAATGAATTTATCTGCTCATCAGTTTATAAAAATCTTCAACCAAATACAGACTCAAACTTCTTAAACTGATAATACGTATACAACTACAGATATTTACGTACGCATTTGAATGCATACCCAGCTGTTCGGACTTGGAAAATTTAACATTTTATTACCTAATAAAAGAGAAATTCAAAATTTTCTCTTTTATTAGGTACTTGTCAAAAGAAAATCTCACCTGAATTAATCACTATCACTGAAAAGTAACCAGTAATAATGTTAGTGGTTTATTCGTTACAATAATTAACAAGTGTGTTGTATAAGTGACGATGATACTAGTACATATTTAAAAATTGCTACTTTTAAAACTGCAGGCAGCCCACACTTTTGGCCATGCTCTCAACATACATAAAGACATACATTCACATATAACACGTTTGTTTGTTACGTGAATGCATTACAAGTTTAAGTTTTAGCCATTTGAGGGAGAAGAGACGCAGTAAATTTTATGTAGATTTGCTAATACGAATTATGTTCATTTGTGCCATGGAGTTTTGTTACATCTGCTACTGTTTTGGCTGCCACAAAACATAACCCAACAAACATTAGTACATATTACACATTAAAAAAACCCCATATTCTTTACACATTCATACATGCTGCAACATAATGAATGAACACAACATACGGGCACATATTTATGTTACTTTATGTGCAAATATCTAATGGTTGGTTGTCTGTCTCTAGGTTAGTTTCTTATTGTAACACTAGAGACAGGATTAACAAAAAATTTATATGATTGATCTTCATTTATGCCTTAACGTAGGCCAATTATAAAATTGTATAGTATTTAAAATCATTACTTAAAGTTTTAAAAATAAGATATGCAACAGAAAATATAGTAAAATAGCGCCTGAAAATATGTCCTACTTTTTGAATTTTTAAATAAAACTATTTTTTACACTTATCAAATTGTTTTAATCTTACACGTATTTCAAATTATCGGTGTACATATAACTATTTTACATACAGAGTTTTTCTAGTCGTAACTTTTTATAGTTTTATTTATTTTCTTTGCTTTTTTTCTGCAATAAATGCCGACCGACTGATTTTGCCTTATAAACTTCTGTGAACGTAGGAGTAGTTTGTTTTGGTTTTAAGTTTTTTTTTTTTTTTGTATTTAGGAATATACAAACAAACCACTATAGCAGCACAAAAAACCAACTCAAAACTATTTTGATTGGGAGTTAAGAAATAATAAAAAAGAACAACAAAGACAACAAAACATAAACATTTTTATTAACATTTTCATTTTAATAGTGATTTGTTAGTGTTTTGAATGTTTGCGTGTGTGTGAGTATGTTTGTTTTTGTAAACAACTATAAATTTTTAGATTAAGTTCTCTCTTTTATTATATTTTGGACCAATTAATAAGATTTATTGGAATTTATTAGTAAAAAGGAATTGTGAAGATTTCATCTAAACAAATAGAATTATTTTGAAAACAAGGAATAATTAAAGCGATTTATTTTATTATGTTTTGCACTTAAGTAATTAAGAAAACTAATAAAAAGGAATAACTTAAGAAATACTCCATTTCATTTTTTAAGAAATCTGATTAAAAATAATTGAAAATGGTATTCTGATTGTATCTTACTTTATCAAAACGGTTCTTGTGGAAAATAACCTAGCTTAGTACAATTCGCTTTGCTACAATATTTGATGCGATAAATATTATTTTATATTTATGGGGGCTACTATTTCCCCTTTATCTATCTCATATCAACTTTGTAATTTGGCATGCCAATTATTCCTAAAAAATTAGCTTTCTTTTGGGGCTACCTTTCTCCTTGCACTTATCCATGATATTTTATTTTCAGAAACGCAAATTGATAAAAAAATATTTCCAAAAGAGAGTTTTAACTCTAGATTCTGGATTTACATACTCTATTTTCATCTTAACTAAACAATTTGATAGAAGACCTATTTAAGCAAAGCTTTCACTTAGCAACAGATATGTGGAAATGAATATTTGCTTTGTATGCGGATTACTCATTTTACAAAATTCTCTCTTGGGGGCAAATAGCGGCACTTTAATTAGGTCGTCAAATATCACTAACTGGTGGCACTAATCGCCACTTAACTCTTGTGATGACGAAGAGAAATTCATTATTCAATAACATTATCCTCTGCTGTGATGCAAATGTCAGTCAGACACACTATCTGTTATAGTAATAAAATCAAGAAAGGGTGAGTGTTTACATGATTTCATTAAAACAAATAAATTAATTACATTCATCTTCACAAACTGTAAGATTTTCGCTGGATTACAGGTGGTGCACTAGCAAAAGAGAGGTTTAAAATATCTAAATTATGATATAAAAAATATCTTTTTTAGATTATAATTGGACACTATTCGGAATTGGAATTATTCAAACTGAGGAAATTATATTTATCTTATTTTGTAAATCGTTTCGCCTCACTTTGAAAAATTATCCAAAAATTTTTTAAAAAACATAACAATTTATATGAAAAAATTTTTAAAGTGAAGTGTTTTTACAAAATTAAGTCCTAAAAAACTAAAAAGAATGCTACCAGTCGAAGAGGCGAATATAGGACTAAAGCCATTAGAAATAAATTTAGAAATTTAGGTAATTATCAAGCTCTTAATGTATTTTTTTCCATAATGACAATCTGAAAATTTATTATAAAGCTCATGAAAAGACTTTTGTGAATCGACTGACAATAGAAGATAATCTGTAGGACTCATTAAAATTCCAGCCAATGAACATTCGAATCCAATATATGTTAAAAGGATGGAAGCTTCTTGATCGGAGTCCTTGGCAGAATTACTAGACATTATTCACAATACTGATTTTCCAGGATGTACAGATGTGATTGAAGGGGAAATGTGTTGGAATAACACACTCTATGAGAATGAAGATGGAACAATATCTGTGTAGAAAATCGAATGATTAATTCATAGTTTCTCCGCTTAGAAATCACCGGGGCCTAATAGTATTTTGTCATCCCCAGGCTTCAAAGTATCTTCAAGCTCTGCCTTCAGAGTGAATCAGAGTGAAGTTATTGTTCATAGCTAAAATTGGGAAGATACTCAAATGACTGTCGCTTCGATAAGCTTAACTTCTTTCCAGCTAAAAACGGTTGAAAAAGTAATAGATTTACTTATAAGGCAGCATCTGGAGAACACTAAAAGAATCTCTGGAAGTTAGCATTCTTACTTAAAGTGTCGCTATAGGGCAATCGCTGTCACAAAGTTGCATTGGTTATAGCACTTGGATGTAGCACTTGAAGAGTTCTTAATTAAAGACTCATTTTACATTATCAACGAAGTCGTAAGGGATATATGAAAAACACTTTAATTTAAATAGTACGCAATTACAGCCACGGTCGATTCAGGGGGCTCAATGTAAATTAGAAGCTGAAGAATTATATTTTTATACAAGATTGGTATCATGGCCCAAGGCACAGTATCTCTTAAATGGATCGAATTGAAATGTAATGGAAATTTCTTTCAGAAAAATCATCTTGTAGTTAACCCGTAATAATACGAGACAAGCTAACTTTTACAAATCAAGTCCGATTTCAAGGATTTTTATATTTCTGTAAAGAGCTTGGTGAGATAAAATAACATACTTAATCACCTAAGTTATTTCTTATAGTTAAACAGATATTTAGCTTGAATTTTGAATTTTTAATTTTTTGCCTCGACTTTATTTCTTTTTTCGTGGAGCTGAATAATCGAACGTGCTTAAAATCTCTGTTTCTTAATTTGGAATATATATTTTTAAAATATCTTTCGCTACTTAGAAATAAACCAAACAAAAAACCCAATTTGGGTTTTTTGGAGAAAATACAATTTTTTTAATTGTAATAACATATTTGTTTATAAAGATATCTTGATGGAATTTGCAGAAAATGTGGATCTTATTAATGTAAATAAAAGCGCGTTAACCAAATTTTAATCAGGGGTAGGGTTTTCCTGGATTCTCAAAAAAACTAATCAAAATCCACATTTTCCCGAAGTCTCGTAGATTTTGATTTAAAACTTTTAGCAACATATTGAAGATTCTTAAAATATATTCCGCTTGTCGATTCGTGCTTGGGATTTGAGAAAATATGGTCTAAAATCAAAACTTTCATATAAAATGGGTCGAATTCGGGAGGGTGTGTACGATGACCAATTGAGTTATTGGGCTTGTTTTTTATCTTAAAGTTATCTCTGTGAAGTTACCTTTCAGAAAAGTGCAAAATTATTATATGTTGCTAAAGAAAATTTTATTTTAGATAAACAAGAGTGTAGATACTTTTTCGGCTAAAAAACACAAAAAGTCGTCTTTTTTGCAATTTTCAAATTCAAAATCGTTTATTTTTGGACTCGGTAAAGGTATCGACTTTAAATTTTTTTAATCAATAGATAATTTTGTTCTTTAACTAATTAAGAAAAAAACTAATAAAATCGGTCAGAAATACTAGGATATATGTGAAAAAAAACTGGACCAAGAACATGCAAAATTATGGTGCTAAAAAATTCAAACGCAAATAACTCGAAAACTACAAGAGATAAATAGGACATGTGAGCATGTCTTTTATAGGTCTTATCAGGGCCTACAACAATATATAAAAATATTTGAAATCGGACGAGAAACAAAAATTTGGCAAGTGATTACAAATTTTGTATGTCTGAGCCCCCTTAGCTCCGCCCCTGAAGGGTTTGTTCTTCCCCCTTCCAAACTTAACATTGTACACTCTGCTACGCATATACCAAATTTCGTTAAAATTCAACCAACCGATCAGAAGTTACAGATTTATTTCCAAAAAAATTCGATTCTACCCCACTGTGCATTGGTAGAAAATGGTGAAATTTAGCAAAGAAAAATTCATGTTTATCGATTAATAAAAAAATGTCACGCGAGTTTTTTTAATTTATTTATGCTGTTAAATTAGAAAATATATGTAGATCTATACAGCAGTAAACTGCTACCCACCGGGCCAAAATCGAATGCAGGAGTGCAGATTTTATGAGAAAAAGTCCGCATTTCAAAAGACTTTTTTAAATTAGCAAAATTTACCATTTTCACTGCTGGGTGTAAGGTGTAAATCTAAATCAATTTAAAATTTCTTTAATAAACATTTATGAAGCCTTGTCTTTTGATATTTTTTGTTAATAAAACTTTGAGAAAAAAAAAGAATTGTACTATATTAAAAATATGATAATCATTTTTCATACTAATTTCAGAGTGCTGATTTTGAACATTTTTAACGTCAGGATAAATTAAGATAATCAAAAAATTTTTTTCAGCATATAAATATATTAGAAATTACAGAATATTTTTAAAGAATTTTTCCCTTATATACCTCAAGACTTATTCCCGAAAAAAAAAATAAATTCGTGCAAACAAACAAAAATTTATAATTCAAGTATAAATACTTTAATGTTTAGCTGCAGGAGATAACTTAAGTGAGTAAGCATGTTTTTTCTTGCGAATTACTTTACAAAAATATACAAATCTTTGAAATTGGACTTAATGTGTAGAAGTTACGATTTTTTAAAATTTTACATACTCGAGGTGGTCAACTTTAAGACCTTGTAGCTTATCTGGTATTATTACGGAGTGACTAAAAGATGATTTTTCTGAAAGCTAAAACTTTCCAATATATTTCAATTCGATACTACCAGTAGTTTAAAAGATACAGATTTGTTACGAAAATTATTGCGATTGGCCTCACTGTGCAACATGTACTATTGTAGCTTATCATCATTAATTCCATCCTTATTAAATTTGATCACTTGGGAATTAAAGTCGTTGCTCACGCGAATAGTGGTATCAGGACTTTTCGTGAATATGTTAAGCGATATCATGTCTATTACTTTGACGACGCTTAGCAATTAGGCTACAGGAAGTGGACTGGGATTAGGAAAATGTGAATTGGCCCTGTCAGATAATTTAAAATAAATGGGCACTCTTTTGTACTCTAAATTGTCATGAACATCTTACGAGTTTAGTGTATAATATTACTCCAGTCTAAAACTGATTAAGTGACTCTATGCAGCAATATTACAGCCTAGTCTTATATGTAGATATCTTGTATGGTGGACCACAACGAATAAGAAATATGTTATGGATAAACTACACAGAATTCAAAGATCTGCATCCATCGGAATTACAAAAGAGGCTCTAAACACTATTTTTTGCCTTGTAACTAGATTTGCGTTGTACCTAGTTTTAGTTTAGTTATGCAAAGAAGATTTAAGGAGGCATGATGAAAAAGAGGAGGAGAAACGGATTTGATTTTTTTATTTTTTATTTATTTATTTATCTACTTTAGCTACGTATATTACAAAACAACTGAGAAAAATTTACAATTGCTTATATTTTAGAATAAAGATAGTTACTACAATAGTCAAACTACTTATATTAAAGATACTTATACTACAGTTTAATAAGGAGACTCGCTTTCATATTATTTGGTGAATCTAAGAAATCAAAATGGTAAAACGAATTAACTTCAGAAGAAATTTTTTATCACGGATCATAAAGATGTTTGGTGACATAAGGATCTTGTGAACTATTTTTCTCAGCACTTAACAAAGCAAAGTACACCAACTTGTTTTATTAACAGATATTGGAATATGAGAGCTAAAAGTTAGTTTTACGTCAAAATGTACTACCAAATAAGTGAAACTATTAACTATATTCAACTCAAACCACTAAAATTATAAGCAAATACATTCGGAGTACTTCTATAATAAACCATGTGTTTGCATTTTTTGAGATTTAATTCCATTAAGTTTCCATCACGCCATTTAAAAAAAACAATTTAAATCATATCGGAATAGTATTTGATAATTAGGATTAGTAATTATTTTAAATATTTTAACATCATCTGCATACATCAGAAATTTGCAGTGACGAATATTTGGATGAAGATCATTAATAAAAAGAAGGAATAGGAATGTATCAAGGTAACTGCCTTGAGTAACCCCTCAAGCCAATGGCTTTAAGTTTTATTATTAGTAGTTCACGGTTAACTTTATCAAATGCCTTAATGAAATCAGTATAGTTACCATTGTAGAAACCAGAATTTATATAGAATGACAGTTCCATCAAATTAGTACATGTCGAGCGACCTTTACAAAAATCGTGCTAATAAGGCGATATTATGGATACCAAATTGCGAGATAGCATATCCGTCACAATTTTTTCAAACAGTTTTGGTATTGCGCTAAGTTTAGCTCTCTAGTTGGTTACTTCAGATCTTTCTCCTGATTTATGGATTGGAATTATAATGAGAGTTACCAGTATAATGGGAAATAGCCACATTTAAGAGAACTGTTAAATAAATAAAGTTAGTGGATATGATAACATTTCAGGAATACCATCAGGACCAGGTTTGGTACAAATTTTTAAAATTTTTAGGACTAACGAGAAATTCAGGAATGGTACTTTTATAGGAAAAACTTCTTGAATATGATTTGGAATAATAATTTCATCAATTGTTTTGGACGAATACATTGATGCGAAGTACCTTGCAAAATTTTTGGATATATCTACATCAATTCCACTCATTTTCATTGTGGTAGAATAGGTGGTTACTTTATATTTCGACTTAACGAAATTACAAAAGATTTTAGTATTTCTCCTAATATTGAATTTTGCCTTAAACAAATATGAATCGTGGCATCTTTTATTTTCCATATTGAACTTATTTCTTGAAATCAAGTAGTGACAAGGAAAGGTTGGATTTTGCGTTATTTTATATTGTTTTAAAAGACGATTTTTATGATTTTTCCATCTTAATGTGGGAGAGTTCTAGGTTGAACCACAATGCGTTGTATTTTTATTTATTGGACTCAGATATAAATGTGGAGATGATATTATAAAAACGTTGTAATACATTATCAAAATTATTAAAAAATAAAACTTCATACCAATTGGCATTTGATAATAATTCATTTAGTTTATCAAAATTCGTTTTCTTGTAGCAGTATGTAGTTAATATTGACGTTTTATCATGTTCTCATCATACCAGTTGTTAGATGGTGATGATCCTCAAGCAAACTTATTTCAAAAAATGGCAGGAAAAAATCGGATGACCAGTCATTTGGCGAAATAGAAGTTAGGAAGTATGTTTCAGGTAACGACAACCATGATACAGATGGTAAATTGAAGTCATAAAGGGAAATAAAAACATTAAACAAAAACGTAGGTTTAATATTTTCCATACCAGATTTTATTGCCACCAAATGACCATTTGGAGGAATATATGTATAATGATTTATAATGACTTATATATAATGACTTAAAACCAATCTTAATCACAACTATAATTAACTCAATGCTCGAAATGGATTTAGAAATATAATTAGAAAGGTACTAATATAAGTCAGTGAAATATTATAGCGTGAATTATCAAAAGAGTGATAACTTTAGAAGTGTGTAATAGGATATTGCAGTGTGAATGCAGAAGTTCTACTACTATGATTTCTGTTAAGAGCTATGAATGAAAAGTATCCAAATTAAAGACACCAATAATATCTTTCAAAACCTCCTGTACTAACGTTGGATAATTCAGTGAGATTGCTGTAGTGTCTTTGTCCTAAACAGCGCGAACGGAAATTCTCGAGTGCAGGATTTTGACAGAACATGTAGAATGGACTCTTATTTCTCCTCATTTTGAAAACATCTGCAAAAATCATTAGACTGAAGTCCTAATCTTATGGAATGAGATCCAAATTTAGAGTATCCTAAGACTGCTGCTGTGATATTTTTCAGATATGTCATATATATCTACATATAAAAACTGCGTCACTCAACAGTGCAGTAAGATTATCTGTAAGTGAATGCTGGAAGTCAAGAACATATGGACAGCTTGGCATATCAAATACATCCTCCTTGTTGTACTATATTTCTTATAACTATAAACTTATATATCTGACAAATCAATACGAGTCAATTTCCCGCGTTTTGATAATATGTTTCTGACACAAGTATGTAGCAGCATAGGATTTTTCATAGGTTAGATATTTAACTAAAAAGTTTGTTAATTTCAAAATTCTTCCTACAGTTTTGGAGGACTAAAGGAAAATATTCTTCTTTTGAAAAGTTTTTGAGAATGATAGCCGGACCGCATTTGGTAGCCAATTGAAACAATACATTGAAAACATCTTCCATTACCTCCACATACCAATGTATATAGAAAAATGCTAATACACCAACACCTATTTTATTAAGTTCCATTGATATTTCATTAAAATTAAGTTATTTAATTTTTTAATTAAGGAATAAATACTTCCCCTCAAATTTAGAAGACTTTCCATTTACTAAATTCTAAATATACAAATTTGTGACTCATTTTTCAATTTTATAACATTTTAATTTCTTATAACCAACTGAATTTCTTTTATCATTTTCATTGTCCATACAAAGAAATTCAGTTTTACATTAATTCTTTCCATATTCTGAGGTATTTTTAATATTTTTATGGCAGCTTAATAAGTTTTGAATTGATATAATAATAAATATATGAAAAACGAAAACAACACCTGGTGGAGCAAATATATATATATTTTTTAATATTACAAAAACCCAATATAAAATGACATCTCTTAAATATAAGAACAAAAAACTCCATCTAAACTAATATGTCCAATAAGTAAAACATCACCAACATTCTCATTATAATTTTCATCTTCCTCATCAAATGCACAATTGATGAGGAAAACACAAGCTAAATGTATAACATGTAAAGAATGTATAGCTAACCAAGTTAGCAGTTGTTAGCCATAAGTAAATGACAATCAACAACAGTCTTAAAAGCAACAGCTACAAAAAAGTAGAAAAAACGACATCATCAGCATTACCAGCAGCAATAACAGCAAAAGTATGTATATAGAAGCAGTAGCAACATGATATAAAAAATAAGCAAAAACCATCTGCTTTTTTATGCTCTTGGACATGCCCCCTAACGATGGTGGAGCCAACACAAAAAAGCAACAATATGAAGTAAAACTCTTTAACTTTATGACTGAAAAGAAGAACATTTTACAAGAAATTTTCTTTTTGCTTTGCAAAAACACAATAATAACAACTACGAGAAGAACAAGAACAAAATAACAAAATCCAGTAAATACCGAAATTATATATGGTCTGGAAGATAAAATGTGATTGTGACACATGAGGAATAGAGTATACAAGGAATAATTGCAGTGGGAAACAAACATATTTCAATGGGGCGATAAAAAGGACTGATAAATTAGTATAATTTGGAGAAATATACTATTAGTTTTTAATGCATTAAAATCCTTGTTCAACAATTAGGTGAAGTGGATTGGACTCGGACTTCCACTATTCGGTTGTGCTCCGACTTCACTTAATCACTGGGAACTATAAATACAACTCAAAATATGATTAACTCTGATCTTTGGAAATGAAGTTTTATTCAGACATATTTTATTCATTACAGATATATTGAAGACATGGAAAAATAACCGCAATAATTTTGAAATGAGTGTACGATAATGTTCACAACTTATTCAGTAACATAAGTCACAAAATTGTTTGATAGATTTGGTTTTAAATTGACATAGTTTTTTTCGTAACTTTCAGCATGCATTTTTATCCTTTGGAGATCTCTTACTAATATTTTTGTTTAGTAATTTCTAAACTAATATTTTTAAGTTTACGCATTCGAAATATTTAAGGCGCATTAGGACATTGAAAGAAACTCAAGCCCATTTAAATAACTTCATAGTTGCTAGAATATCTGAATATATAAAATAGAGTTTTAAAAAGTATCATATAGAATGAGTCCTCTAATTACAAGTGCTATGCGCGCTATGTTAACTAAGTCAATATTTGCGATATTAAACTGGATTCTGGTGAAACTCTTGGCCAGAAAACTTGCGCTTAATATGGCGTCAAGACTGATCACGATGCTGGAATTATAGAACAAGTATTCTACAAACCAGAAAATTTCTCTCTAAATTTATGGACAACTAAACTCTCAAATTATTATTCTCGGGGGCATAGGTATTTTCAATATTGGATGATCTGGATGCTGTGAACTGAGTAATGGATTTGGTGGTACGTAGAAAAAATTGAATATCTCAATTTTTGATTGAGTCTCGATTATCTTTAGACTCCCAAAAGAATGTGGAACTCTTTAGTATGAAATATTTAATAGCCAATAAGAGCAGGTAACTGTATTTTAGGATATACGTTAAAAGTCCTAATTAAGGTAATTGAATTACAAATAGAAAGACAAGGAATGGAACTTAATGTGTGGCGAAAAAATGTTTCCCTCTCTTTCAATGACTGTGCTCTGTGAATTGATAACCTGGTACAGAATAAATTGCAGAATGAACCCACGTGCCTGATTACATGGATAAGGTAGGCAAAATAGACTCCGTAACGGCAGCTTTTTACTAAGCCTCTCTGGAGTACATCTCCGCAATATAAGTCTGGATGCTGTACATTTGGCATTCCTGCTACTTACTTGAACTAATCTGTAACGAACTTTACAAGAGATGTCTCAACGAGGAGCAGGAAGAATTAATTTTACATCTGTTTTGCAAATGCCAAAGCAAACGTTTGGATTCGTTGCTTGGGATATTTATCTTTTAAAAGCCATATTGAACTATCAGTTTGTGAGGTTATGACTTAGAGCTTCTCTGATTTAACAAAATTTGAATTAGAGAATTTCTGATAGCGGATTGAAGTTTACTCCATTTCAACTGTACTCTATAAATCTCTATTAATGCTGGGCAACTTTTTATTGAGTTAACAAGACATGTAAACTGTAATACGTTGTCAAAGACAAAACAGCACTAACAAAATTTGACCAAAGGAAGACATCGGACAACGCTAACAATCTATTATTTATTATCGGCTAATAGACCAAAATTTGATCAAAGGAAGTCCTAGTTCTCTTTGAGTCTGGGAAGAGAACTGCTCGGAGATATGATTGAGCTGATAACTGTATGTTCGTTAGTTATGCTTGGGGCTTAGTTAAAACGACTATTGAAATTGTCCTGGAAAATCACAGGCAGCGAATTCTTCGTAGGACATTTTAAGGGAACTTTAGTTAGAACTAGATTTTCTTTTCTTAGAAAATCATGAAACTGCACAGGACAATCACAGCCACTTTCACTTTTTTTCTGAATAATAAATTCAATCTGTACAGCCGTGGAACTCATTTTAGGTCAAGACGAGACAGGGTGGCTAAATGACATTAACTTACCGGATGGTGTTATTCCTATATAAACTGACAGTTCTAAATCGTAGAGTGGTAGAAAATGGTATCTACTCAGATCACCTAGATTTTGAACTCTCTTTGAGACTAACGAAACAATGGTGTTTAAGATAGCCGTTAGACGCATTCTGTATCATATGATATCAGGCATAGATATAAATATTTCTACTGATAATACTGACTTAGACACCCTACTTGACGGTTTGCGCGCTACCATAGAAACCAAAATCATCAGACAGATAAACTTGCTAATACCGAAACTACCGTTAACAGTAGGAATAGCTTGGACATTGGTATCTTTCTGAAAGGGGGAAAATTGCTAATGCCCGAACCGAAATCGTATTTGAATGAGCGAATCAACCTACATAAATATCATGTACCCAATCTGATGTTCGTGATTACTGGTCAATGGCACATGGGGTATATGTTTGGAGATTAAAACTCACCTACAGTGACTACTACAAAAGCTTCACGATTGAGGAGGAAGAGGAGACTCCCGAACGTCGCCTTTGCTTTCTCTGACTTTCGATGACCTTAGATTAAAAATACTTGGTTGACCACTTGAGATCTAGGTAAGATATATTCGGATTGAGTCGGGATATGAATTTGCATATTTTTTGTATTACAACGGGAAGCCAATTATGCTTAACCCATCTAGGGCTTTCAAGTAATATAATCCTTCTTAATTCTTCCATCTCCTTCTAGTTTCGTCGTGTTTAGTCATAATTTTTTTTAGAGGTAATACAAATGGATCTAAAGACTCAGTCCACTTGATTATGTTTCATTTTTTTTGAATCAGTGCCTTTTTGAGCAATTGTAGATGTAGATCAATTATTGAAGGACAAACTCTTACTTTTGTTGTAAAATTTGTTACAGTTTACTTCAATATACAACTTACTCAATTAAATTAACATCTGTTCGTCCGTCTGTCCATCAACGTAAACAAAGCCCACATCCCAATTTTAAAGATATCACACAGTGTAAGATTTTGCCAAAATAGCTGGCTAAAATCCTAATTCTAAGTTTGAAACTGCTCTAAATATATTTTATACATAGTCAATACATCAATAGAAATAAGAATCGGGTGATATTTTACCCTTTTTAAACTATTCCCATCAAAATCACTTCAAAATGACTTCCGGTCCATATTTGACATAAATTTTCATATTATCAATATTAAGGTTAAAAATATGGATATTAATTTTGTTCCTGTAAAAAGAAGGTGAAGAAGCAAGAATAAGCACCTGATTTTTACTTATAATCTACATGTCCAATTATAGTTTAAAACTAATGTGGTTGCAAATACGTGAAAATAACAAAATTTGTTTCTTAAAGAAAACAATTGATTCACATTTAGCCTTTCGTAAATATATCTAAATTTAATAAACATAAAATGTTATGGCGTTTCAATGACAAGCAATTTCCGACAATATTCTTGAGGTTTTTAACGACAAAAAATTATCTCACTCTGAAGCGTCGTTATTCAGTTATTGTATGTGAGACGTCAAATGTTTTTTCTCTTTTTTTGTCTACATACTGTTCTTTAAAATACACCGTTTTTTCATGAAATTCAATGATAAAAAAGTTGACTTTGATCGACTAAATCATCAAAATATCACACTGTGTATCTTGCTGAATTTTGCTACAAGGTGTATTGAAATAAGTTGTAACATAAGTACATGAGTTTTAAGAACTTTAGCAACAGAATTTGATTATACTTTAGCTTTAAACTCTAAAAGCAAAGCTATGCATGGTCCCAGTATTTAGTAGACATTTTTATAAAACTTGCATTTTCGGCTTAAATTCATTGAATAATTGTAGAAGAATGCAGTATAAAAGTTTTATTGGACCCTCGGCAGAATAGAATGCATTTTCTGGTCCGCCACGAACTTCGTCAGCACTCTTCAGCATTTTACCGTGATGTTCCCTGTAAACATCATCTATTTAACTTACAACTTTGTAACTTAATTTTCCCCTTATGTTAATAAGTAAGACGAATGGTTTACGATAAAGCTTTTTACAATTATTTTGTATTCTCCATTTTCAATTATTATTGTTTATATGCTTAAAGCTACCAGTTTTTAGGTAGTAAATCAGCAATGTATGATTTGTTATTGTTTAGCCACTTGCTAAGTAACAATGAACAATGTTGTTACTTTTGATTTGTCCTTTCTGTTTGTTTTCTATTTTTTTTAGAAATACTTAACATGGGCAGTGCTGATGAAGGTCGTGGCGGACCAGATAATACATTTCATTCTGCCGAGTGTGCAATAAAACTTTTACACTGTATTCTTCTACAATGAACTTAAGCCGAAGAATTTTTGCATAATTCTATAAATAACTACATGAAAATGTTCAACAAAAAACTATAAACTAATTTTTATAAAACCTAATATTCACGTCTAAATTTTAAAGCATCATTTTGTACTTCTCATATTAAGCCATCTTCTGAAAATATATTTAATGTGTATAAATTTCACATAAATATTAGCATTAATTTATTCTTGAAAATGACTGGATTTCTTACGAGTACTTTAACTAAAAGCAGTTGGACCGACCTGATAAATTTCAGTATCAGTAGCACCAGCAGCTCCAACAAAGCAGGCCAAATAACAACAGCTTCCAACTAACAATAGTAAGAGCAACATAAAAGAAAATCACATAAAAAGATCAAAAAAAGATGAAAAAGAAGACAAACGACGATGAGAACAAAAAAAAAAGCTACAACCAACGAGAATGCAATACATTCTAAGTTGATGCGTTGTGATGTCTTTCAACATTCCATTACAGTTTTCATACTCTTGTTAGGATCTGTTCTTCCTTATTTTTTTATTGTTGTAATTACTAATGTTGTTGTTTTTCATTCCTTCCAATGGTCAAACAGAGATGCTACAAACCCTTAGGTTATATTACTCGTATTTTATGGTATGAACAAAATTTTCATCTGTATTTTAAATGAATGTAGGTGTGTGTGTGTATGTTTGTGAAAATATGTATTCGTCAGAATTGTAGATGTCAAGCATTTTCATGATGCGCATCAACAACAGATTGTGATATATAAAGGAAAATGTTGCACATATATTTACAAGTATATGATGGTAGTAGTTTGGCTTTAACCCCTCTTTGTGTTTGGACTTCCAACACTCCACATCAAATGAACGAATGAGAAAACTTAAAACTTGATGACTTTGTATGACTTGAGTTGATAGGAATAATCACATAGTTGTTGTGAAAATACAACATCATGGACAGCAACAGCAACAACTGATATAACAACAATAAAAAATGAATGTGCAACAAAAAATAAATTCCCATTCTTTTCCATGAAAATAATCTCTGTTCGTCTAGTGTTTTGGATATAATAGAAAAAGCATGGTGTTCATCATTGAATACAGGAGGGTCGGTAGAAAAGTAAAGTTAAGTGCAAATGTGCTAGAAATAAACTTACATTTTATTATTCCTCTTTTTTATTTGATTAACTTCGTCATATTTGAATTTATCTATAAACATTTCTGATTCATGTAACAAAACCCTCGTATACAAATTCTTATAAACCAATAGACTGCATGCATGTGTGTATTTAATGGTCTCCTGCTAGCATTTTTTTTACCTTGATATGAGAGCATGAAATTTAAGTCATATGTATATTTTATCTTATTGCCAGGTTCTTTGTTGCTTTTAACTTGTGAAATTTTGTTTCCGAAAAGGATTTTCTGTTGCCTTTTTTAAGTACAAAAAAAATTCATTTTAGATGAGTTGATTTTGAGTTTTCTTGTCAATTTCAACTAGTTCAATATGCGTATGTGTGTAGTTTTTTCATGTCCATGACCATGTCTGTATTTTATACTGCCAATTGCAATTTACTATTATTGGATTTGTTCCTAAGATTTGTGTGTGAGTGTTTGTTTTTTCTGTTTTTTTTTTTCAAATAAATAGATATCGAAAAAATTCAAATTATTTTCAGCATTTTATGTGCCAAATACAATTTTTATGTAGAGTATAATTTAATCAACTGATGAGTTTTATGTTTACTATCAGATTTTTGTTTTTAAACTGGTACTAATTCTTCTATTTTATACAATACGAATATTTAAGTGCAAAACCCTTTAACTCTCTGAATAAGTATTTTATTTTCTGATAATATAAAAACAGAACATATATCATTTGTGACTAATTTATACACGTTAATTTGAATCAGGCAAAAAAAATTGGTTGAAAAGTTCTTTAAATAGATAATCTTTGTAAAACCTCTACTACCATCTCTAATCATACCTATTTTTTTATCTTAATTGTGGAATTTGACAAGAAAATTATTCTCATAAAACTCTTGAGACTTTCACTGTAATCAGGGCTGCCAGATAATCTTTTTGGCCAACTCCAAAATTCTAAAAAAAATTTCTCCAAAAATACGTACTCAACAAAGCAAGAAGTTTTATCATATAAAATAATATTCAAATAATTATTATTATTATTTTCTTTTTTGCTTTTAACAAGATATTTTTTGGATGAATATTTTTATTAGAATTGCCATTCGAACATAAATTATTCGATTATTCCAGGAAAAAATTTTTAAATTTAGAATTAAAAATTATTCGATCAATTTTTAACGATTAATTCAATAATCGAATAATTTTTCAAAACGAGTTCTTATTAAATCACTATGCCTTTTTGAAATTATATGTGTAAAAGTTTTGTTTAGTTGGAGAACTCTTTTGAAAATGATTCATGGACGCTGGAATCTCGGTATTATTTGGAAAAAATAGAATAGCTATTCTAAAAACTTAATCAAACATCTTAGAGTTAGAATAAACGGGAGACATATAAGTTATTATTAAATTCTGAAAATTTTCCAGCACATATTCATTTTTTTTAAATATTCAACAATAAGTGAAATAAAAGTATGCATTTTTGTTTTATTTTTGAAACTTTTTCATTTATTATTTTTTCAAAAATTATTTTAATGACTTAAGTGACGTGGAACCAACCCAAGATCATGAAATGTATAACAATCATTTGTTAACTGAACCCAATCAATCAATAAATAATATCAAAAATTAAATAAAATAGATTTTGGCAATATTGATGATCATTGACTTTATTTAGAAAAATCTATAAAGAACAGAAAAAACTGGATTTGCTCTTAATGCTCTATGTATTGCCACTACGGCATCCAATCGATTAACCGTCTATCGGTTTCCAATTAATTTTGGTCGAATAATTTTCAATTGTCTATTTTCGAATAACAAATAAACCGAATAGTTTGTGATTGACCGAAATTAATTTTTCTTTTTTTTTTTTTTGAATTAAAAATTCAGATTTTTTTTGTCTTTAAGATAAGTTTTTAAAGCCACATTTTGTTTTTTGAAAATGTCTGTTATATCCTAACAAAAATAAATGAAAGTACTTTTTAGGAAAGTACTTTTTCATTACTTCCAAAGTATTTTGTGCTTAAGAAGTAACACAAAAACATCAAAAGATATTATTAAAAAATTCAAAATGAATTGTTCTGCTATAAAATGTTGAGATTCGGTTTTTGCGAGTATTTTTCCAAATACTTATTACTAAAAAGAACTATTAAGCGAATGAAAAATATTGCTATGCATAATTTTTTATTAAAAAATATGTTGGTTTATACAAAAATCAAAACTAATTTCCTTGCGCCGATAAAAAAGAATTATTGGAAAGGGTCCAAATTTGTACTACTTCTGAATCATAAGTTTAGAATCTTATTGACTTCTTTGGATGTTCTTTATTTGTTAGGATATAATATTTAATAAAATGCGACATGAAAAGATTATAATATAGTAATTTCATAAATTCTTGAACTTGTGTCAAGAGAAATTCGATTTCTTCTTTTATTTTATTAATTTGCCTTTTTGTTAGTTTTTGATTACCTTTTGTTGGCTTCCGCTCTCCGTATTTCTGACTTTTCTTAAGAAAGCCTCGAATAAATTCTTCCTGGCGATTAATTTTTCGTCCAATTTCTCTGCTAGAACAGTTTTGGTCACGAAAAAATTGAATTTGAATTTTTTCCCGGTGTGTAAGAAAAGTTCCTTTGGTTATCCTTTAATGATGAAATTTTCCAATTAAAAACAGAGGTGTTATCATCAAAAACTTACCTTAAGTGCAACAGGCACTTAATAATATTTTTAGTATTTAATAATATTTTTAATATTTAATTTTTAATATTTTTAATATTTAATATTTTTTTGCAATAACTTTTTAGACAAATTTTTCTCGATTGCGTTTATAGGAATATTCCACTGAAAGAAAAAAACAAATATTTCTTTACATAAAAAAGTACCGTCATATCACGAGTTATTGTAACAACACAACATTGTCTTTGGTTAAGAGAAACGAATATGCCTCAAGAAAAATTTTAAAAAATTTTAAATGCGTTTATAGGAATACGCACCAGTGTAGTTTTGATTTAAGTAAAATTAAAGTTATGTAAGTCAAAAAAAGAAAAATAATAATAATTTTCGTCAACAAAATGTACGTAAAATGTACTTTTATGACAAAAAAAACATTCTCGCACAGAAAATGAAGAGAGGTACATTAAAAAGGCTGATTTATTAAATAAAACAGAATTAGGAGAAAAATGTAAGTTTTTGAAACAAAATGGTGAAAGAATTATAAGTCCTTTGTGATCTATATTGTGTTTCTAAATAACTATTTCAATAGATTAAATGCTAAAATTAGCGCTATTTATATGTTTTATATTTTAACCTCGAATAATTATTTGTCGAATAAACCGATAATATGAGTATACGAATAATTGGATACCCTAATTGCCATCATCAAAAGTAAGTGAAAGGATTTTTTCTACAAGTCTCTTTTAATAAAAAAAAAAACAATAATCATTTTAAAGCCAAAATGCTTAATTATGTTCTTTATGAATGATAATTTTAAAATAAATTTAATTTCATTATTAATTTGCCAGTAATTCGAACATGGTCTCTATCTTTTTGAAATTCTTTTGTTCTATGTTGAAAATGTATTGAAAAAATATTAGTTTTTGGATTTTTTTAAACTATTAATTAATTATTCGAACAATATATTTTATTCTTTGTTCATCCGATTAATCGAAAAAAATTAAATTTTATTCAATCACACGAATAGTTAAAAAAATTATTAAATTTTATTCGATCAACTTCAATGTCGAATAACTGACAACCCCATTTTTTCATAATTATATATGTATATCAAAAATAAATACATGATATATATCAAATTAGTCAACAAGTCGGATAAAGTTCTTACCAACAGATTTTACAAATAATAACATATTAATGACCAAGATAATATCCAGTGGCGATATTCGTGAGGAAACTTTGTTTTGATATTATTATTGTTCATATTTGATGTATAAAAATGAAAATTTCTTAAAATTATATTTTAGACTCTCTCTTGAGGGGAGTATATATAATTGGAAGCAGTATTATGAAATTTTCCAGGACGATTTTCTGTTACAAAAATAAGTAAGGAAACATTTATATGCACATCTTATATTTTACAAATAAAGCATTATATTACCAAAAAATTAAAATTCGAAACAAATATTGAGAATAACGAAACCAAAAGAAATTGCATTTTTCCTGAAAAAGTGAAAATTCACAATGAACTTTCTGATATTTACCATTAATATCCCTCAATTTTTTTAACACTTATTTAAATAAGAAAGAAAAAAATTGCAAATCTTAAAACTCTAAAAATAAGAGCCGATAATTCGGATATTAATAAGTTAAGATGGCTCCTGAAATTCAAATTTCATGCTATCTTGAAGTTTGGGTTTTGTTAAACGCATAACCAAAAATATGCATTCTAAATATGCGTAGAATAATAAGGACTGCTTGTGTAATTTCTTTATAATGACATGTAGATGTAGCAACTTTAACAACCCAGAACCAAAATTTTCATTCTTTTCTGTTAAAACCCCAAATCAAGGCAGACCTGCATGTTATAGTTCATAAGATATGCGATAATTGAGATTTAACTTGGACGAACATCTCTTCTAGAATTGCCCGCTTTATTTCTTATTTTTTAACTGTTTCTATTCAGTATCTTATATACAGTTTGGCCAGTTTAGCCTTTTTAAGACTAATTCTAGCCTTTCTATTTTGCCTCAAAACTTTCGTTGTAGCTTCTAGCTTTTTTCTAGTTTTTTTTTATTTTTAAAATTGCTTTAAAAAGGCTAAAATGTTAGTAATTCAAAAACGAAGATAATAATATTAGATAAAACCACTAAGCTTGCAGCGCTTTATTATTCAAATCAAAACTAACTAAACTGATTTTATGGACTTATTATACCGATTATTATAATAATATTTTTATATACATATTTCGTTTACCGTGGAAACTATTCATTAATATAATTTAAAAAAATCATATAAAAGCCAAAAATCACCCAAAAATTTGGAAATGCTTAATCAAAAAGTAAAAATTACAAAAAAAAATTATCTTAAAACACTGAGTCATTTTTCTTATGAAAAAAATTCTAAAACTTAATATAACCCAATTAGTGTGGTAATTTTTTAGTCGATTTTTGCCGTTCTATGTTTTATTTATAGATTTATTACAATATCAAAAAATATCAAGAATTAATGAGAACGAGAAGAAATAAGTTAGAAAGAAATAAAATTTAATTTTTTTCTGGCCCTATTTTTTGGGGGCACTTAGCCTTTACCTCCTGGCAACAATGCTTATAATAGCGAACAAAAAATTCATTATGTGCTCAGTTTAATGAACAAATAAGTATAAAATTATTGGAAAGCAAATAAATTTATTTAAAAAAATATATCATAAATCCTAGCAATTAAAAAAAATATATATACCGTTATTCTTTTCTTTTAGCATTTTGGTACAAGAAGGAGCATGTTAAAAGATAAAATACAAATTGTTGATGATCAGCAAGAACATATATATATATATATATATATATATATCTACTTTTTTGGGTGAGGGTGAATATTGTATCAAGATCTTTGCTTGATATCAAAGACAAAGTAATTATCATTTGCCTGTAACCTGCCACGAACGTATAATGCAAAATAAATAAATCATGTCGATTTTAATTGAAGTCACTGGTTAATCATATTCATGAATCGTTCCTTTTTGTTGCATTTTTATGATACAAGTATAATGAGCGTGTGTGAAAAGGTATGGTAAAAAAAATATTTTTTCAATGGTGAGAAAAATGATTCATTCTTTTTTGTGAAATGAAAACTGTAAAATATTGACAAATTTAATTTTTATTATAAAACAAATTCAAACAGTTGTGTGTGTGGTTGAAAAAATATAAAACGTTTTATTTGGAATCCTTTATGAAAGTAAGACTCCACTTTGGCCACGTTTTGTGTTCAAATGGGCATTTAGTAATCAATATTAAGCATCTTAAATAATATAATGTATTTCAAATCTTAAGACTAAATGTAAAATTTCTAAATATTTGTTGTGAATGAAATATTTTTTAATATGTTTTAAACGTCTAAAATTTAGATACGTTTGTCAAAAATTTTACTAGTAAAATTTTATTCACCTCGTTGTTTAAATATTTTGTATATTTTTAATAAATTGTTTGCCAAAAATTTACTTTAAGTTAGAACACGCCTGACAACAATTACGTTCGTTAAATAGTAAAACCAACGTTGGCTACCATTTTCATCATATATGACATTTATATAACAAACAAACAAAACTATTTTTATCACAAACGAAATCACTACTTTGTATAGTATTTTAATTTTGTTCTCATATGTCGATATTTTATTACAAAATGGTTTAAAAAAATCTTGTCCAAACAAAAATCTTTTCTCTTTCAAAATAGTATACTACTCCGCACAATGATTACAAAACGCCTTTTTGGAAATAATTCTGTAACTTGTGAATGGTTGTAGATATCTAAATAAAATTTCACATGGCCAGAGGATTTTGGGCACTTTGGTACAAAAATGTGGAAGTTTTTCTAATTCTTTAATTGACGAAAAGTTTATGTATATTGTGCAAAATTTCAATAGCATATCTTTGTTCATTTAAATTTTATTTCAATTTAAATATTAAAATTATTTAAAAAAAAAGCGCATAAAATTTTAATTTTCCGTTTTACCGTTTATGGTCTGAAGAAATTTTACCAACTTTAATACACTGTCACTAATTTTGATTTTTCATATTCTAACGAAAGAGAAACTCCCACTTTTTTGTAACAAAATGCCCAAAATTTCAATCCGGAAAAAATAAAATTCATTAAAATCTCTGTCGTTATAAGAGGCGTCCGTCAGAAAATACTTCTTGGGGTTTTACCCTACTTATGAAGGTATTTAATTAAAACAATTTTATGTTTATCCCAGCATTGCGATTTGAGAATTTAGCAAAAAAAAAATTGTTCAAAATTATCAAAGTTTGTATATTTTGCACGCATTTCCGTTAAGAAAAAATATTACTACCTTTTTGGAAAAAAAAAACATATAAAGTTTTTAAAACATTTTTTCGGATTCATATATTTAAATGATTCGTGCAGCAATGTTATTTAGAATTTTGTAAAAAATCTGGTGAATATTTAAAAAAAATCTTAGGGTCAATATTAAGCCCGCCAAATTAAAAAACAAGACTAAAAATGAGAGAAAGTTTTATTTCCCCTGAATATCTTTTAAACTAAAAGAGATACACAGGTAATCGTATTTTTTGCAAAGATATAAAAGGGCTATCTATATATATATTTTTTTTTTTGTCATATCATAAATGAATTCTTTGCGATTTAAAGATGGTCAACTTTGGAGGTCCACCCACTATCCCCCTGACGTGCTATGAATTTGTATTCCATTAAATCAATTCAAAAACACCACACCTCTGCCCATGTGAAATTTTATTTTTTAAGTTCACACGTTACAGAAAAAAATTTTTAAACTACTGTGCTCCGTCTGTTATGAAAATATATGAGAAATGTATTTATTTTCTTTTATTTTTATGGATTTTTAATAAGAATTTTGGAAAAAAAATCTTTATATCGAGTCCTAAAATATTTGAATTGTTCGTAATATAAGGTACTCAACTCAATGAAAAAAATTTGGACGATGTTAAAACGAGAATTCGCTAAACTGATTATTCGTTAAACGTTGAAACCACTGTACTTGAAAAATAAGAGAAATGCAGTTTTTTTGCTCTCTCGATAAGTTGTTGTTTTTTCAGACTGAGAGTTTTGAATATAGGCCCGTGATATACTGATCAAACAGATCTAAGTTGAAGTCGACAAACCAATTATAAAATAATGAACAACGGTATTCTAAAGGAAAAATTATAGAGATTTTTATATGATGAAATCGTGGTAGATAATATAAAATATGAATATTAGATTTATTATATAGCATCAGTAGCTCAGACCTCTGAGCATGTACGATTGTTTCGCACTTTTTTGAAAGTTGTTAATAATTAATTCTAAAAAAGTTGTAGTCTTGCGAAAGTTCAAAAATTCGATTTTATTTTTAAATACAACAACATATAAAATTATTTAGCACTAACATTCGCACTAACTATAACCAAATGCGTAATTTCTCTGTAAACTTATGCACAAACATCGGTTTATAGCGTTGACATTTTTCAAGCAAAATATTTTATATCAAGAAAAAGTACTAAATTTAGCAACTATTAAGGAAGAAAATATATTTTTTCTACAAGACAAAAGCAAAAAAAAAAAAATTGCACAAATCTTTTTAAATTAAAATGAATACTATGAAAAAAAAATGAGAATCATAATGGAAAAAAACAAATAAATGAAAATAAAGCTGAAAGTCGTCCGATATAGGAATATTAAAATTATTTCTTTATTTGTAATAAGTTCTTGTAGCTTTACGTATTTTCGCACTTTCGGAAGATTAAAATTGGTGACGTGAAATCTTCTTATATTTTCTTGATAATTAAATAATTATTCATAAAAAACTCACTTTCAGTAGTTCAAATTATTTTTATAAACAACATTAAAACAATAAATAATATATGTATGGGCCATTATCAAAAATTTTTGATTCTAGGCCTTCAAAAAAAAAAATATATATATAAATAAATAAATAAAATAAAATCTATTAAAATCTATCTGCAAATATATAAACATGTAGAATCAGTTCGCTACAATCATTTCGTGCAGGTGGCGCGAAAGTTATAGCGGTTTTAAGTTGAACATATAAAAATTTTTACAAACTAAAAGTTTGTGTATAATTCTGGTAAAAATTATCCGCAATATCAAAACCTACTGAGTTATTCAAATAAAATGTATAACATTATCATTATTTCGGTTCAATTATTTCGCTTTCGCAAACTGGACGATTTTTAAAATACCTTCAAAAATATGAATTTCGATCAACAACAGATTTTAATTTTTGATAAAAAAAATATACAGCATATAAAAAGCATCTCTCTGATGTCATTGATGATATGATCTCCCGACTTAAGTCCGGTCTGATTGAAGAAAAATGTTCAAAAGAATTTTCATAATTTTTAAAAAATTTTTAATGCAAGTAATTTGCTATGTTTGATAGTGATGGCCAAGCATGATTAAAACGGCTAAATATTGACAGCTGAATATTTTTTTCCAAAGTGGAGTGGATACTATACACTTCTATCATTGTACGCCCCTTTTCAAAAATTAATTGTACAATTTTATTTATTATTGCTAATATGCGAAAACAAACTATTTTAATATTTAATGGTGTTATTTATTGATTTTTGTAGAAAATTATAAATAAACAGTTAGTAATTATTTCGCATAATTGCGAGCATTTCAATCCTTTCAATTTTAAACCTTTCAATTCGTCCTTAAGAATAAACAAACACATGTACGTATTAAATATTATATCATAATCTGAAATTTATAGACAGACGGACGGACAAACATCATTAAAGTGTTAGATGAAGTAATTTTGAGTCAATTAATTTCAGTATAATTAGTCTTGGGATATTCATTTTCAGGCGTCGTATCACAAACGTAAAATATTAAATGCTTTATGTTTAAATTTTAATATTACCGTATTATTAATAATATATTAATAATATTAACTAATATGAAAAATGATTTATATAGGTAATTTTTTTAGCGCATTTTTTACATGGTATAGTTGTATAGGTAGCCCAGGGACGATATGCATCAAAGTAGAGCACATACGTAATAAAACTATGTACTCAGTTTTCCTCCAAGACGTCAAATTGTTTCTTAAAATGACTTCAAAGTTTCGAAAAATATACATCTTTAAAAAAATATAAAATATTTACCAAAACTATATCAACCGAAGATTGATGTCAAAGGAAAGCTAAAAATCTTTTCGTATTGCAATATATAAATAAAAACTTTTGTTATATTGCTGGGATTCGTAGCTTCCATTTGACATCCATATTGACATCCATCAGTGTAATCTTCGTAAATATTTTATAATATTTTTAAAAATTTCACATCTTTCGAAACTTTGATATCCTTTCGAAAGGGGAAAAACTGGGTACAGTTTTACCATGAATGCTCTCATGTTTTATCCATATAACGAGTTTTCAATGTGTGAGAATAGCTGTTGTAGGCCCGATATATATTAGAAAATAAATAGTAAAAGGTAACATTTTCAAACAGATATTTTCTTAAATATTGAGCTGCAAAATTTAAATAAAAAATATTATTATATGGCAGATATTCTTAGCTTTTATTAGACACCCATACTGGGAGAGTTCATAAATATTTTATAAACTTTTTTGAAAATATGTGTCCTTCGACACATCCTGGAGAAAAACTGGGTACTTAGTTTTACCACGTAGAATCTTTAGTTTCGTGCACATATCGAATTTTTTCATGTGTGAAAATGACTGTCACGGGGTAACCGATAAATGTTTAGCTATTTGCTCCGGACACAAATATTCGATGTATTTATGTTCATAATTTTGGCCTAAAAGACTCTACTACAGTTTGATAGGCTAGGGACAGTCCTATGTCGGGCTGTTTCGACTGTTTCCTATGTTTTTGAACTGTTAATCAAAATTTGGATAAGATCCTCCCAAGTCGGAGCGCATCCGCTATGTAAACGATGAAACGTAGGCAAAGGGTTACAGTTTCTTTACATCATTTATGAAGGTGTTGAATAAGCAGTGGCCTGCTTAGATCTCTCTGTAATGGGAGTCCCTACCTGTAATGACGTTAGCCAACTCACCTACTTGCATTTAAGCACTTACAAAAGATTTAATTCCATATTTCCGTGCTATCAAACGGTTTTATACTTTACTTTCAAGATCTAGGTTTGATTGATTGTCAACTAGATGAAGACTAAAGTGTTTTAACTTCACATAAAATCTCTTGACGACGCCAAGTATGTGATTTGGTATGTGATTTAAGTTTACTTAGCTTTATGACTAAAGACAAAAGGATAAGAAATAAAAAAAAAGCTCATAACACCCTACTAAGGTGTAAATCTTTAAGACATACAAAAATTCAAGTCTCTTAGAGATTTCTTTCCTAAATGCTTTGATTCTGTCCCATTGAGTTACGTTTGACAAACAGTAAATAATTAAAGTAATTATGGATAAAAGTTTATCACCTCATTTTCATTGTGAGGGAATAAGTTTTGTGTAATGGTTTTTAATATTTATTTAAACTAGTTCTTATTTAAATAAAAGTTAAATTCTTTAATCAAATAGCGGCAAAATTTAGAAATAAAAATATAATATAATAATTTATATTATATTTCTAATTATACCAAGCAAATATAATAAACACAAATCAACTGACTTTTGTGTTTATTATTAATTTTAAAGAAGCTTCTTTATAGCTCTGATAAAATAAATGTACTTAATTTTTTTTTTTATTAAGTAAATTTAAATAAACTACTTAGAAGAAAAACAAATAAAACCTTTTGATATGCGCTTGTAGTTCAAAAGTAGGAATCTCACTTCAAATGATAACCCAACAACGAAGAATTTGATGATACCGCCCCCGTACATTATACTACTCTGCTTAAGGTACGGTCAGACTAGAAAAATATTTGACAGAAACTGACAAACATTTCGTTACAGAAATGTGGCCATAAAATATTTTTGTATGGCAAACAACAAATTAGCTGATTTTGATTAAATAAAATTATTTAATAGCAATAAAAAAGTTTTTAATGTGAACACATTGTGACCATTTAATAGAAAATATTTTCCCATTTTTTGGGCAAATAATTATTTCATCTTACAAAAGTTTTGTAAGAGAAAACAATACCAAATAACAGTTGTATAGAATGTAAAAAAATATAAATTAATAAATTCTGCTAATACAATATTGCTGACCATTTTAATAATTTCTTTATACGAAAAATGGTTTAACATTAGAATTATTGTATATAGCATCGTCTGTCTGGTGTTTGCTGCGATAATCAGGTGTTTGCTGCGCGAGTTATTCGCGGTTAAAGGTGCGAAAATCAGTTATATATATATCTCGCTTATTAACAAACCATCTTCTAAAGATATTCACTTATTATTCTGACCCATGTTAGAGTGTCCGCAAATGTAAAATTTTCAATGAGGCTACAGAGTAAAATTACAATCGTAAACTGGGCACATAACAGAGCATAGATTTCGGGCACATACATAACTTAGTAAGCCAGATGACCGTCTCTACAAGGTTCTGTTAAAATCGGAAAATATTTTCAACTAGCGCCCACATAAGTGGTAGAACGAAAACCAAGAAAAATTATGATTTTAGTCGACTATTTATATACTTGCTAGGCCTAAATATAGTCCAATTTTAATAAAAAGTTGTAGGGTGAGTCCTTTGACTTGCTCAATTATGTACCCGAAATCTTTTCAGTTTGCTATTGAAATATTGCTTTGTAGCCTTGTTGAAAAAATTTTATATTTGCGGACAACCTAATATGGACCAGAAAGAGATTTCTGGAAAATTTGTATAATAAAAGCTAATTACATATCTTTAGAAGATGGATGGTATAATTAAAATTTTACTATGTCATCTTGAAACAACATTAAATGTAATATAAAATGCGCAGAAACCATATAAAAATAGAGTTTTTAACCGTATTTTTTTAACAATTTTGCAAAACACCCTCATTTCGTCTTTAATCCCACTTCCAAATATTTTTTTCTTTTTTTCTAAAAAAGCTATTGAAGTTGCTTTATATAATTAAGCCAAAAAAATTGTATCCTCTTTGTTTATTATATTTTTTGTAAAAATATATTTATTGTTTTCGACAGTTGATGAAATAATTTTTGAAGACAAAAAATTCTTCAAATGTACCCAATGAGAAAACATGTTTTCCTATTTGTCTATTTGACTATATTTAATGTCTGTTTGAACCAAAAAAATAAATTCGAAACAAACATTTGCCTAATCTGACCGTACCTTTGGTACTGGTACATGAAAAGACAACTCGTGGCAGATTAATAAAATCAAACAACACTCGTACAAAATCAAATTACAACATGAAAAAATAACAAACCGTAAGTTTTAAATATGCCGACAAAATCAACAGGTTTCGTAATGAAGAAGAATTAAAAGACCCTAGAAAAGCGAATAGAAACAGTCAACAGAATTGTTTTTTTTTCACAAAATTAACAAATAAACAAAATTGTTTGCACACCAAAAATGGAGCACAACATCAGACAGTAGTTAGCAGTCTTGATACAGAGCTTTATTTTTTCCTCATTCTTTATCGGAAAAATTACCAAACACAAGTATGAGTACGAGTGCGGTGAAGCAACAGATGTATGCCAGTTTATAGAATTTAAACTGAAATGCCACGATTTTCAAACGTTTAAACCACCCAATAGTTACAAGCAGCGAAAAAATTGTAATACAAACTTCAGCAAACAACGCACAGACATTTTTTAACATATTCACACAATGAATTGGTAACAACAAACCACTCCAGGCTTACCAATTTGTACTCATCTGGATAATTAGATTCAAAAAAGGGTATTTTAACTTACATCTCTGTATATATCTCAGTATATATCTAGCCACTCAATACTAATTTGTACGTATAGCGATTTCTATCATATTAATCATTTTTACAGAACCAAGTTTATTTAATCTTTGTTTTGTTTCTGTGGCAAACGGCAGTCAATTTAATAAAAATGTTCATATGAAGCTTATAGCTAGTTATATTATTTTATTTTTTTTATCCAATCTTCCATTAAAAATCCATAAAATTTAAAATAAACAAACTAGTTGGCAACTCTTTTAAGAAACAAAATATTTGCATCTGAATCTTAATTAATTAACTGAACGCATTTTCATGTTAAAATACAAAAACAAAAAAATAAGAATCTTTCAGATACTTTCTGTAATTCAAAAAAAAAAACCAAAACCATATAAAATGTATGCAGGCAAATGTAGTCGTTGGCAAAATATGTATGTGTAGTTAAGTTTATAAAAATGTAAGTATGTATGAATATAAACATTTTGTTTTTTGTTATGTTTGATGTGCTGCGATTTCGTAATGCATTCCTGTGCGCACTTATTGCCTGACAAGGTAATTCGTACGAGAAGCTGAATACAAACGAACACGTAAATGCTTGTATATGTGTATTCGTATACAATGATACAGAATGTAGTTGAAATACACATACAGAAATTTAGCAACCTTTGTTTTCATATATATATATATATATATATATATATATATATATATATATATATATATATATATATTACCACAGAGTGTCTTTATCCTTTAAAACGTTGATGTTTCACCTTATATGGGAAGTAGGTGGTAAAGTGGGTGGACCACGTTCATTTTTTGTTTCCGAGTTTAAATTGGTCATTGAATTATTTGTGCAAAATTTCGTTGATGTACATGGTTTTTCGAAAAAGATATTGGCCGAAAAGTATAAACTGGAGTTACGATTGACAGCCTGTTTTCTTAATATTTGGTCCATAATTTGTTTTGTTTATGAATCGATTTTGGTCATTTCCATCAAACAAACCATGTATAAGATTTTCACGCAGACCCAGTATGTATGGAGAATTCTCCTTTTATGTTTACCTTTAAGACCATAAACTTCAAATATTTATTTTAATTCTCATTTTTTAATTTAACTTTTGATGCAATTACATTATTAGCACCTTGTATCGTAAAAAAACAAAAATTCAAGACAAGGAATGGTTTCATGTGCCACCGGCAAGAAAATTAATTTTAAACACCCAAAAAAAGTGTTTGAAATTAACAAGTTTTTTTTCTTATGTATCCAATTCCTCCAATGTAAAATCCAAACACTTGTAGAAATAAGAGAAAGAGAACTTGTGTTCAATCAGCGTGTCCGTTGACCAGTGTTAAATTATAATATGGAAAAATGGTGAAATCAAAATTTTCAAAATTTTAATTTTTTGCAGTTTTTCGATTAGAAAATTGTCGACGTTCCGAGTATTGCAAAATAAAGAATTGAGGTTTATTGCTTTTGTAATTATGGATGTTTCGAGGTATATCTTGATAATGTGCCCCTAAGAGGTGCTATTTTCGCGTATTTTCACGGCATAATTTCAATGAAGCTAAAATATTGTGCGATCAAAAAAATTATCCAAATTACATTTAGAAATCATTATGGAGAAATAAAATATTAATATGCAAACATTTTGTAACTCTTTATAATAGACGTGGTTCTGGCCAAAGCAGTTGGAGGGGGGAGGTTGTAATTCATTTATGGAAAATTCGCGATTTTAACTGCTAAGGCTTTATGTTGATTTCGCCAATATAACACTAAAAGAATAGATTTTTAATCGAATGGTTGAGCTATGAAATTTGCATAATTCTGTCGCCCAAAAGTCTCGATAATTTACATCAATTTTCTATTTTTGAAATACAAAAAAAAAAAAAAAAAATAATAATAATGTTAAAAAAAATATTTCTGAATAAATTTGAGTGGTTTAAATTGCGTTGTTATTTTACTGTTGTCCTCTTAAGGATTTCAAATTAAATTAATCAAAAAAAAAAAATTATGACTTATTTAATATCTAAAATTATTGATTTAGAATATGAAGCTAGTCAGATAAAGGAAATCTGTTTTAAAAATGGATTAAAAATGGATTTGAAAAAAGGGAAGCTTTTTTGAAATGTTTTAAAAAATTCGTAGTCTGGAATTTTTTAAATAAAGTAAGAAAATTTTTTTAAATAAAGTAAGTTACTTTCATTGATTTAAGTTAAAAATATTTAAACATAATTTCCGAAATACATATTACATTATTGAATAAAATTATTTAAATATTTTGCTGTGCACACGAAAAGCCTTACGTATTTTTCAACATGCGACAACACAATTTATATTTTGTATGAAAGCTCCAGTAGGATTTCCGAGATGATTCGCGATTTACAATACTCCTATAACAAAAATTATAAAAATGCGAATATCTTCCAAAATATATATGTTACAACGTTCATTGAGATCTAAAGTTAAAGATAATAAAATTACCTTTAAAATGATACCCGAAACATGTTTTTATGTTGAATTTGAATATCTCAAAAAATTCGTGAAAATTTGTAGACGACGAAGCGTTTCTGTATATTCTCTGTAAAATTGTCGTGCAGGGACTCTCAATGGATTCCGAGTTATTACAAGAAATATAACGCAGGATAAAAAAAAATATTATTATTTTTAAAGAAATTTTAAGCATGAATTTTTTTACTTTATTCGGTGTGACTTTTTTCAATATCTCAGAAACTATTGAGAGAGCATGATAAACTCAGAGAATATACAGAAAGGCTTCGTCATTCTATGAAAGAACGCCAAAAAATTTACAGAATGTCTTTCGATTTCGATGAAATTTTGGGTGCGAATAGTCCACAGATACCTTTATCGATTGCAACTTCCAGTTCGCGAAATTTCTAAAACTCGCGATTTTATTTCGCTTTTTCTCTTTCCAAAAAACCCGCAAAAGTATACAATTTTAAATGGTAATATTTTTCAAGGAACTTTGCGGAATTCAATGACTTCAAAGGTATTTGAATCATTATTACATCAGCTTGAATACAAGTAATACACAAATAGAAAAGATTTTAATGCAATTGCATTTTTTAAATGCATTTGTCGTTAAATATGCATTTTAAAATGTTTATTTTTTAACATATTTGAAAAGTATGGATTCTTTACATTAAAATAAGAATCTGAAATTTTTTGGACGCACACATCTACTATGCACAATTTCGCATTTTCTTAAACCCATTTACATTTTTTCATAAAAAAATATATTTTTCTGGTATTATTTTCAAAATATGAGTAGTTGTCAAAAATGCAAAAGGATATTTTGGAGATGATGACTAAATTATTTAAAAAGAAGGCAAATATAAATTTAAACAAATGTAAGTGCTATATTCAGCTGCGCTGAATCTTAAATACACTTCACCCTTGTTGAGATGTATTATATGAAAACGAAATACATTATATTGGATATAATTGCAAATATATTTACCTATATCATATCTATGTAAACACTAAATATATTACAAATAGGATCGAGATTTTATAAATTCTTATACCCTTATATACATTATAAAAAATGAGGTGTAAACGGTTGAACCGATTTTTAAAAAATTTGGCATGCATATAGTACCGGTACCACAGGTAGTTACAGGTTTTGTTAGATTTCGATTAGACTTCACACCCATATTTGACATATATATATATATATATAACGCCATTTCAACTGACGGACAGGCGGACATCATTTCTTAAAAGGATGCAGCAAATATAAACTTTCTTGCTTTACGACAAAAAAATGTGGAAATTACAAACAGAATGACAAACTTACATATACCCCTTGCACCTATTGTGAACAGGAGGTGAGAAAAAAAAGAGCCTAAATTGTGCTTTAAAAAGGTCAGAAAAGGCTAAATGCCACAAAAATAAGGTCAGAAAAAATTATTATTTTTTCTTTTTTTTAATTAAACTTATTTTTTTTTCTCATTAGTTTTTGATATTTTTTCAGATATTGTAGTAAATTTATAAGTAAAACATAAAACTGCTGTTAGCAAAATTACCCCATTGAAAATCGCTATTTTAAATTATATTTTAACAAAAAAATATCCCAATATTTGTAAGGGATTCGTAATTTTTGAATTATAATTCTTTTTTGATTATTAAATTTTAAAATTTGTTGGTGATTTTTCGCTTTTATAAGATTTTTTTATATTATATTTATTTTTGTATTATTTTAGTTTGTATGACTATCGGTGTATTAAAAAATAATTATAATGAATTGTGTAAAAATAAAGTTGGGAAAAGCAGATAAGAAATGTTGGTTTGTTGGTTTACGTGGTAGTCCGTAAACATATCATTTAGACTCGTTAAATTCCGTTTTGATTGGACCACACTACTCGTGGGATTGAGTCTGTAATGAGATAGAAGTATAGGAAAGAAAAATGGGAACATAAATTAATTAGATCCAGCCTGTAGCATTGAGATATTTAGTAATTTCACTGAGTCTAGTGTCAGATATCTCACAGAGGTTGTCTAATTGGTACCTACCGAGAAATGTATGTGTGATTGCGTTCAAGGCTGGGCATACGCATAGAAGATGATATACTGTCTCCTTCTTCTCGCGATTGCCACAACTACGACAGTATTCATTGTAAGGGAGACCAAGTCTGCTTGCATGCTTCCCGATCGTCCAGTGATCTGTAAACAATGCTATTACTCTCGAGATGTCTGCGTTTGTAGTCAATGAGTTGCATTGAGCGTTTTTCGTTGTAGGTAGGCCACGTTTCCTTCGCGACTCTACATTTGTCCAGATTTCGCCATCTATTTTTCGCCTTTTCTAGATAGTGTTTTTGGATTCTGCTTTTGACTGGTCCTAACGGGATTGCGGCAGAAACCGATAAGGAGGTATTCACAGCAGAGCCTGCCCGGGCTAATTCGTCTGCCTGTTTATTAGCATAGTAATCCCTATGCGCTGGAACCCAGACTATAGTAATGTCGACTTAGTCCTAGCAGTTCCTCTTTACACTGTCTGACTAGAATAGAGGTAGTTCTGGGTGATTTGAGCGATAGAATTGCCGCTTGGCTGTCGACAAATAAACCAATATTCCCTTGAATATTTCTATCGCGAACTAGTTTACACTCTTCCCTGACCGCTAGTATTTCCGCTTGGAATACGCTTTCGTCATTAGGGAGTCTATATGAGTGTCTAATTCCAAGATCGTTAGAGAAGACACCAGAGCCGACACCGCAGTAATTCTTTGAGACGTCAGTATATATCTTAGTTCCATATTGTTCAAGAAGATTTCCACTTCTTCATTCGCTCCTGGTGGGAACTTTAATAGGACTTTAATAGTATTTCTGCAGTTCATCTGGGAAATCATATAGTCGATAGGTTGAATGAATTGCGGGGGTATTAAACTTAATATCCTCGCGTGCCCATATGTTCTTGATCTCCAGCTTTCCCTTGCAGATAATCTTATCGCACTATAAGAAATGTTCTTCTTCTTTGTTGAAATATTAAAGTTGTAGCCTTTTTAAGGTGATTTTATTAATAAAAAAACGAAAATTTCGAAGCTAAAAGCAAAATTTAAAGACTAGATTTAGGCTTAAAAAAGCTAAAATGGCAACACTGGTGATTAAGGGTGTACAAATTTTTTGCTTGTCTAATATGAAAAATATATTAACAAATTTTATAAAATGAAAAGACGAGAAAATCTATTTTTTTTAATGAAATGTTAGAAATTCATTACTTATGGTAATTTTTTAAATATTGTTGCAAGGAGAATTTTGGCAATTTTTTATAACATTTCATTTGTCTCAATGGCGTTTTGATAATGATATCAAAATTAATGTTCCCAAGTATTTTGTAGTTTCTTTCACATCGTTTGGAACAAATTACATTTAATTATTCTGTAGATGACACAGCTATTAAGCGTGATGTTGAATTTGAAGGATTAGTAGTTATATTTGACATCAAGCTATAATTAATCATCATATTGATATCAGTTCTAGAACTTATGTTTTTATAAGAAGAAATTTTATAAGAAGAAATTCAAGAGAATATAGTGATCCCTTTACGCTCAAATCATTGTATGCTATATTTGTATGTATCATTTTAGAATAATGCTGCATAATTTGGTGTACAATTTATGGAAAAGAATTGGATCGTTTAGAGCGTATGCAAAAAATTTGTATAAAAATTATTTTGTAAAAATCATTAAGAATCAGTTGAAGATTCGGTAATGAATTGGAGACTTTGTCGTTTAATGCATTTATTTTATGCATTGTTCTGAAGTTTAGGGTTATGTAATCCTAAACTTTAAGAAAGCTTTAAGATTTGTAGCTTAAAATAAATAGATATATGGACCATCATAAATCCTTATTAAGTTTTGTAGTAATACAAAATTTATTAAGGATATTTAACTTTTCTAATTTTTTACACAACAACCAGTTCGGTTTATAGACACCTTTTCCGGCCCACTTTTGTACGTAAGGTTTTGTGATTTATGTGCCATAATACATATTTGTGACAACATCCCGTGAAAACTACTGAACCGATGTACTTATTTATCAGAAAGATATTACGTTCTCCGAAAGGAACTTTAAGATTTATCAAATCCTATTTGTTTAAGCCTACATTTTGTAATGAAATATTTTACTTTCATATAGCTTTTTAATTTACATAGCTTTTGGCTTCTCTGTAAGAATATACTTTAGAAAGAATGGAAGCTTTTTTGTTGCTTTTTAAGAATTAAAAAAACCCTTTTTTGTGGATAACTTTTGATGTTGATTGTATATTGGAAATTCTAAAAATGACATAATGAGCTACTCAATTACTTAAAAACTTATACTAGGTCATTTAAAAAGTATATTTTCACTTTCATATCGTTTCTATTCGCAAAAAAACATCCAAAAATTTATCATTTGTATCAAAAGATTTAATTTAAAAGATTTTCATAGATTTTGTATCAAAATCGTTTTTTACTTATTAAGCTGAAAACTAACTTATTAAGTTTTTTTTATATCTCCAGTAAAATTTTAAGAAGTGTTGTTTTGCATTTTAGTTAACGATATATTTATTGGAAATAAATCTGTAAATCTTATTAACATAAAATTCTCGCAATAGTATCGTACAGACCCCTCCGGAATCGATATATGGCTTCTCACATTTGACATGAACATTTCTAAAACGTTTGCTAATATTCTGTTTCTCATCCGATTTCACTATATTTTTTTAATGCTTAATAGGTCATATATTTTCAGTAGTAGGTACCTTGAGCAGTAGATGTCTTAAATTTTGGAATAGCACTTCCGTTAATACCGTTTTTCTGTATATGTACTGACGAAAACGCTCAAAATGTTCGTCGGTAAATACCTCAAAATTTTTGGGGAAAATCCAATTGCAAATACAAATATTATATCTTTAGAAACATATTTTATCTCATATCCTTGAATTTTCTTTTTTGAAGTACTGGGCTCAAGATTTGGATTGAAAATACAAAATTAAAAAAAATTATTAACGTTATCCGTGCTTACTGGAGGTGAATCAACTAGCACATCTCTTCGCTATTATGGCATAATTCTTAGATCAGATTGTACTCACTTAATTTTTAATTTAAATAATTAGCCATTTGTTGTAATTTCTAAAGAAGAAAACTATCACTAAAATAATTATCTTGACATGCAATAATCTAATATAATAATTCATGACAGGTAAATCTATCTATATATATAAAAGAAAGTGATGTTAGTTACTATTGTTATAACTCAAGAACGACTAGACAGATTTTGATGATTCTCACCAATTCGGACCGGTCACCGGCCAGAAAAGGATAATACGAAAAAAAATTCGCGAAAAATCCGCGATAAAAAAAAACTCTTTTTTGTCATAATTTCTTTGCCTTAATAATCATTAAAAATATTTTTTTTAATACAAATTATAACAATTACTGTTTCTGCTTCTATCGAAACGCTTACTTTTTTGTGCAATTTGTTTTCTGGTGGTGGTGTAGAATTCTATTTCCAAACAGTAAGTTCCAAGTAAAGCTCATCATTTAGTGAGGTTGTGATATTTAAAACCATTTGTTGTATTTTTGGCATTCGTTATTAAGTGTTATTCACAATGCCGCGACCCCGGAGATCTAATATTTCGCGTCGAACACGTAATGCAAGTACTTATCGTAATATCGTCAAACAATTGAATATATATGAACGAGAAATCGCACGAGAACAACCCCGTATTAGTTTGGCCCGACTTCGTACATCACAAACGCAGGAAGAAAGGCAGGCGAGAAATGAAACGGCTCGGTTAGCAATGAGAAATCGTCGAGCAAATGTAGCAATTCAACAACTTTAAAATTTTTAATCAACGCATAAGAAGAATTGCTTCAAGTTCTGATTTGAATCAAGCAGCGTTCCATTACAACTGCAATTTCGACTACAGCTCTCATCATTCCGTTCAAAAAAAAGACATTGTCTATCCGCTAACCTTAAGATGAAGTAATAAATAAATATAAATTCAAATTTGCCTTAAATACATGCGTATATTTTTTGATTGAGCCCACATCTACATCATATTTAAATTCTTCTGTAAAAAACACTTTATAATAGGTATTCCTTAGATTTTTATTTAAAGGTCGTAAATTTCGTTAAAATATCAATTTAAATCGTTCAGTAATACAACACTAATGTTTGCTTAGGGCCAGCAACGCGGCTCGGGTCAGCTAGTAGTTAATAAAAAAAGACTTTCACTGTTATAGCTTTGCGAATTCTAATTCCCTTCACATATCCGCCCTTTTCCATCTCAACTATGAAAATTGATAGGAAAATATATCACACAAAGTTTCAAATTTTCAGGACCATAGGTTTGCCGGGCAAGGTATCATTTTTAATATTTAGGATGATTCATTGAGTACTTTCCAATCAAAATACAGTAGATTCATTTTTTTGAAGCATGGTCTCTATGATCGTAAGAAATGACTCTCTAAATCTGCGATTGGGCTTTCATTCTAAGGGATAACCACTGATCGGAAATATTAGTATTAGGTAAAAATCATAATATGAACTTAAATTAAGTTTTATTTTCATGTTTTTTAATATATATCGCAAAACCCGGGCAAGGTATCAGTTTTAATATTTAGGATGATTTATTGGGTACTTTCCAATCAAAATACAGTAGATTCATTTTTTTGAAGCATGGTCTCTATGATCGTAAGAAATGACTCTCTAAATCTGCGATTGGGCTTTCATTCTAAAGGATAACCACTGATCGGAAACATTAGTATTAGATAAAAATCATAATATGAACTTAAATTAAGTTTTAATTTCGTGTTTTTTAATATATATCGGAAAACGGAGCATTTACTGTAAAAATTGCTATAAATGTGAGCAATATTATTTGAAAACATTATGGTTGGGCAGAAATAGTTTAAAGCAAGTACGATCATGTCTATATATTTCTCTAATGCAAAAATTATATTTACCCCAATATTTCGCCAAAAACTTTTGAGAATATTTGTATGAAAAAATCAAATTGTCTCCAAAAATACTAGGAAGTTGAATTTGTTTCAGTGCAAGCAAAAACAAACAGTAGAAGTAAGAAGTCAAATACAACTATTCATTACATGTTATTTTTTTTTCAAACACACACTCTTACATTCTGAAACAAACACATTTCAGCCAAACACAAATAAGGTTATTTTGTTCAAAAGAAATCAAACCGAATGCACACCATTGACACCACCAGTAGAGATCTCTTCTACATAGAAAAGAAGAATAAGTAAAAAGGTTTGTGCAATGCTGCATATTTGATGTTGCCACTTTATATGGTATGCCAATGTTTGATGTTGACAGCGTTTGTCAACGTAAGATAACACAGTGTAAACGTATTGTTTGTTTATTTGAAAGTGTATGTATTACGTTCATTATATAACATTTGAGCGTAAAATGCATTTCTGCGCTTGTTGGTTGTTCCATACGAGGATTTGTGTATTTTTTCCTTTTTTTATGTATATTGTATATTTTTTTTTTGTAACGCGTTAAAAGTGTTTGTTCATGTACAATTTCAGTTCAGGTGTTGGTTAATTGTAACAGCATCTTTCGCCCCCACATTAAAAAGCAACAAGAACAGAATAAAATCTACAAACAAACAGACATACAAATATGTTGATCTACAGAGTTACAGAATCAACTTAACAAACACCGAAAGATGAAACACGAAAAAAAAACACAACAGAAAAACAAATAAAATTAAATTTACTTGGGCGGCAGGTGTCTTTTATTGTATTGTGTCAACAAAATGTTGAAATTACCAGTAATTAGTAGCTGCTGCATACCGCCCTTCACTCGTACGCCGCCAAATGTACATGTAAATATTTATAATTGAAAATGTCGGTTTCATTGTAGAGCACAAGGTTTTTTGTTTATCAATCTTTCGTTTGTTAAAAAAAAAAGAGTTTCGTAAGAATTTTTTATTTGGATTTGTCAAAAATATTTGTTTAAATTTATTTGGAATTTAAAAGTTTTCAAAAGAATTGATTGCAGAGGATGTTTGATATTTTTGAAATAATTTTTCTCATGTAATCCATGAAGTTTCGAGAATAAGTGATGAGAAACTGTCCCTTATCCTCAAATGACCACTTTTGTAAAATTATAAATAATAATAATACGGATTTCTTTAAGTAAAATGAGAAATGTTAAAATATAAAAAATTAAATCGTTTAAATTTACATAATTAGTATGTAATTTCCTACACCACTTGGCATACCAGCAATGGTCTTGAAGTAGGGATGTAGGACGTGAACATTCATTAGCAAACCTTTCCAGCTTTATATACAATGCAGGTTAATATTGTACGTGTTGAACGATTGTTAATGTAACGTCAATTCCTGGAAATGGATTGGACAGGCATAGGATACAAGAGGTCTTATGATCTGCCGGTATATCAGGAGCCTGACCTTAGTGTTCAGTATTTTCTTCCTCAATATTCTGTGGTACATAAAGTACACCTTCTTCGCTCTGTCCAAGATGAATTCAATATGTTTGTAGAATTCAAATTCTCGGAGAACACAACGCCCAAGTTATTTAATTCTGTCCGTAGTCCTCACTCGTTCACCCCCAATATGTAGATTGGGGATGTAACTTCTCGCGTTGGGTTATACCCTTACCCTTAATCATAACACAGTACGTTTTGTCCATGTTCAGTTTCAGTCCCCATTACTTGAAACACAAATGCAGAACCTCCAGGTAAGAGTTCAGCCTCCTATTCACGTACCGTGCCCTAGAACCTTTTACAGCAACTAAAATATCGTCTGCATAAACTAATAAGATATCTCCGCCAGGTGGCTGAGGCAAATAGGAGACAAAGATATTATAAAGAATAGGCCCCAGTAAAGAACCCTGTGGTACACCTGCACAAACATTCCGATTTTCTGATAGCTTGTTGCCTACTCTAATCCTTAATTTGCGATTTTCCAAAAAACTAGCAACCATTTGGATCTCGCAAAACCTAGGGTCAATATTTTGTAAACAATTCCCTTCTAATATATTTGCTATAGTTATAGGAGTTTAATAAACCTTAAAATGGAAGTACACTAGCTCTTTGTTCTACGCTTTCCAAAACCATGGATAGTAGAATGAACTTGTTAAATATTTGAAGACAAACAATTCACTTACCAACAGGCAGTATGGGTTTCGTAGAAGTTGCTCTACTGAAGACTAGCAAACCTTCTTATCGGAAATATAGTGTCACGGGTACTCACACTGGGCCACGATCCCTAAATTTTGTCCATAATTAAAATATTTGGTTTATGTTAAAAATAAATATCACATATAAAGTTTTTGAGGACGCTGATTCTGCAATAAAAAAATTATAACTTAAAATAACGGCCAAAAATTTGTTTATTATTTTGTTTATTATTATTTTAAATAATCACATTTGACAAACTGTGACAAATTTGTGATCCCTGGATATGAATATTGCTTTTGATTTTCCGAATTCGAAAATGCGAAAGCAATACGACGGACCAAAGTGGGTCACAATCCCTGGATTGTGGTCATAATTAGAATACTTGGTGTACATAAAAAATATATATTAAATATAGAGTTTTTTGGGCTGCTAATCTCGGTTCTGCAATAAAAAATAAGATATTCAAAATGGTGGATCAAATATGGCAAAAAATATACATTTTGTTATTTAAATGCAAATAATATATATGCATATGTTTTTAGTAACGAATATGTTCTTAGTAACGAATTTGATGTAAATTTAAAACGATCAAAACCGCGCACAGTTGGGTGGAAATGCCAAAAATGACACTTAATTCAGGGAAGCGGTATAGCGCAATTCCTTTAACTCGGTAGATCGCCGTTTTAAAGATGACTTAATGAAATTCGGCAAGTGAGCTTTTCTTAGATCAATAATATATCATGCTAAAATTGGTCGAATCACTATTTTACTGAGCCCCATTAAAAATAATCTCGGAAATAGTTGACGTATTTGACGCTTTTTGAATGTCCTAAATAAGTCTGTATTGAAGATCGGCCCAAACCTATATATATTTCTTTTTAAATAAGGCAAATAAATAAGTTGCATAAACTTTAATTTTAAATATTTATATATCATTTTAATTTTATTTTCATTTTATGATATATACATTTATTATATATATATATATATATATATATATATATTCTTATATATATATTCTTATATATATATTCTGCCAAATCACAAAAATACACGCTTTTTTGTGTTCATACTACACATATTACGTAAAAATACAAAATTTTTATTTTTACCCAAGTTCGTCAAAAAAACTTTTTCATTTCTATATAAAAGTAAAAAATGCCTGTTCCTAAAACGATTAAAAGAAAATAATAAAAATATTTCTGCAACATTAACTTTAACAAAAAGTACGTAAATATATTTTCAAATACCTACGCTTAACAACTCCAATGTAAAAAAAATACTATTTATAAAATAAAACGCATAAATATAAAATTGATAAATTTAGATTTTCAGTTTGTACCACTATGATTAAAAATCGCAAAAAATCTGGGGCTTTGACGGTGCACTACACCGAGAGTTAAAAATTAAAGAATTTCTTTAACAGATAATGATGGTTCATTTTATCTATTTTTACCTAGAATTAATTGCCATTTTTATCAAATTCACCACTCTGTGTGGTGGATTGAATAAATTTTAATTTATAATATTTTTTTTTGTTAAGATTTTTATTTAATGATTTCAAATTCAAGCGTAGGAATAGTTTTATACAATTTAAAGATATCACTATGATGCCATTATGTATTCTTAATTTTACAAAATTTACTATATGTTAATATATAAATATAGCAACTTGTTGCCATTTTACTTTTTTATCTGAATTCATCAAAAATTAACATAGCAACCAATTTTATTTTTTTTTTAATTTTGATTAAAAAAATGTGAAAAGTTTTTTTTACTTTAATAAGGTTTCAATGACCTTTTTTTAGTTAGAGGCCTATAGTTTGCTATAGCGATTGCCAACAAACGGTCTCAAAAACTTGGAAAAGACCTTAAGAAATTCAGCGGCATTCTCAGCAAAAACATAACTTCCTATTTTAAAAGCAAATCCTTTCTGTATGTATTACTTTGCACAGTGGGACCTTTAAAGCGCTAAAACGATTTTGATGAAACTTGCAATATTGATAGAGAAGGAGCTAAGCTTTTACAATATTGTTCATTGGGGTATATAGATGGAGTAGGGACGGCGCTACAGTGGGGCAAAATTGACCACCTAGAAAACATATCGGAACTTTCACAAATATGAACCGTTTTGAAACATTTGAACATTTCTGAATTCAATTCTACTAAGCAAGGTAAAGAAAACGCGTGCTTACTCTACTAAGTTATCTCTTTTGATTTAAAAGATATTTGACTTATAGATTTCAAGTTGTCATTTTTGGCCATGAATATTTTTTGTTTTTGCCCTATAACTTTTAAAATAAAAATTCTAAAATTTGTTAAAAAAGAAAAGATTTTATAATTATCTCAAGTCGAAACTAGCAAAAAATTTTTAAGTCAAAATTCTGAAACGGGTCACACATATTGCATTTTTTTACCAAAAAGTAACTTTGTATACACTGTCGGACAAAATAAAGTGTGGTGTTTTAGTCTTGCTATTTACTTCATAATAATTGTTTTCTAGTTGCATCATGGGCTATTTTTTTCTCCTGGTATTTGTTATTTTATATTGTTTAATTTAATTAACAAAAGAAATTATTGAATTATTTGCAATTCGAGGTTTGCGTAAAAGTGTTGTGTTGGCTGTGGATTTTGTGCTACAAAATAAAGTGTAACTTTACTAACTACTTTAATTTGGTTAACAATTTTCCAATTTATTGTTACAAAATGGAAGATCCGTCCATATTATTGTGAAGTCTTCGACAACAATCCAGGAAGATTTTTTAATTCCAGATTGGGATAATGAAGTGGAATTAAAATATTAGTATATTGCAGAAACCTTAAGACCACGAAATAAAATCGTAAGGTAAAATTAATTTTGAAAGAGAACTTCAAGTTCTTGAGCCTGTAAAAATTTTTGATTGGTGATTTCGATACTTTTTTTAAATTAGATTAGATAGTTCGATATGTTTTAAAAGGTTTTGCAAAAAACTGCAACAGCCGGTAAATTTCGTCACACGAGGCAATTTTCTGAATAACAAAATTTTTAACGAAAAATTTTCTTCAAAAATATATAGTAAAAATATACATATTTTTCTAGTGCTTACATTTATCAATTCTATATTAATAGCTTTATAATATGTGTAAAAATTATTCTGATACATATAAGCATTTCGAAAATATTTAGGATCAAAGTTATTAAAAGTGTCCCTGTAAACATAATCTGCATTTTTTGTTTTATTTTAGGAAAAGTCTGTTATAAATTTTAAAATAGTAAAATTATTTATACATAATTAAAAAAAAACACAATTTTCTTTAAAATAATATACAATATGGCTATTTTGTGTTTGCAACGTTTCTAATAAATAAATTTGAAATAAGCAAACAGTTACAAATTGTAAAATCTTTAAGTTTTTATCATATTGTTTTTGATACGGTTTTACCTACGCAATAGTACACTGCATTACCAGAAATAAAAGGGAAAAAATAGAAGGAAAAAAGGAATTTATGTGAGAGCAATTTAGTTTTTTCTCATTTTCCCGAACTTTACCCAAATAGTACGTAAACAAACTTTTATTACTTTTGAGAATATATAAATTGCTCGAATAACAGAATTGTTTTGATTTTATGTAATTTCCTAATTTGTTTTTTTTAATAATTTATTTTTTACATTTTTACACATTTAAAAAATCGTGATTTACCCTCGCATGAAAACAAAGTGCATATTTTAATAAATAATTCCCGTTACCAATTTCAATGTGTTAACAACATTTCAATGCATTTATTTTTCAATAACCTGGACTGTGGTTGCAATTAAGAAAACATACCTAAATACATTCCATAAAAAAAACATTCAAACACTCTACTTTATAGAAGGAAATCAGTAGCAATTATTCATTACTGAAAAATAAGTAACAAATGAAAAATCCAATTAGGCGAATTTAATACTTTGCTAATGAATATAGAAGTCCAATTCATATATATATATATATATATATATATATATGTTTTTTCTTTTTTTATTAGATCCAAAATAATCTTTTCCACTTTAACGTAAATTGCAAGTCTTTTTGGTTTTACTTTAAGTTACCTAAAAGAAATTCAACTTTTTTGTCGCAAAAATCCTTGACCAAATTTGTCTGAGTCTATGTAAAAAATATTCCGGGAGCTAAAAGCCAATCTTTCTAAAAATGTGCATCAAAGCATAGTTATAAAATAGTTTGTCCAAAATTACATTAAAACTTCATTCAAACTGCAAAAAAGACAAATATATTTCTCAAAATTTGTTTTATCAAACTATTAAAGTAGGTTCTCACCAACAATAAAATTTTGAAATTTTTATATTTATATGCTTATGAAACAAAACTATTATTATGAATAACAGTTTTTCACAATTTCTTATTAACCTTCAATAAAATTTTTCATAAATTATTTAAAATTATTATGAATAAAGCATCCCATAGATACATACTGCATAAGCTCCTGTCATAAGTATGTATCAGTAAAATTAAGAAAGCCTTAGAATGTGTACGTCATACAGACAATGCAGTAATAAAAATAAATACATTTTGATTTCAAAATGAACTCATACTGACTTTTTAAATTGAAAGAAAGTATAATAAAATATTCTCAATTTTATAGTTTTTATTTGTATTTTTGTTCCTTTGTGTCTACGTGTCTGTGGAGAGCTTAAGACTGTAAGAAATGTTCTGAATTTTCAGAAAGAAGGCTTAATATTTCTTTGTCGTAAAAAAAGCTTTACGTTAATATTAATTTTATATAAGCTATCAGAAATTTTATAATATCACTGAAGCTACAGAGCTCTATAATATTTTCCACTGTGCGACGAGGACACTTACAAAATCACTGAAACCTTAAACAATTAAAAATTTGTCTAAGATTGTACCATAAAAACCAACTAATGCGCTCAAGCTTCTATTTATCTAAGGTACACAAAAAAAAAATTACATATTTAAAATTTTTTATATCTGATTTCAAATTATATCAGCAAAAGTCAAATTTTTGTCTGTTTTTCGAAAATATTTATAGCTTATTAAAAATCTTATGATTAACTCAATTAATCCTTTATTTAAATTTTAATGTAAAACTAAATAAAATTGTTAATTGAAAAATTTTAAGAAAGAATTTTTTTCTGTATAAAGAAAGTCTTGCAGAATTATATTTGGGAACACATAATTTAAAGTATCATAATAATATTTTACGATATAATAATATTTTACGATATAATAATATTTTACGATATATTGTCTTAGATAAAATTGTTTTATCCGATACCATCAGTGTTTGCGACAATTATTACAACAAGTCTTGGTATGATTTATTAAAATATGACATGATTTATTAAAATAATAAGGTATTGTAAAATTATTATAATTCTACTTTAAACTTACACGCTTTGACTTCTATTTAAGTGCCTGAAATTAATCCGCTTTTAATTATAATTAAAAATAATGTTAAATATAAAGAAAAGAAAAGAGCTAAAACTATTGTGTACATACCAAAGTATAAGTCTTGGGTATAAAATACAATGTAAGTTTTTCCTCTTTCTTACAAACTCCTTTATAACCACACCAACTATTGCCATATCATCTTCTGTTGCTCCTGCTTTTTCCACTACCAATATTGTTACAGCTTATAAATGGTTTATAGCTAAATATGTATGAGTTAGCAGAAATATAATGTACCAAAAAAAGAAGTACACATACACACACAAAACTAGTATTATAGCTGCAAACGAAAACCGTAAACTCCCATTTATCCTCGACAGTGGTGTCCTTGTGTCATCTTAAATCTTTGTCTATGTCTACTGTCGAAAAATCTGCTTTTGTGTTACTTACGACTTATGAGCGTATGAACTGGAAAAAAAGAAACAACAAAAAAGCAAGAGCTAAAAAAGAACAGATACTATGAAGAGAATACGTAAAACGTAAAATTTAACCACATTTTTGCCATCATACCCGGCAATAAAGTACAAAACTTTGTTAAATAAATCAAACCCTTTTTGGACATTTATGATCGTAAAGTTGAAATAAAATAATAAAATAAAATATATACTTATGTATGTGTAAATATATACACATTAAAATGTATGTGTGTCCGTTTACACCCAGCTGACCACAAATTTCCATAATAATAAGCCATTCCAACATTTCGTGAACATTTCTCTGACAAAACATTCGAGAATAACTATTGTTGGCGATCCAATTGTGAGTTCCTTGAGTTCACTCGTCGCTCGCTTTGGGGCAGTAAATCTTTCGATCTCAAAGGTTTGTCTATTGTATTAATAGTGAACCTTTAGCGATATCAATAGTGAAACGTAAAAAGATTTGTTAGTGATTCGTTTATGATATCAAAATTTTATGAATATTATTCGATATTGATATTAATAATGACTTGTGATTATTAGCATTGGCAATAGTTCGAAAACGATAGTTTTCTATTTGTTTCATTTCCATTTTGTTCCCAATCTAAAATTAAGAGCTGATTTAATTTTTTCAAACTCAACGCAATATATCAAATATTAAAAAAATATATTTACATAATCAAAATTTTTGAAATGTAATTTATTACATAATAATTCAAATAATTTACAATAAAATTAATAAAGTCATTTATATAAGAATGCTAATATTTGAAGCATTGTGTTCAAATTTCAACTTAGTTCAATTGATTTTCTTTGTTTAAGTATTTTGCATGCACAAACAAGAAATTGAAAAGATTGGATAATTTCTCGAAGAATTTAGTTTCGAAATTTTTTTCAGAAACATTCACTATTGCGATATCGTTATTTTTAAAATTCTTGAATAATGTTTATTATCGAGAAATTATCGAGAAAAGTTCGATGTTACCAACATTCGTTTGTAATATAATTGTTGATTGTTTCTCGAACATTCTGTTTAGGGAATTCTTCGTTTTCAGCGAACATTTGTTAATAACGAAACTCAGGCCAGGCGGGCATATACAAATTTACTAAAAAAGGATAATAAATATGTAGACATATAGTAAATACTTATAGTACAATTACACTTACACAGCTACTATGTAACAAGATAAATTCACTTATTATAAAAGCTTAAACAGATTTATGATGAACCTCATATTGTTATTTTTCTACACATACTTATATAGACTAGTAAATAAAGATAATGTCAAAACAGAACATTTCATACAAAGTATACACTTTTAAGAAATCCAGAATTTTATTTGGAAGGAGTTTACCTAAACCTTTTTAAATAATTATATTGTTTACAAATAATCGTAGATACTATATTTTTGTTATTTTCTCCTACTATTATAATTCTATCAAGTGTAAATCGGCGATTAGTACTATGAATAATAGTATATTCTGATTGGTTTTTCTTTTCCTTTTCTTTCCAAAATATTGTAATAATATCAAACGTAAATATGTGAAAAAAATTTAACTTAATTAAATTGAAACACATTATTTAAATAAATTTCTTTTATGTTCTCATAACGTGCATTAAAAATCATATAAAATTATTATTTTATAGCCAAAGTTTGTACTGGCAAACGTTACATTTTACGCTTACGCAAGAAGTTGTAAATCATACGATTAATTACTCTCGCTCTCTCTATTGCTAGAAGCATTTTTCCAAATTGTTATATGTATGTGTTGTATATTTCCCATCATATTCATAATTTTATCCGTAACCCCATGAGATATAACATTGAAAATTATTCTTACATATTTGCTGGAAATGTGTCGAGGAGAAAGAAAAATAATACAGTTTTATTAAATATAAAAATACAGGGTAACTAAATTATATTTTGAAGCCCATAGCAATTACTGAAATATATATTTGTATATTTATATAAATTTTTGGTTGTTAAAGTTAGTGAAAAAAAGCTTGTGGCAATGATGCTTACTGATCTTAAATTTTTACATCATTTCAAGTCATTTTTAATGACACATCACCCTATTTTGGAAAGCTAATTTATGTCATTATACCAACTAACTCATACATGCATATAGAAGCAGAAAATCCTTCCATATACAAACATATGTATATTTTTACATGCGAATAAAATAATTTAAATGAATAAATGAATGAAAATTGTGTAAGCAATTTTACATGTACGTATGTGTAGGATACTATGTGTTTGTATGTGTTTGTAATTAGTTTAATTTATAGCGACACATTTAAATCTATCTATCCCGTACTGCAGACAAACATTTGCTATATTTATAAGTAGTAAAAGAGATGGGTAGATGACACATTAAATACACTATGAGGATAAAAATATAATAAGATCCATAGACTGATGTGAGTGATAATTTTTATTTATGCACATTAAGGTTATACCTTTTTTTAGATTTTAAAATATAGCATCAGCACCTTATAGCCAATATTGTTCTAATAATAAAAATCGAACTTTTTAGTCAATTTAACCACTTCTAAATTACTTTCGTATTTTTTTTTTATTTTTATATAAAACAATAAAAACGGAATAAAATCTATATATATATATATATATATATATATATATAATATCATATAGCATATAGCGGTCATGAAATAAAACATAAACTATTTTAAAGCTTTTTTGAAACTATAATTAAATGTCGAAAAATTTAACAATTCTTCTTCTACTTTACTGTTTTTTACAAGTACTTATACCCTTCACCACAGGTGTAAAGGGTATTTGTAAGTTTGTCATTCTATTTGTAATCTTTATTATATTATTATATATCTTTATTATATATTATATATTATATTATTATTATTATATATTATTAATCAAGACACCAAAAAATATATTCTCTGGATCATTATTTTTATATGAAATCGATATAACTATGTCCCTGTATCTGTTGAAACCAGTTTTTAGAAATCGCCAGTTATCGGATATATATGTTTTATACATCAAAAAAGGCCTCTAAAATTGTATTTGTCTTCGAATTTTCTAAGCCCCTATATAAACGAACGACTTTGTTTTGCACAGAAAATTCGAAATCATTTTTTTTTTTTTTAAATATTCTTGCTCAAGAAATGAACAAAATCGCTTCATTACTAGCAGAGATATCGGCCAAAATGCATTTTTTGATTTTGTGAAGCTTCTACATAAGCTTCAGAATTCGCTTTTCTACAAATTTGTTGTTAATATTTTTTTTTTTTAATTTCGGTTTTTTGAATTAACAATATCGGTCCATAAACAACCGAGTTATAGGCAAAAAAGTGAAAAAATTAATAAAAATATACACTCACACAAACATATAAAAAGCATTGCAATGACTTTCGGTGTTGTTGTTGATTGTATATACAGTGTATATATTATACACACCATAATTTTTTTATGTTACAACAGGAAAAACAACAACACTGAGGGAAAAATAAGAGCTAAAGGGACATGGCGTGTCATTAGAGGCAAGGTCTTTCCTTTCCCAAAAATAAGCGGGAAGGCTTATGTACAATGCTATTACAAAAGAGTCGGAAAATGAATTAGAAGGAAAAAAGAAATGCGGAATACCTCCATTTACGACACTTAAAATAAGCTGTCTGTAATGAGAACGTTAATAATTGTACTCACTTAAAAGTTACATAAATACCTTCTATTTTGGATCTAATGAAAGTGAAAGAAGAATCATTACGGGATGGATTTTAATGGGAGTCGAGACTTTCTTTGAGGAATTTTCATAGAAGTCAAAGTGGAATGTGCTTAATTTTTTTCTGAAAGGTGTGGAGGCGTTCACAAGGGCCTGCAGTGATAAATGACTAACCATTGCAATGACTCAGTGTTGTTGTGGTTTTTTGTATAAGCATGTATCTACATACAAACATATGTATATAGATTTAGTAGTCATCAGAAGCTATCAGCGTGTTTTTTTAATTAAGCAACGCTTGCTATGATAGTTTAATTTTGTGTTTATATTCTTATAGTTTGGAAAAAAAATGTGGATAATTTGTTTTTAAATATAAATGTGAAAATATGAAAGCATACTTTAAGGCATAAATTTTGTTATTTGTTGGTAAGGTGGTGAAGGTATAAAAGATTCGGCACAGATGAATATAGCGTTCTAACTTGTTTTCGCTATTTCACAAAAATTGTATGGATAAATATTGTGAAATTATTTTGTATCACGATACTTAAAAGTGATAAAAACTTAATTAATTTAGTGGAATGTATAAAATTATTAATTACTAAGGAATAAATGATATAAATATATAGAAAATTTTGAACGCGATTAGTGCGTGAACTTTTTCACGATCACAAAAAATTAATATCATAATGTTTTATACATTCAATGTTCTACAAAGCCTTGCTATGGTTTTCTGTATATTTGCAAAATGTTATACCCCTAATGAAATAATAATGTATTATATTTCCAAAGAACGACCCTGTAAGAACAGTTATGGCAATAAATGAAATAGCTTCAGTTCCTGTAAAGCATAATATTTTCTGATGTACACAATCTAGACCTAGTAAAGCCTTGACTAATGATAATATATAAGTTTATAAAAATAAAAAAATGTTGGTCTTATTAAAGGCCGTTACATATTTTAACTTTTAAATTTGAAAGAAAAATAAATTTCGTATTCGTTTTTAATAAAATGTTTAATATTTTCTGGAATATTCTTCATTAGAGTTTTATTCACTTTTCGGTTACATTTTGTTGGAATGGGTCTACTTCTTTTAAACTTAGTTTTATTTTTATTTATTTATTTATTTTGTTTCGTCAGCTTTAAGTATTCTTCAAATATTCTTTTACTATGACCCAGTATAGTGGATTAGCCTCCCGCGTATTGGTTTGTAAGATTGGTCATCCACATTTGCCTTTTTTTGTAAACGGAATATTGTTATCAAAGGCATCTTTATCATTTATCATTTATTCTGGCGCGGGTATAGCTGTTATATTTTGTGTAAATTTTATTTTTAGTAATTGAAATATACTTATTTACTTTTTTAATATTAACACATATTTTATTTTTACATATTATAAACAATCAAACCGAAAAAAAAGAAAGACATCAGCCAAAAATCGTTTTTGGAAGTATGGTAAAGCTTTTAAATAAAATTTCATAAATGACAACCAAAATAACCATGACAGAAACCTCTCTCTTATTATGAGATTAAATAAGCAAAATTATTGAAATATGTTATTTGGATTATGTGGAATTTAACATGTTAATTTACAGTAAAAAATTTATATTATGATTTAGTACAAGTTTTTATAACAATAAATATAAAAATTATATTAATTTGTTATACATATAAGCTATAAAAATTTTGGTCCCACACACACCCTGCGCGGGTATACGAATGTTAAATTATTGATTTATTTGAGGAATTTATGGACGCAAAACCCCTATTCCGGGAGGACATTTTTATGAGGGCTAGGTAAAATAATGGATCATAACCAATTTCAATATGCTTCGTTCTTGTATTAAAATAATTATTTGTGCCAAAATTCATTAATATATCTTCACAAGGACGGACAGCCAGCCAAGCGCACATAGTTAAATCGACTCAGGGAGTAATTATGAGTCGAAGGTGGATTTTTTCTGTGCTTTAAAAACATCACCACAAACACATAATGCCCAAATACCTGTGGCGAAAAATGTATTATTCCTTAATATTTTTTATTTGAAAAGTCTCAAAAAAATCATAACCCAACTTGATTAATAAAACCTTTAAAAGTTTAAAATATTTACAAAATCTTTATTTGGAGAATATCGTCGATGCCTAGACGGAAAGTTTAATGCAATTTCGACTAACTTTAAGGGAGACCGAAAATATTATTTGTTTTTTGTTTGAAAGGCATTCAAATTTATGTTCTAATATTTTAATTTCGTATTTAATCAAAATATATTAAAATTAAAAATAAATAATTAAAAAAATAACTTTCAGATGGTCTAATAAAAAATTTCGGAATTTCAGTTTTCCAAAATTCATTTAAAACTTCATAAACTATTACCTCCTTCACAATTTGAATTCACTTACCCACCAAAGCATTCTCCGTTAACTGAATGGGTTTTGATTTTACAAAAGATATTATTCACAAAAAAAAAAATTAAATGAAAAACAAATATATTAAAAAACATAAAAAATTGCTCTGTAAGGTTATTTGTTAATGTCTTTCGCAGACCAAAATTTTTTTCCAAAATTGTCAAAAAACACAGAAATTTTCGTCAGCGCACCGAATATATTTTTAAAAAAAAAACAACTTAACTTAAATTTTAAAATTTTAGAGGACAGCTATAAAACTGTTTGAAAAATAAATAATTTCCATGGAAATGTTAATTTTTTGTCAACTATATCTCCAAAACTAATACTTGTAGGAAAATACCGATTAGTGTAAACGATGCATCTTTAACATGTCAATTAATTTGTCCAGAAACATCCGGGATAAAAAACCCTAACTGATCTACACATACACATTATTATGTATGCTGAAATATAGGTAAATACATCCTTCTCTCACATCAATGATCTCAGCCTGAAAAACAGCTGAGAAGGAATTTCATAGCAAAACTCCGATCCGTATTTTCAAGGGCATTCAAGCCGTTGTTACTAGTAAAACTCTAAGAATAGACAATGTTGAATCTCCGAATAATTTACAATATAAAAATGTTGATAATTTCTTATTTAAAATTTGAGATTCTAACGTGAAGCTAAGATTGCTACCGTACCGTAGTATTGAGTGTAGAGTGAAATTTTCCCTAAAAGCACTTAAGACTAAGATATATATATTTTAGTACGATAATTATTAGCAAAACTGAAAACATTTAATAAACTTTGCCACAAATCACTCAATAACATTTAGAAAAAACAAAAAAAGTTTTCCATTAACAAAACGCTTTTTACCAATACATTTAAACCCCATTATTCTACTTTAAACTTAACTATAAAATGATACTATTTCTTTCTGGATTCTTCTTCACATTTTTTTTATATTTTGCTGTTGTTTATGTTTAAATTTATATAATTTTTTGTAACTCTTTTTTAAGGTATGATGGGATGTTTTCCTTTTGCGCAAATGTCCTTTTAAAAATACCAAAAAAAAAAAACGTAACCTTATATAAATTTTGTTACTTTTTTATATATGCAAGTAAAACACATTTCAGTAAATTTATGTATGTATTGCAACAACTTGTATAAAATAACAAAAGAATTGGAGGTTTAGGTGATGCAGGGAGGGACGAAACGTTGTTTCAACTACTGTCCTGTTTGGACATAATCGCGCCTGCATTATTGGTTGATGTTTGTTGGCAAAACTTGATGTTAAATTGTACTCATACATACCTTTACCATACTGATGGTTTTGCTCTCGTTCTGTTGTGTACTTTTCAGCTTTAGTAAGTGATGGTCGTCCTGTTTGTTGTAGTCACCGCAATATTTTTGTTGTTGCTTTATGCTACTGTATAACAACAATGTGGATGGAAATTTATTTTGTTTGTTATTTTTGAAGATTATGTGTATTTTGTATCCTGACAGGGATCAGCATAAAATGTTGCAAGCTGAGCTATATTTTTTATTTTGTTTGCATCTCTAGTGTTATTCCTCTTTTATTCATCTTTCCATGCTCATATTTTTTTTGTTGTTGTTGTTAATACTTTTCAAAAATTCTGAGGTTTTTCCTTAATTTTTCGTTGTTGTTCTTATTGCTGCTACTGCTGTTGGGTTTGCTAAATGTTTTTGCATCTTTTATATTTTAGTCTATTTGATGCTGCTACAGTTTTCGTTACTTTTGGCTATTGTTGTTGCTGTTGATTTAAATGCTACAACTAAGTAATTGTTGTTGCCATAATAATGTTGTTGTTATTTTTTCTAGAATACCCAGTCCTTTACCGACATACATAAACAAATGAATTTATATATGAGCGAGTGAGAGTGTTTGTGTTTGAAAACCTTAACTTGTTATTTAAAATAGCTTTTGCCACTTGCCATTTAGTTATTGTACAGATAGTTAGTTTGGTTTACTTAAGGTGTGGAAATTGTTGTTGCGTCTGTGTATGCAAACATGACTAAAAGTTGTGGTGAATATGTAATTAGACATGTTGCTCAAACTTAGTTAATCTGGGGGTAGCAAAAATTATTAAGAATTTTATTTTATTAAAGATTATTTGGGTTTTTCTTTAACATTATTTAAATACCCAAATAATGGACAATTTTCGAATAAATTTTAAAATCATATACAAATTATTGAGCCTTTCGATAAATCAGTTTACCTAAGTTTACAGCATCAAAAAGAAAAACAGTAGTTGTAGACGAAGCAGCCAAACTGTTATCTAACGACCGATATACTCAATCGATAAAACAGTTGAATTAGCACGATCTGGATCAGATATGGATATCAACACCGTCTGTGATGACTTTAGTTAATGATTAGAATTTATACAGCGAAGCACATGTTTTCTAGCATAATTCACTACGTTGCATATATGGGTAAAGGTATACCAAACATGGCAGTATTTTTACCTTTTAACAAATGTGGCGTCTTTTAACATAAGTGATTGGTATCGATTTTAAATATATTTAAATATTATAACCCACCGAACAAAATTAATGAAAAAAAAAAAAAAAATAATGAAAATATACAAATAGATTTTTTTCTAGACTTTTTTTGGTGAATATGAAAGTTCTTATTTAGTTATTTATTTAGTTGATGTACTGTAGAGTTCTTAAGTTATAACTATTATTTTATTATTTAATAATTAAAAATAGGTATAAATACGTGCCAAAAATTATACTGTTGTGAAGCTTATTCAACATATTAAAGAATTATAAATTTTGGAAAATATAATATTTTTCTTACATGCTAATGTGTTGCCACCGTTTCTGAAACACCTATATTAAAATTACTATTTGATTTGTGCAACTTAAGTGCATTTTGGGAAGTGCTATATATTTGCCCAATGGTCAAATGTGGACCAATTGCTATGAAATTTGATAGAGTAATTTATTTTTATCAAAAATGTAATGTTGCTAAATTTTTTCAAAATCTGACCATATACAGCTGCGGTCAATAAAATGTCATAACATCATATATTTTATTTTAAACAAGTATTACATAAAAAATGTTAAATTTATTTCAGATCCTTTTTATGCACTAAAGTAACAATTAGTAAAATAAAACTTGATAATTTCTTATATATCTTATGAAAAAGATATAAAATATTTGGAATGCTATGAAAATCGGCAATCGAAAAAATAGCACCAATGTTGAATTCGTTGGAATAAATTTTAAAATTACTAAGAAAAATAATGAAATTTATTAATTTTATTATATTTTATGACTAAGTTAATATTTTAGTATTGACAAAAAATATGTTGGTCTGCTTGATTTTCCTATCTCACCGTGTTGCTTAGCTTAAAATCTTTTGTGAAATAACATCACACATGAGTCTAAAGACTTTTCTGGTCGAGTTTTATGTTCCGATAGTTTTTTTTTTAATTCTGACCATAAATTCATTACAAGGACTTTAATGCTTCAAAGCCATATGTATGGCAATCAACTTCTTTGTTTTGGGTTATTGAGATCTACATTAACGGCATTTCCCTCCAGTTATATGAAATTATGATTCTATGAAGTATTTATAGTTATCCAAATGAGTACAACGCAGTTTTTCTTTTTATGAATACATTTCTACATATTTTATTATATTGCTTTCCTTATATATCAGTGTGATCTCCTGACCTTAAATTGAGCAATTTATGATTTATTTGCCCAATAAATGTATTGCTACGTCAGTGCTATAAAATGTATGAGTTATTTTTTCTACATTTGTAGAAGCATGTTATATATTAAAGGCGGTGACTTTTTTAGACTTTAAGAATAAATATTTCATTCTCGTCATTGTAGATAAAGAAATACAATACCGCGTGTCACCTTTACATGATGTTTGTACTCCTTAAGTCACACAATATGCTAATTTCTGGAAACCACAAAATTGAAATGGAGGGTTAGCACCAACGAGATTCAATATTTTTTTGGATCAATCAGTCAATACAATTCTTAATTTCAGCATAAACATTTTATTCAAAAATATTTTTATATAACCATCCATTGTTTTACTAATTGTAATAAATATGATATAAATTGATCGAGATTACCATTTCATATCATTTTACTATAAAAGAAAACCAAATTTAAAATTTTAATTTTGATTAATAATTTATTGACGGTGCTATTATTTTGTCTCCATTATATCAGGGTTTTTTTTTTAAAGACATGAAATGTGCTTCAAATAACAATTTAATAAAGTATTTATGGAGAAAATATATACAAATAAAAATATAAATTGCGTTAAGTGAAGGTTGATATTGTGGAACTATTACCTTGACCTGCACTGTATATATCGTTTATAGCCATTAAACCTCTTTTCGGTGAAAATCTTTGTATAGGAGCTAGGTGAAGTAATGAATCGATAACAACTAATTTCAGTAGTCCTTTTTCTTAATTCAGAAAAACTATAGATACCAAATTTCATTCAGTTATTTTCAAAATTGTGAACTGCTGGTCTAAAAAAATAAAAGATATATCAAGCATTTTAAAATGGCTTAAAATCGAAAATTTTCAAAAATGTTAAAATATACAACTGGAAATTCAGAACTTAAAGGTGTATGTGAAAGTTATAAATAATTCTGGATATTTAGGCCCTTTTTTGCTTTTAAAAATTATAAAACTTAAAAAAATAATAGTAATTATACTATATTGATAAAAAAATACACTAATTCTTAACAAAATTTGCCTTAATAATGTCAAATAATATATTCTGATTCTAATGTATGCCATAAGAAAACAAAAATTTTATTCATTTAAACACCAATCACCAAATATGTTAGTAAATAATGCATTCTATTAAAAACTTTTTATTAAATTTGCAATTCTCACCAAAATAATTATATCAATTACTAAATACTGTAAAAAAGGAAAAACAGAATTTTTTTCCAATTAAAAAATTGGTCAAATCAATCAAGTGGATGATTAAATGAATTAAAAATTTAAGTGAGAAATAAAATTTTATATTTAGATGCAAAATAAAACAACTGTGTCAATTGAAAAATATACGGTAATAATTTTTTCTGTGAAAAGTACTTAACTTCTTTCATTTTGGACTTCACACATAAGCGTTGACGACAAATGTTGTGAACAAATATTTTGTATAAAAATTCACTCTTTAAAGTTATATAACAACTGTATCATAAAACGCATTTTTAATTTATTGCCAATAATCTCCATATAGTTGTCCTTATGTGCGTTGAAAGCAAACAAAGTTACTTTGGAAACAAAAGTGAAAAAATGTGAGTAGTCTTGTGTGATCTTCTTCTACAACCTAACCTGAACCTAATCTGGGTGCTAGATCATCAGAAGTAATACCGCTGCAAATAAGCTGCCTTAACGAGCACTAAAGGGATGAGACCTATTTATTGTGTTGGTACTAGGAAAGTAAGTTCTAGGAGGGAGGAAAGAGGAAGCATTAAATTAAAATTCTTCTAAATTGTAGGTGACCGGAGAGATATCTTCTCGGAGTTTATTTAATATATGAACAGTGCGGCTAAAGAATGAATTTTTAGACAAACGACCACAAATGGATTTGCTCTTCTAGATGAACATGTACCACAACGAAAAAACGGGTATCGAATTCAAGTTTCCTAATTTTGGCAAAAATAGAGCAAGAACACCTTTTCTTAAATCTCATGGCTAGAAGAACAAGAGCATCTTGTTGTTCTACCACTCATAAATACAAATGAAGCTTAGTAAATTGTTAGGCTCTACCCAGCAAACAAACGAGCAAGTGCTTCCAAAAAAGAACTATTTCACTACTTCAAAAGTAGAACTAAGTGCATATTACGTACTTTTTTTAGAAGCAAATAAAAATTACTTCCAAAAACTGAAAATAAATGTATTTTTAGCAGGAAAAAAGGTGAATAATTTCTAAGAAAATAAAAATTTCACAAATTGAGAAGTAATTCTCAATATAAATTATATAGTTTTAATAGAAGTACTTCAAAAGCAACGAACAAGAAGCATAAAAAAAACATCCTACCAATGACAAACATGGGTTAAAAATAGAACTTCTGCAGCTCTTTTTCAGCACTAAGCACCTCCTTCCAATAACAATACAACGTTAAAATCATGACTTTTTCAGCTTTTTTTCATTACTTTTTTTGCTGGCTAATTACATAACTCCATGCTCTACATGACTTTGGAAATCGCAGAACAGATAGCTGTCGAATGATTTTTTTCAAGCTTGTTGGCCTCTTTCTTTTAAAGACTTGGCATTAAATTAGTTTGTTAGTGCTACTGGTATACTATCCGACGCCATAATAATATGTTTTGTATAGTTACTGATACTCTTACGAGCTTGGGCAGTAGTTGATTACTTTTCAGAAATTATTTGCAAACAACTCAGCTAAGAGGTTAGCTTTATCAACGGGGTTAGTGAATAACACAGATTAACACTGATTGTTGACTTTATTAATTTTCTTAACTTCTATTGAAATGTTTTTGTTATTATTGTAAATAATTTTATTGTTTTCTGTATTATTTTTAAATGAGATATCTTCATTTAATTGAGACATTTATTCGTCGATTTTAATAAAAATAGGCTCGTTGATAAAGGAGAAAAAGTAGCATTTTTGGTCGTTTTAGATTATTGACGATTCTTTGAAAAACAAAAATTTTTAAATTTTATTAAAAGTTTTATTTTTTTTCGTAACAATTTTTTTAATATCTTTGAAACTATTAAGCAGATAAAAAAATATAGGAATGACTAACAGATAATTTAAATTCGAATTTTGTGGAATTTTCTTTAAACCAAATCAGACAACTCATTCTTGAAATATAATGTACTCTGTGATGAAACCTCATTAATTTTCGATATAATTGCTTATCTCGAATACTAGAGCCAAACAAAAAATGTGATTTATTGGATTAGAACTGACATTTATATAAATTGACAGAAAAATCGAGTGCCGCAGAAAAAGTTTTAATTTTGTCGACCTGTGTAATTGAAGACGATCAATTACACAGAGTTGGTACTTAACAACTAGGTCTTTTAACGAACGACCAGAAGCTCTTACTATCACATTAAGCATTAAAAACTAAACATTTAAGAACGAAAAATCTGTTCATTTTTTGGAGTACAAGACTTAGTAGATGCTAGAAGATGAGGAGTCTCTATCAGATTTTTTGTGAATAGCAATCCGTATAAATATGACACGGGTTGGTTTTCCTTTCCTTTTTATGACACGGGTTGGTTTTCCTTGAGCCTGAGCCAATTTTTATGGATTATATCTATATAATTCTTGGGAAGCCAGCGTAATTAATCTAAGTATGGCTGTTTATTAAAGCTAACCTAAGGTCTAATGCTTTCCATAATTAAGAATGTGTATGCAGGCGGAGATCATCTGTCATCATTTAATCTGTCGTACATAAACTGGAGAAGATATCTAGAGATGCATTTAGAATTTTTATAATTTTTCTTTTAAAGATCACTCGTGACTGATCCTCTGTGATCATTTCATCTAAGCTACATAAACTAGAGAAGTTTCAAGCGTATTACTGCGTATTATAGCGTTTTTAAAGATCACTCCTGACTGATCCTCTGTGATCATTTCATCTAAGCTACATAAACTAGAGAAGTTTCAAGCGTATTACTGCGTATTATAGCGTTTCCAAATTTTTCAACTATATTACGAAAATCAGCGTTCAATTAAAAAGATTTTCGTGCACTTCGAGCAACATATGACCTTTCGAGCCCATTATTGATAAACAATCCGCAAACTTGAATCTCAGTGTACGTCATTGGGTGACACGCGTTTTAATAGATTACATTCAGCATCCAGGTAATAAAGAGAATATTGAGGCTGTTGCAATATAGACCGTGACCAAACGATTCGACGCCGTAAGCAGCATCTTAATTAAATAAAGCCCATAACGCCGGCGACATCTGGTTTCAGCACATCTGTCGGTAAGTTATCAATTTTACTCTTGGGTTTTTGCCTTTGAGATTATATGAAATTAAAATTCTTCATCGATTATCCAGATATGATTCAAGACTCAGAAAATAACATTGGAGCTTTCATCTTTAATGGGCCATCTTTAAGATATATATAAATACTTCGATTCATAATAAGGATTCCAAAATCCAATCCTCTTTTATGTGTTTCATTTATACAGAAACCCGTAATAAAAATGTGGTAAGTAAAATATTAGTTATTTTTACTTCAATTACATCTATTATTCCAATATTATCAAAGTTTCTTCCGCACGATTTCAAAAATATTTTCCTACTTCGAATTCACACACGCAGAGAAAAAATTTAATTCTAGTGACTATAAACTAAGAGCAACATATTATGATTGGAACATATGATCACAGAGAAAAATAGAAATGATTATAAGTAATAATTAGTATGATTCCATTTTAACATCTTGTGTCCGATTTTATGGTTTGTTCTTTCATGTTATGATTCTAGTTTTACTTATAATTGAACAATCTTACTACATTATTATCCCATTCTATCAGCTTATGATTTGATGTTATTATATTATTATTCTATCTTATTATATTATTCCATCTTATCATATATTAAAATAAAACTCGTTAATAAAAAATTATTTTTATAATTTTTTTATTGAAAATAATAGATAATAAAGCCAACAAAATATTTACATATTAGTAGTTCATTAATTATATTAATTTGTACCATCATATGTGGTTCAAATGAAAGATATGTTTTTTTTTAACTAAATCCTTTAATGGTACTTAATAAATATCTTATATGGCTTGAATCACACCGAGTATAATCAATTCTTGTCTATTTATATCTATTCATAAATAAACTAAATGAGAATTACTATGAAGTTGTAAAACGAATTTTAAAAACAAAATATATTTAAAAACAAACAAGTTATGAATTTTTCCACAAAGTTTGTTAAATAGATAAGTGTTATATTTATTTGAAATATTTTATGTCATGAAAATAATAGTATCAATATGGTTTAAAAACAGAATAGATTGGAAGTACACCCTGAAAAGACGAAACTCTTTACAAGGATATATAAGGTTGAGGCATTTAGTCTACCAGAATTGAATGGGACAGATTTCGTGAGACGTATGGCTGTACGAGGCCTATTAAGACTGAAGGAACTAGGATTAGTAGAGAGATTCACAGCTATGCATGTTTGCATACTTATTGAAATCAAGTTTGATAGTCTAAAAATATCCATTGCCGCTTAAACGGATTATGTCGGTTCTATAATTGTCTTCGGGCAACTCCGGTCAATGAAATCCCTAGTAGCGACCACTGTCTACTTCTTGGGAATGGATATCAAACGGTCTTTTAAATTGTCTGATAGTTGCAGCGTTTTCCAGGCAGAAATTCAAGCAGGCGGCACCACTGGCAATGACACGTCATTGTGTCAGGTCCAGATTAGTGCTTCAGTGTAGGAAGGAATTTAGAAGGCTAATGGATACCTACAGAATAAGACTATGTTGGGTCCCTAGTCACTGCGATATTCTCGACAATAAAACAGCCGATTAGCTAGCTCATAAGTGATCGGAGCTGGACAAGTCTTTTGTGGAGGTTAAAGTTAGAATTCCAATTGGATCATATTTCAAGGCCATAAGGGAATGGACTTTAGGACGAACGAATCATCCTTGGAGGGGTAGAATGGACTGCAGAGTATATAGAGCGTTATAGACTAGTCTTAAACCAGCAGACTCGAAGCATCTTCTGGGCATGAGTCGTGGATATCTGAGGATCATTGTTGGTATGATTGCTGGTCACCTCGCAATAGGGAATATGATCAGTAAGTGGGACACTGGCACGACAGAGTTTTGTAGGACGTGCGATGATGTGGAGGAAGTGGAGACAGTGGAGCACATACTCTGTCATTGTGTAGGGCCTCAGCGTAATATACTGTAGAAGCCATATTCTACACGAACTGGAGGAGGTTACGGGCAAAGGGCTCAGCAACCTTATAGGGATCGTAATGCTGATAAAGGTTTTTAGAGGTAGTCAGGGTTGATTGATGGGTCTTAGGTTCCACACTGTTCTTTTATTTCGTTATCTTTCTTTCTATTCTAGTGCCTTATTCTGCTTAGTATTTTCTCTTTCTTCTTCCATTAGTTTTCTCTGATATTTATAAAGGGATCACAATGGACCGGATGGTCCATAAATATAAAAATTAAGAGCGCTGCGGCGATGGTTGTTTCCAGTTCTCAGAGAGAAGTCCAAATTAAATGATGGCGGAGACGAAGACGGCCTTTTATATATATAAACTCATGACAACAACAAAACTAAATGTAAAAAAATTATTATATACTTCTCTTAAACTCATACGTAAAAAATATAAAGCAAAGCTTACTTTCACCTTATTTAAATTTAATGTAAATATATGTGATTTCTTTGCAACATCGACAACACCGACAGAGAGGAAGGGTAAAATAATGAGAGGTTTTGCGTAACCATTGTGAAAAAAAAAATTATTTTGAGCAGATTCGCTTTTAGCTTTTAGTTGAAAATCTTCATATAAAAAAATTTAACTACTAGCTTGTGTTTCAACACCAAAATATAAATGCTGCATTTTCACTATATGTTCTATATCTTCTGCTCCACTTCAAGCTTGCTACCACTGCTGATAATTTTTAGTAGCTGTAGTCTTAGCCAATACAAAGAACTTCGTATATTTATATTTGTAGATGTAATCTGTATCAAAAGATGAAAATTTATAAAAATCTGCGAATATAATAGTAATGAATTATGAATAATAATTTTTGGATTTGAATATGTGTGCTTATGATGAGCGATGAAAGTGGTTTCATAACTAATACATACAAACTTAGGTTTTTTTTTGTTGATAACAGAGTTATGTTTTTTTTGACAAGTCTTTCATTCTTTGTATTTTTTTTTTTTTTTTTTTTGTTCATTACTATTAAGCTCGGAACAAAATCTTTATTAAATTCCAAAACCTAAAAACATTATCACAGAAAATGCCTACAGCAAAATACTTGAGAGAATATTGAAAAAACAATTAATCTCGTATAACTCTAATCAGTTGTAAATTGAAAATACCAAAATTTAATGGATGATAGATCTGGAAAATCGATTAGTGTTACAAAATTAAATACTTTTCCAAAATAATTGGCAATGGAAGATATGCACTATGAACCCATTTGAGCTAGCTGCTGATGTAGTGGTATTACCTATACCATCATAGCAGCTGGCAGCTGGATATTTTCTACAGAATTTCATGTTCTGATTTCTTGAGATACGGACTCTCTTTTAGTTCTTTTACTCTAATACATTTTAGAATCCTTAACAAGTCCAAGTCAAGGTTTTTTTTAACAAGGATTTTGCAGCATTCATATTTATGTACACCTCCAAATCCTTGTCCAAGGTAAGTTAAACTGAAAAAAGATACAAATTAAACCAACTCGTTGCAAATGAACTAAATCATACTAAATACTTTTACACATACATATACATTTGTTAATAAATTATAAACGAAACAGTTAAAAAAATGAAAGAAAATCATAAAAATATAGAGAAATATTTTATATAGAAAAATCCTTGAAATTTTGTATAAAATATTAACCAAAAGCACCATAAACCGAAACTTAAAAAAGATATATGATTGTTTGTATGTACGTATGTATACTTTTACCCTTATACACATACACGGAACATAAACTAAAACAAACAAAACTACAAATACTTGCACATAAAACGGTAAATCATCATGGTGGTACTAGTACATAGTACTAAAAGTAGTACCTACTCCATTAAAAAAAAGGAAAAAAATTTATTTTGAATGAGTTTTGTTTTCATTGTTGTTGTTGTCATTTTTTCTTTTTTGGACTTTAGGTTTTAAGTAAACATTAAAATAAATAAATGACTTGACAGCGACAGTGCTAAAAATTCTTTGCGTTTTCTACAATATTTAAAAATAAAGAAGAAAAGAGGCAACGATATGAAAAAACGTGAAAAAAACGCTCAAATAAACAATGCAACTTAAATTAGAGATAGTTAATTGAGAAGTATTTTTAATGGGCAGTGATCTTTCCCTAAGACACTTTAATCTCTTTATTTAAAAGAGATAATTTGATAAATTTTTTAAAAGCGTTTAATTTTTTCAAATAAGCAATAAATATTGCTGCACTAAAATCACTTATCAATTCACCCACTTATGTAAATACCCAGTATAACGCTTGGACATGCATTTGTTATATTATGTTTTATTTTTTTTTTTTTTTTTTTTGTTTTTTTTCAGTTTCATTCAGTTACATTTTTGTTTTGAGATGTGCTCTCAGAATATTGTTATAAATTTTTCTAAGGATGTGCGACTTGATACGATTTAGACCCAACAACAACACTTGACATCATGCTACAAAACAAACAAAGAATTGTAGAAAAAAAAAATTCAAAACAAAAACGACATAATATAGAAAATGAAAGAATAGAATGTGCTGAAGAAGAACAACTACAGTAGCATTAAAAAAAGATTCAACAATAAGGATTTTATAAAAATTGCGCAATTTAAAATGTCACAACATAAATTCTATTTGCGCTTTCGCATCGTTTATACACCAATCTCGTTCCTTCTTACGTTTTTATCAAACAACACAAAAACTCAACTTCAAATACACAAGAAATTATTCCTCTTACAATGTGTAGAATGAAGGATATTTTATTTACGAATATATATGTGTGTATGTGTATTTGTTATTAAATGTGTCCAGTATGAAAAGATCCTTGTTTCTAATGCAGCAACATAGTGGAAATACGAATATAATTATTTGATTGTATTTGTATTGCACATTTTACTACATATTATTGAAATGAAAGTATGAGCTCAAGCACTGCAGGAAACAAATAGTGTCATTTCGTTTGTAAAGTCCAAGTTGTGTCAAAATAATTCCTAAATAATAATAAATAAACAAAAGAAAAGCACCCAAAATAAGAATAATAAAACAAATGATACAAATGATAAAAGGAAATGTTATTTTTGTTTAGGATATTCAGGTTTTTTTTTATTTTGAAACGAGTACAGTTATTGTGAAAGGACATATAAGTATACAAATTACCTATTTATATAACATCACTATGAAACAGATAGACACAGCTATTTAACAGAACTCTCGAAAATTGCCAACATCACTAAATTTTAGAGTCATTGTTCGCCGACTGAAACAGAAGGATCACAAAATTCTGAAAGCTGCACAGAGAAAATACTTCCGTTGTGGCAACCGATTTTTTTGACAACCGAATTCGGTTGGTTGCAGGAACTAATACACAATTCGTTTGAAATAACCGAATTTATATGGTGCTCCTAAACATTCTTTTATAGGGCTATTGAGAATTAATTTCAAAATAACTGAAATTTCCTTTTAATAACTACATTTATTTATATTTTATCCACAAATGAAAGAACAAATTTACAAATTAAAATATATAAAAAAAAATTATTTAAATATTAATATGAAATTTTACGTTAATGTTACGTTGGTCTGCTTCGCGCATTCAAGTCATTTTTTGTGAAATATTCTTCATATAAAGTTGTAGATAATCCAATAGCTTTGTAAATAAAATAAAAATAAAAAAATAAAATAAGAAATAACATTTTCATCCAATGCCATCGTAGTAATAGACAAATGAATAACAATTATCTGCAAAGGCATTAGCCATTGCAGGTTTCACCAAAAAAGTCCTAAAATTGTTAAAATATGAATTGAAAAACGAAAATAATATAATAACTCAAACACATACATATCTACAAAATGTACACCCATGTAAATACTGAATATTCCAAGGAACATACTTGCAAAATAGCTTCATTCTTAAGGAAATTCTGTGCGTATATATGGTGTGTAAATAAAACAGATACTCATTTTGAATTCAATGGATTCCAATTCTATATATTAAACAAATAAGAAAGATATAGTCGGTCAAGCCCGACCATGTGATACCCCACACCACTGTGCATGTCCATCATTTCGGGTGATTCCCGCAAGTGGGATTATATGGGAGCTGTGGTAAATTATGGAGCGATTCTCATAAAATTTGTTACTATGATATCTACTTATATAGAACTTATTTGTGTCGAATATAAACCTGATACTAACATGTGCATGTGATTTATGCAAATTAAAGTGATTTTCGGAAGAGGGTTTTATATGGGAGCTATGGTCAATTAAGGACCGATCTTCATGTAATTTGGCACAAAGATTGATACTTATACAAAACTTCTTTGCACCGAAAAATATTGCTATATTTAAGGCATTTATGATAGTTAAACCTCTATTACGGGAGGACATTTGTATGGGGGCAAGGTGAAATATTGGACCGATCATGACCACTTTCGACAGGCTTCGTCCTACGTGCCAAAGTCCATTAAATTATCTTCAAAATTGCGACCTGTACTTTGTTCACCAAGACCGGACGGACATCCTTAGATCGTTTAAAAATTCTGAGTCGATTGGTATACTTTGAGGTGGTTGTTTTTGAATGATTTTTTTGTGCGTTACAAACATCAGCAAAAACGCAAAATACCCCAACCACCTATGGTGGTGTGGGGTATAAAAATGTATATTTAAATGCGCATATACATATGGATTATTTCAAACAAATAATTGCTTACCAATTTCGTTAAGATACTGCTTATTCGTTTTGGTTACCTTTTCTTAAGACTCTCTTTTGCGAGAATTTAAACTTACTTTTTATTTCTATAGCAACCTAATTTTTATTTCAATTCTTTTTATTTCTATTTTATCTTCTCAAAATGCCAAGAATTTAAAATTCTTTCACTATCCTGATATTTAGTCGGTTGTGTTTACCGAATTGCATTTTTATTATTATAAAATAATTTTTATACAAAATTAGGCTTTGCTGCTGCAACCGAAAATTTAGTTATAGTTTAAAACATTGCAAACCAGAACCATATTTTTGATTACCACAAGCAATGATTAAATCTAAAATGAGAAATTAATTCGGTTTTGTAGCCGAATTTGTGGAATTAATTTTACGAATAAATAATTTGACACAATAATTGTAGGTACCATAATTTCATTATTGTTACGACTTTACGGTTCTAAAAAAAGAAACTTTGTTGAATATATAAATTATTAATAACTATTATTAAATATTAATTTATTTTATTATATAATTATTATGGTAATCATTTTCCAATCAATATTTTTTTGTGTGTGTGGTTATCGTGAGACATCCACAAGGGAAAACAGATTCGTTGTTTCAACCGAATTTTTCGTCAATCGAATTTTGTCAATTACGAGTACTATCATACAATTCGGTTGTAATTACTGAATATTTGGTACACGTACTTGTTTTGAAAAATAATTCAATGCAACGAACTAAATAAATTAGAAACTATTGCGAAAGAAAAAATGAATTGGTTTTGAAATTTGGCTTATTGATTTTTTTTTTTTTTAATCAAGGACAACACTTTATTACAATGCAAAACTCAATCAACAGGTATTTTACCGTCTTTAATCACTTTTCCACATTGTTGACAATGATTCACTGTGTAATAATGTTTAGCCCTCTTACACAACCAAATAATGTGGATAGCACTACACAAAGGTGACCGACCTAACGTCCTGTTGATGATCCACAAATCCAATCTGCGTAAAGACTTCAAAAGCAGAGATTTTTGTGCCGCATCAGCAACAATTTTTTGTTATTTAAAAGTTATGAATTTTTGAGCAATATGAAAATTCTAAAATATATTACCTTTATTTGGAAACTTCAAAACCAGAAATCCATACAAACATTCAGTTGACCAGCATGCAAAAACTTCTAAAATCAATTCTACATTTTTTCAATTTAATTTCAAATATCATATAAATTAAATGATTTTCATTAAAAGTTTCCATTATATGACATACTTACATATTTAGTAATTGTATACTACAACAATAGTGAAAGTTTTTAAATAAATAATGCTTATTTAACCTTATATGTATATATATATATATATATATATATATATATATTATTTATATATATGTATATATAAATATATATATTTGTGTTTTTGTTAACATTTGTTTAATTTCGTGCAAAACAAAATTTTTTATTATCAATAATTTATTTAAAATACATATGTCAGAAATAAAATCACCAATTAACGATTATGAGCCCCGAATTTGATTTTCTTAAATTCAAACTGAATTTTTAATTTATTACAATAAATATTTTTTAAAATAAACATTATTTAGTAGTAAAAATTTAAAAAGTAATTTAAATTCGGTAGCCCTTTTTAATTTATTTTTTAATTAACGCAAATAATTACCTTAATTAATTTTACTATTTAGTTGTTTTTTAATATTGCTATAAAATATCAATTTTTATTATAAAATTTTTGTTCTCGTAATCGTTTTCCAATGAATCCTTTTTTCTGTGTGTATGTACTAACACATTTGGGTTTTGTTAATAAATGTATAGTGTTATATATCATTAAAAATCTTATAAAAATACGCGTATTTTGATGCAAAATTCGTATGAATAAATCTTATATAAAAACATTTGTATATGAAGATAATTTTGTTTTCAAAAATTATAACAAAATTCAAACAAGTTCGAATTTAAAAAAAAAAAAAAAAACGGAAAGACCCGTTTCGTTGTAACTGTAATATTTTCATCATATTTTTAAAATCTTTATTTGTAAAAAATTCAAATATCCAAATTTTTTATGAAAATTTTCAATATTTTGGACCCTTTCTTGCGATACTAAATTTTCGTATTGTTTCTTTGGCGGAAACATGAAAAAAAAATTCCGAAAAGCCCGAAAAAGAACCTTATTTCAATTTTGATCTAGCTCGCAAAATAAAATCAGGACGAACATTTTGAGAAACGGTATTTTAGAATTAAGTAAATTTTCATTTAGGCTGGGAACATCGATATCTTATTTTCGCTCCATACAAACAGGGCCACCCTAATATATAATCTCAAACGCTGTTAATTATAACCACCAAAATATAAATTTTCTGTGGTTTCCTCTACCGAGTACATTTTAATTATTTTTCCTTGATGCAAAATGTTTGAACAAACTAATTTAATAATTGTAGGAACCCCGATTTTGTTATAATATAAAAACTTTTGAATTAAATAATGTTGTTTAACAAAAATTAAATTTTAGTTTATTCTGTTAAATTTTTGTAACTTCAACCATTTTCCAACCAACTTTTTCTGTTTGGTGTCATCTAAATACTTTTCATATGGTACAACATTTTCAAAAAACTACAATTTTTTAAAAACAGTCCAGCTCACGAAAGGTCATCAGTAGAACCGTAGTATTGTAGAGAACCTTTAATATATACACATATATAAAAATGGAATGTGTTTGTCTGGTTTTTCCTTATACACAGCTAAACCGCTGAACCGATTTTCTTGAAATTTTCACAGTGTCACCCAGTGAACCCCACAATTAAAATAAGCTATTTTATTTTTAAATAAGAGCAGGCGAGTGGTACCCCCATATAAATTATCGCATAACTGGAATGTTATTACATCAAAAGTCCCAAATTTTTCCCTCCTTTCTCATCAACCTCCAAACTTTGAATGAAAATGGGACGAATAGCACCAAGGAAAATGGCACCTACCATATAACGAACATATCAAATATCGTATATCTTAAGAACTATTACAGCAAAAGTCTTAATGTTCTATAAAAATTACTTTCCCATCAACCTCCATAATTTAAGGTAAAAGCACGAGGGATAGGGCCAGGGGAAATGGTACCCCTATACAAAGCAAATGTTTATGGTATATCCAAAGAACTATTATAGTGACAGCCTTCAAATTTTGTGGTTATATTGCATTAATTAAATAAAAAGGGGACAGATAGTTCCAGAGGGAGAGGTGGCCCCTCCACAAAGCAAATATTAATTTTCACATATCTAATTTGTATTATTAATATCATCAAAAGGGGAAGCAAAGCGCATTGGTTTAAGCTAGTTCATATATAAAGAAAATTTGTAGAGCATCAATAAAATAACTGTTGTAAAATATATTTTATTATTATTATATTATATTTTATGCAGTCTTTTAAGGATACAAAAAAAGACCCTATAACTTATGGAAGACATCCACATGTTTTCTAAAATTCCGACAAAATAATGTCTATTAAAAGCTTGAAGATGTCAGAAAATTTCATTTGTCTAATGGTAAGTTATTAGAAATTATAAATTTAAAATGCTATTCTACCTGGTCGGTTAGAAAAGGGTTATATAAAATGTTTGAAAAAACTTTGACTTTTGAGGCCTCTCAACTAGCACAACAAATGACATACCAAAAAAATAAGTTTGGGACAAAGGTTAGCATATCGTTAGCTATTAAAATTGGACTTTTTGCTGGAAAACAGTTCAAGAGACCACTCTATGCGACGAACATAATCATACAGTTGCGATGTTAAACAATGTAAATTAGGTTAGGTTAAATAGGCAGCTGTGAATTGTATAAAATAAAATAGCTCACTTGGATCCTATTGTTCCCGTCGTATTACCTTAACATCAATTGGAGAGAGATCAGATAACACATGCAAATGTGGACTCCCAAATTCTGTAGTCCTAATATCCGCAAGAGCAGGACAGTGACAAAGAAGATGTTCTACTGTCTCTTCCTCCTCGTTAAAGCAACTTCCACAACAGTCATTATAAGGAAGTCCTAGCTTCCTAGCGTGCGCACCAGCCATCCAGTGCCCGGTAATAATAGCTACAAGTGTTCGTATCTGATACCATGGTAATACCAGAATAACGTTCGACCGTTTTTGATCGTACTGGTTGGCCCCAGTCTCGAAATAGGACATGTGGACTCGTTTGTCTATCTTTGTTGAGGTATTCTCGACAAGTACTTCACAGATGCAAGATGACAGTGCTACACCAACCAGTTGGTCCATTTCTTCATTTCGAAGTAGGAAATCAGTTTTGGCTAGTTCATCCGCAATTATATTTCCCGGGAAACTTGAGTGACCCTTTACTGAGATCAACTTTAAGTTTGAATGTTTCGCCGTCTCATTTAGAGATGTCCGGCATTCATGTACCAGCTTGGATGTCAAATAGACACCCGAAAGAGAAAAAATTTGAATATCTACTCCGAATACCCTATAAAATATTAGTCAATTTACTACTCTCCTGATGACCGAGATCTCCGCTTGAAGAGCACTGCAGTCATCCAGCCATTTATATTAAATATTCTTTCTATATATGAGAATAAAAACACCTCCCCCAACCCCTCAATCGATCCAGGTTTTAGAGTGGTGTCGACTGAAATTGAAACTGAGAAGCCGCTGTCCAGAAAAGGTTTGGATATAGTCTATATAGTCACGGATGTAATTCGAAATTTACAAAATGGTGGCATGACGATAGTTCCTACTGTTCCATGCACCTCCGCCACGGCGGCTTGTCTTCTTGGATAAAATCTTTTCCTTGATGTATAGCTCAAACGTGGTAGAAAAAATCCTGTCATGTTACAATCTAGGATAACTTCGGTCCTAGAGAACGTAACAGTTTGGCAGGTACATATAGGTGCACCATTGCCTGGACTTGTCTATGGGTCTATAATGGAAGAAAAGGACCTTCGGGGCCTGACCAGAGACTTAACACAATCTGGTACCACGGGAGCCAGTAGCCCCTGGTGCGGCAACATCGATTCGGTGTTGTCGCACTGGACTGGCTGTTGGAGAGGCCCTTCGGGGAGTCACGTGGTGGCTGTGGTTTAAACCTAAATCGCAGGAAGGGGTTTATAGTCCCGATGTGGTGTTGCATAGCAACACGAGTCGCCAATAGTGCGGCAGGAGGTTAGATAGCTCCAACTCCTAAGCAAGGGGGAGTGGACTTATCCAGACAATGAGTCTCTCGAATTGCCACCTGTGTGTTCTTAACAGGCACATGGGGGCGTTGGTTGGCGCATTGTACTCACCCGGTGGTGAGACCACCGTGGGATAAGGCCGTCATGGCAGGTGCCCACGTTAATCTCGACCACATCTGTTCCATGCACCTATGGTACTGAGCCTAGTCATCGACATGATGGTGATTTGTTTGGCCAAAACAATGTACATACTCGTAGATATATTTGTTTAATATCGGAAGAAGGCACTTGTACCAGTCATATATCATTTTTCTGAAATATTTTTGTTTATTTATTTGATTCTCTTGAGTATACAGAAAAAACTATTGGCTGTAATTTTTTAAACAGCATTAATAAATGTTTTTTTATTCAGAAAACCAAAAATAAAAAATGATGTTTGTATAAAAAAATATATATTAAGAAACATTGAAAAATTCATATGTATATAAAATTTTGTTTATTAGCTATAAGTTTATTCCTACGTATAGCTTGTAATATTAGTCTTGAATTATCTTGTGGACATAAAAAAGTGGTATGTATAGAAGTGCTCAGTTTTATCACATTCATTGTTAAAATTTTGTATATACTGCAGTTCGCGTCGCTGATTCCTAAATTGAGGGATAGATATGAATAAATAAAATAAGAGGAGACTGTGTGAAGGGTAACTAGGCCATTATTTATTTGTAGTCTAAAAGGAATGAATTATTCCTAACTTTTTTTTAATTTTTTATTCACAGATTCTATTATCGTCGCGAGTTTCTAAAATAGAAGTTGGAAATCAAATACAAACGTTTTGGTATCCAAATACCAAAGTTTTCTAGAAGACATTTTTTAATGAAAAAAGGCTTAGCGCAAAAAAGGGAACATCTTCTTAAAAAAGTATAAAATAGTTATATACAAAAAACAAAAGTAAATATTTATTATACAAAAAAAAAAATAATAATAATAATAATAATAAAAAATAAAAACGAACAATAAAAGAAACATTAAAGACAAAAAAAGTTTTGCAATTAAAATATTTATAGATATAATCATCTACTTGATTGATTTAATTAAAATGTTAATTTTCTTTCTAATCAGAATTTTAAAATGTTTAATTGGAAAAATCCTGCTTTTCCAGTTTTTATAATTTTTGGTAATTGATATAATTATTTATCTGAGAAATGCAAATTTAAATATCTTTAAATTGAATGAATGATTTTTTTGATTTAGATAACTTTTTACTTTTTTCTATTTAGCTAAGAGCTATATAATTATATATAATTATAATTATTACTTCAAGTATACTTGATATAATTGGTCGGCATTACTCATACGTTAAAAGAAAAAAAAGACAATGAAATTTTTACAATTCGTGCAACTAAAAGTGTTTTCTAATGCTGCTTGTAATTTTCTAATAACCAATTTATTCAATATAAAGTGATAAATCTGAATTGAAGGGCGAACAAACTGAGTCAAACTGTAGTGTTAGGAATCTGCTTAACACGTTATAGTCCAACAATAGGATATACCAACTTGGTCAATTCTTTAAATTTAGTTTGTCGAGAATGTTAAGGCTAAAATTTTCGACTTATACTCCCGCTGACAATTTATTCGACGTTAAACAGTTTTAAAGGTTGCATTGATCATTAGTCTGCCTTTGACTTTTCTCCTTCACGACAAATCCTTGTGGAGAAGTACTTGATTAGGTAAAGTTTTATATGAAGCGATACACAGTGTAATATTTTTATGATTTGGAAAGAGAAAAGTAATTTTTTTTTTTGATATTTTTTAGATATCCCACTCTATAACTGTGGGATATCTAAAAATAATATTACAACCACCCCCATTGGAGTTAGGAGTCATAGTTTAATTTTTCGAGTTTTTTCACTTTTGTTATTACATTATGTTTTTTCTAAATACCAAGTTTGTAGCTAGTCCATATAGGAGTCTCGAAAGTCCGTTAATGCAGTAGCGGGTTAAATGCTACTTAGTTAAAAAAGTATTCGAGAAAAAAAAATAAGGACGTTTGTTTTAATAAATTCATGAATGAAAATTTTAAAATTTTTTCTACTAGATATTCCCTTCCGAAAGTGAAATACGTTTTAATTATTTATGTCTGTAACAACAAATGGATTGTTCAACATTATATTTATTTTTAAGTTTTTCGATGTTTCAGTTATCCTAGTCGTTAATGCTTTCTTCGATAGATGCTGGCGAACGCAAACCACCATCACTATATTAGTAATAGAAAAGCTATCCAAGTATTATTCAAAGTAACATATCTCCGAAAATTTAACTACTGTTTTTCACAGAACAACTTCTTCCATTACTTAATTGGTGAGTATTGATAGAATCCGAAAGCATCGTGAATCGGATACCAACAATACCAGGAAGCCACTTCTGACGAAAGATGTTTAATTCGAAGAAAACTAAGATGTCAAAAAAGACAAGACTCCAGAAACTGAAAATTGGATCGGAAAGATGAAAATAAATCTCAAAAGCATTCTAAAATATAATAAAAATTTCATGAAATAGAAAACAAAGAAAAAGAAAAATATTTTCTAATTAATATACTAAAAAATAATGAAATAATGAATTAATTTTATTCAATCATAATAACATTTTATTTTCTAATTAAAATTTTAATTCATACAATTTTTAAAATTTTTAATTTTTTTAATTATTTTCTTAACACTTTCGCTACAAGTTTTTATTGCGTGAATCTAAATATGTAATAATTTGACATTTTATTCTCCTTGACTTCAGACGTGATAATCAATATTAATTTTAAAGAAGAATCGCATATAAATATTTTTTTTTGTTTTTTTTTTTTTTTTTTTTGGTTATAGTCGAAAAACAAAAAAAATGGTCCTATCTCAAAGAAAAAATTTTTTTAAATTTTTTGATGCTAAATATTAATACAAATGTTTTTTTATACATTTAAAAGATTTTGTAAAGAAATTATTAACTTTTGTCGCACTTTTTTGAGTTTGTTGCATTTTTTGCACATAATTTTTTAGTTATAGATGAAAAACTCTAAATAAGTTTATATGAAATTAGCAGTAATTAGCAGTGTAGAAAAATAATGTTTAACACAAAATTTACTTATTTTGTGGCAAATTCGGAATAAGTGTCATGGATACAATATATAGATGCAATATAGTGAAAGAATTAAAATTATTAATTGGAAAAAAGTTCGTTTTTTAATTTTTACAATTTTGAGTAATTGCAATAATCATTTTGGTGAGAGGTGCAAATGTAAACATTTTTTTTTTTATATTGAATGAATAATTTGGGTGATTGAAATCATATTTTACTCTTTTCTGTGAATCTTGAACGGTTCAACAAAAAAACAAAATAATAATAATAATAATAATAATAATAATAATAATAATAATAATAATAATAATTGTAAGCTATAATGTTTAACTTTATTTTAAGTTGTGTTAAATTTTCTTCAGTAATTGCTCATCTTGAAAATGTTGTATAGTTACTTACATTAAGATGAGGAACAAATGCACACAATATAATGTTGCAATACATAATAGTTTACTGTCTTTCTGCTCCAAAGACATACACACAAATAAATTCTACTGATTGTAACATTATATGTATTTTATTATGGCTGCAAATGTTAGTGATGCGTACACAAAAATACACGCACAAGATTTCCACAAATAAACTAGAATAGTATCTTTTCAAACACAATACTTCAACCTCTACCCCTCTAAAATACATATAATGATTCGAAAGGTGGTAAGTAGTTATAGAGAAGGTTGCCCCTAAAAGTGCACCACAATATATTTTGTATATAATTTCAAATAATGGAATGATTTTCTTCTAGAAATGTTACCTGAGCAGAGGTGGTATGCATAAGGTCTTGATATTTTCATACATTTTCTAGTAGAGAAGCATGAGTTCAATAAAATCTATAGGTAATGGTATGAAATGTATGATGATGGTTGTTTCCACTGTGCTTAGTGTTGCCATGCATTTTTGTTTTGTTTTTTGATCTATGAACTAAACGAATGAACATTTTGTTGTTTTTCCTTATTATTTTTTTTTTAATATTTTATTATTTTTTTCTGTTTGCTCGTTGTTAGAATTTATGGCAGTTTCTTTCAGTTTCTTCTTTATGCGATATTTCTTGCGCTTATTCTTCATCTATTCAGTCCTGTCGTTTCCACTGCTACATTTCGTTCATTTTTAACTTGTGTGTTTGAGTGTCTGTAATTGTGATGGCATTTTTGTGTTGTTTTGTTGCAATATTTATGGATTTTCATTGGAATACAAGTATAGAATATGGTGGCTTCAAATGGCAACATCAGAGAGTGTTCACAATCACTTTCTTTCTTGTATGGGTGCCTCTGTGTATATGTGTGTTTTTATTAGAGAGTGTTCGTGAAGAAAGATATAAAATAAGGAGGTGGCAGTAGCATTGAAGCGTTGTTTATGTCAAAACGCAAATGATTTATTGAACTGACAGCAGTGAATTTTTGTCGAGTCGACTCGAACTTCGATACACGAGTCACAAGACAACTAGATTCTTTTTTTTTTTTTGCTGCTATTGTTGTTTATGGTCTTCATGAATTAGGGAATAGGGGGCCTTTATGTTTTGATAAAACATGATAAAAGGAACTCATTGGCCAGCAGTTGTAAATTCGAAAACAATGATTTATAGGCTCAAAACTCAATGTTTGAATGAAAGATCTCTCGCCTTTGAAAAAAGTTTTTATTTCATCACCCTGTGCAATATAAGTAGTCTTAAAACTTTCAATAAAAAACAATTTTGATGTTTTCCTGGTGCTCTAGGGCCGGCTAAATCCCCGAAACATACCTTCCGCGTTGGAGACGACTGGTTGCGGGCTGCACAATTTTTGCTAAAACGTCAGGATGATGAACAGTGGGATATTTTTGTCATTTTCTTTTACTAAATCTGTAACTATTTAATCTTTGATAATAAATAAACAAAATTTGTTGAGAACAGTCTTGAGAATATTTTCCATAATATTGATTTATATGAGCTAAATTCACTGCTGATTTTGAAATTTATTATTATTGAAATACATATCATGATAAACCATGATAATAGAACACTATTTGGGGTTAAAGGTTAATTTTTTAGATTAATTGTTCAGAGACGGACATAATATGGCCAGCATATAATTTTGTAATGATCAGTAGTAAACGGTGTATTATTTAATATTATCTTCCTCAGCTTCATAATAGTTTTTGTTGTAAAGAATTAATTCTATTCAAAGATATTAACAAAAATGTTGTAATAAGTTTTAAGTTGCAATATAAAGATATTTTTTAAATAAACCCATTTTAATTAAAAAATAAAATATTTAGTAAAAATGCATAGATATCGAGTCATTTTCATTAATAACTCAAGGGAGTAATCATAATGAAAGTTTTCAGAGCTATTACTGTTATAATAGTAAATCATAAAGTTAAAGGTTTGCCATATTTTGTTAAACCATTTTCATGTTATTATTATATCCGTCCGCACGTCGAGCACAGAGACAATATTAAGTTATCCCCTGGCTACATCCGCAGATATCCGCAAATAAAATTTAAAAAATCCAATACACTAGATATCAATCTTTCGTTTTGTATTAAATCAAATAAAAATAGCAACTACTCACCATTAAAAATTATTTTACACACAAAATATTCGAATACAATCTGTACAAGAATTTAATACACGGTACTATTATTTTTGAAACTTATGGCTAGATATAAAATCTACGCAAAATTCTCCATGTAAAATGGTATAAATTATATTCCACAAAATTTATAATGCGAAAATAATACTCTTTAAAATTTGCTAGTTTTTTGTATACAAATTTCTTACTTCAATTATACTAAATTTAGTCAATATTTTAGGAAAGTTGTATTGGTTGGAATCTATATATTCATTAAATGTCAGCTTTGCAGCAAATTAAAAATATTATAAAATTTAAAAAAATTTAAAAAAATGGTCAGAATTAATGGGCTGAAAGATAATATGACCCGTGCCGAGTTTCAAGCTTGTTATGGTTCACTTAATATTATGGCGCAGTGCAGGGATTTGCATTGGCCGACCAACCCCGTCACTGCCACTCGTGAGATCTATAAGAAAAATAGAAATAAAATAATAAATATGGTAGAAAAAATCTGGCGAAGGAAACTTGAAACAAACTGAAAAATATAAGGACCTCAGAGTCGGGTAATAATTAAAGGTTAGACTTTCATAACGGTTAAATGTCTACGATAACTCTAATCTAAAGAAGCTTATTTCGCAAATCAACGTGCTAATAAAGGGGCTTCACTTCACTACAGAAACTTCACTACAGAAAGCTAAAGATGAGGTGAAATTTGGTTTCCCCTAAGTAATGATTAAAATTTACAAAGGATACCTGTGCGAAAAAAAATCATTATCAAAACTCAGATTTACATAGCAATGGCTAATCAACAAGCCAGAATAAGATGGCCATCTCTCTTCTGATAGCATAGTACTTGGTGATGTCAAGATCCTCTAAAACGAGGATACCATATTAAAAAAATCAAATTGGACTAATGTCACGATAGTGGAGGAAGAAAAAATGAATGAAGATGTTGAGGCTTCTTAAAAAAACTCGTTCGCTATAAAGCTGCATCCTATGATATCGTCCTACTCCAAGAGGTAAGTAAAAGCAGGGTTTTCTGACTTATGACTAGGAATTATAAGCTGTTTGTGACGATGAATAAAGGTATTTTGAGATCGTGGATTTCAGCTGAAAACGCCCTGATACTACTTGTCCATTCTAAATACAAATAAATGGCAGATACAGTAGCTCACATTGAAAGTCGGGCAAGTTAATATAAAACTTTTTTCCTAATATTTTTTTTTTTTTTTTTTTGTTTTTGATATATGTATTAATTTGTCAGCAATAAATAAAATATAAAAATGTTGTTACAAAATATTTTTGTATTGGTATTTTTAAGCGCCTTAAAAAATTGTCAATAATTATGCTCACATTGAAAGTCGGGCAAGGAAGAAATGTGAAAACCTGAACTTGGAATATCAAATAGTATGCGTAGAAATAAATCAGCAGCCCAAGAAATAACAAAAATACACAAATAATTTCAAAGAATAAGTAATAAATGAAATATATCACCAAACTAGTAGCTTAACTCCAAAGCTTCAATCATTTATTTTACGTTAAATTTGAACGAATACATTCATTCCTGATCTAAAACTTGTCAAAACAGTAAAAATAAGTTTTATGGAAGCCATCTATACATAAACCTTACGAAGAGGGCCATGGAAGTATGTCTTCTGTGCCCTGAAAGCTTCGTAAAAAGATACACATTAATGATAAAAAAGTAAAGAATAGCTTAGATTTCGCTTCACAGCAGATCACAAAAGAATCCATTTTAGAATAAGTTTTATTCACAGATATAAGTAATTTTTATTTATTTTCCAGTCCAGATAAATATATGCGATTTTTTTATTTTTATCGTCAATTAGGGTTTTTTTCGAAGCATTCGGGGCATGGAAGCTGTGCTTCCGTGGAACTCTTCGTACGGTTTTTGTACAAATAACTTCCATAAAACTTATTTTTAGTACTGAAGAGTTTACAATTCAAATACACCAGTTTTAATTTCTTCCTTGCCCGAGTTTCAATGTAAGCATAATTATTGCCATATTGTTCAAAATGCTTAAAAAATACCATTACACAAATATTTTATAAAATCATTTGAATACTTTTTCATTGTTGATAAGTTAATATATCAAAAACAAAAAAAAAACTGAAAAATATAAAAATTTGGAAAAAAGTTTTTTTGAGATATGAAAAATCAACTACGAATTATTTGTAAAAACTTGTCCGACTTTCAGTGTGAGTCACTACATAAGTTCTTATTAAGTGGTAACCTAGTCTTGTGTAATAAGGGGGTGGATTCACATTTGTTACTAGAATTAGAAGAGAGATCTTAGACATCACCTTCGTCTCTTAATTTATCTGTGATAATGTTGATGTTTGGAGAATCCTAGACGACCAGTCCTCATCTGATTACTGATATTTGGAATATGAACTACGTTGTCGAGTTAGGATTGACAAGACATTAAAGAGAAATAATGTCTTGTCACTCCTAAAAATATTTAAAAATATATGGGAATTTCTTCAAACTCGTTTACTTTTGGGATTAAAAAAAAATTTTAATATTTTTTTTTTAGTGGCACATCAACGCTATATAATACCAACACAAATCTGTTTACATGAATGACAGTCAGTGTTATGGAGGTTTAAGATGAAAAGTTATAAAAAATTGAAAAAATTCTATTTTACCATATAAATATGACTAAACGTGATACGATATAGTTAATGACACCGAAGATAATCATGATCATAATAATTTTTCGACATTTTATTAAACAAATTTTAATAAACACAGCATAAATAGATTTTCTCATCTCTTCATTTTATAAAATTTGTTGCCACATTAACAATTTCTATAAGGAAAGAAAAGAAAGAAACAGAAACTTATTATTTTTGAACACTTTTTTAGGATCTTTCAAATTTGACGGCTTGCCGGTAAAGCATGGAACCACTCCTGGTCTTAAAGTTTTGTTGATTTACTCCATGAGGTGTTGTTAACATAATTGCTTCAAAAGTTAATTAAAAAAATATTTGAATTCCCCATATATATGGATGGCTTCTAGAGTATCCAATTTTTCGGATTTTCAAATTAATCGGTTAGTTCGATAAACTCGAGGTCAAAAATTAGTCAATTAATTACCGATTAACTTCAAATCATTCGATTAAACGAATAGTCGTAGTAATGCATATAAAACATATAAATAACACTAATTATAGTATTTAACCTATTGAAATAGTTATTTAGAAACATAAGGTAGATCAAATTATTTCACATTTTTTATTAAATATATATTTTTTAATAAATATATACAACAAATATTAATTTATTCAGTTTTACTTAATAAACAAGTCTTTTTAATGTAACTCTCTTTATTTTCTGCGTGAGAATGATTTTTTCCAAAAAAAAATTCTTTATTACAAAAGTCAAAATTAATATGTATTGATATTTGTACGTACATTTTGTTGTGAAAGTTAAATTTTTTTGACATAAGTACATATAATTTTGAATTGAATTTACTCAAAACTATGTTTGAGAATTTCTATTGTCATAAGTTATAATATTATAATCTTTCATGTTGCATTTTATTAAACAATCTATCACAAGAAGAAAATAACATCCAAAAAAATCAATAAAATCCTGAATCCAGAAGTAGAGAAAATTCGAATCATTTCTAATGATTATAATATTGTCATTGGAGGATGTTTTCTTTTTGATACCTACTCACAAGAAAGGAAGTCATGTTCACGATTTCATGCAAAAAAAAGTTTCTCTCAAAAACCTAACTCAGCTGTCAAAAAACCTTATTATTTATATGTGTTAGTAGAATTTTCTACAGAACTAATTTATACGTGTGAAGTGAGTAATTTTGTTTTGCTGAGCGAACTAAAAGAGTTGGTCATCTAGTAGACTTTTCTATGCAATGAATATGCAAATTCTTCGGAACTAATTGTAATTTTTATATAAACCAACAAATTCTTTAATAAAAAATGTATAACATTACTTTTTATTTGTTTAAAACAGTTCTTATTAGTAACAAGTATTTCTAAAAATAACAACCGAATCTCAACGTTTATTAGCACAACAATTCATTTGAATCTCTTTTTAATAATATTTTTGATTGCTGTTTCTATTACTTCTTAAGCACAAGAAAACGTACACTTATTGAGCTTTGCAAGTAATGAAGAATTACTTCCCTAAAAATTACATTTATTTATTTTTACTGGGACATAACAGACATTAATGAAAAGACGTTGTTGACATAAAATTATCTTAAAAAAATCTAAATTTATATCGGTTATTCGACACAAATTATTCGGTTTATCTGTTATTCGGAAATAGACAATTTTAAATTATTCGAACAGTTAATCGACCAAAATTAATCGGATAACCGAATGACGGTTAATTGATTGCATACTCTACTATCTTACAAATAACTTCAGTACTAGACGATATGGTAGAAACAATCACTGATTCATTTAACAGGATATACAAATCAAATTGTCCTGTGGTCTGTCCTAGAGGAAAAAGTCTCTAGTAAAGTTTTAGCGCTTATGTAGTTCTGAACAAGTGCTTTCAAAACAGCTAAAAGCACACGCCCTGTTTTAAACTGAATTAGGTACCTGGGAAAAATTTCGATCAATAATAATACTTTGTTTTTCATTTAACCAACGTTAATGGGCCCCTTTTACAAGATATTCCTTTCGAACTAACTCAACATACCAATATCCGCTTTTTGCATTTTTCTTTTGAATGTTTGTGTGCAAATGTGTTTATATTGTTTCGTGTTTATGTATCCTTATTTTAATTTTTTTCGTAAATTTTTTATTCAACATTTGTTGCAACTGTCTCTCTAGGTTATTTTATATCATATATAGTAAATTCCTGAAGCTGCTATTGTTGTTGTGTTTGCTGTTATTGCCACTTTGTTGTTGTATTTATGTGTGTAGTAAAATGTAGTTGGCGCAAGAAATGGCACCGATGTGAAATGAAGTTTTGATTTAGTTCAAAAATTTTTATCAAAGAAATGTTGCACTTTTATTTTATTTTTGTTTTTGCCACTACCACTACAGCAGCGTCTTATATTTCTTATTCGTTTGCTACTCATATATACTACTGCTAGAACTACTTTTCTCTCTTCAATAAATCACGGCATGGGATGTCTTTGATACGATGAGCAAAATACCAACTCACATACATAAACATAGAAGCATCATTTTCTGTTTCTTCTACATACTTTTTTTCTTTTTACAGTTTATATTTTTGGTCTTGGTACGTTTATAAATTTTATTTGTGATGATAGTTTGAGATGTTGGAAGAATTGTTGGTTTGAGTAAATTTTTGGGTGGGTAACCCTTTATTGGTCTATGTTTGCCCCCCCCAACTCTTGCTCCTAAATGTTTTGTTATGGTTCATCTTTCTTATTCGCTTGTAATGGAAATTTTGATTTATGTTTCGTATCGTTTCTTATAGTTTTTTTTTTTATTATTTTCATTCTTTCTTTCATTTTACTCAATGTTATAATGCAAAAGTTCACACCATACAAAATATATTAAATATATCATAAGAAATGGAATTTATTTGAAGTTTTAATAACGTTAGTATTGAAGGGTGTATACAGTATATGTCTGAGTATGGCGTATGCAAGTGTATGTGTATTTTAGTATGGATATATGGTGACATTTGTTATTGAACCGGAAGTGATATTATAGAAAATGGTTGAGTTAAATAAAATATTTCTCGTAAAAAAACGTAAGATTTTTTTTTTCAAATGACATGCATATATTGCAATGTGAAATATGTAGTACTTTAAATGCAAATTGAACTGGCGAAATACAAGGAAATTTAAGAGAGTTTCTGAAAGATTTTCTGAGAGCGTTTAATTAAGTGTTAAAAAACATGAAATTTTTTAACCAAATCAAAATTTGCAGGATGTCTGATAGGAACCGATTTTTTCCAGATTTGTATATTAAATTTTCTTCAAAAATGCCTATCTCGAACGACTTGGAAAGTACACTCAAAAAATAAATTTCGTATTTAAATCGTACTTAAATCAATCCGGAGTGGTGTCAAAAGTAAGTTAAGTATAGATTTTCTTGAATCTAGTGCAAAATACTTGAATCAAGGATGGCGAAAAATTATTAATTTAAGATTTTTAAGACTATTTTGGGTTGAATTAATCTAAAATTTTTCTTGTTTTTAAAAATTTTGGCTTGTACTAAGACTAAGGCCATACTTAAAGTGATCATAAATGGGATTGTTTTCAGAATAATCGGATCACAATTAATTCCAAAATTCATTACATTTAAGCCTGGTTTGAGCTCGAATTCTTATTTAAGTTGATCCATAAAGTGCTTCTCTTTAGAATTTTCATACTTATTTTATATATAAACCAAAATTTAAATATATATATATATATATATATATATATATATATATTCATTATTATAACCTCATTAAATCGGCAGCTTTAGCAGTTTTTGTACTTAAAGAATAACCTTCCACTTCAGTATAAAAACATAAATGTATTATTTCCTAAAATCGACCTTCAACCAATTTTTAACTTTGCTGTCATCGATGCTAAACTATATTATGAAATTAATAAATTAAAACAAATATTATAATCGGAAATATTTGCCCCTAGCATTATCACAAATGTTCTATTTAATTTAAAAAAAACGGGATAAAGAAAAATTCTACCTTAGAAACAAATTACTTTTTTTGCGTCTTTTAAGAGAAATAATGTCTTGATTTAAGTATAATTCCTAATTACATATTTATGCATGTATGTGCATATATTTACAAATGCATGACAAAACATGCAAGAGTAAAAAAATCAAAGAGAGCAGAATTAAATTTACTTTACCCTTTCCTCTTCTATTAACACCATACTAATATAAAATATGACAAATTATTTGAAAATATACATGTATAAATTTCTAAGTAGAAATTGTACTTAAATCAAGACAAATTTTCTTAATCAATGAAGTGGTTTGTTTAAAAAACATAAAGAAATTCGTTTGTTCCTAAGAAAGAATTTTTTTTTGCATATTTTGAAAAAAAATAGCGTATTTTCTCGATGTACATACATACTTAATACTTAAATTATTTATGGAAATAAGTTTACATACTAAGTACTGTTTGTTATTATTTGATAATTTATTTATTAAAAATAAAAATAAATAACAAATTGTACTTAGAACTTAGTTATTTTCAAAATACTTCATATATGCCACATGCCCATTTTTTAACAAATTGAATTTGCATTCACTTTTAAATAATAAAAATTAGCTTCTAAATTAAAAACTTTAAGGAGTTGGAGCAGGCGTAAGTCGTTATTCAGTAAAAGTTAATTTTATTTGTTCATCACACATTTATAAAAAAAAACACCACTTAAAGAATTAAAAACAAATGCCAAAGTATTTAAACGATGCATACTAAAAAGCTAATAAAATTTGCTTGACTAAAGTTGAAAGCAAACGATAGACAAATAGGGAGTGAGAGAGTATATAGAGTGAATTTTATTCGGCTCATATTTTCTCACAGATAAATATAAAACTTTTCCTCTTAATTCAAGTCAAATTAGAATTAATTTAAATTTCAAGATTAACTTGATTTAAATACAGTTTGTATTACAATTTTCATACTTAAAATCCCATTTTATAATTGTTTTAAGCAGTACGAATCCTACTTAAATTTTTAAGTGAAATTTTTGAGAAAAATAAGAAAAATGTGTAAAATTTTTGGTTCTTACTTAAATTTATAAAAATTTATATCCAAGTCAAAACGATAATAGACGATACAGACAAAAATATGAAAGCAATAGAGGAAACCTTATAACTTTTGATGATCACCCACTTTCCGGACGTATTAGGTGGACAAACAAAAAACAGCAAGTGGAAAGGGATATAAGTTTGGATGGGCTACAAATTAGCATGGGTATGGCTTAAAATGCTATAAAAAGCTTTTCTCCCTTTAAGTTATATCAACTCCTCTTGCCAGTATTTATAACCCATGTCTAACATACCCATATACACCGGAAAGTTGGCAGAATGCAAGTGTAGTCTTTATACCTAAACCTGGCTAAGGCATTTACTCTAAAGGCCTTTCGATCGATTAGCATTTCATTCATAAAATAATGAAGTGAATATTAAATAACATGGTGAAAAGCAGGATACAAGATAAAAGGCGGATATTTAAACAGAATACGTACATCAAAGGAAGATCAATGGAAACGGCTCTATATGAAGTCACACAGTACGTAGCAATATCGTTCAACGACAACGAAAATGGTTAGAAACTGGATTGATTACATTCTAAGGAACATATGTATTATACCGGATCTTATATTTAAGCCTTATTCTTGATCAAACATTAAGTTGAAGAGTACACTTAGAGGACAGGCCCAAAAGGGCCCAAAGAAGTTGCTAACTCTACATGTGTTCTTAATCAGATGAGGATAAAACTCTGAGTCTGTTAAGACTGAATAAAACAGATATACGTAAGTTAGTGAGTGTTCTAACGGGGCACTCAAACTTGCAGATGCATTTAAATCATTGAAAGTAGAGCATGCAGAGATGATATCGAATAAGTGGAACAGTATGTATGTGACTGCCCAGCCTTCACGTGATTAAGATGTCAAATATCTGGGCATGAAACATTACCAGACCTAAGTTATCTCTGATTAATGGAATGGAAAAGTTTGAGGAAATTCATACATAATACTTAAATACTTAAAGATTTCGTACAAATCATATATGGTTGTTTTTCTGTTTTATTAATTAATAGGATAGCGCATAATAAGCAATATTCTGGCTTAGGTATATATTGATACGGAATGAGATCGTTTAGTTATTTTCCTCTCAACCTACCTATCTAGCTATATATATCAACGGTTCTTAAATGGGGGTCCGCGACGCACAAGTGTCCCGTACAATTATTTTTAGGACCATTTACTTAAACACAAAATTTAAAGTATTCTTATTTGACATCCAATAATTCAAATTTAGTTCACAAAATATCTTGAAATTTAGTAATGATTGCATCGAATTGATTCAATCAATTATGTCTTATTAAATCAACCTATTCTTAGTTCCATTTTTTTATTTTATATTTTTTTAATACGAAAATATAACCAAATTATTCATCTTCTCAAATTTCAAATAATAACTTCCCCAATAAAAGGAGGAGTTCACAAATTGGGAATTGTACTAGTTATCAAGCTGATTAAAATTTTATTCTTGAATATAACCGTAAAAGCAGAAAATATAATATATATTTCTATTCCAGAAAAATGGTGAGAAAAACATAAAAGTTTATACATTTTTTTCATGTGTAATAAAAACAAAAAATTATTCCTTTCAATTTAAAAATTATACCGGATCTCTAACATTTTTAAAATTATTTGTTAATAAGACATCACCAAATTTTAAACCTAATAAATTTGATATTTTCTTAAATTTGAAAATTCTGACTTAAGCTTAAGAATGATTAAAGAATAAACGAGATTCAAGTATCAATTATTTTCTAGTAAAAATTAATTTATTTCTAGGTTTAATAATGATTTTGAAATGTTTTATATCGATTTGAAAAATCATTTGTTTTTATTCATCCGTGTATAAAAATGGACTCTCACAAATTGCTTTATGGATTGAAATTCCTTATACTTGTATCTTCAAGTTAGAATTAACAATAATAATGCTAAGAAAAAATACAATAGACGATTTTGTGTATGACATGCAATAGATCGAGTTTTGACGACTATAACTATCTTAATTTTTTTTCTACTTCTTTAAACGCAGGAAGATATGTTAATGTTCTCCCAAAGCATAATTTTCTATTTATATATTCGAATAACGATGCGCGAAAAAGAATATACCATGAACAAGTATAGTTCACCGATTCAAATTCATTTGCGAATAAGAATTTGTTCACTACTAGAACAAAACGATGACTACTGCAGCTGAAAGTTGAGTTAAGATGACAAGTATTGTTAGCAATATTCAGTTTCGTAATAAAAAACATATTTAAAACTTAAATTGTAATTAAATGTATAAATTAAAATATTTTCAAATATTTTTTTTTTATTTGGGGATACCTAACTTTTTAAACACATATTATGCAGATATTCCAAATAAATAATTTTTTTTAAGCCTAATTATGGAGATTATCACAACTGATCGAATTCGATTGGCAAAAATTTGGTGACCTCAACAAAACTATTTTCTCTGTGTTTAAATTTTTAGATGCAAGTAAAAGGAATTCTAATCCCTTAAAGTAATTTGTGTGAATTCTATTACCAATTAGGCATAATTTTACTATATTATCTTAAGATTTGTAATACACTGATGAAGTGATATTAATTAGTAAGTGGTTGTGGGACTATCAAACAGTATCTGCTCATTGTGGCATGTCACCAAATTAATAATTTGGGTAAGATCTTTTTGCAATATGTACTTACTACAAATCCTGATTTCTTTGCCTTTTGAAATGTTGGGTTAATTAATAGCGAGCGGCAGTCATCAAACTGTTAATAAATTGACAAAAGCAGGAATTGGAGCAAAATATTGTGAAACAGCCAAACTTGTAAAGTAGTGAATTTTCACGAAATATCTTTTGAAATAGTAAATGCACATAATTATAAAATTCTGTAACTTGTAAATCATCACTTACTTAACCTTTTAAAATATACTTAAGAAGATTTGTTTAATATACAAATAATATTTGTTTTTAATTAAAACTGTTTAGAATTTAAAATTATTTTTTTCAAAATGTCAAAAGATATAAAATTGATTTTTTTAATACAACGTTCAATCGGTTAATTTAAATAAGTTTTTCATAGCAACTGTAAATAATTCGTTCAAAAGCATGGAATTAATTCATTTATTCCAACTAATTAATTTCAAATCTTTTTATAAAATATCAAATTGATTTAGTTAACTAACTAACTTTATATTCACAGGAATCTTAATACTATTATAATTATAATAACTTCACCCCTATAACTAAAGAAAATCTATTGAAATAATATTACTTTGATATGTATAATACATTTTATGCTTATTGAACTAAATTTTAATAATAGATTTGTTAACATTCAACATCTTTAGATCGATGGCGCTCATTACTCCAATCTAAAAATTTAATATTTCACATAGTATTTATATTTGTACGAAAACAAAATGCGACACTATGGTATTAAAAGAACGCCAACCAAAGTGATAATTATCAATAAATATATGTAGTATTTCCTCATCATAAAACACAGCTAATAATGTTATTTTAATATTTTAACAATAATTTATAAATTAGTTATTGTAATACCATTAAATACATACATATATGTATATATACAAACACATATATATATATAATATGTGTATTTTAGTGATGTTATTGGTGCTGTTATTATGGCTAAATAAACATGTCCCATGTAATGTACTCGATAATAATGATACATAAACACCGCAATGATCATAAAATATATACATAACTATTTTCACATACATATAACTGCAAACACATACGAGGTAAAACTTAAAAGTATTTTAAATACATTTTATTCTAATAGTAAAATCAATCGTGGACAAATTACATTTCAGAAATCAATTATTGAAATAAATAAGATTTAGCTCCATCAATGGCTTAAAACCTGAAATTATTTAGTTTTAAAATTTTTAGTATATTTATTTTACATAAATATATGTTAACAAAGTGTATCTCTTAAATTATCAAAAAAATCTATTCAGTTTACAGTCTTATTACACTAAATATATATTTAATACACATACATACACTATATCATCTAAATGTGAATACCTTGCAAAGATCTCAATATACATATACAAAAACACACATACATACTTACATAAATACATCCGTACCTCCATGTTTTGGTTGATTTGCAGTAACATGCCCATCATCTTGTAAACTAATATTTGCCTAATAAACGAGTTAATTAAAGCTGAATTATGGCCATGTTTTTAGTATGTTACGTATTTGTAAATGTATGTGTCACAGCATACGTACATACATACATACGTATACCATATATTAAAGTGTATGAATGTATGAATAGCTACGCAATACTATAAATACTATGAGTTACGCTGATTTATGAGCAACAAAGGATTAAGATTCAAAATGTACGACACGTAAAACATAAGCACGCAAAACATTCAACAAGAACAACTACAACAATACTAAAACAGGTTGTACTAATGAATATACACATACATAGGTATTCAAACTGATTTATTTTATATATGTACATGAAAATACCTTAAAATGATTCCCAAAAATTATGTGATTTGGAAAAAAGCAAAGCAAAAAATAAGAGCAAGGGTTTATTTATAAGTAAATGTTTACACCTTCCAGCATTATAACTTATTTTGGAGATAGATGGTGATTTTGAAATAGATATTGTTTACTCGAAAAGAAATTAAATAAATCACAATAGCTCTGATAATAAAATTACCAATACACTTATAAGATATTTAAAGTAATTTAGAAATAAATAACACGTCGTTACAGTGAAAAATCACTCGAGAAATTACATAGTGTAGGTAATAGGCCTTCTTGAGTATGTCATAAATCAGTGTTAAAAATTTGCAACACATCTTAAAAATTTCGAATTAATCGCAAAAGCTATTTTTTCTAATTCTGTAATTCTTTTGTTTATTTTTCCTTTTTAAACTTCTTTGAAAAATAAAAGAAATAGGCTTTTTAACCATATGCTTTTGGTTTGTATAGGTCAAATATCTAAAGCAAATTTTCAAATAACTTCTACAAAAAATAAACAAAAATTTTTCTAAAATTTTTCGAGTTTAACTGCGTTTTATTAGAAAATTTTCTATAAAAGCCTATGAAACGATCCAATTAATTTTATCCTCATAAAGTAAAAACCAAGCAGAAATATATAAGAAATATTTTGTCTTAAAATATACGAAGAATTTTTAATAAATGCTTCATAACTTTTTAAGCTTTTAAGCGATACTATATATAACTCATTATATTCTAAACAATACAGCATTTAATACTTTGTAAAAAATACGTATAGTCTTGAAGAAAAAATCAGAAAAATTTACTTTAAAATCAAAATTTTGAAAAAGAAAAGGGAAATAAATTTAAAAAATGGTGAATAATTCATTACTTGGATTGCGTGCATATAAAAGATGGTAATATAGTTAAAAAGCTACGTCCTTCTGCTTAAAAAAACAATTTGAAAATCTTGTGTTGTGATGTCCTGGTAAAGGTCTACAAGCCACATCGGATCGTCTTCCGAGTGAAAATAAAAAGTGCCATTTTTTAGCAACGTGTAATTAACATATTTTTTGTGAGAAATATATGCGATTACAAATTTTCATCCTTTTATTTTTTCGATTTTTGATGAAAAAAATAAGTGATCACAGATTTTACTCCTTTTTCCTCTATTGCCTCTAGTTACCCTATGAAATGAGATTTTAGATTTTTATATAAGAAATAGATTTTTTTTAAGAAATATAAGTGCACAAAGATTTTCATAAATTTTTATTGAGAATCAAAATTGTTCACAGATTTTTATCCTTTTTGATCTAGCGCCTCTAGTTTCCTTATAATATTAAATTTTATATTTTTAGTGAGAAATATAACTGATCACAGATTTTCATCATTTTTGCTTTAGTGCCTCTAGTTTCTTAAGTTTTTTGGTATCCAAATTTCCCTTGTAAATTGTGAATTCCATGTCAACAAACAGATTTGACATCTCCGATTTCGATGAAATTTACTACTGCCTATTGAGTGTTTCTCAAGTCATCAAATTTTATACTTGGGGCTATTTCCGATCCAAAAATGTGAAGTTTTGCAAATCAAATAAAAGGTTTAAAGAAATCACAAAAATGTACTTGTTTAATTGTTAATAACTTCCAAACTAGATATAGTAAAACTTAAGTTTTGGTTTTAAATTAAAAAAAAAATTGACTTTGAATGTTCAAAGATATCTAAAAGAAATAATAATAAAAAATTTCGCATTCAATTACTAAATTTATAAAATCAAATATATATTTTTTTTTAAAATCTGTCCTATCACTAAACTTTTAAAACCAAATATTCAAATTCGTAAGGGTTTTATTAAAAAAAATTTTTTTCTTATTAAATCTATTTTATTATTTAAGAATTTAAATATTTAAAAATACTTATAAATTTCAATAAAATAATATCTGGTTCAGAATAGAATCTCAAACAATACATATTTATTTTTGAATCAATAAAATGTTTACTAAATAAAATTATTTAATATAATACTAAAAAAATTAATATTTTTACAATTATACTAATCCTGCAACGTAAAATTTTGCAAAATGTTGTAAAAAATGATTCTAATGTAAAATCAAACTCATAACAGATATCCTTTGTAATGTGTTACTTCAAGACTGTCATAAAAAACTAGTTTTGCAGACAACGCAAAAGTTTTAAAACTTTAAAATGAACGACATAATATATTTTCATATGATGACTATAATGTATGTAAACTATATTTTTACAAAGGATAAAGTTTTATATAGGAGTAAATTCAAAATTTTTCGACCCAACACAGATTTTAACCATTTCCGCTTTTAATGAAATTCAGTTCATATAATATAACCCTCCATGCGCTTTATATGGCGTATTAACCTGTACCACATCGCTAACGGTATATATTCTATGGACCTCTAAAGTTAGACACTTCGAGTTTTTTTTTTCAAAAATAAGCAAAATTTAAACTTGAATAACTTTTATCAGTATTATCAGATTTCATTGGAAAGGACTGAGATTCTTCTTTATCATGAAGTCGTAACCACTCAAGACTTTTCTGTTGCAAAGAACTATAAAATGAAAAAAACATCCTTTATCCTTGCATATCCAGAAAAAGGGTCTTTTAATTTTTATTATATTTTTACACGAAGTTTACAATCGATTTTTCGTTATAGTATAAAAATTTCAAAATGGGATTTCAATGAAATCAGAAGTTACAAAAATTTTTCCTTACTTACTTACACATTTTCTGTTAAATATTAAGTGACTTTTAGGCATATTGATATGGGCCATTATCAAAAATTTTTTATTTTAGACCATCATTATGTATAATTCTGTTAAAAACTACACGCAATATCAAATTCTGCCGAGTTATTCAAATAAAATTTATGATACTTTCAGTGTTTGATGGCATTAGTGTGGCATAGTTAGGGTTTCCTAGTAAAATTTAAAAAAAAAAATCTTTATACTAAAAATCGCAATTTTTAAAATTTTTGCGAAAAATAATGTTGGAGTCTAAGTTGTTTCTCCATATATTATACGAAAATATATTTTATTATATTTAATATTGTGATCCTTTTGCAAGCCCAGTGAATTTTTTGAACTCCAACGATTTATGCCAATTATGGTCAATTTCGTGCTATCCATACGATGAGTCTTAACAAAATTTGTTTTGAAAAAACTGTCCCGCTTTCAACTATCAACGATATTTAACTTAAATTTATGGTCTCGATCAATTGTATTTATCTACGTTCTTATATCTATATATTCCATATACAAAAACAATACAAAAACCAAAATTTAAATTTTTGCGTAATTTTCTAAAAATTCACAAAATTTTTTTATTAAAATTATTTTTAATACTCCTTCGATTTTATTGTGCAAAATAACAAAAAACTAAGCTTACGCAGTACTCCATGCAATTTCTTTAGAAACTGCGAATATGCCTCGCGAAAAAATGACTTTTTTAAAAATTTTCGCTCTTGTTTTCTAGACTTTGAAATTATCTGCTACGTTGATTATTTCGGGCACGTCAACGAGATATAGCGCTAAAAACGCATAATTACAACAATTAAATACCTATTTTACTTTAAGCTCACAGACCCCGCCCAAAAAACCAAAAAATTTTAAAAATTAAAAAAAATTCAATTTTGCCATTAAAATTTGATTACCCTGTATGTAAATGTTAAAAGTTTGCAAAACTGCAAAGAAGGTGTAGAATTTATCCGCAAAGTCTAGTTATTTTATATATCGCATGTTATCAAGAAGTATAAACGCGAGATCAAAGAGTGTAAGTTTTTGAAATTTGAACAATAATTATGATTATAAAATGAAACCTGTGGTGCTCAAATTTTGCACTCTCACCTGTTTGTTTAAAATGGCATTACAGCAAAACTTATTAAAGATTTAAGTCAGTTTCAGCCAGGTTAAAATTTTTTTATAATGGCCAGTATACTTATTATACTTTAATATAAGAGATCATTGTTTATTAAAATAAGTCGTATATATTGCACATTCCTGATCCCGAAAAAATAATTTAGTATTATTTTAGAAGCTTCAGGAAACATTAACAGACCTATAACCCACTGCAACAAACTTTAAAAAATCCGCCAATTTTCCGCCGATTTTGAAGATAATTTATTCAAATTTGATGTATGGGGTTACAAAGGCAAAATCTGCTGACATTGGTCATGATCGGTCCATTATTTCACCTATACCCCATATAACTTTTTTCCCCGGAATAGCGGTTTAACACATATAAATTTAAATTTCAGCTCACATAAGTTTTATACAATTTTAAATCATTGCATTAAATTTTATAATGATCACTAATTAAAAATTACTTAAGCGCGTATAAATTTCACATTAATGGTCGCGAAGACCATTTACTTAAAAACAAAATTTAAACATTTTTTATTTAAGGGCCACTAATACAAAATTATTTCATAAAGTATCTTAAAATTTACTAATGATATCATCGAATTGATTAATTCATATAAGGGTCGAAACTGCCATAAAAATTAACGGAGAACAAGGAAACCATACATAAAATCAAGAACAAGTAAAAATTAAAACCAGCAAATGGTACTACTTGGCCCAAAATCTCAGCTAAATTTCAATATGGTTATACCGGAAAGATGTCAGTCAAAGACCTTAAGATTAATAACCAACGCTCCAATTACTAACCAACTAAGGGAAGAAATCCAGAGATACACTAAATACTATTTATCCAGACCAAACATGCACCCAAATCTTCTGGTAAATACCCTCTTAGATAGATCGTAGCTGTGATCATATTTAAGATCTACATATTTTTTAGATCTACTTTTTATTAGCTAATTAGTATGATTATCAATTAACTTTTCTTTATAAATTAAGCGGCTAAATGGAGCTGCTTAACTCTTATTATTTTAAAATTACAAACCAATACATTTACTTTTTGTTTAAAGACAGATTGTAATTAAAAAATGAAATAAAAAATATATGGGTGTCGAAAGCAAACAGAATAATTATGTCAGTGCGAGTGATTTAATCAATTATATCCTATCAAATCAGCCTATTCACAATGGAAAACAAAGAAACCAGACCGACACTTTTCGATTTTTATATATGATCTCAAATTGATGATGATATCAAATTAAACATCTTCTCAAATATCAAATAATAAATTTCTCGACAGTAAGAGGAACTCACAAATTTATGAGTGTATTAGTTATCAAACTAATTCAAACTATATTCTTAAATATAATTCAGATGTGGTTGTAAAAGTAAAACTGACAATTTTCAGTTTTATTCCAGAACTAGTCAGATTTGCAAGTTTTACTCAAAATTAGTCAAAAATTGTGAGATAAATAAAAGAGTTTATAATTATTTATCAATATCAACTACAAGTTGTACATTTTATTTTAAAAATTACACAGAATCTCTTATATTTTAAAAATGATTTATTAATAAGACTTCAACAAATCTTGAATCTAATAAATTTAATATTTTCCCAAATTTGGAAATTTTGATTTAAGTTTATGAATGAATTAAAATTAATATGAAATGTCAATCACCAAATATTATCTCTTGAATATTAATTTATTTTTAGATTTAAGAATGGTTTAAATATTTGTCATCAAATTGAGAAAACACTATTTTTTCATGATTTCAATCTCAATTAGTAATCAAGTTTAAAAGTTTAACCTTTAAAGAAAAGAAAAACTTGTTCGATATCAAACATTAAAATCTTATATGCAAGACTTTGATTCGGTGTTTACTTATTACATAAACATTTGAGTAGGTCGTTCTCGAGTTGTAATCTCTCAAGGGAATCGTGAAGCTGTTACTAGTGAGAACCCCTGATATAAATCATCATACAAAATTTCACAATAATTGGTCCATAATTGAACATCGTTTCCATATAATTCCCATTCCCGAAATTCAATTAAACTTGCTTAAATCTCACATAAATATTAATATCGAGATAAAGTCTAACGGAACTGAGTTTTAAATTTGCTTGGTGCATAATTGGCCATGGTTTCCATATAATTCACATTCCCGAAAAAGACTTAAATGTCCTTAAGTCTCATATAAACGACAATAATATTATTTTCATATACGTATAAATTATCGTATAAATTAGTGTCCATACACAAACATGTAGGGTATTATATGGGCGATCTTGATCAATACTGCTTGGTTTTATCCTTTCCTATTTGTTTCTATAAAGTGACTTCGTGTAATGAGGAATACCTATTTTTATTTTCGAGCAATTTGAGCAATTTTAATCGATTGCAATAAATGTATAATGTTACATGTTACAAGTGTTAGTCTCACATTAAGAAAGATTCAAAAGGCTATGGATGAATAATTTCAGAAATATTTAAGAAAATTTGAAAAAAACCTACAAATAACCCTTTCACAAAATGGCGGGTAATATGGTACACCGCAGTCTACAAATGTGGTTTACCATACCACTTTACCCGGCTCTAGTATTTTTTTATTAATAAATTGGTTGTGTTTTATAAAAAAAATTATAGTTTATTTCAATTTTTAAAAGAAAAAAAAAATCATTAAAAAACTAACTAATGTTACTTTGTAAAATATGTTAGACTATTCTTTGGAAGAAGCGCAAGGAAGAATAGCTCTATGATCTCGTATACATGTCATTATATCTGAATTATTACAGCAGCTGCAAGACGTTTGCTCGTCATATGTCGTGTCACTTACATATACGTTTTCATCACTATCACACGAATGCAAGTCAATAGAAGATCTAGTTTGATGAAGAGCATATTTACGACTTTCGGATAAAATTTCCCTTGTGGATAGTGTTTCCACTATTGTTGGGCTTGTAGTTTTAACTGAATCTTCTGAAAAAATATTAGAAATTAGAGAAGGAGTTTTATTTACCTATTGAATTTCCGCGATAAAATCATCATCATTGAAAATGTGATGCGCTAAAACCATTGATGCCTATTTGACCAGTTTGAGCTTCTAAGTAGGCTTTAGTAAATAACCCAGCAGTGTCAAAATGAGTCACTTTTCTTCGTTGTTCTCGCATAAATGTCCTTATTTCATCATTGTAATATGTTTAAAAGGTCCCATAAAAGCTTTATCTAGAGACTGAAACTTGTATATTGAATGAGGTGGCAATGATATGATGATAACTTATATATTTCGTGTATGGCTGTAATGTCGCAATTTCCAAAAAATGTCAAACACCTGTCTTCTCTTTTTTATTTCTTTTGAGTAGAGAAAGGCAAAGGAAATAAGTTCCTAAAGCTTGCAGTTTGGAATATGTAAAACTACTAGTTTTACCCGTTTTTTTTTTTTTTTTTTTTTTTTTTTTTTTTGTACACTCTTAATATACGAGTTTCTAAAAATCCCACATGTCTGAATATCTATGGTGTGAGGCGAACCAAAAGCCGAGTTCTCACACCTTTTTTTGTTTGGAATGTCTGATGTTGAATCTGTATTCAAATTTTTCAGTTTTTCTACTGTTCGAACAAAACGAATAATTCGAATAAGGCGTTTTAGTTTCTTCGAACTATTCGATCACGTATTTGAAATTATTCGAATTATGTATATTTATGATTTTGTAAGTTTCTTTAAAAATTTGATTTTAAAAAATGACAAAAGAAAACATATAGAATGTTAGCAATTTATTGGGAATATCTTTATAAAAGCCTTATCAATATAAATGTAAACATATCATCCGTTCTAGGAAAGATTTTTAAAAAGTGTTATTTTTTGACAGAGACTCATAAGATTGTCATTATATTTTGCATACCTACTACATTCCAGATATTAATTTTATTCAAGATTTTCATTTTTATAAAAGTCAAAAAATAGACAAAATATGTTAGAGACTATTTACATTGGAGATTATCGAAGAGTTTTTTACGAGGGCGAATCAATAAGTCCGTGACTTTTCAAACTTCCCTCTTAGTTATATGAAATGCAATATTATTCCCCTCAAGTACCACCTGTTAATAGACTACTGTCAAATTTTGAGCAAGTGTCATAATTTACTTTGTGTTTAACAGCTGTTCAAAACATACAACCCCGTGTATTTTTCTAAAAATGGAAAAAAGTGAATTTCGAGTGCTCATTAAACATTATTTTTTGCGAAAAAAAACGTCAATCAAACCAAGGAAAAGCTCGACATATAATACTATGGAGCCTCTCTACCATCAATTTCAATGGTAAAAAAGTGGTTTACTGACTTTCGTTGTGGTCGCACAAGTACAAATGACGCTGAACGTTCTGGACGGCCAATTGAGGTCAGTACACCCGAAAATGTCGAAAAAATCCATGATATGGTGTTGGCCGATCGAAGAGTACAAGTGCGTGAGATTGTTGATGCCATAGGCATTTCATATGGCAGTGTGGTTTCGATTTTAAATGATCAGCTGGGTTTAAGAAAGTTGTCTGCAAGATGAGTGTCGCGTTTGCTCTCAATTGACCATAAACATAAACGTGTGACAACTTCAAAAACCCTATGAATTGGGCTACAAATTGGTACCTCATCCGCCATATTCTCCGGATTTATCCCCTAGTGACTACTTTCTATTTCCAAACCTAAAGAAATGGCTCGGTGGAAAGAGATTCAGCTCCAACGATGAAATTATTGACCAAACAAATGCCCATTTTAAGGACCTTGAATAATCCTATTTTTTACGCAAAATAAATGACGATACTTGCTCAGAATTTGACAGTAGTCTACTAATAGGTGGTATTTGATGAGAATAGTGTTATGTTTCATATAACTACGAGGGAAGTTCGAAAAGTTATGGATTTATTGATGCACCCTCGTATCACATTTTGTTTTGAAATTGTTTCGAAAAACCTTCTACGTTAACACATTTACATTTGTATTGTGAAACTTATAAAAAAACAACTTTTCCTATCCCGCTCTTGCCTATTCTCTTTGAACTATATCTCAAAAGCAAACAATCATAGAATGACATCGATTGATATAAACAATCCGTCTTCAAAAGGTCCCTTTTATGATTAAAAAAACTTGCAATATGTCAAAAGTTCTCAGAAATTAACCTAAAGAATAAAATTTAAATGAGTAGTTTTAAGTAGATTTTGTTCTTCTGTTTTTAAAAAATTTGATTTTGAAAAGCCCAAATTTTCATAGGCGGAATTGCCAAAAGTGCATTTATTTAAATTTAGTAATAGGAATCACTTTAATTGCAAAAAATTAAATTATTCGTTTTATTAAAATATTGGATATAAAAATATTCGAAACATTCGTTATTCGAAAAAGACAATTTTTAAATTCTTCGAATAATTATTTGTAGCAATTTCTTGAATAATTGGAACAAATATTATTCGAATGAATATCTTAATAGGTATTTTACTTATATGTTAAATAAATTATTGTAATTCGCTGTTAGTGATGTTCACTAGCAATATCGAAAATTATTTCCACTTTTAGGAAGAGAATACTACTGCAGTGACAATATCAACATTAATTAAAGTTTAGGTTAAGATTTTAATACTTGTTGTAAATTTCTGGAAAAGAAAGATTCAATAAAGACTAATAATATGTATATATAAAAAACGTTTTAGCTATAGTGATACAGTACGATCTCTATCGCAAACTCTTACTATAATTTGGTCTAAATATAGCACAAATAAGCCAAAAACTCCTTACATCCATATTAACTCCATTAGAGTACTTGCATTCTATATTCTTTCAACCCATTGTGCAAAGGTGCAGCCAAACCTTTAGTTATTTATTAGAAATTTCATTAACTTTTAAAGCGACACACAATCATACATATATATAGGGGAGTATGTATTTAAAGAAAATTTCTTTGCTGATAATTTCAAAAATAAACTTTCTTTTGACATTTTTGACTGTTTATGTGTATGTACGTATAAAAATATTGGTAAAGGCAGGATTTTTCTCAAAAAAAAAAAAAAAGTTTCATTGGTGTGTTGGTGTCAGTTGTATTCTATATATGTATGCGTTAATTTAACTCTAGTAGTTTGTTTGGAAACATAACAACCAACTTTTTTTCCCCTTTTTACTCCTGATGTCATTTAGCTTTTATTGGAGTATATGTAGCAATATATGTGAGTGTATGTGTTGTGAATATTCTTGTTATTGCTACTTCAGCTTCTTCTCTTAATGAGATACAAAACACATAAATTTTCAAATGTGTCATGTATCGCACATTATGTTTTTTGTTTTTGTTTTTTTTTTTTATTTTAATTTTTTTATTTTTTGTCTTCTTTGATAAGCCAAAGAACTCTTCTTTAACTTTTGGTAGAACAAAAAACATGCACATGTAGAAATTTATGAGTATGGGTGATTTTGTACGTGTGTGTGTGTGTGTGGTAAATTTGCTTTAGGCGATGACGGCGTAATCAAATTTATTAACAAAAATGTCACAATGAAATAACAGTGAATAATAAAATAATTTTATCATTTAACAATTTAAATACCAAAAATAGTTTTGTTAACAGAATTTAAAATACTAATCTAAAAGTGGCATTTGAAATCTTGGTTATAGTCTGGAATTTATTTGTTATTTGGTCTATACATAAAATTTATTTTTAAATAATTATTTTCAATTTATCCATTTCGAAGCATTTTACCCAATTCTGAATTTCCTTTAAAACTTCTCTCCTTTGCTGTAACTTTGTAAATATTTTCTAAATATATACTTGTATTCACCTAAATGAAATGGGTTAAACATTTTCAAATTAGCAAAAAGAATATTTAGTTTACCTCCAAAAACAAAATAAAACACAAACAAAAAAAATACTCGTAATTCATTTGCTTAGAAGAAAATGACAAACAGATAAGGTAACAAACGACATTAAATGTTTTATGTTCCAAAAGGTTGGAGTAATTTTATGTACAAATGACAACAAAAACACCAAAAATATAAAATTATACATACTTTTGTGTATATAAAGGTATCTGAAGGTGTAATGTTATATTTATTTACACCCAGAGAAAAATCGAACACAGACGTGCTGATAACGGTACCATTTAGTGTCAATAGTGAATCTTCAATCATTAACAAAAATTGATACCAATTGTCACCAAGTTGATACCACTTTAGTATCGAAGTATAGAATTACATTATATTTATTTAAAACTTGTAAACGAACAGTTTTAACGGTAAACTGTCAATGTGACTGCAACCGTCGTGGATTTTGAATCAAATTTTTTCTCTTAGTGTATGTTTATAAAGGTAAATGCTTACAATGATGTTCACAAATAAAATAATCATGCTTCCAATTAAACAAATTATAAAAAACTTGATTTAAATTATATCGGTACATATGACCAAGGCTTTTGATTCTAAAACACTAGCAGATAGTAAGCTAAGATTGTATGCTATTTTGGAAGTTATATTAAAGTGACAATTACTAAATATACATATAACAATTGCTAGGAATGTAGTTGTGGTTTGAAGACCCACGAAGTACAAAATGTTGCTAATTGGAACTTTAGAGAAAGGCAAAAGGGAGAACAAAAATAATTGGGATGAATTTCTTTCAAATTTATGAATGAACGATAAAACTTAAGTACTAGGGACTTTTTTTGAACATCCTCGTCAGATATTCTAAGTCGCAGATATTAAAGAAAATGTAGTACATAAATATCGTGTAAAACTAAGCTATTTGTACGTGCGGAGAAAGAATCAATTCGTTCAAAACTAATGACTCGGCTATCACAGAAATACACGTTCGGAAGAAAACTCTTTCTATCATTAAAAAAGAAAAAAAAGTATTATAATTTTTCTGACCTGATCTTTCCGCCACGGCTTGTCTTTTTGGATTAAATCTTTTCCTTGATGTATAGATCATACGTGGTAGAGAAAATCCTGTCATGTTACACTCTAAGATATCTTCGGTCTTAGAGAGCGTAACAGTGTACCACGTGTAAAAAGGTGCACCATTGCCTGGACTTGTCTGTGGAACTATAATGGGAGAAAAGGACCGTCGGGGCCTGACCAGAGACTTAACACAATCTGTTACCACGGGAGCCAGTAGCCCCTGGTACGGCAGCACCTGCTTGTCGGTGTTGTCGTATTGGACTGGCTGTTGCAGAAGCCCTTCGGGGAGTCACGTGGTGGCTGTGGTTTAGACCTAAATCGCAGGAAGGTGTTTATAGTCCCGATGTGGTGTTGCATAGCAACACAGGTCGCCAATAGTGCAGCAGGAGTTTAGATAGCTCCAACTTCTAAGCAAAGAGGAGTGGACTTATCCAGACAATGAGTCTCTCGAATTGCTACCTGTGTGTTCTTAACAGGAATATGGGGGCGTTGGTTGGGGCATTGTACCTCACCCAGTGGTAAGACCACCGTGGGGTTAGGCCATCATGGCAGGTACCCTCGTCAATCTTGACCACATCTGACCTGATCTTGCTTCCTCTCATTACAACAAAAAAAAAAAAAAAAAAAAAAACAATAGAGAAGTATAAAATTAAGTTTTGTTGATATCTATCAAAGGAAGCCAATTCACCGAAACTTCCAGAACTTCATCAATTCAAAAAGTATTGAACCTGAGTAGAAACATTTAAAGAATTTTAAAAACTTATAAAAATAACGAAAATAGTTTAAAAATAAGTGAACTCATTTCAACAAAAAATTACCAATAACACAATAAAAGCTCTAATGGAAGGTATCCGGAAAATAGTAAATATTTTATTAAAAATGAATAAAAAATTAATTTTTCTTTTCAATTTAAGACTCTAATATAACAGTCTTTAACAAAAATAAAAAAATCATAAAGATTTACGCATTGAAATTGAAATAATTTTTTCGCATTTACTACACAGTAAAAATATGATCTATTAAACGATTTATCAAAGATAAAAACTATTCCAATTACATTTTTAATTGTATTAATTACTCAGTTCCTATTGTATTATTAATAAATTAATCAAATATATATATAGAAATAATTGAAATAATTTGAATAAATGAATATACAATTTTTTCATAGATTGAATTTCAATAAATAAAATAGTTGAATATGTATTATTCGTAATTGAAATTGGATTACAGATTTTTTTTTTTTGTTAAAATTTAAATTTAATTTGTTAGAATATTTTATCATTGAGTAATTTTTTTAATTATAGAAACATTTGAAATAATTTTAAAATTCTGATTACTATTTTAATTGAATTTTTTCGAAAATATTTTTTTCTGTGTAGTAAACATATTATGTATGGAAAAAGTACTTACAATTGAAAAAGTACTCATAATATTGAAAAGTGCTATAGCTCGATTTATGGAATTTCAAAATTGCTACTTTAAAAAATATTTTAATTTTATTTAAAATATTTGTGAAGAAGTATGTTAACTTTAACTCCATATATCTCAGTAAATACTGCAAATATTGTATGATTTTTGTCAGTATTTAATAATAAATGTATCCAAATTCTTCTACTATAATTTTTTAGAAAAAATTCAATATGTTTTTTATTTAAAAGAAATCGTAATACCAAAAAAATATATATATATATTTGTAATTAATATTCTTAATAGACTAGAACTAAAAAGTTTCATTGAGTTTCAACAAATGTTTTATCCATAAAATTATATTTGAGAGTATTGGCTGTGACTTTTTGCGATCTTTTAAAATATTAGAAAAAATATGCCGTACTCCATATGAGCAATTTGTTAAGAATTAATTCAAAATTTTAAGGCAATGGCTAAAAATTTGTTATGCAAATATTACAATAAAATTGCTACGACTATATTTAAAATATTCCTTTAAGGAAAAATATATTTGTTTTCGGTGTGGGAGTGGAAGTCATTGTCTTCTGTCCATTTTTAATGGGAATGTTTACGGCCTTTTCTACTAACATAATACAAAATTTCAGTTCAATATCTGCAAAATGACATTTTTTTAGTTCTAGAGTTGCCAAATATAAAACACTGTGCATTAGTTCCGTTTCTTCAAGTAGACTTGTAGGCACTATTTTTTTCATGCGCAGTCCTTATATATGTAATATACCTTCCTTAAAGTTAATAGGCGTAAATGAAATCGCAAATAACTAACTGATTGTTTAGAACATTTTAGGAGTCTTCCTTATCTTCTTGATAAATGTCAGGAACTAAATTTCGTCTATATCTATTTTTTGCGATACTGAATTAAGGAAACAACTCTAACGATACATATTATTAAGCTAGTGACTGATTGATTAATGATTGAAGAAGTCATACGCACCACGACACAAAGGATGTTTTGTGCACCTTATATATTTACCGTATTAAGTTGAGGCTTCGAACAAATCCAATTATCGTGCTTGGTGAGAAAACAAATGCCTCTTTTGGTGGTATTATGGCTTCCCCTACGAATATTATTCTATAAGGTGAAATAGCGAGGCATTCACATAGGACGTTTTCGAATGTCTCAACGTATAACATACAAAATCTAGACTGATTATTTTCATTATATCCGAAGAAATGTACCATCGACATAAAATGGCCGGTAAGTAAACCCGTTAGTACACTGAGTTCACTCTTATTGAACAATAAAACAAACCTCTTGGCCTGTCATAGCCCAGAAACATTTTGCCATAATTGTGCAAATTCTCTCTCAACCCAAGAATTGATGTTTCCCACTGTGATTCGGAAAGATGGTTTCGGCCAAATGAAAACTCGTCAAGCTCCTCTGTTCGCCAAGCAGTCAGCTCTTTCGTTTCCAGATGAAAGAGGTAAATACATTAATATTTCCTAGTTGATGACAAAAAATAGAAAAAATAATGAAAAATTGGTATTCAGTTCCCTACCAGCGCACAGTGTGGCTAAAAACAAAATTTGTGTTAATAAATCTGTATCTCCTAAACTACTGGTCGGATCGAATTGAAATTTATGGAAGAGTTTTAGAGGGGGACCTAAGCTTTCAGAAAAATTATATTGCAGTTACCCTATGATAACATGAGATAAGCTACAGAGTATCAAATTTGACTACCTCGAGTATTTAAAAGTTTAAAAAAAATCGTAGCTTCAAGTCCGATTTCAAACATTTTTATATTTCTGTAAAGTATTTAATTTTATTGCGTTTTTTAGGAGTATATGAGGGAATTTTTTTAAATATTCTGTAATATGCAATTTATTCCGAAATATGCTGAAAAAATGTTTGGATTATTTATATCGATTCGAATAGACGTGAAAGGTGTTCAAAATCAGCACTCTGAAAATAGTATTAAAAATTTATATTTTCTTACAAAAATATAGTACTAATGTTTAATTTTTTTTTTTCTCAATGTTTTCTCAATAAAAATTATTTACTTTACATAATTCGAAAGAAATGATTTATTAATTTGATTTAGGTTTGCATCATTCATCCAGCATTAGTCGAAAATAGCGAATTAAAAAAAAATGTTTCATTTTTATCTATTACTAGTTTTTAAAATAGTTTTTTAAAGTTTATTGATACTACTTCCCGTCCGTCCCAAAAGGAATACAGGAGTTCAAATTGTATAAAAGAAGTCAATCTTTTAAAGGACCTTTTTTAAATTGCACAAAAACGCATATTAGCATAATATTTTCACTATTGTTTCCTATGCAGTGTATAAAATAGAAATCAATATTTCATTCCTCCAAAATTCAATTAAAAAGCTAAATGTTGTCAATAAATTTAAAGAAACCCGTGCGAAATATGCAAAGCAACACATTTTTTGTTAACAAAATTTGGAGAAAAAATGGAAGAATTGTTCCATATTTTTGAAAAAAAAATAGCCATTTCTCATACCAATTTCAGGGTGCAGATGTTCAAAATTTTTCACGTCTAGATGAATTGGGATAATTAAAAAATTTTTCAGCATATTATTTTGGAATATATTGTAAAAAATTTTCCCTCATATATATACCTCAGGACTTATTCCCAAAACACGAAATAAAGTAAATATCTTTTTAACTCTAAAAGATAACTTAAAATGTTATTTTTTAACTTATTTTTTCTTTAACTTGCTAAGAATTTTACAGAATTATAAAAATGTTACTATTTTTTGAAACTTTTACATAATCGAAGAAGTCAACTTTGACACCCTGTAACTATTAAGATGTTTTCTCTGAAAGCTTAGGATCTCTTCCACAACTCTTCCATACATTTCAATTCCATCCGACCAGTTGTTTAGGAGATACAGATTTATTAGCAAAAATTTTGCATTTGGCCCCACTGTGCACCGCACAGTGAAATGAGGACAAACTAAAATTGGGAAAAAAATAGAAGGGAACTAAATAAAACAATGAAATGTAGTATGTAACATGTGTAAACATTGACCGCCTATTTCAAAAAAATTTTCAAATTTTAAAAATTCTTTATATTTTTCCCATATTGGATTAATAAATTACCCAAAATACCCTCTTTCAGATATAAAGTTTTATAGGAGTAATTATATCTATTGCAACACAAAAAGAAATATTAATTATGGTATTTTTCGCATAAATTATTTACCTTTTTATTAATCAGTTTTACCATAGTGCTTGTTGAATATAATAAAAATGTTTAAATTTAATTAATTTTTTTTAACTATCTTCTAACCATATTTCTTTGCAATTTATTTTATTTAAGGACGACTTATTATATTTATTTAATTTATTTCCGTAAAAATCAGTGTAGGTATGTATTACAAAAATTTATGAATGTGTTAGTTTTCTGAATGATTAAACCATTAAAAAATAGTGTTCGCAATCAGCTTTTAGTATGAAATAACTGGTTACGTAATAGCTTTTAATACTGTTATTTTAATTTGTTATGTTTCGATGAACTGTTACTGTACCCTTGGATGGAATTAAAAGTTTGATCATTTGATTTTCATTCGTATTTTTTTTTTTTTATTTTTCTAATAAAATCATGATTGTACTTGGTTTTTTTGCAAAGAGATCTTAGGAATGCATTCCTCACAATTATAATTATATCTAGTACAATATAACTTTAACATTTTCAATGTACAAGTCGAAAAACTTTTAAAATTTTATACAAAATCCGTACTATGAAAAATTTTTTAAATTATCCTAGTTCAAAAGTTGGCATAGAAAACACATATAATTTAATGAAGTCTGTATAGAAAACATTTCAAGATATTGAAAACAATTCTGAATAAGTCCGCGGTGCTTTTCTTTAACCCACTAAAGTTGGCAATATTGTATAAAATTTTTAATATTTTAGCCAAAGTTACACAATTATTTTTTTTTTTTTTTGCAGTGTAAATGTAAGTATTTCAAAATATGAAATTCCTAATATTATTTTTTGTGGGATTTTTAATACTGAATACTGAATTTTTTGTGATTTTTTTTTCCAATTCAATTTATTGTTACCTAAAATTTAAAAGTACTTGAAAAATTCCTTCACTTTAGAGTCGTTCTATTTTAGCAGACTAGTTGCACAACAAAAAACGAAATATATGTTGAATGCTGAAAGTCTTACCTATCATTTAATGTAGATTTTTTTATTAAATTAAAAAAAAAATGGACTTCTTGTCTTCTTCAAATTGTAACAATTTTTTAAACTTCATTAATTATAGTAAAAAACTAAAAACTAAAAACCTCCGCGGTTTTGTTTTATAATGCATATTCGATATGATCAATTTTGCAGCTATTAACGTAGAATTTAGCAATGGATGGATTATGTTGACTTTTAAGGATTCCGGTCATTAATACCTTATGCTACTCTACAAGAGAAGGTTTAACTGTCAAATCGTTTGGAAATAGCAGTGTGGAACCATTCTGTAGGAAACATGTTCTGTTCTCTTCCATATCATTTAATATTAGCCAAAGCAAATAGGTTGTCATTGATAGAGCTTTTTGTGTATGTAATTCCATTATGTTCCTTGAAGAAATACGAACTGATAATGCCACTAGTATACAATCCACAACAAACAAAAACATCTGCAGATTCACTTTGTCTTGGTAGACCCACTTTCGTTTCTCGTCGTAGTAATTTAGCTTGTTAAGAAACCAGTACATCCAATAGAGGTACTTATTTCTTAACATGAAGACTTGAAATGAAGGGGCCCCTATCGTCAATGGTATTCCTTAGCTCATGAAAGTTGGATTTTGTATAGAGGTAGGAACGAATACCTCGCAAATTTAAAAGTTTGTATTTAAGAGAAGCCAAGTTATTACGTGGCGCTGAAATTACTGCCTCAAGTTCTGCTGAACATATTTTCGATAGTTATTGCTTTTCGTTAACATGAGATAAGATCGTTCACGTATGATCTTTCGAAAATATGGCAGATTTCCGGGTAAAAGTTCGGAAGAACCCGAGGAAGTCAATTAAATACCGCACAAAAGATGTAAACAGTTTATTGGTCTCGAATGGAGCCATAAAAGTTCATCAGTTTGAATTAATCTAAGTATCCAAAAGGATCAGATTAGACTTTATTGTGCATTTGAGAGGAATTCTAACGTCATATTAAAAAGGTTGCATTAGTACTATTTGATGATTTGAGACTTGAAGAAATATCAATATTTTCATATGTGAAAAAAACTTCAAATTATCTTCGAAAACTTTTAAAAATTATTCACTTAAATAAAATAAATTATTCACTTAAAAATTTTTAAAAACCTTTCTAAACTATTTAAATATCGTACACAATACATTGTCATTTCTTGTACCAGTAATAAATAGATTTTCATTAGTAAATCAGATAATTTTACCGGTATAAATCAACCAAACACTTAATGTGTGAGAAAAGAAAAACATTTCACATACTGAGTGCCATCCTTGACATGTTTTGCTAAAAAGTTTTACTATTTTTCTACTGTTTTAATTTTTTCTCTTGCAACTGCAAAACACTAAACAGATCCCTAAGCAACCCATTATTATTAGGAGCATATATTACACAACTATCAAGGAAAGCAAATAAATAGAAACCATACTTGTTCACCACTTCTTCATATTGTACTTTATTTGTGTCTTGTCTCTTTATGGTATGTTGCAAGCAGTTGCTGCTTGAGTTTTAGAAATTATCAACTTCTACTAGTATAAGTTTTTCCAATGTACTACAGCTGGGTGAAATGTATGAGTGTGTTGGTGTAATGGGAGTTTGTTGTTATCCTTGAAAACAAAAAAATTAAAGAAAGCATAAAATAAATTCCGTGCATGTGTGGGCGGGTATGGTAAAAAAAAAACGTGTGCAATGAGTGGCAAGGAATATATAACAACAGCAGCAACAATAACAACCAAGATGGATGTGATATGTAAACGTACCTACTAAACAATGATGATGCATGGCGCGCGCATAAACTTGGGCGGTAAGAACAATACATGTAATACACACTACTCATTCACATATACACATACACTCACACAAACAAACATTCAGTCATAAAATGATGAATCCTTTTTTTACAATCCTGCAAACGTTGTGTTAATGCAGCAGCATAGGTTCTTGTGAAGAAAATTTTTGTGCAAAAACAACAGTAGAAAATAATAATGAAACTACAATCTCTCATAAAGCAGCACATTCACAACAAAACAACTGACAAATGTAAAAAGATTGTTGTTTTATAATCTTTTTTTTTTTTGTGCTATATTTTAGTTTGTATGAAGTTTATAACGATCCCTGCTAACCCCTTCTACCAACACTACAATACAATAATTGCAACATACAATCATATGTAAAACTTATAAACTAGCATAAATCGTCATCATCATTGCACAGTGGTCCGAAATATTTTTAAACAACTAAATCGATCGATATAAGAAATATAGTTAGACAAATTTTACACACATCCTCTATCAAATGCAGGTCATTTCAATAAACCAGTTAAAAAAATATATTAAGTCTGTTTTTTTTTCTAATTTACCGACAAAACGAGAAATTAAATATTCTCGTACTTTTAAAATTCCGTATCAAATATTTTGCCTATATCAATGAAAGATTGACGTTACTCTAAACATGGTACTTGAAAGAGTTTAACGCATATAATACAGCTAGAAGGTTCTGTGAGAGCAGCGCTAATGTTGCATGAATTTAGTTTTTGACTATTAAATTAGGTTTTTTTCTCTCAGATATCTATGTGTTTGTTTATCTATGGTTTGACGAATTTACTTACAAGTTGTTTCACTTGAAATTTTAAATCAATTTTATTTTTGTCATGTTAAAATTTAGGATACTTTAGTTTTATTATAGATTTCGTAGCTATTCTTTTTGAATGTTTTAATTAAAAATATTTTTTAAAGATAAATTATTTTTATATTCAATTTATGTTTTTAGAAATAAAATAGTTTCAAATCATTTTGTACCCTTTATAATAAAATTTTCAGTTACTTGAAAATAATTTGGAATAAAATTAATTAAATATTATTATATTTGTTAACAAGTCAGATTAGAAAATATTTCAATAGAAGTATTCGAATATACTTTTATAAAATTTAAAACATATTCTAAAGTTTTCTACTAATTTGAAAACAAATGTTATTTCTTCAGCTTGAATACAATTATTCTTTATTTTATTTTCTATTATTAATAGTAATTTTTTAATATTTTTATTGAACATAAATTTGTTTGAATAATTTCAAATTTGTTTGGAAAAAAAAATCAAATAATATTCTTTTTAATGGTGTAATTATTTAGCACATTTAAATAAGTTTATTTAGATGACTATTGGTCGCGTTATTTACTCGACTCTAGTCATTAGATTCTCCTTCACAGATTTCTTTTTAAACAGTCAGAGAAACCACAAGAAATATTAATTGCTAAAAAAAACATTTGAAACAATCGCTACATTATTCTTTTTAACTTAAATAATTGAAAGAAATATATATATATTCAAACCTCTTGTGGCTGAACAATTTTATTTTATTTATTTATTTATTTATTTTTTATTTGAAATTTTTTATTTGAATATATTATTTTCGAATAAAAATCCTAAGAACTTGTTGAAATTTATTTATTAAATAAAATACATATGTGTATTATTCATGGTTGGAATATTCAAATATAAAAAGAAATTTGGTTATCTTTAAAAAATATATTTTTCACATTTGATTATTTTCTTTTTTAATTTATTTTGTTCATTTAGATAAAATATATAAAAATATATAAAATTTCATTTGATTTAGTATAAATACAAATCCTTAATATTTTTATTTAAAAATTAATAAATTGATTAACAAATATTTTAATTTAGAAATAAAAAAAATTGAAATAAAACAAAAAGGATTTTCAGTTTTTATTTTATTCACAAGTCTTTTTTCTTATAATCAAAGTTTTAAAAAATTCCCGAGAAGTACGGGAATTTGATTTTTTTGTTCCTGTTTTCCAGGAAAAGAAATATTGCGGGAAACCCCAAATCCTTATTCCACCGTATTTCGCACAGTGGTCTGAAAACATTTTTTTTTTTTTTTTTGTGGAAATAACTCTATAACTTGTGAACATGGTGTGAGGTGAAATATCTTTCAGTTGACTAGGATGAGTACAGGCTGCCTGTGCGGGTTACGGAGTAGACTCCAAAATTGATTGCCTACGGTATATAGGTTTTCTTTTTCTTTTTAATTCACCAAATGTTCATTTATGACTTCAATAAAGAAATGTACATATAGATAGTCCTTGTAAATCTCTACAAAAATCATGCTTACGTGTTTAGATTATTTCTTTTAGTTTAAGAAATATTTCGGTCGAAGTTTATTTTATCCTCATTTTAGGCCTTGTTTTTTAAACTTGGGCGCCTTAATTTAAACCTTTAAATTTTTGGAAAATATCAAATAGATTTCTCACAAAATTCTAAATAATACTACTGCAGGAATCATATAAATATTTCTATCCAATAAAAAGTTATATCAATCTGAATTTGAAACCTCAAAAACTTTCCTCTTTTGTGGTACCTCCAAATGTTAGTTAAACACACAAAACATATTTTCTGAGTCGCTCGTAAGATTGCGGAGAATAGTAATAATAGTAATAAAAACTTAAAATTTAGATTTTGAACTTATTTTTGTTAATATTTTATGTTAATATTTTGACCTAAATAAAATTTAAACAATGAAATTTTTGCTCAATATAGATAAATTTATTGTGCAAAAATTTCATTGGAATACCTCTACTGGTTTAAATTTTATTTAGGTCCAAATATTACCATTTGTTAATGAAATTTTTGCACAATAGAGATAAAATTGTTTTAAAATCAGCGAATTAAAAATACTTCCATTTTTTTGTACCAAAATACCTGAAATCCCAGTCCAAGAAAAACTTGTTTTAAAAATTGACTTTTTTTCATTCAAACTATCACTCAGCCGTTGTAAAGGCGTGGCTCAGAAATTATTTTTTTGTTGATCTCGGCTTTGGCGCTTGAGAATTTTACAAAAAAAAAAAAGAAATTAAAATTTGTTTTTCAAAATTGACCAAGTTTGGATAGGGCTTTGAGGGAAACCATTGCCCAAAGTACTTCCAATTTTTCTTTGCATGCATTTGCGTTAAGTCTTCTCTTGAAAACGTTATAATTCTATAGTCCGGAACAAAAAAATAATTTAGAAGCAAAAGAATATTACCACCTATTTGGAAAATATCCCAAAAAATGTGATCTTTTAAATTTAAATTTTATATTACAGCAATATTATTAAGAATTTTGCAAGAAATATAGTGGATAATTTCGAAAAATTTTAGGGCCCAAATTGAAGCCCCAAGTTAATAAAAACGGTGCCAAAAATGAGGGTAAAATTTGCTACGTCCTAAATATCTCTCAAAGTAAAAAAAAATAAACTACACTTACAAGCATGTTTTTGTAGAGATTTACAAGAACTACCTATGTTTAAAATTTTTTACATTCAAGTCATAAGTGAATTTTTGGTGAATTAAAAAAAAGAATACAAACTCGACGTGACCAATTTTGGAAATCTACCCTATATTCTTATGACCCGGTAGGGGCCTGTGCTCCACCAAATCGACTTAAAAAGACTTCATTTTGACCGTGTGCAATTTTATTTAGATATCATCATCAGTTCACAAGTTACAGAATTATTTAAAAAGAAAAAAAAGAAAAAAACGTGGACCACTGTGAATCGTCATCATTATGATCATACATTACTCATACGCCCAGTCGGTCGTCATTGCCATATGAAATATGCTGTTTTCTGTTGGGGATCTGTTTCAGAATGTGTATGAGTGAAATATACCCACATATCCCCTCACAAACACCTACACAGCAATAACAATAACACCAACAAATAAACATTTATTCGCTGCTGTAAACTACAACAAGAAGAGTGAGAGGAAAAAAAGACGAAACTTCCACTAGTACATCCTGCTCGAATCTTGTCTACAATAAATCAAATTTTATTACACTTTTCTTTATTCATGCCATTGGATACGATGTGTATTTATGAGTCTGTATATGTATATATGCATTTGTATGGTTTTTTTGTTGTTCTTCCTTTTTTTCTCCCCATAATATATGTATCTTTATGTATATGAGTAGAGGGATGTGTAATTAGTGCTCTATGTGGAAATGGTTGAAATAAGTAAAACTAAAAACTACAACAACGAAAAACTAAAAAAGAAAAAAAAACAACAATGTATTTTAAATAAATTTCTTATGATTATGATAGTAAAGTTTGTGTAGGTGGACATATGGATGGATTTGTAGAAAAAAAAAAAAAACAAGAATGAAATTATATATGAGTTTAGTTTTTTTTTTTTTTTTTTTTTTTTTTGTTAGTCGAGAATTTATGGCAAAATTTTTGGGATTTAAAATGAATAAAGGATTGTATTTATAGTTTTTTCTAACACGTTATTTGGGAACAAAACTAATAATAAAACTAAACTAAATAATTTATGTCTATTGTGAAATTGTATTCTTTTCCTTGCATTATAGCATATAGTTTCACTATAGCCATCAAGCCATGATCTTATAAAACTTAATTACTTTGTAAAATAACAGGAAATGGTAGCACCGAAGCATGGGTTTCTAAAAATCTAAATATTAGTATTTTTCTATGACGGATACACAATTTTGCATTACAATTAGAAAGTACAGTGGTTTCGAAAACAATTCTCTAACATGTGAACCATTGGAGATATCTCAATAAATTTTCACACGGCCAGAGGAGAGGCACTTTTGATTTAATTTGGAGGAGCACAGATTCCTGCCTGATCAGGTAGTGGGTAGCCCTCCAAATTTGGCCATCTCGGGTATGTCATTTTTTTAAATCACCAAAAATTCATTTATGATATAAGAGAAAAAAATTTTATATATAGATAGTCCTTGTAAATCTCAATGAAAATATGCTTTCAGTTTAGGAGATATTCAGGACAAAATAAATTTTTTATCTAATTTTTAGCATCGTTTTTTTAAGATTTTTTTACCTTATAGGGATTAATATTGATTCTAAAACAGAACAAAGAATCATATAAATATATATATCCGATTAAAAGTTATATTAATCTGAAGTTGGAACCTTAAAATATTTCATATATTTTTTTTTAAAAAGGTTTCAATATTTATTTATAAAATTTGTTTTTTGTACTGTTCTACATCATTTTGTTACGTTTTAAAACGAAATCTTAATGCAAATTGTGCAAGGTAAATCCGGGAGGCTTGAGGTAAAAGTCTCCTCATTAGCTCCATCTAAACTTTGTCAATTTTTAATTTTTTTAAAATTTTTTTTTAATTGTTTTGTTTTATTTTTTGTTAAATTCTTAAATGAAATCAGAATGTATATGAAATTATTTTAATTAAATACCTCCATATGTAATGTAAACACCCAAAAAGAGTTTTATGATAGACAACTCTTATAATGATAGAGTGACGATTTCAATGAGGGAAGAAAATTTTTGAAAGATGTTTTTCCCTGATTGAGATTTTGGGCATTTTGGCACAAAAAGTGGCAGGTTCCTTAATTTTAGGACAAGTTCATCTATATTATGTCAAAATTTTAATAAGATGTCTTTGTTCGTTTAAATGTTATTTTAATTTAAATATTAACATTATTCAACATTATTAAAAAGCGATTCAAATCTTAATTTTCCATTTTTCAGATCATGGTCAGAAGAAACCTGAACAAATTTCATATACTTATATTAATTATGATATGATACTTTTATAAAATTTTTATATTTTTGCTTCTTATGTAATTTTTAGCAGTTTTTCCCATGTATTTTATGAAAAATGTGAACACTTCACGAGCATCAAAACAATGTTAACTTCTTCCGTTACCTTTACATTAAATTCGCTAAAATTTCTTCAGACCATGACACCCCGAAAAATGAAAAATTAAGATTTAAAGCGATTTTTGAAAAATAATGCTAATATCTAAATTAAAATAAAATTTAAACGAAGAAAGATATCCTATTCAAATTTTAAAATAATATAGATAAACTTGTCCTAAAATTAAAGAATTAGAAAAACTCTCACTTTTTTGTGCCAAAATTCCCAAAATCTCAATCCGGGAAAAATATCTTTTAAAAATGTACTTCTTTCATTGAAATCGTCACGTTGTCGTTATAACAGGCGTCCGTCAGAAAAAACTTATGCGGTGTTTACCTTACATATGGAGATATTTAATAAAAAAAATCAACAATTTTTCAAAATTGACAAAGTTTGGACAGAGCTCGTGGGGAAATCTTTGCTCCCAGCTCCTCCGGATTTTCCTTACACGCATTTACATTAAGATTTCTTTTGAAAATATTTAATAAATGATACAGCGCAGTACAAAAAACATATTTTATAAGTGAATAAATATATAAACTAAAAGTGATAATCTACACATTTAAGCTTATTTTGAGATTTATAAGGAAAAAATAAAATTTCTTTTCTGTCATATCATAGATGAATTTTAAGCGACTTAAAAAAAATACATACCCGAATGGCTAAATTTGGATAGCCACCCAATATCCCCCTGACCCGCTATGAACGTATACTATTGCAAATCAGAAACAGCTTACCTCTGGCCTTGTGAAATATTATTAAGACATTTCTTACGGTTCACAAGTTACGTTATTATTAAAAAAAGCGTTTTGGAACTACTGTGGAACGTGTTATTTTCATATCTCCAAACAATCAATTTATCACATTATGTATAATATATGTTTAATTAATTATTCATAATTGCAGACTGATTTATTATTATTTTTTTAAGTGTGGAGCGATCAATGTGTCGAAAATATTATTTAAATTAGGGGTTTGCTGTTTAAAAGTATTATTATATATGCACCTTTGCACTTACCTCTATCCACAAATTATTCACATAGTTCAACTTAAACCCAATGGTAAAACTTATATATATATATATATATATATATATACATATATTTTAATTTAAATATTTTCCATATCATTGAATTATCATAAATCTAAATACATTAATTTGAAGTTATTATAGAAATTTTAATTTAAAAATATCAATAAAATATATGTACATTGCGCCGCGATTACTAAATATTTTTCTATATTTAAATAAGGTCTTGTACTCTGAATAACCCAATAAATTGGCCAGTAATATATCTCCAAGACTATTTAGATGCTGAAAGGAACGTTTACCAAATTAATTAAATCTGGTTTCTAGCAGTATGGGATAATTACACAGAAAGCTGTTTCTGGTTATCATAGACCAACTACAAAATCTTTCTTTAAGCGCCCAATTGCCTATCAAATTTTACAGTTCTACAAGAGAAATATAAATATCCATCTGCACTTCTGTTCCATAGCTGAACAGTCTCTGCCATTTCGTTTCCCAACATATCCTGGTACCCAGCCTAATCTGCCAAACTAAAATAAATATTCATGGCAATTGGATTTGATATACCAAACAGCAGTAAAAAATGTTCAATGGAATAAAAATTTACCATATATTTGGTGAACTTCTTTTAAAGTAAATGAAAAAAAAAAGAAATAAAGTAGGAACCATCAGCAACTTTTTGAGACACCTTAATTTAAAATGTCACCCTACGTAGAAGTCATTCGGTGAAGCGGGCGGATCACGCCAATTTTTGGTTTGCCAGTTTTAACCGACCCATAAATTATTTATACAGAATTTTGTTTTCGTACATGCTTTTGTTTAAGAGATATCAGTGAATTTATGAAAGACACTACGTTTTTGTATCTTGTATCTGGCCAATAATGTTTTTCTTTATAAACCAATTTGACCACTTTCAACACCAAACAAACTTAATATTAGTGAAATATTTGAGCCAAATTTCGTCCCCCTTAATGGTCCGCCCTGAGCCCTATTCTGCTCTTAACAGACAGACATACAGACGGATGGACATAGCTAGATCGCCTTACAATTTCACGAGGACTCAGAATATATATACTTTATGTTAATTGGCGCATAATTTAAGAACTATTTCCGCAAAAGTTTTACAATTTTGAGGAAATAACTTTTATATCATCCTTTATAATTTATATGCAAATGAATTATGGGATAACTTAAATACTATTGCAGCAAATACGTTTCTCTTGAACCTCCAAACTTAAAATGAAAATAGTATGGATAGGACCAGGAAAATTGTAACCCCATACAATTAAAATATTAAATATCGTATATCTTAAGAATTACACAAAAGTTTTAAAATTTTATAAGAATACCTATCTCGTCATTAGGTAGAACCAAGTGAAATGTCACTGTTATACAAAGCAAATATTCATTATTGAATATCTAAAGAACTTTTACAGTGAAAGCACTAAAATTTTTTGCATTTCTGAAATGAAAATAGAATGGATAGGTCCAGAGGAAGCGTTAGTATTAATAGAAAGTGTATCTTTATTTTCGCATATCTAAAGGAGTATTACAGTGAAAATCTTAAAAATTTGTAGAAAAGCGGGATTGTGGTTCCCATATTAGGTAAATACTATTTATCGCAGCAAAACAGGTAACGAAGCGCTCTGGGAAAAGCTAGTATACTTTATGTGTCATCATATTCTGAGATCACATTTGTACGGGGAGCCGGAGAAATAATACGCTGATCCTAACCAAATTCAATAGATGTTGTCCTAGATCCAATAGAAGGTGTTATTTTCTTTGAAATAGCTACCTGTAGTAGTATAAAGTCGAACTGTATACTATAAACTAAAGGTCCTAAGATTTTTTTCTATGCATTACAAACGTCAGCACAAACGCATTATATGGTATAATTAATTGTTTTTCAAAATTATTAAAATATTCAAATTAATGTAAATTATTAAGTAAAATATATCATTACATATCGATACCATATTTCATAAAAAATTGCGATTCAGATATATAACAACTTTGATAGTTTTTAAGTGATCGAGAATAAATATGCATTTGCATGAAAATCTGATCCCTACTTATCCCAAAATGTTGAGATTTTTACGGTTAGTTATATATAGTTATATATACATAAGTATGCCAATTACAATTAACTTTGCTTGGGAGATACCACTCGCGACTTCATTCACGATAACACCTTTATAAAAGTTAAGAAATCCAACAAGGAACGTAATTTTAAATGTTGATATCTCTTTACGATGAAGGCGCATTTTATTGGCTCAAGGCTCTAATGAAGCCCAATTGAAACATCTTTAAAGACAATAATTCAAAGCTTAATTGTTTATTTAAAAATTCACAATACAATTGTAGTGTTTGACAAATTTATACCCCTTCGATTTTAATTTTCTCTTAATATATTAAAAAGCAATATCTTTACTACTGAAACAAGGTGATCTACTATTTTCAAAAACAGTTTTTTTTATACAAAATTGAAATATCTTCAGTAATCAGTAATTTTAATTGTTTATAAGTTTTTAACTATGTGTCTGATTTTATTATTATAGGCGAATTGAGATAATCAAAAAAAAAAAAAAAAAATCTGCACATTATTTTGGAATTACAGAGTATTTAAAAAAAAATTTTACAATAGCTCGCAAATAAATAAATATGTGCAATATTAATAATATTTTTCTTTAATATTCGTAAAAAAATAAAACTAAAACAGCAGTGTAATATAAGATGAAGGTGTAGTAGATGTGGAACAGAAGTAACTTATTTGAGAATTCAGGAATCAATAAATTCAATAGCTTTCTTGATAAATATGCTGAATCCGGGATGAAAAATTGCATGTTCAAAGCACACCATTACAGAAATGAAAAATTTTACTTTTAATTAGCCTTTATAATGTCATAAACTGGCTTTAGAGGTAATTATTGAATTAATTGCAAACATGTTCCGTTTTGAAAGAATACTAAAATAACAGAGAAAAAAAATGGGATGTAATCGAAACAAAACAAATATTCATTACTCTATGAATTTTATTCATATAAATGAATTTGCTACACTCAGAGAAAAAATGTAGTTGCCGTGACAATAATATGATTGGATTATAGTTACTGTAAAAATGTTCATGGTCATAAATAATAAATATAAAAATTATAATCATAAAACGATCTAACTTATCACATTATGATCACATTTTTTTATATTGTATATACAAATTTTATCATTTTATAACCCGGTTTTATTACAATATGATCTGATTTTCTCATATTATGATTCGATAATATTATATTATGAATCGGTTCTATCATACGTATTATATAAAAAAATGATAAAAATTTCTGATACCATGTTTCAAATTTATCTTATTATGATCAAATATTATTTTTTCACTAATTATTTATTTAATTCATTATATATTGTATAAGACAATATAAATATATTTTTATTAACTAAATTGTTTAATGGTTAATTAATATCTTTGAATCACACAAAATATAACCAAACCCTGTTTACTTATATTAATTCATATATAAACTAAATGAGAATTATAATGAAGGTGGTAAACAAACGTTAAAAGAAAAATATCAAAAGCAAATAAGTTATGAATTTTTCAATCATATTCGTAAAAACTACATTTATTTGTAACATTTTATTGTTATGGAAATAATAATATTAATATGGTTTTAAAATAAAATATGGTTTAAGAACAGGAAAAAAAATTGATAACATTTAATGGCTGTGGAAATATTGATATTTTTTATATTAATATTATATAATTATATATAATTATATAGTATTATTAAAATTAATGACAATTAGTGACAAAGTTTTATCTCTGCGTGCGATTATTTTGAAAATATATTTACAAATATTTACTAACTATTGTGAAATATGTTATCTGTTTTCAATATAGCACGTCGAAATAAAAAAGTGTTTATTTGCAAAAATATTAATATGTCAACTTTTATAATTTTCAGTTAATCGATAACACAAATTTTGAGTGACTGTTTGATTGCACATTAATATAAAAATACTCGCTATAGTGATCCAAAAAGTCATGCTAAACCCTGCATTTAATGCCAATATTTATTAACAAGTACAAATTCCATACTTCGAAGTCGGATTTTGGTACATCTGCGCTGGAATAGTTGACATATGTGACAAAATGTATTGATTTGTAAAAACTAAACATCTTACTCTACAAAATAATAAAAACCGTTCTAACAGGCTAGGTCTATACTAAATCGACGTCCTTTTTAAAAAAAGTTCATGTATAAAGTCATAGTAGGCTAAAATATTACTAGGGCGGATCAATAAGTCCGTGACTTTTCGAACTTCGCTCGTAGTTATATAAAATGCAACACTATTCCCATCAAGTATCACCTTTTAATAGACTACTGTCAAATTTTGAGCAAGTGTTGTCATTTACTTTGCGTAAAAAAATAGGATTTTTCAAGGTCCTTAAAATAGGAATTTGTTTGGTCAATAATTTCATCGTTGGAGTTGAATCTCTTTCCACCGAGCAATTTCTTTAGGAAATAGGAAGTAGTCACTAGGGGCTAAATCCGGAGAATATGGCGGATGAGGTACCAATTCGTAGCCCAATTCATAGAGTTTTGCCATTGAGACTGCACATGTGTGCACCCGTGCATTATCTTGATGAAAAAGAACTTTTTTCTTGGCCATATGGGTCGTTTTCTTTTTAAATCCTCATTAAATCGGTGTAATAAGTTGGCATAATATTCGCCGTTTATTGTTCTTCACTTTTGAAGGTAATCGATGTGGAAAATCCCGCGTGCATCACAAAAAACTTTTGCCATCTTATTGACCGACAAACTTACCTTGGCCTTCTTCGGAGCAGGTTCGCCCGGAGAAACCCATTGTTTAGACTGCTGCTTGATCTCCGATGTACAGTAATGGATCCATGTTTCATCCGCAGTTACAAAACGCCGCAAAAACTCATTCTGATTGCGGTTAAACAACTCCAAACAATCCTTTGAAGTTGTCACACGTTTACGTTTATGGTCAGTTGAGAGTAAACGCGGCACCCATCTTGCAGACAACTTTATTAAACCCAGCTGATCATTTAAAATCGAAACCACACTGCCATATGAAATGCCTATAGCATCAAAAATCTCACGCACTTTTACTCTTCGGTCGGCCAACACCATATCGTTGATTTTTTTCAACATTTTCGGGTGTACTGACTTCAATTGGCCGTCCAGAACGTGCAACGTCATTTGTACTTGTGCGACCACAACGAAATTCAGTAAACAACTTTTTTACCATAGAAATCGATGGTGCAGAGTCACCATATTATTTATCGAACTTTTCCTTGGTTTGTTTGACGGTTTTTTTTTTCGCAAATAATAATGTTTAATGATCACTCGAAATTCACTTTTTTCCATTTTTAGAAAAATACACGAGGTTGTATGTTTTGAACAGCTGTTAAACGCAAAGTAAATGACGACACTTGCTCAAAATTTGACAGTAGTCTATTAACAAGTGGTACTTGATGGGAATCGTGTTGCATTTCATATAACTACGAGTGAAGTTCGAAAAGTCATGGAAATATTGATCCGAGGGTATATGTCAAAAATTCTGAATAAAAAAGCTTATAGATTTTTTTTTCGCAAAATGTTAAATTATAGTTGTATTGTAATAAAAATTGTAGTTACTTTTAAGACCTTTTTTAAGACAAAAGTAAAAGTCGAATCGCCGATTCAAAACCGATCGCCCCAATTTTTGCACATATCTAATTTTTTTAACCATATTTATCACAAACTCTGTTGGTGGGGCATGCAAAATCAAAAATTTTGTATTCATGTAGTCTTTTCTAGTCTAATATATATGTATTCTTCAATAAGTTTAATTAAGTTAAATAAAATCTTCTAACAAAAATTCATCAAATCATATGTTTTTTAAAAGTCATGAAATATGAAATATGATACGCTGGATATAACAATTATGAACATTTTATTTAGTTCTGAGTCAATAGTTGTATGGGCTGAAGTAGCTATATACTTATTGACTTTGGAATCGATTTCGATTTCTGTTGGAATCTCCCAATAATCTTGTGTCATTCATATCCTTTGTTTGACAAAGCTTAAAAAGTTAAATAAAACATTTCTATAAGGTCTTTCAAAATTGATAGTTGTCGAACTTGGCCGACTGTTTCTTATTTTTTAAATAAAACAATTTATCTTTTTATATTTTTTTATAATTTTTAAAACATACAACTTTATTTTCTTTTATTCTTTTTTGAGCCTTGTTGTTTTTGTTTTATTTTATTTTTTTAATTTTATTATTTGGAATTTGTTGTTCGTTATTTATTTTTTTTTATTTAAGTATTAATAATAGATTAAATAAAATACTTTGTTATTATTGCAACTACATGACTAAAAATTTATTATTTTATATATTTATTTAAAAAAAATTATTTGTTTCATTTAAAACATAATAAATAGTGTCTTAGAAATAGTTTAAATTGTACATATACATACAGATTTATTTATATTTATTTTATAATTAATTAAAAATTAATAGTAAAACTAAAATGTTGTTTTATTAAAAATAATATCACAAATAAATAAAGGAAAATATGTATATATGTATGTATACATATTAAAAGAAGGAAGCACAGTTTTAGGAAATAATAACACGATATATGAAAGCATACTTTAAGGGCTATGTGTCATTTTCAAGGGAATTAATAAAAATTTTAAGTTTAACAAAATAGTTTTAAAGATATTTAATAACTTAAAATTGAGATTAAAAAAATCAAAAATTTTGTTTAGTAATTAGGATTTGAACCATAGAATACGACTAGAAGTTTATGTGAGAGCCACTTCGAAGTAAATTTTCAAAAAAATTTCTAATATTTTTTGAAAACACAAAAACAAAATAATTATGACTACATATATTTTGTTTTGACAATTGAATCAGGGTTTTTTTTCTCTCTCATAAATATCTACTTATTAATCTATGATTTGAACGCAGACTCAAAGGAACTGTGTTTCCTTCTTTGTAATAAAAAATGATTTATTTTATATTTATTGTTGTTTTTTAAAAATTTTTTGATGTTAAACATTTTTTTTTCATTGCTATAGTTTTTTTATTTTATTTTTTTATTTTTCAATTACAAAATGAAAACGAAATACCTAAAGAGTAGATACTACTAAAAGAAATTGGTATAAGTTTTATTTATCTTATTTTTATAATATATTTTAAATATTAGTTTTACTTTATAAACTAAATGTTTTTAAGGTTGCGTATACATGGGTTTCATTATTTGTAATATTTTAGTTTAGTTATATTTGTAATCGACATAATAATTTTGATTTCAAAATGTTTAAAAGGCAAAAGAAATAAGCAATTGGAAATTCTAGCGAATCATAAAAATTCTTAAAAAGTTTGTTATGAAGGAGGAGCTGCCCCGGTAAGTCAGGTGAGGCCTGAAATTTTAAATTTTATATCTTTTGAATTTCCTATTGTTTATTTCCTTTCCCTTTTTGTTATTTAATTTCTAATTATAATTTTTAAAATATTTTTCATATTCTCAGTATATTTTTATTTGCTTTTTTTATTTTATTTTTTTTAATTTTTATCCATAATATTTACATTCAATATTTTATATATAATTCAAGGTATTTAAGTTACTTGGGGAATTTATTTTCTTTTTTTATATTACTTTCCTTTTAGTATACTTTTTGTTTAAATTTGCAATAGCATTTCTTTAATTTTTAAATCTAAATGTTTTATATATATATATTTTTTTTTTCTTTAAATCTATAGAAGACTTTTTTATATTATTGTTGTATTTTTTGAAATTATTTATTATTTGAATTTAATTTCTACATGAAAATATTTTCTATTTATAATTTTAGATGCTTAAAAATGAGGTTTATTTAAATTTATTTTATTACGTATACTTTAATTTCGTACTTTTGTTTTTCTTTTTTTAAAGATTATTTTAATAATTTTTATAATTTTAATTAAATTTTGGTATACTTAGTAAGTTGTTTTTTTTTCGAAAAAAGTTTTGGCACAATTTTTTTATTTTTTTTTTTTTATATAAAATGAATAAATTACGATTTTATGTAAAATTATATTGAAACAAATTACCATAGATAATAATTTTGCATTAGAAATAGTAATTTATCAAAGCTGCTTTAAATTTTGTAAACAAAAGAGAGCTTAGGAAAATTATTTAAACATATTTTAAATAAGTTTATGATAACAAATCTTACAATACTTTTATAAACTCCCAAGCCTTTTATTAATTAAAAACACTGCATACATATGTAATAACAAAAACAAGTTTACTTCGGACTATTTGTAAAAAAAAAATATTATATGAATCGATTTTATTTCATTAACCAGTCACTTAATGTAGAATATCGTATGGCGATATAATAATTCGCCATCTTCAAAATTGGTCACGTGCATTTATTAAAAATTTCCATTTGGTTACTTAAAAAGTTCAAATTTAAACATCGATGAAGCATATTATTACAAAATATTTATGAGAGATTATTTAGTATTAAATGATTATTTCGTCGGTTAAAACAGAAAATTAATGTGCTAGATCAAGATTAGTAACTAAGTAATTTGTAAGATGAATACCACACTTGAAGTATTAAGATATCTAATAAGTTGTTTCCAATGTCACATAGTTTGTGGAGATATGTAGTCTCTTTTTCGAGGTTCAACAAACGCCACGGTGGTCATTGCAAATACACCATTTAAATAATTACATGATATCAATTCGAAGTGTCCCTTTGATAGCAGTCTATATGTTATGTATTGCTCTTATTAAATGTGGACTACGTTTTACTCGAATACCCACCCTACAGTATTTTAAATTGTCCTATCTACTTTTATCTCGTTGAGAAAGCAGTTAAATGTTTAACACGTAAAGCATTCAAAACATCTCAAGAAGAGTCTGCTTAGACTGGTTCTACTGTCCGCTAAAGACCTAACCGTTTTTTTCACATTTACTGAATTAAGGATGGCAAACATGGTACTTTTTTTAATACATTATTATATCTGTTGCTACCGTGGACTACCGCGGCTCATTTGGTACAATTTGATATGATCTTATTTACATATTTTTGGTTACAAAATATTTCCGGAAAATATAATTTTAAGAAAAACGTATTCAATTGTTCGTCCTTGGTAAAATATTTTCTAAAAAAATCAAAATTTGAGTTTATAAATATTTAATATAGAGCATTAGACGGCACATAGTGTAACATTTGGAAGTTTTAGAACGACAGGAATCCAGTTTTGGAGATATTGGACTGAAATGTTATATTCTGTTTAGTAACCGTTCTAAACATTCTTATTAAAAATAGACGGCTAGAATAGTTACAATTCCCATAAAAAATATAATTTTTTCGTTTGAATTTCGGATATATTTTAATAAATTTTATTAAAAAAAATATGAATACTTGAAGGTAGGCGTGGCTTGATCTAACTATACCTAGCTTAGTATACTATATGTATAACAAATGTTTAGAAATTATCTTAAAGTTTTGAAATAATTTTTAACAAATAACTAATACGAGGTAACGCATATTTATTTATAATATTTTAAAAGATCGCAAAAAGTCAAATATAATTTTATGGATGTTCTTTTATATACTAATCATATCTTTAAATTGTAACTCGCTGAAACTTTTTAGTTCTATTCTATTAAAAATAGAATTTTCAAAATATGTATATTCTTTAATATTAGAATTTCTTTTAAATAAAAAAAATAATAATAATAATAATAAAAAATAACTTTAATATTGAATATTTGCCTAAAAATTTATAATAAAATGATATGATTATATTTACTATATATCAATTTGAAATAGTGATATCATTTTAACAAATTTGATTGTGTTAAATAATTGTTCCAAATTGTTCATAAAGTTACCTTTAAAACTGCTACCTACAGAATAGCAGAAATTATGGTTTTTGATACATGGATAGTCGAACGGACAGAAATTTATGCTAAAGAGAATTCTAATTTTCTTTAGCTTAATCTAATGTATTAATTAGCAAATTATTGTAACGAAATTAAAAACAAAACACTATCCACCTTTTTTGAATTAGGCGCCATTTTTGGTGATTGAACCCCACTGTGCGACTCTACATTTCCGTTAAACTTACAAACACCAACAAATTATTCCATGTTCATGCGATGTGACTTAGCAAAATCTGTTATGACAAAAGTATCCCGTTTTCAACAGTCAACGACATTTGACTTAAATTTATTATATCTATACAACCAAGATTTGTACAAATTTTCTATATAAAAATACAAAAACAAAAAGTACAATGCAGTACAAAGGCATATAATTATATTTGTTTTGATTCAAGCTTTTCGATTTGAGAATTTTACAAAAAAAAAAAAAAAAAAAAATTGGAACATTGACAAAGTTCGGATAGCGTTTGTGGGGCAACCGTTGCCCCAGGCACCATCGGGTTCACTTTAGACGCAACTACGTTAAGATTCCCTTTGAAGTCATCATTAAGAAATTATATTAAAAATAAAAAAATATTGCCACGTTTTTTGAAAAAAAAAACCGAAAAATATGAAATTTTTATAAAGATCCAAATTCAGATTAATAACTTTTTATCTTATCTATATATTTATACGATTCCTGCAGCAATAGTATTTAGAATTTAAAAAAAATAGGACTAAATATAAATAAAGCTAAAAATTTGTGAAAAATGTATTTCGACCTAATATAAGCGTCTCCTTCAAATCAAGTTTAAAGCACCTCGTCTCTGGCCAGGTAAAATTTTGATATATTTCCAACGATTCACAAATTACAGAATTATTAAAAAAAAATAATAATAAATAAAAATAAAAAAAAAAAGAAAGAAAAAGTGTTTTGGAACCACTGTATGGTGCTAACATTTTTCACTCTATTCATTTCAAGTCTAGTGAGTTCAGATCTGTAACCCGTTTGTTTAAAACAATATTACCACAAAGCTTATTAAGAATTAAAGTCAGCTTCAGAAAAAATATTTCTATTCGGTTCAGGATAAATTTTAATATTAAAATTCCTTTAGATCCCAAAGTCAAGAGAAAAGATTCTGCAAAGTTCCAAAATATTGTCAATAAATCTATTGAAGAGGAAATATTACACTGCTCCAAAATGTAGAGATTCTGGATGTGAAATATGAAAATGGGAGTGAATTTTTATTAAATGCATGTATGTGTTCGCCAATTTATTCGCTTTTTGACCAAGCGCTACTAGTGATTTCTCAAAATGCAAACGTGAAATGTAGGGACCCAGAATACTTGCTATAATGACTTTTATTTTACTATATATTTAAAATTTAGTTTATTTTTATTGCAAAATCTCAAAAAAAGGAACTCTTTAATAGATACATTGTATTGTATGTTCTATGTAATTAATTTTCATTTATTACTTTTATACATATTATTTATTTTCACCTTGGATAATTAATATATCACTCAACGATGTTACACATGCCGCTCATAAATTATCACACAACAAAAGAAATAGAAAACGAAAAAAGAAACAATAACAACTTTCTTCCTTAACAGATAAAAAAAAGTCAAACACACATACTCTTTAAAACTCATAGTAGCAAAAGAAAACTAAAAACAAAAAAAATACTGGTTTTTACAAAAAATTTTCCTTTTTTATTTAACCCACACCCCTTTTTTTGTTTTACTTATTGTTGTTATAATACTTGATTTGCCTTTTTTCCCAACTTGTTTTGCACAATTTTCTTTGTCTGTTTTTTTTTTTTGAACATGATGTCTTTGTTTTTGTTGTTGTTTATTATAACGGGTTGAAACTTTTCAAAAAGAAAAATAAAATAAATACTACACGTCAGTGTATTGGTAGCATCGAACAACATGATTTGGCATTTCATCACTCTACAGTTAGTTAGTACAGCATGTATATGTCTCTTTCGTTTACCAGCTCTCTTTCTAACATCAAATACAAGGTTGTGCAAAATTGATGGACAGCAGTTCATCAAAAATAAAAGCAGACAAAACAAACAAGTGAACCATTCATTTGCCCTCCTTTAAAAAAGATACTATAAAAGAGTATGAGAACTTTATACTCTCTGGCGGGTATCAACAAGCCGAAAAAAATGAGTGAATTTTTAGCGCACATTTTTCCACACACTTAAACACAATTACAGTTATTGATGCATTTTAAACAAGAGAAAAATATTGCACTTTTATTTGAGTTTGTTTTAAATGGGCCAGAAGGAGACGACTATATTATTTAGAGAAAATCACTAAGAAATAAAAGCTTTTACAGAAATGAAATGGCAAAGAAATTTCCTTATAGTAATTCTCAAGAATTTCTTGTTATTTTAAAAGTTTAAAGAATAATGCTGAAATGAAACTTTAAAACAAGAGAAAGCATTAAGGAGAAGTTTAAAAAGCTTTTTCGCCAAAGGGGAAATTATTGCCCCTCTTAAGAGTAAAAAAAAGGGAAATATTCCCTTTTTTAATAAGAGCTTAGATCTCTGAGCAACTTTTTATTTGACTCTTTTAAGAGATTCTTTTATTTGATGGGATTCTTTTTAACAACTTTGTAGTAAAATTTTATTTTTACATTAATGGTACTGCCGCAAAGTTTGTTTATGTGCTTTTATATGAGAAAACTTTGCATATGCATGTGTGGTTGTGTGTTTCAAAGTCATTATAATTGATTAATTATCTATGAGTGGGTGTTTGTACTAAAGGCTTCTTGTTAACAAATGCTTCTTCATTTCTTATTTTTATGTTTTTTAGAATTACCTACATATATACATAAGTTATTTTCTGTTGGTATAGGAATCATATTTAATTTTTTTTAATGTTTTTAAAAATTGGGGTTTTCTTATCGTTTATTTTTGCATGTTTGTAAATATTGACCGCTTAAAGCTTGTTTAGCTTTTATTGCATTCGAAATTATTAAACAATGGCGCACGGTTTCAAGCACATGTTTTCTGGTTTATTTGTTTTTGTTGGCTTACTTAATGCCTGTTACCTCTGGCCACAGTATTCAATTGAACTGTCTGATAGAGTTGCCAAGGTAACTATTAAAAAAAAAAATCAAAAGTTCTTTAAAAAATCTAAAATAGGTAGAAATAAAGAAGATTCAAAAGACGATCTTTGTAATGTAACTGCAGAAATTTTCAAGGAAATTTCTACTCCTAAAAACTTTAACCCAAAAATGCTATCTAAATTTTTCTTTAGGCAACAAAAAATTTAATTTTGAAATTAATTATTAAATAACGAAATTAAGGTAAAGCTATCGCGTCCTTAATCCCTGCCGTTTAAAAGATTTAAATCTTAAAAGTTTGCATATGTGAGAGTGAGTCTTTATTACCAAAAAACTTTTAAAAGAATGGAAAATTACTATTGTTGAAAGATTTTGATATTTCCATAAGAAGAAAGCAATTGACAGCTATTTTGTTCCCACCATATTGATGAATTTATCTCTCGATTTATTTGCACAATTTCTTGGCTAAATTTCACAATAAGTTATCTATCAGCACCCAAGTATATATGAACTGCAGAAATTCATTATAGAAGAATAATAATCGCGAAGGAATTGTTGCTGATAATTGGAGGTATTGAATCCTTGTATCACATCCAATGTGGTCTACGAATACCTATTGTCTCTTGAGAAAAAAAAAAATAAAAAAATTCAAGGATTAAAGTCTTATGAGTTGCGGAACATAACTTGCAGATTCGCAAATTACCATTTTATTCCGATAAGGATAATTGTGGCTCAGAAGATGTGAATAGGAGCTCACTCACATTAAAAATACAAATATCTTTTATTCAATTTCTTTTTCAATTCGAACGAAAGGGAATACTGCTAAAGGCTCAAAAGGTGGTCACTTGAAACTAGCAAGATCTGGCTATATTTGGATATGCAGAGAATGCGGATTGTGATTAATATGCTCATATTGTTATTCATTTTGGGCGCTTAAATTTTACAAGAAATAAGATGATGTAATAACAAAGTTGTTGAGTTGAAGATTTTACACCTTCATTATTATTCACAAGGTGTAATCGACTTATGATTGAGCCTTTAGTTACTGCGTACTTGAAGGAATGATCCAGAAAACTGTAAACTCAATCGGTTCACTGCACAAAATTGGATATCAACTCTAAAGATGTATGAAGCGATTTAGTTTCGCGTATCGAAATGGAAGCCAATTGAGCTCTGTTACGAGATCATATACCAGATTTGTCTATCACGACGTTTTCACTATTTTTTTACTCTCGAATCAGCAGCCTATTGTAGACCGAAAGATCATCGGGAAGGAACTGGTTCTTTCGCAATAAAAGTTGGATTCCTTTTGGCAAATGATTGGAGGGTATATATCCCGATATATATATTGAATAATTTCCATAAATACCGCTAGTGCGTTAGGAGTTGATGGACAAAACAGCATTGAAAGTTATAACGAGGCTGAAAGACTTGGAAAAAATGCTCTAATGATCGTTTACAACAAAAAATAAAAAGAAAACAAGAATAGGTATGAGACTTAAAATACCGATTATGATTAATTTATTCAGATTTCAATTTACGCCATTCGAAAAACTCAACAGATTTCTGTCACGAGTTGGATTTCAACTGCGACAACTGATTACGTCAAACGATATAGTTTACGGTTTTGCAACAGGACGTTTTAAAGGACTGAAATTACTCAGCCTCAGGAAGGCTGCCAAATTAAATAAGCCTATAGTTAGCACAAACAATTTTAATTTGCATTACGAAATATATGTACATTATTTTCTTTTCCCAATATCTGTTAAAATCTGACAGCGGTTTATATTACAATATTGATTTAAGAACCAGTTCTGTCTCCTATTATTATACCTAATATGAACAATTCCGGAGATTATTATCAACATGAAGGGGAATCTGACAAATTTGATAGGATTTAGAGACTTTAGACTCTTAGCTGGTATTATTGGTCAACATATGGATATAGAAAATTAAAATCTCTTAAAAATAATTTCAATCTTAACATGGTCACCCTTATCATTATGTACCATAACTTTAGCTGATTTACAAAGCATGCTACATGCTCGACAACACTGCAACAACTTTGCGTTGAAAATTGAAAATGAATTTCAATTAATTTGTGTTCGTCTCTGATACCGTTTGTGTATTTACGAGTAAATCGAATGATTTTTTTATTTTTTGCTTTACACAGTTTTTGTTCTGGCTGGGTGCCTGGTTGAATGGTTGTTGGTGGCAGTCAGACCCAAACCAGACCATGCTAACAGACAAACAAACAGCCCGTCAATATAAAGTGGCCATATACTCAAACAATCAGACATACAAATAAATAAGTTTTTATTTTGTTGTTATTGTTGCTTTTAGCCATTAAAAGTTGTAAAGTATGAATATGTGTGTACAAAACTTAGTGAGGAGGAGCTTGCTGGAGTGAGTACCTGTTTGGCGTTTTTTTTTAGTTTGTTTACATACTTCTTTTTTGTTTATAATAAATACACATACAAATGTATGTATATAGTACACTTATTACAAAGTGATATTTTTTTTTTTTTTTTTTTTGCTTCATCTTCTTAAAGGTGAGCAAGTAGTTTAAGTGTGGCAATTAATTGTGGAACGTTTATAATCATATTTTGTTGTTGTTTTATTACTCTTTATTTGTAGATTTTTTTGTAAACATTAATTCAATGTGTTTTTCTTTTCCGATCAAAGTTTTTCATTCATGTGGGAGTGTTAAAATGTGTTTTTATATTTGCCGAAAATTTATGGTTTTTAGATTAAAATTATTGGCGCGCAAGATCGCTTAGGTAAAGAACCAATCAATATATGCTATCTATATATATTGTATGTTAGATTTTTTCCAAACAAACAAATACCTTTGCAATTTATCAAGATTAAAATAAATCATTTGATTTTGTTTGATTGAGGTCACTGATGGCACTATATTAAGGCTTAGCTTTTGTAAACACATTAATTTTTTTTTTTTAAAGTTCAGGGAATTTAATAAGAGGCAAAGAAGATAGAAGATATAGATTTTAATTTAAAGAAAAATTAATAATAAGAACTAAAATGTGCTTTTGATTTAATTCTACGTTTGAGCCTTTTTTAGTCGCCGATCTATTTTATAATTAGATAATAGAACATTTTTATTTTTTTCCTAAAATCGAAGATAAATCATAAATTATACCCAATTCTATTAATAGTCCCTATATTAAAGCTCTCCTTTGTAACAGATCATGCAGCTTTCAAACAATTTTTCAGAAATTCTAACTGTTGTTTTTCTTTAAATATTATTCCCTACCTTTTTAAATTCTATATTCAATTTCATACCTTTGCTCCTCTAGCACTCACCATTCACATTCATTTCCCATTACTCCCTTAAGCATTCTTACTTGACAACTGTTTGGCCAACTCGGTGTATTTCAAAAATTTCGATTGTGGACTTTCGTCATAGGGATTGATGGTGGGTGTTGTAGCAACACTGGACGGTGGTGTCGTTTCTAAACGTTGTTGACCTGCTGGACTCTTTGCTGAATTTATACTCTTGGGAGAAGTCATTGATTTGGGTGATATGGCTGCTGAGGCAGCTGGTGATTTCATATTGTTCATTTCATGGTGTTGCTCATCTTTGACAAAGTGCACCTTGGAAAGATGATGACGATAGGCACCCTTTGAGCTGAACGGTGTATCACAGAAGGAACATTTAATAATGGAGTCTGCTGTAATAACAGCATCATTGCAAGCCCAGCTAAAGGCTAACATGCTGGCATTATTACTGCCACTACCTCCACTACTAGAGGCACCACCAGCATTCGTAGAAGTACTTGAAGAAGCTGAATGTGTTGGTAAATTGTTGTGGCTGCTGTTGGATGAACTGCGTGTATTGGCTGCAGGCGTATCAGTAGTTTCGCAAAGTTTTTGTAAAGCAGCCAAAGGATTGGCATTTGTTTTCTTAGCCACTGTTGTAGTAGCAGTATTGTTATTATTGCTTTCAATAATAGCGCTATTAACCGAGCTGGTGTTCATGTTATTAAGATTATTAAACATGGATGATAAAGCATTTAGACTGCTACTTTCTGTTAAGCCAAGATTTGATTTTTTCTCACTTGTAGAACATGTTGACTTTGGTGTTATGGAACGTTCACTAATGCTGGGGCTAATGGCACGAGAACTTGGTGTAAGAGAATTATATCTCATATCACTTTCCTTCAATTTATGATGACCATCCAAATCCTCATGATCCTCTGGTATGTTGAATTCTTTTTTAACTGAAATTTTCTTAGGTATTTCATTGATGGGTATGTTATCAGCATCTTGTAGATGATCGCAATTATCAATTGGCTCGGATTTTATTTTTGTAGTATATATATTATCTCTAGTATCTTTAAGGTTTTGGAAATTTTTGTCGGGTGTTAGACGTGGTGTATGCTGTCTCGACAAATCATGGGAACGTTCTGGTGTAAACGATTCCAAACGACTGCTGCAACGTTCTGAAACAGAGCTCGATTCACTGGCACTGCGATCACGATTTGGGGGATAATTTGAATAGGAACGTAAAAATTGCATAGTTTGTGGATCCATTAAAGGTTTGGTATAGTCAACATTATCATCGATACCTAATCTCTTTAGAATACTTGAACCCAGCGGAGTGCCACCTGAAGAAGATTCTCCATAGGCAGAAGAGTGACGAGGTCTTGAGTCAAAACTTTTTTCAATTAATTGCTCCAAAGCATTTAAAACCGAAGTGCCACCGGTTGTTTTTTCTGGCTCTGTAGGAGGCAAAGGACACAAAATATCTGCTCTAGTATTGGAAGATGACAAAGGAGAGCTATTGCCATCTGATGTCTTACGACCATCACTCCGACTGTGAGGTGTTTGAGGACTATTTAAACGTTCTTGTGGTGTTGAAGGTCCAAAGGGAGATTTAAGTGTATTATTATTTTGAGATCTAGGTGACAAAACCAAACTTCTGTCAATACATTGTCGTATATGATCTACAAAATTAGCTGTTTCCACCTTGTCACCACATGTTTCACAGGCTAATTTGGTAGATACAGCAAAGTCTCTTAAGGGTTTTAGAGCTTGATCTAGGCCAGCTGCTTTGAAATCATGTTGAGCTCTTTCCATTTCTAAGAGCTTGCGTACTGGTAAAGATTTTTTGCGTTTCTCACGCGTCTGTCTACCTCGGCCCCTAATCATAGTTGGCACATTTTCCGCTGATGCAGCAGTTCTCATCATATGTTCCTTATAGTGGTTGTTCTTCACCATGTGATTGCTTAACTCCTTAAGAGTGGAAAATGCTTGATCACATACTTTACATGTAAGTACTGCACTAACAGTGGAATTTGCATTAGCATTAGGTGATGTAGCACTGTTATTAACTGTAACCGTAGCGGCATTATTGCTGTTGGCGTTAGAGACAGAATTCGTAGATCCTCTATTGCCACTGTTGCTGCTACTGCTATTATCTCGTGAAGTTTTCTCATCGGTAGACTTCCAAGAAATGATTTGTTCTTGTGATATTATATTTGTATAATGTTGAGTCTCTTGCATGTGACTTGTCATTTCGGCCAGTGAACGGAAGCTTTGTCCACACCACATACATTTTAATATTTGGCGCGTTTGTTCGGCTCCTTTACCCAGCCACACATCTTGTCCACGCACTAGTTTGCGTGGCAATGGCATCGTTTCTTTGATTAGCATGTTTAGATCAGATTTGCTGCCGCCAGATGTTGCTGAATTATTGGCAGTTAGTGCTGCCGATTGAGCTGATGCTGTGCCACTACTTTGCGTGGTTGAATGACGAGAATGATGGGAAGATTGTGTCGTTTGATTGCCGCCACTATTTGCTGCCGTACTATTTGAGCCAACACTAGGAGGAACATTAACACCACAATGTTGGGTTTCCTTCATGTGCGTGGTAAGCGAAGCTAAAGTGGCAAAACTTTGTTTACACCAAACACATTTGAAAACGTCTTTGACAGCATCTGCACCCTTATTCAACCAATGTGATTGCCAGGCGCTATGACGACCATTTGATGTAGTAGTTGACGTCGCTGAACTATTAGTAGAGGAGCTGGTTGAGTGTCTAGTTGATGCTTCATTATGATCAGTTTTGGCTGATCCTCCAAGTCTTGTCATTTCAGTCATTTTCTCTAAAGCTTTGGTGGCTTCATTTGGTGCTATTTTTGTTTTAGCATTCCAATCCAATGAGAGGGGAGTCTTTGGTGACATGTTAGCAGCTGCAACAGCAGCCAAATATGGATTTATTGGTGGTACCCATGTGCTTGATGCCGGCAATGATTTATAATCATTTGATCTTGCTAATTTGCGATTGGTTATTAGAACAGGTTCCTCTTCGTCTGATTGACGTTTACGTCCATTATTTACCGATAAATCTAATGGACTATTCAGGTCGTCAGCTTCATTATCATTTGCATTATCAGCTTCATTATCATTTCTCTCAACATCTGCACCATCGTCATCATCTTCACTGCCATTAGCATCATCGTCAGAATTCCGTCGGCTACGTTTTGTGCTAAAATCCAAAGCTGATGTATCCACTATATCATTTGCATTTGGTGGTGTTGGTGTCAGCGTTTGTTGTGAGTTGGGGGAATGTGCGTTATGTTGTGTTGCCTGTTGGACAAGTGAAGCAGCTGCTGCTAAAGGATTTGTTAACAACAAATGATTTTGTTGCGCTGCGGCGGCAGCAGCCGCATTAAAATATGCAGCCATTGCTGCAGATTGTGGTGGCAAAAGAGCAGCTGCTGCTGCAGGTGCCAAGGTGGCGGGTAACGGTAGACCCACTGGTGGTGTTGTAGGTGTGGGAGTTTGTCCCGGCGTATGACCCTCATGGCTAGAATAATGTGATTCATTCGAAGGACAACGTACATCATTGTTGCCTGATGCTGAGGCAGTAGATTCGCGTGACTGACAACGTGGGCTGGCAAGTTCGCTGAAAATGTAAAAAAAAAGTTATAGATATATATTGGCAAATAAAAAATAGTTTTTGCAGAAATGTATTTTCGATGAATGTCTACTTATACAACTTTAAAAACTTTTTGCTAAATGTTTTAGTATATAAGTAAGTAGAAGCAACATTTAATATTTTTAAATATAAATTCAAAAATGAATTTAAATAAGTCTTTCTATATTAAACACAAATTTTATATATTATTATTATTATTATTATTATTATTATTCATATATTTTAAAACACATTACTTTTCATACTTTTTAATTGGTGCTCACTTTTTGAGAAAAAAAAATAAATAAATGTATGGATAGTTTTAGTAAGTTATTATAAATAAAATCGAATAAGCTTTACAGTTTCTGTATAATTTAAAAATATTAAATCTTGCTATGTTTACAACAAAAATGCCTTCAAAAATTATTTAATCGTTTATAGAAAAAATTGTAGTAATGAAATGAAATTGTAAAAACATAAAAAAATATATACGGTTAAAGAGCCATATCCTTTCCCTTACCAAAAATGATCAATGATGAAATGATCAACAAAAGGACAAAGGAATTAAGAATTTATTTATATAGGAACCTACACAGAAACTGTTTTATGACCATGTCGGGGTTCACACACAGCAATTTTCCTTGCTGCAATTCTGAGTTAGTAGAAGAGAGGACAAGGGAATAAAAAAAATTGCTGTATGGGAACCCTGGCCATTATTGCAAAATTTTAATACTGATTTATGATGTCCTCAAGAAGGTCCATAACGTATTCTACCCAGCCACACATCTTATCCACGCACTAGTTTGCGTGGTAATGTCATCGTTACTTTGATTAGCATGTTTAGACCAGATTTGTTACCGCCAGATGTTGCTGAACGAAAATAGCAACGTTGTGAAATCTTGAATTAAGGGTGTAAGAAAGGGCACTAGAATAGTACTTTTTTATTTATTTATATCACACTTAAAAATTATGATAACTAGGATGTTTAATCGAAAACAATTATTATAAAAACGGCACATTCTTTTATGGTTCACTAAATATGAATTCCCTTTTAAGTATTATGTAATAGTTTTAATAAGTAATATTATTTTATATATTTATTATATTTTATAAGTAATATATATTTTATTCGAGTTATATATTATATTAAATTTATTTTGAACCTTAAGTTCATTGAAATAATATCGTTCATTTGTTGCAAATAATCTATTTTTCCAGAAGTTGGTATATATTTTTGAAAAATTTTTAATGAAATTTAATCACTTCTCTAGGAAAATTATGATGTTGACTTGACAATAGCAGAAGCACAAATAAAATAATACGTTTTTACACGAAAAATAATAGATTATGAAATTTAAAGAAAATGCTTTTATCGCCATTATGAGGGAAATATAAAAAACTCGTACACAAGACTTTTCCAGTTAATAAAACACATTATTAATTTAATGTTACCCGAAACTTGTGTTTTTTAGTTATGGCATTTTTGCAGCAAATGATAGATATGTACTAAGAATACATTGTAAAAGTTAGGACATTAAGTAAAGTTTCTTCCACATTTTCAATAAATAACTTGGACTAATATTTTCAAAAGTTATTTAAGGGAAAAACATATCACAAAAATATTGCAGTTTTAAAAATAAGTTTTTTTTTTTTAAGAAAAAAATGTAAACTTTGGATGCATTAAAATAAATTCTAAAAATGAATGTTATTAAACAAAATATTGCTTTAAAATTCATGTATAGTTTTTATTAATTTAATAAAATGTAAGGAAGTCTAATATAAAATCTGACCCATCTGAGAGGCCACTACTCCAGTTTTAAATTACGCATCAGTAAATATGTGAAACAGTTTTTTATCCAGCAAGGGTACACCCCCTTTATATAGTTATTTTAAAATTATGTCACTTTCAAGTTTATCACTGGAATTTACACGTTTTAACAATGATAATTTGTCCGGCTTTGCATTAAAGATAATCTAACGGAATGTTTTCTTCAAGTATGACTTGAAGTATGACCCTTGGCGTAAATTATTTGGCTTTCACTCGGTTAATAAAGACGGAAGCGTAGCCTGCTGCCACTAGATACACTTCGACTAGATAAAATCTTCAGCTCTAGGTTAGCAAACTACCTCCTGGTTTCGTTTTTAGCTTCTAATGAGATAAATACTTTAGCTTTCTATCAGCTAACTAGAATCGCAAAGACTATTACACAATTTGACGATAAATATTTTGACGACAATTGTATCTTCGGAAGAAAGAATCAAAATATAATGAGGTCAATATTTTGATTCTTGTACGAACTTTTCTTATTCTTGACTTCTTAAGTTCAAAGTTAAGTATTTAACTTTATTCTGACATCATTTGCTTTTACAGTTAAAAAAATAGTGGCGAAAAATTCTTAGGAGCTAAAGTGGCAAGCTGTAGCCAGCGATACCGTTAGGCGACTTTAGTCTCAAATTGCCCCTTTTTCAACTAAATAGAACTATATGGAATTAAGGGTCACTTTTTAAGACTATTTGCTGAATGCCGAGAAACTATGTTGTTTGAAATATCTCGATTCATTATATATTAATTCCAACGAAGATATTGATTATTTTAGAATTCTTTTACAATATAGTGATGTAATAAAAAAGCTGGATATTATAAATGATAAATATTTAAAATATGAAATGCCGAATCTTTATGGAACCGATTTGGAACATTAAAAACGGATTCGATGAATACTTATATCTTAATTTATTTCATTTTATTGTTAATATTTTTCGTTAGAAAACTCCATATATAAATTTATATTTGAAGCATTATATGGAAACATATAGAATTTTCAACCATTTTTCGCAATTTTAAATTAACATTATATTACGTTAATTCAAATTATTTTACATATTTTAATATGTTAACTATTTTTATGAATAAATCTTTATTTTTGCAATAATAATAACAATAATAATAAAAATTATTATAGATAAATACCTTGTTATTAATGATATTGAATTTAGTAGTTTTTCTTAAAATACAATATTTCTTGTTTTTGTTTTTGCCAAATAAACAAATTTTAAGGAGTCTTTTTTTTGTGGTATTAAAGCGGTTGGCCCCTATTTTTTAAAAAATCCCCTTTTTGGCGAATTTTTTATAAAACCTCTTGTTTGGACATTTTCTAAAACTTCTCAACGGTAAAGCTAGCTGCAATATCGTGTTACGATGTTTATGTTTGTAGAATTCTCTTGAAAAATATAGATATATGACTTTTTCCGAAATTAATCCAAGATTGATCAAAATTTTCAATCACTTGATCATTTTATCTATACAAAGGCTGGAAATGTTCCTTTTTTTAAGTTTTTGGAAACTAACAGCACAACATCATTATGTGACTTAACGTCAAATAGATCAAGTTTTCGTTTCTTTATATTTCGCATAATTTTGACATACAGACGTGAAAATTGTTCTATTGAAATGGTGATAGAGATCGAGGTGCTATTATTCTCTGAGAAAAATAAACCTTACAAATTTTAAATTTAACCATCAAAAGTAAGTCGGTGATGCCTCTACGTATTTTTTTTAATCAAGTTAACTTAAAATAAACTAGGTAGAATTTTGCAGCACTTTGAGGCAAATTACCACAAACTTTGCTTGTAAAACATTTGCAGCTGAAAACCAAATTTTAATCATGGCACATTTTTTGTTCGTTAAAAAGACTTTTAGCAATTACGAGTACTTTATATTATTTTAATAATTTAACATGTTAATTTAAAGAAATGTTTAAAAACATGTTAAAAAAACCAGTAAAAATATAAGTATTCTAAATATTTGCAACTCTTAAAAGCATTTAGTTAAAATATAAAAACAAAGCACGAATATCTTTACAAACTGCGGTTGTAATTTTATCGGTAAAACGTCAAGAGGAATCAATATATTTCCACTTTAGTGCTTCACTGTTGCAGATGCGTACTTAAGATTAAATTTTCGCCTTCCAAAGCAAAGTTAAAATTTTTTAGGTTTAACTCTGCTTTAATCCGTTTTAGCCGCATATTTTTCATTTTACATTTGACATATTAGTTAGCAGTTTTTAATAATATATTTAGCATTTCCTGTCATATTTCAAAACAAGAGTAAAACTCAAACAGAAATCAAATGTATTGTTGGTAAAATGTAGACACTAGAGAAGTAATTTTAATAAAAGCACCAGTAAAAAGTAAAAAAAAATTATAAAAAAGCGACAAGTATTAAATGCATAGGTAAAGATTATTTAGTACGTTTCGTGAATTTAATAAAATTGAAAATTAGAAACCGTATTTAATACAATTAATGTCAACCTTAATATCAGATGTGGTCAAGAAATATTAAATAGATTTTTTTCAGTTTTGAAGGACTTTGAAAAAATAGAGGCACATTTACCACATGAAGTATTTAGTTTTTAAGATAGTTTTATTATTTGCAAATAAATGCTATTTTGAAGTGGATCCTGAACAGATCTTTGACCGGTCTATACATAGTAATCTTGGATCATATCGAAATTAAAGGCTACCTTACTCTACCGTAAATGTAAAAGAAACGTAAGTGGATGATTACTCAAAAAATGTAAATGTACACGCAGAAAAAAATATTGTTGTTGTGATCATAATCTAATAGCAGCATATTATGATTAGAACATATCATATCACAGCGAAAAATAGAAATGATTATAAGTAATAATTATTATGATTCCATTTTGTCATATTGTGTTCGATTTTATGGTTTATTTTTTCATGGTATGAGTCTAGTTCTACATATAACTGACCAATCTTACAACACCATTATGTCATACCATCAGATTATGATTTGGTGTTATTATATTATTATTCTATCTTATTATATTATCACATTGTTATATTATGATTCCATTTTATAATATTATTAAGCTCATATTATTATTTCATTTTATCACATAATTATTCCATGTTATCACATAGATATCCAATCTTATCATTTCCTTATTATTACAATGAAGTTGGAAAACAAACTTTAAAAATAAAAGATATATTTAAAAAAAAAACAAGTTATGATTTTCCCACTAAGTTTGTGAAAGGATAAGTATTATATTTATTTGAAACATTTTGTTGTCATGTGAAAATAGTATTAATATGTTTTAAAAACAGAATATGTTTTAAGAACAAGGAAAAGACTGCAAATATTTAATGGTTGTAAAAGTAATGCTATTTTTCATATTAATAAAATTTTGTTTCTGGTAAAAATATCTAAAAGCATATAATTTTTGCAGTCAACCATATTAAAATTTTTATTGAGTGTAAACATTAAATGACAAAATTTAAACAAAAACATCGCTATAATGAATACAGAGTTATTAAAATTCAAAAAAAATTAACAATGAGGACATAATATTGTAGTGATAATGCTATAACCATATTTTTTCTCTGCGTGTAGAAATTACTTTGTTGTTGTTTTGTACACATCAAAATCATTGATGTTAATTACACATATTATCTCTTGTAGTTTTAAAATCGCTTGATTTACAGATTTTTATTTTAGCGATTTGTTCCGTTAAAAAATTTTTAATTTTAAATTTGTGCTTAAACTGTATGCTTTATTTAAATAATTTTAACAATATTTTTAATGAAGAAAACTGCAAAACAAATTGTCCAATTAATAAACTTTTTACAGCGATTTTTTACGAAGATTTAGCGTATTAAAATAAAAAGCTATAAACGCTGTTCTTACAGCTATCACGTAAAAACGTAGATCGAACACATAAATTTCATAAGCAAGACGTTTCAGCTGATTCGTTGTATTTACGGTAGAGTAATGGGACAACGACTCACCGGAGTTTTTATGTTGTGCAATGATATTTAGGAACTGTAAGTGGTAGAACACATAATTTGCCACTGTCCACGGTTGAAACATCGCTGAATTAAAAGGACTGGGTGATGTAACTAGGTACAAACTGAAGAATATTGCAGGCTTCATTATGTGAATTGGATGACCTCTTCTTATTCTTCTACTTACATTATTATCTTTCTTCTGTTTTTATAATCTGTTCTCTTTCTATAATTATATTAGGTCAACATAATGAAAAATTAATACGAAATAAAAATATGCCACTGAAGAACGTTCATTATTAGTTCAGCATTATTTTTTAAACTTATTTTAAATGAACAATTTTTTAACATCTGGTCACACTGATTTTAAATTAACCAATCATTAAAAGGGAAATAGAGTTGCTTAAATTTTGAATGCTTTAATTTCGACTATCTTATAATATATCATTCATATATATATATATATATATATATATATATATATATATATATATATATATATATTTACATATATATACATACATATATATATATATATATATATATATATATATATATATATATACTCCAGCCTTTCAATTTCCAACTGTTTTCAATATGAATTATCTTTAGAATTATTTTCCAAAGTTTTTAAACAAATTGATTATGATAAACAAAAAAATTTTCCATTTATGTAATAAAAAATTCTAGTAGGAACCCAATACAATTTTGTTTCGTACATATTATAAGTGTACACATATATTTTAATTTTTATATTTAGATTTTATCTTTTATTTCACTCAGGAAAATGAGAGCCACATTGACATTAAGAAACCACAAAGCAGCCTATTATTCTTCTGTTAAATATTACTTTATTAATAAGGAACCACTTTAGTCTGAATAAAAGTATTTTAGTTATTTTCAAAAAAAGAAAGACTCAAATGAATTATTTTATATAAAAATTAAAAAAACTTATTTGAAAAAATGTCAATTAAAATTTGTAGAAACTTGTTGGAAAAAGTATTAAGAAAAATATAATTATTGAAAAATGCAAAATTCTTTTGAGGGGTTGTCTGACAATTCACTACAATATACCGTTAAAACTCTTAACGGAAAATTAAAGATTTGAACTCATATTGCCAACTAATGAAAATAGTTCACTTAAAATTTTTATAAATAAATGAAAGGAAATGTTTTCAAAAAATTTAATATTCACCTGGCATTCAAAGCCTGTCGATAGATTTCCAACATAACAGCCTCGTGTAGCATCATAATGTGATTTTTTTTATTTGGTTCTTGCAACACACTCAATATTTACAAAAATTACTAATGATATTTGCCTCTTTTATTTAATTCCAAAACCGCAACACATTAAGGGTCTACAAAGCCCCAGTAAGCACACACAATAACATATGGAAAAAACGCACACGCGGAATAACAACACCTCTCCGCTACTGCTTGCTACGCACAACATACAACACAAATCAACAAGCATTTAGTGTAACGCACTCAGAAAAAAAAGCACTTGTTAATTCAACAGGAGGTTGGTTAAGTGGGTTGCATGTTGAGTTTAGTACTGAAGAGGGTGAGAGAAAAAATATTGTTTAAACAAATTATTTTAAATTTTTGTTATTTCTTTTATTTTTAATATTTATTTTGTAAATATTTTTTTTTAATTTATTTATTTCATTTCTTAATTTTTAAGGCGTTTAATGTCACTTGATTATTTCTCTTTGTTAGGTAAGATGTTTGTGTCAATGTTATATTTATTTGTTCTGCTGTTGAAGAACATTTTAAGCTTTCAATCAAAAACATTCAGTCATTTACTCATTATTTTTATTTGTTTAAAGGAAAATAATACAAGCACATTTTTTGTTGTTTTGAATCAAACAGACACTCGACAAATAAATCAACTGTCACCGTGGTCAACTTATTAAAAGAAATAACGGGTTGGCATTTCTCCTTGGTATTTATGAATTTTGTTGTTTTAGATTGTTTTGTCTTGAAGGAGAAATTCTGGGTGGGTGTTTATTTTTATGAATTTTTACTTAATGATTTATTTAAACTTTTTATAATATTAATAATTTTGATATGTTTTCTTTTTTTTTTTTTTTTTGTCAACGAAATATTTTGTTGCTATTAATGTTGTTTATTTTAGTGATTGAGCTTGTAAGGTTTAACAAAAATTAAAATAACAAATAAATCACAGCAGATATTTTTTTTTAATTTTTCTTAATTTTTATTTTAAAAATTTATTTTGAATTTAATTTTCTTTATGACTAGTTGTGGTCTTTAATTTTTCTTACGTTGTTTAAAACAAAAACTTTACGTATTTTTAGCTTTAAGTTAAATTCTGTTTTAATTTTAATTGTTAGTTTACATTTATAAGTCAGTTGACGTTTTGATGTCGCCTTAGCCAAGTCGTTTAAGCGACTAACACAGAATTTGATATTCCTTGTTATGAATGGCATAAAAAAAACGAAAATCCTTTATGGGAAAATCCCATAAAGCACAGCTATTAAGTTATATTACTCAAACACTGCGCAGTAAATCAGGAGCCTTATAAGCTTATTTCGGAGAGCTACTGCAGAGAGACTCCATGGCCGCACACAAATATATATTACAAATTTAACACTTAACAAATGCAGTTTTATAAAGCAGTCAATCAAATAATGGCACATGACAGTTTATCAAAAATTCTGGAAAACGTTTTTAAACACATTTTAACTTTTTCGTTTCTTTTTTCACTATTTTTGAAGATTTTAATATTTCATTTAATAAATATCCTTTATTTTTAATTTATTTCTTATTTAATTGTTACTTTATATGAATATACAATAATAATAATTTTCTCGACACGATCTCATTAAAGCGTTATGTTGTCGACTGAAACATCTTTTTGACACTGACAACGTTGAGAGCCTGACAGCAGCCCACAAAAAAAAAGAATAATAATGAAAACAACACACATGAAACGATTTTTGTTTTGTTTGTAAGATTGTTTGCTGACTTCACTGTTACAGAAAATCACTCAATAACAACAACTACAACTACACTTTTATAATGAGTGTAACAACAACTATAATAGTAGATTTTTATAAAATAACTATAAAAGCAATAACAATTGTTACACATACAACTCACCAACACTAATGTTACCTCGCACAAGAGTAAGAAATATTCCCCGAATTATAAAAATCACCATACAAAACTTCAAACAAACACACAATCTTTATAATGAGGGATTTCTTGCACCCAATATCATACATACACACACGAACATTAATAATGATATAAAACATTAACTCTCTTTGTAAATAAAAGAGATTTTTGTCAGTTTTATAACACTATAAATGAGTTTGATTCAAACCACATTAAATTGATAAATTACTTTTTGTTTTGTTGTGTGAGCAAAATAACAAAACCAGCGCATTTTCCAAATAATTACACTCTTCTTCTCTCAAATTTTGCACAAACATTTTAAATAAACTCTTATTATGATTAACACTCTTATTAATAAGATAAATAGAAATAAATTTGAAAATATGTTCTTTACAAAGTGTTTTTATTTTTTTTTATCTTTTAAAAAATTTAATTGCCTTCTCTTTTGGCTACTCTCTTTTAAATGAAAATATCACATGCGCAAAAGTTGCCTAGAGAGGCATTATAATAAAACTTAGCAAATTAAGTGTCAATAAAATTCTCTGTTTTGATTTATTGTTATGATTTTTTTCGCCACAAAAACAACAGAAGAAAATATAAAAATATTACTTTGCTCTCTCCCAAAAAAATAAATACTCTCTTTTTTATTTTGAATCTTTCTTTAAATAGAGCACTAATATTAACAAAAGCTTAAATTTAATTCATAAATATTCTGCACAAATAAATAAACTCTTTTCAAACCTCTCTTAAAAATAATGCATAATAAATAAACAATAAGAGTTTTTAAACCATTTCTCTAAACTCTACAATAACTTGGTGCTCCGCATATCCGCCTCCACCTCTTTTAAACAATTCAACAATATGCAGTTTTTATTTTAACGACCTGCCACTGTTAACAATTCTATTCAATTAACATTATTGCTCTAGGACCTGCTTTGTGGGTGAATGTGTGAAAAACCAACAATGGCTGTTAAACTTTTTACTGTTAATTTTTATGCTGTTAAACTTTTTGCTTTAGTTGTTTGTGTGAGTCTGTTTTAAAGTATTTTATATTTCCTTTAAAGACTGTTAAAGTTTTATTTTATGCCATATTCTTCTTATTGTTGGTGAGATATTTGAAATCAAGGTTATTTATGTTGTGTGCTAAAGAGTGGTAGGAGTAAGGAATAAAAAGTTATTGCAATAATATCTTTAAAGGGATAATTTAAAGTACATTGTGAATTTGTAAAATTAATTTACTTAGTAGTAATACAGTAGGAAAATATTTTCCGTGTGGGATGTTAAGGTATTGCAAATTAATATTTTCCTTAAAATAATGTAATTATTATATTATGGAGAAATTGCTTTAATTAATACAATTTTAGCTTCGATTTCGAAGTTTCCACTCCAAATGAGAGTTTGCTTAATCTTAAAATGATCGATTCGGAAGCAAAAAGAAAGAGTTTCACCATAACAACCTATTAAAATTTTGAAATAGGCGGGCTTGGGGAGCAAAGCATGAATGACAAGAGATTTGATTAGTATTGAGCTGACCGGAAAAAAATACTAACACACGCAGAAAAAAAATATAGTTGTAGTGACCATAATCTAAGAGCAATATGTTATGATTGGAACATATGATCACAACGAAAAATATAAATGATTATAAGCAATAATTGTCATGGTACCATTTTTGCCATAATGTGTCCGATTTTATGGTTTGCTTTTTCATGTTATGATTCTAGTTTTATATATAATTGAACAATCTTACTATATTATTCCATTCTATAAGATTATGATAAGATGTTATTATATTCTTCTATCTTATTATATTATTATACCACAATTTCATATTATGATTCTATTTTATAATATTGTTATGTCATACTTCATATTATTATTCGAATTTATCATATCATTAATGGTAGTTAATCAACATCTTATATTGCTTGAATCACACCGAGTATATAAACAAAATGAGAATTACAATGAATTTGGAAACAAATATTAAAAACAATATATATTTATAATAATATATATATAATATATATATATATATATATATAAACAAACAAGTTATGAATTTTTCTAAGTTTGTGAAAAGGGTAAGTATCATGTTTATATGAAACATTTTATTGTCATGGGAATAATAACATTAATATGGTTTAAAAACAGAATAAGAACGAGGAAAAGACTGCAAATATTTAATTGCTATAGAAGTAATGATAGTTTTCATATTAATAAAATTTTGTTTCTGGTAAAAATATTTAAAAACATATAATTTTTGCAGTCAACGATATTAAAATTTTTATTGAGTGTAAACATTAAATGACAAAATTTAAATAAAAACATTGCTACCATGAAAAGAGAGTTATTAAAATTCAAGAAGTTTAAAAATGAGAATATAATATTGTTGTTAGGAACTTTTTTTGCTTCGTTGTTCTTCAGGACAGCTTTCTTAACATTTCCGATAAAAGATAAAGCACAATTTAAAAATGAGTCACATTTAGAGTCCCGTGAAAAGAAATATCACGGGAAACCGGAATGAAAAGTTCAATTTCCCGAGAAATTAAATTTTTTATATTAAAAATTTATATTATAAAAAAAGTACTGAATTCTTTCATGATTTAAATAATTTTAAATATTTTATACAAATAAAATAGATACCTATTGTAAGTTATATTAAAAACTGTATATCTCAGATTTTTAGGTTAATTAAATTAAATTTTTCATGGCAAAATTAAAAAAAAAAAAAATAAATAACTATCATCTATCGTAATATATTTAAGTTTCAATACAAATAGTTTTTCTTATCGCTTCATTTCCATTTTTTTATCTTTATTCTACATTATTAATTAATTTTTTCTAATTTACAGATGTAAAATACAATTTTGGAAAATATTTAAAATTGGTTCTATTAATCGTTTTAAAATCCTGAGTTAAATTTTGGTGTTTTAACATTTATACATATTTCTTTACAGTTTCATTGCTTGTATAAGACATGTGTCTTAAAAGAACTGAAACATGTTATGTTTTCCGTGAAAAACTCTCAACTTAAAAATTTTTTATAATAGTGAATATTTCATTTCCACAAACAAATAATACAATTTAAAAATTAAAAATTTAAAAAAAATTTAAGTAAAATTGTTTTGAAATTTCATTAAATTCTTAAGACATTCTATGACGAGAAGTATTAACACTTTTAAAAAATAAAATATTTTTTATTTTATCAGTATATCAAAAGATTCGATAGGGAATATTTCAGACGGTAATACAGTGATTTTATATTTAATTTAGTTTTTATTTTTCTTTCAATACTTTTTGCTTTTTAATTTTTTTTTTTTTTTTTTGGAAAACTTGTATAATCTTATTTTTATTGATACGTATGAAAATCAAATGTTTTTAAACAATTTAAAATCTCACTTCTGAGCATGAGCCAAACAGTAACAAAATTCTCTGAAAAAAATTTAATTTTCTTATGATGAACAAATTTTGCACTTCTGATGTGCCAAATGACAACTTTTTCCGATGTTAAATTTTGACATGCTTAAAAAAAAACTTTAAAAACTTTTGAAAAATTTAATATATTTTTAATAATTATTTATTTTTATGAAAAAATAACACTTTTATAAAAAAAAAAACATTAAATTGTGCAACGGTTTTAAAATATTTTATTTTATTATTATCTTTTTTTTATAATTGTCAAAATTTTCTATTCACTTGTCAATAATTTATACAGTTCTATGGCCTAATGAAATTTTATTCAGTTCAAAATTGTCAAATATTTACTTCCCTACATACTTTGCTACAGTTTGGCACACACTCTTTTTATCGAATTTTTGCAAATCTTAATATTTAATATTACCATCTGAAAATGCCTTTCTTAAGTAGAGTGTGTACAATAAGGTGAATTTTTTAGTGAGGCGTTAAAAACAGTAATATTTTTGCTATAGGATTTTAAAACTATATATTAAATTAACATCAAATTTCCCGCTTACCGGGAAAATTAAAAAAAAAATCCCGGGAATTCCTGACGAAATTTTGCCAAGAAATTCCGGGATTTTCCGGACTCCAAATCCAGACATGTACAGATTTTTTCTTAAAATTCATATTATTTTTTCTGCGATCCTACAATCTGTAAATCAATTTTTTTTTTCGTTATGAGGGTTACTTTCGATGATCATGAACTCTCGGTATATTTTACGAAAATAAAAAAAAACTGAATATCCTAACTCACCTGCACTCTTAAAAATTGTTTTATATGGTCGACATATGTTTTGATTATGAATTTGATTATGCATTTGCATGAATTTTTGTTAAATTTACATTGTAAGAAAAACTAATCACTCCATTACAACAAAATTTAGAACATATTTACTGAGAATAATAACAAATATAAATAAGTTAACGGTACCAAGTTTTTTAACGAATGGTACTCGTAAAAGTTCCTTAGATTTCCTTTTTATCGCTCATAACAATTCGATTCAAAGAGCTCCAATTTTTATCTTCAACATTTTTCGGCTACTTGTAACGTTCCTTAATCCGCGCATTGAAATTTTCTAAACCATATAAATTTTTATATAGCGTGATCCATTTCGAGTTTGCCTATTTTTTAAAGAAAAAAACACAGAAAATTCAAATTCAATGGGGAATGTTTATTATCATTTGAAAGAACATTCTTTGGCATTTATTTTTTGAAGATTATGTCTATCAAATTTTGGCCATTGCTACGTCGCAGATGGTCCATCCCTTGAGTCCAATTTTCGATGACTCGTTGGAGCATTTCGACTGGTAACTGGCGAATGACACGCGTGATGTTTTCCTCCAAGGCCTGAATCGAAGCGGGTTTGTCCGCATAAACTTTAGACTTTACATATCCCTACAGGAAAAAGTCTAACGGTGTTATATCATACGATCTTGTTGGTCAATCGACTGGCCCAAAATGTGAAATTATGTGCTCGCCGAAGTGTTTTCTCAATAAATCCATCGATTGATGCGATGTGTGAGAAGTGGCGTCGTCTTGCTCAAACCAAATGTCGCCGAGATCACTAGCTTCAATTTCAGGCATCAAATAGTCGGTCATTATGGCACGATAACGGTCGCCATTGACGGTTACGTTCTCACCGGCATCATTTTTAGACATATGGACCGATGATTCTTGGAACTTTTCAAGAGCCCATAGAGCGAAGCGATGTCGCTTGGAAGGTCGAGCGGCTTCAGTTGTTGCACAAGCTGGTTTTGTACGCTTTCAATTTAAGATCTCGACGTAAATTGCGCCGAACGGCGCCGAATCGACTCTCCACGGTCTTCGTGTACACTCTCAGCTACGGCTGCTATACTTTCTTCACAGCGTGCTGGACGTGATCTATTCGGTCGAATATTATCCAATAATGAATGCTGGGTCTCAAAATGGGTGATGGTGTTGCGAATAGTACGCTCAGTAGGTCGATTATGTTGACCAGAAGCTGAACGAAGTGCACGAAACACATTCCTCACAGAACGTGAATTTTCGTAATAAAGTTGAACGATTTTTAAACGTTGTTCAGGCGTAAATCTTTCCATTATGAAATGCCAAATAATACTAAACAAAAATAACATGACAGTATGACACGACTCACACGTGATCTGTCAAAAAAAGGCTATTGAAAAAGTATCTCTCATTGAATCACCCTTTATATATATATATATATATATATATATATATATATATATATATTTAATTTAAAAATTTATTTATTTCATTATTTATTATTTTTTTTTTATTCTCGTTAGTTCTTGATATTTTTTTAAAAAATATTGTAATACATTTATAAGTAAATTATGGAACGGTTGCCAGTAAAAAATCGCCTGCAAAATTTCCACAAAAATTTGGGTTGTTTTTTATATTAATTTTTATGCCACTAATTGGTTTTCTTTCTCTTTGTTGCTAATCTTTTGATTTACCAAATTATGATATTTTCAATTTACATTTAATCAGAGGTAGGCATGATTAATTGTTTTTTCCAATACTGTCCCAAATATTTCGCTGTGGGTATTGTCTGTGATAACTTTCTTAGTTTTTGGGATCTAATAAAGATTTTGTTACGTGTTATAAATTTGATGGTAATGAACATGAATTTACAACAGATATTTTAATAAATTAATTTAGTGTGAAAAAAATTATCAGTGTTGTTTAAGACTCGTTTTGGAGAGCATTCGTCAGACTGCCCAGACCCAAGTTATCCTCGGGGAACGTCGCAATTTGCAAAGAGGTACTTACAAACTGTACATTTTTCACTGTACATAAAGATTCTCTAATATTTACAGAATTTAAACAAAAAACCTTTAGTGATTTTCACAAATGCACTGATTTTTTATTTATTTCACATAAAATTAAATTAATAATATTCATTTTTGTTTCTTTTTCAGTTACAGTATTATAATAAAATAAAACACATCAGATATAGGACATCGATTCACAAGGGTTGGGGTAGTTTTGTCGTTTTTAGTCACTTTAGAAATTAAAAAAATAAAATAAATAACGTTACGGAGAGATATTCAGGATCAAAAGGATTTCAGTTGCAGCTAAGTGTGTTTAGTACAAAATATACAGATATCGTTTACGCTTATAAAAAAGGAAACCTTTAAACAAAAAATTGGCGAATGCTCCCCTTCCACCCTACATATTTCATATGAAATATGATTCCATGCTTTGACGTGAGTTTTCGACATTTTTGAATTATAATTCCTTTTTGACTAAACATTTCCAAATTTTTGGTGATTTTTCACTTTTATAAGAATTTTTTCTAAATTATATTCCTAAATATTTTCTTCGGCTAATGAAGTTTTTTTTAAAAAATTATTACCTATAATAACTGATTAAGTAAGTTCATAAAATTAGTTAAGTTACATTTGATTGGGAGATTGAAGAGCCGCAGGCGAAAATTGTAGTTATATAAATAATCTCGATTTTTTGTACAAATTAATGCAAAAAAATATTTAATGAATAATTCTGTAGAAATAAAATAGTAAAATCAAATAAGAAATTGTTTTCTTTTTTGTTGAAGTACTAAAATTTTAGCCTTTTCAAGGCAATTTTAAAAATCAAAAAAGAGTAGAGAAAAGCTAGAAGTTAAAACGAAAATTTCGATGCTAAAAGCAAAATAAAAAGAAGAATTACATTCTCATGGAAGAAATGTCACAAAAATATAATTATAACCTCCCAAATATCAAATGAAGCGGTTAATAGTATTTCCTAGTTATATTTATTTATAATGAAGGAAAGAGCTTTGCAATATATTAAAGGAATGGCAAGTTAAGGACCTGGGAGATAACAATGGCAATTATCGTAATAGTACCAGTTCCTCGGTATTAGTTGAATACAAATTTACACCTAACCGCTCACAAATATTTCAGTTTATAACCAGTTGCTACCACCACGCACAGAAAGTATCAATTGAGTAAAATGTATTAAAAACGAGAAAGAAAGATATAATCGGTCAAGCCCGACCATATAATATGGGAGCTATGGTAAATTATGGAGCCATCCTCATAAAATTTGTCACTATGATTTCTACTCATATAAAACCTATTTGTGTCGAATATAAACCTGATACTAACATTTGTATGTGATTTATGCATGTTAAAGTGATTTTCGTAAGAGGATTTTATATGGGAGCTTTGGTCAATTATGGACCGATCTTCATGAAATTTGGCACAAAGATTGAAACTTATACAAAACCTCCTTACACCGAAAAATATTGCTATATTTAAGGCATTTATGATAGTTAAACCCCTATTCCGGGAGGGCACTTGTATGGGGGCTAGGTGAAATATTGGACCGATCATAACCAATTTCAACAGGCTTGTGTCATGAAAGTACTACATGCCAATTTTCATTGAATTATATTCAAAATTGAAACCTGTACTTTGTGCAAAATGTTTACATGAACAGCCAGCCAGACAGCCAGCCGTCCAGCCAGCCAGACGGACGGGCATCATTAGATCGACTCAAAAAGTGATTCTGAGTCGATTGGTATACTTTAAGCTGGGTGTTAAATGATTTTTTCTGTGCGTTACAAACATCAGCACAACGCATAATACCCCAACCACCTATGGCGGTGTGGGGTATAAAATCCAAAGAATTGTACTTCCAAATAATAATAATGAAAAAAATTTGAGAAAATTGTTTTAAAGGGAACTGGGTCTAAGACTGTGAAAATTTATATTATAGTGACCAGCATCAAACAGGTATTTTAGACTAGTTTGTGACCTAAACGGCGTTCATTATTAACCTCCAATGACAAAACTATGCCATATAAAAGTGAAAGGTTCCTCCCACATAAAGTTGCAGAACTAGAACCGGTCACTAACACCTAAGAACATGCCACGTGATTAGTTTTGTTGCGATTCTCTTCCCTCTAGGGTACACACCAATAGGAAGTAAATAATTTTATGGAGCTTGAAAAATGTTGTCGATCACTTCTGCCAAAGCGATAGTGATATTTTTGTCTACTTTGGATATCTGTTAAAAAAAAAACTTACCCCAGATTTCTCAACTTGTATAGGCGCATTGAGTCCAACCTTGTCACCTACAGTTTTTACAAAGCAGCTCCACGCACCACAAATAGGTATACTGTTTCCACTGCTTTGGATTCTTAATAAAAAAAAACTTTGCTCAGAGCCATGGAGCAGAGTTCTGTATGACAACAAGAACAGACAAAGTTTCTAAACTACTCCCTAAAATACTAGAATCTTATATTGAAATGTTGACAGAGTTATTGGCTGGGCGTGTATCAAGCTAAAACGGAATTGGCTGTTCACAAGATGATATAAAATTCCGAAATTTGTTATTTCAAAAATTAATGGAGTAAAATGAAACTATCCGATAATACCAAATACCTTAAATTGAAAACTAAACACAATATCCAGACAACAATCGTGGTAATTGTATACTACTGCTCCAATAAGGCAATTGGCCTAAACCGGGGAATAAGCCCTAAGAACAGTTGTTTGACAGTTGACTTTGGTCAAAACGAATTAGCAAATCAATTTCGAATGTATAATCAGATGATGTCAAACATTATAACAAGCGCACTTAAAACCATTCCATCCAAGGCACTACTTACCATTCTAAGCTGGTCACCACTACATACATATATATGCTATATAAACAACTAGCCGCACACGTGGCAATAAATGCATAGCAAAAATATAATTAGGGACATTCTAAAGTACATAATACTAAAATTAGTTTTCAATTCGAGTTTCATGGTCTTAATGAAATGTTCCCATGGCCTGGGAAATTTTTACTGAATGTCCAAAAACAATTTGGATGCAATAACTATTCCGAACAGCTGGATTTAAAATTATCACTATGGCTGTCAAACTATTGTAGTGTTATTTAGTGCAAAATATACTTACTGATACGTGTATATATACATTATAGTGCTCCCTTGAAAAAAATGTAGACCACTCACATGATGTGCATTGATGAGCTAAGTACAGCAAAAATAAAATAAACATTTTTTAATGCATCTTCAGTTCCCTATCAGCGCAGAGTGTGCGATCCAAAAAATGAAATAGAAATAATTATGTGCTTTAAAGCGATCCTATTTCGTTATATCTGAACCGAAGAAGGTTTTTATATGAGAGGATTCTGCTGGTCGAGATCTGTAAAAGATATCGACTTACTCATGTCTTATCTCTTTTAATTTACGAGAAATTGGGCTTCACTATAGCGTTCCCAAATTTCATCCGATTTTTTATTCTTTTTTTTATTTTATTAAATAACAAAATCGTGTAAAGAAACAATTGAAAAAATATAGATTTCTGTCCGTTTTTTTTTTTTCTTTTGCCAAAGTGGCACATTCTTTTATTGTCATATAAAAATTTTTTAAGTACCATATATATTATTTATAATTTTCTAAAAAATAACTAAACACAAAATATTTTAAAGGAAAAAATTAAAATAATTGATTCGTGCGACAATCAGGGTTTCCCAAAGTTGACCTATTTTTTAACAAATTTCCAATTTTTAATCGCAATTGTGGAATAAAAAGGAAAAATAAAGTTATATTTGTTATGTGGCCCGATATCGGTTGAGAAGATATAGCAATAAAAAAAATAAAAAATATAATTTTTGGAAATTTTTTAATGTATTTTTGGGAATTGACAAATCTAAAAAAAGTGAATAACACACTCAAAAATTATACTCATTCAAAAATATACACCAACTAAAACTTTATTGCATAATTAAAAATTAATAATTTGTACAGAATCTCAATCAATCCTTTTCGTTATCTTTTTGCAAAAAAATCTTCAACAAATTCTAAATATTTTTCTGCAAAATATATGAAAATTTAATACTTTTGTTCCTCTTATGAGTAAAATATTGGAAAGTTGTTTTGTAGTGTAATTATGGTCCATCTTCAAGTAGTTTAAACAAATTTTTCACAAAAATGCAATAAAATGGCCTATTGAGAACCATAAACCCATGGTGTAAAATTTAAATATATTTTTTCCATAAAAAGCTGAAAATGGCGAATTTTTAGAGTAAAATCAAACTAATTTTTGTACCAAATGTAGGTATTTTTCAATCGCTGTTGGGGAACGGAAACCAATTTTTTTTCTTTAGTATTTAACCAGTATTTAACCATTATTTATCTCACTAATAAGCATCGATTGAGTGGTCTTTATACATCAGAATCTAAAAAAGGTTATTCTCATATATCTTCCTAGACATGGGAATATTGGCGGGAGCTGCAGAGCTGATGGACTGGCATGTACAAGATGCACTCTGGCTCAATAAAATCATACCTGTTACATATCGTCGTGTGATTTTTTTTATTTTATTTTTATTTTTTTATCGCATCTTGTATAGTTACTTCAAAAAGTATAACTAATTGCATATTTTGAGCTTTTTTGGAAGTTATTAATAATTAGTTGCAAAGAAATAATTAATTTCTAAGAAAATTTAAATTTCATAAATTTTAAAGCATTTTATTATCTTTTAATAAGGCTAAAACAGAATTTTTACTAAGAAATTGTATAAATGTAGTTTTAAGAGAATTGCTTCAAAAGCAATGTACAAGAAGCATAAAAGAAGATCATCCTTCCAATGACAACCATGGGTTAAAAAAAACTGCATCTCTTTTTCAGCACTAAGTACTTCCTTCCGATGACAGCACAAAGTTAAAATCATGACTTTCTCAGCTCTTTTTCAGTTCTTCTTTTGCAGTTTTATTAGCAATAATTTCATCTACCAAAGCGTTTAACAGAATCTCAACGAGTTTCGAAGTTACAAAAAGTCCAATGTGTTGATTTCCCTGAGAAAAAAAAACTCTCTTTGGTTTTTACTACACATAGGACTTTTTTAAGAATGCAAAAAAGAAAATAAAAACAGAAATATAAAAAAATAAAACAAATAAAATAAGTTTCTTGTACAAAAATCCTATGTGTATATTATTTTTTAAATTTCTTTAGCCATTCGCGAAGGCCAAAAGATATTGAGATAAAATTTTCAAACATTTTAGCGGAAAATACAAAAACTAAAAAATTGAAAAAGGTTGCGAATTGACATTGAAATTAACGGTTTTTATGTTCTCCTGAAAAGTATTAAAAAACACATAGGATTTAACGATAAGTAGGTATTCTTTTCTTAAAGTAATAATTTGGAATGAACTCTCAATATATGGTTACGTATGTGACGATGAGAGCAATATAGAATTAATTTTATAACAAGTTTTCGATAACGTCTCAATAATTACTAATTTCTACACACTTTTCACACATTATATCTCTAAGAAAAATTTTCAAGGAACACCCTAAAGAAAAAGAAATTGCAGAGGAGTTCTCGTTGTATTTAATTATGTTATAAACATAACATTTAGATACACGTAATATGGACTCTTTGCATACTATAATTGCCCCTTTAAATCGACACTCTTTCAAATGTCATTTTCTTATTAAACCCCACCACTAATATATTCGCAAATACAAGTATTAAATTATATTTAATATCCTCTATTTGAGTTTCATTTAGCGAATAAAATATCATTAACTTGTGTATTTTATAACCCACCAAAGGTACGAGAAGTATGTTTGTTTATGTATTTAAGTATTAAAAATGTTAAAAAAACTGGCGGGTAAAAAGAAGAAAAAAGTTTTCTTTCCCGAAATAAAAACAACATTAAAATTTATTTTATTAAGAAACATAACAACAAATTGTTATAATCAACCATTAAGATGTCAGAAGCGGCTACAAACATACACAAATTGCATATGAATGGAAATATTTACATACACACATATACAAATGGTTTTGTATTTACACATCATACATACATACATACATACAACTATGACGTTAGAAATATATATGTGTGAGTGTGTGCATGGTCTGCAATTACCGTTAAGAATTATAAGCAACAAGAAGTTTGAAACATTTATATGAAACACACCAACCAGCAACAATATTTGTGTCAGGGATGACAAATGGAATTAAATTTTATCATACGTGGGATTGAGGATTTTGAAAATGTTACGGCCCAACTTTTCTATTGAAATTTAATTCTTTGATTGAGTTATTCCATTTTCCAAAACTTCAGAACGTCGAAAAGAGGTTTGAGAACAATGCACACTGTGCGATCTAAAAATTTAAATGGAAATAATTATGCAGATTCGGAACGGCTCCAACGATTTCAATGAAGTTCCACATAGTAATAGTAGAAGTGTAGAAGAGTTTAGAACATTTAGATCTACCGGGAGCTGGTCCACAGGGTCCCAAAGTCGGAATCCTCGGGTATGAAAATTTTTAAAAGCGATCATATTTCGTTTATCTTTCTTTTTATAAAGCAAATTGTGAAGAGTTTTGACAAATTGATTCTAGTGCCAAGGTTGATTGAAGACTTTTTGCAAAAAAAATATCGCAAAACAATGGATTTGAGATTTTTTGCACTCATATTTAATTTTTATTAGTGGATATTTTTTAATGAAATTTTATACCTAAATAGACTTTTGATGCTTAATTTCAAATGTATTCACTGTTTTAGATTTGTCAACAGAAATCCCACAATTCCCAAAAAACATTCAAAGATTTCCAAAAATGGAATTTTTTTATTTTTATTTTTTTTTTGCTATATCTTCCCAACCCAAATAAGATGTGCACGCGGTGATGTTTTTTATAGATATCGATTAGCAGAATCATCTTATATATAATCGGTTCATATATAACGAAATATGATCGTTTTTAAAAATTATCATCTCTGTGGCCCAAGCTCAAACCTTAAACTCTTCCATAGCTCTACTATCACTATATGAAATTTCATTGAAATCGTTAAAGCCGTTGCAAAACTGCATAATTTTTTCCATTTCATTTTTTCGATCGCCCACTATGCGATGAAGTTTTTATTTTTCTAAAGCAAATTTGATTTTTTTTTTTTTTGGAAACAGATAATTAGAAAAAGATTCCTAAGTTCAAAAAATAATATCATTCGAGAGAATATATGGTAACTCTGATTCATCAACAACAATGATAGCAACAACAAAATTTATACATAAATATGTAGTATGTATGTGAATTCATTATATTTGTCTGCATGTTGAATTGTTTTGGTTTTGTATGAATTTGCGTAGACCATTAAGTACAAAAAAAGAAAAAAAAAACAAGAATAACATTTCACACTGCATTACCAGCACTATATCAACACTCTTGTTATTTGTATCTTTGGGTGTGCAAGTGTGTGTTTTTTTATAAAAAATATATGAAGGAAGCAAGTATAAAAATGGATTATGACAATAATGGGGTATTGGTCATACTATTATTCCTTCTATAAAGTCAACGAATATATACAAACAACTACCACACTTGTGCATACACCGAAACCAAGTCAGCACCCGCTATTATGAGTACACGTAAATAACGCACAGTGGTTCGGATAAAATAATAAAAAGTATTTTGAATATAAATGGATACTTTTCGAAAATGCATGCAGATTTTAAAAGGCTCTGCAATTTCCAATTTATTTAGTATATGAAATATCAAAAAAAATTTTATGACTTGCGCATAAATCAGGCTAATATTCGACGTAGTCCAGAATAATACTGGCTTTAATAGGACCGGTTCATTCTATCCAAATGACATAGATCTGCTCCTTAAGCAAAATCGAGAATAAAAAGTCAGTTCGCATAACCTTTGTGATCAGTTTACATCGATTTTGTATAAGATAAAAATGCTCTCAAATCGATCTTGCAAAATGTCCGTTGTTGCATAAACCCCGTTACACATGTTGTTGTTGTTCACATTCATATAATACAATTTCAACAATTAGCTATCAGAAGTACTTTATGTTAAGAGTGAAGAAGTGTAATCAGTTATGACACAGATTCATAATAGTGCTGAATAATAAATTACACTGTTGAATTGTTTCTACTTCTTAATGCTCTGGAACGCAGTCATCGAACACACAGTGAACATTTCTTTCGCCTCAGTTGGATAGGGATGTGGATCTTATTCTGAATAAAAAATTTGCCAATTTGATGACAGCAACGGGCCAATTTTTTGTGCGCTGCTTCTCCTGGTCTTCAGCAATATATACAAGGAACTGCTCCGTCAATTACTCACACATCTAATGACAATAATGGGAAATGTAATATTTAAATGGTTAACTCTCGAATAAAATATTAATAAGATTCAGAATTTTTTAACAATACCTTATAAAAGTCAGACAATGTTGTGTAAACTTATACAAAATGAAGATACGCAAGTAGATAATTTGCAAGGCATTTAGATTGATCGTGGAGTTCATGCACAGGCGTAATAAATTGCAATTAATATTTAAAACTGCATTTTTTAAGGTTTCAGATGTCTAGTTGTAATTTTCGATCAAAAATGAAACTAAACCATAAAAATTTTTATGTGATGATCCTGATTGATGAAATAGATTAATTATTGAAAATAGGTTCAATAAGATCAATTATTGAAGAATAGAAATAAAAAAAGTTCGGTTATTTTGACAGTCCAAATGAAGAAAAGAAAACACCCATCCTGTAATGTATATGGGTACCTAAAGTAGATTTCTATGCAGGTGACTTGTCCGAAGCTATTTAGAATAATCAACTTGACGAATTGCTATATAATTCCTATTCAGTATATTTACGTATACTCAAATGAAATAAATCGAGATTAAGAAGAAAATTTCAAACAAGATTCGAAGTACCGATCATGTAATACCTTACAAAGTATCACTGAAGTTTTGTTTTCCTTATTTAGTATTGTAGCCTGAACGTGATAACCTACCGAAAGTTGAATCATTTATTTCTTCAGATTATATTTGCCAGCTATCGTACGCCATAAAGTTTTGGTTAGCCGATTGATAGCTGAAACATTTATCTAGACTACATAAAAGTCAATGCTTCCAAAATAAGTTCTCTAAATTCGGCTAACAGCTATAAATATATAAAAGATATCGAAAATCATCAGAAAATATACCTGCCAAATTTCTGAAATCATCCATCAGTAAATACTACGATTGATTCCTCCTGAATAATACAGTCAAGATATCCCTATCAGACAAAATTAAAATTTATAATAGTTCATTCTCTCTCTCTCTTTGTTTTTTTGAATCTCTAAGTGACTGCAGCTCACATTTCGTAAGATGTTCTGACAAAAAGTATTAATTTGGGTGTTAACCGTTCATTTTGTTCCATGTGGGTGATAGGCTTAATGGTTACTTCATGAGATCACTTTACGTTGGAGAAAAACTCTCTTTAACTTCATTTACATTTACAACAAGATTTTACAGAAGTAGCGACTACTTTCCTTATTTTACCCAGTCTTAAACTGGAATTGAAACCCTTAAGCATTTTGCTCATTCGGTTAATTTTGACCTACCACCAGATGTGGATGATCAACTAGTATCAGGGATATATTCCCAGTATTAAAGTTTTATTTCCAATAGCGTAGATCGTACCTCCAACACCCTGGGTAAGTAATCTGTTTTGAACCTGTTTTGTCAATATCTTATCACTGAAATCTACCAGGCCATTTGGATTATTACTAAGGAGATCTGCATATCGAAAATTCCTTTATCATCCATAGCACATTTTATAGTCTGAGTTTCTCTCAGTGAAGATACCATTCAAACTACTGTTCTGCCCAAGCAACCATCAAAAGTTTTCAGTTTGTTTTTTTGCAGTGGTAAAGTAGTTTAGCATTTCATTCATATTTATTTGTATGCGTTTTTCTTTAGCTTCTTCTATAGATGTGAGTAAAACATTTAAAAAGAACATAAACATAAAAAATGAAACACAGAAAGAAATCATAAAATAAAGCTAAAATTTACGTATTTATGTTTATTTTCACACACATACACGTGCATACACAAACGTTGCCAACAATACTCGCACATATGCAAAAAAAAAAAGGAAAATGAAAAACATTAGTAATGGAATGAATCGTAATCTCACAAGTGCTAAATTTGAAATACACCCAGTGCGACAAACATAATTTTTAATATTTTTGCCTGTTGTACTCATATACATTTGTTTTATTTTATTTCTTCTGTTTTTGCAAAATTTGCAAAAAAAGGAAAAATACATATACATAAACTGTTAGTACGTGTATGTATGTGCATAAATATGATAAACTCTCATGCGAGAAAAATCAACAAACATAAAGAAAATCTAAATCAACCCTTATCGTTCCCCTGACAGCACGTATCACTCACATTTTCTACGTTGTTTATGTTTTTTATTCCTTTATACTTATTTTTTACCATAATGTTTTGTGTGAATATTTTTTTTAATCGCCACCAGACTAAATACATGTGTAAGTATGTTTATACAACTTACTAAAAGAAAATGCAAGTTGTAATAAAAAATTCTTAATATTCCTGGTTGTACTTGAATATCTTCGTATGTTTCAATGTATTTCGAATTGTCAGTTATTTTTGGTAGGTGACGAAAGATTGTATAACAAAACGTTGTAGTCGATAAGGAACGACCTTGGAATATCATACAAACGTACATAACTAACTGTCATTTAAACACGGGGTTTTTTCTAGTCCTAATTTAATTTTCAGTAATTGTCAAATTTACAGATTTTAGTCATTACTTTTACTTTTTACTATTACTTTTTATGACACCCTATTTAAAATTTCACCTTATATGGGAGGTAGATATTAAAGTGGGCCTCTAGCCTCTATCCTCCTTGTATCGACTCAGAATCTTACCAGTATTCAGAATATATATACTTTATGGGGTTTTAAATCATTTTTTCGACATGTTACACACAAAATGACAAACCTTATATACCCTCATCTTTTTTGATGGTGGATATAAAAATGACAAGAAAACATGCAAACAAGTTCTTAGTACCTTCCCGTAAATTCTAACTAAAGCTTGTAAGTGCGATAAATACTGGAATAAAGATAGTGTTTTATTACTTCTTTCATTCTTTGTTGTTTTTTTCTTTTGACAGGTGTAAAGTTAAAGTTGTTATAAAGAATCAAGGTAACAACCAAGGCGAATGCACTTAATCAGCTGATTATTTTATTAGTACTTAGAACTGTCAAACTCCATATAAGCACAGTTTTTGTTTACCGGCTGAAGTGTCAAAGTCCATATATAAGAAAAAATTAAGGAATTCGCCGTATTGCTGTTTTTGTAGTACTACTATCACCTGTTTAATTTTGCAATAGTAACACGGTTCTCTCTCAAAGAAAATTTTTTTTGAAGTATAAAAGATTTTTTGAAATATATTTTTTTATAAACAAACAAAAAAAAAAAAAAATCGTAGCCACATTACAACAAGGAAAATTATATGTAGGAAATTATTATCAAAATTGTGTCTTATATTCCTTACACTAACCTATTAAATTACAGCAAATATATCTTGAAAAGTTTAACTAAAGTATTATTAATGGGATTTTAACCTTAAACAAAAATATTTAACATTTTACTGTTGCAATATTTAAGTTTTTGTTATTATTTAAATTTAGTAATATAAAGCGATGAATGTACCGCTAAAACAGTGATTACTAAGGCTCTCAAACATCGTATAATGGAGGATAAAGTAATATATTATAAAAATGTGTGTAAGTAATCTTTATATAAATCGTAAACTGAAATGTGTTTTTTTTTTTTAATTAAAACAAAGAAACTCGGATTTTTTTAAGAAGCAGCACAACAAAATAATAAATCGCTTAAACGCCAGAAGGCTAGTATGGCGACGAAAAGAGAGAACGGTTCTACCTATTTTTTTTTTGTATCATGTCTGAACGCATAATATAATAACAGAAGGTGGAATTACTAAAGAGAGTTTTCGGTTTAAATTCTTGTTAAGTTAAACTGAAATACGAAATGTAAAGAAAAAATCAAAATATATATGAAAAAATATAAAATATTTTGATTATATTTGTAATTTGAAATCTTTCTTGAAAGTCGAACTCCATTTTGGGTACGTTTTATTAACGTTCCCCACGTATATTTGATCAAAAGGAAATATAAACACATCATATTTATAAATATTTGTTCGTTTTTAATAAAAGTTTTATTGTAGAAAAATTGTTTATAAAAAATTGTTGTTTTAAATTTAAAATATATATTTCTTTTCTTTTTTTGTTTTTTATATGAAATTTTTTTAATTTTTTACAATTTCTTTGATAAAATTGAGAATCAACTTTCTTATGATTCTACCTTGAGTAATTGTATCATTGTTGAACGTATACAATTTACTAGAATGAATTCAATTTCACTAGAGAACTATATCAAAATAATTAAAATCTTCTACGAAAATTTTGGATCCGTGAAAACCACATTTCGGAAAATTGTGGATACTTTTGGTCGTTATAATCGTTCGACATATGCTGGAATAAAACATTTAATCGCAAAATTTGAGTCGACTGTTTCGGTACAAGACAGAAAAACGCCAATGCATATCCGACTCAGTCGTTCAACTGAAGATATCGCTGCTGTAAGGGAAAGCATTTAAGAAAATCAAAATTTGGGCGGCATTCACACCAATTACGTAAGGACTTAGCTCTTAAGCCATACAAGGTTCGGCTGGTACAGGAATTGAAGCTCAAGATGATGCAACATGTCACACGTCGAGGAAACAACGAATTTTTTATGAACAAAATTCCCGGAAATTTCAAAAAATTCTGAAACGTTTCGTTCGCCAAGATCGCCAGACTTAATACCTTTGGAGCTTTCCTGTGGGGCAACTTCAAAGATAAAATTTACTAAATCAGAAATAATTGAAGCATTGAAGTTATGCCGAAATGTCATCAAAAATTTCACCAGAAGAGTTGACATTTGTAAGCCTGCATGCAGACGGACATTTGCAAAATACCATTTATCAATCATAAATTGTAGGCCCCCAACTACAAATACAGATGAAAAATATTCATTAAAAATTTGTGTTTAATTTGCATTTTAAAAAGTAAATCGAACCTGTAGTTTATAAGGATTAAAAGCTTTTAATGTCAACACTACATGTACTAACTACATGTGCCGCACAGTGGGGTCAAACGCAAATTTTTTGGTAATAAATCTGAATCTCCTAAACTACTGGTCGGATCAAATTGAAATGTATGGAAGAGTTGTAGAGGAGGACCTAAGCTTTCAGAAAAATCATCTTGTAGTCACCCTGTGATAACACGAGATAAGCTACAGGGTGTCAAAGTTGACTACCTCGAGTATGTAAAAGTTAAAAAAAATCGTAACTTGTACAAATGAAGTCCGATTTTAAAGATTTTTATATTTCTGGAAAGTGCTTGGCAAGATTAAGAAAAAATAAGCTTACTCATCTAAGTTATCTCTTACAGTTAAAAAGATATTTACGCTTGAATTTTGAATTTTTGATTTTTTGGCTCGACTTTCTTTCGTTTTTCGGGAATAAGTCCGGAGATATATGAGGCAAAAATTTTTTAAAAATATTCTGTAATTTGCTACATATTTCAAAATAATATGCTGAAAGAATTTTTGTATTATCTCAATTCGTCTAGACGTGAAAAATATTCAAAGTCAGCACTCTGAAATTGGCATGAAAAATGGCTATTTTTTTACAAAAATATAGTACAATTCATTCACTTTTTTCTCAAAGTTCCGTTAATAAAAAAATTTTTTCCTTATTAATTTCAAAAGATAAGGCTTCATAAATGGTTAATAAAGAAATTTTGAATTGATTTAAGTTTGCAACCTACATCCAGCATTGGCCGAAAATTGTCAATGTTAAAAAATAGTTTCATTTTTATCGATTAATAAAAAAAATGTCACGCGAGCTTTTTTAAATTTGGTACCCATATTTTTTATAGAAATAGATTTAGAATGATTTGACACTAAACTGCTTCCCGCCCGGCCAAAACCGAATGCAGGAGTGGAGATTTTATGTTAAAAGTCAGTTTTTTTAACGACTATTTTTAAAAGCATATTAAAAGCATATTAGCATAATATTTTTAATATTATTTCTTATGTAATGTATAAAACACAAATCAAGCTTTCATTCCTAAAAAAATCAATAAAATAGCTCCAATAACCTATTTTTGGTAATTTTTCAAAAATAAATTTTTTTTCCAAAAATAGGTGAAAATCCAAAAAAAATTAATTTTTTTAATACAACTCCACTAATTTTGCAAATACTTTAAAAATGTTAAAAGAATATAAAAATAGACTTATTTACCAATTCAACGATATATAAAATGTTGATATAGGTCATTTAATAATAGTAATATAATGGCCTCAAAACTACCAAGTCACGTCAAAAGTTGCAAAATTCACTATTTTGTTCCGTATTTCTATATGTGTGTATACGTAACACTCGACTGCATTGCTTATAATATTTATAATAATAATAATATTTATTAATGAATTTATTTAAAGTGTTCATAATTTTTTTCTACTGAAAAGGTTTTTAAAATTAGCTAAGTACATAAATAAGTATATTTTCCCGTTTTTTATTACATTTTTTTAAGTTTTTAAATAATTTACCTAGCTACTTAATTAATGTATTATAACAAAAATGATTTTTTTTACAATCGCATAGGTACATTTTTTGACGTACCTGTTTAACACTACAGGTCATAAAAATAAACTGAATGAAATTGGGGGTTTTGAGCAAAAATTTAAATTTTTTAATTCATTTTTGCCTGTCACCATTTACCTGATATAAATATTCTTTTTCTATATATAAGTATCCTTATAAATATGCAGATTTATTAGTGAATTTGCCATTATGGAGATTACATTAAAACACTTTTCTATTTGCAAAGTAATCTGGGATAATCTATCTGATATTATAAATCGTCCAGAAAAAATAAGAAAACTCATTGATACAGTAGTATCTTTTGGTTTAACTCTTACTGCAGAAGACAGTTTAAAGCTCGAAAATTTTTATAAATCATACGAAAAAAGGATGCAAGCTTCAGATTGGTCAATACCAAAGTTCAAGAAGAAAAATGAAGAGTGGTTGGAGGGAGAAATACCAATTTTCATCGGAAAGCAGAAAAAGGGTCGACCAAAAAGAAGTTACGATGAAGTTCAGCTAAGAACAAAGAGGACCAAACAGGAATCTATTCTAAATTCACATACGAATGTCGAAATAAAAGATACATTTAAAGCTTTAGTAACACGTACGCAACCAAAGGAAGTAGAAAAAGTTATAGATGTGTTACCAACAGCTTCTCCCAATCGATTACATCGGATAATCGAAAGCATAGTGACACCGAAATCAACATCGTAATTTACCTCTGAAGATGCTTTAGCTCTAATATTAAATTTAGGATTATCAAGAAACCAATACGAGATTTTGGGGATATGATATCTTTCCCAGTAGCAAATCAGTGAGAGAAGCGAAAAGTAATATTTTACAGCTTATGGAGCACCCGGTTAATGCTTCTGTTAAAAGTGCTAAAGTTAATATATTGCAATTACTTGAAAATACTGCCTCTAGAATTATATCTACCTTCAGCAATGATAACATTGAAAAATGCAAAGACTCTGAACTTATTTTAATATTCAAAAGGGGCTCCGATGGAACATCAGGATTTTCGGAATACAAACAACTGGATGGAAGTAATTCTGGAAATAATTATTCCTCGCTGTTTATAGCGTCTCTGGTACCACTTCGAATGCGCTTAAATAAGCCTTCCTCATCGACAAGAAATGACTCGCTTTTTGATGATATATGGATAAATTTAACTCCAGGTTCCAAATTTTTGTGCCGTCCAATCCTTTTCGATTACACAAAAGAAACCACGGTTACAATAAACAGCATTGTCAACCAATTGGAAGAAGAAATTAAAGCATTGCCCCCAATATATGTAAAAGTATCAAACAGAACTATTAAAGTTACATTTCAACAACAATTAACGATGATTGATGGAAAAGTTGCAAACGCTATAACAGATACAACATCTACATGGAAATGTAATATATGTGGAAAAATAAGTTCACAATTTCAGGATAATTCTGAAGTCCTTGTTAATAAAAATTCTTTAAAATTTTGAATATCACCACTCCACGCAAGGATAAGATTTTTGGAGTTCTGCTTACATCTTGCATATGATATGAAGTACAGAAATATTCCCGGGCAGGAAAATGCTACAGTAAAGAACAATTTGGAACTTCACGAATTACTAAAAGAGGAGAAGAAAAGAATTCAATTAGAATTCAAAGAACAACTCGGATTAATAATTGATAAACCTCTACATGGCTATGGAAGCTCAAATGATGGAAATACAGCAAGACGTTTCTTTGAAAATCCGGAACTCACATTTTTAATCACAGGCATTGACTTAAATATTTTGAAGCGTTTTAAGATTATATTGGCAGCCATTAATAGCAAAAAACAAATTAATGCGGACAAATTTAAAATTTTTGCTTACGAAACTAAAGAACTACTTAACATTACATACCCCTGGAAATCAATGACTCCAACAATTCACAAAGTATTGGCTCATGGTAAAGAAATAATAGAAAATAGTATTTTGCCATTGGAAGAGCTAACAGAGGAAGTACAGTAAGCCCGAAATAAAGATGTTAAACATTTCCGACTCTTCAATACCCGAAAATGTTCGAAAATAGATCAAAATATGGACTTAATGGAATATTTATTAATATCATCAGATCCAGTTATATATTCTATAAGAACACGATGGCTACCAAAAATCACTCTTGAAATAGAAAAAGAGGATTCCGAAGCTAAGGAAGTTAAAAATTTGCTAACGTTTGATGTTTCTAATTATTTTCAAGAAAATATCTAATAATATCTTCGACAATATATTCTTAATAAAATAAATATACTGGATTTATGTATAATAAGTATGTAAATCTGTAGAACAAATTAAATAAACATTACTCAAATAAAGAATTTACTACTTTATAATAACAAATATATACCTACATAATACATTAGAAAACTAAAATGTTACGTATACACACATATGGAAATACGGAACAAAATAGTGAATTTTGCAACTTTTGACGTGGCTTAGTAGTTTTGAGGCCATTATATTACTATTATTAAATGACCTATATCAACATTTTATATATCGTTGAATTGGTAAATAAGTCTATTTTTATATTCTTTTAACATTTTTAAAGTATTTGCAAAATTAGTGGAGTTGTATTAAAAAAATTAAATTTTTTTGGATTTTCACCTATTTTTGGAAAAAATATTTATTTTTGAAAAATTACCAAAAATAGGTTATTGGAGCTATTTTATTGATTTTTTTAGGAATGAAAGCTTGATTTGTGTTTTATACATTACATAAGAAATAATATTAAAAATATTATGCTAATATGCTTTTAATATGCTTTTAAAAATAGTCGTTAAAAAAACTGACTTTTAACATAAAATCTCCACTCCTGCATTCGTTTTTGGCCGGGCGGGAAGCAGTTTAGTGTTAAATCATTCTAAATCTATTTCTATAAAAAATATGGGTACCAAATTTAAAAAAGCTCGCGTGACATTTTTTTTATTAATCGATAAAAATGAAACTATTTTTTAACATTGACAATTTTCGGCCAATGCTGGATGTAGGGTGCAAACTTAAATCAATTCAAAATTTCTTTATTAACCATTTATGAAGCCTTATCTTTTGAAATTAATAAGGAAAACATTTTTTTATTAACGGAACTTTGAGAAAAAAGTGAATGAATTGTACTATATTTTTGTAAAAAAATAGCCATTTTTCATGCCAATTTCAGAGTGCTGACTTTGAATATTTTTCACGTCTAGACGAATTGAGATAATCCAAAAATTCTTTCAGCATATTATTTTGAAATATGTAGCAAATTACAGAATATTTTTAAAAAATTTTTACCTCATATATCTCCGGACTTATGCCCGAAAAACGAAAGAAAGTCGAGCCAAAAAATCAAAAATTCAAAATTCAAGCGTAAATATCTTTTTAACTTTTAAGAGATAACTTAGATGAGTAAGCTTATTTTTTCTTTATCTTGCCAAGCACTTTCTAGAAATATAAAAATCTTTAAAATCGGACTTCATTTGTACAAGTTACGATTTTTTTTAACTTTTACATACTCGAGGTAGTCAACTTTGACACCCTGTAGCTTATCTCGTGTTATCACAGGGTGACTACAAGATGATTTTTCTGAAAGCTTAGGTCCTCCTCTACAACTCTTCCAAACATTTCAATTTGATCCGACCAGTAGTTCAGGAGATTCAGATTTATTACCAAAAAATTTGCGTTTGACCCCACTGTGTGCCGTGACAGATAATTATTTCTTGTTTGAACTTGCACATTAAAAAAATATTCTAGCATATTCCACACTTTCTTATTCATATACAATAAAGTGCATTGATTTGTATGGAGTCAAAAAATGTTGCACATTATATACTACCCTAAAATTAAAGATTGATAAAGTTTTAAGCTAATCCCCAAAATATTTCGGTTTAATTATTTCGTTCGTTAATATGATTTTCGATCAACAGTGTACATAATTTTTAACTTTTTTTCAAAAACATTACGACATATGATAGACGAATGACGTTTAATACATAATGAGTAAAAAGTAAATTTTAGTAAAATTTTCTATGAATTTATTTCAAATATTATTTTATTAATATTTAATTATTGGACATTTTCCATTATAATTTATATTTGAGGGCATCATTAAATATTATTGATATATGTGTTCATTTAATCCTTTTGTTGCACAAGTAACGTTTTGAGATTTCCGGTCCATAATTGGTTCAGTTAATTTTAATGTCAAATAAATGGTTAGTTAAGAAAATAAATGTCTCCAAAAGCACACATTTATAATAAAAAAACTATATATTCGTGTAAAATAGTGACTAAATTTTAAAAATCTCTTTAATTCAATTATTATCGCGGTTTTAAAGGAACTTATTATATTTTTCATAAATTCATATATATCTACCTATATTCAATATTCCATGTGACTTATTTGAAAAAAAATTTTAATTTAACCTTTTTGGAACTAAATGCATAAAATTGATCCTCTTGCTGTTAAAGGGTTAATTACAATCTTCAATAGTATCAGGATAGATAATTTGAATGGTACATTAAAATCCAAAATATGTTAGTGAAATCTTAATATTCCGCTTCTGAAAAGAGACATAACAATTATTTAAATGAATATTCCAAGCCTTAGTATGGCTCTATTACAATTTGAAGTTAATTTTCTTTTAACGAAAATTTTGATAATGAAAGAATTATGTATTTTTAGAGTTGTTTTGAAAATGGTCCAACTCACGTAAATTTAAAAATTCAAATGTAATATTTTTGTAATCATAGAAGAGGCTCTTTAATATACAATAAGCTAAATCAATATAACCAAAGATTTTTATATCATGAGGGTGAAAGCGCATATGAGAGTAGAACACCTATCTCTAAACTTTCGATATAGTGTTTTAGTATAAGAGTGGTAGTAAGAGAATACCCAAATGTGGTATTAAAATATCTAATATAGTTGCTAAGTAATGTGTGTATTGTCTAGTACTCATAAGTGTTTCCCATGAAATATAAGTCTTATTTCTTTCTTATTATTTTTTTCTTTGCGTTACTTTATTTATTTATTTATTTAGTAGTATTTTAAATACTTTCTTACGACTATAGTACATTAAATTTCTTATCAAATTTTATATTTTTTTATTTTTTAAATGCTCTGATAAACACAATTTTTTATATGTATTACACAATTTCTTTTAAAAGCATTAATTTTTGTTTCATTTTTAACATAATTTGGGAATTGGTTAAATAATTGCAGTCCTTTGTACAGCAAACATCTCTTCATTTTGTTAGTTGCTACTCTATGTATTCGGAAATCATTTCCATTCCTCAAGTTATATGGCTTTCATTCACATATGCTAGTTTTTGAGTCAAGTATTCTGGCGCATATCCCAGCTTCATTTTGAAGATAAGAATACATGTGATAAGCTGGAATCTTTGTCTGATACTTATCCATTTCAATGTGTCAAGCATGTAATGTATCGAAGTATATCTACAACACTTTAAAATCGATCGCATAGCTTTATTTTGTAGTTTTTGTAACCTTTCTAATTGTATATTTATGCAGCAAGTGTATAGTACGGTTGTCCCGAATTTAAAATGTGATTTAATTATTGTATTATATATATTTATTACAGCGATTATTGATATCTTGTCTCTAATCCTTATAAAAAAAGCCTATCTTTTTTCCGATTTTTTTTCTACTTTTTCTATTATTATGTTTTAGTTTTAGTTTATTCATTTATAACCAGTAATTTATATTTCGCATATCGTATAATAAGTTTTCCAGGCACTACTCATCTGTATCCGCTATATTAGATATTAAGTTATAGTCCGTATAAAGTACTATTTCATTTCTATCTGTTACAGTTGTTATATCATTTATATAAATTATAAATAGTAAAGCTCCAAGAATTGATCCTTGTGGTACTCCGTATTCATTATTAATTGTATTTATGTATTTCTTTCACTTCTACGATTTCTTCAAATGCTTCATAAAATTCTACTTCTTGACTACTTGGTGACCGGGAAACTGCTGCTATTATAATTGTTGAGTTGTTGTATTTAACATTATATGCACTTATCCAATATTTGAAATTACAGACTTTTTCGATAATATATAATATTACTCCTCCGGTTCTCGTAGAATTTTTAAGAAAACCAATACGAAACTCCATGGTATATTGTCGCTTTGGTGAAAGAACTTGTCATAAATGGTGCGAAAAATGTTTCAAGATAAAGGATTGGGGTGTTTGTCCGTTTCAAATGAAAGAAGTGCTTACATTATCATTGGAATATACCAAGCAACATTTTCCAGGTTTTTAAAGCACTTGGATTCATCCAAAAGCAAGCACAATTTCAAATGTCTGAAATGCTTTTTCAGCGCCATAAAACAAATTTGTTTCTGTTTCTGCATTGGACTATTACGGGCAATGAAAATTGGATCCAGAATGATAATCCAAAACTTGGCCAACCAGGAAATCTTCACCAAAAAAATTACTCTCATATGATAGTGCTTGACCGATTATAGTTTTCTTACTTGTCTTGAAACAGAATTTACTTGTAGAGTCCAACTGCATTACAAAACTATTTTAATTTTATAAGGCGATTCATTTAGAAGCAAGTGCTTTCCTACTTGCTTTCTTTCGAGTAGGGAAGGACTTGTCAGTAATAATACGCAGTGTAAAATTAAATCGATTTTATTAAGCAATGAGTATCTCTTTTTCCTGCAAAATGCGCCGTTTTGTAAGCGCTCTGTAGTAACTAATTTTTATTTTAAGATCATCCAAGTAATATACATATCCGCAGATTGTGTTTTGAAAACATAATATTATTTTATCCAGGATTTTGGAAAGTTGGAGGTAAAAAGAATTACTTTCAATAACTTTTTTTTAACATATTTTCCCGATGACATTATATTACGGATGTCAATTTCACACCACAATTGTTTTGGCTGAGTTCACGCATATTCTTACGCTCTTTTAAAAGTAGTCATTGCTGAGAGTGCAGGCAGTACAAAATGTATTGGAAAAATTTATGGAAATAAATTGTTTTTTAATTAATAAATTAAGCTGGAGGAATGTAAATTATACTTTTTATGGCAATATTAATAAATTTAAGTGTAGGGAAAGCAAAAATGCATCAAAAAATGTTTTATATAATAAAGCACGATATGTAACTGACGTATTTTATTTACTAAACTGAATTTTTCGTCGAGTGAATTTTTTAACGTTCTCTAACACAACTACATATTTAGTCAATGACACCCCTAGATAATAATCTTCAACTAATCTGAACATATCCTATGGATTTATATTCGGCTTTGGAAAGATATTTTTTATGGAATCATAATTTGTTTAGTAGAATAGAAAATCTTTAATATTGGTAATGAACTATACAAAAATACAAAAAAATCTTCTATAAGAAATACGGATATTGAACCTGAGCAACACGAAATTCATTATCTGTAAGATGGAATGCTAAGTAACAGATTTCCGGCTCACTATTTGAAACAGCATTGAGATCAATGAATAGTAAATTAAATTTTAATGTGAACTTCAAAGAACGAATACATTTGCAATTTATTTAATAAAACCTTCATTCCAGAGTGTTGGAGTTAAAATTCTGTGATAGTAAGATATTTCACCAGAAAAATACTTGTGGGATAAGTTTGTTTTTTAGATTTCATGAACATATTTATTATATCAACCCCATTGTGTGCTATAAATAACCCACCCCAAAAAAGGCTCAGTTAAATAATCGGTTATATCTAGCAATTTTATACCATCTCTTTGAATACAACTGACATTCTGACACATTTCCTTAAAAGCAACATTTTAAATATGATATGCAGGGAAATCAGAAAATATGCAATTGTATGTTTTTGCCTGGACGTTGAATGAAGACATCGATAAAATAGTTATCCGTTTCAGAACAAATAAAGCATTTTAGCGGCGATTTGTAAGTGCATATTTTTAGCATATTTGGTAATTTTAAATATTCTATATTTAAAACATATTTTGACTTTCTGAAGATAATTCGTTTATACCTCATGGGATGCATTTGAAATTTTATTTCACAAAAAAAAAGAAAAAAAAAACATTAAAAAAATATTTAGTATTTTAAATTAACTTTAATGGATACCATTTTATCGCTGAGGAGCTTGACTTGTATAGACAAGTATTGAAGATTTAGAAACAGAATAATTTATCTTATTTATCTTTTTTAGTTATTTTCGAAATGTAATATAGTAGACGTTGGTATGTATTAGCTCTAGAATTAAATGGGTAAGTAATTGGAAGGTCAGTAACTTTTTTATGTGATGTTATAAAAGAATGCGGAATCAAATTTTGACACACTTCATAAATTTCTGTTTTGCCTTATTTTATAACATTAAGATATGAATAAATCACTGTGTTTTAAAGAAAAACATATTGTTTGTTAAAAAATGTTTTTAAAATTTTTGTTATAAGTGCATATTTTCGCGTTTTTAGAGCACATTTTTCGTTTCTTGTTGCACATTTAATGCGCATAAAATCCTTCTTTTATAGCATATTTGTGGTTTCCCTGGCGATATGTAATCAAAAAATTGTTTCATATGCAACAAATATGCACTCCAACCACACACACATCTGCATCTCAATTGTGTAAAAAAATTCAGAAAACAAAAAAGCATAAAAAGAAATAGCACATACATAAAAACATACATATGCACTGACTGTCATTCAATGTACCGCAAAAAGGTGTCAAAAATTATTTGAAGTTTTTGCGATAATAACGTCATTTCTAAACGTATATTCCATACAAAATGCACATTTTTTGACAGCAGTAGAAAAGAAGGAATACATAAAAAAGAAAGAAATATGCAAAAAAAAAAAAAAAAAAACAAATTGCTAAATGTTGAATGAATATGTGTTTGTATGTTGCAACAGTGAATGGACATGACAGTTATGGCGCGTTAGGAAACGCATTGCATAAACCAAAAAAGAGAAATATCATAACAAATAGAAATAACAAGAAGGTTTAACAAATAACAACAAAAAACGAAAAAATAACAACAAACAAATAGACGAATGAATAGACGAACGTACATATGAACGAAAAAAGACATTTTCCGCGTGCAACTTTTGGTCAGACGGTCCACAAATGTCACTTGCATACATGCAGTTTGACAAGTAAGCGTGACAGTTATGTTTGCATACTCATACACACATATACATACATATTTACTCAAACACATAAACAAACTTACACTTGCACGCCAAAAAACCAAAAAGCTCCCAATTTTTTGTCGTATTTGTGTTTTTGTTATTTTCCTATAAGCCGCTAAATCCATTTGCAGACCATTGCTTATAATTTGTGGTTCTACTAATAGTCGGAATGTAAAAGAATGAAACAATTCATTAAAAATAATGAAGTTGGCAAATGACGCCAGAGAATATTATGCTTGCTTTCATGTATAAAATAATTTTGTATACCAAAGCCAGGAGTTTGAACTACTTCTGCAATTAGAGTTGGCCGGACAGCTAAATTTGCGGTGGGTGCGAGATCAGTAAGCATTAAGTCTTACCGTATTCTGTGTATTTTTTCAATCATGATTGTTCATAAAAAGTTGTTAATGACTTGCAAATCGTTTGAGAGTATCAAATTAATCACAGGAGTTCTATGGTACTTTTGAATATCAAATATTATCAAAAAAGTACAATTTAATTTAGATATTCTCGCTATCTAATTTAAAGATTTTTACAGAACCACGACTAAGATTGTAAATTTTATTTTTTTCAAAGCCCAAACCTTCAACAGGGTTGGTAGTTAGCATTAGTAATTTTATATGCTTATTGGTAATTAAAAAAATGTATATAAGATATAGAACGCATTTCCTATGAATTTTGATGAGACAAGATCTACAACTACACGTAGTGAGAAATCATTTACTTAATGCACATTACTTTCGCCAAAAAGGTGCATGAAATGATACAATATTTCTGATAGGTAGGATAGGAAGTTTATAAGAAACTAATAATATGTTAAAAATTCCAAAAATGTAAAAACGTTCGGGAATTTTGTCGCTATTAATCCGATATAATAACTAATGCCATTGATGTTTATAGTAAATGTTTATTTTCCCTCAATCCATTACTCTAAACAATTTGCTGTAAATGGATAAGCTAAGAATGTTCTACTAGCCAAAAACCAAAGAGGTCAAAGTGCGAGCTTTATTAGACAAGGTCTAACGTCTCACATATGATTCAATTACAGATGCATTGAAGATCTGTCCTGCTCTTACCCTAGGAGCCATTTCCAAATTCCTCCATTGCATATTTCGGTGATGGAGGAAGCTTGCAGGAATGCTATTACAGTATAATCTCCAACTTGAAGACCAGTGGGGTAATTGCGGGTATTGAGATAATTTAAAGATGTTATTTTCATTAGGATAAATGATCATTTGTCGTTCACTTTAGTGTTATGCAGGAATTTTATGTCCTTATACCAAACAAGGATAAAAAGTTGGTGGTATAATATTGCAGATCAAAATTGTTTCACCGATAACACCAAACAGACTCAAAGGTAATACCGGTACCGTACCCAATTTCCAAAGAGCTTTACCCATGGGTAAATTTCCATCGATTTTTCAGGCGGAGATTAACGATATCTTCATTTGCATTAGAGAGTGTTTGAGAAGAAAGTCGAAGGATTAACATATATTCGTGATGTCAGATAGTCGGGCCTCTTTAAGAGCTTTATCGTATTATAAGGTAAAGTTAAGGGCCGTTATGGGCTACGTTATATCTCTTAATGAACTTGGTGACCACTCTGGAAGGCCACTTTGGAAACGAACAGGCTAGATGCTTAGCAAATAGGAGGACGAGTTCATAGGGTTGCACCAATTTTTCGGCATTCGTGTGAAAAAAGATTAACTCCTGCGTTGAGAAAGAACTATGGGCGAATATTTCTGTACTAAGAAAGACTAAGAGGTTTGTTTCATTATCTCGGGAAGATCCCAGAAAGAAATGTTAAAATATGTATATTTGGCGTGTGATAGCCTCGCTATTGGGTCTCATAGGATAAATTTCATAGGGGTAAGAAGGTGTTTGTTCTCCCACCAACCAAGATAAATGACTGTATTCGTAGCATCAACTTAACGTGGTGAACATACATAATTTTACTATAATTCTCCGAAAGATCGACTACGATAATACTACAAAAGATATATAATAATTCGATTACAGTAAATAAAATATGATGCATTGGATGATTCAGATTTAGTGAAATTAGCAGAATTTGGATTGTTTATGTCAAAGGTATTTAAGAAATGTAATCTTCAGAAGATGTTATAGAATTTTAGTTTAATGGGTTTCGGCTTTAAAAAATACTTTGTTTAAAATTTTTTTGACTTTGTCCTGAGAAAGTAATGAGTATCCTGAATTGTTCAGTGATTTTTAATATTTTTGTTCTTCCATCCATAAAAATATATAAAGCTCATTCCACCTTGCTTCGTTAAAAAAATGTCAAAAAGTCTCGAACTTCCTTTCGAAAACGACTTATTCAAATACTTTCTTCCATTTTTCGGAAGTAAAGTAGAAGTTAACACCCTTATTCAAAATTAAAAAAACGTATGTTTGATAAGATTTTTTTATTTTGAATACGGCTGTAAATATATATGAAGTTATATGTATATATGAACAATCACATATTACCTCATTTTTTCATATTCTATTCTACAAAATCAGACAAGTCGTTTTAGAGATATGCTTCAACATATACTTCATAATAACCCTTCATAATATCCCGTGCCATTTTTAATTAAAACGAAATGTGTCGTCATCTAATTCGCATAACTTGAGCAACTTTAAGAAAAACTTTGTAGCACACTGCATATAAAGGCTTCAATTTAGCAGATAAACTAGTAAGCGTTTTTCCAGCAGATGTGAGATATATTCTACTCTATTTAGAAAGCTAGCTGTGCATCTTTAAGAATACAGTTGGGGGATTGAAAATTCTAATTGAAGAGAAACTTTTTAAAAATGTTATTGACAATAAAAATACAGATGAACTGTCTTTAACAAACCATTTTAAATAAAATTGTGTTCGTGGGTTTAGACAAGGTCTTGACATCATTTTAAAATTTTGAAATGTAATAAATATCAAGAAATATTATGATGCATCTCTATCAATGACATTATGAGCAGAAATTTCAAAACTGACCAGATTTTGAAAAGAAATGTAAGGTAAACATTTGTTTGTAAGGTTCCAGAGATTCATCATCTCAGAGCTTCTAACTTTGATTGGGTCTAGTTAAAAAATACCGATAAGGATCGACATCTTTATTGTTTATAAAACACAATTATACGCTGAAGATATGATGTAAATATTTCAGAAGAAGTTTTCGTAAGACAATGAAAGGATAAATTTAGCTTATATACATAGCAAAATATTTAGTTGATAGAAAAATTTAGAGTCTATTTCTTAAAGAATTGAAATGAAATTCTTAATTCCTTAAAACTTCTTGCTAATATTTTCAGTTTATTTCCAAATGTGTCTATATGTGTGTCTTTGATTTTTTTTCCAGCAAGTGGTTCAAAATTTACAATTTTTGTTTATGTGTGACTGTGTGTGTTTGAATGATTGTTGTTGCATTTTTTGTTGGTCGAAAATTTATGGCGGTTTTTTATATTATTCGTATGAATCAATAGCCTGTAGGTTGGCAGGCTTACATATCAAACATGGTGATTTTTTGACAATCGTTTTCATAGCAATTGTCATTTAAACATGTTAAGCAACCATGTGTCAAGTGGATTTAGGTGGGCTTTTTTACTACAATTATTTTTTTATTATTTTTTTATTTCGAGTGTAAATTCATTCACGCTCACATTTATTGTACTTATTTATCTATATCTATGTATGTGTCCATATGGTACGGGAATGTGTAAATGTCTTTTCAGTTCAAATGTCTGTCTTTATGTCCGTCTATTTGTTTGTTGTGTGTCCACTTATTTGGCTTGAACAAGTGTAGGAAAATGCTTTTTACTTTAGGTGTGAGAAAATCCGAAAAAAAGCAAAAAATTAAATGAAAAACTTCCAGATTTTTCTATTGTTTTGTGTGTGTTTTGTTTTGTATAATTTTATCTTGAATTCTTGGAAATTTGACAAGAGTTTATTATTTGATGGAGACTTTAAAATTTGCCTTTAAACAAATACAGACATACGAGCTTTTTGTGACTGAAAAAGAAGTCAACAAACAACTCAACTTATTTCAGTTCAAAGTTTGAGAAAAGGAAAAAAACATAAAATGAACTGAACTATAGATACGCGCAAGAAAAATAAATATATTTTAGCAAAACCCATAAACATGCGTAATGGCAGGTTGCGCATAAGTATCGGAAAATCATTACGGAATATATACACAATGCGAAGGAAAAATCATAATTCGTTTTTTTGGCTTTTGTTTCTTGTTTTGTTTCTCACTCATTCTGAAGGAAAACTAAACAAAATATTTCTTTTACTTTTATATGTATCGAAATATCGTATGCTTTAAGTTTACGAAAGAACTTAAATTGTTGTTGGCATTAAAAATTTGATTTACTTTATGAAACAAATGCCATAGCTGGTTGGGGTATTATGCGTTTGTGCTGATGTTTGTAACGCATAGAAAATGTTATTCATCACCCACCTTGAAGTATACCAAACGACTTAGAATGACTTTTTAAATCGATCTAACGATGTTCATTCGTCCGTTTGGCTGGCTGTCCATGTAAACCTCGTGCACAAAGTACAAGTCGCAATTTTAAAGATAATTCAACGGAATTTGGTACGTGGGACTTTTATGAAACAAGGACGAAGTCTATTGAAACTGATTGTGATCGCTCCATTATTTCACCTAAACTCACAGAAATGTCCCCTCGGAATGGAGTTTAAACACTCACAAATGCCTTAAAATAAAAATATTTTAATGAAATTCGGTGCAAAGAAGTTTTGTACAAGTATCAATCTTTGTACCAAATTTTATAAAGAACAGTCCACAATTGACTCCCATATAAGCCCCTCTTCCGAAAATTACTTTAACGTGCAGGAATTGCCATAAACTGCATAAAGTCATCTAGATGTTAGTATCAACGCATTATTCTGTATTGTATATTTTATTTTACATATAGTAACATAGGCCACAGGTGTAATATAAGTCCCCTTCCCGAATTTTTATGCTCGTATACAATGGTGTATGGTGTCATATAGTCGGTCTTGACTGACTATATCTTTCTTTCTCGTTATTAATTAAAAAATAAAAAGAAAGTTAAAACAACTCATAAATAATATTGCATTATATCAGTGTTGCCAAGAGGCGAGAAAAGAGGCTTAATTGAACTTTAAAAATGGTTAAAAAAAGCTAAATGTCCCAAAAAATAAGATCAGGAAAAAGTTAAATTATTTTCTTTAATTAAAAACTTATTTTTTTCTCATTCTCATTAGTTTTTGAATTTTTTTTTAAGATATTGTAATAAATTTATAAACAAAACATAGAACAGCTGCCAGCAAAATCACTCATTAAAAAATCGCCCAAAAAATTCCCATACAAATTTGGGTTAAATTTCATATGAAAAATTACCTTAAGTTTTGAGTGATTTTTTTTGTAATTTTTAAACTATAATTTATTTTTGATTAAGTATTTCTAAATTTGTATGTAATTTTTCGCTTTTATAAGAATTTTAAATAAAAATAAATTACAATTTTAAATAAATCAAATTAGGTTAATTTATGTTTTTAAATAGTTCCTATGGTTAATGAAAAATAATCGATTTAGTAAGTTCATAAAATTAGTTGCTATTTTTGATTTTGATAATGATGAGCCGCACAGAGGGGTGAAATTGAGAAAAATGGAGATTGATTAAAAATTAATATTTTAAAAAATTAATTTATTCTAGGTAAAACTAGATAAACTGATGCATGATTATATCAAAAAATTTTTTAATTTTTTTTTCAGTCTCCGCGTGGTGTGCCGTTAATTCACAGATTTTTTGCAATTTTTAATCACAGCGGTAAAAACTGAAAATTAAGGTTTTACAAGTTTATGTTTTTGCATAATGGAGTTAAGAGGGCATATGTATTTAGAAACATATTTACGTATTCTTTGTTAAAGTTATTGTTGTGGAAATATTTTCAATATTTTTTTAATAATCGGTCAAAAATGGGGCAGTTTTTGCTTTTATATAGAAATTAAAAAAGTTTTTAGATGAACTTGGTTGAAATTTCATAGTTTTACGTAATATGTATAGTATGAAATTAAAAAAAAAAAACTGCGGATTTTTTGTGATTTGGAAAAAAAGAATATTTTCAAGAAAAAAAATCCAAACAAAAATGAAATAATATGGAAATATTATATATTTTAAATTTAACATATTTATATGCTTTATTTCAATCCAGTAGATAGCTTGTGGAATGATATGCAGAAAAGGCCGTCGAAAGAAGTTTTCAAAAATAGAGATGCGTTTTAGGTGAAAACAAAAAACTTGTCGGAATTTGATGACTATATGTAAGAAAATGAGTAAGAAAGTTACAGTCGGGCAAGTTTTGCTTATTAAATATTTTTGAACTATCGTTGACGTGACTGGTCCTTATATGGAAGTTATTATCAATTATGTGCCGATCCTTATAAACTTTATTTGTGCTAAATTTCATATTTGTGCGGACATTTATATAGGAATTATGCCACCAAAAGTAATTTTCGTGGTGATCTTATATACCGATCTTCATGACATTTTGTGCTATGATTTTTGCTTAGGCGAAACTTTACTATTATCTAAAGTTACTGTTATGAAATTTACGCAAATATAGATTTAAGTTAAGCAAATATAGAGTTAAGTTTTATAAGTGTTTGTCCTATTTCTGGGAAAATTATTATATGGGTTCTCGGTGAAGTAATGGTTTGATTACAACCAATTTTAATGTACTAAATTATTGTCTCAAAAAAAGATCCCATACGAAATTTCATTAACTTGTCTTAAAAACTTACATATTAAGCCTCCCATATATACATACTGTAGAGAGATACTACCGACAAACCCTTCTATGTGCTTGATAATTTTTCTACACATTCATCAATCAAAATTTTATTTTTATGAACAAAACGTAAAAAAAAAATATTTTTTTAATTTTCTTTTAATTTAAAATGACAAACTAAAATTTTCATAAATGAAAAAAACGAACTAAACAAATTTAGTATGAATTTATTTTGAAATCAAAACAGTTTTGATTTTTAATATTGCATTGTCTGTGTGACGCAAACATTCTCAAGCTAACTTAATTTTACTAATACATACTTATTTCAGGAGTGTCTATGCTGTGCTTTAACTTAAATATTGACTTCTGATACACGGACAGCCGGACAGACAGTGGTTTGAACTAAAACAAAATTATAAATTAAAAAAGTATTTTTTAATGTGATTATAAGATAACTATTACAATAAAATTATGAATAAAGCCCTATCGCTTCCTGATTTAAGCGCCATTTTTGGCTTATCTACCCCAATGTGCGCTGCAGGCGATAATTTTTGGTAAATATAAATAATATAGATTTTTTGTGCGAATAAATACACAAGAATGATTAAATGGTGATTTCGTAAAAATAAAATTAGTAATAGCTAATAAGAAATTTTATTTTTTCGCTGTTGAAATACCTTTTTAAGGCAATTTTAAAAATTAAAAAGGCTAGAAAAAAGTCTGGAATGAAAATTTTGAAACTAAAAGCAAAATAAAAAGGCTAAACTGGCAACACTGCCTTATATATTAATTTGACAAATGCATTACTATGAAAGATGCTCATAATAATAGATACATTTAAAAGAAAAATGCATAGATTAAAAATATTAGATAATGTTAAACAAAGACTAATATCCTGTATATCCATCTTTATTTTGGACAACTTTCTGCATTCATCTGGGCATACATCAAATTCCGACAAGTTTTCTGTTTTCACCTATAACTCATCTCTATTTTTGAAAACTTGTTTCGACGGCATTTTCTGCATATCATTCCACAAGTTATCTATAGGATTGAAATCCTTAGAATGACATGGACAGCTTAAAATACGGACATTATTTTGGAAGAAAATATTCTTTACTAACCTCAAACTGCGTTTGGAACCACTATCTTGATCGCATATCCTAAGTAAATGGGATATTTTCTACGGCATATGAAAATATAACAATTTCCAATATGTCCCTTTACTCAACTGAGTTCATTATTTTATAAATGCGATGAACAGCATTCCCAAACCTTTATGTTCCCTCCTCCTTGTTAAACAGTTATCTTTGTGAATTTAACGTAGAATTTTTTCTCTTTAGAACGGCTGACACTTTTTTTGGCAGACGTTTTCAAACAAATTAGTTTTAGTTTCATCACTAAATAATATGTTTCTCCTTTTTTTCGTCTTTACATTCAGACTAAAGCAAAAGCTCCATAACAAATTCTAACTGTATCTTTAAATTTTTTATACCCATCTTTAAAATTTGTCTTGCTCAAGATCAGGGATGATAAATACGATTTTCATTTCAGTATTGTACTAAACTTTTCGATTTTTTCATTCAAAGTATTTTCGGGAAATGTTCCTTGAATTGTCCAAATTAGCTGCATATGATTTTGAAGAATCTAAAACTAATAAACAGCTTGACCAAAAATATGGTATAAAAAGAGTGTTTTATGCTCTTAAAATATTGTTTCCTGACTAAATTTTAAATTACTTACTACTCGTGTTAAAAATTACTTGCTTTTTATTAGCCGTTACTAAAACATATTTTCTTTTTGCATTACAAAATTTCTATTAATTTATAAGATGAAAATTATAAGGAATCGGATTTGAAAAACGTATGTGGCAGCAAAAAGAAATTTTTATTAATGGAAAATTATGTACATAATTCTATTGGGTGTAAAATATGCAAAAAATGTTCTAAAATATATGCAATTATTCTCTCAAGTAGAAAATATTCAAAAAACATGTCAAATATACCGCTAAGACCATAATATACAAAAATATGCTGTTATGATAAAAAAATGAAAAATATGCTGTAACAAATCGTTGGCAAAATTCTTAAAATTGTCTAAAACAGATAAATAATTAACAGTTAGATTCATTTGAAGCCCATGAAAAAAAATACGATTTTGCATATTTGTGGTTACGAACTGTTTTTTAAACTTTTGAAATTGTTTAAATTGTAAAGTTATAAAATTTTGCGAAACAGTATGTTTACAAATTGATCAGATTGTTTAACAAAGGAATAAAGATTGAGATTACATCTGTACTGGTTTCCTGAAAAAGAACTAATCCAAAACAAAAATGAGTACATCTCCTTATATTCAATTTAAACCTACAGCTGAAAAAGTTTCATCAAAAGATTTATAATACAGAAGAAAAGCTCGTATACAAATTTAAATGGACGAAAATACATACGTTTTTGATTACCTTTCATAGTTTTTCTGGGTAGGCATTTTTTAAAAAGGATTGTCAAGGAAATTTTCCATTGAATATTTTAACATAAACCTAACAAAGGCATATTCAAGAATATTTTCAATGTTGTGGAATGAACGCCGAAACACATTTTTAGACTTTTTTAGACTGTTTCCATTTCATAAAGCGCATATTTTAGAAAATGTAAAACTGAATCTTGTGAGTGCTTTCAAAAGTGAATGCATTCGTATCTGAGAATGTAAGAGTTTCTAAATTTTTATATAAAGTTCGTCTGAAAAATTTCTTTTCAAATCCTTTTAACATTAGTACAAAATTTAATAATTGTACTAAATCAGTCGCTGGAGTAATGCTGTACTTTTGAAGACCGAATTGTACTGAAAAAAGTACAATTGTACTGCCTTCATTATCTCTGCACAAAACGAAGAAGAACTGTTTAGGGAATTACTTAATTAAAAACTTCAGCTCAAATGGCCTTCAAAGAAATGAGAGGGTTATTTTTTGCCAATACAATAAACCTCCTGTCCGTTTCTGGGTTATTTAATGAGATCTACCACTTATTTCTATCGTCTGTTTTTAAGTTAAGGCATTTTGGAGAAAATGTTGAGATTTTCCTAAAATCCTATTTGCTATTTCTTGCAACGACTTTCCATTTTTTCTCTTTGTTTGAACCACTTTCCTATCCTACATGGTACAATGATTATTTCTTTAAATTTTCTATATCAGAATACTATTTCTTTATAATATTTGCAATCAAAATACAATTGTTCTTACCTTATTACGTAAAAGCAATCAAAAAACTACAATAGAATTTGATTTAATATAAAAAAGTTACAAATTAATTAAATGTATCTATTATTATGCAGATCAATGGTACTGCAGTACTTGTTGAGAATGGCTCAACAAAGATGGACAAGCGAATCCGCATGTTCTATCTCGAGACATATATGGCCCCAGTACGATCAAGTTTCATCGAGTTTCATCTTAAGATTGCCAAGGCGTCAGCTACGAACAGTTGTAGACATTATTATTATATTAGGGCACTGAATTGTTGGTGCACACGCTAGGAGACTAGGACTCCCTTTTAACGACTATGGTAGAAGTTGCTTTAACGAGAACATTTTCTTTGCACTGTCCTGCTCTGGCGAATATAAGGACTGCTGAATTTGGTAGTCTATATATGCACGGATTATCTGATCTCTCTGCAATTGATGTCAGATGGATCAGGTCTTTTATTCGTGCGTCAGGTTGGTGTTGGAAAACAGCTTGACATAATCCATTAGGGTAACACAACCGGACCAATAGGACCCAAGTGAACTGTATAGTTTACATTTGTAGCTGCCCACCTAACCTAACCTAACCTAACCTAACCTATCTATTATTATGACCAACAATTTTTGGTATTTAAAACGAAAACGTATGTATATGTAAATCAATTTGAATGGATATACTTGCCATATTTTTCCTTAAAGTGGCATTACTAGATACAATTTTTTACTAAAAAGAAAATACTCCGAGTGTTTCTAAAGAATTTTCCACTGGCCACTTTATAATCACCCTATAAGGTATATCTATAATTTTGAGCAGATGTGTATATTATTATTTGAAATATATTCAAATTCATTCTCTCTAATCTCCTATAATTACTTTCACTTTCAACGAACGCAAACTTTTTTTAACTTTTCTAACTTCCTTTTGATTTAGAGAAATAAAACTTTAAAATTAATCAGAAAACAAACAAAAAAAACTATTAACCCTGTTTATTATAATCAGAGTTAAAAAATGCAATTATAAATATTAAGCTGTCAGTTTCAATTCATACGCCTGTAGCGGTTTTTTCTTTTTATTTTAATTCATTTATTTATTTTTTTTTTCTATGTTATTTTATTTAAATAAAACAAGGACGGACCCAAACATGAACAAAACAAACAAATAGTTTTGACTTATGACGTTTTGAAATGTTCACAGTTTTAGGGGGAAAATTCAATGTATTTTTGTAGTTGTTATTAGTTAGATATGAAAAACTGATTTTGAATAAACTTTAAAGTGTGTGAAATTAGTAATTAACATTTGATACTGGTATAAATTCATTTATTTGTTATTACTTGAAATCGTAAAGGAAAACAAGAGTTTAATTTAAAATTATTTTAGTTAACAACAGTAAAATATATTCAAATTTTTTTCTACAACGGCGTTTGCATAATTGATTTCGATGTTCATATTAATAATATTTTCTCTCGGTGAAAGTCAAATTGCAACTGTCATAAGTTGTATATTGGCTCGCCCTTTAACTAACAGTCCAATAGTTGTTTATATTATCTTAAAATGTTCTTCTTCTGAAATTAAGATTTCATATCATTCCAAGATCGATAGCTTTTGATAAATGTCAACACTTTTCATTATTTTAGAAAATTACTATATCGACAATTCCATGAAAGAACGCCTAAAAATTATCGAGTGTTTTGAGATTTCCATAAAATTTTGCACACAAATAGTCCATGGATATTTATATCGATTTCAGTTTTTACTTCTTCGCTTCCTAATATAACCCAACAACATCTCAAAAGTATATAACTTTAAATAACAATATTTCTGGGAAAATTTTGTGGAATTCAATGGTTTAAACGGCATCTGAATTGTGGTTACTTTAGCTGTAATACGAATATTTCATAAATGAAAAAGACTTTTGAACAATGCATTTTTATGCAATTGCATTTTTTTAATGCATTTTACGTTGAATATGCTATTTCAGATTTTTTATCGTTAGCATATTTAGAAATTGGGAAATTAAAATAAAAATCCACAATTTTTGAGAAGTACACATCTATTATGCACAATTTCGATTTTTCTAAAACCTGTTCACATTTTTCATAAAACATTTTTTTTTTTTTTTTTGTATTATTTGAATAGGATTAGGGAAAGTGGGGTATTATGGCGTATGGGTCACTGGTTATATTTCATCAATTTATTTTATTGTTTTTCGAGCGCAAGCAAATAAAATGTACTGAAAATGTATTTTTATGTGCTGATGTTTCTGAAGAAGATATCCAAATTAAGATCATTTTTAAATAATTGAATACTTTATTTTTCATATATTCTAACTGCAAAAAAGTTTTGTCCCAAAATCATATACCTTTTCAGATCTCTACTTGACATACAAATTGTGAAATTGGGGTATGTATTAAAAATATTTTCGGGTAAAGTGCAAAATATAATTTAACAAATTTTCCACCATTTTTTTTTTAATTTTGCTGAAAATGTAGCAATAAATTACTTTAGTCACCAATAATTTGAACATATATAAGAAAATTTAATAAAACAATAAAAAAATTTGATGCTTTAGCAAAAGCAATAGACCATACGAAAATTAAAAATAACCCAATAAAACCAAAAATTCCCCTATTTAGGGAAGAAAATCTGAATTTAAAAATAGCGGCAATAGTGGGTCCTCTAAAAATTTTATTTTTATTCTATTATTTTCTATTAGTTTTATCAGCTATTACGTATCTGTTTTCATCATTTATTTAAATTTTGGTAATCGAGTGCCCCCATAAATACAAAAATCATTTAGAAGTATTTAACAAACACTAAATATCTTTAATTTTGCTATTTTTAATACTTTCCACTTTACTCCAACATTTCCCATTTTATCCAAAAAAAAAGTTGATTTGAAAAAGCACAGAAAAATAATGCTAAATATAATTATAATTATTATTTTTATGCAAAACCCTCCATTGGAGGGTTCAAAAAATGATTAGTTGGTATTTTATTGGAGTTAAATTAAAGTATGCTCCACTTTGCAATAATCTCCCTTAAATATTTTATTAAAAAAGAGCATTGGGTTGCTTTTTAAAAAATTATTAAAAAAATGGAGAACCTTTATGTACTAGATAAATTAACATTGAAATTTATAGTAAACAAAACACTTAAGAAAAATTAAAGCTTAATGAATTTACAAATTGTCAAAAATGTATCTAAAAAACTTTTTAAAATTTTTTTTTTTTTTTACAAAAAAGATATTTTGGAAATGCTAACTGAATTACTAAAATGAAGACAATAGCCTTTTATATGCTTTTAGAATTGTACGAATGCGTCAATAACTTCAAGATATATGAACATTTAAAGTTGCATACTTCCTATATTTTGTTAACTTTTATACAAATTTAAATAATTTTTTTTAGAAAATAAGAAAAAAACTTTTATTTTTATATGAAAAATGTGGAAAATGTTTTTTTTTTTTAATTTTATTATTAAATTTTATTTGCGCGTCTCGAAAATTTGTATTTTAATGTAAAGATTCCCTACTTTTCTTTTTAACGAAAAATCAATTAAAAATGCAATTGCATTAAAATGCATTTCTTTAAAATCTTATTTATTTTTGAAATATTCATATTAAAGCTGACGTAAGCAGAATTCAAATGCCGTTTAAATCATTAAAATTCACAAATCCTTCCCAAAGATATTGCTATTTATAGTTATATATTTTTGACATTCTTTTGGGTTTTGAGAAAGTGAAAAAACTAAATAAAATCGCTAGTTTTTGCAATTTCGCGAAATTGAAAACAGAAATTGATAAATGGCCTAATGGATTTTGTGTAAAAAATTTTTTACAGAAATTGGGAGACATTCGGTAAAAAATGCTCTTTTTCGGGCGTTCTTTCATGGAATTGTCAATATGTAAGAGTAAAATAATTACTAATTCAGAAAAAATTCTAAACACTATTTAACGACTTAAGTGACATTGTAAACATTTTACATTCATATGAACAAAACAATACTGGCATATATCACACATTCACATAAATGACAACAAGGCGAAAAAACGAACACATCAAACAGACAATCAAAAAATTCAAAATGAAAAATAAATAGCAAAATATCAGTCAACAACACTTACTAACAGTGTTGCCAGGAGGTAAGAAAAAAGAGGCTAAATTGAACTTTAAAAAAAGTTAAAAAAGACTAAATGCCCCAAAAAATAAGGCCAGAAAAACGTTAAAAATTGTTTTCAATTTAAAAACTTATTTCTTTTCTTTGTCATTAGTTTTTGATATTTTTTGAAAGATATTGTAATAAATTTATAAGTAAATCATAGAACGTTATAAATCGCCTAAAAAATTCCCATACTAATGGGGTTATATCAAGCTTTAAAATTTTCTTCACAAGAAAAGTGACTAAATGTTTTAAAATAATGTTTTCGCCATTTTTCCTTTTTTTTATCAAGCATTTTTTTAATTATATTATTCTAATTATATTCATAGTTAATGAGATACGTATATAAAAAAAATTATTCTAATAATCGATTTAGTATGTCCATAAAATTAGCCTCGTTTTGGCGCCGCTGGCCAAAATTTTATTACATATTACTAATCTCGATTTCTGTTTGAATAAATACACAAGATTGCTTAAATGGTTGATTCTGTAAAAATAAAATTGGTTATACCAGATAAAAAATTATTTCCTTCGTTTTTGAAATGCTAACACTTTAGCCTTTTTAAGACATTTTTAAAAATAAAAAAACGTTCGAAAAAGCTAGAAGCTAAAACGAAAATTTTGAAGCTAAAAGCAAAATAAAAAGGCTAGATTTAGTCTTAAAAAGGTTAAAGGGGCAACACTGCTTACTAACATAAATTTTTACATATGCAGAAAATTAAGGCAATAAAGAAAACACAAACTTGAATTCTTGTATGAATAGGATTCTGAAGAGAAAAAAACTCCAAAACAAGTCGTATACAACCGACAAACCATTTGTACACCAAACAGATGTATAGATGACATTCATTAAAAACTAAAAAGAAATGATGCAAACGTAAGTGAGATAGACTAGAAGAAGATGTGGAAAATATTAGCTAAAACTAGTTAATACGAGGGTAAATATTAATATTGTATTAAGTATAAATTACAATTAAATTTTAAATTAAATTTAATAGGATTGCAATGAGAATTATAAAGACAATTGTAACTTACTTTTTTTATAAAAAGATCACCGCTTGTCATTATAATTTGGAATAAGGAACTACAAAATTATTTATTGCCAAGATTGACAATATTCATGATATCCTCGTAGAAGTAAATTTTTTTTGTAGTTTTTGTAAGATAAACTAAATGAATGAATGAATGAGTGAGTGATGGGTTTGAGTTAAACAAACACACATACATACATTTGTTGTATTTAATATGCATATGTTTGCATATACCCAGTAGGATAAAAGAGCTTTGCATTTTCGCTTCTAAAAGAACTGCAAAATTATATGAAATTCTAATGTAAACAAGCAAGAAGGTCAAGCCCGATTCAGTATGTAGGTCAAACACATTTTTGAGATTTTCGGAGAGGATCATATATGTGACCTTTGGTCAAGTGTCAATCAAGTCTTGTAAAATTTGAATTTATTATTTATATGTACTTTAATAGAACTTAAATATGTAAAATTGTATTGTGATACTAATATTTATACAGAAAAAAATATTACCCTATATTTTTCAATTAACACAGTTATTTCATTTTGCATCTAAATTTAATAAATATATTCAAGTAAATATAAAATAAAAATAAAATTTTAGTAAAATTTTATTTCTCACTTAAATTTTTAATTCATTCAATCATCTAATAGATTTGATCAATTCTTTAATTGAAAAATTTGGTTGTTTTTTTTTTTATCATTTTGGTGAGAGTTGCAAATTTAAAGAAGTTTTTAAATGGATGAAATATTTAATAATATATTTGGTGATTGATGAGAATTTATAATCTTCATTGTAATTGTCGGAGTTTATTAATTTATACTTAAATGAAATTTATTTATTTTTTTGTACACATAATCGGGGTTCACACACATAAATTTTTCTTACTACAATTCTGAGTTCGTAGGAGAGAGAGGAGAAGGGAATACTAAACATCTATATTGTCTTTATCTCTCTCGCCTTCGTACTCAGAATTGCAGCAAGAAAACTTGCTGTGTATGAATACTGACATATAGATATTTCTGCGAAATTAATGCACTTTAGAGTAATTTATTTCAAAGTTGTAGTATAGGAGCTTTGGTTAATTATAGACCGACTCCATTGATATTTGGAAGAGTATTTTAAGATTATAAAAAATGTAAAACATGTTGAATTCTTAGCAAATGTGTTCATATTTAAAATATTTAAAAATACAGGTGAAAAATTAAAAAGATTTTAAACAATTTCAACAATGTTCGTCTCTGGATTAGGCAAATTTTCTACGAGATGTAATTTACATTCACGTACAGATATTCAGAAGGACGGGTGGACATACATCATTATATCGAATTTCTAAAAAACTGTTTCAGTATAATTGTATGGAATTTGCTATGTATAATTTAAAATTTATTTCGAGAACGCGAAAGGTCTCTTTTATCTTTCGATACAACTTACGAAGGAATAATGTCAATTTTTCCTCCATACAAATGTGACAACCATAATCAAACATATTTGTCCTTCTGTCTAAAACAAAGTTGTCTACCGTTACTAAAGAACCCATTCAAGTTGAATACCTTTACCCGTAAAATACTGTTACCGAAATAATTGGAAATACCGTTACCACTAAAATACCTTTACCGAAATAGTTTAAAATACCTATAACGATATAATACCGATTCCGAAATAATTCAATTTAATGATAAAATACCGTTACGAAAATAACTCGAAATACCTACAATGCTAAAATACCATTATCATTATTTCTCAGTTTGAGAAAAAAACAAATAATTTTAATTTTAATAAAACTAAATAAAAGCTATAATAATGTTATGGTTATCACAGCCCGACCTTATAATACTTAACTCCACTGTATATTTCATGGTAATAAACCGATTACCTAGAAACTTCTGAAACAACCGTTACCCTAAAAATATCATTACCAAAATAACTCGAAATAACGCTAAAATACCGTTACCGAAATAACTGTAAATACCGTTACCTCTAAAACACCCTTAACGAAATAATCCAAAATACAATTACTGCAACCTTTTTACTTTTTTGAATAAGTTTCCCACCTTCGTCTAAAATAAAGGACTCCTAATAATTGAGAAATATTTCTATTAAAAATCATCAAAAAAATATTGGAGCTGTCATCAAAAAATATGAATTTTTTCAAAAAAAGCATAACAAATTTGGGAAAAACACAGATTTTCAAATAAGTATCAATTTTCTTTAACAAAATTTCTTTTTTAAAGAAGATATCACTTTTGCTTTGTAAAAAAAAAACAAAACAAATTAAAAAATAAAAAAAATACAATTCTCGAAAAGGTAAAAAAGTAAATATGCTTCTCTGAGGAGTTTTTTGTTATACAATTTGCTAGGTAATAGACAAGAAATGATGCTACAAATATATAGTACAAGAAGAGTTTCCAAATTGACTCACATAGTCTTTAAATTTGTCAAAATCAAGAATTTCTCAATCATTTGAAAAATTTGTACTCGGTATAACCATCACATAACAGCAGATTTCAAAAAGTGAGAATGTTATATTAGGCTTGGCCGAATCTGTTATACCCACCATGTGAAACTTTTTGTGTCACTCTAATTTAAAATTTTACCTTACCTTATAAGGGAGGTGTGCGGATCATGCCTTTGTTTAAGAGATATCAGCTAAAAAGTATGAACTATAGTTACAGCGCACATCTTGTTTTTCTAGTATTTCTAGTATTATACCATAACTTTTTTACTTATGAACTGATTTAACCAAATTCCGCCCTCCCCCCAAGAGGTCCGCACTGAGCCCTATCCTGCTTTCAGCAGACGACTAGATCGATTCGGAATCTTGCCAGGATCTAGAATATACTTATATAATATATATGTACATACTTATACTTTTTGGGGACTTAAGTGATTCTCTCGACATGATTGATAGAGGGTATAAAAAGTTTGAAAAAATTTAAATAAAAAAGTCAACAAAAGTGTACAAAATTGTTATATCGTAAATAAATTCGAGTTATTCTTATTCCTTAGGCTAGATAAGTATGAAAAGTTAAACGAAAGTTAAAAAGTTAAACGAAGAAATAATTCTACGAAAAATAATTATTTGTTATAAAAGTTATTAATCCCAGGAAAAGTTATTAGTCCAACAACTAGTTTCAGAATACACGAAAACAGCCTGTACTCATTCTAGTTTGACATTACGACCGATTATTCATTGATTCAAAATTCTCATTCTCAGAACTAGTTCTATGGAAGTGTTACCTGGCCAGTGCTCATTCCATGGAATAGTTCTAGAAGAAGGTTTTTAAGGTTTTTAATTAGTGATCTTTGGTTGAAGTCGCCACTTTTGGAACTAGTTTTCTATAGCAGCGTTTGGGAGTAATTAAAATCAACTATTTTTTTCATTTATTAATTTAATTTTATTCAAATCAGTTTTTATACCCACCATCCAACATATCGAAAAAGATTCCATAATGTATATATATTCTGGGTTGTCGTAAGATTCTGAATAGATCTAACAATGTACATCTGTCTGTCCGTCTATCCTTCTATGTGCCTGTTGAAAGAAGCATAAGGTTCGGGGCGGACCACCTAGGGGGACGAAATTTTGCTGAAGTATTTACCTTATATAAGGTTTGTTGGTATTGAAAATGGGCATAGTTGGTTCATAAATTAAAAGTTGTGGGTCAAATACTAGAAACACAGGTGCCCGCTGTAACTTCAGTTCATACATTTTCGTCAATAACTCTTACAAAAACAACAAAATTTTGTCAAATAATTCAAGGATCGATTTAAATTTGTAATTCAAAAATACACGTAATACGACCAATTCATCGCCCACCTCCTATACAAGCTAAAATTTTAAATTAGAGTGGAACAAATAGTTGCAGATGGTGGGTATATATATTCGCCCAAAAAGAATATAACATTCTCACTTTTTTTTAATTAAGGTTCTTAAATTTTTTTGTCATTTGGCTATCATTCATTGTTTATAGCAGTGATGTAGAAGTAGTACAGAAATAGTTTTTAACAACATTCTTTAAAACCAATTTAGAATCACAATACATCACTTGTTCTAAGAATGTTATAAAAGAATCTGAAGTGCTTCTAATAACACCAGTTGTAGAACTAATGACTTTGGAACAAGTTCTACAATTTTTCTGAGATATATTAAAAAATAATTCTAAGCAAAAAAGCTTTTCATTTTTCCTACTTGGTTTTTGAATATCTTCCGGTATATTGTTTATGTAAATGAATGTCAACACAAAATGCAAAATAGTTAACATACCAAATTTTTTTTTAGTTTTTTTTCTACAATTGTAATTGTTAAGAGTGATGAATGCACCACAAAATAAACAAACAAATTTTCATATACAACGACAATAAAAAGCTAAAACATGATAGTGATGATTGTTAGATGATGATGTTCATGTGATGTATTACGGAGTTAAAAAAAGTTGGATAAATTTAAAACAGGAATGTGCAAACTTTCATTGAAACGGGAAGAACTCGAACAGTTTTTTACTTTAGAATACATAAGTCCAACAGTTAGGAACCCCTACTAAAAGATAAACGATTATTTGCTCGGGTTGTAAGAGAATTACTTTCTCAATAAATGTGTTATACTCTCAAGACAAATTTTCCTGGTGATTTGGAGCCCTTAAATTTTGTTCTTTAAAAAATAAATCTTTAAAATTTCTTTTTTGGTGCCCAAGTTGGCAAATATTTTTAATTTTCTTAACCAAAATACTAAAATTTTGACAACCATTTAAAGTGTTTTAGAAAAAGCACAAACAAAAAAACTCAACAACAATGCAATGAGTTTTACTTACCACTTGGACAATGAAGTTGTTGATTCTCTTCTACAACCAGTTGAATTTTGACCATAATTTACTTCCCCCACTCTATAGCTGGAAACAAAAGTACCCAGTTGCTGTACAATGGAATTTTGAATATGACCATATGATGATGATTGTGGCTGCTGATGAATTTCACAGTTTTTGATTTTATGATGTTCACAACTTTCAAATGACGACAACGAAAACGATGACGATGAAGTAGAAGATGTATTAGCTTGAGAAGATGAAAGTCCAGGAAAAGAGTCCAAATGTTCTTGTTTTATTTTGAGTGGCATATATGATGGTTCTTCTATAGCTTCATGTATGGATGATGTTGTTTTTTGTTGTTGTGTGGCAGAAGTTTTATGATGTTGATTGTATATAACATTGTCAACGTTACAGTTGTCAACAACATCATTGTTGTCTTCAACGTTGTTGTCGTTCTCATCATCATCATCGTCGTCTTTGGTATCAACGTTATAGTTTCCATCAGTGGCATTGGTTTTATTGGTAAGTTTATGATGATTCTTGTTTGTTTCTGTTATTATCCTTGTTGCTGCTGCTGTAGTTGTTGTTTCTCCTTTAAAATCGTTGTTAAGAATTTGTTTGTTACTCTGTTCGCTTTCATCTGAGGCCACATTGGTATTGTTGTCATTTATAACTATACTCTTTTTATTGTTTTCGTTGTTGTTAGAGTGATTATTGGTATCATCACAACAATCATTGTCCTCAATTTTAACATCAAGTTTGTCACTGCCATTATCAGTTGAAATTGAGGCATAACAACTACTTGCAACACTTTGTTTATTATCGTCATCATCTCTAACAACATCATCGTCAACCTCATCATCCTTATCATCACATGTAGTTGACATTGTGGCCTTTTTTGTATTCATCACTTTGAAATAATCACAATCATTATCATACATTTGAAGCTCTTCACTTATGTTGCACTCATCATTTGTCACTAGAGTTGTTAGTGATATTTTATTGCCTCTGTCAGTGCCAATTGTTGTTGGCTTTAATAATTTTTGTTTAGATTTTTCTATAAATTTTTTAAAATGTTTGGATTTTTTATATATTACGGGTGATAATTTTCTTCTAGGCATGATAATGTTAAGGAATTTATTTTATTCACAATTTTGAAAATTTTCCGTAGAATGTTCTAAAAGAAAAAGGAGATTGCAAATTAAAAAAATTTAGTCACTGATATTTCTATTTATAATTAATTAGTAAATTTTGTAACTCTGACTCTAAATATCCCCTTTGATTACAGTAGTGCTATATAATTTTAATTTGTAGAAAAAAGTTATTTCTTCTCAAAAATTAAAGATTACCAACACATTTTACATTAAAAATGTAATATTTGTTAAACATGTCACATGCACTAAAATCTATTTTCACTTCAATTGTTTCTCTAAAAATCAAATAGTAGCAATTAATGGTTTCCTAATGTACGACAACGAGTACTCTCATTCGTATCAAACAATCAATGTATTTTCTCCACAACTTTTAAAAGAATTACTTGATTTTTTCTTCCAATTTTATTTCTTCATCTTGAGAAAATGCTTTGTCAAAAATTCCATTCAAAAGCGTTTAGAGTGCAATAAGATGGAATTACTTTTTATTTGTACGAGTGCATAGTTATTTGGTTGTGTTGTGCTGATGCTGCATTAGTGGACAAAATAATGTCTTCTTATGATTGGTTTTGTCTCAAGAAAATGTAAGTTACATTTGTACAAGTTGTTGATAATGGTAAGTAATTAGAAATAAATTTTGTGCACAGTGGCTTGCGTTAAATATCAGTTATTTAGTTTAAAATAGAAAGTGGCAGAAATTATAACGGTTATAAAGAACACCGGTTACAACGACTACGGCTACAGCTAACATTGATTTTATCTATATTTTCCATACAAATAATTACGTTTATAACGAATACGATCTTTTTTTTTATAACGAACATATTTTTATGGTCCCAAGAAGTACGTTCCATAAAAACTACATTTATATCGAGCTACTACAAATACTAGTTTTCGATAAATAAAATTGCACATTTCAAAATGTTTTAAAAATGTAAAAATTAAAAAAATTTATTTTATTGATTTCAGTTTAAATTATTAGAAAAATGGAAATAATTTTCATTAATTTCAAATTAAATTATCGGAAAAATAAAAAAATAATTCTGTATTTATAGTTGTTGACCTTTTTAACATAACACATATACATTTATCGAAAATAGCTAAAAATAAAATTGAAATTATAAGAGGATTAAAAATGAAATATTAGAGAATAGTTATTCCTCAAAGAGTAAAGATCTCAAAATATTTCAATCAGCGTTGCCATAATGGCGTTCAAAGTGTACTTTTGTGAAAAAATAATGTTAGATGCTTTTTAGCATTTTTTTCTTGAACTTTTTTACAAATAGAATGGATTTTTTGGCATTAAATGTACATTTTTAGAGTTTTTATTCTTTTTTGGACTTTTATTAATTTAGGAATACTTGTAATACGAATTTAAGCCTAAGTTTATTTAATTGGTTAACTAGCATCGAAGATATGCTGATTTGAATTTTATGTCTTAAAAAAAAAAAAAAAAAAATAATTTGAAAAATCGAAACTTTTGAAATTTTGGAGAACTTAAAATTTTGTATTGCTATAATAAGTGTGTATACCAAACTTCATAGCTCTGGGAGGTGATGAGATCCGATGCGTGTTTAAAAATGTTTGTTTTTCCCCCAAATATGAACCATTTTAAATATTTTCCAAGTCTTACTAAGTAAGACCAGTACAATATTATCTCGCATGGCTTAAAAGATATTTGTTTTCAAAAATTGTATTGCTTATTTTGGCCTAAATTGTTCAATAAGCTTCGTCCTTATATCATGAAACCCCTATGTGCCAAATTTCATTGAATTATCTTCAAGATTGCGACCTGTAATTTGTGCACAAGGTTTATATGGACTGCCAACTAGCCGTTCAGCCAGGACGGACGTACATCGTTAGATCGACTCAAAAAGTGATTCTGAGTCGATTGGTATACTTTAAGGTGGGCGTTGGACGATTTTTTCTGTGCGTTACAAACATTATTATAAACGTATAATACCCTAACTACCTATGGTGGTGTAGGGTATAATAATATATGCATATCAGCAGCTTAAGAAGATATTTATATCGTCGGCATACATTAAAATTTTACAGCATTCAGTTGCACATGGCAAATCATTTATAAACAAGGAAAATACGATAAGAACTAAGTGATAACTTTGGGAAACTCCAGGTTTCACATTTATGTTTTTATAAATAACATTTTTGAAAACGAGCTAAATATGATTTCATCCAGTTCAAAATAGTTGTTGCGATGTCCACAGCATGAAGTTTGATTAACAGCATAAAGTCATGATTGACTTTATCAAATTTCTTGCTTGTATATATAACAGTAGTTAGCTTTTTTCGTTAAATCTACGATTTACTATAGTAATAAATTGCACAAGATTAGTTACTGTTGAACAACCTCTTCTGAACGAACTAGATTTGACGGTCCCTTCAAGTTTGTTATAAACATGTTCGACTATATAGTAAATTTGTAAATAAACAAAAATTTTTTTGTAGAAAATTTTATATTTTAAAACACTGTGCAATTTTCCAACATTATAGGAAATTATATCTAATGTCGCACAAATACATGGTATTTTGTAAATAATTGTTACATTGATTTTTTTATTTCATTTTATTTTAGGAAAAAGTAAAAAAAAGATATATAAAGTAAATAATACAAAAAGCGTATATTTGCAGCTAAATTTGTCAAATTTACACTTGGAAACAATGAACATACGTAGGTATTTAAAGCAACATTTTTAAAAGTTCTTATTAAACTAAAAGAAAAACTATATAAAACGTTTTCCACCAACTATTTTACAAGTGCAAAGTTTTCAGAAATGATTGCCTTATTTTTTCTATCTGGCGGTATAATTACACAGCAAAATGAAATACGTATTTCTTGTGCCGTCACACATTTCATCTGCATTTATAGTCTCTGCTATTTGAATTTCGTTAAAACGCCCGTCTTGTTCTGGTGAGGTGGACTTTTTCTGAGTCTACTTTGCAACACCAGGCATTTTGGGAATATTAGATAACCTGCTCCATTTTACAATATAGTATTAAATCTTTAATGATTTGAAGGATTATAGACAAATTGCAATCGGTAATTGTCCTTGTTATCTTTGTTTAGCAGGAACAAAGAAAAGTTTGTGGATTAAAATTAGACACCAGTATGGAATGCGTAACTTCGTTGAGCAATATACCAGACTTATGTAGGACTAATCGCTATATTGGAACATTAAATTTTTCAACGTTGTTTTTGTTTCCTGGTTTAATTAGACTATGAAAATGGGGAGTATTGGTAATTTATTTGCAGTTATCTGATTAGTTATAAAGTTGATGGCTTTATGAGTAATTCCGATATATCAGTTTGTTAGTAACTGCGGGATAATAGTTTACAAAACCGTATGATATGCACATACAAATCTCATGAACTACAAATCTAAGGACGCGTGGTTTATAGAGGATTTTATAGATGATATTTTTTTTTTTGAGGTTCTAGCTGGCAAATTTATACAAAAAATTAATTTCTCTATCGGAATTATAAACTCTATACAGTAAGAGAAGAAGTTTAACCAATGAATCTTTTCTGATGATCAGCTTATAAATTTGCCTCAGGCTGCGAAACAGGAAGGGCGATATATCGAATGACAGAACTTTATATAGATTATTTTGTTCGAGAGATTTAGATTAGATTATTTGCAGAGACCTATCGTTCACATAATAATAGACATAATAATAGATTTAACAACTATTTAATGCTCAGTAGACAAATCGGCAGCATGGGAAGAACATTTCCTGTAAGTAATAATCAAAGTAAAATAATACAGAGTTAATTATAAATGCTACCACAAGATTGCGGTTCGAATGTCTTCCAAACTTCATTGTCGTTTCGATTTTTTTTTTTTTTTTTGAATAAACGACAAGTATGGAAATTGAAGACACTAACATTTGGCTAAATCGAAACATAATATCAATAATTTTTAAACGATTGAAGATAGAGCTACTACTTTTTGACGCTAAAGCTTGAAACTGATTCTAAACAATACTAACGTAAGCTTTTCGTTTCTGATTATTCACTAGGATACCAAAAATATACATTCATACATTAACATAAAATAAATTGTATTTTACAAAATCAACTGATGCAATGGGGGAGGTTTAAATGATAAAGTCTAATATTTACTCAACATCATATTTTAAAGATTAGTTTTATGGAGTTTCATTAATATTTTTGTTACTACAATATAAGTTCCTTAGAAATTTGTAACCGACTTATACCCCATACATCAGTTAAAAATCCAGATTCAATTAAAAAATTTATAAAAGTGACAACTATATATGTTTAAAAAAGATATAAGTGACAACTATATATGTTAAAAACATCCCACGGAGATATTCAAAATTGAAAAGAATATCTCTCTATTCTCTAAAAGAGTTAAATATACTAAAAAAAAAAATAACCTAGCTTATTGGGCTTATTGGGGCCGTTTATTTTGAAAAGTCCATCCATAAAAATGGTAATGTTAGATATGAAAAAATTTAAATTTTTTCGTAATTATTTGATCCTTATTTCATTTTTTCTTTTATATTAAAACTTTCCTAAGATTTCTGAATGAATAAAGAAGAAAACATAAATTAACATATTTTTTTATGAAGGGACTTATAAACGGCTCATTTATAACAGCTTACAATGTACAAACTAAGTTTTTCTCTAACGCAAAAAAATCATTTATAACAACTTATATAATACAAATTGCTCACTAATTCTACATTCACTTGATGACTGTCTTTCAACCTTGACAGTCATTACAGTTTGAATTTGTAATTAATAGGTCTAAATAAGAAAGTGGGGTAGCCAAACAAGCACGAAACATAATTTGAGGGGTGCTTTTAACGTTAGTTTTTTCCAACATTTGCTTTTTCTCATGTTGCTTTATTTATTTCTGCCTTTAAAGAGTAAAGATCCCGATCCATATAATGTATTAGCATTGCCGTATGTAAACAATATTAGAATATTTTCTAATTGTGCAATCTTTAAACGAATTTTTTTACAAATAAAATATTTCTAAAAAATTAAAAAAATTAACAATTATTTTAATGAAAAAGGAATGATTAAAGTTTGTTTTTGATAGCTTAGTCTATTAAAAACTAAAAAAAACATAAAAAAACATAGTTGGATATTGGTTAAATATTTTATTAAAATAAAATTTTTTGTAAATAAATTAAATTGTAATACTCCGAAAAAAAAAAAAAAAATAAATAAATAAAATGGTAACACTGACATGCTTAAATAAAAGCTAATAAAAAAATTAGCATGCTTGAAAACTCATTATATAAATATTGAAAATTTTACGAAGAGTGTTTAAAACAAAATTAAAAAGATCATATTTGAAATAGACATCGTCTGAATTCAGTTCAAGCGAGTTGTGACGGACAAAAGTAATTCGCATTCGTTTTTGACTCACATATTTAAAAATTCAATGAATATATTATACTTTAGTATTTGATTTATTTTTTTCTATTTTATGTTACATTTATATTATTAGAAAGAAGAATGCCATCTTTTATAATAGTAACACTATGCGACAGTCAAAATCGGGATGGGATAAAACCAACGGGAAATGTTATATCGGTAAAAAAGAAGTTATACGTGTCCCGGCGTTTCGCTGGGTCACGTCTAGGAATCGAGATATATCAATTTGAAGTTAGTAACTATCATATAGGGGAAATTGTGACCTTTGGTGGTCTTTTTTTGACATAAGTCGAGAACCATCTGTCCGATTTGGCTGAAACAAATTTAAAAAAATTAGGAATTACAATTCCTTTAATCTGTTCATACAACGTTTCGCTACATAAGCAACAGTTTTGCAGTTATAAATAAATGTATGAAAAAAAAATATTTTTTCCCTAAAAAATTGAATTTTTTTATTTTTAATTCATAAAAAATCCAAAACGGTAAAAAAAGTGTCAAGTCCTATTACTTTCACGTAAAGTCACATAACCTTTAAACAAAATGAGACATAGATCATGAAAATCGATGGACGCGTTTCGCTTTTATTCACAATTAAGTGAAGGTATGAATTTCAAAAATTTGCTCGAGATATGCTCAAAATTCCTTGGAAAAAACATTGATGACTTTTTTTATGATTGTCAGAATTAAAAAAAAAGTAATAAACAAAAGGTTATTTGATTTTTATGACAGCGGTAACAAACTAAAAAACAGTCATAAATGTGCGTGGACAATTAAAAGGAAAAAAGGAAAGTGCACTTTTTTAATTATTTGGTTTTTTTCCGTTGGGTACCTGCATGATTTTTTTACACAAATTGCACCCACGTTTATGAGTGGTCATGTTTTAGAACGTTTCGAAAAATTTAAAACGTACACGAATCAGGTTTATAGCCACCCTTAAAAGATGCGCGAATTCATAAGTACCTCTCAGTAAAATATTGAAACTTACGTAGTATTTATAGGTGTTCAATGATCGATTTTTGTCATTCAACAAGTGTCTCGGAACGCGTAAAGTACGGTTTTTTTAAAGTGACGAAAAAGTAATAAAAGTATAAAACCGAAATGAGTGCAAATTGTCCAGAAAATATCAATTTATTTTGTTACGTTTGTGGCAAAAGAGCTTTTTCAACAAATGCTGCATTACTCACTGAGCAAGTGGAGCGCGCTTTTAAACTTTATTTTGATTGCGAAATAATTCGCGGCGTTTCGTGGGTCCCAGACAAAATTTGTAAAACGTGCTACAATGGTCTTAAAATGTGGATCCAAGGGAAACGCAGTTCACTTCGTTTTGGTGTACCAATGATTTGGACTGATCCAGGAGAGCACAATTCCGACAACTGTTACGCTTGCGCAAACAAAATTTGTGGAGTAAATCGTAAAGGCCTTAAACGAAGAGTTTACATATCTGTTAAAAGTGCACAAATACCTTTACCGCATTCGGATGAAATACCAATTCCACCGCTTCTAAGTCCTGACAGACAAACTTTTTTTTCTATTGAAACAATGGATCAATCGGATTTCACCTATAAACCAACACCAGAAGCCGGCCCATCGAACAAAATAATTCCAATATCACAAGCAAGAATGGGCAAGATTATTGCAGAATTAAACCTTTCTCAACGTGAAGCAGAAAAACTTGCCCAGCTTTTGAAAGAAGGCAACAATTTGGAGCCTAATGTCAAAGTTACCGGATATCGAAGAAGACAATTGCTATTCCAACGGTACTACACACTCAACGAAGGGAACACATTTGTTTACTGACTGATGGAGGCGATGGCCATTAATTATGTCGCAGCTGATTGGTGAATGTTCATCGATTCTTCGAAATCAAGAGTGAAAGTCGTTTTGCTACATAAATATAATAAAAAACCAAGCATTCCCATTAGCTATAGCACATACATGAGCGAAACATACGATTCCATGAAAATAATTTTGGATAAAGTTTGCTACACTGATCACATGTGGCGGATCAGTTGTGATCTGAAAGTCGTGGCGATGCTAAGAGGTGTCCAAGGAGGCTATACGAAAAACATGTATTTCTTGTGTCCGATTTAAAGGAAACCAATACGAAACGCATGAGTGGCTTGCTCGAGATCCAACGGAGAAAGGACACAACAGCGTAAATGATCCACTGGTGCCAATGGAGAACATCCTCATGCCCCCTCCCCATATCAAACTGGGAATCGTAAAAAATTTCATTAAGGCCATTGTGAAGCAACCGAAAATTCTTGATTGTTTAGAAAATATTTTCCCACGAATCAGCGAAGCAAAATTGAAGGAAGGTGTTCTGAATGGACCGGATATACGAAAGCTCATGAAATCAAAGGAATTTAAAGGTGCTTTAGATGGTAATGATTACTTTGCGTGGAGGGCAGTGAAAAAGTCATACGATATTTTTTGGGAGGTACGCGAGCACACAATTAATCCGCTCTTGTGACCAAGATGTTGCACTACTTCCAGAAAATTGGAGTGAATATGTCCCTCAAAATTCACTTCTTGCATCACCATCTCGAATACTTCAGCAAGCAGCTAGCCCCAGAGTCGGATGAACATGGCGATCGCTTCCATCAAGTGGCAATGCCAATGGAAACGCGACATAAAAGCAAAAGGCTCGATTCGCTGGTGGCTGAAATTTGTTGGTGGTCACAAAAGACGTACGATCCCGACAATGAAGAATATACAATGGGAGTTTCCTCCTAAGGTAAGTCATAAAAATGAAGTTAACTGACTGATTAAAAACAATTGATTTTTTCCAGATGAAAACAGATCCTCATCCGATACAGACTCTGAACACCACGCAAGGAGGTAAAGGGCGCAAACAAACGAAAATAAGTTTTGCGTTCATCGATTTTTATGACCTATGTATCTATGTAATAACCTAATAATTACCTGTAGTAATTTTTAATTTTACGTGTTAATAATTATAATAAATAATATATAATAAATATTATCCAAATTCATTGAAACATAAAATCAATATTCTTGTCAAAATTATTTACCTTTTGTGAATAAAAGCGAGACGCGTCCATCGATTTTCATGATCTATGTCTCATTTTGTTTGAAGGTTATGTGACTTTACGTGAAAGTAATAGGACTTGACACTTTTTTTTACCGTTTTGGATTTTTTATGAATTAAAAATAAAAAAAATTCAATTTTTTAGGCAAAAAATAGTTTTTTTTTTCATACATTTATTTATAACTGCGAAACTGTTGCTTATGTAGCGAAACGTTGTATGAACAGATTAAAGGAATTGTAATTTCTAATTTTTTTAAGTTTGTTTCAGCAAAATCGGACTGGTGGTTCTCGAGTTATGTCAAAAAAAAAAAAAAAAAAAAAAGACCACCAAAGGTCACAATTTCCCCTATATGATAGTTACTAACTTCAAATCGATATATCTCGATTCCTAGACTTGACCCAGCGAAACGCCGGGACACGTATAACTTCTTTTTTACCGATGTAACTTTCCCCGGTAGTTTGAACCCTTCCCGATCACTGACCCCTACCATTTGGCGCACAGTGTAATTAGCAAATGATTAGTTACGCAACAATACCACTCTGTGAAATAGTACTAAGAATAACAACCTTATGTAAACAGCTGTAAGTTTAAGTATATTTATTAGTATGTACGTGTATGGTTACATAAGTGATCGACACTATCAAATAAGGAACAGGAGGTAGTTAGAGTTAATTCGCCTATAGCTGTCGACAGGGTAAGACATTATTTATTCTGAGAGAGACATTATTTATTTATTCAGAATAGCATAAAGTTGATTTTGGGATTGTTAGTTTTACTCAATCTCAAAGTACTTACCCTATAACATATATAGTTTATTATACCGGGAGGAGGCTTTCCCTCCGCCAGCTTAATAATATTTTATTGGTTGTGCAGTAGAACAGAGTTGAGTGGGTTACCCTCAATCTTGAACGAATACAGTTTGTTGCACTGGGAGGAGACTTTCCCTCCGCCAGAAAACTGTATTTGTCTGACGGTTGAATAGTGACGGTTTGAGGAATTTTACCCTAGATCGGCGTATTCAACATACTGTTCGAGTATGACAGACAATATAGTGGGGAAGGGTGCGAGACCGATACTGTATGTGTTTCTGGCTAGTCGTTGTAATGGCTAGAGTAGCATTAAGTAATGGAATAAATACAGTTTATAACGTGTTTTGAAAAAAAAAGAGAAATTGTTTTTTTTTATTTTGTAACGAACCCTCGAAGCCGTGAGCTCTACCCCAGCATAAGACATGAAAAAAAGGTTCTGTACACTGTTGCCAGATTTAAGGATTTATCATCATTTTGACTATTTTAGGTTCTAAAAATGCCTGTTGATTATTTGATATTTTTTGTCCCAAATAGGGCGAAGTAAGTTAGTAAATTAGTTGGTAGATAAATCTTAACAATTAAAATAAAAGTCTTATCAAATGTTATATCATCGATATGCTTACAAAAATGCCTACGTGTTTTTTTTTATAACAAATGACAAGGCAAATAACTTATTTTTTGCTTAAAGGTCATATTAAATAAGATATTTAAAATTTTTATGCATATATCATCAGCTTTATAGATATTTCTTTATATATACTACCACCAGGTACTAATTTTTGATGATTTGACGATTTTTTGACGACTATGTTTCTGTATCATTATAGTGATTGAACTCTCTCTTATATAATTAAGACAAATCACAATTGAGCGATTTTAATTAAATTTAAATAAATAGACGTACAAATAAGAACAAAAACTAAGCTGTTACCTCACTAAAGTGCTGCCTTAAAATTATCATTTGTATCTAAAAATATTCATGCACTCCAAAACTTCAACATCACAGTGTATGATTTAAGGTTGAAATTGTTTCTCGAAGGCTTTATGAACCAAATTTTTCTCGACGGCTCGGCTTAGCCGAATTTCAGCAGGTCTCTGATGTATCATTCAAAAAACTATTCTTTTATCAGGTTTTTGAATTAAAGTAATGAATACGGCAGGAGGACAATAAAAAAAAATTATCTCGTAATTTGATAGCTTTCCACTTTTTTCCTTTGGAGATATGAGTATATTCGAGAAGCTTCCTAAGAGAATATCTAATAAGAAATTAGCCCTATAATTTTTACTTAAAATTTATATAACCATAGAAATAACCACCTTCAAAATACTCATGGTCACATATCATATTTATCCACTTCAACTTCTTAACCATCATAATTAAATAATAAAGCAAGAAAATATTTAACTTCTTCTCATAAGTAATCCTTAACGCTACAACAAATTGTTTATGCAAAATTGTATATAAAATGCTTAAATTTTTCATTTTTAGTACAAAAATTCTAAATGACAAATGGCCTTCTCACTTATAAGTAATTACTTTCAATTAAGGTTTCCGCCAAAGTTATTGCGCAGGCGTCTTTTACTTACAGTTGAAAAAAATATCAACTTATTTTTTTAAAGCATTTGTTTGGCGTTGACATTGACATAGCGAGCTTTCGCACTAGAGTTTACAAGCAACGACTGGATGAGATGGTCAGCTAGCAAGTCAGTCATTCGGTAGAATGACTAAAGTAACAACTAGCCAATATCACTTAGGGTTTATAGTTAACACAAAGATCAAAGTTGGTGTTTTTATTTTGTCAAAGAGTTTGTAACATATCTAAATATATAGTCGTCTGCAAATCAGCAAAATAACTAAATGGATTGTCCTTTATGTTTGATTATAAAATTTGTTGTACTTATTAAATGAGAACTTAGCAATAAAAAATTGAGAAATAACCAACTTTTTAAACACTTGTTCATTAACGATAGCTATGTATGAATTACTGTTAAGAATAATAAAATGTAAGGTAAAATCTCACGCCTATTTGAAGAAGTGAGCATATTAAAGTAAACATTCTTAATAATCTAATAGGGCATTCAAACCAAACTTTCCTGATTTCGGCCGAAATCAATTATCTAATTATCTAATTTCCCATACATTTTGACACTTGCGAAATTACATAATTTTGTGTAATTTCGGCGAAATTATATTGAAATTACGATGCCCATTTCCGTGCAACTCTGTACATGGTTGGAAAAAATACTTTTTTCAACTATGTACTGCATGTTTCAACCGTGAGAAGAAAAAAAAAAACAATTCACAGCTGATCTTAAATTTAAACACAAAACTTAAAATTAATTATTAAAGTGATTTTGCAAAATGAAACCTATCCTTTTTACATTTTTAATTGTTGCAAATTAATAATTTCCAATTTGGTAAGTAATTGTTTCTTATTTGTTTCCATTTCAAAATACTTTATTTACCCCTATAACAATTTAAAATGTAAACAATAAGTATCAGCTGTTCACGAAATTACATCAAATGTCATCTAGCCAGTATGAACACTCTAGATTTTATTTGTAATTTCGGCATGAAATTTCGTAATTTCGCGCCAGTCTGAACAAGGCTTAACAAAACTTTCTCAAACTGTTTCCTACATTTTTGTGTTGGGTACATAAAATTCGTACACAATCATTTAAAAATTATCGTCTATTTGGAGCTTTAACATGTTTTTGTACGATCCTCCTCTAGTTACAAACATTATGGCCATTATGGTGTTGCTTCTTACATAGTTTATGATTGTATGATGTTGCAAGGAAATGAATGCAACATACGAAAAACATATGTATGCTCGATACTAACACAGTCATTCGCTGCAAATGATGAACGAATAAATGTACGAATCAAATTGAAGGTATGTCAGTTATTAATGTTGCACATTTTGCAGCTTAAATGTTTAATTCAAAAGGTTGACAGATGTGCGTAATTTATTTGCAACTTTTTTTTATTATTTTGAATTTTATACGTTTCTCTTCTCATTTCTTATAGCTGCCTTTCATTTCAATTTATTCTTTATGTTTCCTTTTTAACAAATAACAGAAAAAAGGAATAAGACATTCATAACTCTGAGTTGATCTTGCTGTTTTGCAAGATCAGTGTTATTTTATTTTTTTCAATCTTGGCTCTATAAATGGTGTTTGCTCCATTGTACTTGTTGAAAAATGGTTGGTAAAAAATATGATGAGGCTATCACGCATTTCATGATGGCGGCAGCAGATAAGCACCTTAGTGTTACAATAATAATAAATGATATTTATCCGGTATATGAATTACAGGTTTAGTACTCGGCACAACAATAACAACAGAATTATAAAAATTGAGAACACTTTGAATGAATGAAGGAAGGAAAGTAAGAAGGTATCAAAAGATTTCCTCAGACATTGATATATGACAATATTTTAGTATAGTTCGTATTGAAGAAATAAAGCAAATACATATATAAGTATTATCATATGGCAGAAAATGTGTGAATTGAAAAATTTATAACCTCGATATTTCTGTTTATTGTTGATGATTTTTTAAAGCTTAAGTGTCAGTTAATAATTTTTGGTATAAAAGACTGATTATGTGACACATTATTTCTATAGACTTTTAAGAAATTTATTTAAATAATCGATGTCATTAAAAGCTGGGTTTGAAATTAATATCTACTAAACCAAGCTTGCTAAGTAATATATAAATAGTTTCACAAGGATTAATACTTTCTATTAGCATGTTTAGTAAACAAGAGCTTTAAATATAAATCTACTCAGAAAAAAATATTATCTTATATTTTTCAATTAACGCATTTGTTTCATTTTACATAAAAATTTTATTAATATATTCAAGCAAAAATAAAATAAAAGAAACAGTAAAATAAATCAAAAAAGTTTTTTTCTAATTTAATTTTTAATTTCTAATCATCTACTTGATTGATCTAATAAAATTCTTAATTGGAAAAATTTCTCTTTTTTAATTTTTTATAGTTATTAGTAAATGATATCATAATTTTGGTGAAAGGTGGAAATTTAAACAATTTTTCATTGAATGAATTATTTTGGTGATTTGTGACTTCTTTCTGTGTAAGGAAATTGTATCTTAGTAAAATTCCTATATAAACTGCCGTATCATTAAATTAATCTTGGAACATAAATCCATATGTTGGTTTATTTCAATAGATAATTTAAGTCCATCAGCTTATCATTTCAGTCGCTGCTCCGGTTAAACGACTAAAGTATTTTTTTCACTATACTTTAATTAATATATTCAAGTAAAACTATAACAAAAGAAATAATAAACATAAATTTTTAATTTAATTTTTAATTTGCTCAATCATATAATACTTGATTGATTTAATAAACTTTTTAATTGAAAAATTTTTTCTGTTCTTCATAATTAACAGTTATTGTTAATTGCTATAATAATTTTGGTGAGAGGTACAAATTTAAGAATTTTTAATTGAATTAATCATTTTGGTGATTACTGACTTTTTTCTATGAACAAATTTTCGTTAGAAATTATTTCATTTAGGAATTATTTTAGTATAAAATAACTTGCCATGGAAAAAAATAAAATAATAAGCTCCGAGTCATTGGGTATCCTAATGAAATAAAACTCAATTTGTATGGAAACAAATTTGGAAGTTATTTCATCTTTTTGACGGGACAACCTAGATATAAGTTTATTTCACTCTTGCATTGTCAGAAAATTATTTTTCCATTTCCTATTGTTTTAAACTTCTTGACTGTTCGTAAAAATACTAGTAGAAGCTTTATTATCTACTTCTTTTAACAATTTACAAAAGCATTTTTTCATATCTCTGCTTATTTTGTAGAAGTCTATTCTAATTTGTTCGGCAAGTTTTGACCCGTTTGTAAAAGGGTTGGTTCCTGCATTTGTCTGTATACTGTTTTCTTCATCATATTCTTTTCTTTTTCGGAATTGTAGAAATGTGTTTTGTATTTACATATCTGACTACGATTCTTCGTTCTACTTTCATAAAGATATATCCTATTTGTAGGATAGTTCATATTTTTAGTAATATTGGATGGATCCCCATTTTTGTGGCAGTTAAAGCTCATATCTCACCTGTATTTTGATCGAAAGTATTGATAATATGTTTTATGGAAGCATTTCCGAGTTAAGGAATTGGGCCGTCATTTGTTACTTATCATTCTCTAGCTCTTCTTTTTTAGTTGAAAGACTTATAATTAAAGGAATATCATTGTTAGCTTCTCTGGAAACAGCTTTCGAATATTTGGTAAAAAAATTATTGAAGTTTCAATCTTCCTCCCTTATAAACAGCGTGTATACTTTTTTTTTAATTTAATCCAAGATCCAAGATATTATGGAGGAGGGTACGATAATCGTCTGAACTATTTGTTATATGGATTCATTTTCTGTCATTTTTTTCACAATAATAACACGAAGTTTAATCTTGCAATGCTAAATTATTAATATTAGAATGTCACAACTCATGTAACTTTCTTTAAAAAATTTAAGAATAATAAAATTACTGTAATTATTTGTGGGTGTAAATTTCTTTAATTAAAAAAGGAGAAAACAGAGTTGAAAGTATTTTGAACACTTTAATTTCAATCATCTAACTGAACAATAACACGGTTCTACAGTGAGAAAACATGAAATGTAACATAGTGTAGTTTATAGATACAGAGAAAAAATGGACTTCAATTACGAAATTGCTTATATTAATTAAATTTTTGTTTGATTTTGTTCAAATAACAAAATGATAATATTAATTAATTAGAATAATTGATTTTGACTTAATCTTTAATTAATTTTTTTCATCAACTTAATTAGAATTATGATTGAATGTTTGTCTAAAATCAACTAAGACTTATATTCATTCAATTATACAATTAATTAAATCATTACTTCAATAAACATGCACGTATTTTAATATAGTTTTTTAATTAAATTATTAAAAATATTTAAATAATGCAATACAAGAATAATTAGACTAAAGAAATATGAAAACTCCAAATTTGATTTGGAGAAAGAAAAGTTGGTATATAGTTTCACCTTATCGTCATATACTCACTGTTAAAATCATCAGTAATAATGTATGAATCCGAATAAATTTTAATATATAGTATACCTATATTTAATTCTCGAAAACGTGATAAAAATCCTAATTTCTGCACCTAATTTTCATATCATTCTCTCTGTGCTTTTATGACCTAGAATGATATACTAATAAAAACATTAAAGAAGATGACTGATGTCTGGAAAGATTGTCGAAAACTATCAATCTGAACTGAAATTTTATATGGTATAAATAATCTTCCATAGAACAGCTATGAAACGAGAATGGATTTTGAAATAGAATTTAACCCACAGGAACATTTGCAAAGATATTAAGACGATTTATAATCACACAAAATAATTGAAATTCATACATATCAAATAAGTATTACTAAACACGTCTCCGAGCACTGAGAAATCGTGTACATATTTCGCATTATTGTTTTTTTTTTTTTTTTAATAGATATAATGAGCCCGAACAGTTTAAAATGGTTAGAAATTGAATTAAAATTATTTTATTTCTATATATTTTTTTTTTCTTTTCTTTATATTTTTGTCTAAAAATTTTAAACCAATTAGATTTAAATTAATTATGTCAATTAATAATATAATTAAATTTTAATATAAAGTTAACTAACCATTTTATTAAAAAATTATTTGGAATATTTTTTCTGTGTAGATTATTATACCATTTTTTAAATTTTCGACATATCCCAGAAAACAGATTTTTCTGACTTCCCGGCTTTTAAATTTTTTATCTCGAATACCTGTTAATAAATTAAAGTTTCTTAAACTGCATTTGAAAGAAAGGATATATAGAAATTAAGAAAAATTTTACTAAAATTGAAAACGAAAAAATTAAAAAAAATTTTACTAAAATGAAAAAGGAAAAAATTCAGAAAATAAAATTTTCAATTGGGTTGAAAGTATGGATAGAAATGTAAAAAGTTTTCATATAAAATTAAATTTACACAACAAAATGCCAGTATCCCAAAATCCTTTAGAATCCCAATTGGATGAAGCATCACAAGGAAATACAACATGTCTCCTAAAAAAGCTATTGAGTTCAACCAATAAAATGGTTCAAGATGCTATAATCGAATTACACACGGCTAGAGGTGTTATTATACAACAAATCTATAGTTTTGTCCTGGCCAATTACAATTTAGAATCATTAACCAAACGTTGGTTACTTTTAATAAAAAATATGTACTTTTCTTAAGAGAATCTGAAGATATAATTAAAACCATCGGCAAAGGTTGTTCAGGTAAATTCAAATTGGTGGATAAAAACAAGTTTACAAAAAAGATCACAATAAATATGGAAAAATCTAAAGAAGCCCATAATGCTACTAAAAGGATAGCACGTAAAACAAAAAGTACTTATAATGAAAGTGAAACAAATCCTCCAATATATATATTGAAGCGTAAAACAACCATTAAGAGAACGGTCAAGAAACTACCCATAAGTTCCAAACAAACATCACCAGTTATTTTGAGACAAGTTGCCAGAAAAATTTTGCCTCATGTTCCCAAACTCAAAGCTAATATTCTCTATTTTAAAAAGTAAATCCTCAATTTTGTTCCCAAAATGTTTTAATATAAAATTATTTTTTTTAATTGAAAATGTATTGAAAATTTTCTATAAATAGCTAATAATCACTAAAAATATTTCATAAAAAGAAATTTAACGAAAATTATTTTTAAAATAAATTTCTTATAAAAATTTCCTAAAAAATATCTAATATTTCTTATAAAAAGAAAAATTATCACTGTTCACAATAAAATAAAATTTATCAATAATTTTACATAAAAAGAAAATTTTCAAAAAATTCCTACAAAAGCACATTTAAGGAAAATTTTCTATAATAAAATCATTTATCGAAATTTTCTTAAAAAGAAGATAATTTTTAAACAACTTTCTATAAAAACACATTTTTGCATAAAACAAAATTTATCAAAAATTTCGTATAAAAGAAAAAAAAAAAAAAAAAAAATTGAAAGAATGAAGCCAAAAACCACCAGTTTTTGTTTGGAAAAAATGAGTTATCGCTTGATGAAATCAGATCAGTATTGTAGAATATATGATTTTTTTTGAAGTTATAAAACTCATAAAAACCATTTTACCATTTTTAACCCATAAAAAATATTTTACGTGTATCATAAATAATTGCAACAACAAATACACGTAAAAAACAGGATTTTATGCCTTTTACGACTTAGAAAAAAAGTATATTTTTCAATTCTGATCTGATTTTATCAAGCGTTAGCTAATTTTATTTCTAATAAAATATAGTATTTGATAAAGCTTTGAAAAAGATAAGATTACTAATAAAATGTGTGTCAAAATTGGATGTAAAATTCAAAACCTACATATAAAAAATTAAAAATTTAATTTGCGTATTAAGAAAAAAAAAAAAAATATGAAGAAGATAGGTTTACTAATAAAATGTGGGTCAAAAATTGTTGTACATTCCAAAAAATATGAATAAAAAATAAAAATTAATACGTGTCTTTAATATCTCACACATTTTTACTATGAACATAAATGTATAAATAATTTTTAGAAAAGGTTAGGTTTTTTCTTTCTAATTCCGTTTAAAAAACTTAAATTGGTAAACAGGTATTCGAGAATTTTAAAAATGCGATGTTCCAAAAATCGGTTTATTGGATATGTCTCCAAATTTTTGGGGGTATACTGAAAATTCTAAAAATGGTATAATACGTTACACTACGTTACACTTCAAGTATGTTCAACTTTTTTTATTTTGAAGTACAGGGTAATTGTTTTGTTGGTTGCTAAAAATTTCTTTCTTTTTTAAAAATACAAAAAATTTGCTTTACAAAATGGTTGAAGAAGAACAAATAATTACAAAGGAGAAAAATTATGTCAGTTCCGAATATACTATTGTATATGAATTTTATTACAACCCAGATGAATATTAACTGCGTTTTGTTGCTAACGTTCATAGACAATTTCATACAAAATTTAAATTTATATACGTTAAGAGTTAACGTGTAGAATTATACATGTTAACTTTAACTTCGATAAAAGTGCTGCCAAAGTACGAGGGCGGATTAATAAGTTCGTGACTTTTCGAACTTCCCTCGTAGTTATATGAAATACAACACAATTCCCATCAAGTACCACCTGTTAATAGACTACTGTCAAATTGAGCAAGTTGAGCAAGTGTCGTCATTTCCTTTGCGTAAAAAATAGGAGTTGGAGCTGAATTTCTTTCCACCGAGCCATTTCTTTAAGTTTGGAAATAGGATGTAGTCACTAGGGTCAAAATCCGAAGAATATGGCGGATGAGGTACCAATTCGTAGCCCATTTCATAGAGTTTTGCCATTGAGACTGTATACGTGTGCACCCGTACATTATCTGGATGAAATATAACTTTTTTCTTGGCCATATGGGTTCGTTTTCTTTTTAAATCTTCATTAAATCGGTCTAATAAGTTGGCACAATATTCGCCGTTTATTGTTTTTTCCTTTTGAAGGTAATCGATGTGGATTATCCCGCGTGCATCCCAAAAAACTGTTGCCATCACCTTATTGGCCGACAAACTTACCTTGGCCTTCACCCGGAGAAACCCATTGTTTAGACTGTTCCTTGGTTGCCATAGATCCATGTTTTATCCACAGTTACAAAACGCCGCAAAAACTCATTCGTATTACGGTTAAACAACTCCAAATAATCCTTTGATGTTGTCACACGTTTACGTTTATGGTCAATTGAGAGCAAACGCGGCATCCATCTTGCAGACAACTTTCTTAAACCCAGCTGATCATTTAAAATCGAAACAACACTGCCATATGAAATGTCATCAACAATCTCAGGAACTTCTACCCTTCGGTCGGCCAACACCATATCGTGAATTTTTGCGATATTTTCGGGTGTACTCCTCAGGTGGCCGCCCAAAACGTTCAGCGTCATTTGTACTTATGCGACCACAATGAAAGTAAGTAAACCACTATTTTACCATTGAAATCGATGGTGCAGAGTTCCCTTGGTTTAATTGACGTTTTTTTTCGCAAAAAATTGTGTTTAATGAGCACTCGAAATTCAGTTTTTTCCACTTTTAGAAAAATACACGAGGTTGTATGTTTCGAACAGTTGTTAAACGCAAAGTAAATGTCGACACTTGCTCAAAATTTGACAGTGTTACTTGATGGGAATAGTGTTGCATTTCATATAGCTACGAGGGAAGTTCGAAAAGTCACGGACTTATTGATCCGCCCTCCTATGAACAAAAATACAATCATGAATATTTGAATGTCAGTAAATGAATGAATATAAAAACAAAATTAAATAGAAAGAAGATAAATTTAAATTATTATCTTTAGAAATTAAAATTTACAGATTTCTTCGCGAATTTGTTTTTTGAATATTAAGTTATACCAAGTCGGGTATATATCGTTTTATTGCTAACTATCAACGTTAACACATCAACAGCAGCAATAAAACACAGCTATTGTAGAAATGTCATATATTAAAATTTTAAAAGTTTAGACTTTTACTCAACGAAATAATATCAACAAATAGGAATCGAAGGGATGTATTTAATTTTTTTATTTTACTTTAAATTAAGTTTAGTTTTGTATTTTTGATATTTTCCATCACATCAACTACTTCATTAAGTAAGTGAAGTCAAGGAACTAAGAGAAGGAATTAATTTTATATTTAAACGGAAAAATAATACTTAATATGCACAAATATTTAATTCATTTTGCTATGAATGACATTGATGTTGTTTCCTGGCAAATACTATAATACAATGTTTGTTTCAGTTGTTGTTGTTGAATTTGATGAGACTGAAGACAAGGTTGTTGATGACGATGATTTCATATTAATTTGAAACACTTTAACCAACACAACTAGAGTTAGCTAAAAGTTGGAGAGAAAGATATGTCGTTCATAATAAAAATGTGGCACATTTTTATTTTAATTTTAGAATATTTTTCATATAAAAAATTTAATTCATTTATTTTTTTTTCTATTTTTTTCCTTATTTAGAGAAACAAGCTAAAAATGCAATTTCCCCCAAAAAAGGACAAAAAATAAAAATTATACATAGTAACCCCTTTTTGCCTTCACATTCTTTAATCATCATCTAGTAGGAAGATGATGATGGGAATGTGAATGGCAATGTTGATGTTGCCTTTTGCTGCAGATTTTGTGATGATAATGATGTGAATGGACTGATGTCTGTTGAAATGCCAGAAACAAAACTAACACTACTAGCAACAACAATAAAAAATAACAAATAGTTAAAATAAGGAGTATGAGAGAAAAAGAAAGGTTGTCTTTCTCTAGCATCATTCTACTTAAGCATCATATTTTGTACTTGAAAAACGTAATTACTTTAGAAAATAACCGTTAAAAGTAATGTTCTGTATCAAATATATTAAAATTATACTCGTATACGAGCACTAGTAGAATGCACACATACAAGCAAACATATTTGAAAAAGGGAAAATGCAAAAAAAAAACAGGAATAAAATAATGTAAAGTTAAAATATATTATAATGAAAATAAAATAACATCTATGTATTCGCATTGCCAGCTTTATATTAGAGAGACTATTTCGAGAATAGAAAAAAAAAAAAAAATCGGAGGGTTTGAGTGCACTGTTAGCCAACTGAATACATGAGTCACAATAAAACAATTCTGAATAAAGTGTAAATATATAGAAACGATATGGACAAACAGAGGCAGCAGCAATGAGTAGATGGATATATATATACAGTGGTGGTCAAAACATTAAGAACTAAAATGATATTTAACCTTTGTATTTATATTTCACTCCCTACATATTTTTTAACTTGATTTTTTTATTTTTGATATTTCCTTAAGTTTATTAATTGAATTTTGTTTAACAACTAAAAATAAATCAAACCGTTAACTTACATCATTAAATAATTATTTAATAGAATGGTCGAAAATAAAGTGTTCAAAACATTTTCAAGACTTATTTATTTTTTCTAATTCAATTCAGTTTACACCAACAAATGATAACGATAAATGGTAAACACATTTTCCTTTAATTTTTTGGTTTCTAAGGTTATTCATGGTACTGACTTCGGATCCTTTTTTCAAAATTGGTTTTAGTTTTAATATTTTGTCACTATATTTGAAATCTAATATCCAGTTTATTCAATAGAAAGTGATAAATCGAAATTGATGAGTGGATAAACTATTCGTTTGTATTGTTTGGAATATGTTTCAGGCATTAGAGTCCTAGAGTTTGAAATCAAAATGAAGTCGTTCTAAAATTCATTAATATGTATATATTTTCTCGTTACTCGTATCGTCAAAGTTTTAAGAGAATAATCAAAACGGGATGAAATAAGATTATGTTTAGAAGATATTCGAGTGAAAAATTGTGGTAGTTTTGAGACAAGTCATCCATTATTTGCTTAAAGTTTATGTTCTATGTGAAGTGGTGGTTTGAAAATATTCTTTGAGCGGTTTAGTTTTCTTATTCTATTAATGAATTAAATGTTTTTTCTATATTCTATATTTTTAATGATCTGGAATAAAATCTAAAAAATAAACCTTTTCAAAAGTTTTTCGAGAGCGCATTGCTGCCATAAGGATCCTAAAAGGTAGGCAATTTGAACTCAAAAATTACTGGTCTATAAAAAAAACCTAATTTGCAATATGTACCAGATAAGAAGGAAAGTCACATCTTTATATTGCTCAAGTCGACTTAAATTGGTTTTCACAATAATGGAAAGATGTTTTATAAGTCCAAATTCAATCTCCGAGAATCAGATGGAGAAAGTCAGTGCTCGAAGTATTGTAGGTAGGGCTTAGGGTTTCCCGCAATATTTCTTTTCCCGGAAAACAGGAACAGAAAAATCAATTTCCCGGGAATTCCTGAGATTCCTAGGAATTTTTTAAAGCTTTAGATAAAGAAAAAAGGTCTTGATTCCTTATAAGGGAAATTATTTTTTTATTAAATAAAATAAAACGAAACATTACAATTCGTACGGAATTAATGAAAAATGAAATAACATAAAAGCATAACGTTATTTCTAATATTAAAAAAAAAAAATTAAATATTTTATAAAACTAAAATTAGTGCTTTTCGTAATTTGTGTTAAAACCTGTGTCTTAGATTTTTACATTATCATGTTTTTGATGCTAAAACATTAAAAAGAATATATATACCCTAATTATTGGACAAATTTCATTATGAATCGCTTGCAGCTTATTCCCACTTTATTTCTCTAATTTACATTATTATTTATTTATTTTTTTCTTTTTAACTTGCCTAATTCTTGCTACGTCAAACATAAATTTGGAAAATAACAAAAATTGGTTCGCAACAACGTTTTTTGGATCAATCATATAGTATTAAAAAATAATCTCATATAAATATGAATGCAATATGAGATTAGTTTTTTTTATAAGTATTTTGAAGTTATAACATTTAAATCTAACATTTACAGATCCATTTCTTTAATAAGAGATGCAATTTCAAAAGAAAATGTTGTGTAAGAATCAAATATCTCCCAATCAATTAATTTTTTTATAATAGTGAGTATTTTCGAAGTTTAACTTATTTAATATTCATTTACACAAATCTATCATAGGTGTTACTTGTGAAAATACCTTTAATTTTATTTCCATTTTATATTTCTAATTTAAAATATTTATTAATCAATTTATTAATTTTTAAACAAAAACATCAAGGATTTCTATTTATACAAAATCATATCATTTGATTTTTATTTGAAAACAATAAATATATATTCAAATAAAAAAATTTCAAACAAATATTTTGATATCTATATATATAAAAGAAAGTGATGTTAGTTACTATTGTTATAACTCAAGAACGACTAGACCGATTTTGATGATTCTCACCAATTCGGACCGGTCACCGGCCAGAAAAGGATAATACGAAAAAAAATTCGCGAAAAATCCGCGATAAAAAAAAACTCTTTTTTGTCATAATTTCTTTGCCTTAACAATCATTAAAAATATTTTTTTTTAATACAAATTATAACAATTACTGTTTCTGTTTCTATCGAAACGCTTACTTTTTTGTGCAATTTATTTTCTGGTGGTGGTGTAGAATTCTATTTCCAAACGGTAAGTTCCAAGTAAAGCTCATCATTTAGTGAGGTTGTGATATTTAAAACCATTTGTTGTATTTTTGGCATTCGTTATTAAGTGTTATTCACAATGCCGCGACCCCGGAGATCTAATATTTCGCGTCGAACACGTAATGCAAGTACTTATCGTAATATCGTCAATCAATTGAATATATATGAACGAGAAATCGCACGAGAACAACCCCGTATTAGTTTGGCCCGACTTCGTACATCACAAACGCAGGAAGAAAGGCAGGCGAGAAATGAAACGGCTCGGTTAGCAATGAGAAATCGTCGAGCAAATGTAGCAATTCAACAACTTTAAAATTTTTAATCAACGCATAAGAAGAATTGCTTCAAGTTCTGATTTGAATCAAGCAGCGTTCCATTACAACTGCAATTTCGACTACAGCTCTCATCATTCCGTTCAAAAAAAAAGACATTGTCTATCCGCTAACCTTAAGATGAAGTAATAAATAAATATAAATTCAAATTTGCCTTAAATACATGCGTATATTTTTTGATTGAGCCCACATCTACATCATATTTAAATTCTTCTGTAAAAAACACTTTATAATAGGTATTCCTTAGATTTTTATTTAAAGGTCGCAAATTTCGTTAAAATATCAATTTAAATCGTTCAGTAATACAACACTAATGTTTGCTTAGGGCCAGCAACGCGGCTCGGGTCAGCTTCTACATCATATTTAAATTCTTCTGTAAAAAACACTTTATAATAGGTATTCCTTAGATTTTTATTTAAAGGTCGTAAATTTCGTTAAAATATCAATTTAAATCGTTCAGTAATACAACACTAATGTTTGCTTAGGGCCAGCAACGCGGCTCGGGTCATCGTTCAGTAATACAACACTAATGTTTGCTTAGGGCCAGCAACGCGGCTCGGGTCAGCTTCTACATCATATTTAAATTCTTCTGTAAAAAACACTTTATAATAGGTATTCCTTAGATTTTTATTTAAAGGTCATAAATTTCGTTAAAATATCAATTTAAATCGTTCAGTAATACAACACTAATGTTTGCTTAGGGCCAGCAACGCGGCTCGGGTCAGCTAGTTTTTATTAAAAAAAAATAAAAAAAAAAAAACAAATGCAGGAAATAAAATTATTCAGCTCCAAGTGGTTTGAATAAAAAAATCATATAATTTTTTCAATTATTTAAGATAAAAAGAATAACGTAGCGATTATGTCAGATTTTTTTTCAGCAAATAATGTTCCTTGTGGTTTCTCCGACTGTTTAAAAAAATCTGTACAGAAGAATCTAATGACTAGAGTCGAGTAAATAAGTAATTGTGATAAAAATAATATTACTTATTTTTCTTTTCCAAACAAATTTTAAATTATTCAAACAAATTTATGTTGAATAAAAATATGTATTAAAAATTTTCTATGAATAAAAAATTAAATATTTCAAATCGATTTTATTTCATTTTTAAAATAGGAAATAAAGTAAAGAATAATTTTATTCAACACAGGATACAACTAGAAGTTTATGTGAAAGGAACTTTGAACTAAATTTAAAAAAAAATTACTAATCTTTTTCAAAACACAAAAACAAAATACATATATGACTACATGTATTTTGTGAATCAGGTTTTTTCTCTCATATAAAATATCTACTTATTAATCTAAGATATTCAAGCTAAAGAAATAAAATTTGTTTTGAAATTAGTTGAAAACTTTGGAATTGTATTTAAATTTTATGAAAGTATATTCGAATACTTCTGTTGAAATATTTCTAATTTGACTTGTTAACAAGTGGAATAATATTAAAATAATTCAAGTAAATGAAAATTGTATTATAAAGGATACAAAATAATATAATAATAATAATAATAATAATAATAATAATAATATGAATTGAATATAAAAATTATTGGTTTTTAACAAATATTTTGAATTGAAATGTTCACAAAAAATAGCTATGAAATCTATAATAACACTAAAGCATCTAAAATTTTAATATGACAAAAATAAAGTTTACTTAAAAATTCATGTGAAACAACTTGTAAGTAAATCGTTAAACCATTGATAAACAAATACATAGATATATGAGAGAAAAAACTAATTTTATAGTCAAAAACCAAATTTATACAACATTAACGTTCCTCTCTTAACTCTTTCAAGTACCATGTTAGAATAACATCGATCTTTCATTAATATAAGGTGTTAAAAATAGCAAAATATTTGCTATAGAATTTTAAAAGTACGAGAAAGCCCTAGTTATAGGCAAAACATTTAATTCCAGCTACACAAATGTAACAATGAAGTACAGGTGTGGAAATAAAATGCTGTGGGGGTATTTTCAGGACGGATTTGTTCAAATTTTTTGGACTACTGATAAAATAACTACCTTAAACTGCAGTGATTTTCTAAGCTTATTAATGCTTCCAAACGCTGAATGCAAAATTCTACTTTAATTGAATTTTCACCACGATAACGATGCAAAACGATAATTGTAATAGTTTGACTGGAAAAATAAATAAATAACTAAATGTAATGTCGTGGCTAACACATTCTCCTGATCTTATCTGGATTGAGACTAAGTGGATGATTGGAAAACATAATATCGACAAAAAAGCATTCCCAAATGGCGATGAACTTTTCGTAGATTTAGAGAAGTGGAATTTTGTAATCAACGACTATATTGAAAAGCTTGTAGCCTCAATACCTCAGTGATGCTCGCAAATGTTAAAAAACCATGTAATCAAATACTGAACATTCAATGCTTTTTACACCCTTCACCAGAGGTGTAAAGGCTATATGCAAGTTTGTCATTCCATTTGTAATTTCTACAATATTCGTCTAGGAGTAAAAAATTTCATAAATTCTGCATCCTTATAAGAAACGAAGTCCGTCCGTTTGTCGATTGTTATGACCTACATAAACGTCACCTGATATCTTATATAGATGATATAAATATATAAAAAGGTCGGTAATCCTTTCGAGAATTTCGCTATTGAAATTAAACAAAATCGGTACGAGAATGGAGAGACATTCTTCTGTATTTTTTTTTTTTTTTGCAGAAGAAATGAAAAAAATTGGCTTATAAGTAACCGATATATAGGCCAAAATGACGGATTGATCGGTCACAAATATTTTTCTAAAATTTCGTTTTTTTTTGATCAACCAAATCGGTTCATAAATAACTGAATTATTACCAATTTTTTTTTATTTATTTAATAGCTGATTTTGTTATAATTGTTTTTTATGGGCACTGTAAGACAATAACAATAATAAACTGAAGTACCTATACAAGCTATAGAATTCGTTATTTGAAGGAGCTTCTACAGCTTCTATATGAGCTATGGACTTCGCCTATCACAGATATTTTTTTGTTTTTTTGGAATTTGTAATTTTTAAGTCAATCAAATTTATTTATAAATTTTCACTTTATGCTTTTTTTAATTAATGTTGTCTAAAGCAGTCTAACTTGTTTTTTATATTTTTATTTAACACTTTTAAGAGTTGCAAATATTAAAACTTGTCTTTTTATAATTCTCAGTTAATAAATACTTTTTTATTCAAGAGCTCAGTTTTTTATTGACCTTATTTTATGAAGTTTAAACGGCATTACTAAGCTTTTCAGCAAAATCTTTACTTTCTTGGAGTAATTACTTATATTTCGAGTGAAGACTCATTACTTTTGTACGGCGATGTCAAAGATTTCATGGACCTCACTTACACATCTCAGCAAATACGAGTTGAATAAGAATTCAGCAAAAAAAGCCATGAAAAAGTAATTACTAAAACATTATAAGGAAAGACTCTTAATGTAATGTTTTAGCTTTGCTAAAAGATTATAAAAATACTTTGAAATTGGTGAAATTGCAATTTCCTTAGAAACATAAACTTTGTTGGTGCTAAAAATGCTTTTATTTTTACTCTTAAAAAAATGTTATTTTTTAGAATTACTTGATCGCTTTTTGCTGGGTGGTTGCTAACTAGGAGTCAAATAACAAGTAAACAAAAATAAAAAATTAAAAAAGTTGTCTGAAATAATTTGCAAAGAAAAAGTTTGGACTTTAATCGACTTGAGCCAAAGCAAAACTAAATGAAAATGCTATTTACCAGTAATGAGTTATACCACTACTCAAAAAAATGAGAAAATAATAGCAACTCATTACTAATCAATAAATGTAGTAAATAGTAGTCATTACTGATAGCGAGTTATTCCATTAGTTAAAGAAATAAGAAAATTAGTGATATGTCATTACTAAGTAATAAGTCTAATAAGTAAAAGTCATTATCAAAAGCCAGAAAACATTTTAACCATGAAAATAGTGCAGTTCATCCAACAAGGTGAATATACTTTAGCATGTTTTCTAGACATAGAAGGTGCCTTCACCTTCTTCTTGCACTTAAGGCAGTGCCAAATGCTGATGGAAGTAACAAAAAATGTATGAAGGTGCTTGTCAAATTCACTCTGAACTAGGTGGAACACTTTTAGAAACAATAGCCACCAGAAGAACGAGTGAACCAGTTATCATATCACCAAAATTTTGAATTCTTAAACTCTAGAGGTCTTGAAGGAAGCAACTTTTTTAGGTGTGTCATTCGACTACAAACTGAAAGGGATATCTAATCTAAAAGAAAACGTTAAGAAAGATTATGAAGCTATGTATGTAAATTAGTCAAATGCAAATCGTGGGGTTTTACATCTCATCTGATATATACGTTAATGTGAGAACGGATTACTTTGGAAGTCAAATTTTTTTGCATAAGGAAATTATGGCGATCATACCACTGAAGGATAACTGAGTGACAAATAATCGCAATATAGTATAATATAAGTTCTCGTTTAAAATGTTTTGAAAATATTTCTTTTAAAATCCAGAGGAATTGGTAGTGAATCTTATGAAAAAGTTGAAGTATTTAAAATTAAGCGAGTGTTTCGTTTTGAGGAATAATGGTGGATAAATAAAATATGCAATACAATTATTGCATACTGATAAGGATTTCCTGTCCAGTATGCAACAAATAATAATTTCTAATCAAAACCTATATGCTGCTCTACTTTGTTTTACTTTGTAGAATTTTCTAAATTATAGTAAAATGTTATAATTATTTAGGACATCTCTGGCTCATCATGTTGGTGATATTTGAGATGTGTTCTTTCACACTGTGTGTTTATAACATATATATATATTCCAACATAAAAGTTGATGCACAAAGTTGTGCTGCCAATGCGTCAAAAGCAACATTTACTTTTAACAAACACATCAGTGACGAGCCAAGAATTTTTTTCCTATACACCTTCTCCTTTCTATCTGCTACAACTACTCTTACTGGACTTGCAAAGTACTTTAGCATATTCAATTGCTGTGTGCATGTTAAGCATGATAGTGTGAAAGGAGAACAGGGGAGGAAGAATGACAATATCATCGTTAAGGGTTATTTGCCTTTGTACAAATACTCGAACTTAAATACAATAAAATAAAATAATGATGACCGACAGTTAGAAAATTTGTTGTGAAACGTCAGTTAGTAAAACTTTCTGTCAACATGTTGGACGAAATGTCATTATTTTATGCTTAATGTTGATGATAGTACTACACATGTACACACACATCCATATAAATATTGAGTGATAGAAAGTGTGTGGTGTCAATGGAGAAGTTGGAAAAATGTCAGCCTGATTTTTGCTGTTGCTTTGTTTTTTTTTTGTATCTGTCTGCACTTCCGTCCGGCCATTAGTTGAGAAAATTTTATTGCACCTCTGTTTCATTTATTCTTATTATTTTACTTATTTTTTTACAGTCATTTTTTCCATTTATTCCTTCATTTCATATATATTTTTCGTTCAAATGTATATTTATTCATTTCAGACTTTTTATTTCCTCTTCATTTGCTTTTCAAGTTGTGATGATGATGGCCTTTTCATTTTTTTATATAATTTTCCTTTTTTTGTTGTTGTTTTAGCTGGCCTTTTGCATTCTGTTTATGAGCACTTGAAAGGAGGTATAGTATCGCAGCATATGTAGTGTAAATGTTATTTTTGTGTGCCAAGCAAGAAGTCAACAGAAAAAAAGTAAAATTAAAACATAAAAAAACAACAAATATGAATGAAATAATATGAAAATGTCATAACTACAGCAATTTCTTTATAATTTATAAAGTAAATTCTTTGCATGTTGTAGAAAGAGAGATACACCAACCACTAAAATATTATAAAGTTTTGTGCTACTTTTTTCTCATCCACTGATAAAAACTTAACCTTAATGGGGAAGGATATCTAAAGCTTGAATTGAGGAAGATATGGTTTGATATTAATATACATTATGTACAAACATACACTTCTTTTTAAAAGTTCTTTCCGAAAACTTTTAGTGCAATCTATAATCAAAAATATAAATTGAATCTCATAATATTCTTTGTATTGTATAACAAACTGCAATCTTAATGTTATTGGTACAATTAGAGTGATTTATTAATGGTGACAATCTTCAGAGTATTTTTGACATATATTTATTAGGTTGGCCCCGTTTGTATAGAGAGAAAATAAGGTATTGATGTTCGCCGCTCAAAAGAAAATTTATTTCATTCTAAGATATCGTTTTTCAAAATTATTATCCTGACATCCATTCCTAAGCAAGACCAAAATTGAAAAAGGTCCTTTTTGGGATTTTTGTGGAGATTTAACTTAAACTTAATTTATTTTGTTGTCTCTTAATAGAAGTATAAATTGCTATATATCATTAGAAAGCTTATAAAAATAAGCACTGATGGTAAATTAATTTAATTTCTCCTCATATAGAAATATTTGTATATGAAAAAATATGTTTTGAAAAAATCGAATAAAATTCAAACAAGGCCGATATTAATCATGCGGAACAATGCGTATTCGCTGTGCCGCTAGTTATTTTATCAACATCCGTTTTTGTTGAAACCTAAAAATGGGCGCTCGCCTTTTACTGGTTGCAATCTTGAGGGTCTCAATTAGCAGTATCAGGCGTTTGGAGGAAATAAGAGAGTAGTTGAATCTAGCTTCGTTAACGCAGTTGCAGATGTAGTTATAATAGTGTCGTAAGCCGTGATCTAGTTAGAAGAATCATAAAGCTTATCAGTGGCAGCTATATTGATTCATTGGAAGAATTGTCGTAATGTGGGGCACAAGTGAGCTCAGGGGCCGCAGATGCCCATGATAATAGAGGAATGTACAATTTTAGGTTTGGAAGGGGACTCCAAAGACCCCCACGAGCGTAGCTGAGGGAGCTCAAATTAGGGTACCTCTGACAAAGAAAATTTTTAACCGGTAGCAATTTTTTCTTTACTTGATTGATTTCTTTTATTTATCTCCTATATTGTTCAAGTTATTGGCATTTGAATGTTTAATTGCATAAATTATGCAAGATCTTGGTCCCGTTTTTTTCAATGTATAGTCCAATATTTTTATGTGATTTTATAAAACTTTTTAGCCAATTAGTTGAGCAACAAAATTTTCTATCGAATATAAAAAAAAAAAACTTTAATTTGATATCTCTTCCTCCGCTATGCCTGTGTGATTTAGAGCTACGGATTTATTTCGATTCTGCTCAATTATGCAATGAAAGATTTGGTTATGAATGATATGATAATACTCATTGATTGTAATGTATTCTCTTAATATAAAAATAAAGTTATTGGAGTATTTGACTAACTCATTTTTACGAACGAAGTCCCTCAGTGAATTCATATAAATACCTCTCAGGTTATCTGGTATATTATCTGCGAACTATTGGGATTTTGGCTATCCGAAAGCTAAGAAATTATTTTTCATACAATTTCATTACTTTTGGATAGATCCTTGTTTTGTGCACATTTATTCTGTCCCAAGGGATTTAAGATATTTTATCTACTGTTTCATTCTTTCACATTAACTTGTGAGCCATTATAGCTTTACTTACAGAATAATTTTATGTTTTATTTTCAATCAATACATAGTGAATTTACAGCTTTTGGCGAATAATCTTTAATCAATATCTTGAAATTTAAACAAAAGAATCGATTTTTTTTCATGGACAAAGATGTTGTTGGCCTTATGAAACCGCTAACCAGTTTATACACTCCATGTTTGTGCGATCTTCCGATTAAAGGATTATATTATGATCGGTAAGACGGAAAAAGTTTGGAAGAAACATTTTCGCTCCTCATTTGCGTAGCAGAATGTATGCACACGCATAGTTTAATGTTCTTTTACAACGGTTTCTGCGACTCTTACAAGGAAACTAGAGATCGTTAGAATATATATTTTTGATCTTAACTTATGCATGCAAATAATGAAGAACATTTTCAAGGCATCAAAAAGGTTAAGAGAACCACATAACTACTTTAATTATCGTTGCAGTTATAAATATTATAAAACAAAAAAGAAAAAAAGAAGGTAGTAATGAAAGGAGTTCTGCGAAACAACGGCAACGGTAAGAACTACATAAAGATGGGAAAAGATCCGAACAGAGATAATGAAAATAAGTAGTTGCTTAGATAAACCTTTCGGATTTCTATAATACCTTTCGATATTTTTCTGCATACCCAGAAACCTAACAAGTCACCTCACAAAGCATACTTTCCCATTGATTATCCTTTAAATAGATATTCATGTGTTTTGGGGATATGTGTTAATAACAGTTACAATAGTATATAAAATTATGAAAAGAAATGAACTTCAAAAAAGCAAAAATTACAGAAAAATTAAAAACTCAACATCTTTTTCAGTAAAAATGCATATATGTGTGTTTGTTTTCGTTTTATATCTTGTAAATTTTTTTCTATACATTCTTTTTAATGTTTTTTACGAGTCTTTTGTTATGTAACTTTCATGTCATTTGCAAAATGAAATTATTAAATAAACGTACTCCTACTTAAACATTTATTTCATAAAAAAATATACGTATAACAAAACAAACACAAAAATTATAAGATACATTTGCTAGATCTTCTTCTGTTTCATCGTTTTCTTTTCACATTTATAAACCTCACGGGCATATCAACAAGGCGCGTCTTTGTTTTTTCCTTCATTCTTTTACTTTGGGTTTGGGAATATGAAGGATAAAAGTGTTTCTGTTTTTTTTTTTTTTTTTTTTGAAAAAAAAAATTACGAAAATAACAGATTTTTTAAGGAATATTTTCATATTTTTAATGAACGAAGAGTATTTTTTTTAATTTTAATTTCTTCAATTAATATCTTATTAAAATGACTAGTTAGTTAGTTAATTAAACTTATTAAAATGACTAGTTAAAAATATTTATTAATTTCTTAATATTTAAATAAAAATATTTAAAATAAATACTATTTTACGATTAAATTCTTTTATCATCTGATAGAATTCTTAACATTTCTTAATAATTTTTGATATCACTCGTATACTCTAATTTATATTTTTATCCTTCTATAGTTTTTTTTCTCTTTATTTTCTTGGTAATTTTAATATTTGTTGATACCGTGCGTCTTTGCTACACTTAATATTTGGTTTTTGTTTGTTTGCTTATTTCTTTTTTTAACTGGTCCTTGTGGTAACATTTTCCTTTTCAACACAATTCATACTCAATTAAGATTTAAGAAAATAACGAACATTCGAATGAAAATTTCACATACAAACAATGAAAATAGTAGGAAAAAACAACACAGTATTGTAATTCAGTAGAATCTGCTAAAATTAAAAAGAAAAGGAAAATTTCACTAGCATTAATGGTAAGAAGATTGTTTGTGTTCGTCTTTGTTTTAGTTGAAATTAGTCAAATAATCTAGTTTTAAAATGACATAAGAAAAGATTCTTAGAATTGCACTCATTTGCTTGTAAACGTTTAAGGAAATGATAAGGACAAACGAAATCAAACAAGATGTTTGAAAAGAAAAAAAAAAGTTATAGGAAATGTTTAAGATATATTAAGAAAATGTAAATTAAATAAAAAATAAAATTGGTTATAATTAAGGCCGGAAAAGATCTTTAAGGTTAATAATATTTATAATTCGGCTAGAATGTCGATTAATGGACTAACAAATTATATTCTAATTACTTTAGATTTCATGGATCGGAAGAAAATTTTCTGTTCAACATCTGGACCTGACTCTTACAAATAATGTGACCAGAGGGAGTGAACTGTATAAAAGGCAGGAAGAGGCTAAATTTTCTAAAAAATAAAGCCAGAAAAACAAAAATGTGTCTATCTTAAGTAGGGTAGGGTTGCGATATAGGCAACACTTCATTGCCTGCTTAACCTGGTGTCATGAATTCTGAATCTCGTGTATTTTCTATTCCAATTATCTTTTAGACGAAGTAATATTTTTTGTGACATTAATCGATTTTCTGTTATTGATAACCTCCTATCGATCAAAATTTGTTATTTTCAATTTACCTATGATTGGAGATAAACGTGTCTAACTGCTCTTTCGAAATAAGACAAAATATTTTGCTGTAAAACTTTCTTAGTTTTTGGAATTTATTTCCAAAGTGCTTTCAAAAATAAAAATATTCACAACTTCAAAAGTAAAACTAAATACAAAAACAACATTCTACCAAATACAAACATTCTTAAAATAATCACTTCTGCAGTTCTTTTTCAGCACTAATTGCTTTATTTCAATCAGAGTTGCAGATAGTTAACAAAATTTTGAATGCACTAAACTTTTCCCTAAATCGCACTATAGTGAACAAATGTTGATTTGCCAGCACTATTTTGACATTAAAGCATTTTTTAAATACTACTAAAACATTTTAGCGGTATTGCAATTTTTTCTATAACTAAATTTAGTGGTATACTCAAATAGTGCAAAATCTGAAGATTCACCATGCATAAGCTTCAAAATTTGAACGGTCACTATGCAAAAGCTGCAATTAAATATTACTGACTAAACGTTAAAAAATAATTTTATGATTACATCATGTGACAGTAATTTTCACACACAAAAAAAGTTGATGTAAACCTTAAACTAGAGACCATACGTAGTAGAACTACGTATTCAGTTCTTTTTAAAAAAGATACACATTTTTAAACAAATTTATAAAATACTAGCTGACCCGAGCCGCGTTGCTGGCCCTAAGCAAACATTAGTGTTGTATTACTGAACGATTTAAATTGATATTTTAACGAAATTTACGACCTTTAAATAAAAATCTAAGGAATACCTATTATAAAGTGTTTTTTACAGAAGAATTTAAATATGATGTAGAAGCTGACCCGAGCCGCGTTGCTGGCCCTAAGCAAACATTAGTGTTGTATTACTGAACAATGACCCGAGCCGCGTTGCTGGCCCTAAGCAAACATTAGTGTTGTATAACTGAACGATTTAAATTGATATTTTAATGAAATTTATGACCTTTAAATAAAAATCTAAGGAATACCTATTATAAAGTGTTTTTTACAGAAGAATTTAAATATGATGTAGATGTGGGCTCAATCAAAAAATATACGCATGTATTTAAGGCAAATTTGAATTTATATTTATTTATTACTTCATCTTAAGGTTAGCGGATAGACAATGTCTTTTTTTTTGAACGGAATGATGAGAGCTGTAGTCGAAATTGCAGTTGTAATGGAACGCTGCTTGATTCAAATCAGAACTTGAAGCAATTCTTCTTATGCGTTGATTAAAAATTTTAAAGTTGTTGAATTGCTACATTTGCTCGACGATTTCTCATTGCTAACCGAGCCGTTTCATTTCTCGCCTGCCTTTCTTCCTGCGTTTGTGATGTACGAAGTCGGGCCAAACTAATACGGGGTTGTTCTCGTGCGATTTCTCGTACATATATATTCAATTGATTGACGATATTACGATAAGTACTTGCATTACGTGTTCGACGCGAAATATTAGATCTCCGGGGTCGCGGCATTGTGAATAACACTTAATAACGAATGCCAAAAATACAACAAATGGTTTTAAATATCACAACCTCACTAAATGATGAGCTTTACTTGGAACTTACCGTTTGGAAATAGAATTCTACACCACCACCAGAAAATAAATTGCACAAAAAAGTAAGCGTTTCGATAGAAACAGAAACAGTAATTGTTATAATTTGTATTAAAAAAAAATATTTTTAATGATTGTTAAGGCAAAGAAATTATGACAAAAAAGAGTTTTTTTTTTATCGCGGATTTTTCGCGAATTTTTTTTCGTATTATCCTTTTCTGGCCGGTGACCGGTCCGAATTGGTGAGAATCATCAAAATCGGTCTAGTCGTTCTTGAGTTATAACAATAGTAACTAACATCACTTTCTTTTATATATATAGATTTACGAATATTATATCAACCCAATATGATTGCCAAATGAAAACTAAGAATTCCTGCAATATAATAGTATTTATACTTAAATATTGGAGCAGAAAAACTTAAGAAAATATCCTTTTGAAAATTATACCTTTTACTATTTATTTTCAATTAAATATCAGCAACAATGACTCTCACACGTGACAAAAATTGTTATAAGGATAAAACCAGAGAATATTCCAGTTAAAACTGTGTACTCAGTTTTTCTCCAGTATGTCAGATTTCCACTCAGAAGGATTTTAAAGGTTCGAAAAATTCTTAAAAATTACGTTATAAAATATTTACGAAGATTATAACGATTGAATATGGATTTTAAATGAAAGCTACGAATCCCTGCAATATAATAATATCTTCTATTTAAATGTGGGAGTACAAAAAGCTAAGAAAATATCTGTGTAAATATTTAACCCAGTAATATTATATTTATTAGTTAATTAAATACTTTATATAAAGGATATTTGCTTAACGTTTTGTGCTGCTGCATTTAAACAAAAACTTTTGCTATATTGCAGGGATTTTTAGCTTTCATTTGAAAACCACACTGGGTTGATATCATTTTGATAAATATATTATAATTTTTTTTAAGTTGTGTATTTTTCGAAACTTTGAAGTCCTTTTGAAATAAAATTTTACGTCTTGGAGAAAAACTGAGTACGTAGTTTTATTATGTATGGGCTCTAGTGTGATACATATATGAATTTTTTCATGTGTAAAAAAAATCTGGGAAATTGTTGCAAGGTGTTATATAAAATAATTTCAATAGTTTTATGATTGAAATTATAATTTTAATTTTTATATTACTGTTCCTTATCTTTTATTAGTCTCAAGTCTTACATTACTGACAAAATATGAACTACTGACTAAACTTCTAAATTTCACAAGGTCAGAGCTCAGATGTTTTGAAGTTAATTTAATGGAATAGAGCAGGTCACTTGGGTAGAGGATAATCTCCAAAGTTTTTAAACTAGGGTACGCAATTTTTTTTTACAAAATTCGCCTAAAATTTATTTATGACTTGAATATAAAAAATTTTAAATATAATTAATCCTTCTAAAGCTCTACAAAAAGCATGCTTATAAATGTCTTTTATTTTAAGAAGTATTTAGGTCGAGGCAAATTTCAGCCCCATTTTTGGACTAGTTTTTTAAAGTTTTTCTTGAAACTTGGGGCCTTAATTTAGGCCCTAAAATTTTTTGAAAATATATACTAGATTTCTTACAAAATTCCAAATAATATTGCTGTAAGAATCATATAAATATATCTGTCCGATAAAAAGTTATATTAATCTGAAGTTAAAACTTTAAAAAAATTCATATTTTTCGTGCTATTTTTCAAAAAGGTGGTAATAAGGTGCGCGGCAAACCTATAAGGACACCTTTTTTTTTGCTCCGTGTAAAAAAAATTACAATAAGTATTTGATGAAATTGCTAGCTAAAATACTTATTACTAAAAGGTGTTTCTATATACACCGTTTGGTATAAACAAAAACGCTGAAAATTAACACTTTCCAATGAGTCAAAATTATAAGATCAGTCCAATTTTCTCCACTAAAATCACATTTTTGGCAATTTATTCTTTGACCATTTTTATTTATTGATTTATAGAAGTACTTAGGAAATTAATTATTTTAATTCTAGAAGTTTTCTTAGAAATTTATCCCGCCCAGCTTTAAAAATGTCCACTTTTACTTATCCCACTGAATTGTATGGTCGTTTTTCTGGATAAACGTGCAAAACTAAGCCAAATAAAAAAACTAGAGGTATCCATTAGAGCTTAGCACAATAAAGATAAACCTGCTTTAAAAGCAGGAAATTAAAAAAAACTCCCAATTTTTCATATCAAAATACCCAAAATCCCAGTCCGGCGAAAACTTTTTTCTAAAATTGACTTTTTTCATTAAAATGATAAAAGGTGTGACTCAGAAAATATTTTTTCTGTGTTTAACCAACATATGGGTGTACATAGCCAATATAAGTTTTTGTTGATCTCGACTATGACATTTGAGAATTTTCCAAAAAAAAAAAAAAATGTCATTTTTTTTTTAAATTGACAATGTTTAGAGGGCTTGTGGGAAAATCGTTGCCCAAAGCTCCTCCGATTTTCTTTACACGCATTTACGTTAAGATGTCTTTTGAAACAATTGCAAAATTCTATAGTCCGAAAAAAAATATTTTAGAAGTTAAAAAAATCTTACCATATTTTTTGAAAATAACACAAAAAATGTGAATTTCTTTTAATTTTCAAGTTCAGATTAATATAACTTTTTATCGGATATATACATATATTTATATGATTTTTGCAGCTATATTATTAAGAATTTTGTAAAAAATTTAGTAGATATTTTCAAAAAAATTTAAGGCCTAAATTAAGGCCCCAAATTTACAAAACTTTAAAAAAAAACTAGGCCAAAAGTGAGGTTAACATTTCCTTCGACCTAAATGTCTCTTAAACTGAAAGTGATAACCTATATGTTAAGCATGCTCTTTTTATAGAGACTACCTATATGTAAGATCTTTTTACAATCAAGTCATAAATGAATTTTTTTCGAATTTTTAAAAAATTGCATACCGAAGTTACTCGTACCAATTTGGGAGTCTACTCTCTACCCCCGTGACCCGCTATGGAGCCAGATCAATTGGAAAACATTTCAGCTGTAAATTTGTGAAATTCTATTTAAATATCTTCAACGGTTCACAAGTTACAGAATTATTAAAAAAATCGTTTTGGGAACACTGTGTATCGTAGAATATATTTTATTTTTAAAACAATTTGGTTGGAGCAATTATATTTTTGTCCTCAATTTTACAATATTATTGTTGGAGCATCATGTTAAGCAATATGTTTGAAGCACGTTATGGCTGTTAAAAGAATTATTTTCAATACATAACAAGTAAAAATGTTATAATATTATATTGGTCCTTGAACTATTTGTGAAAAATTTCCTTGTTTTACATGGTTTTGTTTAAGAGATATCAACAGAAAAGTGTGAGCTGAACTTACAACGGACACCCTCCCTGTGTTTCTAGCATTTGGTCCATAACTTTTTTGTTTCTTAATCGATTATTCCCTTTACTCCAGCTAGTCACCCACCCCCCCCCGAGCCCTATCCCTCTTTCAAAGGCAGACGGACGGATATAGCTAGATCGACTCAGAATGTTACCAGGACCCAAAATATATTTTCTTAATGGGGTATTAAATGATTTTTTCGACATATTACACACATAATGACTAACACAATATACCTCCATTTTTTTGTTGCTGGGTGTAATAATAAGAGTCATTTTAAAAATTAAGGCTAAATTTGTTCTTAAATTTTTTTTAGCACTTCTAATCTGTCAAATTGTTCATTTGTAGCAAAATTATTTATTAGCATACTAAAAAGCATTCCATTTACCTGTTCCTCCATAAACGGGTTAATGACGTGGTAAGTTAGCACCCCTACCATACATTAAACAACAACAGCATACCAAACTTTTTTGACATTCATCCTTATAAAGTGTGTCAGAGACCACACATAAGAATGACCAAATAAATGAATAAAGAAAGAAAAAAAACATGATGACAATTCTCCAAGGAAGCAATTCATTTATTAGAGAAAAATTCAAAACCATAAATAAATAAAAATATAATCATCCATCTCAAGTTCTTTTCTACTGCTGTTTTTGTTTTTTTTTTTTAATTTTTTTGTTCATCACAAATTTTGACTAATGAGTCTTGAAGTTTAAACCAAACTCACACAAATTCTGAAACACACAATATGTCCTGTTTAAGAACTAACATTATTCACTTGTTTTGTCTATTTTATTTTTTTTTTGCCATTGACTTAAAGTTTGAATTTGAGGTTGTAAAAAGGCCATTTTCATTCATTCATTCATTTATACTCGTAGCATATCGTCCAGTTATGGCAGAGAAGAAGCTTAGCAAAGTGTAGTGTCATTTTGACCAGTCGGCAAAGTAATCACTTCAAATTACCACTAGATTAGTCTCGAGGGGCTTTTGAAGAACAACATGTTCGAAAATATCAAAAAAAAAAAAATCTAAGATTTTTCGTATTATTTCTCTATTGTCTTTTGACATTTCTTATCGTGTGTAGAAGTATGAGTTTAAAGGGGCAGAAAGAACCCTTTCTCCTTATTTCATATTCTAAGATGATTTTTAGTTTTATACCACAATATTTGTGTTTTTGTCCGTTTTATTTGTGCAATTGCTGGCGACACATTTTATTGTTATCAGCGTCATCTTTTTGTCCATTCAAGGTTTCTTTCACTTTTTTTGTGTTGGATTCCCCTTTTTTGTTTCTTTCTTTTAAGGCTTTTATACTTAAGACATTTTATGTAATTCATTGCTAAAACGCTAATTCGTGGTGTTACTTTGAGTATATTTTTCCTTTTTTTTTTTTTAATGTTCATACTACCACGCTTTTCAAATTCTTATTTTTCTTTACAAAAAGGGTGTTATCTTCCATTGTTGGTTAGTGTTGTGTGTGTGCATCAGGATATGTCAGAAAGTGTTGGTTTTCTTATGAAATCCGTAAGTTAAAATAAAAGAAAATTCGTTAACATTTTTTATTTTGATATTTCTTTTGTTTGTTTGTCTGTTGCTGTCTTGTCGCATCTTGTCCTATCTTGTCTTTAATTAAAAAAAGTGAGCACAGTAATTAGCCCTCTGGCATGAGAAAAAAAACTGAAATATTTTTCAGAAAAGAGTAAAGGAGCCAAGAAAGATGGCTTATTTTTCGCTTTTATTTCAAAAAAATGTGTTATTAATTTAATATTTGTTCTTTAAAAACAAATCTTAATCATAGTCGAGCGGAACAGATACAATTGCAACTTTTTATTTTAAAATTGTAATAGCTTTCTTCTATTACCAGTAGACACTTGAAATTTTCTGACATCTCCAAACTTTTAACAAATAAATAAATAAATAAATAAAATTCATTAAGTAATATGTTTTTTTATATTTTATATCCTTAAAAGACTGTACAGGTACAATTGTACCTTCATGAAGTTCATATAGGGAGAAAACGCAAAAATAAAATAAAATTGCTAAAGCTATTTTATTGGACCTCTAGAAATTGTCGTTATATACTGTATTTTGATTGAGTTTCTTTGCGTAAAACTAAAGAATGCATCACGGGATTTCGCGTCCCGGGATTCCCAGGAAATTTTCAAATTTTCACGCACCACTTTCCCGAGAATTTTGTTCAGGAATTCCGAGATTTTTAAAAGCACTTAAATGGAAGAAAACTGCTTGAATTTTAACAAAATTTCTATATTGTAGTAATTTTTTAAAGAAAATTAATTCGGAAATATTATCTTAACGACAATTTCATTACGTATGTAGAATTTTATATTTTATGTAAAATTCTTTAAATGATTTATATGCGATGACACTATGGCATCATTAAAATAAAATTTCACTAAAAGCCAGCAAGTAAAAAAGAGTAACTGATTGAAAGAATCTTGTAGATATTTTAATTATGCATTAAAGTATAGACAATATGAGGAATTTAAAAAAGTTAAGAGAAAAGATTTTCAAGTTACAGAAAAATATTGTATGTTATGTTGAATAAAGTCAGATCTGATCTTTTTTGCGAGTTATATATATATACATATATATATATATATCACATTAAGTTGATATTAAATATGATGTCTTAAAAGAGATCCATGAAACTTGCTTAAAACATTTGATTAATGTCTGAGTAAATATTTTGTTAATTAATTTCCCTATTATTCTTCTTCTAATATATTATTTTCATGGTAATTATCTTTAAAGTGAGTATAAACATATTGCCTAATATATACTCTTTCATAGTATACACTATGTCAGTACTCATCATCTTGATTAATCAATAGATTAAGCAATTGATAAAATGTCCTTCTCTCAGTACATTTACAAGTCCTGTTTTAAATCTGTTAATGTATTCATATATTCATATCTTACTTGGGTCTCAGTTATTCAACTAATGAGATATGTGATAATTTCATTTTTTAATCCGGGATCCCTGGAAGAGGAAAAATTTTTCAACTATTTCAGGAAATTCAAAAGTCTGGGAAATTGCGATTCCTACACGAAACAGAAGTAGGTCACACTACCTACTGGTTGTTCATATCATACTGCTTTTAATTGAAACATGCTTCACTTTTTGATCTTATATTGTTTAGGTTTTTGATATTGGCAAATATAATAGCGATATTTGTGGTTCCAGTCCTTTCACAGGATCCCATAGGATCAGGTTCTGGTGCTATAATAATGCCTAGCGAAATTTCTACTTCCGCGGCACTACAAAAAATTTCTTGGTAAGAACGATTTTATTCCAAATTATGGAGTAATGATTTATTGATTACTGACAAGTATATCAGTTTCAAGGACTGTCTTCTCTTAATTTTAACCTCGTATATTGCTTCCTATAAACTCTATTTGGTGAAGTGGTCGGCGCGATGTCGTTTATTTTGATGTTATTTTAGACAAAATGATGTTCATCACATTGAGTCCAATTTTGGTTACATTACATGCTATTAGCGAGAATTCGCAGATTTCGTCTTTTCAATTACACATGTATTACACATAGGTAATGGAAATATAACAGACTTGTAGAATTGAATTATCTTTTGTTTTTCGTTTACTCATATTTTTTTGAAAAAAATAATGCATTTACTGTAATTTTAGTGCAAAATTTAAGTTTTGGAAAGATCTGAAAAGTCAAACATTTGTATAATAGAAACTGAAAAAAATTTTCGTTTAGCGAAAAAGCTACAATTCAAGTCATGTACAAATGTATTATAAGCCAGTCTACTTAATTTATAATTGCATTAAAAATTACATAAAGGTACAATTGTACCTACACCGCCTCTTAACATAGAACATTTCCTCCGCTCGACGAGGGTTAACGGAAATGAATAAAATTTCTTGAAATATTTTAAGTCTAAGAAAGAAGAAAAAATATGATTAAAATTACGTAACTTATTTAATATGAAAGTATCAACAGCTTAATTTTTTCAGGCATAAATTTATAATTTTTTCTGTTAGGTTGTTATCAGGGAAATCAAAGATATTCAAAATCATATTTCCTTCTTGGCTTGAAACGAACCAAACTGTTAGTTATTCATCTGTTTTTGACAATTTTAGGAGTTTTGGCATCGATTTGTTATATGATATTTTTGCATATTGTGATCCTGACAGCATAATTTTGCATATTTTGGGATTATTTTATTATATTTTCATAAAAAATCTTTATTTTAGAGCAAATTTTGGAAATTTAAGAGCATAATTATGCCTATTTTACCCTTAAGAGAAAAATTTTGCACATATTAATCATTGCTGCAAAATATAATATTTCTGGTTAACTAATATTAAAAAATTAAATGAAATATGGTATTATGTGCGCTCGAACATCTGCCTGGTATTTGCTTCTGATTTGTGTTTTAATAACATTGTTCCAATTTATTAAAATGCTGCCAATTTCGATCCGAATTACTATACATGCATTAATTTGCGAATTAATTTTTGCTTATGATCAATGTTGACAGTTTAGCATTTTTAAGGCTGAATCTAGCTTTTTTATTTTGCTTTTAGCCTCATAACTTTAGTTTCAGCTTCTAGCTTTTTTCTAGCATTGTTTTGTTTCTCAAATCTGCCTTAAATAGGATAAAATTGAATTAATGAAACAAAGATGAAAATAGTTTCTTATTTGCTATTACTAATTTTATTTTTACAAAATCATCCATTTATGTATTTTTGTGTATTTATTCGCTCAAGTAATCGAGATTATTTATACTTAATAAGAGATTTTCTCCTGTGGCACCTCATTCTTCAGATTAAAAGGAATTTAGCAAATTTTGTAGTGTTACTAAGTCGATTATTATAATTATTTTTTGATATACTTGATCAATAATAGAAACTATTTATGAAAATAATTAAAAAAAAAAAATTTATTAATGTGAAAAATCTAAAAAATTTGAAAATGCTTAATCAAAAAGGAATTATAATTCAAAAATGACACAAATTTTATTAAAATTTCTTTAGAAAAATATGAAAAATTAATGATAATAAGAAACAATAAGTCTAAACATTTAAAAAAAAAAAATTCAAAATTTTTTCTGACCTTATTTTTTGGGGCATTTCGCCTTTTGGCCTTTTTTAAAGTTAATTTTTTTTCTCATCTCCTGGCAATACTGATTATGAAATATACTAAGTCTGAGGTTGAAAACTCAATGAAAGACTACACTTTGCTACAAAATGACACTTTATATTTAAATATTTTCTAATCGATTTAGAAAGCGTGGCTCAGTATGAACCGTTAGATATATTTCAGTGAAATTTCAGGTGGCCAGCAGAGATTCTTAGCGGGTCAGAGGGGGAGTGGGTAGAACTCCAAATTTGGTTTCCTCGAGTATGTAATTTGTAAACAAATCGCCAAAAATTAATTTATGATTGACAGAAAAAAGAATATTAATAGATAGTCCTTATAAAAATCTACAAAGGATATTTAGATGGTAATAAATTTTTCTCTCATTTTTAACCTCGTTTTTTTAACTTGGCTGACTTTATATTGGCCCTATTTTTTTCTTACAAAATTCTTAATAATATTGCTGATCTGAAGTTGGAACTTTAAAAAAATTTCTTTTTTTTGTTTTTTTTTTTCAAAAAAGTAGCAATATTGTTTCACTTATAAAATTCGTTTTTTGTTCTGGTCTATATAATTTGTTTGATGTCTACAAAAGTAATCTTAACGTAGTTGCGTGTAAAGAAAATCTGAAGGCGCTTTAAGCAACGGTCTTCTAACAAGCCCTATCAAAACTGTGTCAATTTTCCAACATTTTTTTAAATCTATTGAGAATTCTTAAAACGCAAAGCTGGCAGTAAAAAATTTTTTTTGTTGATTAAATACCACCACATTTTGGAAATACACACAAAAATTATTTTCTGGCGGACGCTTCTTATAATAACACAGTGGCGATTTCAATGAAAGGAGTCAATTTTTGATAGATGCTTTCCCCGGACTGAGATTTTGGGATTTTTTGATACAAGTTGAAAGTTTTTCAAATTCTGTAATTTTAGGAAAAGCTTATCTATACTATGTCAAAACTTCAATAGGATATATTTATTCGTTATATTCGAAAATTATATTTATATGATTAATTCGAAAGTTTCATTTATCTTAAGGAAATTTTATAATTTCCAAATCATTGATGATGCCTATATTTCTATTATAGTCTCTTACCAGCTATTCGCCCATTAACATCAGTCCAGTGACTGATAAAGCTGTTTCCTATTTCATCTGTATCTCGATCAGTAGTATTGATAAAATGTTTTCAATCGCCCTTGTCGATGTGGTTCTCATTGCACCGCATATGCTAATGCAACATTGTCTTTGTATCTTTTGAAGAGTTTTTATAATATTATATATGTATTATTATGGTGGACTACTCAACATACGTCCACCATATTAACGAATCATATGTATTAATTGGTTGTAATACGAGTCATCTTCGATGAGCTTTCTCCATAATTTATAATCCTTTCCTTTCAACAATATCGCGACATCTTTTGCATAACAGAATCCTTCTGGGGTCCCCCAACACATTCTGACTCTTTTTTTTATTTCATTTGCCTCACTATTTTTCTGTTTCCCAGCATGTGGCTTATCAAATTTGGTTTATGCCAAATTGTTCTAGGGATTCAAAAAGCTTGAGGTTGTAACACTGTTGAAAGCTCCTTCTATATCAATGAATATAGGCAGGGTATAGGTTCCCAGATCAAAAGATCTTTCAATATGGTATACAACTTCTTATATAAGCGTGTTATTTAAATTTCATTGCTTCGTTTGGTATTTGCCGTTAAGTAATTGTGTCGACGATTCGCTCCAGTGTTTTCAATAAGTATGATGTTATGCTTATTGATCTATATGCTTTAAGCTTTGCGTAACTTTCCTGGATTTGGAATGAAGACAACTCTCGCTACTCTCCATGCCATTGGAGTGCACGGATATTTTAGGTAGGTATTAAAGATTTTTAACTGCCTGTCATCTATAAAATCGATGCTTTTCTGAAGGAGAGCCAGAAAATACCATCTGGTCTTGCTGCCTTATATTGACCACTTAACTTACTATTTGGCTGGTTATATTTATTTGATGTGACATTTTTTGTGTGCCTTTATTAGTATTCCTAACATTTTCTCGGTTGTCTCCAACCTTCTACCATTCGAGTCAACGAGTGTTTCCGGTTTACAAACATCATTTACGCTATCAAAAAGAATAGCATTCTTCAAAAATTTTGTAATATCGGTACTTAGATTATCAATTATTATGAGATAATTTTTGAGTTAATGTCGTAGAACTAACCTAAATTTTGGCCAATTAGTCTTGTCGTTATCCATAAACATTTTTGGGTCCGGTCCGGTGGATGTAATAAGGTCATGAAAATGTAGTGTTGATCCGAGTAAGAATATATATCTGAGATATGTCAATCACAAATTTCATCAACTAATTTTTCTGAACATATAGTTATATCTATTACTTCTTCCCTAATCCTGTTAATGAATGTTAGTGCATTCCGAGGATTTAGGCTAAATAAGTTATTTGCGTTTAGAAATTCTAATAGAGCATCATCGCTCTCTTGTTGCAATCGAATCTACCCAAGAGAGATGGTGCGAGATCACATCAGAGCTTATTAAAATATTCCTACTTGTGTTCCGACATTTGTGATAATGTCAAGGCATCTGTAGATACTCTGATGCCAGCAATATATTACGTCGAGGATATATAGTAGTGGTAGCATCCGCTGTTGGCAATCCTATAACATGTCATACGTTTTATGGGTCAAAACTGAGATGAAGAAGTTGGTAATTTTAAGCGTTCAACCCAGAAACCTTTTTCCTTACGGTTCAAAGATTCTGCATGAGAACTACATATATCTTACCTTTTGTTATTTGTTCCATCAGAGAATGTGTTGTTGTTCAGCTAGCAAGGATTTCTTTTGGGATGGAGTAAACACCTTTCTTTTTTTGGCACAGGCGTGTTTTTTTACTTTGCCCCTTGTTGTATATTTATCCTTTGCGCCAGCTTTGTCGTCCATTTAATGAGCGTCTTCCCAATCCTGAAAAGCATAACAGTGCCAGCGAAAAAGAGTTTTTGTCCAGACCAACCTCAATAAGAGTGCCGTCATCAGCTTTCTCTCTACGGAAGACCATTTCTCTTCTTTTGTTTGCGAATAATTTTCATTATGATTTTATTTGCGAGTTTTCTGCCTTTTATAAAGAAAGATTCTTTGGTTAGGAATGGGATATCGGTTTTTTCACTAGGGCAAGTTTTCCACCTTCCCATGGTATTGTGATACCTCCCATCAAGTCCCTCATGATCTCTATACATGTATATCTTTCCTATTGTAAAAACTGCACTGGTATACCTCCAGCTATCGATATGAATTGGTGGAGCATCTTCAACAGCTTTTAGGAGGTACTCCACATACTTCTCATTTATGGCATTTTCTAAAGTTTTAATAGTCGTTCGTTTCGGGTATGCTTTATGTATTGGTTATATTTGATTTTATTTTGAGGATTTTACTAATCTGAGATTAATGACACTTTTTTATAAAACTGTAAAGTACGGAACATCTCATAACTTGGCACAATTATTTAATTTTTCACATTCAAGTCGTACGCCTTTAATTATTCGTCATACAATTAATATATTAATATCTAGATTATGGAACGTTCTTATGCTTATAATACCCGAAATTTCTATTTAAATTTGATACTGGCATCAGCCATTTGCTATTGTGTTATATGATATATTAATAATTAAGCTAATTACTTAGCCTACTCATAAATATACTACGTAAATACACATTTAGGCCAATAGGCTTTGCAATTACAAATGATTAAAAAAAATTTATTTCCCATACAATTGGTTGGAATTTTTGTCGCAGTTATTCAAACTTGTCTATTACTAAAAAATATCCCTTTATTCAGAAAATTGCACTACAAATTTTTGTGGAAAGCATTAAAATTTAGGTGAATATTTTATAATAAAATACCTAAGAAGTTTGGGTTAATACAGATATAAACTTTTTTATCCCCTTGAATAGTTAAACACCTGTTTAAGATTACCTTTTAATATTTGAAATATTTTTGGCTTTTGTAAAGGCACACAAACAAGAATAATTCTAATAATTTATAAAAATTTCTAGCATACTATTCAGCTCAGAAATGAATATATCTAACAAAATAGCATTTATCTCTCAGTTATATATAGTTATGTATAGTTGACTATTGCAAACTACCCATTTATTTTATTTTTTTTGTTTTTTGTTTTTTTATACCAAAGTCCATTTCAAACTAAAAATCATTGATGGATTCACTGTCCCTTTAGGGATTTGAACTGAAGAGTTAAAAAAGCACATGATGAAACCTAAAACATACAATGATAAATGTATTTGTAAAATAAGAATGTATAAATACTAAAAATCATCTGACTGAGTAGACAAAAATACATTATCAAAGTTTTTTTCATTCTATTTTTTGAGGTTATGTAAGTTTTTCTTTGTGCCAATAACATCTAATTGGCAAAAGGGGTGACCATCGATGGGGTCAGTTATTTTCTAAAATATAAACATATTTTCTACATTATTCTTTGTTGTTGTAAAAATGTATGTGGAATATATCAAAGTAAATCCATAGCAAAACAAAAATATTATAAAAATTTATCTCATAAGGTTGCTGTAAAGCAATTGTTGCTACTTACAACAAACAATGTGGAGAGGGTGAACAGAAAATTTTGGATGTGTAAATTTTTATCCTTAAAAAAGTTTTTATTTTATTTTATTTTTTTGATATAAAAAAGGAATTTTAATTATTCTCAAAGGTATAATTTTGTTAGAGTATAAAAAGGATAAGGTTTGATTTTTATAGTTTGAGTAATACTTTTTTTGTTGACGTTGCTTATTATATTTTGTGTGTATGTGTGCTGATTTTGATGAATTTTGTGAGGATTCCATCAAATGTACAGACCTAGACTAAGCACATTGAAATTTATGTTTTGTACTTTGTTAGCAGAAAACCATAGAGGAGAGGGATTTATCAAAATGGATAAAAATTTGGAAAGATAGAGTCTTAGTATTTATAATAGACTTTTATAGTAATACATATATAAGGTAGTTATAAAATTAAATCTAATTTATTTTATAATATATATAAAAATTAAATTTAAAGGAATCCGAAATGTTGATTTTTTAAACATTAAAACCCATTTTCTGATCATTTGGACTAGTGAACAAATTATATTAATTATAAAACCTGTACTCATTTCCTGCGAGAAAACAAATGAGTTGGTCAGTGTTAACTCTGCTTATGATTTTCAAGAAACTGATAACATAAGTTAGGAAGAGATTTGATTAGTGATTGACTGTGATACTTCACATTGATGAAGAATCAAAATATTTTGAAAGTAATTGAGTAATTCTTAGTCGACTGGTCTGATTTACATAAACACCAAGGTAGTGGGGGGGTGGGTATTCGAGCTTAAATTTTAAGTCGAATCTCAAAGACCCCACAAGAAGTTTTCTCTTACATGCAAATTTTTAAAGACTTGTCAACTTTTTGCTTCCCAACCGATTTTTCTATTGTATTAAATCTCTCATTAGCTTTCAAAATAAAAAATAATAATAAAAAATTGCAAGCATTTTAAAAATTAACATATGAGAAGTGGCCTATTTTCAGAGTCCATAACTCCGCAAAGATTTGTGCGATCCGTCTTCTAAACTTAAACTAGAATACTCATCGAAACATATAACAACTCGAATACTCATCTCCGAAACATATGACGAAAATTTAATATGAGATTTAGTAATCCTCTATATTAGTTAAGCATAAGTATTACGAATATATTATTCTGCAGAGTATTTTTCATGTCGATAATTATCAACCAGAAACTTTCTATTTTTTAAACCTTTTGCTCATTGGTTCAAATGCTAAGTGAATGAAATTTTAAACTTTACATATTATACAGAAAACAATGTGATCATGTATCAATGTCAATGAAAACTTTAAAGATCCCACCTCTTGCAACAGCAAAATTGAATACAATTGGTTGGAAGAAGAAAACACTAAGAAACTTAAGAAGATTGACAGCTGAATACTAACATCAAGACTTTAAAGGTATTGCTAAAAAAGAACACGCAATTGATAGACAAAACAATAAACAGAAACAAACAGGAAGAAACATAAAACCAGAAGTATGGTGGAAATTTGCATGGCTTTTGGGATTAATAACTAAAGAGCATTAAATGGCCAAAAATAAAAACGCCTCCTTACAAATTGGAACTGTTTTCAAAAGAAAAGAAAAAATGCAAACATTTTTTATAAAAATTTTATGAGACACTTTGTCTAGTACCTTTATTTTAATAACAAAGCAAATAAGCAAACAAATTCCCCATAAATTCTTAAATTGTTAATTTTAATTTTGTTTATTTTGAAATCTAAATAAATTTTCAATTGAAATGTTTATACTGCAACCCACTGTGTTATAACAAATTTACGATTCTTATTTTCTTTCACTTACACAATTATTGCATGCCACTCAGGCCACATGGATGGAGTAGTGTTGACTATAGCACAATCTGTAACTCATCTCTTGGAAAGCATACTTCATCAAGTAAAATAAACAATATAGCAAACGAAAACAGCTCTCTGACTCGTCATGTAACAAGATACTGAAGGATTGATCACATTCTTTACAATAAAGAAACTAAAGTTGCCTCTAATTGTTAAACGATGGTGTTGTTTTGATTTCTAGAGAATACATTTATATATAATATTGAATCATACTCCCATCATGGATTTTTATAATCTGTTTAAATAAAGTTTTTCTTTCTATCTAGCCTGTCAAATTGTTGTTTGAGTATTTCAAATAATTTAGTTTGTAAAAATTTCCTTTTCAACAGCACAATCTGTCTAGTTGATTTGTTTGAATGGTCTGAAATTTGTTGATTTTATTTTTTTTTTTCTCAAAATTATGATTTTATACTTGTATTTGTAATTTGTTGTTATTTTCATCCATGTGTCAGTTGTTGCGTCAATCTTTCCGCCAAATTTCACAAAAAAATGATTTTACTCGCATACGATTTTGCATTGCGTTTACGGCATGTTAATATTGTATGCAGGCTGATGTGTTTTTGGAACAGATAGTTAAAGAGTGCTGTCGTCATTGAGAGTTATTTTAAAATATGCTATTTATAATAAAATATTTTTCATAATCATTCAATAATAAAGTCTTATTATTTAACTAACTCTGAATGCGAGTTGGATTTGCTGAGAAATCAATATATGGATAAAAACTGTTTAATTTATTTCATATACGTCTCATCATGATCAAAGTTTAAAGGAGTATAATTTCTAGTTAGACGATTTAGGACTACGAATTCGATCTTACAAAGCAGGAAGTCGGAATTAATTGAACCGTTTACTAAGTCAATTACGAATTAAATATTAATATATTTTCTCCTACTTTCAAGAGTAGAGAGATCAATAAGCTGTACTCGACTTCTATATGATGGTAAATTAATATTAGAACAGCGCGGAAGATTACGAAGGCAAAATAAGAGAAATTGTTTCTGGATTGATCCAATTTTCTTTATTTGAACTTCGTATGAGGATTCCAGACCACGGAAGCACATTCCAGGATTGGTCCTACGATAGATGTGAATAATTACTTGGAAATGTTAGGATCATTTAATTCTCTTCCCCAGTACTTTTTTTTGAAACGTGGAAATTAAATGATAGTTTACAATCAAGCAATACACCCAGAATAAGAAATTCTTCCACTAGATCAATTTGATATTCATTTATTATGTATCTACAGAGTACTGGACTTCTTCTGTACGACATCATGTGTTTACACTTCCTTAAATTCAGATCCATTAGATTCATGATACACCAATCATAAGGATTTTCAAGATCTGAGTAAGAAACATTGATAAGAATAGCTAAACCTATGGAACAGCTTTACATCATTATTATACACTAATATTATAGAGTTCTTAATAACAGCTGGTAAATCAGTTATTAATATTATAAATAATAAGGGGACGAAATAACTACCTTGCGGAACACCGGACAAAACAAAAATCATTTTCAGTATACATTCTCTAAATAATACACATTGGTATCTATTTTTAATATACGTAGAAATCTATTTAAGGAAAACAGTAGTTTATCCAATTTGAAAAACAGGAGATCGGGATTTACTTTTTCGAAAACTTTACTAAAATTTGCTTATATTGTGTCTGTCTGTAAACCGGAATCAAATGCAGTTATAATTGTGATTGTGAACTCAAAAAGATTAGTAGTCTGGAATCAATGTTGGAATGGGGAAAGATAAGAAACAACTTGATGGGAAAGGATTTCAGTAACTATCTTTTCGAAAAGTTTTGGATTAACAATTAATACTTCTGTAATTGGAAACATTAGATCAGCTTCAGGATTTAAACGAAGGTTTTCTAAAACTTCAGAAAAATAACTACTAAATATTGGTAAGTTGAATGAATAGGTTATTGGAGATATAAGAGAATGTAAATATTTTATAAGAACGCAGCTTAGAACACCGTTAAGTCCACATTTATCAGAATATTTTAGTTTCTGTACAGCTGTCATTAATCAATTTATCTAACGTTGGACAATTTATTACTATAGTCATAGATCATTTTAAGGATAAGTCGCAGATGCACTCAAAGAAATATCGATCACAACCATGTACAAAATTACACCATAAAGTGTCAATAGTGCAGCAATCCTATAAGTATTAAAATTGTAAAAATGCAGTGCACTGCGTAATCAAGTCAATAGCAAAGAATTGATACCACATTATATCGATTTAATAAATAATATTATATGTTCTACTCCAGTAATGAACGAATTTTTCCCCAAAATTTTCATTTGGGAACTTATTTTCGCAAGTATGTATTTTTAGGTTTTCGCAAAATATTGCCTTTGGTTTATTTATGTTTTAATTAAATTCGAAATAATTTTATTATTTTTTTATTTATAGCGATTTTCCATAAATTTTAAAATTAAAGAATTCAGATTAAATTTTTTTTATTATTATTATTGACTTTATTGAAACCTTTATAAAATAATTACATTCTTATGAGAATTTACTTAAAAGTATTACAACAATTAACATCTAAATAATTAAATAAGGAAACTCCTAATATCACAGTGTTAAGGAAAAGTTGTCAAAAAAACCTTGTACATACTTAAACGTTATAAAAAATTTTAAAAACAACCATCAATTATAACTCTTTAAGTAAAAAAAGAGTCTTAGTGATTGTTTAGCAAATATCTTATTATTCCGTATGTAGACGTTCTGCATTTTTCATTAAATGACAGAGTCAGTTCCCTTGCAAATGAATTAAACATTTTATGCTTAAAATTTCTATGCAGTAGATCAGTAGAATATCTGGGGTGTAGGCTATGAATTATTTTCAGATTTTTATTTTGTATTATCTGTAATTTTCTTGTGTAAGTTGTAGCAGCTTTATTAAACCAGACTTGGCATCCGTTGGTCCAATACAAATTTTGTAAATAAGGATTTTGTTTTTTAAATTAAGTTTAGATCTTCTATTAAGTAAGGGGTAAAGTGCACGGCCGCATTTGATTGCTTTATCACACATATACTGTATGTGTTGTTTAAATGATAGTTTTTTAGCTAAGATAATGCCTAGATATTTGATACTATCCTGCAGAGGAATAAAAACTCCCCTAGAATATAAATGTTTTGTAGGAATACGTTTCTGTGATCTATTATATGGAAATATAATAGCTTGTATTTTACTAACATTAACTTTTATCTTCCATTTATCAAAGTACTTATTGGTAGATTTTAAACCATCTTCCATTTTTTTGATTATTGCATTTGACACCTTACCACAGCAAATAAAAGCACTGTCGTCAGCGTAAAAAGCTACCTCTTGATTCTTGCGGATAGTAAAATCGGAAATATATATTGAATAAAGAGCAGGCGATAATACCGATCCTTGCGGTAGACCCGCAGGGATTTGTCTATCACTAGATAGCGTGTTATCTATAGATACAGCAAATGAGCGCTGATCTAAAAAACTCTTTATCATCTTTTGCAAGTACGTTGGATAATTGAAGGAATTTAGTTTAAAAACCACGCATTCATGCCATATTGAATCGAAGGCTTTTTCAATGTCAAGAAAAATAACTCCAGTGCTCTTACGATTTCTTTTGTTTGTTTCAATAAAATTAACGACTCTTTTTAGTTGATGTACTGTGGAGTGCACCTTGTGGAATTCAAACTCTTGAGAGTTAATAATATTATTTTGGTTGGAAAAATCTAAAATTTTCTTATTAATTTTTTTTCAAATACTTTATCCAATAGGCTTAGGATAGGATAATTGGTCTATAGCTAGATGGTAATTTAGGATCCTTTCCTGGCTTAGGAATTGGGATAACTTTTGCTTTCTTAAAAATAGTTGGAAAATAGCCTTCTATTAAACAAGAGTTGAAGAGTTTCAAAAAAGCAATCGGGCATCTTTTTAAGGATAATGCTATTATTGCCATCTAAACCGGGGGCTTTATTAATTTTCAATAAAAGTACAAATGATTTAACTTCAATCTTAGATCTGTCAAGAATTGTGTCGTTAAGATCATGAATGAATCTGGAGACGGCTGTGTCTATAGGTGAATAATTATTTAAAATAATGGTGTGTGAACTAATACATCTGCTATTGAATTAGCTTTTTCATTGCCAGTTTTTAAAACCTCACCGTTTACATGAAGATCAGTAGAGGGCATTTTGTTTCCTTTAAGTGCTTTTTTTACTTTCCAAAACTTTTTAGAGCCCGAGGGCAAATTCGAAATAAATTTTGACCAGGATTCATTGCGGTCTTTATTAAGGTGAAAATCAATAAGTTTATTTAATAGCTTCAAAATGCTTTTCAATTAATTTTTATAATTAAAATCGCTACATCTTTGAAAGTTACGATTGTATTTATTTCTCTGACTAATTAACATTTTACTAATTTCAGAGATTTCTAGTTACCACGAATTTTTATGACCGACAGGTATTTTATAGAACGCTTCTTTAACTATAAATATTAATTTGTTAAAATAAAAATCTAGATTACCTGAATTAGTATCTTGTTGATCAATGTTTTGACACCTAATTTCATTTTCAACCCAGTTTCTGATTGCTGACCAGTCTGCGCGATAATACAAGGGAACTGAATATATCATGTTTTGAACCTGGCCATAAATAACGGAAGATATAGATACATGGTCCGACTGTAAAACATTTGGATGTGTCTCAAGGTTTAAAAAATGGAGACACGAGTTAGATAAAAGAATGTCTACTGTGGACTGTTGAACGGGGTTGATATTTTGTCCAAAGCGAGTGTGTCCATTTGAGTAATAAATGAAGTAGCTGGATTGAAGACAATGGCAGTAGAGATCATTACCAACCGTGTTATTTGACATACAATTCCAATGTGTATGTTGGGCATTCAGATCACCGAAAATAAAATAGTCTTTTGAAAACGAAGTTAATTTATCCAAATCAGCTTTAAAATTGGTAGTATGAACTGGATGATACGCTGAAGTGAATATAACTGGCCTTCTATTAATTATAACTTGTACTGAAATATTTTCAGCAGTACTTGTTTTTATTTTTGGTAACAACGTATGCTTAATGTTACCTTTAATTGCAATTAGAACTCCTCCGCCATGAGTAGATCGATCCTCTCTATAAATTTTATAACCACTAAATTGAAATTTGTGGTACGGTTTCAAAAAAGTCTCATTTAAAAGGAGAATATCGATTTTTCTTTTGTGTAAAAAGTATTCCAGCTGGGCAGCTGCTGACTCAGTTGTTATTCCTTGGGCATTCCAATGCATAACATTAACATTGTGTCTACCGGTTGAATTATATGTCATGTTTAAGCATCATACCGAAAACTCGTAGCTTGTCGTACTTATTTTGACATCTTTGCAAAGCATCTACAGTATCAAAAAATATTTCCAAAAGTCTTTCATTGGAAATGTCATCATTATTATTATTGTCGTAGCTCTTGCCTTTAGCTACCTCAGAATACAATTTACCAAAATCGCTTGAAATTCAGATTAATTTTCAATATACGTATAGAAAAATTTCGATCAATTTTATCTTTTAGACAAATTTCAAAGTTTTATTTTCTAGAGAAATTTCAGATAAATCTTATACTTAGAAACTTGTATTTAAATATCCTATTTATGGAAAACCTATTTTACTAATTTTCTATTTATAGAAAATACCGCAAATTTTTTAATTATTTTTTTTTTTAATTTTCCTTTGAGAAATTTTTGATATTTTTTTTTGTAGGAATTTTTCAATAAATTTTCATTTTTCGATAAATTTGTTTTACAAGAAATTTTCTGCACATTTTTGATTATCTTATTAAAAGAAAGTTTCGATAAATTTGCTTTTTATAGGAAATTTTCTATAAATTTATTTTTAATAGCAAATTTTAAACAAATTTGCTTTTAGTATATTATATATATATTATATATTATATATTATATATTATATATTATATATTATATATTATATATTATATATTATATATTATATATTATATATTATAAATTATATATTATTTATATTTTGTACATACAAAATTACAAATATCATACAAAGTATTTACGGTACAAGACTCCTTGAGATGTCATATTAAATGTATCAAAATTGCTTTTAAAATCATCCATATCAAGCGCTTTACAATTCGCAGGTAAATATCTCAAAAAATGGTATTTTTAAAGATTTTAAAAAGATATAGGGAAAATGTTTTCTATACCCTGGTAAGTGACATGCTGAAACTCGCAATATTTTATGAATTATTAAAAAAGTGTCATAAATACGAAACATTTACCTCAACTTGTATTGTTTCGTTTATAATCAAACAGAAAAACCTCCAATTGCTTCCACAAATCATCCAAATTTAATGAAATTTAGCAAAAATATTAACATTGGTACTTGCTTTAGCATGATTTCCGCGATTATTCGACTAATTTAATGTAACTTAATTACCATACCTATAATTACCTTTAATTATAGACCTCGTACACGTTGAGAAAAAATATGGTTGCCCGAATCATTATCGAAGTGCAACATATTATGATGCCACTACATGGTCATGAATAATAAATACGAGTATTATAATGAAAAAGTAATCTAAATTTCATATTATGATCCTAGTTTTTGCATTTTATATTTAAGTATTCTATAATGTTTTGATCCAGTTATATAAAATTATGCTCTGAATTTCTCATATGTTCAAAATTACTTAAACCATTTTTCATATTAATCTTATTACGATCAATAATTATTTAATCCATTAATTAATTTTAATTTTATTTTATTTACATATGTTGTACAAGATAATACAAGATACTATTTATTAACTAATAGTAATTAATCAGTATCTTATACTGCTTGATTCAGACCAAATATAACAAAGCCTTGTCTATTTATATTAATTTATGTATAAACTAAATGAGAATTATAATGAAGGTGGAAAACGTTAAAAACATAGTATATTGAAAATCAAAAATTTATAAAATTTTTAAATCATGTATATATTTCTAAAGAGCATATTTTTTGTAACATTTTATTGTTATGGAAATAATAATATTAATATGGTTTGAAAACATAATATGGTTTAAGAACAAGGAAAAAGATTAATAATATTTAATGGTTGTAAAAATAATGATGATTACTATATTAATAAAATTTTGTTTCTGGTAAAAATATAAAACTTTTAGTAAACTATATTGAAATTTTGATTGAGTTTAAACATTGAATGATAAAACTGAAACAAAAACATTGTTATCCTGAACACAGTATTATTACAATTTATTAAAATTAACAACGAGAACATAATACTGTTGTAGTAACAATGCCGTAACCATGTCTTTTCTCTGCGTGCATATAATTTAATATGAGCTGCGTGGGAAACATTTCAAAATATTGAACACCATTAAGACTTATATTGTTTCTACTGTTCCTTTTTTTTTTGCTGGTCTATTAAAATTGATAAAATTTTATAAAATTTTTGATATTTTGGCCAAAGTTACATAATTTGTTTAAAAAAAAAGAAATAAATAAAAATAAAAAAAAAATTATATACTTGAAAAATTCCTTGAGTTCAGAGTAGTCCTTTTTTATGCAGACTAGTTGCACAATAAAATATGAAACACATCCTGAATGCTTAAGGTCTTAGCTATCATGTAATGTAAATTTTTTATTAAATTCTAAAAAAAAAATTGGACTTTTTTCCCGACTAGATTTAATCTTATTTCGTGAATAAAACTAAATCTGTTTTTATTGTGGGTTTTCGTAACATTTAGCTTAAATGTTAAGTCGTTTTATAGTCCTAAATTGGATTTTATCTTGTGTCTTGATATAGTCCTAGTTAAGATTTAATGTGATTTTATAGTTTTTAGTATCTTTAATCTTTGTCACTGATTAGCTTTAATAGAAAGCCTTTTGTGGTCCCAGGTTTACTTTAATCGTAAGTTTTTCTATAGTCCTAGATTAGCACTAAGCGAAGGTATTTATATAATCCTGTACAAGCTCTTTTTATGGAAAGGGGTAGTTCATTAAGAGAGTAGTATCTTAATATTGCAGTGGTGTAATATGTTCGGAAAAATTCATAGAGATTGGACTGCAGGATTTTCATTATTTACGCTTGTGTAGATGGAACTTGTAATATGATTTTTCTTAATGTCTCATCTTTAAAAATTGATTTTGATAAACAATTTACTCTTTTCCATCACAGCCTTGTTTGATTACTTAAGTCAGTATGATTTCTTATTTTTAAATATTTATTGGATTTTATTTTCTGGATATTATTGTTGTTGTTGGTACATTTATAATCGAAATACCAGCCAAGAAATTCATAATCATTGATTTGTTTTATGCGTTTGTTTTGATAGCCGTCATCATCATCGCCAACCGCATCAATCGCATCAGATTTTTTTTTTTATTATTATTGTCGAACTGAGTGTGAATGAAGATTGTTTGAATTATTAAAGAGATTTATATTTCATATGAAAACAGAAGGTAAAACAATAAATCTAGTATGATTAATTAATTGTTTATTTAGATTTCGGTGATTTAAACAAACAGCAACAGATGATTGCAATTAATTAGCAAAAAAAAAAAAATTGAGTGATGAATGAGTCAAATGATTTGTGTAAAAAAATTTGTTGAAAGAGGGAAATGTTTTAAAAAAATATTGATCGAAAATATATTTTGAAAAAAAGTCCCTAGAGACACGAAAGATCTAGTGTAAATATTTTGTGCATTCGTTTATTTACAACCAAATTTAGGTGTCTAATGCACAATTCCAATTCTTTGAAATTTTTTGCACAAATATTTTTATGATAAATGAAAGATGACTTGCTTATTTGTAAATTTATTATTATGAGCTTCTGTTTTTGTCTCCTCCAATATATAATCCCATTTAACTGAAAAGTAATGCTCATATTTTATTTTACGCTGAAATAGTGAAATGTTTTCTTAGGTAAAGTACAACTGCGAATATAAGCAAATTGTTAAAACACGTGTTCTGTTTTAATGGTCTTCTTTCTACCATAAAGGTTTATGTGTTGCTTTATATTTCTCGACTTTATTTCGTTCATGTTCCCTATCCCTACTTGGTTAATAATTTTGCAGAAGTATTTTCACGTTAATTACATTGATTTATGGATCCATTGTTTTGTATTTAGTATTTCTACATGGTAATATGAAAAGAATTGTATCTAAGTACTACTTTACTTAGCTGCAACGTGTATAATATTGTATTTGTATTGTAATGTAATACACTGTAAATGCAATGTAATGTAAAGTAAGTTAATGTCAAGACAAATATATGAATGGCAAACGAAAAAAAAAAAACGTATTTAAAACTAAGTAAAGCAAACAATATGTAAAATATGTTTACGCATATTTTGGGGTTTATTTTTTAAGGTAAGGTAGTATGTAAAGTACTAAAATAATTTTACACCGTTTGCAAAGTGATCACTCAGATGCATACTTATATTTAACATATAAATACATATGTAGTTGCATTTCGAATTGATTCTATGATTACTGAGTTCGACAAAGTTGAGTGTTGATTAGTTGAGAATAATCAAATATCTTTGTCTCACAAAATTTGCATTACCATTTCAAATATATTCTATGTAATAATAATTTGAATGTGATCTTTCAGAAAATGTGCAGAAACACACACAAAATAAAATTCTTCCTTATAACCAGCGAATCTAATAAGTATTGCTGGGCGAACTACCAACCTGGAGCTTGGCAAAGGGACTAATTGTGAATCTGGAAAAATGAGAACAGTTTCTCCGTAATAAAAAAGAGTAGATAAGTTTGTATTACTGATATTGGGAGATGTTAAGATGATCGTGAAAATTATCTTGGATTTTTGCTGAATAGTAAATCAACATGCAAGCAAGACTCCAAAAGAGTCTCATTTTGTACAAAAATTAAGAAGTGAGAACAACTTTCATATACTCGAACTTGTCAACCATTTTGAACCAAAACGCGCTGGAAAATTTTCAAAACGCGCTAAAAGCTCCAAACTAAAATAAAAGGTCACATTTGTTGAAACCAGATTTTTATTAACAGTATCAAGTAAAACATTACATGGTCTATATTTGTTACTTTTTAAGATATCTTAATTTCAGCACAAATAGTGAATGTATATTTCACATATAAAAAATTTTTAAATTTGTGTTCTTATTAAACAAGTAAGCGGTCGAATTTTATCTATATTCAAAAATTCCAGATTCATAGACAAAACTTTTTCAAAGAATTTAAGTTCACAAAACTTGTAAATTTCGGCCAGATATATTTAAATTTTAATGCAAAAGCTTTGCTTTAATCAGTCCAAAATTTTTACGAAAACGTTAATGCCTAATAAAATGAGAAGAATATAAAAAATTTTTAATAAGTCCTTTATTCGATGGGCTTGGGGAAACGAATAGACACTTCATTCAAACGACTACATACTTTAAAAAATTAATTTCTGGAGCTATATTTGAGCATTTCGAAATGCTTGTTTTAGTTTTTGGTGCATTCGAAAACTAAAAAAAATATATTTTAGTTAATAGCAACGTAAAAACGTGCAGCTAATTGCTATATACTGAAAGTAAAACGCGCCAAACGCCGCTAAGGCTTTTTTGGAAAAAGCACTAACAGAAAAACAAGAATTTTTTTGGATGTTAAAAAGCGTTAAATCTAGCGGAGAAAGCTATAGGACTATGAACCTTAATATCTCAACTCATTCGGGGTTAATGGAATGTAAACTCACTAAAATCGATATATGACAGTATAAAGTTTTTACAGGTGGATCAAAAATATTCAAAAGTCTTATAGAATGAATCCAACGGCCATAAAATTTCCGATGGTGTAGTTCGACTCAGCTCCGCAATGGAGATGGCATTGAGAGAGTGAGTGACCAATCGGTCACTAAAACGAAGTACTAAAAAGTAAAGCTTCAGACAAAGTTTACACAGGCTGAAGGGTTGTGGAAGGTTATGGAACCCAAACTATACACAGTGGGTGTCAAAATACTATTATATATATGTACAATATATCATTAAGTATGGCAATAGATATGATTGCAGAACACTGTTCGGTGAGATGAAGAAGCAGTAAATGGGAAACTGATACAGGATTCTGTGGATTGTGCGAGGTTCAGCATAATCATAGCTTAAAGTGCAATACAAGGGTCAGTTTAATGTCTCGTATTATTAAATAGAGGATATTGTGAAAATGCAAAAAATTTCGACCCAAAATTACAGTTTTAAATATTCTTCTATTTTATTGTTTTATATTTCGGTTGTTCATTAAACTAGTCATCGTGTATTTTATCTCTGATGAATCAGTTCCATATCGCTTACGGTTCATGTTTTATGGACATCTTAAGTAGGACACCTCTGGCATTTTTATAAAAAATTAATAAAGTTTCAGGTTAAATAACCCTTATGTGCATTATCCGATTTTAACAAAATAGGTACCAATGAAAAGGACTGATATTTCTCTTTAACAAAAAATCATAAAAGTTACACATCTTCCTGACGCAAGGACCTCTAAAATGCCAGAATATCCATTATCCTAGGGTATCCTGAAAAATTATCCTTTAATTTTAATTATTTTTTTATTTTATATTTACTATCAATTTGTCGTTATTGTGTAAAAATTTTAAAATGGGATCTCAATGGGATCGAAAGTTATAGCAGTTAGTACAATTACAATTTTGCTAACAATTTAATATTTTCTTAAGTGTTGTGATACTTTTACTTTAAATTTAATATTAAAATAAATAGGAAAGTATAAAAACAAGCAGTGTTGGTCAAGATCGACCATATAGTACCCTACATGCTTTTTATAGGCACTAAAATGATTATCGGGAGAAGGCCTTATATGGGACCTATAGCGAATTGTGAAAGGATCCTTATGAAATTTATTATAATATTTTTTGTGTACATGACAATAATTTAAATAAAATTTTATTCGATACTGGCATTTATGTGAGATTTATTCACGTTAAATATTTTTCGGGAATGTGAATTATATGGATGCCATGGTCAGTTATGTTCCGATCATTATGAAATTTAATGGAGCGATCTCTACTTGTACAAAACTTAGTTGTGTTAAATTTAATTGCGATATTGTTATTTATGTTACAATTATGCAAGTTTAATTGATTTTCGGGAATTATTATAAATAATTATGGACTTATTTGTTTTGAGATTGTGTATGATGATTTATAGTTATATAAAAATTTTATATTGATATTAACATTAATGTTAACAAAACCTATATGAAAGATATGATCAATTATAAACCGATTTTTATAAAATTTGCTTCAATGGTCTGTAATTGTATAAAACTTATGTGTATTGAAATTACATAAATACGACATATTTCAGATATTTATATGCGCTAAACCAGTATTGCCTTGTATCAAATTTTAGTAAATAATCTTTAAAATTTTAAACTTATTGCTGATGAATTAGCCAGAACTGGTTCAATTCTTCAAAGTGAACAAAAGGACCAACTAACTATTTGGCATACCGCTGTCATCTTGTAGATCTACGATACTGCAGTAGTTGCCGATAATAGCTCAACAAACGAGCCCGAATGTTCTATCTCGAGACAGATATGGGTCCAGTACGATCAAAAACGATCGAACTTCATTCTGGGATTGCCAAGGTGTCAGCTACTAACACTTGTAGCCATTACTACCAGGTACTGGATTACTGGTGCACACGCTAGGAGACTAGGACTCCCTTTTAACGACTATTGTAGAAGTTGCTTTAATGAGGAGGAGGAAGAAACAGTAGAATATTTTCTTTGTCACTGTTCTGCTCTTGCGAATATAAGGACTGCTCAATTTGGGAGTCCATATATGCATAGATTTTCTGATCTCTCTGTAATTAATATCAGACGGATCAGATTTTTATTTGTGCGTCAGGTTGATTCGATTCGAACCTATTCTCGGACATGTGAAAACAGATTCACATGATCCATTAGGGTAACACAACGGGATCAATAGGACCCAAGTAAGTTGTCTATTTTATATATTTACAGCTACCTGACCTATCTTTAAAATTCTGATAAATAATTCGGCGGATTTTGAAAATTGGGTTACAGTGTGTTAAAGATCTGTTAATGTGCTCCTGAAACTTATAAAATAATATCAATTTATTTCCTGCTTGTTAAAACCTAATACAGCTTGAGTTGTCCAATTTCAGAGGTTCATAGAATATGAACCCTTAGCGATATGATGAAGGTTAATACGCTATATGAAGCGCACAGAGGAGTAGATTATATGTGCTGAATATTATTAAAATCGGTAATGGTAGATTGATTATGGATATTAGATTTATTTACAGTCTTTGAGATACTATAATGGGGATTTTGTTGTAAGATTTCCCAGTCTTAATGTTTTAGAGCGATTCTCAGTGGTATGGCATAAATGTAACATTTATATAACATGTTGCGACAATTTGTTGTTTTTTTTTTCCTATGATAAATTTTGCTTAAAATATGCAACAAATATAAAAGAAAAAAAAAAATATTCTGCCTAAACATAATACTTTGTTTGCTGAGCATTTGAATATTAAATAATGACATTAGGAAATAAATTTAAGAGGAATGTTTCCTAAGTAAAAGCTTATTGAAATTGATTATACTAAGTTTATGATATTTACAGATTTTAACTCTGCATTTTACCATAGCTTCCAAGTAATGCTCACTTCTGTAAGATCCTTTCATCAAAAAAGTTACATATACTCTATAAAATATTACTTTTTTACAGGAATATTTCTTTAAATATCGGCAAATGGTGTAGCATTATATCAATTGTTGTTGAAGGTTCTAACAATTTTTTTTTAATAAATTTTCTTAAATACTCATTTAGTAAAGAATTCCCACTGTATTAATTGCATATAAATCCATCAGTCTATACAAGATTTATAGTATTTTGAATACAACAATTAACACTTCAACTCCTAGGGTTAATCAAAATAATTAAAAATACTAAATTTAAATGCAAAAAAAAAAAAAAAAAAAAACAAAAGCAATGAAGAAAGTAATTATTTTCCTCTAACTTTACTTTTTTTTAATTCAGACCACTAGCAAGGTATTCTACATCAACACTTGAAAATAATTTGAATTAAAATTGAAAGAAATACACATAATTAAGAGAAAACTAAATCAATTCTATAAACAAATAAAATACATTTGACTAAAAAAATTTATCTCTGCATTCGTATCTGAGGAAAAAAGGAAAATATTTATACATTAAAAGAACTAAGAGGTCACACACAGAGTTAAGTGTGAATTGATGATTTCAAAATTATTTTGGATATACGAATACATGAATAAATGAAAGTGTTAAAGATTCTTGATGTAGGAATATTGTTACTAGTAGTGCTAAAATTTGCTCTAAGGCCACCTGTTGTTGTCAGTTATTATTTTAAACATTACGCATCATGCAAAATCATTCAATGTTGCTGCTCAGGTGTTGATGGATGCCACATTAAATCACGACCACACACACTGAACGACAGACAAACACAAATTTTATGGTATAATAACAAAATTATCTTGTAGTTTGGTATTTATGTTTACAAATGATTACATATTTTATCCAAAATAAATAAACATATATAAATTTATATTTGAAATCATTTAATAAAGATATTTTTGATATTTTAAGAAAGGGGTGAATTTCTGTAATTTCATAAGATTCTATAACCAAAGTGGAAAATAGGGGACATTATAAAAATATGAACCATTATAAAAAATCGAACTGCATCTGACTTTACTCCTTAATAAGTTCTGCAATAATACTGTTTTAAACATTTTTGTTTAAAACTACTTAACTTTTTCCCCTTCTTCTACACTTTCGATCTAATATAAGCTAATTAGACTATGGATAAATTCTACACCTTCTTTGTTATTGTGCAGAATTTCAACAGTTACATACACGGTAGTCGCCTATTGATGACAACTTTTTTTAATTTTTAAATTTTGAAACAGGGATTGATACTTTCTGTAATTATGCGTATTTTGCGCTATATCTCGTTGCCGCACAGTGGCTCAGAAGTTAATTTTATTGGCCAAAAATCCAATTTTTGCTAACACCAATTTCCAAAATTTCAATTCCATTCAATAGTAAACATGTTGAAACTAAGGTGGCCAAAAAATTAGATTAAAATAGAGTAAGCAAAGTGGGTGTAGCATGCTCTTAGAGACAAATGTTTTATATAATTTTATAAAAAAGTGTGATTTTTTTAAATTTGATCAGAAGTAAATTGTCAATACTCGTAAACTATTGTCGATAATTGGCTGCATTTTTTTGTTATATTGGTAGGATAATAGTCTTTAAGAAATGGTATGACTTGTCCCTGTACCGTTTATACCTTCGGTGTAAATAAATATTTTCTCAGGTACTATATTTCAATCGAATTTGTATTTTAGTGGAATAGAACTTTTGAAGGTCGGAAGGGGTTAAACAAATTTTACTACCAGAAAAAAGGTGAAAGTGTCCTCTTTTATCCCATATATGCTTTTATACCGGACATGACCCGTCTGTAGAACACTTTTTCTATTTGAACTCATACCAAAAATCAATTATGATTTGGATTTTAAACCAAATCAAATCAATAAGAAATAATGTCACCAATAAGGATTTAAGAAGTTCAAAAAAGAAACATTCGGAATGAATTTCTCAAATATGGGCTGATTATAGATCAACCAAAATAAGGATCAGGTAATATCAATGATGAGAACACAGCAGGAAGATTCCTTTTAGATCCTGAAGGAGCATCTGAAATAACATGTGTTGATATAAATCTTACCTGAAGATTTAAAACAACTGTCGATGTACTTGTGTGTAATGAACAAATTTATGCTAGAGAATTTGGTGATTATGCGAAAGAAACTGCACGAATATATATATATATATATATATATATATATACAACCAAATATCCATGTCTGCAACAGTTCAAAAATCCTTTACCAAGGAAAAGATGTCATTAAGCATCATTTAGTACCATTTGGAGATCTATCAGAGTAAGCCAAGGAAAAAAAGAATAAGAATTACAGATTTTATAGGGAGCACAATACCAGAAAAATATCACGAAATGCTACAAATGAAGATCTATTTAAAGTATTACAGCCAACGTCAGATCCGCTCATCTCTAGCATTCGAAGTCAATGGATAGTAGAACATCGGGACTTAGGTGAAGAAGCAAAAGGGCTGCTAGAGGAGAGAAATAATATAGAACTAAATATGAAATATTTACCGGCTATTTTCCAATCGAATGAATGAATAATTATAATTTTATTTTATTGTTACTTAAGTAAAAAATAAAATATATATAAAACACTTTTAGTTGTTATAAAAAATAAAAATTGTTGTTCTTAATGTTATTTAAATAAAAAAAAACAAAATAAATAACAAAAAATCGTCATTTTTGTCCAAAAACAATCGATTCTAGTGGAACCGTTTCTTCTTTCTTTAGTGGAACCTGTTCTAGAATTGACAAACTGGGAACCTATTCACAAACTTTTCCTATGTATTATTAAAATGTTTTTTATCTGCTTATGACTTTTTTTTATAAGTAAATCTAATTCAAAGAACAAAAAACCCTCATTTTTATACTAAATACCATAAAAAATTGAAAGTTCAACTTTAGCCTTAAATGTCTCAATAACTGCTCAACAGATTTTAATGAATTTAAAACTGGAGAATAATTTAAGAAAATAATTCTCGATTGAGAAGTTACAGAGTTTTGCCCGATGAAAAACGATTCTGAGCCATTGTGTTCCGTGCCCGAAATATTCAACGCAGTATATAAATTCAAAGTTTGGAAAACAAGAGCGAACATAAAAACAAAATCAGTGTTTTGCGAGGCACAATCACAGTCGGATATATAGATATAAGAGCGGCGATAAATATCATTAATCGGAACCATAAATTCAAGTCAAAACATAGAACACTCTTGTCAACATAGATTTTGCTAAGGCACATAACAATGGCAGTACGAAATTAAATATAATTGGTATAATTAGTAGGTGTCAGTAATGCTTAATGGAAATGTTGAGGCGCATCAAAAAATTAAAAAATTTTGAAAGTTGAAAATTTTTGGGGACCAAAAAATCTTACTTCGGTTAAAAAGTAATCACAATACACATTTTGGTAGAAATTCCAAAATAATAATTTAAGAAATTGTAAAAAGTGAATGCATTTTATAAATGGTAATAGACCAACAGCCGTATTCAAAAAAACTTATTACTGCTCTACTAACCATTGTTAAGCAAAATTCCTTAAGGATATATTCAAAAACATGACTCGCTTAATATACCTTTAGTAAACCATTGTTAACTTTAAATATTTTAAAGTACGTCCGACCCTACTTTAAGATTATTTCCGTTACATACATATATATTTCAAAAAAAAAAAAATATATATATTTTTTGTGTTCATTCGTAAATTTTTTAACAAAAACGTTATAATTTTTAATTTTCGGATGTTAAGATTCGATCCAAAATTAAAATTAATTGTAATGAAATCGTAAACCTAAACAGGAAAAACACTATTTTGGATGCTTTTCGATTAAAATACCAACATTTCGGTTGCCCGCATGTCAACTTACTGTTCGTCACCATCACATATGTTAAGATGACATTAATCTAATGTATCAAGGGTTAAAAATTACGCATTTTAACAGAAAAGATTATTAAAATAGTTAAATTTTAACAAAATTAAAAAAAAAAAAAATAATAACAAAACCAAATATGAAATAGTGATGTTGATTTTATCACAGAATATTCGTTATTTGGATACTTATAATTACAACCAACAAAAATTTAATTTAATTTCATTTATAGATATTTACATTTGCATATCAAAAACGTACTAGAACATCAAAAATAATAGTGGAATAACGAATAATTTATTGTAACTATTCACAACAATGACAATATAAATGAGAGAGAAACTGAGAAGAGTTTTCTACATAAACAAAAAACAGTTTATTAGTTAATAATAAAGACTTTAAGGGCTAAATTGTGTATTAGCTATCTTGTGCTTTAAATATAGATTATTATTATTATTATTATTATTATTATTTTTTTTTTAATACGGCTGCAAGTAATTAAGAACATATATTAAAAGATAAAATGTGGCAACGTTGACAGTCTGACAAGGCATTGGAGATTATAGTTTATTATTATTTTTAACACTTTTGTTATAATGGAGCTAGAATTATAAAAACTGTACCTTATTATCAAAAAATATATAACAATGTCATATAATCTTTATTTTAAATTTTATATACTTTTTAGTTTTGTGGTCATTTGGATTGTTTATCAATATAACCTACAATACCCCGGAATTTTATCTTTGGGGTTATGTGAAGTCAAAAGTCTTCGTCGATAAGCCAGCTACAATTCAAGATGTGGAAGCCAACTTTACTTGCATAATTCGCGATATACCGGTAACAATTCTGGAAAGTGTTATCGAAAATTAGACCTTATGTGTGGATCACCTACAGCGTAGGCGTGGCCAACATTGGAACTAATTAACCTTAAATAAATAACATATTAAAGATTTCAACATCAAATTATATTTAAGTGTTTTATTTAAAATTAAAAAAAAAGGATTTAAATGGATCACTCTATAAATAGATAAAAAAAATCGTTAGATCAATTACTTCCATGTAGAGAAATGCCTTCAAAAGATATTGGTGAAAATATATGAAGAGGAGTTACGAAAGACAACGTTATTTTTTGGATTTTTGCATATTTTTTGTTTATGATACCCATTTTCAATACCAAGCAAAACGTATTAGAGGGACATTTTGAGCTAAATTTCATACCGCAAGTGGAATATTTATACTTTATTGGGTCTAAAATGAATATTTCGATATGCTATAAACGAAATAAAAAACTCAATATATGTCCTATCTTTTTAGATGGTAGCTACAAAAATGAAGAGGAAAAGTGCAGTGTATTGTGACCTAAAAACCGTGCAGATTATTGCATATGTCTTTCATATTTAGTTCTATTTCTCTTTTATTTTACCAACATTACCCTTAAACTCATCATACCTTCTGCAACACTGTAGTGATAAAATTAAAATAAAAAAAAAAAAAATTATCTTTCACCTCTATTTAAAAACGTATCAGCGCAGAATATTTTGAAAATAATTAAAAATTATTATTTATTTGTGGTTAATTTTTCGTATTTAGCTCATCCATAACACTGTTGGAGAACAATTCATAAACTATTGTGCGCGCCTAATAATTCATGTCAAAATACGCGTACAATTTAAACTCATAAATACTGGCTGGAAGTGAAATATTCAGTGTTTGCTGCTGTGTGGAATGATTGCCTATATGAATGGGAGGAAAGTATGATGAGCCAGGCAAACACGACAAACTGTAGAAGAAGTAAAAAAGCTATATGGGAGTGTTTCGTTCGTTTGTTAGTGGCTTTTTTACTAACACACTTGATACGCATGTGATTTATAAGTTGAATCCATGAAAATTTCATTTCCTTGCCTGTTGATTGAATTAATTTTTTCCTTTTTGTTTTTACTATACTTACTACATATTGGCCTTTTGTATTGTTGTTATGTGAATATAAATCCCCCTCATCATTTGGAGAAACTGAGTAAATCTGAAACTGTCTGAAATGCGGATAAATGTATAAATGTACGTTTGAGGTCTTGCATGTGTGCGCCAGTCTAGCGTTTAAAGTATTCCAAATATGTTTTCCTTTTTTTTTTTTGCAAAATATATAAAAAAAATATTTTCATTTTCAATAAGTATTTTTGTTTTTTATTATTAAAATTTAACATTATAGCATTTATGTACGTGTGAACGATTATGATGTGCTGCGTACTAATAAAGTGATTTACAACAATTTTATATGGATTTTTTTTTTGTGCTAAGTTTATTTTTGTATTTCATGAAATCTGTAATAAAACAAGATACATTTTGACAGGCTGCATAGACAAACAGACACCATATATGAACGAGTTAGTTGGTATGTGGCATCACCAACTAAATGTTGCAGATGTTTAAACTTCCGTTTTAGAAAATATATATTTTTTATAATGTACATACATTTGTTGGTGTGTCTATGTATTTGAATGAAAATCTGAAAATGTTTGAAATTCACAAATCATCAACATCCGTAACAGATTTGTAAATATATAATTATTTTAAATTAAGAATTTCATCAATTTTTTTTTAATGTATGTATTTATTTTTTCTATCTTAATTTCATTTAATTTATATTTTTATAAATATTGGCAGGAGGAAAAAGTAATTTCTTATAAGTATTAGTGGTTAATAGGTCTTGCAACGAAGCAATAAAGTTACAGAACGACTGGAGCTGAACTAGGATAAAGATTGTCAATCCAGCAGCAACTGTACTAACCGGAAGTTTTTTTCCCAGGGAAGAACTTTCGACGACTGTAGAGCTGTTATAACAATAACTAACTTTCAGAGTCGCATTCATTATTTATTTTCAACTTGGGTTTCATTGAAACTTAAGTTGCAGTATCAGGAGTTGCAAAATATAGCGCCGTCCATGATAACGTTATATATTTAATTATGTGATTGCTGCCTGGTCAACAGCATTCGGTTCCAAAGATCATAAACAAGTTTCACTTGGTAATTGCCTTTGTTACCTCTATTTGCAAAGTTGGTAGACTATACTCAGAAAAAATATTGATCTCTATTGTAGCGAAGTCTTAATTTTAATTAAATTGGAGTTTCAACTATTAAGTGATCAATTAGCTCAATCAGTGTACATACACTGTTGAAATAAATTTAACATTTTCGGCAGGTACAACCAAATTGTGTTTACATTTTTGTAATAAATATTGATGAATACAATCAAAATTTGTTTGGTAAGAATAATTATAAACTTATAAGGTCACTTTTTTTTGTTCTGTGTGCAAAAAAGTTCAATGGGTTTTTAATAATACTGCTAGCTAAAATATTTATTGCTAAAAGATACACATGCACCGTTTAGTATTACTTATTTGACATTTGTCCTTTTTATGGACAAAAACGCTGAAAGTGTATACTTTATAATGAGACAAAATTATAAAGTCAGTCCACTTTTTTCCATTAAAATTACATTTTTGGCAATTTATTCATTGACCACTTTTACCCATCCCACTAAATTACACGATCGTTTTCCAAGACAAAATAAGCTAAATAAAATTAAATTAGCATTAAAAATGGGAAAACGTTCAGATTGCTGTATAACAAACATTCTAGGATCCCTAAGCAGGTCCAAGTATATCTACTACCAATAGTTTTTATCCGTTTTTTGCGGAAAAATTTGAAATTTTTTCGGATATTGCGCAGGGCATGGCAAGAAAGGAGTTGGTAATTCTTGCTGCTATTCCAGACTATTGATTTCAATTAAAAGGGAATACCAAAAGTGGGTTAAAATTATGATAAACATATCCCAAACTCTTACGGAATTCCCACTAAATTTTATCTTTTTAAAAATACATGGATTCCTCTAGTGAATCTCATTTATAGCCTGATGAGCTATTCCAACCATCAAAAATATTTTTTTATCTAAAAAAAAAAGAAATTATTACGGAAAATTTAGGCATTTTCTAATGAAGAAGAATTTTCGAAATTGCTACTTGGAACCATTTATCTGGCATGACATTTTCGAGTTAATCTCAAATGGAAGCCACTCTAAAGTATCGCTTTTCAATAAAATAATAATCTTGAATACGAGCGGTAATTCCTGACCACTTTTTGCTACATCTGGGTGCAGAAATGCTAAAAAAATAAAACTTTTTGCCAAAAAAATGGTGAAAACCATTGGTGTAGATATGTTTTGAGGATCCTAGATAGTCTGTTATGCAGCAATCTGAACGTTTTCCTATTTTCAATATTAATATAATTTTAGTTAGCTCACTTTTAAATTAATTGTGCACTTTTATCTTGAAAAACGACCTAATAATTCAGTGGGATATGTAAAAGTGGAAATCTTTAAAGAAATCTAGGAATTTCTAGGAACACTTCTGGAGTTAAAACAATTCACTTCTTAATCACTTCTATAAAAAAATAAGTAAATAAAAATGGCCAAGGAATAAATTACCAAAAATGTGATTTTAATGGAAAAGAAATACTGACCTTATAATTTTGGCTCATTGGAAATTGCACATTTTCAGCGTTTTTGTCAATAAAAAGATCAAATGTCAAATAAATGATATTAAACGGTGCGTGTAGGAACATCTTTCAGTAATAAGTATTTTAGCTAACGGTACCAGCAAATATTCCTTGAACTTTTTAATACACGGAGCAAATAAAACCTTATAGGTGTGCCACGCACCTTATAAATATAAATAAATATTCTGTAATAGTAATTGCAATTTATTCGCATAAAGATGGATTATAATAAAAGGAAACAAAATTCGGTGTTTCCAACCAGCAAAAGAAGCACATATTTTCTTTTCCATATTTTCAAAAAATTAATTAAAAATTAGTTTAAATGAAAAAGTTCTTTAAGACAAATACTTAATTTTTCTAATTAAAAAAGGCAGACTCGCTCTATTTATCGCGTTGTTAAATGGTGGTAAACGTTACGTTGTCCATAAAATTCTGAAGTTAAAATTTTACAGACAAATTTCCAATTGCAGCAAATCCTTAGCAATTTCGATAAAAAAAATTGGAATACCACATACCACCATTGTTTAAGAGGAATTTTTTTTATTGAAATTCTTAACTTCGTTTAAAAGAATTACCTTTCCAAGTTTTGAGTTCAGACAACATTACACAAGATAAAGGAGAAATAAGATCACTTAGAGAAGCTAATTCCTTTCAAGTTGGGATCAGAGTTATTAACATGATGATGAACATTATCCACAACAAAGGCATACACGAATGATCTTGCGGAAGAAACTTTTCATTACATAAAGAATTCCAAAATCTATTATGTGGTTGGTGAAAAAATATCCATTTTATTACAATCATAGATTTTTTATTACATACATATATATTTTCTTACCAGTTTTCCCGGAATACCTATTTACATGTGCAATTTCTATCTAAATTTTCATTATTATTTTAACTCAATTATGAGAATATGAGAGTAAAGCAAACAAATATGGTCAAGATTTTAGGAAAAAATGGGAACTAGAAGTAGACTATGTCATTGGTTTTATCAAAAGTAAGTAATTTAAAGCAAAGTTCTAAAACAGCTCAAAAATTCATTCAATTTACGTATTCTTTTAGGAAAAACGTGGTGATATAAATAACATAATCATATGGATATACATCTTTGGTCTTTTGTACAATTAAATTTTTATATTTCATATAATTTTTCCATGCATTTTATGTAAAAAGGAATAAATAATAAAAAATTTCTTGGAGTTAAATCTTCAATTGTTCTTACCGAATTACTTTTTAAAACTATCTCACCTATATAATGTTCTAAATTTTCAACTATCTCGACCAATATTTCCTTTGTGGGTTCCAATAATATGTCATAAGTAAACGATATATTCTGTTCCCGCAATCGATTTCTAAGATAGTACGTGCAACCGACCGAATTTGATTGTTAAAAAATTCGGTTGCCACTACTATTCTGTTTTCTCTGTGTATAATTAGAAACAATGTTACAAATTGAACATGTACTTTCTGTACCGCAAATATCAGAATCACTTTAACATCCCCTAAGTTTTTATTAATTCTACCTGCTGCGGTGGGCTTAGTATGCTGTGAAGAAGAAACTTCCAACGGGGAAAATTTCACCCTTTCTACTGTATAGTGCTGAAAGTAGACGCATTAAAATTAATCGACAACCCTAGTTTTGGCACGTGACCCTCTAACCACGGGCATGTGATTTCGTTTTTTGTATTATTATTCCATCTTATCATATTATGATTCCACTTTATCATATTATTCCATTTTATCATTTCATTATTCCATTATATCATATTATTTTTCCATTTTTTATATTATTATCCAATCTAATCATATTATGATTCTAATTTTATCCATCTTATCATATATTAAAAAATGTTTATTGCGTTCATTATATTTGATTCAAAATAATACATAGTTTTTAATCATAAAAAATTATTTACATATTATTTATTCATTAATTAATTCTATTTATTTGTACCATGATATGTTGTGCAAGATAATATAAGATATTTTTTTGTTAGCTAAACCCTCTAATAGTAGCTAATCAATATCTTACATATAAATTATAATATTACAAAACCTTGTCTACTTATACTAATTCATATATAAATTAAATAAGAACTATAATGAAGATGGAAAACAAATGTTAAAAATAAAATATATTCAAAAACAAACAAATTATGAGTTTTTCAACCATATTTGTAAAAACTATATTTATTTGTAACATTTTATTGTTATGAGAATAATAATATTAATATGGTTTAAGAACAAGGAAAAGATTGATAATATTTAACGGTTGTAGAAATAATAATATTTTTTATATTAATACAATTTTTTTCTGGTAAAACTACTAAAAAACATAAAATTTTTGTAGTCAAATATTTTAAAATTTGATTGAATGTAAACATTGAGTGACAAAACTGAAACAAAAACATTGATATTGTATTATTAAAATTAATGAAAATTAACAATGAGATTATTGCCGTAACCATGTTTTTTTCTCCGCGTGTACGATGATTGGAACAGGATGCTGCACGGCCATTTATGCTGATGATCACATAAATTATTAGAAATGAAGAAATGTTAGATTTAATTTTTGGTTTTTAATTTTATGTTTCTCAAAATCTTATTTTCTGAAAAAGTGTTGCTATCATCAAGTAGCGACTAAGTTAAATCAAAATAAATTAAAACGTTAATAAATCGTGAATTTTAAAACTGTAAGAGTAACGTAAAGTTTTATAATAAAGGCCACTTTACAGTAAATTAAATTAGATCACTTCGTGGTAAAAAACTTGCGTTATATTAAATAGAGTTTTTGATTATAGACCCATATTAATTATGAATCCATCTTCACTACTTTTGGTAATATAATTTCTATTTTAACATGAATTATTTGTGCCCATATTTATACAAAATTTATAATAGGAGAAATAGAGCTTAAATGGGAAGTGTGAATTAATTATGAAATGATCATTACATAATATTGGTTGCATTCTCAAAAATCATGATGGGTCGTTTTCTCACGTGGAGAAATAGCTTGTGAGAACCCCTGCTGTAGTACAATCCATCAACATTTATTTTTAACCCAAAAAAGATATTTCACCACGGATTTGATCGTCAAATACGATTAGAGGGCTTCTCCTGGTACTGTTTCGTTTCGGGCTGAATATAGCAGGGCTGTCTACTGTATGTAGGTTCTCCTTATTGATGATGGTACAGTGGGGTTGTTAAAGATAAAATAGGGTTGTTAAAGATAAAATAGGGTTGTCAATCTATAATGCAGAATGAATTATAATTATTCTTTTGATAAGAGTAATTATAATTGAGGATTATGTAAAAAAAAATTTAGTAATGGAACACGAAATTTAATTTTTTCTGTGTACATTAGAGTGCAATAATGCAAATTTGTTCCTTTCATGGAAAATTTTCGCACATAGCTCAACCTACCATGAAAACACACGCTTCAGTCCATACGATTCACCTGACAAAAATACAAAAATGATGATACATTACAAATATATAAATATATATATATATATATATATATATATATATATATATATATATATATATATATATAATATATATGTATTTTCGAAAATTTTTTATGAAAGTAACAAATTTGCACTCCAATGTACACAGAAAAAATTATATTTCGTATTCTATTACTAAATTCTTAAACTCAATTATATTTTTTGTCGAAATCGGACCTATCACCGAATTAGTAAAATTTAATACTCAAATTATTTTTTTCTTATTAAAATATTTTTAAATATTTTTACTATTTATAAATTTAAATATTTTAAAATTTTCATAACTTTCAGTAATTTTTTTAAGTAAAATAATCGAAATAATATTTAGTTTTTAGTATATATTCAAATAATATTTATTGTTGAATCAATAAAATGTTTAACAAAAAATATTTCGACTAATATTACAAAAATGTATAAAATTTTTTTAATATTTTATATTTAATAAATAAATTGTCAAACATAATCTAATATTATATATTGAAGATTAGTGTTATGTTGTAACTTTTATGTGTAAATTTATCGTAAAAGAAAAGAAAGAAAATGTTGGTGTGAAATAAGAATAATTATAGGGTAACACGTAGTATATATGGTTGAAGTATATTGTTGTTTCGCACAGTTAATCAAAGTGGATATCTATATAATGAAAAAACAACAACAAAATTTTGATACATTGTTACTTCTTTCACGTTAAACAGATAAACAAATCGACCTAAAAAATAGGGACCATCACTATTAAAATTGAAAAAGTTTTAATTCAACACTACTTATCATTTAAAGATAAGTGATATTTTAAAACGAAATTAAATATGACTCCATGTTTCCTTTAGTTAAGGACTCTGATATCACCCAGCTTACATCGATTCAGATACATAAATAAATCTAGAAAATAACAAAAATTTAATAGATATATAGTAAGCATGTATTATACCAAATGTATTTTCGGAAAAGAGTAGTAGATTATCAGGTGTATATCAATTAAAATATTAATATTAAATTATATTATTAATTATATTATAAATTATATTATTATAAATTATATTATTAAATTATATTAATATTAAAATATAAAATATGTAATACTTATCATAAATCCGTAATTTCTAATCCGAAATTGCAATTTCAAGGTATGAATAATTCCATTACATTATTTTTAAGTCATTTATAAGATATGAGAGTGGTGTTCCATTTTAAAACCCCTAATATATTTGTCTGATCTGCCTTCAAAATGTAAACTGAAATACCTTTCTGTTACATTATACACTACAATAAATTATGTAGTTTCGGAAAGACATTATATTTTTGGAAGATTATATGCATGTCTGAAATCCTGCTTCAACGATTTAAGGCGATTTCTTTTTTGCGTGATACTATTACGAGCGATAAAAAGTGAATATAATATGATAATTCAAAGCGTAAAATATCAGAAAAAATTACCAGGAAAATTAGCGCAAAAGCCAAATATCCATTGCGCCAAGGTAATGCTTTGTATTTGGTGTGAGCAGAGTGCCATCTGTTATGAGTTGTTCAAACTGGATATAACGATAATGGGAAATCTGTACCGAACACAAACGATCCGCAATATGTTATCGGGAATGAAACCATTATTTTCTATTAATACAATCATGTTACTATTTACTATTTGAAAAATAATAGATGGGAAGCTTTATATCACGCGCAGTATAGCCCAGATACTGCTCTTTTGAACTATTATTTGTTTGATTTCATTAAATACGAATCACTATATAACAAGATATTAAAACTTGAATTCGATCGTGAAGAAAAGGCAATTTAATAATCAAAAATATAAAATACGTTATTAGATAATTAAAAATAATTATTTTATCACTTAAATACATTTGGTCATATCCAAGTGTTTCCGAATCATCTGAAAGACAAATAAATTTCAATTATTATTAGGAAAATCAGTTATTAGTGATAACTTACCTCCAATGGGCTTAAAATATTTGCTTATATTTTATTGTTTTCATCATTTTTGTAAGAAATAATAATAAGAAATTGTTTTTGTTTTGTGTCTTGATTTTAAGATAATATTGAAATTAAATATTTTATTTTATAAAATTTTATTTAAAACCAAATAATGATTTATTCAAAAATATTTTAGCCATAATTTTTTTCTGTGTACTATAAAGAATTCGTGAAATTGCCAGAATTCGCCAGCGAAACTATGACAACCACACAGAAAAATTCCAAAATCATTGAACATTCACCATCAAAATGTATTTTTGTGGAAATATGTAAAATCCTTTAGGTGGGTCCCTCCCAGAACTATTAAACGCTGCCCAGAATAGTTAAATTAAATTTTTTACTTTGCTTACTAAAGGATTTTTTCGCACTCACGATGATTCTCTAGAGTATTTAGATAAGGAAAAACTTTCCTGTCCACATTATTCACCTGTCAAAAATACAGATACATTTCAATAACATAATATTTTTAGAATGGCCCACATGATTTTCGGAAACAAAACCCAATTGGACATATTTGAGGAAAGTTATTCCGTCGGATTTACTCTGAAAACCAGAAATATAAAAGTGCTTTCCATCCAAAATAATAAGGTCCTTAAGGGAAAAAACGATGGCAACACTGGGAAAGTGGGCACTTGCGAGATTTTTCTTTCAATATTTTTCAATATTTAAAAATATAACTGTACATACTGATTATTAATTAATATTCTCTTTATATTTTGATACTTCCGTTTAAGAAATTTTGAAGTTTTTAGTTAAGAGCCTTTGTAGTTATGAAACACTGCTATTTACATAGTAAAATTCAAAGTAGAAAAGAAATCATAGAATTATTTTCTAGTTCAATTGCTTTTACATATTGTTAATTCTCATTATCCTACGACTTTTATATCTCCAGAAATCCACAATAATATCGTGTATTTATAGTTCTGCAACGGAGTATATTCTTCATCTCAAATTCGGAAATTACTTCTTTTCCTAATCCAACAATGAATAAATGTTTTTTCAACTCATCACTTTGGATAAAAATTTAAAAATTCGTATGCTTCCCCCCAACCAGTCACAAATGATCGTGTCATGAAATATTTATGCATAAACATTTTCAGACAAACAAATAATCAAAATAAGCGTTTACACGCACACACAAAACAAATTACATACAATTTTATTCACTTAATTCTTGTATCAAATAGATATGGTTGTTCTTATAATCAAAAGACCATCTACAGCATTATAAACATCTCCCATCTCTGACCAAGTACTTGTACTTTTTTTTTTGCTTAGTGTTGTTGTATTTGTCAGTAATTTATCTCGCTGTTTGATTCAAACATATAAATCTCTCAACACCATTATGTATAACTACAACAACAAAGTATTTGTACGTTATGGACTTTTCCTTTCACTTGGTTGGTTTGTTTGTTTGGGGATTGTTTGTGGTCGAGGAGAAAATTTTGAAATTATTTTCCATACGTTATTTCAATTTTAAAATAAATATTTAAAATATTTATTTGTGAATAGATATTTTGATACTCAATGAAGGAAAAACAATCAATTAGTTTGTAATTTATCTTATTTGATTAAATTAATTGTTAGTTTAGTAAATGCAATAAAATTTATATGGATTTCATCTATTCTACAATAAATATATTTAATTATAGAGAATAATAGTTGATATGAAATGGGATTTCCAGTTGAAATGAAGTGTAAGATGTGTGGAAGAATAAAAATTAATATCAAAATTACTAAATAAATGCAGACTAATTCTATAGTTTAATATACCGGAAAGTAACATTAACAAAATGTTGGTTACCTTTGGGGCAATAAACAACATGGCGGCGCACAGTGTCAAATTTGGTAGTTTTAGAACGACAAGAATCCACTTTTGGAGATATTTGAGTGAAATTTTTATTCTGTTAGTAGACAACGCCGTAAACATTTCCACTAAAAATGGGCGGGTAGAATCACTGTCACTCCCATATTGAACATTTTTTTATGAATTTTTTAAAAATGTTTGTAAATTTTATTAAAATAAAGAATACATTAAGAGTACGCGTGGAAGGATCTAATCACACCAATCTTAGTGGAAAATTTGCATAACAAATATTTAGCCAATACCTTAAAATTTTGAAATAATTCTTAACAAATGGTTAATATGAGGTACCTTACACTTTTTTTTTAATATTTTGCAAAAAGTCGCAGCCAATATTCCCAAATTTAAGGTTATGGATGTTCTTTTATACACCAATCGTATTTTTAAATTGAAACTATAGGGAACTTTTTAGTTCTAGTCCATTAAAAATAAAATTTCACAAAAAGAAATATATTTTTTAATATTAGGTTTCTTTTAAATAAATAAAAAAATAGTTTCAATATTAATTTTTTAAACTACGAGTAATAAATTATAATAAAATAATTTGGATACCGGTGTTATCAGGAGCCGAGAAAAAAGAGGCTAAATTCAACTTAAAAAAAGGTCAGACAAGACTAATTGTCACAAAAGTAAGTCCAGAAAAAAGTTAAAATTTTTTCTTTAATTTAAAAACTTTTATATTTTTTAAAGATATTGTAATAAATTTATAAATAAAACTTAGGGCAACTAATAGTAAAATGATCCAAATGAAAAATCGCCCAAAAAATTCCCATACAAATTTGGGTTATATTTCATATAAGAAATTACGTGATGTTTTGAAGTGATTTTTCGACAATTTTAAATTATGACTCTTTTTTGATTAGACATTTTTATGTTGTTGGGTAATTTTTCGCTTTTATAAGAATTTGCTAAATTTATGTTTATAAATATTTCTATGGATAATGAAATAAATAAAAAAATAATTATAATAATCGATTTAGTAATTACATCATACATAGTATATTAGTTGTTTTTGATTTGGATAGTAAAAAATATATATTTTTTTGTACGAATAAATACACAAAAATGCTTAAATGAAATATTCAGTAAAAATAAACTTAGTAGATAATAAGAAATTATTTTCTTCGTTGTTGAAATAATAACATTTTAGCCTTTTAAAGGTAATTTTAAGAATAAAAAATGCTTGAAGCTAAAAACGAAAATTTTGAGGCTAAAACCAAATAAAAAGGCTAGATTTAGTCTTAAAAGGGATAAACTGGCAACATTGTTGGATAAATTTATTATTACATATCGCATCAATATCTGCAGCTTTTACTAACATATATGTAATTAAAGTTAACACACTTCTTCACAAAAATTTTAAATAAAATAAAAATATTATTAAAAGTAGCAACTTTGAAAATCCATTTTTAGCGCAATAGACACTTTTCCATATTTAAAGTGTTTTTTCTATAATATATGACATGAATACTAGTAAATACGAAAAAAAAATCCTTAATTAAGCTTTTATTTTAAAATTTTTGTCGTTCTAATTTGAATAAATATGACACTGTGCGGCGGAGTACACAAATTTATTTCGCTCGGAAGTCTATGGAAAGGAGCAGAAAAATAATTCTATATTAGACTTATTTTCCACACAATAATTATTAGTTCTACTTTTAAATAACTACGAAGCAACTGATATACAATAAAAATGTAAGACATATATATATAAAAAAAAGTTTCTTCCAAAAAATTCTTTGCAATTATTTTCGTTTACATTTAACAACTTTAATAATTTCACTGACTTTTATAAACAGCTCTCCAGATCACGTACATATACATACGTCTTCATGAATATCCATCAAAATAATTATCCAAAACAGGAGTGTAAGAAAAAAACTTCAAGCAATAACTCCAGCAAAAATAATAAAGAATCGTCAAAAAATAAGAAAAACATAAAATTGCTAGACTCTAGCAAACATTAATGTCTCAACTTCAAAAACAATATTGAAGTTTGTCTGGATTTTAAGACGTTTATTTCATATTTGTTGTTGCTCTGAAAACTAAGACAACAAAACTTTTCTTACAACTCATTGTCTGCCGGACTATTTATTTAACTCTACTCATACATCCATCTTTAGCCCTCATTCTTTCATTCATAGTATTTGAAATCGACAGCAGCAGCAGCAGTAAAACTCTAATATTTCATTTTGATGAACGTATGTTTTTGCTGTAGTTGCTATTTGTTGGTTACATGAATTGCAGAAGAAAAAAGGTTGAGAAACACAAAAAGTTGCCATTCCTTATACTAACTATGGACAAGATGTTTATCCTTAAACTTTCATTTTGATGTGCCACGAAAGGGGTGGAGTTGTGTTTAATATTTTTTCTTATTTCTGTTGTTGTTGCAACAATTACTTTGATGTGTTTTACACTTTAAACATTCATTCGTACATCATGATGTGTATGTTTGTAAGTTGTTGATAGTGTTGACGGGACATGGTCAAGTTTTATCATTTTGTTAGTTTCTCTTTATTTTTTTTTAATTTTTCTTCAATATGCCCTATCATTTGTTAGAGACTGAATGTTGCTTAACTTTTGATGTGGTTGGTTTCAAAAGGTCATAGAGTTTGTGTCTTTATTTGTAAATGAAAATAAATTTCTAATTGTCGTGGCATGTCTGCACTAATGATAACAATTAATTATGCCATAAAGAAATTAGGTAGATGGAAAGGTAGAGAAAGTTATTATAAAAATTAAGATATTTAAGCGTATTTGGCAATTTTTTCGAGATAAATTGTGCTATGAGGTGGAAGAGAAAGAAATATGAAAAGCAATAAATTCTGTTATATTTTTTGATTATTGTAATATTTTGTTCGAACAGTTTTCGTATAAAGTACTCCTTTAAGATGGAAGGAGGAGGATGCATTTTTTGAGAAAGTTGAGAGTTTTTACTTTACCACAAAAAAACGTTATATTTATATCGGGAATTTTTGGGATTTTAAATTTTATATTTTGTAAATGTGAACCGATTTTAACTATTTTTCTGAATTTCTCTAGCCAAGACAAAGAAGAAATGTGCTTACTGCACTAAGTTATTTCTCACTGTTTAAAAGGTAGTTGATTTTAAAAATTAAATTTGTCATTTTTGCCTTGACTTTTCTGCGATATTGCCTACAACTTCTGAAATAAAAATTTTAAACTTTTTAAAAAATATAGTGAGATTTTCAATAATTTTTTGAATTAAGCTAAAGAAAAAATTGTGTTTGTTTCAAATCGATAACTAAAAAATACTTTTAAATTCAAAATTTTGAAACTTTGCTTGCGTTATGTACCTAAACGAAAATAAAAAACAAAAAAATTTTGCCGTCAGTGAGGTTTAAACTTGGACAAGAATTAACCATTAGTTTTTAAGGACTAACGTTTCACTCAGTACACCATGTCGCACTTAATTTTCTAAGTGACAAAAAATTTTTTAGTATAAATATATGTTTTTAGACATTTTGTTATAAAAAACTAACAGCATCAGAATGGGGTTCTGGTTGTTAATCCAGTACTCTAGCCAACTCTATTGAGTACTTATTTATGTAATACCGAGTAGGCAAATATTAATGACGCCTCATTACCAACAAACTACTTTAATAAGTAGTCGCCACTACCGAAAACCAACAAGTTTTTGCTGGGGGTCTCAAAAATTACATATTTTGCCAAAAGAGTAATGAATGAGTAATGTATTTATATTATTATTATTATTATTATTATTATTATTATTATTATTATTACTATTATTATTCTTTTTGAATTTTGTTGAAGAAATTTAATATTATTATTTAATATTGATATTAATAGCGTGTAAGTGTAATTTTGGAAAATTTTGAACATAATTTGATTTGATTTTATTTGTTTTTGTTTTATTTTAAGAAAAGTCTACTGTAAATTTTAAAATAGTAAAATTTGTTATATAAAATTTTAAATATGAATTTTTTATATATAATAAAATTTATTATATATAATTATAAATATATAATTTTAAAGAAGACACAATATCCTTTAAAACAATATATAATGTGACTATTTTGTGATTGCAACGTTTCTAGTAAATAAATTTGAAATACCTTAAACGTTGCAAATTGTAAAATCTTTGTTTTTTAATATTGCACAGTAGGGCAAAATAATTTTTTTTTTTGGAAATAAATCTGTAACTTCTGATCGGCCGGTTGGATTTTCATGAAATTTGGCATAGGCGTAGTAGAGGAGTGTACAATGTTATGTCTGGAAGGGGAGCACAACAATTCTCCCAGGGGGGGAGCTAAGGGGCTCAAAGTTAGGTACCTCTGACATAAAAAAATGTTAACCGCTTGCAAAATTTTTGTTTCTCGTCCGATTTCAAAAAAAGCATGCTTACATGTCCTATTTATCTCTTATAGTTTTTGAGTTATTTGCGTTTGAATTTTTAAGCACCATAATTTTGCATGTTCTTGGTCCAGTTTTTTTCATATATATCCTAATATTTCCGACCGATTTTATTAGTTTTTTTCTTAACTAGTTAAAGAACAAAATTATCCATTGAATAAAAAAATTTTAAGTCGATATCTTTACCGAGTCCAAAAATAAACGATTTTGAATTTGAAAATTGCAAAAAAGGTGACTTTTTGTTAAAAGTTTAAAATCAAAATCTATGGGACTTCGGAAAAATGTGGATTCTATAACCATAAATGTAAAAAATACCATTTTTGGGAATTTTGATTAGTTTATTTGGGAATTCAGGAAAATCCTTCCCCTGATTGAAATTTGGTTAACGCGGTGTTATTTATAATAATAAGATCCACATTTCGTGCAAATTTCATTAAGATATCTTTATAAACAAATATGTTATTACAATTAAAAAATTTGTATTTTCTCCAAAAACACCAAATTGGGCCTTTTGTTTGTTTTATTTCCAGGATCAAAACATTTTTGCACACCTATTTGGTTTGAATACGTAAGGGAGTCGAAGACAACAATAAAGGATTTAGTGGAATATACTAAAGATGAAATAAATAATTTAAAACATTTACACGTTTTTTTTCCATACACGGAAAAAAGTTTTTACATAAATATGAACATTTGTATTCATTAGTTTCAGTTCATAATATTTAAGAATAATTTCCTAAATATTATATCCACACAAAATGATTGAAATTTTCTTTGGAAAATTTTAATTTTTTTATGACTTTTAGCTTCATATTGGGAACAAAAAAAAAAAATTATTATTTAGCGCTTTTTAAGAAAATGATGTATGTGCTCCAGAATGGCTGCACCATTATGCAAATTTTCAAACATTACTTTTTAACATATTTTTCTTGGAAAATTGCCATTTAAGGCACTTGTTGTTAATATTTTCATATATAACTATTTTTATTTATCATTTGCAATGAAACATAATAAAACAAAGTCAAAATTTCCTCAAAATTGTTGCATAATTCCTAAAATTATCATTATGCATAATTTAATAATATCTATGAAAAAATTTATTTTTTATTTTTATGAAAAAGGAAAAAAGTAATGTTCCATTCGTAATAATTATTATGAAATAAGAATTTATATTTATGATTTTTTTCTCTGTGTATGAGTTTCATTAAAACATTGTTTAGATTGGTACGGGTAAATAATAGAATCCAGCGTCATAAGGCAATAGATGTGGTCTTCAATCGCCATTATTTCCTCTGTTTGGCCGTATAATTCAACACCTACAGAAATACAAATTTTCAGTATCCATGAGGACTTTTGCTTATTGGTTTTGTTGAAATGATAAATAATTTAGCTATGACTTATTAGTATTTTAATTGTGTTGAGGATTAAAACAATTTTCATTTTTATACTCCAGAAGCTCATTTAATACTAGCACATATTTATTATATGTAAAAAATTAAATTATTTTATCAATCCGCCTTTGTCGTTTTTATTATTTTTATACTAAGTAAAAATTCATAAAAGTGCTTCTAGACCCTGAAGCTTAACATTAAAATAAATTTAGCTTGATAAAAGAAAAGAAACAGCATATGCATATGTATATAAACTAAATTTTCCATATACACTAGTTTTCCTAGAATCTAACAAAAACTACAAGAATTTCATTAAATTTTTTGCACATATTAATTTAGTGTAATCTTGTAGTTTTCATTGCACAATATGTATTTATAAGTAAAAATAATTTAATATCACGTGTAACAACGACTACGACAACGATTTAACAACTAAAAGTATTGACATAGTTCAGATCATAAATTATACTAAATAACATGTAAGTGCGTTAAATGCACATATTTTTTGTAAATGCAACAACAGTAACAAGAAACAAAATTACAACAGCAACTCAAATAAGTTTTAAACGGTTGGCAAATCGTTTGTAAAGATCTTTAGTTTATAAATCGAAAGGAACAACAATAATAACAACAGCAACTACATCAAGTACAAAATCGCTGTGAATAATCGTTAAATATCATGTATGATCGTAACTTTCAAACTTTTCGTATGATACGAGTACATAAGTAGTAAAATAGCAGCATTCTCAGTTGCCTGCCATAACAACAGCAGCAGCGACGATATACAGTGATAACAATCGCAAAATGTTCGTACTTACAACTAAACAACATAAGCAGCAACACAAATAATTCTTTTAATGAGATCGTAATCATACAAAAAAATGAAATAAAATAAAAAATACAACAAAAAAGAGAAAAAACTTAAAGAACTTGAGCATACAATATATTTGTTTGTTATTGCTGCTTTTTTGTTTTAAATCTTAAGATTGCAGATCGTTAAAACGAAGATGATCCTTTAAGATTTTTAGCCTAAAAAATATAAAAGGGAGTATATTTTTAAAATGTTTTAGTGGAAGTAGACTTAATAAGGAGTTAAAAATTAATTGATAAAAAAAAAAACAAATATTTACACTTTTCAATCTTTTTATGCAACGGTCCTTTAATAATTCAATATAGTTATCATTTGTAGATAACCTAAACTTTATAATTCAGAAAACAGTTGTAGTAAGTCTATATCCAGATAGATTAGACAGAAGTCTGCATATCCTAAGATTCAGGAATATCGAATTGTTTGCATCGTTTTCATGTATGTCATGGAAGTTATGGTCGAATTTATAACAGTAACTAGGGCTAAATTAAAGATAAAATTCTCCAGCGTTCTCCAAATTTTTGAGATCACCTAGTACGGAAACAAATCTATCACATAAACCACACATATCCTCACACATACTGTAGTTCACTTGGGGGATATTAGAATATTATGCGTGAAAGATATTTTGCCACTGATGCTGGGTTTATTGAGACTGATGAGGTTAAATGTTGTTGCTTGTGTTAAAAACAAACAACAGCAAAAAAAAAAAAATTAAAGAAGAACAACAACATCAACAACCTAACAAAGATTACAATGATGAGGATCTTTGTTTCAAAGTATATTGTAGCAATATATATATAGTAGAATAGCCAACAACAGCAAACAAGCAAATACCACATCACTGTTCGATGATCTTTTACTGATGATTCGTATCGATCTTCTTAGTCAGTTTTCACAAGATATCGATATTGTATTTGAAGCTGCATGTTTAAATCTCGATTATGGTTGTTGTACTTATGGCTAATGTTTTTTGTTGTTGCTTGTTGTTGTATTTTTTCTCAACTTTTTTAGTTTTTTATGTAAAATGTATATGGTTTGTATTTAGGCAACTTGTTTAGGGTGATATGTTGCAATATCGTAGTAGTTGTTAGAGTTGTTGTTTTTGTTATAGACATGCTCAGCATGCTTAGGCAGGCATACTGAACATGAAAATCAAACGTCAATATGTCAGCAAGTTGTTTCTTTCTTATGGTCTTGTAAGATTTTCTTAAAAGACAAGGACATGATTTTTACATGTGATTTATAAATAATCACAAAATTAAAAAAAGAAAAAAAATCTTAAAATATTCTTTTTTTGCTTAGCTCTAAAACATTTTAATAAATTTACGTGTAGATGAAAGAATTTTATTGAGTTTGGTTTGAGATTAAACAAAAAATAAACAAGTGATAATGTTATATTCGTCTTGGCCGAATTTAGATACCATCTGCAACTTTATAAAATTTCACCTTATATGGTAGATGGGCGGTAAAGTGGGCGGGCCACGCACATTTTTGGTTTACGGGTTTACACTGGTCTTTGAACCATATGTACAAGATTTCGTTTCAAGATGACGTTTCACATTATATGGGATGTGGGCGGTAAAGTAGACGGACCACGCCCATTTTTGGTTTCCCAGTTTAAATTAATCCTTAAACTATTTGTGCAAAATTTCGTCTATGTACTTTTTTTGTAAAAGATATCGGCCGAAAGTATAAACCGAAGTTACGATGAACACCATGTTTATCTATTATTTTGTTCATAGCTTTTTTCTTTATAATCCGATTTTGCTAATTTTCAATACCATAAAACAAAGACAAATATTTGAGGCTAATTTCATCTCCCTAGAGCCACCGTGCTCTCAACAGGCAGATGGACAGACATCGTTAGATCGTCTTTGATTTTGACAAGGACTCTGAATATATTTACTTTATGGGGTCTAAGGTGATTATTTCGGCATGTTACACACGGAATGAAAAACCCAATATACCCCCATAATTTTTTGATGGTGGGTTTAGAAAAGAATTTGGTTGGTAACGTTAATAAAATATTTGAAAAAATTCAATTTAGTAGTTTGACATCATTAAATATTTTTAATGAATAGCGACAAAAAAATGACTATGGAAATAGTTGTTTTTTTTTTGTAATAGTTGAAATTTTTGTAATTGAAATTCTTTTAGTTATTTTTTTCAAGTTTCTTTATGTATGAAGCAATTTTAAACATTTAAATTTTAAATTTAACTAACTAGTTAGTAAAATATTGCTCCCAAATATTTTATGAAGCCGCAGTATAGCTAGAATATTTTGCTAAATCCAGTAAGATACATAATCTAGCTACAAGTACTAGAACTCAATAGATCTATTGAACAACTATTTATGATAGAAGATATAACTTTAAAGTTCTTGCAGTAATTACGACTCGCCACAAAAAAAAAAAAAAAAGAAAAATAATAATAGTTTCACAAAACTCTAAACAAGAAACTCATAGAGATGTTATTCGGAATGAACAACATGCAATCCACAAGATTTTTCTTTAAAAAGTCTATATATTTTTTTGTTAATAGACAAGTATTTTGCCAGCTAAGCAGTAAATCCTGTCTTTCCTAGAAACAAACAGATAGTTCCAAATCTAATTATTTAAGAGACGAAAGTTAATTCATAACTCTTTCATTCTTTCCTCCAAACTATTCCTAACCGAGAAAAACGTATACGAATTGGGCTTTGTGGGACTCCCACTTTATCAAAATATAACCAGTTTTTCCAATAAGCGTGAGTGAAATTGAATAAAAGAAGCGAAGAAGGTACGCTATGATAATATGTTTTGAATACGGATGGTATCGTTCAAATGCACGAACCGAGATTGTAATTTTTTTATTGTATCGTTTGCTATGCAGCTTTACCGTACAAATCTACTTTGTTCAAATCGGGTCAAAAGCAATCCGGATCTCTAATGTTGCCGAAGAAGTAGGTATCAATGTTACCATCAATGTGTAGATTTTAACCTCGTTTTATATATGACGATTTAGTAACTTCACATTCCAATGTGATCCAGTGAATTATGTCGTACCAGAAAAATTGATTAAGGGAGAGAGGATAAATAGAATTTTAATACATTGGAAAACATAAGATCAGAATTTAAAAAAAGATGTTATCGAAACATAAAATACAACCAGAAAAGTCTTTTGGCTAACGTGTGATGGTATTTGGTATTCCAAAATTTGGAAAATTGCTGGAGGCAGGATAATCAATCATTAATGCTAATAAATATTAACTTAGGCATTAAACATAATAACATTAATCAATTTCAATACATTTCTTGGTAATCTAAAGTTAATTCCAACTAATTGAAGATTGGCGATATCTTTTTGACTGCGCAATTTCACAGCATTCCAAATAATTTATATCTTTTTTACAAAAGTTATGTGAAACTTTCATTTACTATTTTCTTATTATTAACTTAGTGCATAAGGTATATTTTCGTAAAAACGATCGGAAATAAATCTAACAGTTTTTATATGGTACTTATTTTAAACAAAATACCAGCAAACTTTTAATTGCATCTACTAATAATTTAACTGAAACCCATTTTTATTGTCTTTGTCTCAGCTGAATTTGTAGGATTTATTTTATTTAGGAATTTGTATTCTCCCATGCTTGTATTTTTGCAGTTATAATTATAAGAAATCTATTGAAGTATAAGCATTTTAATTATAAATATAAAATTTTAGTTTGGCAAATTAAATTTTTATAATTCTAATCGTTTTCCAACTAATTTTTTTCTATGTGTAAGAAACAGTTAATACGACAAAGGGAATAAGGAAAGTGACTATTATATATTGATATGTATAATGTTTTGAAAGGACTCACAATTAACCCATACGGGAGTGCGAATTAACCATGAACTCGTTTCATATAATCCCATCTACGTTGTGAGCTGAAATCGAAATGAAATTATACAACAATAAATTATAGATAATTATTAGAGCATTATTGCAAAAAGTATTATTAATTTCCAACCTAGATTTGACCAACATTTTATGAGAACCGGTCCATAATTTACCATAGCTCCCATATCAACACACTTTCGGGAATCGCCCTGAAGTGCATAAAATCGTATAGATATTAGTATCAATGCATTGTTCTATATTCGTATAATTTATTTTACACTTAGTAAAAGAATCGGTCCACAATTGGCCACAGGTCTGATATTAGACCTCTTCCTGAATTTTTATGATCATACGTAATGGTGTAGGCTATCATATGGTGGGTCTTGACCGACTATATTATTCTTATTTGTTTTTATTTAATGTCAGTTTTTTATTATATTTTTACTCCATAAAAAATATTACATAAAATAACCATGATACATTTAAACATTTGTTAGAAGTTAAGTCTTGTAAAGTCACATAATTGAAACAGTGAAAACAAAAATTAAAAATGAAAAAATCTAAAAAAATGTTTTGTTTATTTTATTTTTATTTTGAAGAAATGTGAAACTAAAGTTAGATTTTTAATCTATCAACATTTTATGAAACTAAATTAGAGCATTATACCTTAAATTTAAACATAGGAATAATATAAATGAAATACGTGATTATAATCAAAATATCTTAAATACCAAAAGGAGTTCTTAAAAACAGTTATATTTCAATAAAAGTTGTGATAAACTTCAAAAACGGTAAATTTTTCTTTTTTGAGAATTAAAATGTACAAAGTTATTGCAAATCCTATATCAGTTTGTCTTTATTTCATAAATAGTACAGAATGGAATGAAATAATGTAAATAAAAATGTATAACAAATTCTTCAGCATCCACCTTAAAGTATACTTTTCGACTCAGAATCCATTTGAGTCGGTTTAACGTCTTTCTATAACGATTCTTCTATTTTTCACACTCCAAAAAATTGCGAACTAGATTTATTATTATTTTTTTTAAGTCCACGGATATGGTTCAAAATTTTAAGTTATGAACAATTTTCATTTGATATTATTGTCTTTTGATATTATTAAATAAGCTTTTGCATATTTACCAATTATTTTACAAAAAATGCATTTTTTTCTAATATAATATAATGAATAAAAAATTTAGTTTTCTTAACAAAAGCGCTAATTTTTAAGATTCTTTGGAGTTTGATTAACTGATTAGTATAACTTATTTTGTAAATTTTTTGTACATCTTGTACATAATTAAAAAAAAAATTAGACATGCTTAAATGTAACTGCCAACGTGCATTTACGTACACAGAGAAAAAAAATTGATATATTTGAAAATTTTTTTTCATAAATACTATGAATCGAACATTTCTTTTTTTCCCAAACATTTTTCATAAAAAATAAATTTTTTCATAAAAAAAATTTTGCAAAAATGCTGCTAAAATTTTAATTTAGTTTTATTAGATTTGATTCAAATTCTAAATAAAAATACTTATGCATGAAAATACTAACAGTAAATTCCTTTAAATGGAAATTTTCCAATAAGCAGAAGTCAAAAAGTAAGGATTAGTAATTTGCTTAAATTTGCTGTCATTCTATAGCACATGCATCATTGTAATAAAAAAAAAATGCATCTGCTGTGTTCTTCTGCCCCAACATGTGCAAAAAAAAAATTACTAAAAACCAAAAATTCTGTAAAGAAAATTTCAAACATATATTTGCAAATTGAAAATATAAATGAAAATTGAAACAATTTGTTTTAGTCTTCTTGACTTTTGATTCATTTCAAAAAATGTAAAAAGTGTTAATATTTAAGACATTATTCTTAAATATTATGAACTAAAATCAATGAAAGTAAACTCTTATATTTTTGCACAAACTTTTTTTGGGTAAATTTTTAATATATTTTTATTTTTATTTGAATAAAAAATTGAAAACTATCAAAATTTTAAAGTTAGAAAAAATCATACTTATGCTTATTTATTAAAGGAAAACATATGAATTAGTCCGTTTTTATGCATATCATGACATTTTTTCCTGCATTTTCAAGCGCATATTTCAATTTTTTTCGAGCATATTTAAACTTGCTCTGGTCATAAATAATACAGCAAGCAAATTTAAATATTTTCCAGACTTAAAGTGGGTAATTCAGTCGGAATATCATTATTTTTATGATAACCCTAAACACGCGAATCAAAAATAAATATAATGAACCAAAAAAGTTTAAGTACATCTTCCGTTTTCATATTAACGCTAACAATTCTCACATTTCTTTTAGCAGAATCAATTCTCTCTGCCTTGATTTACTTTAAATGATACTTAGTTTTTATAATTACATTTCTTTTATTCCCGTATAGGAGCAAAGTTATTTATAAAAAATTCCAGCGCAGCTAAAAGTGACGCAAAAAAATTTACGTACGAGTACATCACTTGTTCATAGCACATTATGTTATTGCTGTTGTAAAAGTAACGGTTTAAGTAGATTGGATTTTAAACAAGAAGTGTAACAATACGTTTTAAAGAATATTATTTCTGATCGTTTTGTTACTATTATTAATTCATGTTTATCTAATGGAAATTTTCACAATAAACCAAGAGCTGGTCGTCCAAAAAAGCTTCCACCTAGGGAGGAACGACATATTGTTAACGCTGTAAAAGCTTATCCCAAAAATTCGGCTCTTAAAATATGCGAAGAATTGTTACAAACCTCAAACACAAGTGTACATACACAAACGATAAGAAATGTACTCCACAGAGCTGGTTACAAAGCACGAATCCCTCGAAGAAAGCCTTTAATATCTGCTGCCAACAAAAAGAAGAGGCTGGGCTTTGCAAAGAAACATTTAAATAAGCCAGATTCCTTTGGGATAACGTTTTATTTAGTGACGAGTCTAAATATAATATTTGTGGACCGTATGGTGCCAATAAAATATGGAGAAAACCTAATGAGGTGATGCAGTTAAGAAATTTAATACCAACTGTTAAACACGGTGGTGGTAGCATTTTGGTGTGGGGGTGTATGGATGGCGGTGGTTTTTATAGAAAACACAATGGATAAACATGTATTCCTGAAAATTTTACGGAACAATCTTAAGCAAAGCGCTTTGCAATTAGGTTTAGAAGAAAATAATTTCCTCCTCCAGAAAGTTAATGACCCTAAACACTCATCATATTTGGTCAAGGAATGGCTTTTATACAATTGTAAACAATTGCATATACCCCCACAATCACCAGATCTGAACCCAATTGAAAATATCTAGGATTTGTTAGATAAAAGGATTCGAAACGCAACTACTTCGAAGGAATCGCTTAAAAATACATTGTCAACCGCGAATTGGAAAAAAATTCTGAAAATGAAACTAAAAGATTAGTAAATAGTACGCGAATGCAAGCCGTG